>CM022393.1:90631124-92088241 GCA_011833715.1 Carcinoscorpius rotundicauda | reverse complement strand
CATAAACAGTGGTTTATCTACTTCTGGGGAGACAAATTAAAAACATTAAGTGAAACCTAAGGTTGTATTTGTTAAATTATAACAACGGTAAAACGGATATCTTTATTGTTTTAAAAAATGATATAAAATTAATTAACTTAATTGTTAAGTTATAACACCGGTGAAACAGGTATATCTATTGTTTTAAAAATGGTATAGAGAATTAATTTGCTTCATCGTTAAGTTATAACAACGGTGAAACGGGCATTTGTATTGTTTTAAAAATGATATAGAAATTAATTAACTTCATTGTTAAGTTATAACAACGGTGAAACAGGTATTTGTATTGTTTTAAAAATGATATAAAATTAATTAACTTAACTGTTAAGTTATAACAACGGTGAAACGGATATCTGTATTGTTTAAAAATGGTATAGAAAATTAATTACCTTCATTGTTCTCAGGCAATTTCTATTTGTGCGTGACTGTATCTAATATTGTTAACAATGTGTGACACGCGGGAGCAGGGCCTGTAGTTGAATGTTTAATAGTATGTTAAGAAATTGTTCATAACTTACAATTGAATCCTCTTCTTTGGGTGTATACAAAAAAATGTTTCGACCAGAGCAACACGACTCACAAAAATATGTACCCTCAGTCTCTTGTCATGTTTTTAACTCAGCACATAATCATTACTCCGAATTTTAATCAAACCATACGGGTTTCTTCTACCCATATCATCTACATGTTACCAACGCCCTCTATCAGTTTGTATCTGCAACACTGAGCTACATGAGGGCTTTCTGCGTTAGTCGTGCCTAATTTAACAATGTAATACTAAGGGGAAGGCAGCTAGTTATCATCACCTACCGTCAATTCTTGGGCTACTCTTTTACGAACGAGTAGTGTAATTGACCGTAACACTAAAATACATCTACGGTTGGAAGAACGAGCATGTTTGGTGTGACGGGGATTCGAATCCGTGACCCTCAGATTACGAATCGAGCACCCTAACCAATTGGCCATGCCAGGCTGTAACAGTAGATCGCGATTCTCCAACTGTAACTTTTCCAATAACAGCGGTGCGTTGGATAAATGGAAACACTGTGTCCGAAAATATTAATTATTAGGTTTGTTGTTTTCACATGTCAGAAATACATTACTTAAAATGGCCAAATTATGCTGTACTTGTACTTAAAAATACGTTTTACAATTCGTTTTAGAGCGACAGAGTTTCAAACTGACAGATTCAGTGTGAAAATTAAATTTCTGCTTTAACACCCTTTCTGCATGTTACACGATTTATAACCAGTTCATCATTTTCACTCAGTAAAATTCTATCTTTTGAATTTTACGAGTTCTTTTTTTATGTTATCTGTTTTTAAACTTTGCACCGTAATAAAAGTTTATTGAAATTATGAGAACACTTATAAAGGCATTGAATAGAAATTTAAATTTCATCGTGTACACGATGTGCACACGAAAAAAAGAAAACTTTGAAATATAGTGGGTTTGATGAATTAAAAGTTTCTGCACGTGCCAAACAGGTACCGTTGTCGTTTATAGTTGTAGCCAAATCAATATTAACCAGGTAATTGTTTCGTACTAGTCTGGGTTATTCTGCTGTATTCTAAACAGTGTGCTCTAATACAGCTTGCTGGAAAATACGAGCCAATCAGGAGAAACCACATAACTTGAATAGAACTACAAAGAGTATAAATTACTTTGTCCTTTCTTGTCGGAATGATCATGACGCTATAGTGTAGTAAGGCCAAAACACTTTTACAGGGGCATAGAGATAAAGTTTGTACGTAAACTGTAATACATACAATTATATCAAAAGCAGACTATGTTACTATTACCATAAGGTACAATAACAATAAAAACGTCCTTTGAGTCAAATTCTAATGATACTTTAATAATTAAGTCAATGTAAGTCACTTGGTCTGTGTCACACTCTTCACTGCCGCTCTCATTAAAAAGTTACGAAATCACTTGGTATTTACGTTTTACCTTTCTGTACATGAACATACGTCACGCTATTATTTTCAGTCGACCAGATCGAGATGATTGTTTAAAGAAGGCACACTGAATGAGTAAGTGCTCATATGTGCCTACCTTCAGTTTTAATTTTTAATATCCGACCACATGACTTGATATTTTACTGTACATTTCCTGTCTAATAATTTGAAATGGAGTGCTTTGTTAATAGGGAGTTCGTCTTCCTCTTGTGTTAATTATGAAACAGACTTTGTTATTAGCACTTAACACTGCCTGATGGTGGACAGCATCACTTACAAAGTATAATAAAAGTTCATGTTTCTCCCCCTCTCCTATTCCAGATTGATCACAACAGTTTCTGGGTGTTTTTGTTTCATACGATGTTGGTCACGTTCTTTTCCAATAAACTCCACCAATGAAAATTATGAATATTTTTGTTTTCCATCAGAGTCACATACACCATACACACTTGTTTCTACCTTAATAATTACCAGTGAAACTCTAATGTACTTTAATATAAAACAAACGAAGTCTGTTTTTATTGGATACAAACATAGACCTTCATAGCTGATGTCATTATAGACTGCCTTCTTTCTTTCCATGCCATCTCATTGGCATTAACAAGTCAGTCATTGGTGGCCTGTGGCATATTTAACCGTGTGAGACTATCCACCTGATTGTAGAAAGGCTCTCTGTATCTTGGCCACCTAGGTGTGGCTGGTTCAACTATGGAGAACATACTTCTTAGATAGAGATTTCTCCAATTTTAGATAGCTCTTATTCTAGCTACAAAAGAAACTATGTCTTAAGAGCCAGCGTTGACTTTTCTGTTCTCTAACCAAATACTGTTCTACCTTTACTTTTTACTTTATTTTAATTCAGAATTAGGTTCATATACATTTTACTCACTCATTTCAGGTCAAGTTGTCTAAATCGTTTGTATCAAGATTAATTTCATCGAACCTGCGCGCACTGTGCGTCCTCTAAAACCTGAGGCTCAGTTCTTCGTGCTGTGTGACTCTGCTGTCAAATGTGATAAAAACTGTACGTCCAATTTTTTTCGTCTTGTCTATGTGTGTATTTTATTTGTTACATGTATAGACAAGATATGTGGCATTGTTAGTATATTACAGCTTCATCGTTCTGCACACTTACAATGACGCATTCATGTACCCAGGTTGATTCGCGGGTTGTCAAAAACAACAACCCTGGCCAGCCGTCAGAAGAAATAATCGTGGAATCTTTCGTTGCAGATCATGTCGTTGCAGATCGTGTCATTGCAGATCATGTCGTTGCAGATCATGTCATTGCACTGGTTTCCGTCTAATTTCTTATTCTCGCGGTATATGGGAGGAGCACACACAAAAGTAGGTCCCACACAGCATAATTTACGCCCTTACAATAATTAGTAGCTATTTCCAAACCTCATACTGGGAAAATAATTAGTCCTGATGAAACCGGAAGTTATAAATGAAAAGGGGATTGTTTAGTAACAGTCCAATCTGAAGCATTATATTACGATGTTAAAATACAATTTTCAAAACATGTTAATTAAGTTTGCATCTTCCTATGGTTTTATTTAATTGTTGTATCTGTGATGATCTTATGAATTTCTTATACATAAAACACAAGGCAGTGAAGTTTAGAGACATATATACGGGTGTTGATTTATACGTATTGGGCCACAGCTCGTAACACCTGCATCTTACATAAAAATATATTATTTTACTATTTAACAATGACAGTCTTTAAACTCTGGGATTTTAAAAACACTCTTTTGCCAGAAAGCAATTTTTAACAAATCGAAATTAGAAATGCAAAACATGAACAAAAAAAACAAAACAAACAAAAACGCCTATTCCCTGTTTTATGTCTGAATGAAGAAACTGGTACGGTACATTCTAGGCTATAAACATCTATGACGAAATTGTAATAGTATATTTTAGGATGTGAATGTCAACGCAAAAACTGTACCGAAACATTTAAATATGTAAACGTGTATGAAGAAAACGTAACGGTACATCGTAGGTGGTGAACGTCTATGAAGAAACTGTTATGGAACATTTTAGAATGTAAATATAAATGAAAAAACTGTACTGGTTGTGAACGTCCGTACTTAGCTACTTCTGCAAAGTTTTGTTTTTAGACTGTACGTAAAATAGAGATTAAAAATAATTTGTACGATCCGTCTAAGTGCAGATGCTAATGATGTAGGTGGTACCAACTTGATGATAGCTCAGCCTAAAGGTCAGTTATGATGAATATGACTGAAGTGTGCCAGACTGAAAAGGACCGTTATTTGTCAAAGTGTTGACCTTTCTTGAATTGTGGAGAAAAAAATATCCGTGGATTATTGAAAAACTGTATACTTGGATGCAGTGCTTATTCACCAGAGCAGAAGAACACCGTAGATATATAGTATACTGTAAACCTATGTCACTACTCTAGGTCTGATTGTAATATTTGGGTGTTTTTTAAATTTCCACACTGATTCACCCCTGAAAATAAATGATAACCGAACGATTGAAACTAGTAAATATATCTCTTTTGTTGATTGGTTAAAAACGTTTTACGCTGGACAGTATAAATAAAATGAGAATGTGGTTTGAATTATAACAATATTCTCAGTATCGTGTTATTAGTTTAAACAAATATTCGGTTGTGTGTTATAGGGGAATATTTTACACTTTAAACTGGTAGAATTGTGAAAAACTGTTAGCTTTAGATTTGTAGGTCTCTTTTCACTCTTCTTATATATAGGTTAGAAAGCGTACACTAAAATTTACTAGAATTAGATATTAGGGAATTTTCAAGTTTGTTTGTTTGTTTTGGAATTTCGCACAAAGCTACTCGAGGGCTATCTGTGCTAGCCGTCCCTAATTTAGCGGTGTAAGACTAGAGGGAAGGCAGCTAGTCATCACCACCCACCGCCAACTCTTGGGCTACTCTTTTACAAACGAAAAGTGGGATTGACCGTCACATTATACACCCCCACGGCTGGGAGGGCGAGCATGTTTAGCGCGACGCGGGCGCGAACCCGCGACCCTCGGATTACGAGCGCACGCCTTAACGCGCTCGGCCATGCCAGGCCCCCGGAATTTTCAAGAACATGAAACTATGTAATCACTGGATTTCTAAAATAAAAACAAATATCCCAATAATGCGGAAGTAAAAAAATTAACTGAATAAAGTTTTAGAAAAATGTAGTGATAAAAACAACAACATTTACCTGAGTCTAGAATGAATAGTTGTTGGGATCTTTGAGCTTCAGTCAGAATCTGAGGTCTTACAAGAGGGCGTGAAAATGACTATAGGATAAGCTCACTGTCAATTAGTTTTCACAGGGCTGTCAGGCAGAACGTAGCGCCATCACTTGGCTACATTTGTTAATACGAAATGATTACTTAATTAATTTTTCATTGTGTAAAAAGTAAGATATGGTTCTGACAGTTAGGCTAGAGCCGTTGAACAACTCTTAAAAGAAACCATCATTCAAAAGTAAAAAAAAAATCATTATTAGATGCAGGCATGCGCATAAATTACTAAGGTTTTACAGGTTGTATTAACGTACAACGTATTAGTGTTACCATGGTAACGTGTATAAACAGAATATTTTTCATTTTGAATAAATGACAAGCAATGTGTGTTTCCATAAAAGTTTAGGGCCTATGCTGACATTTAACGATAAAATTAATATATAAAGCCCCCAATAAAAATATTGCACTTATAATATTTGATTATATGTCTATTTTAATGAAAAAAGTCAGAAAGAAAACACTTAAGTTTATACAAATAAGGTTGTATAAGTTTGGGTCTGAATTTTTGTAATTACTCAGAAGACAAAGAAAGCACTTTAATAAAACAAATGATAATTACGTTCGTGTTCATCTTTTAACGTCATGGCAACGCACATGTGTGTAGAAAAGAGCTCACGTTAGAAAGGTGACGCAATGACGTAAGTTGTTGGGAAATAAGTACCGCTTCGTTTTTCCCGAAAAACATGCTCGCTATTCAAATGATAAAATTACCAAAAGATATTTATCAGCTGTTAAAAATATATCTAATGGAGGTTAAGAACAGGAGTATAATATTAATGGTCGTAATCGACACACACACAAAAGTACACATAATAACAAGCTTTTGTTTCAAAACGTTCCACAAATAACAATCTACATACAGATATTATCATTTTGAACTGATGAACCAGAAAAAAATTCAGTTAATCAACAGTACCTACTCCCAAATCTTAGGTATATTTTTTTACGAAATTGTGGGATTTGAATGTTATTTTAAGTGTTTCTTTTTCCGTTCTTTTTGTGGTCACAGGAAGGGAAGCACGAGTCATCAAGTTTTAAAGTCTACGTACATTAACCAGTTGCCCACGATTGACAAACCCACATATGGTGTATGGTTCGAAGCCTCTCTTTGTTACACGCTCCAACATTCTGTCGAGGTACCTTTAAAAATGTAAGACCATTATTAAATTGTATATTGCTGAAAAAAAATTGTTTGTTTTGGCAAATAACTGAATGAAGTTGAAATAAACTATTATAAAGGGATGGAAAGATTTATTTCATCATCTAATTTTCACACTTTTCTTCGGAATTGTTGTCTATCTTGGAGCTCTGGTGAATGCAGATGTAAATGTGTTTCATGGATGATGCATTACTGTCTAATTATTACATCAGCAACTTTACACTTTGTTTTAGTGTTGCATCAGTTATTTCTGGCTATAAATAGAAGTTCTTACTAAGAGTCAATTTAAAATCTTATTGGCTACAATGTTTAAATGATGCTACCACGGTCAAGGGTTAGGTTTACAAGAAGAATGCAGTCAGTGTTTCTTCGAGCAAAGAGGGACATTAACCAACACAGACGGTCGGAAAAATTATATTTAACCAAATTCCTATTGTGAACCGCTTGGTGCAGAGATATAGAGAATAAAGAGACTGGCTGTTTGAAAAGACGGATGGGGAGTTTTCACAGCAGGTGACAGTCGTGTTCTGAAACTCATGAGCCTCTAGAATCGTCTATTATTGTCCACAGACCTAAAAAAAAAGCATGACAGTAAACTCCACGAATCACTGTCACCGCGCGCATTGTTTGGTTTCACCTGTGTTCAGCCAGTCTTCTGGCAAGACGACCAAAAAAGAAATCTTTCCTCACTAACAAGATAGTGGCTGAACTGGACCAAAGGGGATGTTGACTAGACTGACACAATGCGTAGTAAATCGATCTCAGATGACTTAAAGTTCAACCCTTACGGGTCTGATGGGAAACGCTTTGCAAGAAGATGTAGAGAAGAGTTTTGTCTACTGTATTTGAAAACAACCGTAAGGTATCTACATGGTCAGACGATATGGAAATGCAGCCCTAGCTAGGGTTTAGAACACCTAAATTTCTTGAAACGCACTGTCACATGCCGATAAGTACACAGAGATTTTCGAGTCCCAGATTCGGAATCACTTTGGTGGAACTGATCAGTCCACATCCCAGAATGTCTCTGATCTGAACTAAAACAGGTGGTGGTATCCACACGCTCTGTGCAGTAGACGTGAAATGAAAAGGCATTTTCGAAAATACATCTTAGATTTCATTTCATTGCTTCAGGAAGAGGATCAAAGCACTATATTGACCAGGCAACAGCACAGATCACAACCATATCGACAACTACTGGAAGGTAATAGGTAACGAAGTGTAAGAGAAGAAATCGAAAGACACCTCGGAACTACAGCTTTGCCTAACCCACTTATGGCATCATGAACTCACCTCTGTTTACATTAAGTCATTCGTACTCTCCAAGAAACGGCAATGTCAAACAGTTGTCAAGGTCAAAAAAGACCCAACTAAATATTAAAACAAGAAGGATACTTTGTGGCCACGTTTTATCAATAACATTAGTAGCAGTATATTTGAACCTAGGTTTTATTACTCACAAAATATTTTCGCATTTGCCAGTTAGTTGTTAACCATCTACTGATGGCCTGGCATGGCCGAGGGCGTAAGGCGTGCGACTCGTAATCCGAGGGTCACGGGTTCGGGCCCGCGTCGCGCTAAATATGCTCGCCCTCCCAGCCGTGGGGGTGTATAATGTGACGGTCAATCCCACTATTCGTTGGTAAAAGAGTAGCTCAAGAGTTGGCGGTGGGTGGTGATGACTAGCTGCCTTCCCTCTAGTCTTACACTGCTAAATTAGGGACGGCTAGCACAGATAGCCCTCGAGTAGCTTTGTGCGAAATTCCAAAACAAACAAACAAAATCATTATAAGTGTCGTAAACTTTTGCATTATCAAATTCTTTCCTTGGAACACACCGTTTTTTCCTCAAGATGATTTTCATGAAATTGTAACCAAGAATAAATAAATTTATTGTTAAAGATTTTTTGTCTGGACAATTAATAATTAGTTGCTGTGTTTGAGATGCTGTTCCTTCTTTTCGTGTTATTACAGTACTATGCAAAAGTATTAGTAATAGAGAATATTTTATCAAAATCTTTCTTCCAAAACATCACAGGATTTAAATATCGAAACAAAAGCAAAGTTTCACCGATCCTGTTAACAACGTAACAAGTCAAGGTGATTATACATCGCATTATTTGAAATTCCCACTTTCTCAAAGTGGCCACAACTATGGCTAATGAAAACAAGGTTAGCCACACTATTAAAAAAATCAAATAATTGCATTCGACTAACCTTCAACGTGAAAATTGATGAGGATTTTCATCAACACGTTTCGTTAAATTTGGTTTAATATCTACGCTCAACAACCATCTTAGCTCTGACTCAAAATAATTTTGAAATTGCTATCTTTAAGTTTGGAAAACTCTCATTTATCAGAATAGTGAGTCACATTTTTGTTTACCTTTTATGTGTTATGCACTTTGCATCTAGTCTTCAAATCCACACTCATCCAAACACAAAAAGATGTAATTTCCTTACTGAAATTTCCTAATTCAAATTGAAATGGAGCATGCAAAACTTCAAATATCAATTTCAAATTTTTTAAATTTGAAGAAACGTGATTCAAATTTTTTGAGATAGATTTTTGATCCAGTTTACACAGAGATCATCTTTAGCATCAGAGAAATCACAGTTCTTATTATTTTCTAGAAAACTCTTCAACTTCACAAAAAGTGTCAAATCATTCTTCTGTAATTGTTCCACAAGAAGGTTTAGTTTTAATTTAAATTAATGAATAGACTGTGATTGCTCTCTTATTATCTTACCTCTTTCCTGAAGCTTTGTATTCAAATTATTCAAGTGAGCCGTCATGTCGTACAGAAAGTGCAAACCATACTGCCATGATAAAGTTTCAATGTCAAGGAAATGTTCAATCTTACCTTTTCCAGTAAGATTCTCTTTTATTTGAGAGAATAAGGAATTAAATCGTTCCAACACTTTTCCTCTACTTAACCATCTTACATTTGTAAAATCTGTTAGATCATCAGTGGTACAGTCACTGCCTTTCCTCAAAGGCTAAACCAACTGTCGATGGATGAGAGAGCTTCCAATTCTGACATAATTCACATTTTTTTACAACAATGCCCATCAAATGTGTCAGTTTATCACTTTTAGACATTTGAGCACGTATTTTCCTGACGCAAAATGTAATGGAAAGATGGCAGCATGAACTTCACATTATTTTCAATTAAATGCTGTTTCAAAAGAGAAACAATCCTAATTTTGCCCCAGTCATGGCAGGAGCGCCTTCTGTTGTGAAAGAAACCTGTTTTATAAAATCCAAATTGAATTTTTTTGACATTTGAAGAAATTTTTCAAAGATTTTTTTTCACATGTTCGATCTCGTAATCCACAAAAGTCAAACATTTCTTCCCTCACTTGAAGATTTGAAGTTACATATCGAACCCAAAATATCAACTGTACAGTGCCACTAACATCTGTTGACTGATTTAGTGCAAAAGAAAAATACAAACAGTCTTTTAATTGTTCAAGAAACTGATTTTCCATGTCACTAACTCTAGCGTTCTGTGGACAATTCTTCTTCGACTTAATTGCAAATTATATTTATCTTTTGAAGAATATCTTTTATTTTTGAATCATATTCTCCAACAGAGTTTCAATGACCGCAATCAATATTTCCTTTACTCGTTCAGTATCAGAAAATGATTTCTTTTTTTTTGAGCTAGAATCCAAGCTACTTTATAACTAGCTAACATAACTAGTTCTTTCATTGACAAAAATCTTTTTATACCTTCTTTCTGTTCACGAAGTTGTGCTTTCAGACAGCTAATTTTATTCATGCGATTTTTGCTATCAACTGGAAATTTTACATGAAATTCGTTGTGAAAATTGTTAAAGTGTTGCTTAAGGTTGAATACTTTAGTATTCATGAAAACTTTGTTACACAAAAGACACACTTGTTTATTATTTGCTTCAAGCATTGCAAATTTCAACTCCCAATTTCCATTAAATTCTTGTTTCACGTTTTTACAGTCATGCACCATTCTATTTTCGTTAGTAATACCAAAATGAATTAAGTTCTCTTTATTTTCTGAGTGTTCACCATCATCTGAATTCTTTTGTTTTCGAATTATCCACTGATCCATATAATAGGATTAACAATAATATATTTAAACACTTGAAAGTTGTACAATAAAAATATGTTTGCAAGCGCATGCAAAACAACGCTCACTCGATAACAAACATCTAAACCAAACTGATGTTACAAAATGGGTGGAGTCTGTAGCAGTGATGAAGTGCTAGACATTAGCGATGACGTGTGGCAGTGAAGTTGCTGATTACCAAATTTGTGATAAGAAAAAGAAATGATGGAAAAAGATAATTTCTGAACTAAAGCTGGCCACAATTATGCTATCTACTGGTCACATGTGGAAAGTGGCCATTGAGTTGCCATACCGTCATGGCGCTCGACTGATAATATGAATGTTCAAATCCCCATCACACTAAACATGTTTGCATTTTTATCCGTGAGAGTAATACTATGTGATGGTTAATCACACTATTTGCTGATAAAAATGTAGCCCAAGAGTTAGCTGTAGGTAATGATGACTAACTGCCTTCTCTCTAGGTTTACACTACTAAATTAGGGACGCATTCAAAATAATCAAAACCCAAAGGCGTACAAGCCTTTACTATGAAAGAACTCGTATAATAAGGGCTCTCAATAGTGGTCAAATTTATAGTCTGATATAACTGTCATTGTACCCCATGCGGTATCTTATTTATAAATAAAGGAGCTAGTATATGTTACTGGTATGTCTCTGTATCATAATTTATTTCGAGCAATACTTGCTATTTTACATATTATAGCCTCAAGTAGCCTGAATCTGAGTTTAATTTTAAATTAGAAGTTAATTAAATGTCGATACGTATAAACTTTTTTATGTTTGTCATCAAAATAGATACAAAAAATTATTTCTTCAAACAAATATATTTTATTGTGCAAATAATAATAGAATTTATAAAAGCGAATATTAAAAATAATGATATACATACGAAAGTTTCAGAAACCTTTAACCAATATTGTCTTCTATCTCGTCAGGAACTGTATATATGCTCTTCAAAACAAGAAACTCAAAAGGAATATTTTATTCTATTTTAAAGAGAAATATATGTACTAATGTTACAAACTCAGAGTATGTGATTTTAAACGTGTTAAGGCACTGATTGTCAGACCAAAATGAAAATAAAAGTTGTGCTCTTTGAAAACGGAGGAAAATATCGGATTTTTCGTAAGCATTTTACGCCAAGCACAACGCAACAACGCCATTGGTCCCTTGGAAGTAGGCGAATCTTGATCAGATGTTGCCAGAGCTGTGAATGTCCACCAAAGCACCATCACAAGGTTATGGAATCGTTACCAACAACATGGATCAACTCGTGACCGTCAACAATCTGGCAGACCTCGTGTGAACACGTCGCACAAGATCGCTACATCCGGTTACGTCACCTTCGGGATAGGACCACTGGTGCGATGTCTACTGCCTCAACCATACCAGGGCTGCATAGGATTTCCGATCAGACTGTACGCAACCGTCTACGAGATGCAGGAATACGACCTCGACGTCTAATCAGAGGCGTCATCCTCACCCAGCAACATCGTCAAGCACAGCTGCAGTGGACTCGGGCACATTGGGTATAGCCTTATCGACGATGGAGGCATGTTTGGTTCAGTGATGAATCACGTTTTATGCTTCGTAGGCAGTATGGAAAAACCCGTGTTTACCGTCGCCGAGGCGAACGTTTTACAGCAAACTGTGTGCAGGAAGTTGACAGATTTGGTGGTCTCAGCGTCATGATGTGGGCTGCCATCGCCTACAGTGCCAGAACAGACCTTTTGCACATTCGAGGGAATCTTACGGCTCAACGATACGTCGACGAGATTCTTAGGCCCCGTGTGCAACCCACATGGTGAACGTCAACGATGTTTTTCAACATGACAACGCCCGTCCACATACAGCCCAACTCACCACTGTCTTCTTGAGACACCACAACATCAACGTTCTTCCCTGGCCCTCCAGATCACCAAATTTAATCCCCATCGAACATCTTTGGGACGAGTTGGACCGACGTCTGGGACGGCGATAACCTCAATCGCGGAATCTACCTCAACTTGCAGCAGCTTTGCAGGCTGAGTGGACAGCCATTCCACAGGATGTGATTGTCATCTCATCGCTTCCATGGGCAGGAGATGCCAAGCAGTTATTGATGCTCACGAGGGGCATACTCGTTATTGACGTTGTGTAACGTTAAACTTCAACTAGTGAGCGTGGACTTCGCCTTTGCAGACTTTGGATGTTCAGCAGTGAATGTGCAGTTTCACACATGTCATACAAAACTACCCGGAATAAATTTGACTCAAATTTTGCCTTTTGCGTTTCTTTCTTTAAAGAGTATATTTCTTTTATACCGAAATTTCACGATGAGAAAATTAATTTTGAGTTGATATTGGTAGAATCCACTTTACATGGAACAAGTTAGTTGTTTTATTATTGCACATGAATCTTTCACGGCCCAAGTTATACAGTGTTTACATACAGTTACTAACGTCCGAAGCTGATCTGAAGAAGTTAAACGGTTTGTAATGTTTCAAATCTATAAACGGTTTTTGTCAAAGATTTGCAGTTTCCCGATTAATAAGCGTAAATCACAGTCATAGCTAGTGAGGTTTAAAGGACACTAGAGGTAACAAACCAACAATATATACCGTTTATTCACGTTGTATTGGTTGCCTTTTATAAATGTAAAAGGAGAGTCACTAGAAATTTAGCTAAGACAACAATACTGACAGTCACTGACATCTACGTACACACATAGTTCATTGTTGATTCTTGCGCTCAATAATATCCTACAAATTCAGAAAACAGGCGGCATTTATTTCTACAAGTAATTTGAAGCACGTTGGATTCAATCGTCTGTATATTACTACCAGTGAATTATGAGGCTTCTTACACGTGATCCTATGTTTGTTACTAATAGTGAATTATGAAAATTATGGGACCCTTTTAACCCATTATTTTACACCATTACTCACTCCGCTCACTAGCAACTAAACATGCAATACTTACTGGTCAACTTCAGAAAAAACGAAAATATTTCAAACACCAATGACGATAAGATACAAGCCACGACTAATTTCCACACCTTTTCTTGTCTAATAAATATCCATGTATTTATATGACTAAGGTATTTCATAATTTCTACGTAACCAGATTTTAACAAACAACAGCAAAAAAGAAAACACCATTCAGGAACACTGTTACATGGGTTATTGTCTTTGCGACTAAGTTTTATATACACAAGAGTTGGTTTGAATATTCAACTATACGTAAATAAACCCAATGAAGAAAAAACTACAACATACCCATTCTACTTTCAATAACAACAATCTGGGTAAACCCAAAATGTGCTTTGATAAGTCCAATACATATCGTACTCAGTCTATAAGAGTTTGCACCTTACCTTAACATACACTATTCATTTGGCGGTGTTCACACTTTTTTTATTTTCTCTTGTGTGTGTTTTCTTATAGCAAAGCCACATCAGGATATCTGCTGAGCCCATCAAAGGGATTCGAACCTCTAATTTTACCGTTGTAAATTCGTAAAGTTATCGCTGTACAAGCTGGGGACTTTCTTTTCCGAAGTCCTGAAAAGTTCTACTTTTCCGGAATATGATTGTTCTCAAGGAAGGGTATAATAAATCGCATAAAAATAAAGACAATATAAACTGAATATATAAAGGAAAGAATGTCTAATGTGCTAATTCTTTTTTCAATATTTGTCTTACCTTTTATTTTATGTTACTTAACAATGATTTGACCTTCAGACAGTGCTCATCCTTCATGTGAATATCAGGATGATATCCTCCGGGATTAGTCAAATTCCCCTCCCACCCTACTACACATGTAGTTAAATTAACCTTTATGTTTCACCAACAATGACACTGATCATGTATTTTGTACGAAACGAAACTACACACTACCAAGAACGTCTAGGAACTGGATAAATGTAAATAAATCGGTCGGGATGAACGTTTTGAGAAAAGTCGTACTCAGTAGAAAGTAAAATTCGACCGTTTTTTTCGGATCTAAATGTTCATCACCAAAGAACCGAAAAGACGTTCCATGATGTCATAGATAATGCAAAACTGTTTCTAACGCTATTCATCACTTTGTAACTCTGTAAACGTCGAATCTACGTTTGACCTCTTCACCTTCGGTTTGCTCCACCACGCGCAACAAATTCAGCTGCCAATACTTTTTCTGTACATTCAAAACTAGAAACTGATGGGGAAAAGGAAAATCGTGACCTCTGTTGCAAATCTACATGCTCACAGGGTAAACATTTCGCGAAGTTTCGAGCTGCACATCGCGTAATAAAAAGTTTATTTCCACTATCACGCATGTAAGCAAGAATTTTATTATTGTATAATGTTACAATGTTTTATTACTCTGTCCAGACTAATAGTTGGATCTTAATCTTCTATAAATAACCTTATAAATGTATTTCATTCTTCTGCTGGATGAAGTAAGATCACATGATACAATGTTTGTGATAACTTTTACACCTATAACAAAAAGTGGGCGTGAACTTACCTGACTGTTCTTTAAAAAGAAAAGTGATGAACTACAAAAGAGGTGTGAAGGAGAGTTTTCTAATGTCACAACTGGTTAAGGTAGGTAGAATAAAATTAAATATTTTACAAAATTATAATAGAAACTGTAATACCAAAAATGTCGGGAATAATATTACACTGATGAATTTTTACGCCATAAATTCGAAGCAAATTTGATCTTACAGAAACACCGTATAGGGAAAACAAAATAACTGGACTTCACTTCTGTTCAGTAGTGAAGTATACAAATTAAATACAAGAATAAAGATTGCAATATCAATGATTAGTATTCACTAAAAGAAGCAAAATTGATTTAAAATTTATCTTTGGGAGAGTGTTTTATGGTGTATTACTGAGAATGAGTAGAAATTTTAATGAAAACATAAATCTACTTGTGTTTTAATTGGCTGCAGAGTTTTAATGCAGTCGAATTTCAATCTACAATATCATAGAAAGTTACTAGATGCAAATTTTAATGTGTTCAAAAATACTTATCTCTAGCGATTTTTTTTATTAGAAATAGTAATATACATACAAATTCAAATTCAAATTAACAAGCTAATATTTACATGAGTAACATGTCTGATTATTTTGTGGTTAAATCTATCATAAATGTGTATATAGTATTGGAAAAAGCAGTTTCTTGCACCTGTCACAGTTGTTGGAATGGTACCATCTTTCATCAGGCTAAATACGAACAAGGTTATGATTAGGGAAAAACAATAAGCTTCTTTCAAGTATCTTTTATTTTTTGTATTTTGTAATTAGGGCAAGTAGTAATCTAGGAAAGAAACAAGCTGCCACTGCTGTAATTAGGGTAAGTAGTAATCTAGGAAAGAAACAAGTTGCCACTACTGTAATTAGGGTAAGTAGTAATCTAGGAAAGAAACAAGCTGCCACTGCTGTAATTAGGGTAAGTAGTAATCTAGGAAAGAAACAAGCTGCCACTGCTGTAATTAGGGTAAGTAGTAATCTAGGAAAGAAACAAGCTGCCACTGCCGTAATTAGGGTAAGTAGTAATCCAGGAAAGAAACAAGCTGCCACTGCTGTAATTAGGGTAAGTAGTAATCTAGGAAAGAAACAAGCTGCCACTACTGTAATTAGGGTAAGTAGTAATCTAGGAAAGAAACAAGCTGCCACTACTGTAATTAGGGTAAGTAGTAATCTAGGAAAGAAACAAGCTGCCACTGCTGTAATTAGGGTAAGTAGTAATCTAGGAAAGAAACAAGCTGCCACTGCTGTAATTAGGGTAAGTAGTAATCTAGGAAAGAAACAAGTTGCCACTACTGTAATTAGGGTAAGTAGTAATCTAGGAAAGAAACAAGTTGCCACTACTGTAATTAGGGTAAGTAGTAATCTAGGAAAGAAACAAGCTGCCACTGCTGTAATTAGGGTAAGTAGTAATATAGGAAAGAAACAAGCTGCCACTGCCGTAATTAGGGTAAGTAGTAATCTAGGAAAGAAACAAGCTGCCACTGCTGTAATTAGGGTAAGTAGTAATCTAGGAAAGAAACAAGCTGCCACTACTGTAATTAGGGTAAGTAGTAATCTAGGAAAGAAACAAGCTGCCACTGCTGTAATTAGGGTAAGTAGTAATCTAGGAAAGAAACAAGCTGCCACTGCCGTAATTAGGGTAAGTAGTAATCTAGGAAAGAAACAAGCTGCCACTGCTGTAATTAGGGTAAGTAGTAATCTAGGAAAGAAACAAGCTGCCACTGCTGTAATTAGGGTAAGTAGTAATCTAGGAAAGAAACAAGTTGCCACTACTGTAATTAGGGTAAGTAGTAATCTAGGAAAGAAACAAGCTGCCACTGCTGTTCCAATAAATTTAAATATCCTGTCCAAGGATATTAAATTTAGATAATTGATAAATGTTTGGAGAACATGTGTAAAAATCTATGATATAAGTATAATCTTAGTAACAAGAGTACAACTTGATAATTAGATACCCTATATTGAGATATCATAATAAAATATCTTATTTGCTGTTTTTAAATGGAATTTCACCAAACGTTAGGGAAATAATACTTTTAACTAATTTATTTAAGGTTTTATTCTCTCCTTTTTTAAAGAAAATTCGTCATGATAATTTATCAGTTCAAGAAAAATGTATAATGTATGATTTTATTAAATAAAATTATGTTTAATATTATAATTTATAAATGTTCACATTCTAATTATCTTTAATATTATAATTTATAAATGTTCACATTCTAATTATGTTTAATATTATAATTTATAAATGTTCGAATTCTAATCACAGTTGCAGCTTCGATAAGTTATACAAGCCAAAAGTTAACATTATGTTTTGGTTAATTATTATCTCTTGTCATACGTGATATTTATTTAGTAATTCGTTATGGTTGTGCTTATTGATAACTGGGAAAATCTAGATATTTCGAGAATATGATCATTTGCTGGAACATTTACTGCACTTTTTCAGTTAAACTCATATTATCATAGTGTATGATATACTTTAAACAAGATTCAACTCACATTTGTTGTGTAATGTATTTGAGACTACACTGCAAATATTTTTTATTAAAACATTTGTTTTCTCTTTTAGTAAAGTATTAAACAAGAATACCTTTCCCAATTTGACTTTACTTTTATTATCAATAAATATAAGATTCAAACACCTGTAGTTAAACATAAAGCTATCTATGCTGTGCCCTCTGCAAGTGTCAGTGCCCGGTCTTTAGAGCTATAAGCCTTTAGACTTCTATACCACTGGGAAGGATGGGATGGGGGTTCTTCTGATACATAGCATGAATTTCAGTATACCTATGGTATCATATATGATAAATGTAATATTTTTAACAGGAAATCTTTTCTAAGAAGCCATTTCGTGGAACACAAAAACCGTAAAACAATAAGTGGAAACAATATGTCTTAATAAGTGGTTATCAAAAGATGTCATTAAAAATTATTTAGCCAATCGTCACATGTGTTATCTCTCATTACAATACTCGACAATAGAACTATATCGAACAGAACAGATAAAGGAGTTTTATAAGCATCTGTTTAAAATACAGGATTAAGACGATGAAGTGAATAGTTGATGCATACTACATGGTAACATTGAGATCAACAATGCTTACACAATAAAAATGTATTTTTTTCTCATATCACTGATTTTTGATTCAACAATGATTTGTCTCTATTTGTTTAATCTTTGTGATAATAGTTGTTTCGAATATTTGACCAGTTCTTCAAGAGTAATACAATGAGGGTGCTGTATATACATAAGTGTGACATTATTTCTTTTTCTTCTCGTTAATAAATATTAATGATTCTTTCTGTCGAAGAAAGATGCAAAGAATCGCATTAGTAAGCAGTCGACCTTCTACGTCATGAAATGTGCAGTCCAGAAAAAAAATGTATTAAAACTAATCAGTATAAAAATGTCTTAATGTAGAAACATAAAATTTCTTGAAAAATTATAATTTCCGTTGATAAAATGAAATTCTGCAAGCCTAAAGATTAAAAGGAATTTGATGAAAGTTAATGACAAAGAATCAATTTTCAAATGTAAATACTGGGACACGTAATTATCAATGAATTTAGTTGTTTGTTTAAAATTAAACAGAAAGATATAAAATATGTAATCTCTATTTTGTTCACCAGGTGTATCAAAACTCAATTTCTAGCACTGTAAATCTGCAGTACGTCCACGCCATTGGAAGCGTTAGTGATTATCATTAGATATTATGGATTAGATAATAAGTAAATTTGGAGATAATGAGGTAGATTTCTTATTGGCCTGTTCTATTTTATTATATTGAAATACTAACATATTCCCTCATCTCACTTTAGCAGAAAATATGATCATATAATTAGACTATAATTCTGTTACAAGCTGAATATAACACAGCTTTACCATAGTATTAGTATTTTATTGTATTAGGACATCGTAACTATGACACCATTGCAATTGAAATAAATCCATTGTAAGAAATAACTTCAGATTATTCTAGTAGAATGTTTTTACTATTCATTGCTATTCAGAAATACATCATTTACTTAACACGTGTGAGGTAAAGATATTAGTTGTGTTAAGATCGGATATCTTCAAAGATTACTGGTATACTTGCATCGCGTTATACCGTTTTTTCTATATATATATTTTAGCAATAAAAACGACTGATATTATTGCGCCACATTAAACCGTCCTATACTCCAGTGTAACTGTCCTCTGTGACCTGGCGAACTATTTCTTATAAAGTTCAAGGAGTTTCGTGGACATAAGTATTGAAGGCCTGGCATGGCCGAGCGCGTTAAGGCGTGCACTCGTAATCCGAGGGTCGCGGGTTCGCGCCCGCGTCGCGCTAAACATACTCGCCCTCCCAGCCGTGGGGGTGTATAATGTGACGGTCAATACCAATATTCGTTGGTAAAAGAGTAGCCCAAGAGTTGGCGGTGGGTGGTGATGACTAGCTGCCTTCCCTCTAGTCTTACACTGCAAAATTATGGACGGCTAGCACAGATAGCCCTCGAGTAGCTTTGTGCGAATTTCCAAAAAACAAACAAACATAAGTATTGTTTTCGCAAAGTCTTTCTCTGTTTTTTTGTGAAAGAAAGTAAGTCAGAAAACATGTTGGAAAAGTTATTGATTTCAACAGTAGCCTGTCTATGTAACAAAGTATTTACACAACTAACACTTGCAGAACGGCAAGTTAATCATAGCCTCAACACCATGTTCAGTAGCGAGTTAAATCTGTATATATTTTGTTTCTGTGAAGTACTGTCGTTCATAAAACCTCTTACAGGTTACTTGACTCCCAAGTTTTATGTACATAATTTTAAAGATAATTTCTGTTTTGGAATAATCGTGTTTTTCTTTTAGTGTGTTTCTTTTTTATAGGAAAGCCACATCGGGCTATATGTTGAATTTATCGAAGGAATTAATTAAAAACTTGGTTTTCGCATTCTAAATCCGAAAAGTTACAGCTGTTTTGTTTGGTTTGAATTTCACGCAAAGCTACTCGAGGGCTATCTGCGCTAGCCGTCCCTAATTTAGCAAGTGTAAGACTAGCGGAAGGTAGCTAGTCATCACCACCCACCGCCAACTCTTGGGCTACTTTTTTTACAAACGACTAGTGGGATTGAATGCTGAAAGGGCAAGGAAGTTTGGAATGACAGGGATTCGAACTCGCGACCCTCAGATCGCCATGCCGGTAAATTACAAATCTGACAATTTACTGCTGTTCTAGCAGATAAAGTTTCTTTAAAAATTCCGGTGTCTAGCCATTTAAAACTTTTAGTGATAAACAAAAGAATGACGAACAGCTTACAGGGACGAATCTAGAAGTTTATTTAAAAATTAAGTAAATGGATTTTCGCATCAAAAGTTTCAAATAAAAACAACAGAATACATATATAATACAATTTTTGTTAAAAATTACCTTAAGACACAAACTGAGCCGCGGCGAACTCACAGCAGCTCCGCAGGTTATTCCAAAATTCCGAGAGAAACATCGCACTACAAGCTCGAAGAAGTTCACACTTGTGACCATGTGTATGTGAGGTCTAGCAAAGTTCAGTGAATTATTTTGTTGACTTTTAGTCCTTATGCATAAAATGGAAAGATTTTTGAACAATAATAAGAAATGTGGGAGTGAAGAAGAGGATGACGAACCACAGACCAGTGGCAAAGTTGTGAAGAAATGGAAATATCTAGATTTGGGTTTCACCTGCAGTGTGTATTATGTCTAAACGTTTTAACTCCAAAGTCCGTGCTTCCAAGTAAACTAAAACGCCACTTGGAGACCAGTCATCCTAACGTGGCTACTAAATACCGTAATTATTTTACCAGAAATTTAAAAGAAATGAAAGAACAAAAAGATACATTTTTGAAACATGCATCAATACCAAGCAATGCTTTGCTAGCATCCTACAAGGTGGCGTATGAAGTCGCGAAATATAAATAGCCTCACATCATCGCGGAAGAACTGATTTTACTGGCTGCAGTGGATATGGTGAACATTATGGTTGGTGAATCTGTTTCAAAGGTAACTTTATACAACAATACTGTCAGTCGTAGAATCCAACACATGGCCGAAGACCTTAATAATAAGTTAATTGAAAAACAAATGAAAGGGAAGGATTTCTGGTTACAAGTAGATAAAGTAACAGATAACAAAAAGGATGCTTATTTGATTTGCTACACACGGTTCGTGGATGGTGACAAAATTATGGAAGTCTTCTTTTGTAAAAATATCACTGCACGTACAAAGGCTCAAGACTTGTTTGATATCCTTGACACTTTTGTGTGTGAAAACAAGTTAGACTGGACTAAGTGTATTGACGTCAGTACCGATGGTGGTCACTCTGCGTCTGGCTGTTATTGAGGATTGCAGGCACTCATACGAAACAAATCTCTTGATATACTGTAGACCCACTGCATAATCCACAGGGAAGTCCTTGCGTCAAAGCACCTGAGTCCTCCACTAAACCTGGTCCTGGAAAGTGTGTTGAAAGTAGTGAACTATATAAAAACTTGGCCACAGAAAACGAGATTAAAAGAAAAATCTGTATGAGGAAATGGAATGTAGGTACACATCTTTGTTGTACTACTGTAGCTCGCAAGGGCTCTCCCACGGGAATGTACTGCCCCGTTTGTTCAAATTACGACAGGAACTCTACTATTATCTCGAATAAAAAGAACAGGAATATTCTTAAAACTTCTTGGATACTGTTATTTTGTCAAGATTAGCATACTCTTCGAAAAACTAGATGTATTGAATCTCTCTGTGTTGGGAAGCAACACGCACGTTCCGAAACTCGCAGAGGATGTTTCAGCCTTCAGAAAAAGCTACTATTATGAAGAAGAAAAATGAATGAAGATGATGGAAAAGACTGCTCCCCCGTATTGCAGCAGTTTGTTACATCCAATGAAGTTGATTTGACCCACGAATTAAAATCCGTTTTAGAGGACCGCCTAATACAGCTCAGTGACTGGTTTGAAAATTACTTTCCAGAAGATATGGATAAATCTGGATCCATGTAAATAAGCTCCGTCTGAATATACTTCTGCAGAAAATCTTACTGAGCTGTCTTGTAACAAGACTTTAAAAACAAATTTTAGCAGCATGGAACTGAGTTCGGATATCAGTAAAAGATAAATATCCGCTGCTAAGTGCTAGAGCTCAACGAATCCAAATTCCGTTTGTGACGTCATATCTCTGCGTAGCAAGTAACGCGTGAAAATCAATGTGAAACATGAAACGAGGGTAGCAGTGTCCAATCTGATTCCAAGGATTGAGAAGCTGTGCGGTGTCTAACAGGCGCAAACATCCCACGAGTAATTGTGGTTATTTAAGAATGAAATAAAAATATTGTTTTCACTTTCAATTTACGTAAATTATTGTTTCAAACGAGTAGTAATTTGTTAGAACATAAATACTTATTGAGTATTAAATTGTTTTTCCCAAAGTATTTAATAAATGAAACTGGAAGGTTTTTCTTTTTGCATAGAAAAAAATTGCTAAGACACAAAGTGCGGGGCCCGGCATGTCCAAACGCGTTAAGGCGGGTGCTTCATGATCTGACGGTCGCGGGTTCGCACCCGAGTCGTGCCAAACATGCTCGCCCTCCCAACCGTGGGGGCGTTATAATGTGACGGTCAATCCCACTATTCGTTGGTAAAAAAGTAACCCAAGAGTTGGCGGTGGGTGGTGATGACTAGCTGCCTTCCCTCTAGCCTTACACTGCTAAATTAGGGACGGCTAGCACAGATAGCCTTCGAGTAGCTTTGTGCGAAATTACAAAAACCAAACCACAAAGTGCGCCGTGAACCGAGAAAGTTTAGGATACGTTGTTTTAAGATATTTTATAACAAATCACAAAAAAAGAAATAAAATTGAAAAACAAATAACTAAAACATGTTTCTTTCTTCAAATACTGACTTGTCTTTGCATCGTCCTCGGAAAATGTAGCTTCCAAAAATATTCCTTACATGATATATTAAAATAAAAATAAAAGTATCAAAATAAACCACATAATTTTGATATTCCTACGTATTTGAATATCTTGTTTTTCACATCTGTCCACCTACGTAAAAACTAGAAATTTGAAAGAGAAATTGAAAACATATATGAAGTTTTCAATAAAAATTGTGTAATAACTGTGTGCGATGTTTTTAAATTAAGCACAAAGCTACACAACGGGCTATCTATGCTCTGCCCACCACAGGTATCGAAACCCGGATTCTAGCGTGTAAGTCCGCAGACATACCGCTGAGCCACTGGAGGGCAACTGTGTATGAAAAAAAAATGAAGGTGATTATATAAACCAGACTTTCAGGGGAGGAACACCCCCAAAACTATGTTCATAATTTATTATTTTAGTGACATTTCAAGACTGAGGGTGATAAAATGAGTTAGACTTTTTTATGAGGCTGTTTTTATTTTTCGATGAAATCTATATTGGGCTATTGGCTGTGTCCAATATGGGAAATCAAATCTCTGATTTTACCATTGCCAGTAATGTACCGTTGTTAGTTCGGAAAAGAATATTAGAAGATAACAGTTATCGCTTCTTGAGAGTTCTAAATAGTTCGCTCTGTGTGAAATTATTATGTACGCCCTAAATGATTATCTTTTTAACACTCTTTAGATTATATATTACCATAACAGAAATATGTTTTTAAATAAACACAAGTAGTACAAGCAATGGCTTTTGGGGAAAAAAAGTGCCATATTCTTCATAGCATTTAAAAAAAACAATGGGATCAGATATGATAGGTGTAGAACCTTATGGTGTAGTAAAAAATCAAATCTTATCTCCTAGAGCTCGACTATATTACAGGGTTCTATAAATATCACCCGGATAATGCTTGAGCAAACACATTAACTCCAGTCATTAATTTAAGGAAGTTAACTCTTTAACATTTAATGGAACTAAGAATCTATGTCGCTAAAACATACCATTAATTTTATCATCATTATATACACAGTTTGTCTCTTTATTCAGATGTTCGGGAAATTTTGAGGTACCTGGAGATTGAACTTTAATACTTTTAATCTCCGATACATCCTTCCTGAATACACTTGAACCTGCGCAAAAGTAACAGATTTAATGAAATTAATTGAAAATTAACTAATATAGATTATAAATATAAAAAACGGAATTTCTTGTCAATAAAGACAACGATAAGAAAAGAAAACTGGGAATGTTTAAGTAAAATATGGAATAATATTGCTAACGTGATTATCAAATTCAGCTTATCTACGTATTGGTTATTTCATCGAACCACCCATAAGTTTGAAATCAGTTTACGTAAGTGGATGACTATTAGTAAATAAATACTTTTGATAAAGCGCATCAAAGAACATAAAGAAAAGCGAAAGTTTACTTGTATTCCACGATTTTACCAGGCCAGCAAGAGTTCCAGATATATCGAAAGTTGGAAACCACATCTTCTTCATCTTCTAACATCATAGTTCTTAAAATCAATTTGCCATCTTCTTGACACTGAAAACCTCAATTGTGGATGTGAAGAATTATGACTTATAAATTCTGTTTCATGTTCTAAACAACTCATTTAGTTTGAAAAATCTCGAGAAAATTAGTTCAAAAGGTAAATCTAAGTAGACTTACAATTAAGTAAACATCACTTTATAGTTGGATGCTAATAAAACAACAGTGGGACTTTTCAAAACAAATATCAACTTACCTTTCATCAGAAAAATGATTAATACTCCATTTCCTCCCGGTGTTAAATCACCAACTGGAGGCTTGACTCGATATTTATCACTTCTGTTTATTAATATTTTAAACAGTAAATTTAATTTAATTATTCGAACATTGTTGCTAAATATTAATGGAAACAAAGTTGATCAATATTTATAAATAATTTTGATATTATTCGTCCTTTTACGAATTCTTCCATAAGTTTGGCAGATACAATATATAAATATCTTGTTGTAGAATTATTTTCACCTATATTTTTGAAAAGTTTATTTTAAAATATTTATCAACGAAATTTATGGTCTGGCTCATTTAAACTTTGCCATATTTTTGAATTAACGATAATACTAATACAAGTATAAAATCAATCAATTAATCATTCTTATTTCTTAAGGGTGTCGGAAATATCCATTTATTATTATCAAAATTATTTTCATCATAATGTATCTTGAATGATAGGTATTTTTCAGTGTCGTTCCTAATAGGAACTCTCACGCAGCTCGTCTTTTGTGTTTCCGTAATAGAGAACATCAAAGTTTGTTTTTGTAATTTCGCACATAGCTACACGAGGGCTATCTGTGCTAGCCTTCCTCAATTTAGCAGTGTAAGACTAAAAGGAAGGCAGCTAGCTAGTCATCACCACCCACCGCCAACTCTTGGGTAATCTTTTACCAACGAATAGTGGGATTGTGCGTCACATTATAACGCCCCCACGGCTGAAAGCATGTTTGGCGCGACGAGGATGCGAACCCGGGACCCTCAGATTACGAGTCGCACGCCTTAACGCGCTTGACCAAAACATTAAAGTAATAGATGGTCTAGATTAGATTAACACAAACAAACGACAATGAACTGAATGGAAATATTTTATTACTATACAAGTTAAACATGAATCTCGCAAATGTATTGAAGGTTATAGCAAAGTCAGGCATTATTATTGGAATAAATTTGCGTTCAATATTCAAAGGAATTAAAATTAACAGCTGATAAACATTATCAAGAAAGTATTAAAGACAGTATTTGTCGATAGCTTTGGACAGCGGTGACAATAGGGAAATAACTCGATCAGATTTTGTTTTAACGGTTTTGTTTGTTTGTTTGTTTTGGAATTTCGCACAAAGCTACTCGAGGGCTATCTGTGCTAGCCGTCCCTAATTTAGCAGTGTAAAACTAGAGGGAAGGCAGCTAGTCATCACCACCCACCGCCAACTCTTGGGCTACTCTTTTACCAACGAATAGTGGGATTGACCGTCACATTATACACCCCCACGGCTGGGAGGGCGAGCATGTTTAGCGCGATGCGGGCGCGAACCCGCGACCCTCGTATTACGAGCGCACGCCTTAACGCGCTCGGGTTTTAACGGTTGTATATTAATGTTTAAAAGTCATTTGAAAGTTTAAATACAATTGTGTGCATATAAAGAATAAAGTTCAAATTCTCAGTGATGTTATCCACTTGTTGAACCACGTGGAGGTTATCCATGATGAAAGTGTTTTCCCCCCCAACTAATAAAGCTTAAATTCTGAATAATATTATTGTTTTATTCATGTTTTAACTACGTGTATATTATCTAAGACACTAGTAATTTGGTTTCCATTCTAATGCGTACCAGTATTAAAGTTCAAATTGTATATAATACTATTATTTTAATGATGAGATGAGCTATGTGCAGGTTATCCATAACGCTAATACTTCTGTTTCCAATGTAGGCTTTATGTTAAAGCGCCTCTTCCGATATGGTGTTGCGAACATAATAACATAAAATAGTTGTAACACTTCCTGGAAGCTTAAATTTTATTTATGTTAAATCAAAAATCATTTGATTTGTTCCTCTGTAGTTAATCAAAAAACAGAAGATTTTTTATTTTATTGATATCTATACCTGTAGGAATGATTACGCGGATCTCAGAGTTGTTATATTCGTGGTTGCCATTTTAAAAATGTACACGTTCCTTACATCAAAACAAACATTTTTGCTGTAGGATATCTTTCTTTAATATGAACTTTGTGTATCTTATTAAAATATTTAATACCTATACTAGCCATCTTGAGACAGATTTTTACTTCAAGTGGGTTTCTCGTCATCACGAATATCCTACAGTAAAATGTATTCATTGTACCATCTTGTGAACCATGTTTTTGAGATAGAAATCTTTGTTTTTCTGGTTGGGGTAATCCCTCGCATATAAACATTGTGTTATCAAGTAGTTAATAACTAAGCTAAAAGATAATTCACTCTCATCCTGCCTAAAAGTGTCACTTTGCCCATTAAGGGAATCAAAACTCGATTTTTATCATCATAAACCTGGAGGTTTATCGCGAAGACAGTAGAGGTATTTTTGTAATCTCTTGAAAACTTTTGTCTTTGTCACACAACATTCTTTATTTCTTCACTACAAATTTAAGGCATTGCTATGGATATTTAAGACATGCCTGTTATTGAAGGGTTTTGCAAATGTTGCAACGCAATGTATACGTTTGTTTTTACCTTATGGCATTTTTTGGAAGGTTATACTTTCGTTGTCTTTTTTTCTGAAATAACATTTCTGTAATTTTCTGGTATTATCACGACTAAAACCGTATCACTTTTATTGTTCCATTTCTTCACTAAATTTATAACCATAGTACTGTATTCACAATTATCTGTCTGTGATAACATGTACCTTACTTGCACGACGGACTTGGTCAAAGAAGTGTCTTTTTTGGTCGTGTTTCTCATAATCCATCTCTATATCTTTTATGATGCTAACAATCAGAAAAAAATATTTTTAAGAAACACAACTAGATTAATTAACTTGTCTACATCTTTTGTAAACTTATCAAGGTAAAACGCTGAGATAGTGTTTCAATATAACGTTGCTTTCGATATGATACTAAGCATAAATAAATGTTTGATTCTCAGAAAGAGAAAGTAAAAATTTAATTACGCGATCGATGCAAAGTTATCAATCAAAAGTGATGATCGTTATGATATGATAAATAGATTTACCGAAAAGCTCACTTCACATATTATATACCGAAGAAGCGCGAAAGTTGTAACAGTGGTCAATTTATGATAAAATAAAGAAAAAATGTTGAAAATAAGTAAAAGCACACATCTAAAACTAAAACTTTACATTAATTTGTATGAGGCCCGGCATGTCCAAGCGTCTTAAGGCATGCGGCTCGTAATCTGAGGGTCGCGGGTTCGTATCCCCTTCGCGCCAAACATGCTCGCCCTTTCAGCCATAGGGGCGTCATAATGTCCCGGTCGATCCCACCATTCGTTTTTAAAGGAGTAGCCCAAGAGTTGGCGGTGGGTGGTGATGACTAGCTGCCTTCCCTCTAGTCTTACGCTGCAAAATTAGGGACGGCTAGCACTGATAGCCCTCGAGTAGCTTTGTGCGAAATTCCAAAAACAAAACAAATTAATTTGCAAGGTTTTGGGCAGAAGCCCTTCGTCGCGCAGTTTAAAACCCTTATATTATGAAACTAGGCTTAGGCAGCAGTTTAGAACCGTTATATAGTGAAATCAGGCAAAAACATGTTCGTTGAAGGTTTAAATTTACGAATGATAACTTATTGCTTGCTAAAATAAGTTATCGTTTTTGTAACAAACAGCTGATTTTTCACTTTTTACTTACTTTTCATGTAAACTATAGCTTTACTTTAGAAAATAGGTACATTTTTATGTCACACATCTTTGGTCAAATTTTATCCTTTACTCACTTGTCTTTTACTAAACGTTTTTGAAATCCATTTTTACCATGTTCCTTACTGAATTTTAGTAGGTGACAGTTTAACAAATATAGGTATGAATGTTTTTTGTTAAATCTTGCCAGTCGAAATCTCTAAATAAATAGAAGATATGTGAATTAATTCCTACTTTTAAATAAGTTTATTTAATAATAAATTTGTATTTGTTTGTTTTTTAATTTCGCGCAAAGTTCCATGAGGGCAATCTGCACTAGTCGTCCCTAATTTAGTAGTGTAAGACAAAAGGGAAGGCAGCTAGTCATCGCCATCCACCGCCAACTCTTGGGCTACTCTTTTACCAACGAATCGTGAGATGGAGCGTACATAACAATTTCGTCCTCACGGCTGAAAAGGTAACCATGTTTGGTGCGACAGGGATTCGAACCCGTCGTCCTCAGTTGCGAGCCGAATGCCTTAACCACCTGGCTATTACTTGTATTTATATAGTTTTTCGATTACTATGTTTTTGTAACTGGACAATGAGCACACAGCTATCAAAATGTTTTATCAAAATAAATTAAGAAAGAACCAATGAAAAAATGTGGTTACGTTAGGTAACCGCTAACGGTATAAATACTCATAATTTAAATTATTTTGAGACTACAATGCTCTTAACTATATCGATCTCGGCTATATTTTAGGAAACGTGGTTGGGAATAGCAAGGAGCGGGGGAATCATGGGGTGGGGATCCATTATCTTTTTTCTTCATTAGATATACAATAAACAAAGTATGAATGCATTGCTTGTACTCAAACACCCTGTGGATATCGAACATTTAGCTGTAACCTTTTAGATTTCGCTATTCTGGAAGAGAATGTTTTACCTGAATATATTAATCTGGGTTACATTAGGTGTTTTATTGTCTGGCCCTTTGCTATTAAAAATATGTCAGTTTCTTGTATTTTCAGTTATTTTTTTAATTGTCTGCTCTCACTTTGATGAGGTTTTTAATCCAATTAATATCTCCTGGAGAATATTTTATAATTCTCAATCTTCCATTTGATTTCTCTCTGTTTTTATTAGAGCCATTTGCACTGCAGAAACTGTTCAGTATATACATATATACATTTGAAGATTATGTTATTGGTTGTTATTGTCAGGTTGTTACTTTTGCTGGTTCACTTCTATCCACATTATTAATTCCTGCGGTATTTCAGATTTTCTTGATACACAAAGCACACATCTGTGACATATTCTATCAAAGGCTTTCTCACGACTGAGTGAAATCACACAAACAGGAGAGCCCTTACTGTTTTTTATATGTCTATTAAGTTGGCAGTAAATAGAATGTTGCCCCCCGCTAGTACAGCGGTATGTCTTTGGATTTACAACGCAAAAGGGAGGTTTGATTCCCCTTGGTTGGCTCAGCAGATAGGCCCATGTGGCTATGATATGAGAAAACACACACACACACAAATAGAATATCTTGTCCTGATACCGCTGCTATCTCTGCTGATTTTGTTTCTTTGTATACTTTGATTCTGCTGTTTATGTATCTCATCAGGTTTGACTTAATCATTTTCCAAACACGTGTCTACCAAAAATACTTTCAGGACACAGTAGACTTGTTTGTTGTGCTGAACACGAGACATTTCATGTAGATTTGGTGATCCTACACACATCTTGTTAAGTGATCATGAAACTGTATATTTTGTAACAATATATATATAAACTATCCAGCTAACTGTAGTATAAGATTAATTTTATTTTAAAATTAGGATAAAACTGACGTAACATTATTATTAAACGATTTTCCTTTTAGGCTCACAGTCTGACAATAAAATCTAGACAAAGGAGTGTACAGTTTCTAAAACCTGAGGGTTGATTAAATGATTCTCAGAATATATTTTCATCATAATAAAATGAAAAATGAATAATTTTCCAGGTAAAGTTTTGTTTCCTTCATAGCTTGGGCCTGGTTGGTAGCCTTTATTTTAATCAATACAATTCTGGCCTTCCAACATCTTTATAAATAGTGTAAAGTATACTGAGAGCAGATTTACCTCAATAAAACTGTACTGAAGAAACAATTTGGCTTCAAAGATAAATATTTTATTATGTTTCACAGTCTGCCATTGAAATGACATAAGTGTAGAAAATGCTGTACAGGGTGGCACGTAAGTCCCTACCCATCCGCTTGTTATTATGTTATATTCAATTATGCATGTATTATGAAGTTGTTTCATTTTTTTCAGAAAAATATGACCGATGTAAGCCCATTTACACTTGAAGACCATATTGTGACACGGAGTTGCATAATATTATGCAGCGAGAATGAGGGACAGCACACAGATACACTGGACACATAAGATATATGGATGGGTTGGGACTTACGAGCCACCCTGTAGAACAATATGCACTTAGGTAGAACAAGGAATAACAGCAAAGCTATGAAAGTAGCACTGATTCTTTTCTTCTACAAAATAGTAAACAATGCACAAAAACAGAACAAGCAGTACTGATATAATAAACTTAAAATGATTTTTGAAAGAAATATTTTTTTTGCTCAAATAACATTTTACAATGTTTCAGAAATATAACTAAATCCATTAGAAAATTAGTAACAACTTCCGTTATAACAATCCAGATCTGAAAAACTAAACCTGACTGACAGTGTAACTAATTAAATATACCTTCTTCCAGGTTCTACTTATAAAGATTAAAGTGTATAACATTCTGAAAAAAATATTTGTCATGCACTGTCCATTTACTGTGAAAATGTTATAGATGATTCTGTGCTAATTAACATCAAAAATAATATTTTGTAATTATTAAATAACTTAAAATTCTTTATGAAAGACCCACTGCTTATGTCAATGGAAGTCACTGATATGAACACCACTGAAATAAAATTTATCTACTTTTATAACTTCAAAGTCTTCATTTATTACGTTTAAATAAACTGCTAATGATTGTAAACAGACTAACTCTTGCTGTCTCTTTGATACGATTATTGTATTTTGTTAAGTATTGTGCAATATATTTCAGACCATTACGTATCACAACTGAAAATCCTTTACCTGCTGTATCCTTAGTATCAGCAATAAAAATAAATCTTTATTTATCAAGCGTTTATGCAACTTAGAAACCTTAAATAACTTGGAAATAACGTAGTATGATATATCCAAATGCTTTCAAAAAAACATTACATTCATGGTAGGAAACTGGCAAACAAAATTGTTGCTTGTAAACAATAGAACTTTTTGGAAGTTAAGAAAATAGTAAAACCAAAGTATACTTATTCAATAAGTAATAAATTTTACAAGTTATTTATACAATTAATTTGGTTATTTATGTTAGCATTCAAGCAGTCTACAAAATATTAGAAAAAAATTAAAACTTTTTTAAAAAATCCACTACAATATAACAGCTGTGTAGTGTGAATTCGTATTATTTATATTGACACTGAAAGATAAAATACCTTCTTATTGCTAGCCAATAAGAATTACAAGATTCCTTACAAAACTAATTTCTTGGGGTTCAGTTAATTTTACAAATTCCCTGTTGATTTTGTAAAATAACTGAGAAATGGAATATAAAATTTCAATGAACAAAACTTTGCATCAGGTTCAACAGTTAATTATTACAACAAGAACCTTCATCTTGCATTGTAAACAGAACAAAAAACATTCAATTTAGCATAACTAAACCTTTTTAACAAAGTATGACATATACAAGATTAGCACATACAACAATGACAGGTATTTTGTTTGATCCATTTTAGAATATCATTATTCTTTAGTATATCAAACAGACAAATTTAAAACCAAATAGGAATTTTCATCTGAATAACAACTCAAACTTATCGGTTTTGTAAGAGAGAAAATAAACATCTGAGAAGTAAGCTGGTTTTTAACATATAATAAATCATATACTGTTTTTAACAATAATCACACAACTCTTTAATTAAACACTGACAAATAACTTGCTACAGTGTTGTATGTATTCTAGAGGTATAAACAAAACCACATATCTACAAGGTATTAGTATTTTCTTTATACAGTTTGTATACTTTGATGAAACAGCTATTCCATCATTTTACTTTCATTTATACAAGTAGCCATAGATTTGTTGTACATTTGTTTAATTTACAAAATTTCCAGAAGTAGTATAGTTAATGACACTGATAGCATAATCAACATTGCATTATTCTTTACACCTTTGTATCGGGCACGTCTGGTGTGACAGTACACATTATGAAATAGTATTCGTATGATGTACAGGTCCACAATCACGTATCCGAAGTTTCGAAATTCGAAAATCGCCGAAGACCGAAGTTTTCTTCGTATAGTGTGGAGCGTCAGTATAACGGCTGACCCAACTCCACACTGACTTGACCCACGTCACTCAGGTGTGATGTGGCCCAGCAGACTGACAGGCGCGTCAGTTGTGTCTCAGCCCTCCTATTAGCCACACTTATGTTTGCTGTTTGCTGATATATTTGTTGCTTTTTATTTTGTGTAGTTGTGTTTAATTTCACTGTAAACATGTCAAAAAGAGCTGCAGATACCCATGTGGGTAACTGTGAAAAAGGAAAAGGAAGCATCTGATGTTATCAATAACACAGAAAGTGGAGTCACTGCAGAAACTTGATTGTGGTGTGTCTATGTGGTGTCTTACTTAGAAATATGGTGTCGGAACTACCACTGTATATGATTATGGAGTGTTGCCCTGGACCCTACTGGGGTGATACATTTGTTCTAAATTCCGAAACACAACTGGCCCCAAGGGTTTCGAAAAAGATATTGTGGACCTGTATAAGAAAATGAGGTACAGATGTTGAAGATTGTAGCTCAGAATCTTCAAGACGTGGTCGTTTACCTATGGAGTCTTTTTCACTATTTTATTTAAATTTGTATTTGGAGGAGCCATAATAAAAAAAAAAGAATTTTTCGGTGTCCACTGACCCACCATGGACTCACCATGGAGCCCTACGAGAAGATGCACCAACGCCAGGGTTTCGTACGCACTATACCCAAACACCAGTATCAGATACAATGTCCACGACACCAGTTGAGAGCATCTAACAGTGGTATTTGGTTGACCTTAGTTCAAGTGGACCACTTGATTGACATTAGCGAGTCAACCCTAGGCGGCCCGTCTACAAGAATTTAAGGCCAAAGTTGTGTCTCAGGGTTCAACCCCTAAACCACCAGATCCTCTCCTCCCATTCACCGGTCACCACGCACCACAAACACTTGAGTGGATGTTTAGATCCCAGAGAAGGTAAACTGAAAGAACAGAACCTTCCTCAGGAGATTCCCTCGCCACTTACAGGAATCTACATCGAGGGGAAAACTGTAGTTACACTATACATTAACTCTGTTAATAAAGAATAGATTCAGCATGTCATTTGTGTTACGCATTTTTTTAATGTTTTAAGTTCTTCGTAGACTAAACGCAACAGAAAAACGCAGATAACAGCTTGTATAATTTATTACACTAAACTATTAACAAATATAACAGATATAACATGAATTATATAACAATAGTGACAGATATTAAGTTACAACATTCGAAATTAATTACAAAACAAAATAATATTAGTTTCAAACTTCAAAATAAATCACAACACAAAACGGTACTGGCCTGTATCTAATGTAATGATCTAAAATTAGAGTCTCAAATTCCAGTCTAGGGTGTGAATTTGGTCCCACGAAGAGATTCCGAAACAGTTCACAGTTCAATGAAATCGCCGTCTCTCAGCTCAAGCAGTAATTAAGATGTATCGCAGAGATTGACGAAATAAAATCACGGCTTCCGTAGATCTAATTTCAATCACAAATCCAAGTTGAATATTCACAGCAAACACTTAATCTTTCTCAAATAACTAACTTTCTTCTTTTGAAATGAAATTGGTGTTTGAATCTCACTCTTTGTCTTCGAATAAAACTAATGACTGAATCTCTCTCCCTCGAATAAAACTGATGATTGATTACTGAATCTATCTCTCGTCACCGTCTTTTATAACGATAGGCCTATTTCTCGAACAATCTCGCAATTTCCATACAACTCCAGAGCTATCCACGCATATCCGTTCTTGCACGAGACTACACTTCTAGACAGGAAGTCACCAGCACTCATTTACAAACATGTGATTGGTCTACTTAATTCGAGAAAGTTCTAAAATATTATCCTAAATAAATAACATATTTTAGTTTAAACTTCGAAACAATAATATCAATATGGAAAAAAATGAATAATACAAATGAAAATTCAAACACAACACGACATGTTGTCGTTTACAAAATATTTACACATATACATAACATTTGTCATTGAGCTAAGCAGCAAAACGAAATTATCTATTCATATACTTTACATAACAATATAGTAAGCTAAATGTGGATTCTCAGTTTTTAATGATACATGACGAAATTATTTTCTGTTTTTGATTTACATTCACATATGTATAGTTTAAATATAAGTTTACAAAAATAACTCGCAGAGGTCTATACAAAGTTTTATTTCTTGAAGGTGTAATTATTTAGGCGTGCAAAGAAAAGTATAGTCGATCTTATAATTTGCGTTGTGTTCTGCAGTTTTATCTGAAGGACAAATTCCTATAACATGCTGACCGCATAATAAGTTTTTTTTTTGTTTTTGGAATTTCGCACAAAGCTACTCGAGGGCTATCTGTGCTAGCCGTCCCTAATTTAGCAGTGTAAGACTAGAGGGAAGGCAGCTAGTCATCACCACCCACCGCCAACTCTTGGGCTACTCTTTTACAAACGAATAGTGGGATTGACCGTCACATTATACACCCCCACGGCTGGGAGGGCGAGCATGTTTAGCGCGACTCGGGCGCGAACCCGCGACCCTCGGATTACGAGTGCACGCCTTAACGCGCTCGGCCATGCCAGGCCCGCATAATAAGAACCTTTGATATTCATATATAACACAAACTGAAAACTGTGTGGATTACCAAGATTAAAGTAACATTCATATAAGTTAGTTTATAATGCTTGTTATGCTTCTGTTGTTATAAGATTTATGAAAATAGAAAAAAGTCCTAACACATTATCACACGGTTCTCCTTAAGCTCAGTTACCCAAGTTTTTTATATTAAATAATAAAAAATGACCAGAAGAGATCAGAGAATGTTATCAGTTCTTACGATAACTTTGTGATTAGCAATGAAAAATAATTTTTGATAGCAAGTAAATGTAAAACACTACTGAACGTATTGTCAGTATAAGATTATTTCTACTGAAGGAGTGGTTCTTAACCTTGTTGGAGGTACTGAACCCCGGAAGTTTCGTACTTACGTTCACTGAACCCTTCGTAATTGGAAAAATAAAATATGATTTCTTTTTTCAAATTCAAAACATAAGTAGATATTGTATTAATGCATAAAATGAACCGTGGATCAGTTGCACACAATATCATTGTGTTCAAAGAACAAAACCAACAAAACATGAATTTTACACAAAAACATAATCAATAAATATTTACTTCAAATCAATGTGACTTTTGCTGTTGCCTTTTAGAGACAAGTTCAGAAATGCGCGACTTCACCTTGGGAAGTGCCACTCTCATATCATTTTCGCAACAAAGTCTGTTCCTTTTCTTCGATCTTACTTACATCGTCCAGCAGGGGAGAGTTTGCGAAGTTATCATTCTCTGTTCGCCGTTTCCATAACGGTTAATTATTTTTAAAAGCCTTCAGGTTTTTTCCGCTTCGATGATGTTGACTCCACCGCCCTTCATCTGTTGATTGAGATGATTGAGAGCATTGAAGATATCATCCATGTACGCCAAAATGAGAATGAACTCAGATTTTTCGAAGCAATTTGGATGACAATGTTGGTGCTTTCGCAAAAACAGGGCTAATTCCATACGCATGGCAAAAACACGATTCAGCATCGGGTTTTAAAGGCAAGGTTATTGTTGCTAACACATGTCTGTGCAGAACACAGTGTGTTACAATGATGTGTGGTGCATCGGCTTTTACCAGCGCACCAAAAACAGAGTTTCGTCCCAGCATGACTAAAGCTCCGTTCGAACAAACTGCAGAAACCAAAGAGATCGTTGTCTCTGAAGAAGTTTCTTCACGTCGGCTGCTTTAGTTGTTGTTGTAAGAGGCTTACAAAATAAAAAAATATTTTATCTCGTCGTTCCTCACATAGCGCACGAATACAACAAGCTGGCTTAGATTGGAAACGTCAATGGTCTCGTTGAGTTGAAGGCTGAATTTTGCTGGGCTTGAAATCAGATCTGCAACTACTTGAGCCAAGATGCCATTGCTCCTATTCTACTGCTGATGGTGTCATTTGAAAGAGGAATTTGGGATAAGTTATTTTCAGCAGCTTTTCCCAGTATGGTATTCGCCATCTTAAACGCAGCTGGTTTTACGAGTGATTCATCAATGGTGTGTGATTTACCCTGTTTTGCGATCAAGTACGCAACTTTGTACAATGCTGTGAAGATCGGTGTGTCGATGGGTACAAAGCCGAGAACAGGCAAAGTAGCCTTTTTATCGAACCTGGCTCTCTTTGTCTTGAATTCAGCAAGCCTTATGTTCTCTTAGTTCCCATCTCCATGCAGCTTTAGGGAGTGTTCTCTTAGTTTTGCTGGTGCTGGACTAAAATTTCTCGACTTGGCATACAAATCATCAATACAAATCATGTATTGAGGATGCTGATTCCTAGCATATTCCGTTATACACGTGAATCCATATCGTACGTATTCGTCAGACCACTTTCTATTTTTGCTCGACATAGTTAGTATAAAGGGAATGAAAGATTAGGGGAAAAATCACAAATGACGCACGATTACTACAGTCACAAGTCGACTGCTAAGCACACGAAGTTCCCTTCAGCCAAGAGATGTGACGTTATCAGCTGCAGCCGATTTTTTAAAGGATGATACCCAAGTGGAGCATGATGTCACGAATCACATAGGTGGGGTGAACGAAACGGACACACACACAGTGTGTGTCTTGACCTCCGCCAAACCCCTGAGACTGACTCAACGAACCCCTGGAGTTCGGTTGAACCCAGGTTAAGAACCACTGGTCTAAAACTATGACTTCAAGACAGCCTTTAAATTAAATGAACTAAGTAACTTAGTTAAAAAACACTGTTTTAGGGGATAAAAAAGGCAAAAGAGGTTGTCATGTGACCACATAACAAGGACACTTTTAAACGCGCAGAATAAAATTCTGATAGCACTGAAAGATCTGGAATTAAACAAATCGACAGACATGTTTGTTTTGTTTTTGTAAAATACATTATTTCTAATTTTTAAAGATACGTACGAATGAAAGTCACGTGTTTTAATATTTATTGACAAAAAGTATATCACTCTATAACGTTTAATCTGAATAGGTCTTCAAAGCATCAAATGTATTTTTCCCAAATGAACATAGTTTATAGCTTAAAACTAGCTCACAGTCATAATCTTAAATGGACCTTTAGTTATCATTCAAGTGATTCTTCTTTCACATTTTATAAATCATTAGAGAATACAGTGGAACCCCCTAAGTGGTCACCCCTTGAAAGCGGTTATTCATAGTCCCTTTTTTGTTTATATAATCCCTACTTAAGTACAGTGGAACCCCTCTAATCAGGCCAGTTTGTCTCAGTCCCGAAGATGGCTGCTTTAGAGTGGGTCCACTGTGTGCTTTATAATAATAATGTAAAATCACAGACTTGACAAGCACACTGAACTATACAGTATTATCAGCAGTATTATTTGCTCACATTACATGTACAATACATGTGAGATTTCAGTTTGTAGGCATAGAAAACTAGTTTATTGACTACTTCAAAACGTATATTTCCCTCACATAGATTTGGAACAATGTTTCGGTAAACTACGTGTGTGTGTGTGTGTGTATGTCTTGGCCTCCGCCGAATTCCTGAGACCGACTCACCAAACTCCTGGGGTTCGATTGAACCCAGGTTAAGAACCACTGTACTGGTGAAAAGAAAAAAGTTAGGGGACTGATCGTTTGATGACATTTTCGGGGTCTCAGACTAGGTAAACAGCGAGATAATCAGAGTTTCTCTATCATACAAACCTACAAAAATTTGTATTCGATCCATGCTAAATGTATGACAACTTTTTTGGTTATGTTTGAATGAAACCTATGGTCCAGTGCTCCTGTCCGTAGCGTCGGCTGAACATTTATCAAAGTATTAGTTAAAGTGGTATATCAGTTATCAACATTACATCATTCACTAATGTATTTAACTATAAATTTGTTTGTTTCTTTTGAATTTCGCTCAAAGCTACTCGAAGGCTATCTGTCCCTAATTTAGCAGTGTAAGACTAGATGGAAAGCAGCTAGTCATCACCACCAACCACCAACTCTTGGGCTACTCTTTTTACCAACGAATAGTGGGATTGACCGTCACATTATAACGCCCCCATGGCCGAAAGGGCGAGCATGTTTGGCGCGACGGGGATGCGAACCTGCGACCCTCCGATTACGAAGCGCACGCCTTAACACGCTTGGCCATGCCGGGCTTTGACTTTAAGTATGACATTTTCATCTGATCCATGTTTTTATGCGAATACGTTCTTTATGCAGATCAGATTGCAAATATTTTTATGGTGATAGAATTAATAAATTGTCAAAAAGAAATATTGTGTCCAGATTTTTTTTATTATAATCATGTTACCAAAAATATTTGAAATAATTACTGTTTGACTTTAAAGAGTCAAACTGTAAGTTTGAATAATTGCATATTTAGACAAACGTTCTTTTAAGGATAATTTATACATAAATGATCAGGAAATATCTAGAGCAAATGAATTTGGCGGTATAAAAAAATTGCTCCCGCTAGTTCAGCGATAAGTCTACGGATTTACAACGCAAAAATCAGGGGTTCGATTCCTCTTGGTGGGCTCAGTAGATAGCCTGACGTGGCTTTGCTTTAAGAAACACACACACGGTACAAAACAAGTTCGTGCACTTCTGGCGACATTTTATGAAGTTATGATGTACAGTGGAGCGCCGTTAACCCGCGGTATTTGGGGGATCAACCTGCTTAACCACGGCTTAAACCTTTGTGACTGAAAAGCCAAAGTTGCCAACAGCTCAGCCGAAAAGCCTCATCCGAATCATTGCGTGATCATTATATCGGATTATCGAATTAAAAATAATACTTTAATTATTGATCACTTTTTTCACGGATTAACTTTAATGTATGGAGAGGTGTGATTCGGTAACAATGGCGGCCTCCATAAAGCTGACATAGAGAGCGGATAAGGTAGATTAACAGTCGATTTCTGTTGTAATGTATTTTATTTATTTCCCAAATTAAAGCAAATCATTTTTAAATATCCCCTTGAAGTTATAAAGCCAGGATTAAATTCGTAAGCCGCGTTTTTACACGTTCTTAAATTAGCGGTTAGCCCCTATAATCCTCTCTCACATGACTTGCTACAGCGGCTTAAAAGATTTCGCTGTTTACTGGTCCGCGGCTTAATGGCGCTCAACTGTATTTCCTCTGATGTCATAGCTGCTGTGCAACAAGTCTCCTGTTTTCATTTTGTGACACTGTTTTGTAATCATTTGTGGGGCCAACCTAGCAACATGCTCTCTGGTGACACTTTGTTGAACTATTATATCTTCGCTTTTGGTGATAACTCTATCCTATCTCCCCTACTGCCTGTAGTCATACATATGTAGCGTCCCATAACAGCAAGGTTTATGTACTACTATTTCCAGATCATTTTTTTACAGTTGTTTGCTAGCGAAAATTCTCATACAGCAAGCAACAATTTTAAACCTAGTAGTTTAATCTCACTTACGAACAAAATTTTGTTCCACTAATTTCTTTGGGTGTGTTATCTCCTGTAAGAGATATCAGAGAATCGCAGTATCATAGTACAAAAAAAACAAACATGGATTCTACCAACACATGCCACTCAATGGCTTTACAGTCAAGTGTGAAACATGTTGCAAAAACTTTTCAGCAGTGAACAAAAGCAGAAAAATATTTCTATGCTTTGAATCACGTGAAAAAATGTCACAGTAGTTGACTGCATCATTAAACACAAGTTCTTCGGTAAAGAACAAAACAAAAACGGCTCGTGTATTTATATGTGTTCGAACTATGATAGTGTTTACGACTGCTTTTTATCTAATTTTATAAGATATAATGACTTTTTCTTTTGTCAATATAAACCAGCAAACTAGAGAAAATAAGAAAGTGACAACATTAGCTTTAGGATGGCAACCCAATTATCCGGAACTGACCTCAACTTCAAAGAACCAATCGGATTTTTTTAAAATATACAGCAGTAGATTTTTCTTTCTTAAACAGTGTAAATAATATTTTCTTTTATAGTTACGTCATGGAATCTAACTTAACTTGTCACCTGAACGCTCTTGGTACAGCCATTTCAAGCAAAACTATTAACGCTAATTGTTAAACCTGATCTTATGCGACTCTAAACGATCTTTAATAAGAGTTAATGTCATAAAATTTAGCAAATTAATGTTTAAACGTTGGAATGAATAGTGAAGAATATTTTTTGACCCGTACGATTATTTTCAAAGCTTCAAAAACTTGCTTGGCCTAACCAAGGTGATTTACCTACACATCTCTTCATTTTATAGTTTTGTAGCTGTATATTAATCGTTTTTTATCCGATTGATAAAACAAAACAAACCGGCCCACTTTTAGTTGTTTCTTTGTTTGGTTTGAATTTCGCGCAAAGCTACTCGAGAGCTATCTGTGCTACCCGTCCCTAATTTAGCAGTGTAAAACTAACAGGAAGGCAGCTAGTCATCACCACCCACCGCCAACTCTTTTACCAAAGAATAGTGGGATTGACCGTAATATTATAACGCCCCTACGGCAGAATGGGCGAGCATGTTTGATGCGATGGGGATTCGAACCCGCGATCCTCGGATTACGGGTCGAAAGCCTTAACCCACCTGGCCACGCCGGGCTCCTACTCTCAGTTAAAGCTGTGGTAAACTTTTCAGAGTGATAGCTAACGTGATTTTTGTGTAGGCGTGCGCAAAAAATTAAACCAAACTCGATATTTTTGTTGAATAATTTCACGTGGCTCACATTTCGACTAAATTGTGGGTTGTACCAAATAGGAAAAAAAAATAATCAGAAAAGTTAAGAATGCTTTTCTCTCAAATAAAGTTCCAAAATTTTGTCAAAGAGAAAAAATTATATCATATAATTTATTCTTATGATTTAAACAAATATAGTACATTTGATAAATATCTGAAACTGGCACTGATCTATATGTTTATGAATTAATTTTTAGTTTACATACATGAATGAAACATAAGAACCTTGTTTTATTCCATGCAAGTCTGGCCATAACATTTTTAGTGGAACCAATTGTTAAAAGAAATGGCTATCTCAGGTTTATATATGTTTTTAGGTTAGACTGTAGTATGAATATCAACTTCATTCAATCAAGCAGAATCAATAATATTTAAAAAATATGCAGTGTTATAAATAATTGCATTTAGACACATTTGCCAACATGGTTCTTCTATATTTTAGTCACGTGAAGACAGAGGCATACCTTGAGTTATTGATAAAATGCTTTATGCTTAGACAATAAAAGTTTTACTTCACACAAAAAAGTCAATGACATAAAATGAGCAGCTACCAAGTTCATGTGTGAAGACCCTATGATCGTGTTAATTAAAAAAGAAAAGGGTTGTGTTGTTACTAAACTTCCACACAAAAACACATTTTATCTTAAAACAGTTTAGAAATGTGTGATTTTACTATGGCACCACAGTTTTCATTTTAACTTGTTTGATACAAACTAAACTGTGCATGCTTTTAAAAATGGAATAAAAATAAGTACATTCAATGAATTAAAAATATGGTTGTGAAATAAATTTATTCACTCTGTATTTTAATTATTTATTGGCATTTAAAAAGTTTCAGACACAAGATGACTTAAGAGTGGGTAACATATTTGTAATTTTTATGTAACCCTTACATGAGGAGGTGAGGATCACAAATGAACATCCTTATGAGGACACACTAAGCAACTGAAACTTAAGTTTTATGAGAAACTTTCCCATTTTAAGTGGATTATTTAAAACCCAGCTCTCCCTCTCTTCCAGTAAAATGTATTTATAAAATAGTGAGTGATACAACTTCATTTTTGGAAGCAAGCATGTATTTTTTTTTATTTCCTCTTTACAAAGTTTTACACAGTTTTATCAAATATACATATAAAAAGGTTTTTCTATCAGTAAAACACAAAACATTAATTGACTACAGTTATGAATAGGAATTTGACACCATAAAACTGTTTTTGTTTATCCAAATCTGTAATGTTCTTTAATTTTTCCACAAAAAAGTATGGAATGTGGCCAACAGATTTTATTTAACCCTACCTACCAGGCAAAACCCATTAGTAATTAAGTTTTGGGCCACAATCTTCAGTCCTTGTCTAATTTTATTTTTCAACAATTGACAAAACTAAGATATTCTAAACATCATTTATATAGACCAACATGTTTTCCTGTATTTGGTAAGACATGAATTAGTTATTTGTATTGAGTAGAACGTGCAAAGTTCTTTTTTTGTTTTTAACTTGATAGGACATGCTAAGCTAGATATTTTTGTATTTTGTATTTGGGTGAGGCATGTTCCACTCGTTTTTATTTTGTAGGACATTTAATATTTAAATGGGATGTCTGTCATTGTAAGTGCTTCTGTTTAGCTAAGCTAAATTGATCGAATCTAATGCATTTAACTCAACGATCACGAAACAATTATTTAAAGATTTACTTTTAAGGACAAGATATGTATTTGACTATTGTACCTTATCAGATTTACTGTTTATTATTATTACTTTTGGTGCTCAGTAACAAGTCACTAGTATATTGTTTTATTTAATTAATTTGGAGTTTTTTAAAACTGATTTTCAGTTTGTAAATTTCTACAAGAAGTTCAGAGGTACAAAAATTATCTTGTTAAAGAAAAAAAGTTAGGAGAAAACTTTTATAAAAATCAAATCAAACCACAACTAACACAAAACAATGAAAAGAAAGGCCATGTATGTATGACAATGTCCAAATGACTAGACAGTAAATAATTTGTGAAAACAGGAATGGTTTGCAGCATACATAAAAACAACATATGTTGTTCCACAAACTGCAACACTTAAATAGAAGAACATAAACATAAATTAAAAAAAAACACAATAAACACGTGCCTTCAAGAATGGCAAAAACATAGTGACATTTTTTAACATTTTTATAGAAACCATGACAAACACCACGAAATCTATTCATGTAAATTATTCTGTTATATCAATAAAATTATTTTGATAACAAATCAGTGTTACAGATAATAAAATGTTTTACAAACTATAAAAAAACAAATGAAACGTCATTAATACACAAGTTACTTACTGGTTACAGAAACGTAACATGGAACAACTGGCTGTATTAAGTTCCTCAGAATCAAATTATAGTTCACTGCAAGATTTCTAACACATGTCTTCTTGATGTACATTTATTTTAGTAATACAAATATTACATTGCAAGAATTGTGACAACTGAATTTTCTGAATTACATTAATTTGAATCATAGAAATCAAATTTCATTGGATGACTTGTAACAACTGGACTTTCTGGACCTAATTTTAAAATTTGAATACTAAATCTTGAAAGAACATCAAATTTGCTTTACTTCACGCAAGTGTAGCTTTATATTTAGTTCTTCAAAACAGACTTAAGCTTTGGACTAGTTTGCTACAATCAGTATTTTTAAAACTAAATTTTAAAAAGGCCTACAAAGTTGATGAGTCAAAATATACCAGTTCCAATTCAAACAAAAGTGCATCAGTTGTGAATTATTATATCAAACAGAATATTGTGTAAATCAATGTTCAAATACAGTGTTGTAACTGTGGTGGTGGTGTATTTTTAAAGGTGCTGACTTGAACTATTAACACAGAATTTAAAATAAAAAATAATATAAGCAAAAAACAGTTACAAGCAAGTATAATAAAGAACAGTACAAACACAGCCTTGAAATCAATTAACTCCAATGAAATATTTTTCTTGTTCAGTTTACAATCCTTAGTAATTTAATTCTTCAAAAATGAATAAGTAGCATTATCTCACATACAATGATTGACTTTAGTTCAAAATAATACATCCCTCCTGCTACGTCATGCAACCTAAAATAAACACTTCCATTTTGAAAAGTTTGATATGTATTTACATACAATAAAGAATTTTGACATGCTTTACATATCTAGAAACAACACATTGTTCTGTTACATAAAAAAACCCACCAATTCCAAGCTCTTTGCATGACTTTAGATAAATAAAACTATGTTCTTTCACTAAACACTTGAAAAAAATACAGAAGTCAATTTTCTTAGATGTAAGAATATGGAAAATCTTAAGGAAGATAAAACATCTAATGTTGTAAGAAACAATCATAAAACCAGTTAACTAGCAGACTAGTAAAGCTCACACACTAACAATAACAGGTACTTAAAAATCAAGTGATTTCATAATTCTGGAATGAATATCCTACATTTGGCACACAAAATTACTTTAATAGTTCATTTCTACATTAAAATCTTTATAATTACCCAAGTAACATTACAGCTTCTGCTCTGAATAATGTTTTAAAGTACATCAGTAAGTAAAAAACTCTTTTTTTTCTCAATCTTAAAAGAATTTACAAAAACAAAAAGCAATAGAGGGCTCTCAAACCAAATATAAATGTTAAAATCTAGGGTATGAAAAATTAGGCTGCAATGTCACAAACAACTGTTTTAAAAACTTTTTAAAGAAACAAGTGATGTAATAGTTGATGAAAATTATCTATTTGATTATAGAATTTTAATTATATTAAAGATTATGCTGTATTTTGTTATCACAGTCTTTTACAATATAAACACAAAAATGAATTAATCACATTATAAACCAAGAAAAAAATTCAAGTTTGTTGTACATAAATTACATTGGTCATTAACAAGTTCTGTTATAATTCCATGAACATAACTTTCTAAGCTTTCAAATGTTTATGACAGTTCTTTATTTTGGAATTTTATATTTGAGAAACATGGGTTTGAAAGACATCAGTAACGACCTGTGATGTACTAGTTATAACAATAACCTATCTATCAACAGAAGCCTAAACTTTTAAAAATTATGAAAACACTTAAATCGGGACAGAAAAAAATATCGAATAAAAACATTTTGCCACTGTTGACATGATACCATCAGGTGGTGATGCCATAATAAGAGTAGCAAAACTTAATTTGATATATTTTGTTCTATCCAATTTTAGCTGCTTTTGCATTTTTATAATTTTGTAGTATGTTTAATATCTTTTTCATTCTTCACACATGAGCACGTGCACACACACACACACATATATATATATATAAATCCAAAGTGTTCAAGTCATAAAAACAAGTTCACATTATATCAGCAGAAACCCAAACTGTGCTAGTTATGGAATCAAATCAACGATATACGAGAAGAAACCTAACTGTTGTAGTTCTAGAAACAAATTAACAATTAGTAAAAATATACACTCTCTTGCTTACAGGACAAACTATATGTGGATAAGATGTTGAACCTTACTAGCTACAGAAACAAACCAAATATGTTTGAGTAGAATCTTACTGTTCTGGTTACACAAACAAATCAACAATGTATTTGTGAAAACCTACACTGTGCTACCTACAAAAATCAATGTTTGAGTAAAAAGCTACACTGCTCTAATTACAGAAACAAATCAACAATGTACTAGGTAAAGAAAGAAATCAACAATGTACTAGGTAAAGAAAGAAATCAACAATGTACTAGGTAAAGAAAGAAATCAACAATGTACTAGGTAAAGAAAGAAATCAACAATGTACTAGGTAAAGAAAGAAATCAACAATGTACTAGGTAAAGAAAGAAATCAACAATGTACTGGGTAAAGAAAGAAATCAACAATGTACTAGGTAAAGAAAGAAATCAACAATGTACTAGGTAAAGAAAGAAATCAACAATGTACTAGGTAAAGAAAGAAATCAACAATGTACTAGGTAAAGAAACAAATCAACAATGTACTAGGTAAAGAAAGAAATCAACATCATTTCATTAGTAACTTACAATATGTATCTCCTGAAAAATGAAATTTTCACAAAACAGATTTTTATTCTTTATTAATTAACAATACTTAACAAAAAGTAACCAGTTTGTTTGCAATTAAACACAAAGCTTCACAATGGGCTATCTGCTCTTCACCCACCACAGGTATTAAAACCTGGTTTCTAGTTTGCAGACATATCATCGTGCTACTGGGGACAGTAGTAACTATAGTCTTATTATTATATATTGGTTGAATTATAAATGCTAGTTTAGAAAAGAAGCACAAATAGTTTTTTTTTTACAATTAAGGCAATATTAGTTTCATCACCTAATAAGATTTTGTTTTATATGGTCAAGGTCTGAGATTATATCCAAAGTAATTCACATTGAAAAAATTGATACAGCTGCTGAAACTAAAGAAATATCCTCTGTAAAACATGTTCAAAACAAGAGACAATTTACATGTGCAGCACTGTATCAGTTATCGAGAAAAATCAAGAAATATTTACTTAGTAAAGAAACTACTGCAAAACAAAAAGTTTTAGACTCATTTCCTTAAATATGCCGAGACAGTAAAGAACCTCAGAATAATTCCAATCTTTCCATACTGACAGAATGATCACTTCAAGTTAATTTTAATTTCTCAAATAAACTTGCGATAAAGAAAATTAATAAGTTGTACAGTAAACATGGTACTTCATTTCACCCACAATTTTTATACACTGCAATGAAGTTGTCAATAGATCTAAGGAAACACATGTATCAGAAAACTAAAAATAGAATGCAAAGAGTGATGTTGTACAAAAGATTGCACTATGTAGCACAAACTTTGTTCCTGGATAGTATGTGTTATTTCTTAATTGCTTATGTTGTAATAATACAGAAAATGGCCATTACTCCCTTCAAACTTTGCTTTTGTGACCTGGATAAGGAAATTTATAAATTAATCTATTATCTATGTAAAAACAGGCACATTTTCACATTTTCATTTACATAAAATCTGAATAAAACAACATACTAATCAAGATTTACATGTATTTATACTAACGTTATACAAAAATGTTTAGAAGTGAGTAGTCTTTCAAAATTTGCGACTAATGTAAATCACTTTCATGTATCAGCCCCCAAATATAGTCTCCTATCATGTTTTCATTATATGCTCCCAAGTCACAAAAGCAAAGTTTGAAGAGAAAAATAAGTCTTTTTCATTTATTTTAGCAAAAGCAATTGGGAAATAACACTTTCTGCCCAGGAATAAGAAAAAGTAAAAATTTTGTTATAGTGAGTAAAACTGTACAAATACATTCACATAAGTCAGTAGAACCAGTGTTAATAAACAATATAAATCAAAACTACTCAAAGTTGATTTAGTCTTTTACATTATTGGCATGTTCTCCCAAAAAACTGGAAGCTACAAGTACAAAGGTTAATCTGTGTATTATATATTTAACTTCATTAAAAATAACAAATAATTCACATGCTATATTTTTAATTATCCATAAACTTATCTTTCTTTCTTAACAGAGACAACCAACAGTTTATCTTAAATTTATTTATTGATTTAATGTTTACTAATAGGACCAGTTGTGACTTAGAGATTTTAAGAGGCTAATGTGGAACTGAGAGCTGGATGTTTATCATACTAATTCATTAAGAGTAAATAAAGTAGAGAAATGTGGTACAAGAATAAGAAAAATTATTGCTTTATATATTCACTAATAAGCACAAAGCTATGTTCATTGTAAATTCTCAAAGTGAGTAAACCACAAATATCTGTTGGTAGAATAAAAATAAATTCTTGGTTTGTTCTGTTTGCACAAAGCTGCAATAAGCTACTTGAGGAAACACAGTGGGTTATCTTTGCTGTATGCATATCTAAAAGAGATTTTTAGCACTATAAACTGTCAGATCTACTGGTAAGCCATTATGGGGTAAACTCTTAGAGTTCTGTCATTAAATCAGAATTTCTCTTAACCTAAAGAAGATGAAACCATGATAAGAAACCAACTAGCTGTACTTATAAAGTATGGAACACGAGCTGTTGAAGTAGATACCACGAGTTCTAGTTTTAAGCATTAGAATTTTAATTTTTATGTAAAATCAAGACAAATAAATTACAAAAATAGATATAAAGGTGGTCTATCAAGAAAAATGTTCACACTTTATCATACAAACTTTAAATTATTTAGAGGTTTGTAACAGACAACTAATGCAATACCTTCCTGTAAATTTTACCAGGTATTTTATTTGAATTATACATGTACAAAATTTGGTCAAAATTGGCCCCCTTGAATCACAGAAAAGCATACTGAAGATCAAATATAATTTGTCTAAAAATGTGCAAGTTTCAGGAATTCAGGATTTTATTTATATATTCAGATAAAAATGTGTAATTTCATTTAAAATATTTTCTTCCAGATGCACAATAAAGATTAAACAAAATTCAATTACAAATCTTTCATTTATCAAAAGATGAAACAAACATTTATCATATAGTAAGCAGTTCTTGCATGGAAGCTGTCATTATATGTAACATCACCACTCTTATCTGTGAATAAAACCCAAAAAGAGCAGTTGAGTTCTTTCAAATCACCAGAAAATTATTGTTTCCAGTAATCTGTATAGAACAGAGCAGAAGCTTGGATGCATGCAAGACTTGAGTAACTAAATCAAAAACCTTTCTGACATTTATCAGAAAATAAACAGAGTTGATAAATATACACAAATTTTATACTAGTTGTAACATTAAATTTGAGAGAAGTTTTTACTTTCTGCTACACATACATTACTACATACAAAAGGATAGTTATTATTAACACTTGTAGAAGAAAATGAACACTTAAAAAATTAATTTTGAGGCATTTCATTCAACATGAATTTTTTGGTTTTTCTCTCACACCACTTAAACAGAATTTGAGTAACTAAATATTTTCTTTTTTTTTCCCATTTAAAGATAGTTCTAGTAATCATAATTAATGTTTGGATGGTTTTAATGAATTGTTGCCATTTCGGTTCTTATTATAGACAGTTCTGACTCTGATACCAAGACATTTTAAAATCTAAATATGATATAGTATCAAAATCCAGGCAGAAGAATCCATTGGTAGTAGAACTCTAACATGTATTTTAATTGTACAAATATACAGGAATTAACATTGTAAGAATAATTTTAAACATCTAAATTATCCATTTTTAATTCAAAAGAAAGTTTTCATGCTTTAACGACAAGAAAAACTGCAACTAGCCAGCTAGTGCATTGACAGAGTGTGCAGAAGGCCACAACAGCAACAGAAACTAAACATCTTACTGACTGGTGTTTTCACGAATGTGTCACTCCTTTCCTTGCTACAAGCATGTTCAAGACAGTGTGTTTCTTAATGTACTCCACAGCTTTTTTGTGTGTCACCATGGTGAAGTCATATCCATTGACCTAGAAAGTTGGAGAACAAGAGATATAACACGGTAAAGTGGTATTTTCCAAATTGGAAAGCTGGAATTCAGTTGGTTGTTTAGGGCTTAATAGCACAAAGCACCAGGGTTATCTACACCAAATAATTTTTAATTCTGTTTTTGAAAACAAGCTTTCAACGAACTTAGATAAAATAAAAAATAAAATATATAGACAGCATATTTTTTTTCTTGTGTAGTTAATATATTTCTTAGAAATTTATATAATCAAATTTAACTAAAGAGGCTTTTAGGCTAAAGAAATAAAAAGGTAAAAACAAGATTAGTCTAGCTTGTGTCATCATCACCTTTGATACTGTCCAACTACAGTAGGACACCACATGTAAGGACATATCTAAAAAGTGATGTTTCTGATTGTCGTAGCTATGGATGGAGAAGTAAAATGTGAGAAGTTGTGACTTGAGTATCACAACATTCACATACTGATAGATTATACACCTGTAAGCGAAATGCTAACATTCTTCTTGCATGTGTACCCTTCTGTACACACTAGGTACTTCTCACTGAGATTTCTCGCACAGCTCTAGCTTTGAAATATCTCTTACCGAAATCACATTTTGGTTTTAATTACACCAGCAAAACCCCTTCACCAATAGCAAAACAACAAATCCTCCATACAAAATATAGACCCTGAGAAGCACATGTATTCAAAATTAACTGCATTCTTAGACAAGGTGCTACCAAATGGATTCAACAAGGAGTGTCACAGGACACTAAAAAGATGCATGGGGAAATAGAGGAGAGAAGAGAGCCCAGTAAAGGTTGAGAGTGTCTACATTGTGAGCAGCGAGATGTTGAAGTATGAACCAAAAGATCTGAGATGATCAGATACTTCATGACTAGCAAAGAAAGAGAGATAAATGAGCCTGAATGAGGTGAGAAGAGAAAAAGATTCCTACGTGGATCAAGTATAGAAGTGAAGTCAGGAACAACCAAGGAGTAACATCAACTATTGCAGATGAACAGCCTCTCAGATGAGAAGAAATGTTTAGCTGTAGAAGAGGTCTACCAATAAGAAAAGCAGCCAAATATCCAAGAAAAAAATATGTAAAATAAGGTTAAGACTGTGGATGTGATAGAGCCTTATGGTCTGGCTGAAGACAAAGGATAGAGCCCAAACCTGATATACTTCATCTTGACAGACAAAATGAAATGTCACAATGATGGGACAACTGGAATGTGAAGAGGCACTTAAGACATGAACTATCTTTGTCAAAGACCAGGGGTATACCATATACCACCTATTATTAAGAGGAATACACACCTTCATCTAAAACTGGGGAATCATCAGAAGTGGTTCAGAGAAGGAATGGAATGAAAAGACACCAGTTCCTAATATTTATAAGGACAATGAAAATTTGGAATAGTAACCTGGAGATGGGCAACTAACTTTGTGTATAGCACTCAAAACCAATAGTTCCAATACTGTGTCCTGAAGATAGTGTAGATGCTGGAGATCAGAAAGTGCAGGAAAAACAATGGAGAAGGGAGAAGAGGATGAAGAGAAGTAAAGAGAGAGATTATGGATATGAACCTGAGTAATTTCAATGATTGACTGTGAAGTGAGTCCACAGAAGAAAAGTGCCCTCATAAGGTCTAAGCTGACTGTACACAAATAGAGTCATTATTTAGACAGATAAAGTGCAATACTCCTGGAAGGAGGAGTGGCAACAGGAAATGTGAGAGAAGATAGGGGTACACAAGCCATGTAACATGACATAAATTTAAGGAATGAGCAAAAACAGAAGTAAAGATGTAAGAGAAAATTGATGTTTTGCTTGAAACTCCAAGATGATAGAAATTAAATTTCTCATGAAAAATGGATCAAGTTAGACACAAGCCATGTTGGGAAAACTGGGGAAGATGGAACAGAGAAGGAGATGCTATTTTTGAGTAGATCTTAATTACAGAGAAACCATGTGAGGAAAAACAGATAAAAATGAGACTCGCCTTACCAGGGAAATGATACATCTAAGATATTAAAAAAAAAAAAAAAACAGATCCTGAAAAGGGCCTCAGATAGAAGAAAGTAAGAAAACTGATAGTGAAGGGGATAAAACAAAGAGAAAATAATGATGGGAGAAATGAGAAAGGAATACTGGAGTCCAATAGTCAGCCCCCAAGCAGGCAGGCAGAAAGCAACCAAAAACTAATTTTAAGGAACTACAGAAATGACAAGTAGAAGACAGGGAAAAGTGGGACTGATGCTGAGACAAGATCTTGGCATGGATGTTAAATTCAGGTAAAGATAACAAATATACAACTAAAAAGGAGCATGGAGCAAAAATCATGAAGAAAAACAGGGTATAAGGAAATCATAATACAAACCATACACAGTTAGCAAAGAGAGAAAAAAATGGCATGTTCCCTCAGAGTGAACAATAAGGTTAGAAAAAAAACATGTATTGAAAATAGCTGAACCAGAGACACTGGAAAGGAAAGAAATACCCATAAATGATGAAAGTTAGCAGTCACATCCTCCATAAACAAAGAACCTTCAAGAAGCCATAAAACAAATTAAAAGCTGTGAGATGTTTTGAGATAACATTGCATGGTGTCTTTAATAAATTTGTAGATAATATTAGTGAAAGTACATTAAATAGTCTAATTCTCCATGAAATTTTGCCTTTGTAAACAGAGCTAGAACCTCAGGAGATCAAAGATACAGGAAAATGACTTGACAGAGTTTAAGAGCAATGGGAAAGATAACCTTGAAATAGCTTGTAATGTACCACTGTTCAAAACTGAACAAAAGTGAGAAATAAAATAATTAATCTGCCAAAAGTCAATAATGAAGAAAAGAGATGTGACAAAATAATAGTAAAATCAATCACAAAAGTCACACGAAATCTTTCAAAAGTTAAGAGGAAAATTAAATATGTCCGGTAAAGTTGGTACAAAGTTTAAGAAAGAAGTTAATTTTAAGTGCTTATAGGGATCTATTGCACATGGGGGATGCTTTATCATCCAACTGGTGGAGGGCTATTGGTACATGTTACATGATTATTACCTTGTATCAAAACATGAAATTCAGATGGAAGTTGGTTTATGACTAGTGGCATGCATAAAATATCAACAGCAGGACATGATTAACAGCTACTGTGTGCAGAAGAGTAATAGAACTTTGTATGAAGTTCCTGTAAGAAACTGGAGGCTTTCAAGAAGAGCTTTGTCTTTTTGACTCCCACACAAATCATAATGTCCATGATAAACAACATATTTTATCTGTAAAAGATTAAGTCACTGCTCACTCTAAATTAACTGCCAACTGACATGACATTTTATCTTTACAACAGACTTAAAACCAAGTGAAGAGTAAGCAAGAATATATGCAGCCATCAGTGGTACTATGAAGCTTGTTTCCTTGAATTATAACAATCAATAATCCAGGAAAACTGGATAAATAGATGGTTGGGTGAAATGGTCAATATTATCTGAATTCAAGAATATTTGATAAGAATTAATATTGAGCTATTCCAGAGATTTCAAAGAACTAAGTGAGTTGGTATAGATGGACAAAATTACTGTTCTCACTGAGGTGTGAAATTGCATTTGCCAGGTGGAATGCCAGGGCAGTGAACAGCTTTGTGGTTCACTGGAAAGAACATTGCAAATATCTGAGATGAAGGCAAAGTTCATAAGACTGTGTACAAATTGGAGAAGCCTGAGATGCTCCTGTGCAGAGTTGAAACTGTTGATGATGCACAGGGTCCAGTTTTTCAATGCAAAATCCCTGGGCAAGGTGGTCCACAGTCTAGTCATATAAAGTAAATGCACACCAGCTCTTAAGTACAGTACAACTAACTCAATAGAGGATAGAGAGGATGTTCACTGCCATTGTACAATTTATTTGATGTAGAGAAAAAAGTTATTTCTAAGAGAAGACCTTAATACCTTTCCTTGGTTTGGGATCAGGATAAAATCCCCACTAGTGACAGAAATTTATGTAAAAGCTTTTGGCAAGTTGAAACAGCTTGTTACGGTCAAATCACAATTTATTGGTACCCGTTTGGAGCTTACTCTTAGTGTCTCTTGTAATTTTTAACTATCTTTAATGCAAATCAGAATTCATTACAAGTCATTTCTTTTATGACAAACAAGATAGTATCTTCAGAATGTTTCTTTATTAGCTCAATATTTTCCCATTACTGCTTTGTCCAGATATCAATATCCTTCAAGTTCACAAACTTAATCCAGTTGAAAGTAAGTTGGAACACAATAATCAGTTGATTGAACCTCAGTATTTGGTAGTTTTTAATGTAAAAGTATGGAATGAGGCTAGAGAAAATCTTAATACACAAAAATACTTAGGGGCAGGAACTTATATAAAACAAGAAATACAATATGTAAAGAAAACAGTTTCCAGAACCAAGAAAATAAGGGAAGCATAGTTAAAGCTCAAATTACTTGAGTGATACCATATATATATGTGATAATACTAATACAAAACTAAAAACAGTTAGTTCATCATACTTATATTTTAAAATAGTACAAAAACCAGGCACCTCTCTTATAACCTTAATAGCAAGTTTAGTATATATGAAAAAAGTATGATGTGTAAAAACAAAACTATACAGCTGCTAACATGGACTACACAATAAATTCCATTGTAAGAACATTGGTTATGAAGCAACCTGTGGCAGATGTACACAATCACATTATGTACAACAGTCAGAAGTCACAGAAGACAAATGCCTTGTTGTCTCTAAATGAGAGACAGGAAACAAAAAGGGAAGTAATATGGTCAAAGTAAACATGGGAACCAAAAAAGTAACTGGTGTCAAAGTAGAGATATATTGTGAGTACTGATTTCAGTCATACAAATGAGTAATACAAATAACCAAGCAGAGATAAGTAAATAATACTGTATTCAGTTACAGGTATAACAAAGAATGATGGAAGGTTGCAAATTAAGGAACAAAATGCAACAAAAATAGATATAAATAACTTATTTTTTAACAACTAACAGATAAACAACACTATCTAAGGATATAACAATACAAATGCTGATACCATGTTCAAATTTCTTTCTGCAAAGAAAATGAGATTTAAATTTTTCATCAAGAATAATATGCATTTCTTTCCATTCATCAGATCTCACTAATTTTTGGTGTATTCTCTGTTTAATTGTTTGAAGTGATTATTTCCAGGTATATTTATTATTAGCTAAAATAAATCATCTTGAGAATGGAAATTATAACTAATTTAAGGTTGATTAAGTTTTCAGATTTCGTACCTGAAGAATTTTGTCGTGGACTTTTAGTCCACTCTTCTCTGCTGGGCTGTCACCATAAACTTCTGTCACATAAATTCCCTGGTAACAAAGGCAAAACTTCAGTGTTTAGTACAAAATAATACATTAAACAGCTAAAATAAACACCATGGACACTAACACACTCTCAGACTAAAAATCTGTATCCTTCAGAGTCAAATAACCCTCTTAGCATGAGTTGGTTAAAAAGCACATTTCATGACTCTTTAAGAGTTACCTACAATATTTAAACTATTTAATTATCAATGTCTGTTAATAAACTTGGCAATAAAATGTTGTTTATATTTCAACTCTGAATGTTATACAAACTTTAATTTCTTACTTTTAAAAAGAAATATTTCAAGAAATGTCCAAGTATCACATTCTTCAAATGAAACTGTTCATTTGTACATTTTCTGCTACTAAAATGTGGCCTGTACATAATTTTCTGTAGAATTTCTCATTTACACTTTTCACATCCCCAACCTGAGCTGTAAATTTGTGGCAAGAAAGGATACTGCTTTCAAAAGTAGTCATATTTTCTTTGGTGTTTGCTATTATATTATTTGGAGTTAAAATAAATTTTTCCCCAAATGACAACTACAAGGTTTAAAGGCCATAGACAAAGCATAATTGACATTTTAGTATAACTTGCCACTATTGTATTTTTGCTTGATTGAATATGGGAAGTATTTTAGGCCATTTCTTTCTTAGTTAAAAAACCAGATTTATGACATTCTGTTTTATATGCAGTGAAGCATTTCAGTTTAAACTAGATATATGAATAAAAAAAATTCCTATACCCTATTTTCATTACTTTCAGTTAAGGCTAAGTTTTAATATCAACTTGGATCATACACTTGAAGTCATTACGTTTAATACTAAATTTGTTATTTCCGTTTAGTGTTATAAAATTAACTAAAATGCCGAAATATGAAACTTACCATAAGTAATACTAAATGAAATAAGTAAACAAGATACTGTGATCAATGATGCCATGTTTAAAGTACAAACATGGTTGTGTAATTCAACACGTGTGCTGGTAACTGAATTTGTTATTCACAAAGCTGTGCAGCATAATGAATAACTAATGTCAGAGCTTGAAAGAGTCAAAGGTTAACTGTAGAAAAAAAACAAACTAAATGAAAAAGTAAATATTATGTACTTATCTGTTACATTGCCAGACATTCTATAATGAGAAAAGGGTACTTTAGATTTATTTTGTAATTAGTCTGGTGGGTACAGGATCAGGCAAACTGACTTACTCTATAGTGTTAGGGCAGAGATAGTAAGGTACAAAATTTTATTCAGTATGTATTACTGGTTAAGCAAATAAAATTTGAAAGTGAAACTCGAAAAGTATTTTTAATCTAAATATGAAATTCATCTTGTACTCAGACCACAAATACATAAATTTACAAACAAATCTTTAGTAAAATTATGTAGCAATAAAATCAGACTTTTTTGTAAAAAACAAGTGAAATATTTATATTTATAATTGTAAAAATTTTATATATTTCATGGTTACCTATGGGTTACACAGTGATTACAAAGTCAGTCATTTTGTCCCACTCTTTATCAACAAGATTTAAGGGATATGGTCTTATTGGCTTTCACATTTAGATCTAGGAGTCAAATCTGATACAGAAAAGTTATGGAATACGTTGAGTTGGTTGTGTGGTTACAGTAAAATACATTGTTTTACACTAAAAATCAAAGGATCCATTATTGAAATTTATGACATATATTAAACTTCAATAAGTGCAATTATTAAAGTGACTAAATAGCTGTAACTTAGGTGGATTCTTGAAATAAATGAAAATAATTATTATTAATTAGTCAAGCAGGTTGTTTCAGAATATGTCTAGTCTACTCATATCTACAACACTGCAATGACCTTTTGATGTGTCTAACATAATTTCACTACTGTTTGTACCAGGAAATGGAGGCTATATTTATTTACTTTCACAGCAACAATGCAAGCTAACTTTCAGGATATCAAAAACCACTTGACAATATAAACTGAACTAACTGCCACTGGTCCCATTCAAATATAAAAACATACACTGATTGGTTGAATTGAGAGAAAGAAGAAACACAAAATGATACAAAATTAGTAAGATGTTGTGTGACTGCAATGCTTCATTCTCAAACATGAAGAATTGCTGAATCCTAAACAAAGATCAATTTCAGACTCAACAAATAATAGTTTCTTTTTTCCACTCCAGAACTATTCTATGAGTGAGTTCTAGTTAGCACAACACTACAGAAATAAAATGGGAGAAAATATTAGACATTTTCATGAAATTCTTGGTGACAAGAAACCTACTTGAAATAAATATGCAAATCAGATTGGCTGGCATGGGCATTAACCTTCTTAATTAACCTAGGAAGGTCAAAACATTGTTCTCTCCTTATCAATAAAAGTGTTAATATCCATACCAGCCATTCTGAGATACACCATTATGAAACATTTAGTTGCCATGGAGATCTGGCACACAGGATTTGTCTAGGCCTGAGTGTAATTGCTCAACCATAGACAGTTTGGCCCAAGTTCAGTGAAAAGAATAATGATAGTATGTGATGGATATTATGAAAGAGGATAAGTATGGTCTTGAAGATAAATGTCAGCTATTCTGATTTGAATTTTTCATACACACAAGTACCTAAGAGAAATACAAAGGCCAACAACAGTTAGCATTTTTCTTACCTGAAAATGTACTTCAGATGGATGCTCAACTCCTTGCATCACAAGAAGTTATTACCTTTTGCCCACTGTTGTGTAATTTATCATGTATGCAACAAGCCTTGAACAAAACTCCCACTCCTACATGTATAAATATGTATTATACCCACCTATGATGTAATATTCATTAGACTACTCCTTCACCAAAAAGAAAAGAGTAATATACTCTCCATGTACACTAGACTAGAATTTGAACAAAGACAAGTTAAACAAAATACACTGAAAGTAGGGAGGGAAAATAAGGAGTGGGAAAGAGAAAACATCATCTGTCTGAAATACATTTTCAGGTAAGGAAAATGTTAACTTCACAAATAGTACTCACCTCCCTGCACTACAAGGAACTTAACACCACAGTGAAGAAAGTGGAGTGGCTAGTGCACAGAAATAAAATACAAAGAAAAGCATCTTTCTGAAAAGTGCCAGAATGGAAAAGCGCATGGAGTGTGATACCCACAATATTGGGTAAATTAACCAAGAAGGGTAGCACTTAGTGAGAGACTGCATTCATCCCAAGCAGGGGTACATTTTACCAAATGTTATCATGGTATTTTCAGTCAGAAGATGAGACAGAACAAAGGAAAGTATTAAAAGAATTTTTTGCATAGTATTAAAATGTCATAATGGTGGGAGGAATGTAAGACTGCTGAACCAGCCATTTTCTTCTATGTAGTCAACTGAACAAGACTGCAGTCTGGCTAGGGCTAGATATTAGGCCTATTTGAAGAACTATATATATTATACACTTATCACAATCAGGTGCAGAGAGTAATGTTCCAGACCTGTATCCTGGGGTAAGCCCAAGACCCTTCCAGTTCAACCAACCATCATGAATAGCTTGGTTCAAAATGTAATGGGTGTTCTATACTATATTATCAGATAATAACCAAGCCATACCTCCCAAATAATGGGTGTCCAGTCAGTTTTGTACAGGCCAAAACAATTTTGAAGAAAACCCACAACTCAATAGGGGGCTGTGGAGCAGGGATAAATAGGGTTAACACATTCCATATTTCCTATTCTGCTTGAGATTGGTTTGGGGCATCTATTTCTAATAAGGAACAATGATCATCAGGTGGGTTTCATTGATACATGGTGATTGTTGCACAGCAAGACCTAAGAATGACAATGAGTAAATAAGGGAGAAACTGAAAAACAAACAATCACCTCAATGAGGGCCTCCAGATAGACAGAAAGTACACAAAAGTCAGACCCACAAGAAATCAAGTGTAATGTACATAATGTATACAAGTGTATTAGGTGTCATCCACATTTCTGGCTGTAGAAATTCAGTTACAGGACAATGTCAATGAGTCAAAAGAACCACTGAAATGACAAATGTGATGGAAGGTGATGCAATAACATGTACGAGTATACTAACCTAAGTAATAACACAGATGCGTTAACAAACTCGCCCATTAAAATCAAAAGCAACATATCATGAGAAGAGGAGGTATCAAGGGATTAACATGTGGTTTCTAAAGATGAGAGAAATTTGAATCAGACAAAAAATAATCAGAGTCAGAATGATTGTATCAAGAAGAAATGGAAGGGAGAATAATGAGACAAAAGATCAGATAACCCTTCAAAGAGCCCAAGTCCTTGAGAAAAAGGAGGGGCATATAAATAAAATCAGCTAATCCCTGTGATAAAGAGTGTGCAAATTGTTTAATGCATAAATGTTCGAAAGACGTCTCTTACAAGAAAGTAGGAGGATAAAATACATCTTTGGGAGCAGATGATACATGTAAAGAATATTGTGGTTCTGAAGATAGAAGCTGTTCTGATGTGACTTTTTTTAAATATATATAGACAAAATGCTTGGATGAAATGAAAGGGCCAACAACAACTAGTTAACATATATAGGTGAATGGTACTGTTTCTATAAAATTCATCACACCCAAGAAGTTATTGAAATGATTTCAATCTTGTAAGGTGAAAAGAGATCTCCAACTCTAGACTTCAAGAAAATGTTTTGTAAATGTAGTATAATCCCAAGATAGAAAGTTTCAAACTTTATGATGTAGAAGGAAATCCAAAGATTTAGATAACAGAAACAAAAAATGAGAAAATAGAGAAAACTTTTCAATAAAATGAACCTCATAAAATTGATGGAAAAAACACAAATAACAGTACATTTCACAAATACTTCATTTATTAACAATAAATTGTGTATTGGTTGAAATGATTTATAAATACGCTTTTATATAGAAATATATATATATATCCAGAACTAACCTTGAGACAAGAGCAATGAAAAGTGAAAAGACCAAGTTGGTTTTGTTGTTTAGAATGTTTTATGCATTTGTTTTCAGTTTCTTTTATTTCTAAAAACTCCAGGCTATTTAGTTTACTTTTTTCACAGATATGTAAAAAAGTGTTTTCCTGTCTAAAGAAGGGGGTTTAATTTCTATAAAGAGGGAGGCAAGGTTTAAATTTGTCTTGTTCTTCAACTTACAAGTACACTATCTCAATACTGACAACTGAAACACTCCTCCTGCTGACAAAATTCAATGTATTTCAGTTTTTTTACTAAAGATAATTAATTTACATTGCTTATGTTATCTGACACTGAATACTGTTAGTCTATTAATTTTTTTCTTATCAAATCACACTTCATACTCTTACTTGCTATTAAAATATTTAAAAATAAAGTTGTTCTATTGCTTTCAGGGAGTTATACTTGCACATCTATGAAAAGTAACTTTTATAAACATGATGCAAATTCAGTAGATATTTCAGTTTTAAATACTGAAGGATGTAGGTAAACTTACATTATCTGTATACCCTTGGGGGCTCTTATGGAAGTCTTGGTCTATACCACCTCCAATCTTAAAACCACATTTCATAACTGGTCTTCCTTCAGCATCCACACTGGCTTCTTTAGCAAGTTTAATTGGAATCTGAAAAGTACATACTAATTAATTATTCACAATGCTGATACAAATATTAAACTAATAGTCTAACTATATGTAGACTAGAAGTTTTTCAGAATGAATATTTTTATATTTTGCTACTGAAATATTTCTAGAAACAATCAACATTATCAATCTTGCATCGAATAAAAAATATTTGTGCAAAGTTTAGAGAAATAAACTCTTTCCAGCATATTGTCAAGAACATGCAAGGTGACCAAAAGCCACGTGGCCCAATAACATGAGAACATCAAAATAACCAAATAAATATTTAAAATTAAATTAATTAAATTTAGTTTTGAAAACAACATATCTCTTCAGTATGTGTTTAAATAATTTAAACTAAAAACACAAGAACAATGATAATCCAGAATAACTATTAATTTCTTCCATAACAATGTTAAGTTTTTCTTATCAACACAGTTCTTAATATTTAAATCATGATAACCCACATGCATTATCTTGCACTTATTAAAATTTAAAGCCAGCTGTCAATTTGCCCAACTCGCCAAATGACCTACATCCTTTCATAAAGTAGCATCCTCTTCAGAAATAGCAACACTTAAGAAGTTAATATATTCAAAGCCAAGTAACTTACTGACCATTACTTGATCTTTGCCCTTGTTGGTTGATGTTTAACAGCATAAAACAATTAGGCTATTTGCATTATTCAACCAATAAAAAAAGCAAAAATAAAAGTAAATTATTATACGTAAAAATGAATAATGTTGAATCAAAACAAAGTCAAATTTTCAAATTAAAAATTTAGAGTTGAAAAGGCCAATGGCCCTTAAAAATTTAAAAATAAAACTAAGGTGGACAGTGTCACCGTCATCAACGACACTGTCCAATGTCAAGAGTAAACCCATTGTAAAAATATCTCTAAAATGATATCATTCAGTCATAGCAATGGCACAACATTAAAATATGGGCTATTTTGACTTAAGTGTCACACAGACCCAACATTGGTGCAGTCATAGTTAAAAGTAAACAATGAGTTAAAATACTATAACCAATATGTAATCTGGCCATGAAAAACTCCTCCTTCCAATCCTCATTGAAGTAAGATGGTCAAAGAACAATAGAAGGTTTGATCCCGAAAAGCTTGTTACTACATTGCTAACTCCATCTCAACTGCCAACTGGTGCAGAGGTGGTCCTTGAATACAGGACTCTAGTCCATGTATGAGACAGGCCCAACCATGATGGTACTAGAGCAGACAGACTTAGCTGCTATGTCAGCAAGCTCATTCTTGCAAATACCAATATAGCCTGATATCCAGAAATTGTGGAGAGAAGTAGATGATAGAGAAAAACAGGCCAGTTGGTTTTGAATAACAATAACAGGGTGAGAACTAATGTGAATCAATTCCAGGGCCAGTAGAAAGCTAGTGAATCAGTATAAATAGTACAGTTCATGTACTGTATAGCTTCTATGTGATTCAAGGCAAGAGAAATAGTATACAATTAAGCAGTGAACACAAACTGTCAAGGGGATTCTGTGTGCAACAACTGAACTACAACATACCATGGCAGATCCCAAAGAGCCACATGATTTCAAAAGATTTGTATAAATGGAAATGGAAGGATGGTTGAAAAGATGTTTGGCAATGAGAAGATGGCACTTCTAACTGGGAGTATATGCCTTTTTCAGATAACTCAAAGAAAGGTCATATACAGAGATGGTAAAAAGCAACAGTGGTATGGGCTGACAAATGGACACAGCAATGTTACCCACGGACAGACCCAATTCATTCAACTGCATCTGGATATAAAGGCTAAAAGAAATTATGGCAGACTGTCTCTTTTGAAAAAGCATGGCCCACTAAGGAAGGAAAATACAACCTCAGGTAAGATGCTGTGATAAGCATACAGTAAAGGTAGAAACAAACAAGAGGTGTAGAGGTTTATAAGATTCAGTGTACAAAACTCGGGAATGGCGAAGTGCAGAAGGCCCCTGATAACAAATAGGGTACAATATCTTCAATGCCAAAGTCCTGCCACAGCAATAGACCAGAGACCCATGTCTAGTTTCAATCAAATGAGGGCACAATAGTTTTTTTAGCATAGAACTTTAATCAGCTCCCCTAGAGATGAAAGAAAGGACATGAGGGATGTTCAGTGCCCTTGTACACTTGATACATAGCTGTGTGTGGAATAGAGGTCAGTTCACCATCGAAGATAAACTGCAAGAACTTTGCATCAGGGACCACAGGAAGCACAATTTCTCTGAGACAAAGCTCAGGATTGGGGTGAATACCCTGTTGATAGCAAAAGTGCATGCAAATGGTTTTAAAGCTAAAAAAAGGTAAAAGCATTTGCTGTAGTCTGCTTCAGTATACAACTGAGGGCAATCTGTAGTTGCTGTTCAATAAATCTCATGTTCGATAACTGACACCAAACAGGGAAGTCGTTGACATAGAGACCATTTGCAACTGTCAGGGGAATTGTCCTCTGATGATATTAATCTTTACAATGAAAAGTGCGAGACTCAAGACAGAGCTCTGAGGGACTCTTAAGTTCCTGTGTGAAATAATGGGGAAATGTTGAGCCCACATGGACTTTGAATCTCTGATCCATTAAAAAATGTGTAATAAAAATAGGCAGATTGCCACACAAACTATGAGTGGAGGTCTTGCAAGGTACCATTCCTCCACATAGTGTCATAAGCTTTCTCAAGATCAAAATATAAAGAAACAAGATGTAGCTCCTTGAGAAAGGCTTCCCTGATTGACATTTCAAGTTGAATCATGTGGTCAACAGTGGAGTTCTATTGTTGGAACCCACACTGAACGGGCAAGAGGAGGTGATTTGATTCAAGGAACCAAATAAGATGATCACTGACCATCCTCTATAATATCTTACAAAGACAGCTCATCAAAGCAATTGATGATAATTTGAAGGAATATTGGGATCCTTCTCAGGTTTAGGAAGAGGGAGAGCAATAACATGGTATCAAGCATCACGAAAAACATTTTCTTATAAAATTTGATTAAAATAATCAGAAGAATAGCAAGAGATACAGGAGAGAGATGGAGCAAATGTCACAGTGAATAACATCAGTCAAACTAAGAAACTACAAGACTGACAAAGAGTAAGTTTGAGTTCCACAAGCATAAAGGGGAGATTATAGCCATAGAAATTATCAACCTGAAAGGGAGGTGATTGTTCTGCCTGTGGCTTGATCAAGCAGAAGTACTAAATGCAAGACAAAAGTTTTGGACAAAAGCATCAGCAACATCCTGACCATCAGAGAGCAAGATGAAAAGAGGGGCAAAAGTATACTGTCTACCAACCTTTCAAATCTGGTCCCATATGACTTTGGAACTGGTGGAAAAAAAAGAGATGTGTACTTAATCCAAGATTCCTTCTGGCCTTGACATCTGACATGCCAAGCATGTGCCTGCTGAAAAACAATGTGGTTTAAAAGTATGGGATACCTACTAAAGGTATCCCAAGCCCATTTTTAAGCCTTCCATGCCATGTGACAGACAGGATTCCACCATAGGCAAAGACACTGTGGAAAATGTATAAAAGTTTTAGAAATACACAAAGCAGCTACCTGAACAGTACAGTCAATCAATTCTGCCATGCAGTCATCTAATAATGGCTTACAGACAGATGACGGCAGTATCAATTTCCGAGAGTGCAGAGAAAGAGGGCCAGTTGAGGCATGTGGGTGAGGTGATACTGACCACAGCTGGTATCTTTCAAAATGATTAATGCCCCCTGGGTTAATGACAACCCTCCAAAAAAAGTAAGAGAGAAGCAAAATGAAACAGAGAGAGAGAGAGAGATCAATAGCAGTAAAAAACTGACAAGGTGCATGAAAATAAGTATAAAAACTAGTGTTGAAGAGAGAAAGATTGTGATAAAAGAGCATGTGTTCTACAGCATGACCATATCTATCAATATCAGCACCACCCCAGAGGGATTACATCCATTAAAATCCCCCAGAATTAAAAAGGGAAATGGTAACTACTCACTACGGTCACCAAAGTCTAAATGATCATAGGCCTCTCCAAGAGCCAAATAGAGTGAATAAATAGTGATGGTATGAGCAAAAGAAACATTGATGGCTGCAGCTTCCCAGGGTATATCGATTGGCAAAGCAGGGTGAGCATGTGCTGACTGACCAGCAGCATCATCCTTCCATGCACTCATCCATCACACAACTTGTCATTTCTGTACAAAGAAAACTGCCAAAGGGTGACTATATCAGAAGGTTTCAGAAATATTTCCTGTGAGGACACACAGGATGGTAAGGATCAATCGTATCCTTAATATCATCTACATTTGAACGAAAACCTCTACAGTTACACTGTATCAAAGTGGCCATTTTTATTTATGTGGAGGAGACTGGGGTGGGAAGCCCTTCAGTGTTAAGCCAGGTTTTTTTTTCTTATTGGAAGGAGGTCTATTGACCTCAATGGATCCTGCCCTGCATCAACTGGAGAAGCATCTGTCTGTTGACAAAGATTTCAGTGACTGAGGGTGTAAATGAGTAATCGTTTTGCATCTTAGGGCTGCTGAAGAGGATAAACACAAAGAAATACCTGAGCCCAATGCCAAAGGAAGTGGACCTAAACAGTCACTGGAAGTAAGGACAGAGATGGAAGTATACATAGATTCTTCAACTCTTTTAATCAAGGAGGGCAAAAGATTCTTCAGATGCTTTGCAAATAACTCTGCTGGAGAGCACAAAGAGATCTGTGAACTTCTACTGTGGCAATGGAATGGAGCACAGCAGCATATGTCTGAGATGGAGTGGAGGACTAACTTCAGAGCCTCTGGGTAGTTTACAGTCTTTAAGAGCTGCACCTCTTTCTTCTCCACCTACTTAGGGTAAGAAATACAAGGGGTGTGAACTACTACAGTTAACATAGTGTGGTTTCAGTTTGCACTCATAGGTGTTGTAGTCTTTGTAACCAAGACAAGCACATGTTAAAGAACCACAATGATGTTTTTGACTGACTGAACTTTTGATACTGTAAATATCCGAGAGAGTTGAGAATATATGGCTGTACCTCACAGTTCAGATAACCTGCTTTGACTGTGGCAGCTGGATGAAGAGATGTAAACATCAATATCAGAACATCAGTAGGTATTGTACTTCTTTCTTTGTGAGTGGAGATATGGAGCACCACATAAATACCTTGGATTTAGAAACCAGCAATGATCTCCACCTCGGGAATGTTCTTTAAATCCCTGTCAACTATAACTCCTCTGGAATAATTTAAAGTTGCATGGGGAGTTTAGTGTGTTGTGGTGAAGATGTGTCCATCAAAATGTCTCCATTGCATAACTTCTTTACTGACTTAGAGGAGCCAGCAAACCCCTCTTATCCATTTTGAACAAAAAAGGGAGATATCTGCCCTAAGAATTTCTTGGATAAGGAATGCATAATTAGAAATCATGATATTGAATGTGCAACAAAGTCCTCCATGCATGGTCACTTTCCAAAATGTTTTTCTCAATCTTTTAATTTTTATTTTTTTCATGGATGGTATCCATAATAATGAGAATACACTTTAGTGCCAACTGACCATGCTCACCATGGAGCTCTATAAGGGAATGTGCTAAATGCCAAACAGACATTAGAGCAGCACCAGTGTTTCATAAGCACTATACCTGAACAATAGCATCAAACACGTCTAAAACACTTGCTGAAAACATCCAACACTGCTACTCATTTGACCCTAGCCCATGTGGATGGGCCACCCTATGGCCAAAGAGATGTGTTAGATCCCTCAACTATCTGGGTCCACTCCTCCTCTTCACAGGTCATCATGCAAGGGAAACACACGGGTGGATGTTTAGATCCCAGTGGAGGTAAACCAAAAGTACTGAACCTTTTCTGAGAGATCCCCTTACTACATACAGGAATCCATCTTGAGGGATTGCACTTATTATAAATCAAAATAATCAATAATTCTAACATGAAACCCTGAGATACTCCATGTCATTAATCCACTTGGATTCCATTTATAAAAACTCCATGCTTTCTTCCACCCTGCATCATTTATTTAAGCAATAAGAACATCAATAGTATATATGCCCGAGATAAAAATCCCCTATAATTACGACCTTATTTACAGCTGAAATCTTAATTTTACTATAACATTTCTCATGAATTTTATTAGTTTCATCTGCTAGTCTGTAATAAATTCTCACTAACAGCTTTCTCACCCCCCTCCAAGTCAACTAATAGAAACCCAAATATATTCAATCTCCTTGCTGTTATCTTTAATGTACTCCAAAAGTATGTTTTACATACATAAACCCTTCCTCCTTTTTAGTATTCAATCTTTAGTAAATAATCTCAAACTTTATACTTCAAAAAATCTCAGCCATCAAAACTATCCACACTTAAACACTCAACTCCAGTACAATAGGAAATCCTCATTCATACCATTGCTATAAAATCTTTTATCTATTACATTTCTAACATTACAACAGTAAGTTTTCTCTACACTTAAAATATGTATTTTGTTCCTACACTAAACTTTTCTTTAGGCATTATTTTTTCTATATTTAGTTTATTCTGGTCATCACAATTGTCCTAGTTCAAAGATGCCCTTACAACTGAGTTAATAGCCCTTGCAAACAAGTCATCATATACCCTATTGAAATGTTCACTATAAAAGTTCCTTCCTCTTTATTAATAATTTTACATTTCAAAATAATGTTCCACATTTTTGTCAACTTACTAACAAAGATTATTGCATGAACCTAGCTTTATCAGGATATCAAACATATTCAACGTGATGTATGGAAAGAATATCCCAACACTTATTATTACTTATAACAAAGCACAAGACTAAAACATACAGGCACAATAACTGGAGGGTGTTCTCAACATTTTCAGATAACCTTTTATGCACCCCTCAAAAGCCAGGTAAATATGTTGAAATTTATAGCTTTTAAGCTCCAAAACATAGCCTTTCATATGTGGCTGATAAAGTTTTTTTTCCCTAATTGGTAAAAAAAAGAAAAGAGGACAATAACCATAAAGTTAATGTCTTTATACCTTAAAACTAAATAATTAAAACACTGAAAGCAAACTAAATGTGCTTTACATCTCTCTATATGTACATCACAAGCTTAAACTAATCTACATTAAAAACATACAATTCACAAATTTTATAGTTAACAAAGAAAACACTTCACTTTTAAATACAACAATTACATATCATTAAAATGTTTCAAATAGCTGTATAACCCACTATCTAAAAAAAACTGAAAACAGCAGAAAAATGCTTAGACTTAAAGGGAAACTAGTTAAATTTGTGGGACAGGTTAAAAGAAGTATCACTAACCATACCATGCAAATTTGTAAACATTATTTTGGGAGGGGTGACAAAGTAATGCAAAAGGAAGAAGTATGTGTTCTCACCCCCACTGCAGACACTTTTATCACTCACTTGTGATGAACACATTACAGAAGTAGCATTAAGTTGGTAGAGGTAACTGAGGCTATTTTATTTTGCAAAGATATATGCATGTTGAAATTTTAAAAACTTTTTGGCAAATAGGTAGATTACTACAAAGTTAATTTCATCATAAAAATATCTCAAATCCTCATAATATTATAATTGGATGCTTTATTTTAATCTGTTGGATGTTATTTACATTATAAAATCTTAGTTAAATAAGGATTACAAAGACATCACCAGAATATATTTCACAGCTTCCAAAAAGCACAGTGAAACCATAAAAAAGCTATGAAGCAATTTTTGTTAAAAGACATGAGGTAAAAGCCTACAAGAGGAGCGATACATCAGAAACTGACAAAATGTGCAGTGTTAAAGTTTACAGAAACAGTAATATGAAAGATAAGATGCTTGCTTATTAGCATTTTTTTCAGACCTTTTAATCATGTAATCAAAATTGGTAATAACTTGTTGAGAGACAAATTACTAATGCTGTCAATAAAAAAACTTATAATTTTAAATTAAAACATTTCCTCAGAATTATTTTCTTTTTCAGCATATCAAGTTTTACTTTACAAGAAATTTCAATTCTAATTTTGAAGTTGAGGACTATAAGATTACAAATAGTGTTTTGCCAGAGTAATTTAGTATTAGCAAACATTGATTTTTTATTGGATCTTAAAACATAGTATAATTTGATTTTTGGAAGTTAATCACAAAGCTACACATCAGGATATCTGTGCTCTGCCCACCACAAGTAGCAAAACCCAATTTCTAGCAGTGCTAGTGTGTAAATGTACCATTGTGACATGAGCTACACTAAATCGTGAAAAAACTGATGAAGGACTGCACTTTATGTGAAAAAGGACAGAAGCTTGGGAACTACAGAATAGTTCAATCAAACTTGCTAAAATAACAAAATTCAAATATTTGTATTTTAACCATAAACCTATTCATACGTAGATGGACGATAATGAGCTTTAACAAATTAAAAAAAGCAAAACACTATTCCTGAAGTTAAATTGATTATAAAACTTTTAACACAAAACATCATATTTGGTTCGCAACAAGAAAACAAAGTATAATGCACTGAAACTTTTGAATAGTAGAATTTTTAACACTGTTCAGGTTTATTCCCAAATTCTTGTGGAAATTTAGCGAGAGATTTTAGGGCTATTATTATTATTTTCATTTTTTTTGTTTTATGCTGGAGAAATTTGCGATTCACTTATTGTTGTAAGATCAACAATGTCAATGATCCAGAAACAGCGGTAGATAAAATAAAGCCTATTTTTAACTAAATATTACCACTGCTGTTTAATTTATTTACTCTTTTTACCAACATAAACATATTTTACGAAAGTCTGCAAAATAAATAAAAGTTCCTTACGCTTAAACACTCTATAGCTACTCCAGGCTGATGCTGGAAAGCCATTATCAAATACACACAATAACGAATTTAGTACCAAATTCACGAAACACGAATTCAATCATGCATCGAGACTAAGAATAAATAAATAAAAAGAATAAACCCTCACTACAGTAGATGGTCAGATTTTACTAGAGCGCCACCTTTATATGATTTACTTCTAAATAAAGTATATGAATAATTGATCAATTTAAACTTATTTTGAATATACGTGAAGGTAAGTGAATATGATAAAAACTGTTTTTTACCACTACTACAAAAGGTTTAAAACATATTTACCAAAAATGTGTGTGTGTGTTTTTTTAGAGCAAAGCCACATCAGGCTATCTGCTGAGCCCACCGAGGGAAATCGAACCCCGGTTTTTGGCGTTGTAAATCTGTACTAGCGGGGACTAGAAAAAGTGAAAAATATGATTTTGAACCAATTAATGTCGAAATTTTTTTTAATCCGATTATGAAGATGGATATACATCAACGAAATTTTCTGAACAATCTTGATTTTGTGAATTCAGTTTTTGTTAATTATGTTAAATATTTTTATTATTTACGAATTCACAAAGTACTAAAACTCAAAATTAATTTTCAAAACGATACAATTTCATTTTGGTTTCAATAGTTTCATATCGACACAATTAAATTAAGATACTGATTGTTTTTGTTTGTTTGTTTGCTTTTGAATTTCGCGCAAATCTACTCGAGGGCTATCTGCGCTATCCATCTCTAATTCAGCAGTGTAAGACTAGAGGGAAAGCAGCTAGTCATTACCACCCCCTGCCAACTCTTGGGCTATTCTTTTACCAACGAATATGGATTGATCATCACATTATTACGCCCTTACGGCTGAAAAGGCGAGCATGTTTGGTGCGACTAGGATGCGAGTTAACGCCTTATCCCATCTGGCCATGCCAAACCCAGGATACTGATTAAATTACGATTAAATACTTATTCAATTCAATCTACTTACTTTCGCTTTTCAGCCTGACACTTAGAAAAATATGAATATAAGAAAAACTTGAAAACTATTCTATTTCTACAAAAAAGTCATTTTCTTCCTTTATACTGAATTTCAATAAAATCAATAAATGTTTTTTATCCATAATTATATTTATCGATAGCTCTATTCTGCTTCTATCCACAGAAATTATAATAATAATTTTTTCACTAACGCTTAAACATTTCTAGCTGCGACATAGCAGCTCATAAGTTTTCCAAATGCATAATTTTAGTTTATACCTTCGTAATTTCTTCGTCCCCCGCTAGTACACTGGTTAGTCTATGGATTTACAATGCTAAAAACATGGTTCAATTCTCCTCGGTGGGCTCAGCAGGTAGCTTGATGTGGTTTTGCTAAAAGAAAACACACACCCTTTTCATCTCTTGATTTGTTTGAGATATAATTGCAATTTTGTACTGTGGAGGTTAAAGCCTTTCGACTTATGTATTTGATCGCGCCAAAGGTCTCTAATCCTGCATGAAAGAATTTCAATATGGGCTAAGTTGGGAGAAATCCTCACAAATAATAAATTCAAATTGGGTATAAATGCGCCAAACGTTTGGTATTGCTGGTGCGCAAAAATTTAACTTGTAAAAAAAAAGTTTCATTGATTACTTTAATCCTGACAAAAAGATCTTCAAGTATCACGGATATTAATAATTCCCTTTTATTTCTCTTCTAGTGGTTTGATCTAAGAGCTATAGGCATTGCTGGGTTTAATCAAAACCTTTTTTCTTCCAGCTTGTTGTTCATGAAATGGATGAACACATTATTAAAGCTGGTAACATTTATCAAAAAGAATTATCAAACACTTATCCAATTTCATTTTATACTCTACTTAACACACTTTAAACAATTTCCAAACATAATGTTCTGGAACAATGTAGAAGCTATTGGTCCATTTCGGCTTATCCATACTCTAAACTAAATTGAAATAAATAAATACAAAATATTAAAGCTAGCCCTTATCATTCATACACTTATAAAATTCTTTCATAAACTTACTTTAATTTACTGCCTCTTCAACATTCAAAGACAACCCATTCCCAAGACCAACCACCCTGTTAGAAAAATGAAATTGTCTCAGCTGAAAATGATACCTACCCTGCCCAAGTTTATAAATGTGTCCTCTAGTCCTTCAATTCTCATTGTTAGATATGGAAACAATAATGTATCAACATTATCAGTTCCCTATACAATCTTAAACACTTACAATCAGATCCCTCCTACATCTTTTTTTGTTTTAAAAGAAACAAATTTGAATGATTTTAACATCTTGTGTGACAAACCCTCCATCCCAGACACCATTCCAGTAACCAGGGGCGTAGAATTTTTACACCTGATGGAGCGGATGATTTTTGCAACAACTTACATGGACTATTCAATTTGCAAATTTGTAATATCTGATTAGATGAACCTGAAAGCTGTAAACATGCAGTCACAGAGTAATCTTGTTTCCACGGTACTTCAAGGTTTCCATGTAGGTTTGTATAAGTGACATGTTGTGAACAATTTTCAAAATGTTAATAAAATAAAGACAGATGTGTCACAAATTAACTGCCACATGAATTTATTCCTGCACACAGTATAAAAGATGGCCATTATACTTGACAAGAATACTAATAACTTTCATTCCATGAATTACGTTTTCAAATATTAATAAAATTAGTAATTACCCTCGATAAGTTCATATCTACTGAAAAACTGTTCATGTTGTTTGATAAAAATAATTAAATGTCTTTGTGAACTCTTAAAAATTACACATCAGTACAATGTAGCACATAATTATTTAAACTTTTCATTGGAGTAAGATTCATTTAGTCCTCTAGTCTACATGTTCCCAAACGTAGACCTCCTTTGTAATGATTTGTTTATGAATTCTTTCATAAGCTCTTCTATATTTATCTTGTCAACCTCATCTATGTCAGTGTGACAAACTGCCACATGGTTGAGGCGGCATTGAGACACAGTTGACCTTAACCACGTCTTCAACCGTCTTAATGCAGAGAAACTGCATTCACATTAGCAGCTACATACTGGACATACAAGCAAAACTTTCATGAGAAAAAATACTTCACTAAACATCTGCTAGCTTATTTCATGCATTTTACAGTAAGCATCCTTCGCATCTTTCAGAGATACTGTTTTTGTTGTTCCTTTGAACATGGGCAAATGAAACTCGAGCCGTTGTGTAGAGATTTCTGGATAGAAGTTGATAACCGAGTTGTCAATCTTGCCAGATGTGATCACATTCTCAAGTGCTAGATATTGACTCAAGTCATTGTTGTCTGCATTAAATCCGGAGATCAGATGTTCTGTGACTGTGTCCACAAATTCAAAATATTGGCTTCTGTAGTAATCTCTAGCTGTTGTAGAATGGTGAGTTGAGCCATTACCTGTGATCCTTCTTGAGAATCTGGAAATGCGTGGTAGTTCAATAGGCACAAGATTTAGGGAAGTCATCTTTTTCTCAGCTTCATCAAATATCTTGTTGTAATTTTCCTCTGTTCGCAATACCCGCAACTGTTCAACTTTCATTACAGATGCTTCAATCGTGCCAGATACTGTCGCTGATTTTTCTTGGAATGCACAGTTTAGTTCCTCTAATGCAACTAATGGATGCTGAGTCATCAACAATCCTAAAACTGTATTTCCTTTGTCAAATCTATCCAGCAGACCTCGTGCTTTCACTGCTACATCTGATTTTTCATTTGCTAATTCATACAAAGAATCAACAATGTCACTGTAGTGATCATTAGCACGTGTAATTGCAGATAAGCAGCACAACCAGCGTGTTGGACACAGTGGGTGGATGTATTTAACTGGACCATTGTGGGTGTCTGACAGTAAAATATTTTCAAAGATTGTCTTGTATTTGTCTGACTTCTGAAGACACCAAGTTCGTGTACCCACTGGATAGAATCTCGAATACATTCACAAGCTTCAACTACATGCTACATTATTAAATTAGTCTTGAGTGCTCCGCAGTGAAAAACAAGGCTGACGGTTGCTTCTCTTTTATTTTTGCCTGGCATCCACTGTATGCACCACGCATGTTGACGGCTCCATCATAAGTTTGTGCTCTTAAGCCTGATGGTGGTAAATTGAGTCTAGTCAGTACATCAAGTATAGTGGAGGATATTGTTTCACCAGTTGCATTGGAAACACTGCACAAACCAAGAAATGTTTCATGGTTGTCAAGGTTCTCATCTACGTATCGTACACATATTGCTTCCTCTTCAGCACCTGTAACATATTGAGTGCCATCAATCATTAATGCAAAGATTTTACTTTGCTGCACTTCGTGCGCTACGTTCCTCAGTATTTGATGGCTGACATCTCCATTATTTCATTCTGAGCCTGGGGTTAAGTGAATGTGGTTTTCTTCAACTCAAAATCTTCCTCTTCCAGGAGCTTCATTAACTGCAGGAAGTTCCCCTCCGTATCAGTATGTCCACTTAATGCTAAACCTTGATGCAGTAAGAAACATAAACTTCTGAATATTTTGGCTAGACTTCTTTTGCATTCTTCCTGCTGCTTTTTTTTCCATCATGTAGCTGGACAGTCACTGCAGTTACATCAAGTGAACCTTCTGGAGATATAGCGAATCTGTGCTGAGAGGAGGATTGGTGTTCGTTGAATTTCTGTTTTGCCTTTTCCCAGTTGCAAAACTGGGAGGAAATAAAAGTATATTTCATTGGCCTCTCCAATTTCCCTGTAAAAAGGCCTCTATTTTCCGCCTTGTCACAATGAAAGCATACGACTTATTGAGTCTGATTGTCGAAGTGCAGCCATGGTAACTCATCATACCACTTTCCCTGGAAGTTGATATTTTAAGATTTTGCTTTTTGTCGTGGTATTAGTTGTGCGGTGGATAATATGACTTTTCACACTATATCTGTGGAGTGTCAGATTTTTTCATTACTGCACAAATTTGTTTCACAACTGTCTGGTGATTCATGTTGTGCAATAGTTGCGCAAGCATTTTCAGACTTGTCCTCTGATGAACATGGTATTTCCTCTGTATGGCAACTTTTCATTCCTTTGTTTGAGGTTGTTGGATTATCTGCATCTGCACTGTCACATGTAGTACTAGTAACTGGCTTGCGGAACTGTCTAATATCGGAAAGTTTTAGACGCTTGCTTGTAATAATTGGAATCTGTTTCCCAGATAACTCAACAAGCTAAAATACAGTCTTTATTGAAAAACTCTAACGTACAACGAACGAAGATAGAACAGAATGGAAGTAGGACTGAACTGTAGAATGTATTTAAGTCGAACACGCGAACCTGAAATTTCATGAATTAATGAGGGCCACAAACACAGACCTAATGGGCCCTGTTGTAAAATCGAAGCTCAGACTAAAGGGAGCGGAGGAGGGTGATGTAGGGCGCGTCTGGATCCGAGCGGATCGAACCTGTCCAAAGACCGAGCCCTGTGGTACCTTCCATTCAGCCACTCTTCCATTCAAGCGACTACCGGATCCCTCATACCTTTTATATGAGCCGTTTTTGTGACACCTTGTCAAATACTTTCTCAACATCCGGATATACCCAATCTAAATCCTTGCGTTTATCAACAAAACAAACACTTTTCAAACAATATCAAAAGACGATTGCTCCTCACTCTTTTTTTGTCCTCGCCAAATGCATGAAAGTTTACGGCGAGATCTAACTTATCTGACTTGATTAATTTTAAACTACAATAACATTTTAAAACAACAATGAAGTGATTGAAGAGGGATTAGATATGACGAATGAGTTTTTTTTTTCATTAAGTACAAAGCTACACAATGAGCTATCTGTGCTCTGCTCACCATGGGTTTCGAAACCCGGATTTTAGCGTTGCAAGTTCGCAGACATACCGCTGAGCCACTAGGGGGAGAAGGATGAGTTTTTCAGGCTATATGAAACTAAACTGTGTTTATGTGAATATTTCAACAACATAAGTCATTTTATTCAGTAATCAGAGTTGTTTCTTTCCAAAATTTAGCATTGATTTAGTTTATTTGTTCTACCTGTAATTTTTGTGTTTATACTGTGAAAATAAATTATTTGTTTAAAATTAAGCACAAAGTTACACAATAGGCTATCTGTGCTCTGCTCAGCACGGGTATCGAAAACCAATTTTTAGTGTTGGGAGTTTGCAAACATGCCGCTGTGCTATCTGTGAGAATATATTAATTGTTTAATACGCTTAAAAACGTATTAATATGAAGTAACGTAAAATGAATTTAATTGGTTTGAATTTCGCGCAAAGATACACGAGGATTATCTGCGCTAGCCATCCCTAATTTCATGGCCAAGCGCGTTAAGGCGTGAGCTTCGTAATCTGAGGGTCGCGGGTTCGCGCCCGAGTCGCACCAAACATGCTCGCCCTCCCAGCCGTGGGGGCGTTATAATATAAGAGTCAATCCCACTTGTTGTTGGTAAAAAAGTAGCCCAAAAGTTGGCGGTGGGTGGTAATGTCTAGCTGCCTTCCCTCTAGTCTTACACTGCTAAATTAGGGATGGCTAGCACAGATAGCCCTCGAGTAGCTTTCTGCGAAATTCCAAAACAAACAAACAAACCATCCCTAATTTAGCAGTGTAAGACTAGAGGAAAGGCGACTAGTCATCACTTTCCACCTCCAACTTTTGGTCTACTCTTTTACCAATAAATAATTGGATTGACCGTAGTGTTATAATGTTCCCACGGTTGAAAGGGCGAGCATGTTTAGTGTGAAAGAAATGAATATATTTCACCTGGTGAAAAAAATCTGATTTCAAATGCTTCGACAGCTTTCACCTTATGAGCCTCATCTTTTAAATTTAGGGGAATACTGTAAACTCAGCAATTTAAATAATTAAACTTGCTTTATCTGGCATTTCTTGTATGTACTGAGAAAAACCTACCAGGTATTAGACTTAATTAAGATCAACTACACGATACTTAGGTTTTTCAAGGCGTTGGCGAAAGGTGGCAAATGCTTTGAAAGATAAGGTGTTTGTGCAAAAAGTGTTATGTACAGAGATATATTATTGTAGTATGAAGACATTTAAAACATATTTTTATATTTAATGACTTCATTGCAAAGAATTGTATTTGACATTTCATGAAGTGCTATTTTTCGTACATTTTACACAAGTGTAATCAGTGTAAATACGCTTCGCACGCGAAGCACAAGATTACCCCAATTATTGTTATATCTGCAGTTACTTGGGGCAGGTGTCGTACGTTTGAATAAAACATTTACACGTTACTTTAACACTAGAGTTTATAGATAGTATTTCGATTATTATTATGTTTATTGTATTACAGTAAGCCTGATGAGCTCTGGTATTGAGCGAAACACGTCATAGACAATGGGTATGACAATTGGGTATTGTGGTTAAAATACTATTACAAATTCCTTCTCTCAGACAAACCCTAAAGGACAGAATAACGAACGTAGTGTTTTAAAACACAATAATTCCAATATTACTTGATAATAACGAATACAACTGGCACTTGTTAGTTACACTAAATAAATTACAACTGTATAACGAGCCCTGATACCTTACAAATATAGAGTTCAAGTTGCATTTAAAGAAGGGATATAGTGTTAAAATTATATAGGCGTAGCCATCATTTATTTTCGGTCATTCAAAAATGAGTGATTGTTGTAAGATTTAATAGGAAGTCAGATGTGTATCTCATTTGTTTTAAAAAGGAAAGAAAATATTATATCGCCATCAGAATTGAATGAAATATTTATCATACATTCTGAAACATCATTATGTTAAAAATAAAACCCGTGACTGCTGTATTTGTTAAAATAATTAACCTTCAGTTGGTTAGCAAGGTTGTGGGCTATTTGTAAGCAACAATCAACTAACAGCTGATAGTAGATAATTTGCAAGAACTAATTACTTGTCAGTTGATTTATAATTAAATTGATTGTTTGTTTTTGAATTTTGCGCAAATCTCAAAATCTGTATTGCACCATCCTTAATTTAGCAGTGATATACCAAAGAGAAGGGATCTGGTCAACACCAATTCTTGATCTACTCTTTTACCAACGAAAAGTGGGAATAACCATCACATTATAACATCTCAATGGTTCAAAGGGCAAGCATGTTTACTGATGGGATCCGAACTTGTGACTTGTAGATTGGAAGTTGAACTCCCTCACCACCAAGTCATGCAAGTTTCTTGAGTAAATTACAAGCAACTGTTAGTTGATCAATTAGTTAAAACACGCTTTGCAATTAACATTTATAAGTTAATCAGCAGACCGCGTAAGAAACAATTAATAAACAGCAAATTTACTGTAAAACACATTGCAAACAATAATTATAATCAATTCATAAGAAAACAGTTTATACGTAGCAATCAACTAGCAGTTGATTGGTGAATAGCTTGAGCTATGAAACACTTAGCTCTGTAAACAGATCCATAATAAATTATTAAGTTGATTCTCCGTTTCCTTTTAAAGCTGCTCTAGTGAGTCAACGGCAAGTCTGAATGCTCTTAACGCAAAAAACCGGGTTTTGATACCACTGGCGGAGACAGCACAGATAGCCCATTGTTAAAGGTGAATTTTACAGAAAAAAGAAAACTTTGCAGTCAAAAGAACTACTCATACTGATTAATTTTGCAGGTTCACATTATTAGCACATATGTGCTAATAAATGAAGCATAGAACTTGGTGCATAAAGAGCTCTTTCTGAGCGGCAATCCGAACGTTTTAGTTTTTACGTTTGTCGCTAGGAAAAGTATTGTGACGTAATAGTTGTCAAACAAACCGCTAACGCCAGCGCGTTGAATGTAAATAAACATAGCCAGTGCATACGGAGAAACAGAGACGGAGTCTGTTTTGACTTTGTGTTTTGAACAGTGTCGAGTAGCGCAATATCAATTAAAATCTACTCTGAACGAACCTAGAACAGTTACTTTTGACATAGATCTGACAAATTCTAGTAATGAAGACAGTTCTACGAGCGAGAGTAGCGGTACTGTGAGTAATAGTGATAGCGCCCAGGCCGGTTCCAGTGGAAAAATGGTAAGCCTAAGTCATGACAACAAATATGGTCTGTATTATTTCACGTGCAATTAATTTTAAGCATCTTGAAACCTGTCTGGTGTTTATAAATTATCGGTATTACCGACTGGGTTTTATTTGTTTATATTTTGCCGATTATTTATGACTAGTAACAAAATGAATTTTAATTATGTGTCATAATTCTGTTGATAAAATCAAAGTAGATGTAGCAGTTTGAATAGTTAATTTAATATCTACCATAAATGTATAATTTATATGACATATTCCGTATGTTTGTGCAAGATGTAGGTGTGGTTTATGCAAGCAGATGCCAACCAGAAGAGAGTGCGTTTGTTGTCGCATGGTGTGAAGGAGTCCAGTTCTTCCTATTGACCATCTGCACCCATTGTCGCCACTTTACCGGTTCCTTCTCCTTGCACGGAAAAGAAAAGAAGCTTTTGCCCGATGCCGAACCGTTTTTACAACTACAAGCAATGCACTAAACCATGTTATCATAAAACAAACATAAAGTAGCAATATCAAGACAAAACATAGTCTCACAAAGTATGTAATCCAAAAAAAAGCACCGATAGATTTACATAAAACACTAGCAGTGAAAGGAACAAACGGTCGGCGCGCAACGAAGCGTGTTTGGCAACTATTATGTCATAGTTGTAAAACGTCACGAAAACAGCCGAACGACTGAGAAGAACTTGAGTTCGAGGACCCGCATATTTTGTTTCTTTTTTTACTCAAAAACTAAAGTGTTTAAAATTATGGCAACCACACAGGAATTATACCTGACCAAAGTACAGTTTCTAAGGCAATTATTAAATTTGTTGAAAATTCACCTTTAACCTTTGCGCTTAATAATAACTAACTAAGAATAATAACAACAAATATTTAAAAGTTTATTATTCACACATCACCAAAAATACATTTATATACATAAACACTTTGATTCTTTTCTCATATTTATATTGTTCCATACAAGTCAGAGGAATTTACTATTATTATTACAGGACTATTAAAACTGGCTTTTAAAAATAAATATAGTTTTAATACAACTTTTACAAAGTTTAAAACATTTAGTATCTATTATTCTCAATAATGACTATTTACAGGTGTTCTTGTTTTTAAATTTACATTTGAGCAAACATGGTTACAAATCGTCGTTTTTATCGAATAATATGAAAAACAATGGTAAGTTATAACAAGTTGATATAAGGTAGGGTTAGTACAAAACTGTATAGTCTTGCTTGTAGGTCCTTGAAAAACTTCACAGCTTTAAAATCCTTAAAGGAGCAGTGTCGTACAGGACACGCTAAACCATACTTTCCGTCAAAATTTAAGCCATTTCCTTCTGATGAATCCCACACACATAGCGATAAAACTAAACTCACATGAAAGTGTATATACTGGCACTATCAGCAAGGATACCTTGTTACATTAGTGTGAGAATAACGAGCAATACTATGTTCATTCACATTGTATGCTTTTAAATTTGTTAGCCGCAAACTCAACCCACAGTCATAGAATAAATGGAAACATAACATGCAGGCTGGGAGTGGTACCGAGCTGTTCTTACCTATATGGCATAGGCCTTACTCTTATTTTTCAGGGGTTACCAAAAGAGATTAAAACGCGCCAGAAAGGCCATCAGAACATGATGGAGGTTTGGTAGTGGGTTTTCATGGATGCTAAACTCAAATACAGCCAAGACTTTCTGTTTATGATCCTCCTTTGGATCTCAGGAGTGTCTTTGTTGAAATTGTTGTCACACCCATACTAACAAGCTAGCGAAACTAAACTTGGCACACCAGGTACCCTCGGATTAGTGTAATTGTGGACAGTAAAGGACACTTGATCGGGGATATATTAGAGTCTCTGTGATTGGATGGCCTTAGAACATCACAGAGGAAAATGTTTTACCGATTTATTTTAAATGATTAAATGAACGATTTTTTATATAACATTTGAACAAAACAAACTTGTGAGAAATAAATCACAACTTATGTTGGATTTCTGGACACAGAGAATATCAACTTTTACAATCACAACTTACACTGGACTTCAGAGTATCTTCATTTTAAAATGTACAAATTCACCAACTACTTTGGAATTTTTCTAATAACCTACCAATCCTCATGGTACAACTTATTTCCCAACTTGATTTTTTTTAAAAAGTTCATTCTTGTTTATCTCATGTAAGGTAATGAGTCTGTAATGGTCTTCGTATTTCAAATTTAAGAAAAAGCCTGTACGTTTTATATTTATTTATAAATTGTGTGTGTGTGCATGTTTTTCTTATAGCAAAGCCACATCGGGCTATCTGCTGAGCATACCGAGGGGAAACGAACCCCTGATTTTAGCGTTGTAAGTCCATAGACATACTGCTGTACCAGCGGAGGTGCTGTTTATAAATTTACCTTCTGGAAATTTAATGTTTAATTTCTTTTTGTTTCTCATTAAAAAGTCGCTGTTTTTAAAATAAGTTTTGTTTATTTAATTCTGAATTGTTTCTGCAACCCCTCCAGTATAAGTTGTTTTGGATCTAATATTTAAAGTCCAATGTTAGCAGAGTTAATGTAAAATACAATAAAGTGATTAATTTCATTTTTTTGTTTATTCAAAAGAAGAATTGTACTAATAAATGTGTGTTTTTCTTTAACATAACCAATTTATGGTACGAATTAATTATCTTGATTTCTTCGTTCAAATTATAGTTTATTCTTAAATTATTTACGTTATGTTATATGTAAATTTAAAGAGATTTTAATGCTTTATACTGATGGAATAACATTCAATTTTATGTCTGTATACCGTCTGATAACCAGACAAATATCCCTAGTCTTCATCAGATTACATCTACTTGACGTCGATGAAAACACGGTAGGCACCCACGAGGAAGCACGTGATTGAACTCTGGTGAACTCAACCATGCACATGTCTGGTAATCTGGATCAAGGTTAGATTCTCGAATATTATCGCCAGTAATATTGCACTAGTTGGCCTGCTGAGAAGAAATATAATATTATTACTTTCACTGTTTCAACAAGTTATGCAACATCGAAAATTACTAATACACTGTTTTGTATCGATCAACTTAAACAGAGTAAGATAGTAAAGACACATGTTTGTGTTATTACCCTTAGCGTTTCAACAATTTGTATCGAAAGTCGCTGATAGACAATATTTTATCGTGATTGACAGAAACACTATAAGGTAGTAAATATGCATGACTGTTATCATGTTATCAAAAAGTAACAACGGAATTATTGCGTCAGAGTCAGCGATGTTTTTACAAATTTTTACAACATATTTTTATGTATACATGAATACTTTTTTCTTTCAGCTAATTTGTGTATCACACAAAAATAGCATTTTAACAATTTCTTAGTACATAATAACTTTAATATAATTTTTATGCTATTTTGAAATTATATAAAATCGACAAAGAAAACTACGCTGAAACTCATTTCGTGGAGTTTCTTTGCTGTTAAGCGGAATGCTACACAAAATCCGGTTTTAGCGTTAGAAGTCCGTTGACTTATCGCTGAACCGCTGGAGGGCAGTAAAGTGACGCAGGGTGATGTATCAATTTTTTTTTTTTTAATTTCGCGCAAAGCTACAAGAGCGATATCTGCGCTAGCCGTCCCTAATTTAGCAGTGTAAGACCAGAGGGAAGGCAGCTAGTCATCACCACCCACAGCCAGTTCTTAGTCTACTCTTTTACCAAAGAATAGTGGGATTGGCTGTAAAATTATAACGCCTCCACGGCTGAAAGGGTGAGCATGTTTGGTATGACGAGGATTCGAACCCACGACCCTCGGATTACAAGTCGGGTGCATTAATCACCTGGCCAAGCTGCGCTCGTATGTGTTACAAAATATTACAAATCAAAGTGTTAAAATAATACCAACATCATACAGTATACATGACAGCCATAACGTTACCCTTCAGTTTGTTTTATAATCTTTCTTAATATCTATTGACGTTGTTTGATTTATGTAACAAGTTTTAGTAACACTTAATTGTAAATTTTAGACAGTTTATAAAGTCGTCTCATTTTTAAAACTGGAGGACTAGCAATATCAAGGAGAAAGGTATGCACGTCTAGAAATTAAATCCAGTGCAAACTGTCAAGAATGTTGTAAAAGTTACTTATGTTTTAGTCGACACTGTCTTATATCCTTCACATTATTTAACTTTCACTTACATTTCTGTTTTCCGTTTCAACTATCCGACCGACATAGTCACTTGAGTTAAGGCGTTTTACTCCTAATCTGAGGGTGGCGGATTCGAATCCCGATCGCATCAAATGTGCTCTACCTTTCAGTCGTGGGGACGTTATGATGTGAGGGTCAATCCCACTATTCGTTGGCAAAAGAGTAGCCTAAGAGTTGGCGGTGGGTGGTGATGACTAACTTCCTTCTCTCTAGCCGTGCACTGCTAAATTAGGGACGGGTGGTGATGACTAGCTGCTTTCCCTCTAGCCTTACACTGCTAAATTAGGGACGGGTGGTGATGACTAGCTGCCTTCCTTCTAGCCTTACACTGCTAAATTAGGGACGGGTAGTGATGACTAGCTGCCTTCCATCTAGTTTTACACTGCTAAATTATGGACGGCTAGCGTAGATAGCCCTGGTGTAGCTTTGCGCGAAATAAAAAACAAACAAACACCAATCAGTGTTTATTTTAAGTTAATATTGAGTATCAAAGGTATAGGGTGACTCTGTAAGTTTATAATTCATCAGTGTACTCGTGGTACACATCATGTTAAAAATAAACGTGGGGTCCGTGAACGACCTAAGTCCTCGGAAGCTGAAGGGTCTTGAGTGACCTAACATGAAACCAGAAGATTTTTTTTAAACTTATGGCATATTCAAACGAAATCAACATTTTTACTTCAATATTATTCTAATCCATGCAAAAAACTAGTAAAGGCTAAAAAATAAAGAGAGGAGAAAGACAAGTTTGTGTCTTTTTTTTTTATACCAAAGTCACATTCAACTATCTGCTAACTCCACGGAGGAAATTGAACCCCTGATTTTAGCGTTGTAAGTCCATAGTTTTACTGCTGAAACAGGAAGACAAGACCTTTTAAATTAAACTTCTATAAATCTTAAAACAAATAATAAAACTTTCTCCTTTACTGGACGTCGTCTAATATGGATTTAAACTCGTTTCAGTTTTACACCTTGAACATAAATTATCAATTAATTTCAAGAAATAATGTACAAACATCACAAAATGTAAATGTATCGTCACGAATGTCGGATTGTAAAAAGTCGTGTACGTGATAAAATTTAATTGTTTAGCAAAAGGTTAAATGAATTACAAAATCTTAATAGTTTCCTCCCTTCTTTCCGAGCACTGTCTTAAAAAGAAACGTTTAATAGTTGGGAAAAGATTCCCTATTGGTCAAAATTGTAGAGAGACTACTACACTAGCCAATAACCATTCCGATAAGTACGCGCATGATTAACAGTAATATAAAGAAAGCTTTCCGAATTTCAACAGATCGACTACGGAACTGGAAACATGTTTACATGTCATTTAAGCAATAGAACAGTTTTGGCGAACAGGCACAAAACTATTGATAGTACATAACGCATTGCTTCTGTTTTTAAGAGTTGGTGTTGTACTTACAGCATTGTGGCCTATTGTCTATTAACATTTGAAATGATGATAAAATAAGCCTTTGAAGGAACAAGTACAATACGCTATTGGGGATGTAACTTCATCCAGGAACTTATCTTAGTGCGTGAGGTACTGGAATAAAAAAATAATGAAATTACCTTTAAAATTAGTTTTCATAGGGTTTCAACAGGAGCTACGTTAATTAACTCCACAGACAGAATCGGTTTCTTTCTGTCTTGACAACACTTCACGAGAGCTTCTGTTTCTTTCACGTTGAGCTCTGTTTGTGTTGTTTATCTTAACATATGCTTTTTAAAATTCTTTTGGCATTCTGTTATATCTGGTGGTCTTAACATCTATCAAAATAATCTAACAAGGTTTCCGTTACTCCAGCTTTAATTTTCTTAATAGCTGGAATATTATCTATTTTACCTCCAAACAAACGTGATTATCCTGTTTACGTGAAATGTCTGTGTGGGAAGGAACTGAACCTTGTGCTACATTTAATATTTTCGTTTGTATCTCCAGTATCAAATATATGTGATGGACAAACAAGTATGATGGAGAAGACGTTATTTCTTTCGATGTGTTGCTGAATTCAGGTAGACGTACAACACAGAAGTCGTTTTTTCTATAAAATAACTTCCTCTTGTTGATGTTGGTAGTTTTTTTATTCTCTATTTAGAACTTCCAAATAAAACTGTGTTCATTTTGACCTCTCTCAGGAAACTTTTATTCCTCCAAATATCGCGAAGACATAAAGTCTAGAATATTAATTTCTGAGTTTTGGTTGCAGTTTAACTAGTTGCCCATTTATGCAGTTCATTTTTGCAATCTTCTGACGTCTTCAGAGTCAGGAAAGTTGGCTACGCGTAACAGTAACTTACTTTCTATATCATGATTTTCAAACACTTTGTTATTCTCATTGTCAAGTGATAGATTTTAATAATTAGAAGAATAGATATGATTAGGACCACAGTTGCAAGTAGCTTCATATTTTTCCAAATCACAAACTGTGGTCTCTTGGTTTAAAGCCTGTAATTGACTACACAGACTCATTTTCTCTGACTTTCGTTTATTTCGAAATTCTTCCTCTACCTTGCTCATCCATTCAATTTCTGCTTCACTTTCTGACCCATGGGTCTGTTCTCTCTGGAAAGCATTCTGAAATGTCAATTTATTTTTCTTCGAATAAATCTGTTTTGCTTCTCTTTGAAGTGTTGGAGTGTCTTGATGCTTTCCATTGTGAGTTGCACCATATCCAGGAAGGTACATGAAACATTCTTTTCCTTTCTGAATAGATGAATGTCTTTGTTGCACATTCTCTTCAACCAAATAGTCAGAATTTCGTTTTGGCAAATGCCCGTAATCTAAATTCAAGTTTTCAACATTTTTGGTTCTATCAATTTTGTACGGTACACTACGATTAAATTGCCAATTTGAATCAACATTGTTACAGCTCTCAGTTGTTGGTAGTTTTTCTCGAAACCCAAGACATTTTTTTAAGTTACGGAGGCTATTCAGTTGCTGTTGACTTTTCTTGGTGCTCTTTTTATGTCTTTCAAAGTTTTTATCAGGCAGTAGTTCTTGCGAGCTACTCTGTGATGCATTTATTCGGTTAAAAACGTTATAATCTGTATGTAGGTTATACATAAAATTTTGATCTGGTTGAGTCAACTTGGCAGAATTTGAAACAGTCTTAAATTCTTTTCCTTCGTTTTTTCTTTCTGACTCATTCAAATCTCTTATAAGAGTCATCTGCACTGGACGAAGTTGCCTGTTAGAAGTAATATTTTCTTGTGCTTCTTCTGAAAATAAATCCAAATTCTGGAGATTTCCTCGTTGTTTAATACCAGAAAACATATCCTCAATAGTCTCATTCAGTAATGCTGGGTTCCCGACATCAGGAGAAATTCCAGAATCTCCACAACGATCTTTACTAATTCTAGGTGGAGCAACAAGCCTGTTGGTTCGGTGTAATTTTATCTCAGATATCTCCTCCTCTTCTTCAGTGTTTTCTTCTGACTGATAACAATCAGAGAACAAAGATTTCCAGACCTCAGTTGGAGAAAACCGTGGCGGCTGAAGTCGTCTTCGAGGTAAAATGGGTTTAATTTTCACTTTGATCTCTGTGTCTTCCTCACCAGACAAACTAGATTCAGAAGGGACTCTTGGAGCACAGAAAGATAAATTCCGTTGATCTTTGTACAGTTCCTCCACGTGTTGATTATTCAACCTACCTGTATCTGCAGAACTGTAAATTTCTCTGGCATATCTTAGTGGAGCCTTGTTTGGTTTAGTGTCATTTTCTTTAACATGTACTAACGATTTATCTCGATTATTTAAATTTCCAAGTTTACAAGCAATGTCTGAAGTTTGATAATCAAACTCAGATTGATTAACACAGGGTGAATGAGTTAAAAGTTTATTGTTTTTAGTAGTCATTAAAACACATGATTTGTTTGTTATTTCTGTCTCCATATGCTCATCTGACTCTTTACACATATTGTTATTTTTCCCTATGATACAATGATCAAAGCTATTTTCATTATTTTTGAAACATTTGTTACTTTTAATGCCTGAAAAGGCTTTCGGATTTCTTGTAAACTGGTTCTTTTCTTGGTGAATATCTTCGTCTTGGGATTTCACACATAACTGTTTACTAAAACCCTCATATTTTGTGTGTTCTTGTATTGGACTTGTTCTGACATACGAGGATGTTTCTTCAGCCGATTCTCCTATATTTTTATCACAAATATTTCTCTTATTAAGATCATACAATGTCCCTTTAGATTTACTTTTTCTGTCTTCATTGAAACTTTTTCTTGTTAGAAATTCCATTTTCGTTTCTTGAGAACAATATCCATTATCATCGCCCTCTTCAACTTGAAGCTCGTCAGATTCTGTACTATAATCTGGAGCAGGAATGATTGGAGTTTTGGGGAAACCAAACATTCCTTTCACTTTATCTTCCTTTTTCATATTTCGCCATTTTGAAAAGAGTGACCTCTTATATTTATTTAATTGTTGAGTATCCTCTCCAGTATTTAGGTGACGCACGTTGTGAAAATCTCGGGGAAGACTACTTGAATGTGACCATCCGAATTCCTGCGTTTTTTTTCTGGACTTAATCTTCGATTCGCTAGGGCTCAAAGCAACCAGACTCTTAGTATTGTAGATACTATCAGTTGCATCCTTTTCTGCCTGCAAAAGTCCGTCCCAGTTCAAAACACTGTGAACAATGTCTGGATCACTATACGCTTTCTTTGATCCGAAGAAGCCTCGTTCAACAGATGAACCACGGAAGTATGTTTCTTGTGACTTCAAACGTTTACGAAGAAGTCTTGAAAGTTCTGGGTTAATATCATTGTCTTGTTGTCTCGTGAACAACTGCGCTTTCTTGCCAGTAATAGTACCTTCGTTTTGGAGGAACATGCCATTTTCCGTGACCCGTAATACCCGACCACTTGGAAGTTGTGGAAGAACCCGGATCTTTGACATCTGTTGAAGATGACCATCATCTCTTTGAAACGGAGAAGACACAGAAGACTGAATTCTCGCTAACTTCTCAGAACGGGAGTTTGAATTACCCATTCTTTAGTGAGTTTCTGCAATGACTTCTGAAAGAATAAACAAACAAAATTATGAGACAAATTTGACAGATCGGTTTCGTAATTAGTTATAACGGATTTAATTTTTTTTTTAAATAAAAAATTACCTATAACAGTAAGACTACGAAAGGAACTGTATATTTTCAAATATTTTTCACCGTGGTCCTTACTCGGGAATGTATCTACTTTTTATTTTGTTCATTGATTAATTGTTTGTTTGGAATTATGCATAAAGCTACACAATATGGGTATCGAAACCCGGTTTTTAGCGGTTTGAGTCCGCAGACATACCACTGTGCCACTGGGAGATCGTTGGTCGAAGAACTAACTGGTTTCTTAAAATTTCAGTTCTTTGTTTTTTCATTGAAGTATCAAACATTTTCTTTATCAAAGAGAGCCGAGCGTGTTCTCGTGATTTATATGCCAGGACTGTAAGTTCTAGATTGTTTGCTTTTGAATTTCGCACAAAGCTACTCGAGGGCTATCTATGCTAGCCGTCCCTAATTTAGCAGTGTAAGACTAAAGGAAAAGCAGCTAGTCATCACCACTCACCGCCAACTCTTGCGCTACTCTTTTACCAATGAATAGTGGGATTGACCGTAACATTATAACGCCCCCACGGCTGGGAGAGCAAACATGTTTAGCGCGACGCGGACGCGAACCCACGACCCTCAGATTATGAGTCGCATGCCTTACGCGCTCGGTCATGCCGGGCCGTAAGTTCTAGAATTCATATTTTTCGACTTCTTTCTACATAAACACGCTTTGGGTTTATAGGTACGTGATAAGAGTGACAGTCAAATCCTACTATTTGTTAAGATAAGAGTAACCGATAAGTCAATACTGGTTACTTCATCCAATCTATCTCTTCAAAATTAGGAATGCTTCTTCGCAGATAATCACGGTATAGCTTAACGCAAAAGTTCTAAAAAACCATACTAGCTTCAAAATAAAGCAATAGCCCAAAATCAAACTACAGAAAATTCTCTTTTTAAAAAAAATATCTTGCTTAATAGCGCTCTTAGAAACTGAAGCTTCCTGTAATTCGTATTAAAACTTACTTTTCTGGAAATCGTTTTGTACACTTGGAACTATTTTAGTTAACAAAAATGAAAAAAAAAAGAGGTTTAGTTTACAGAAATAATTTGTCCTTAATCTTTTACATTAAAAATATTCAAGTAGACATATTTACACACACATTTAAAAGAACTGCAAACTTACAAACGGAGAAACTCAGACCTTTCGTGTGTTTTGTTTTTTACGAACACACAAATTATAATACTTGCACATGAGTTTTTTCAACTTTAAAGACCACATTTCTTCTTGCATTTGCAAGCTGTAAAATAGTGCAAATACATCAAGTATTTTCAGTAGGAACTGGATACAAAAATCCAACTAACACTGCATGTTTGTGTTCTTTTGCAGCCTGATATATTCAATTTTCCCTCTCACTGTAACAGCTTTGAAAACATATTTCATCACAAAGCTGCACAATGAGTTATCTGCCTTCTATCCATGGCAGGAAATACAACTGCAGCTCCTAGCGCTATAAGTCCGTAAGCTTATCGCTGAACTAACTGCTGGGTTAAGATCTAGTCTTAACTTTTAATCGAATAATTACCTAAAATTATTACTTAATACTTGCTAGTTCCTAGTACATTACAGAATAATCTGATTATTTTACAAAGTAGAGATAAAATAACACTCGAATAATATTTTAGATTTAACGAGAATGTGAGTGAATAAAACTTTAATGGTGAGTATAACCTGTCGACTTTGAAATTAACGTTTCAAACAAAATCGTTTGGTATGAATTTCGCCCAAAGATACTATATAGCGATAGACTAAAGAGAAGACAACTCTTGGGCTACGCTTTCACCAATAGGTCCCGCATGGCCTGGTAATTAGGGCGCTTGGCCCGCAGTCTGAGAGTCGTGGGTTCAACTCCCGGTCGCACTAAACATGCTCGCCCTTTTAGCCGTGGGGGCGTTATAATGTTATAGCTCAAAAGTTGGCGGTGGGTGGTGATGACTAGCTGTCTTCCATGTAGTCTTACACTGCAAAACTAGGGACGGCTAACGCAAATAGCTTTGCGGGAAATTAAAATATAAACAAACTTTTACCAATGAGTAGTGGAATTTATCATCGCATTGTAACGCTCCGAAAGCGGAAATGACATATTGCGAACTCAGCTCCCTAATCACCAGGCCATGCCAGACCCTCAATCAGAATGTGAGCTTGAATACCGTTAATTAGACAGAGAGATAGAAAGAGTTTCAAAACTATTCACCGAAATGAAAAGTAGATCATTTTGTATAACGTGCAAATTTATATATATATTCTTTCTCTTGCTAAGGACTTAAATCTCTCATCATCTCGGCGTATTTCATAATTTTATGTTCATCATAGTTCGAAAGAGTCTGAAGAAACTGAACAAACAGGTTTTGGTACACAGGTGTAGTGCAATCGAACGTATCATCAGCACAAGTAAAACCAGAAAAACCGGTGTTGGATAAAACTGGAGCAGATTCACATAAACAGGTGCCTCGTCTATATAACATGCTTGAATATATAAAAAATGAGGAATTTTCACACTAAGGACGAAAGAAAAATGAAATGAGATCAAGCTCAAATGTTGTAAGATATTTGGTTTGGTCTGTTTTGAATTTCGTGAAAAGCTATCCAAGAGGTATCTGCCCTTAAATTAACTATGACAGACAAGGAAATGCAGCTGGTTAACACCACCCACCGCTAACTCTTGAGTTACTATTTTTCCAAAGAATAGTGGGATTGACTGTCGTATTATAATTCCCTCATGGCTAAAAGGGGTGAGCATATTCGGTGACGGCGGTTCGAACCCTTGACCCACAGAATACAAGTCGAGCGTCCTGTTAGGCTATGCGAGGTTTCGTTTTAAAAAGGCCCAGCGTGTCCAGGTGGTTAAGGCAATTGACTCAGTCATCTCATGACTGATTTTTTAAAAATGATTTTGGTTTGTTTTGCGTTTTGCGCAAAGTTATTCGAGTGCTATCTGCGCTAGTCGTCTCTAATTTAGCAGTGTAAAACAAGAGGGAAGGCATCACCACCTACCGCTAATTCTTGGGCTATCTTTTACAACAAATAGTAGGATTATAAAGCCCCCACGACAGAAACGGCGAAAAGGTTTGATGTGAGGAGGAATTGAGCCCGTGACCCTCAGATTACGAGTCGAGTGCTCTAACCTCTGATTTTGTTGAGCCTATGTGAACTGTATTACTAGAAATACGGTTTCTATAAACGGACAGTGCCGGTGGCGGTGGGTGGTAATAACTAGCTTCCTTCTTTCTAGCCTTCCACCTCTAAATTAGGAACGGCTCGCGTAGAGAGCTGTTATATAACTTTTCAGAAAATTCAAATTAAACAAACTTGAGCTTTCCTCCTTGCTATCAACAAAAGATCAATTTCTTGTTTTTAAATTAATAACTATTTATTGCACAGATTTTCTAATCATGCACGATGAAATTCTTTGAGGCAAGCGTAACCTCATATCATTTTGAATTACCAATAAATTATGTTGTATATAGAAACTAAGGGTACTTCTGCTGGAACTTTATGCCCGCTTGTTATCTGCGTCAATCCATTTTCATGCTCCATTTCTGGAGGCAATTACCAAAGTCTCTTCGCTAGATCAGACTGAACAATGGAAGGGGTTCCCATCAATAAACTCACAAATTCATGGCCCGGTTTCTTTAAATATCGACTCGCAATCTAAGGATCGCGGGTTCGAATCCCCGTCGCACCAAACATGCTCGCCCTTTCAGTCGTGGGGACGTTATAATGTTACGATCAATCCCACTAGTCTTTGGTAAAAGAGTATCCCAAGAGATGGCGGTGGGTGGTAATGAGTAGCTGCCTTCCCTCTAATCTTACATTGCTAAATTAAGGACGGCTTACGCGGATAGCCCTCGAGTAGCTTTGCGCGAAATTCAAAATACAAATACAAATTTATCGGTTGAAGTGTATCATCCGTATAAGTTAAATAGAAAAGTTTGTTTAAGGTTTCACAATTTCTTTTTAATCTAATTCTAAACTTCGCTTTAGAAAGCCACTTCTGAGATGACTCTGAATTTGTTTGCTGAAGTTGCTAACAAAGTGTGATAGTTGTTATGAGTCCCTGTTGGAAGATTCTTTAACGTTGGCTAAGCCAATCCTTTTAAATATGCAGCAAAAAAAACGAATGAAGTTTTGTTCACCGCTCCTAATATTCATCTCATAGAATTTATTCAGTCACAATTTGTTGACTTCTCGATTAGACTGTGTTATTGAACTGGCTTAATAAATTCAGTGCTAGCTAGAGTCTATGAATGTCGACAGTTCACAGGTGGTGAAACTGATGATAGTTGTAGACCAGATGAACTATACTTTTCCACATTATACAGCTGATAATATTTTAGTTTGAAAACGTTTGAAATGAATGGATGCAAATGCTGGTATGATGTTTGTTTGTCAATTCAATGTTCAGATATTTTATTCTGAGGACGATGTATCTCTGTAGGTTTCCTATGGCTTCTTCGGTCTCGTTATTAAAATCTTTCTGTACTCCTTCAGTCTTGTTGTGATCATTTTATGATTCTTTCGTATTTTTATGGTCCTTCTGTACCCTTCTTGTGGCTTGTTTTAAATTTTAATGTGTTCATTCCTGTATTGCCTTCCGTCAAATCAAACAGGTTGTGTAAGTCTTATATCATATTCTCGTAATTTATTCTATCAAATTTATGTCACTTTCCAGTGTTTTATCACTTCCATTAAGTTTTAAATCTCTTTTCGATCATGTGTTATCATCCTGAGTGTCTTATGTTATTATATTTTTATCAAACTAATCCTACTCCTGACACAAGTGTTCAAATAGTTTCTATTGTTAGACTAGTTTTTATTGAAATATTTGGTAAAAGAGAAAATAGGGGAGTCAAGTCCATTTAATGATAATTTAAAAACTCTGTTTTTCTCACTGATCTTTAAATCTTAAAAATTAGCTCAACTGATATTCACTGACAAGCCTAAGTTTGCAGTTGATGCTTACACAACAATGAAGCACAATGTAGCATGTTTTCTATTCTTGTGTTTTGCAAAATGTGTGTAATGTCTCTTAACACTTCGCCGAAAACAACAACAACGATGAATATTCCAAACTTGAACTAATAACTGACTGTTCAACAAACATCACCAAACAATAACTCTTCTTCAGATTTAATGTAACTTATTAATAAACTCAAAAGTCGATAATTTTCTATTGCTTGTCTAACTTGTTTTTTAACTATAATTTTAAAACTTTGACCACCAAAATTCACCACGTAGTTTCAAAATTCATTCCGACAAAAAAACAAGAAAAATTGCTAAATGAAAATCATAGCCTTCACTTGTATAATATCCATAAATTATCACAAAGAAATTCTGTTGATTATTTTTGTTTATCGTTATCTCATGAACCATATAAATATGGTTACCTCCTTCTTATAAGGTGAAAGGTTATCATGTGATGTCTGTTCAAAGTGCAGTAATTTTACTGCTTTTACTTAGTTTGCACAAGTGATGGTCCGGCATGGCCAGGTGGGTTAAGGCGTTCGACTCGTAATCTGAAGGTCGCAAGTTCAAATCTCTATCGCACCAAACATGCTCACTCTTTCAGCCGTGGGAGCGTTATAATGTTACGGTCAATCCCACTATTCGTTGGTAAAAGAGTAACCCAAGAGTTGGCGGTGGATAGTGATGACTAGCTGTCGTCCCTCTAGTCTTACACTGCTAAATTAGGGACGGCTAGCACAGATAACCCTCAAGTGGCTTTGCGAGAAACTCAAAACAAACAAACCCCAGTGATATCACTTCACGCATTCTCAATTTCGCCTCACGTTTAACAAACAAATTATTTAGTTAAATGTTTAGAACAGTAACAGTAGGTCATGAAAACTAAAACGTAAACACTATACAAGAGTTCAGTGACCAAAATACAATAGAACAAGTCAACTTAGATTTATTTAAGCACCTATTTCAGCTATAAGAACGTAAATTATGCATAATTTTCTTTAAGATTGTTACTGACTAGAGTAGAGTAGGTTGTATTTACTGTAATTAACTTGTGTATTAATCATTCTACTGATAAGTTTCTTTCACCAAAACGACATCTCCTTAACCTATTTTAGATGCACCAGAACCAACACCTAAAGTACAGTATTTGTAATGTCTAGTCCAGATACTATAATATTAATTCAAATATTGCTTTAATAGTTGCGATATATGTACAATATTAACATTCAACATAAACATTTATTTACACTATGAGATATCTGCATTGTGTCCACTGCGAGGAATCGAATCCGGAATTTAGTAATGTAAATCTTCAAACTTACTGCTGACAATGCAGAGTACAGAAATGTACATTAAACTGAAAAACATGATCCCTCATATAAAGGTATACTCATGGGGATTGAAATAAATGTCGTATAATAAAATGAAATTTCTTTCTTATATTTATTATTGCTTTCCTTCCGTATTCCTGTTTTAGTATCTCGAATATTAAATACCTTAATATATTGTGTTTCTAGGCCTACTGTATTAAGTCAGGTATATTTCCCTTTGATTTCAAGGTGAAACTACACTCAGAACTATTAAAATGGTGAAGCATATCGTTTGCTATTATTTTGATTCAAGCAACGATTTAGGAAGTTGTAAATATCTGTATAGCCCTAACAACCTTCAATCATACACCCAGTAATAAGCAGGGTGGCTGAAGGGCTCGAACCTCTGCTCTTATGCCCTCTTAAAAAACCCTTTTTGCAGTCATAAAAATTTGTCAACAGTTACTAAAAATTATGCCTGATTCCACACCTTCTCTGCTGCAAGTTATTAACTAAAAAAGAAAACAAACAGCTTTAATATGAATGGAACTCAGAAACATGTAGGTCTTGACAGAAAAAGAAGTGACATGTGATGTGTTATTAACTGTTATTACACACAACTTCACTGTTTTAACTTGTATAACATACTTGATTTTAGAATTTTAAGCTGCCACCCAGTAACAAATTATCTAGTTAAATGTTTAAAACAGTAACGTTTTATCATTGAGACTAAAGCATTTCCTGAACTGACTGGTTATAGGAAAAAAAGTTGAGTGATAATATTCATCGCTAACTCTTGAGTTGACCTTTATTTGACCTAACAGTGAAGTTTGTCAGCCGATCTTATAACGCACCCACGATTCCAAAATGCGGATCTCGTGTTTTTGTGATTACAGGCTACAAATTATAAACCAGTGAAATCACAATCCGGACATCGTATCCACTAGGCCACACGGGTACTTACATTATTTTCATGGTTGTGAAACGTTAAATTGGTAAATATTCTCAGGTTTCTAGATGCAATTTTTACATAAAAAAGTCACATTTCGTAATATTGTACTTTGTGTAGCAAGTACGTAAGAAAAACACAACCTCGAATCACCGTTTTACAATCCTGCAAGTTATACAAATATTAGAAATAACAGCATTTGTACAACACAGAAACTCGACAACAACACGTTAAGAACAATACATTTACTTTATAATAACCTAAGCCTTATTATACGAGATCTTAATATGAGATATTTCGAATAAAATTTTCAAAGAAAGGTGGTTCTAGTTAGTGAGTTTTAGGAAGTTAATGGTTTGTGAAATATTCACAATAATAACTAAATATTGGTTGACGTAATAACTTTTCCGTTTCGAATTTTCTCGTGCATACACCATAATTAAAGTTAGATATTTTACAATCCTGGAATCCTTCTGAAAGAAGTTTAAAAAGCTATTAAAATACATTAAACAAACAATGTACATATAGATATAACACTAACTTACCTTCTTGTTTGTTGAAAATATCTCTACTGTAGCTACCGAAAGAATGGTACCAAGCACGCATGGTTTCCTTGTATTTTTATTCAGCTAACACCACCATTAAATTAGGCCTACCGAACAGATAAATCGTCACCAACCTTAGCAAAAGCAAATCATTATGCAAATATTCGTTGACTTGCTATTCCTAACCCTAACCTTAACCAGACTTAACATAGTAATCATGCAGAAGCATAGAAAGTGCGGAACGTGTATGTTCCTTGTCCCTCCATTATTCACATTGCAACGATGGTTGCCTTTCTCCACGCATAATTTTCGACTCGTCGCGGAGGAGTCTCTGTAAGTAGAGGCCCGCCTTCTGATCGCTCACATTCTCACTGGGGCTTGAACTGCTAGTTTTCTCGACAGTAAACCCTCCAGGCAATTTCGTACACCTTGCTCAACTGGGCAGAGATAACGTTTTAACTTAATAAAAAGATATCGAAGTGTTAGCACCAAAACAGTTTGTTTAGCTTGTATCCTTTTGAAGACATTGTCTAGTGTTTGGTTTGTATCATTCTGAAGACACTGTCTGATGTTTGGTTCGTATCATGTTGAAGACACTGTCTGGTGTCTGATTTGTATCATTCTAAAGACACCGTCTGGTGTTTGGTTCTATACCTTGAAGGATGCATATCAATGCTTTACACATAGATCAAGGTGCCAGGTCGTCATATCATTCCAGCAACACATGATGCAAATATTCAGAAATGAAAGTTCCAGAACAATCAATAGTAAGCCTATAAGGTATACATGCGTCGTTATTTTTTCGTAAAAGCGATGAGATAAAACTTCACACGAACGACAACAGTTCCGATCATTACGATTACATGACTTGGATTAAAATTAACTCCACTCCACTGCTCAGTGTAACATTCGGACTTACAAGTTTAAAAGTACAAAAATTTTCACCCAGTTACACACCGATAATCAACGATATCATGATTAAAACTTACCATAGTTTACCAAAAGTTGAAGATTAAATTGCAAGTTGCTTCTGTCTGGTCATATTATTTTAAATAAATAACTGTTTTATTGTATGTTTTCTTATAGATGAGCAATTTTACTCTCATGAGAAAAATTCGTTGAGAAGATTGAGGTGAAAGTCGTTTGGCCTTAGAAATGTCTGTAGTTTTCTTTCAGCTACAAATTTGTAAAGTAATTTAAAAACAAAAACAAAAAAAAACATTCCCACAGTCATTGAGAGATCTTTCTTCAAAAAAGTTAACTGAAATCTTTAGGTATTCACCTACCTTGGGATTATAATAAAGCTAAACACAAGTTGTCTTACACGAATTATTGTTTTGCATGGGGATTTTCTTCGGAAATTCCATAAATTATTGTTACGTAGGTTGCTTTGTTTGTCTTACTATATGTAAGTTTAATGTTATTGTGTTCTATATACATGTTAAGCTTTGTTTGTTTGTTTTAGAATTTCGCACAAAGCTACTCGAGGGCTATCTGTGCTAGCCGTCCCTAATTTAGCAGTGTAAGACTAGAGGGAAGGCAGCTAGTCATCCCCACCCACCGCCAACTCTTGGGCTACTCTTTTACCGACGAATAGTGGGATTGACCGTCACATTATACACCCCCACGGCTGGGAGGGCAAGCATGTTTAGCGCGACGTGGGCGCGAACCCGAGACCCTCGGATTACGAGTGCACGCCTTAACGCGCTCGGCCATGCCAGGCCTCATGCTAAGCAAAAAAAAAAAAAAAAAAAAGTGTTCCTGACGTCTTGTATCTCCTCGTAAAAATAACTTTCGCTTTGAAGAATTTACCAGAACAGAACTATTTTACTATGTAGGTTGATTTTAAAGGCGATCTGTAGAGGTAGCTGCTTGATTGAAAGGGCCAACTAACCCCCTTTGCCAACATGACTCTAACTTCCTCGATGTTAATACCAATAAACATTAGTGTCATTGTTATTATTTTTCATGACCTCATGCACCTACCTACTAAAACTACTCTGGAACAGCCAGCTGAAACATTCACATCTGTCCCATTCCATCCTTCGACATAGTTCTTACCGACGCTTTTGGTTGTACTATTCTGTCATAAAATTCAACTTAATTTCCCAATCTGAACACCCTTCACACAGAAACATAAAAACTTCATACAGTCAATTCGAGATTGTACCCGTATGCCTTGAACACCAAACCCTAATTCCACGTGCGGGGCTGAAAAGGCACGATTGTTTCTGAGTGTCGTTGATTGTCTCGCAAGACTCCGAAGGCTTACGAGACATAAAGTCCAAACCACTGCCAAGTTAGTTAGTTAGTTAGTTAGTAGGAGCTTTGATCAGAAGTTAATATTAATCAACCAGAAACAGACAAGAATAATATTCAAAAGTACCGTCTATCTCCTCAAAACAAACACATGCGGTATTATGAAGAATCGCCTTTATTCCTGGAACCTAGAAACAAACATGTTGTATTATGAAGATTCGCCTTTCTACCCTGAACCTATAAACAAACTCGTGTAGTATTAAGAATAATTGTTTTTCTTCTCCAAACCTAGAAAAACACATGTTGTATTATGAAGAGTCGCCTTTTTTCCCTGAACCCATTTACAAACTCATGTGGTATTACGAAGAACTGACTTTATTCCCGGAACCTAGAAACAAACACATGTAGTATTATAAAAAAAAATCGTTTTTTTTTCTCAGAACATAGAATGTATAAAAAAACATGTTTTAAGATTTAAAACTGTTGCCCCCAAGTGTCATAGCAGTATGTATGCGGACTTACATCGCTAGAATCCAGGTTTCGATAATCGTGGTGAGCAGATCGTCGATGGTCTATTGTGTATCTTTGTGCTTTATTATAAACAAAGAACTTTAAAATGTTAACGTATTTTAAAAACAACAACAACTATAAATGTTTTAATATAGCTTTACAGCGATACTATTATATCACTTAAATAAAATTCATAATGATAATAGTTCACTGTCTTCACACCAAAACAGTTCATGTACAAGCAATTGTTGATATGAATAACACCTTGAACTCTAACTGTGCGTCATCTTCTAGTCAATCTGATGAGCTCTGGTAATAGACAAAAGGCTTCGCCAGAAATGGATATGGCAGTTATGATGGGTTTGACATATCATTACATTGCCTTTTACTTAAACTCATAATGATTACTGGATGATATCATTGCAATGTAATTCTTGTTAAATAACTTTACGGCACTTGTATTGTCGTTACGAATACATTTTTGTGACACATGTTATTGAATTACATCCGTTGCATGATATCCTTGTGCTATGTCGTATACCATTGACTTAGGCCAAATTTTCTTTAGACTGCAAGCAGGTTTCTTCAACTTATCTGATTATGTGCATGTAAAGGTGCTGTTAGTTTGAAAAAGAAGTCCTTCGCTCACTTATCGCTTCCCATTGACACATGTCTGCGGACTTACAACGCTAAAATTCAGGTTTCGAAACCCGTGGCAGGCAGAGCACAGGTAGCCCACTTTGCAGCTTTGTGCTTGATTCCAAACAAACAAAAATTTTAATTTAACTACCACGATTCGTCCCACAGCCAGCGAACTTAGCTGCAATGACGTATGATGACAAACGTTATACTCCCTTCAATTAGCATGACCGAGTTTAGTACTGAGTAGTTGGGACAATGAATGTATTGGGAACAGTTTACTTGTTTCACTTTAATGCAGAAACTACGTATCAATGTTGTTTACTTTTGTAAATTTTCACCCACAAACTTAAAACTTCTAATCTGTAGTTGTATTATATCTTGTATCACGTTCGTCAGTTGGGGTATTAAGTTAGCGACAGTTCTAACTATTCGAATATTTCCAAACTTAAAGCTTGATCAATATTTCTGATAGTCGAATAGTGCGTCCAACAGCGACAACTGTTGTTCAGAACTGCAGCATTTAATTACAAGTAATAATTATGAAAAAAAGAGATTATATTGTGATTTAACGTGGTGTTTTCTAAGCTGTCACAAAACAATAAAAATACGACAATATTCCCTTTTAATTAGCATACGTCCCTATTGTGATGTATCACATTTAAGTTAAAACATTGGTGTTCAAAACTCTTCTAATCATTTATGTTAAATGAAATAATTAATTGCAAAAGGGTTTTATGAGGTTTCGAAATGACCAAATACCAATAGTGTTTGGCTAGAAATTGAGGCTTACTATTAAAACTGTGATTTTGTTTTTAGCTTTTACAAAGCCATAATTACAACGTGTCTCGATTATTGTATTGCATCTCCATAATACGAATATATACGACATTTCAGTCAAACTGTTAAAGTTATACATTTTCTCTGCACAATATAATTTTTCTGTAATTTCTTTACAACGTGCACTGTTTTAGCATTTGGTTACAACCTAACTTTCAGCAAGTCTTTATAATATACGGGCTTCTCATGTTATATCTTTACAATATATGTTGTTCTCGTGTCTCATTTCTTTACATATACTTTTTGTGCCATATCTTTGTAATATATATATATATATATATACTTCTCAACACTTCTTTACTAATACATGAGAGAAATTTATTGTTAGATAATTCGCTCTTCGTGAGCCGTTGATAAAATATTCAGTTCTAGATCAGACAGAAGACTCGATATTGTTTATAAAACTCTTATTTGTAATAACTGTTATCATCAATTGTATTCTTATTACTTGTATATTGAAACATATTTGAGTAAAGAAACGAAATTGTGTGTATCAATCTCGTTGGTAAATATAATAAATTTGACACACATCACATATTCGACTAACTTCGAATTTAAAATTTCCGGCTACTTGAAATCGTAACACGTAACTTACGTAACAAAATAAATAGGAAACTCGTCCGAGACCATTTATTATACGTAATCTTAGGTTTTCCTGGGAGACTGCAAATAGTGTTATTAAACTCATTACTCCTAGGTTGGTTGCTGTTTCTTTAAATGGATGACTTAATTGAATGATCATCACATCATATGGTGTAATTACGTGATCAACATCGTAAGTTAGATTTGACATATCCTAAAAATTTACAAGTATAACAATTATTTTAATGATAAAATTATTATAACTCTGTTAGATATGTTAGTTTTTAATGATAAAACTATTATAACTCTGTTAGATATGTTAGTTTTTAATGATAAAACTATTATAACTCTGTTAGATATGTTAGTTTTTAATGATAAAACTATTATAACTCTGTTAGATATGTTAGTTTTTAATGATAAAACTATTATAACTCTGTTAGATATGTTAGTTTTTAATGATAAAACTATTATAACTCTGTTAGATATGTTAGTTTTTAATGATAAAACTATTATAACTCTGTTAGATATGTTAGTTTTTGATGATAAAACTATTATAACTCTGTTAGATATGTTAGTTTTTGATGATAAAACTATTATAACTCTGTTAGATATGTTAGTTTTTATCACGCATGCTATCATAATTTATTCATTAGTTGAACAAAGCAAATATAACAGCATAGCCAACAGCTTGCGTTAATACTTTTACATTTATCTGTCCCAACTTTCAAACATGCAGAATCAAATTCTGATAGCACTGAAAAATCTGGAATTAAATAAATCGACAGACATACGTTTGTTTTGTTTTTGTAAAATACATTATTTCTAATTTTTAAAGATACGTACGAATGAAAGTCACGTGTTTTAATATTTATTGACAAAAAGTATATCACTCTATAACGTTTAATCTGAATAGGTCTTCAAAGCATCAGATGTATTTTTCCCAAATGAACATAGTTTATAGCTTAAAACTAGCTCACAGTCATAATCTTAAATGGACCTTCAGTTATCATTCAAGTGATTCTTCTTTCACATTTTATAAATCCAACGTATTTACCATTTATCATCACGTAATATGCTTTATAATAATAATGTAAAATCACAGACTTGACAAGCACACTGAACAATACAGTAAAAAACTCCAAAGCAGACTAATATGCTATAAACATCTTAATTTATAAAATGTTAAGTTTTCCTACAGTATTTGCACATTATGTTCATGCTACTATTTCAGTTAGAGCTTATGTTGTTCATGTGCAATATTATGTGAAAACAAACACAGAAGTTATCACATAATATTATATTAAATAAATGTCATTACATAAATAAATCAATAAATTATTCAACCATGTGCATTTTCGTCAGGAAATTATTTTGTGACATCAGCAGTATTATTTGCTCACATTACATGTACAATACATGTGAGATTTCAGTTTGTAGGCATAGAAAACTAGTTTATTGACTACTTCGAAGCATATATTTCCCTTACATAGATTTGAAACAATGTTTCGGTAAGTTATATTATCTTTTTACTTAAAAATTACACAAAGAATCACTTACAAACCAGTGTTTAGTCTAAAGACCAAATTTAAAACAATTACGTCTCTAGTCTAGTCTTTTATGATAAACCAGACCACATGAGTAACAGTTTCTAACAAGTATATTTGAACACCTAATGCAAGTCTCCATTAAGATATTTTTATATAAAACTCATGTTTCGTCAAAGTCCAATATCCTATTATTAATATACGTAAGTAAAATCACACACTTAACAAGCTTACTGAAACATTTAAGATGTCAATAATTAGATGTACTAATATACTATTCAGGAAAAAATCTTTCTTTATAAATTACTAATCTACAGCCCAATCTAATAATACATTGATATATGTTTGTTTTAGTATGTTACTCGTAAAATAAATAAATAAAGTACTGTAAAAGAAACACAGGGAACATTTCTAAAGTGATTCGATCACACAAAGTTTCTTCACTTTAAAAACTCTATAAGCACATCATACACTTGAAATCCATCACTAAACCCATTCTTCGATTAGATTTATCTCCAGCGACTGCTGCTTAGATGTTATGTTTATTTTAACCAAGTTGGTATTATTCTTACCATGTAGCATAAAGATAGAGTTTTACCATTTATATTTTAGTTGTGTAAACAAAACTGCTATAAGATTTACGAAAATTAACGTTCACTCTAACAGAAATAAGATCAAGTCACAACACATTAACTCACAGTTCTCCCTTAAGTTACAGTCATAAAAATCCTGTGATAAATTATTGAATGTAAGATTTACCTCGTTCAAATAGCGGATAAATTAAGATAGCATGTGCAATATGATTGACATGTGCAACAGTGTAATAATAGTTTTATTGTTGAAATAATGGCTTTACTTGTCAAAGCGCAACAGAAGGATGTCAAAATCCTACGAAACCAAAAAAAAAAAAAATTCACCTAAATAACACTATTATTAAAAAGACTTTAATAACACCCTCCGTTCATGGAAGCACTGTCACCCTTTTTATACCACATGTAATACATATGTGAAAGCTTATTATAAAGTAACTGTCAGCACATGTAAAATGAAATAATCTTCAAAAACCTATTTACTGTCAAACACAGTAATAACCATAGTTAGATGAGTAAAAGAATAACATAAGAATATATATTTAATCTATAAAGACAAAGTGAAACGTGTATTAAGTAAACAACTTAGATTGTATGTTAAATTAATGCATGACATTTAGAGATGCAAAGACAATGACGAAAAATCCATTCTTTTTTGGACAGATATTTGTAAAAGAAGTATGCTATGCAAATACGGTAAAATAATCTTGATTAATCAATCCTCCTGTAAATTACGGTGGTAACGTTATCCTTAGTAGCATCATTCACCGATAGAAATATTGTGCTTATGACTTGAAACCATTTTTGAATGGTTAGTGAAAGAATTTAACTAACAATAATTTGTATGTATCTTTAAAACTCACCTACTCTTCATTATTTCATCAGTTTCAAAGTAATTCTTTAATCTCCAAGTTTTTAGTAAAAACTACACAGGAAAATAAAATAGTTTAAATCGCACTCTTGAGTATTTTTCACTGTATTCTAGTTCAGAAAGTAGAAGACATAGTGCGGATATTTTGATAAAAACTTTCAACTCTTTCAACTGTGGAAAGAATAAAAGATATTTGTTAGCAATAATTTTTTTTATATATTTTAAGACCAAGTAGATAATATATTTGTTAAAATATATCAGAAGTATAGGCCAGGTGGGTTAAGGCGTTCGACTCATAATCTGAGGGTCACGAGTTCGAATAAACAAACAAAAGCTAACGCAGATAGCCCTTAAGTAGCTTTGCGCGAAATTCAAAGCAATCAATCAACCAAAAGTATATTTATTAATTAATATTTAATCACCATTCAAAACTTTTAAACATTAACTCTATAACGTTAGTAATAGTAGGCTTATTTGTAGTCTCTTTTCGGCATCAAGACAAGTTTGTTTGTTTGTTTTGGAATTTCGCACAAAGCTACTCGAGGGCTATCTGTGCTAGCCGTCCCTAATTTAGCAGTGTAAGACTAGAGGGAAGGCAGCTAGTCATCCCCACCCACCGCCAACTCTTGGGCTACTCTTTTACCGACGAATAGTGGGATTGACCGTCACATTATACACCCCCACGGCTGGGAGGGCGAGCATGTTTAGCGCGACCCTCGGATTACGAGCGCACGCCTTGACGCGCTCGGCCGGCATTAAGACAAATAAATAAGTGTAATTTAAAGTTTTGCTGAAACACTACTTGGTAAACTTTATTTTGCTTTTGGCTACAACTCGTTATCGTAAAACTTCCGAATTAAAGTATTTTACTGATGTATCACCGAAGTTGCCCCCAGTGGCTCAGCGGTATGTCTGCGGACTTACTCGCTAAAATCCTGGTTTCGATACCCGTGGTGGGCAGAGCACAGATATCCCATTGTGCAGCTTTGTGCTTAATTCAAAACAACAACAATCACCGAAGTTATCATAAAATAAAGTATATAAAAAAACAAACCTTTCTAACAAATCAACACGACTGCAGAGTATTAAACATAAACCCTTGGTTAACTTAAGAATAATCAGGCGATAGATTTATTGCTGAGTGAAAATGCGTATTGTTGAGTATTATTAACAAAGGAGAGTGAAAGCATTCTCGACAGAGTGAAAACAGAATAATCCCTTTATAATTTTTGCTGGTAAGATCATAGAAACACCGTTAATCCTTTTAATATGTACGTGATTAGACACAAAAGCTTATTTGTTTGTTTGTAATTAAGCACAAATCTACACAATGGGCTATCTGTGCTCTCCCCACCCCGGGTATTAAAACTCGATTTTTAGCATTGTTGGTCCGTAGATATACTGAAATGCGTGCGTATTAAAATAAACTTTAATGCAATGTTTCAACAATCTAAAAATCGAATCGTCGTCAACAGATTAGAATCTGACATTGTCTTTCAGAAAGTGAAGTGTTTTGCAAGAATGTTTAATAAAGGTTGTAGTGTATAATCATATCGTGAACTTTATCCTTTCTCATTTTAATGTATGTTGTTGAATTTTTTTATATTTTCCTTCTAACTTTCTAGTTTTTGTTTAACATGTTGTCAACCAAGTTATTGTTTTTTTCTTGATACGTTTGTTCTGTTGTCATTCTATGAATATAATACCTGTTCTACCCATGGATGAAATAATCGTAATACTGAATATTATGCAACAAATATAATTGGCCAGCGTTTTCCAATGGTAGGTCAGCTGTTATGAGATTGCAACTTTTCCCATGTTTGAACGAGAATTACCAGTAACTTGGTAATGCTAATTTCTATGTTATTTTAATGTAAAAAAAATATATTTTCCGACAAGTATTATTCAGTAAAAACACGCTTATAACAGCATGTTCGTTCAATAAGTAAGAAACGTATTTCTGATTTTTATAACTGAATGTTCATAATGTGTGTGAAATAACAATATATTACAGAACAGACAATAAATGCAATATATATTCATACAGTTACAAGTACAATCGAATCTCTGCCGAGCTGTCCCTCGTTCTGCAACTTTCACTCTCTTAAACTAATCCCTGTAGGTGTAAAGCACGATAAATTTCGAGTACAATCTTAATACGACGATATCAGGCCCAGCATGGGCAGGTGGTAAAGGCACTCGACTCGTAATCTGAGGGTCACGGGTTCGAATCTCCATAACTTCAAACATGGTCGCCCTTTCAGCCGTAGGGGCGTTATGATGTGACAGTCAAGTTTTCGTTGGTAAAAAAAAAGTAGTTGCAGAGATCTAACTCCCTTTTCTCCAGTCTTACACTGCTAAATTAAGGACAGCTAGCGCAGATAGCCATCCTGTAGTTATGCGCGAAATTTAAAACAAACTAAAAAAACGACGATATCATAGTAGAACTGAACCAAAAAAGCACATCTGAATTCAACAGATAAACCTAGTTTCTTTTTCACTGTTCATAGCATCATTTTTGGTTAACCTTGTAATATAATGGCGTGTTAAACAACTTATATGGTCTAACTGACTAATGAATGAAACATTTACTGTAAAATTATTATCAGTGATACAAGTGTAGCTTCCAGTTTGGTCACCAGTTTTGATTTCATTCATTTAATTAGCACACTGGGTTCTTTTCTGGCTGCATCATTTGTCACACCTAAGGGTTTTTTTTTCATTACGTAATGATTTATTGTCAACACCCACCAACAAACCACAGCACGTAAGAAAGTGGCGTTCGATGATAAGTGACTTAAGCTTTAGAATACCAACCCTATTATTTGGAACAGACCTATACTTAACAGAACAAACCAAATTATTTGAAGTATATAGTGGTTGTTTTCCTCTCTAAAACAGTGCTAATAACATCCTTTATAGTAGCGCCATGCAAAATAGATTAACAGTTTCTTGACCTCAATGCATTCGGTTGAACCATGTCAAGCATTATTATTTACGCTAATTGCTAATGCTATTACAACGTGACGCTAAACACTCTTAAATGAGGATAAATTAATAAGGTTTAGCAAAGTTTTCCTTTAAAGTTTGCAATGAATAATTAATAATAACTGTTCACCAATATATGATTCTTTTGAGACCTTGCGATGAAAACTAATCTACTTGTCTTGGCCTAACCAATACTTGTGTAGCTGCACATGATTTTACCCTATAGTTTTATTCTTCTAAATCTGTCGACTTTAATCAGAGTGATGTAAAAAACACCTATGCCTTCAGGTAAAGCCGTAGTAACTGTAGTAACAATCTCCGGCACAGTGATATGTCTGTGGACTTACATTGCTAGAAACAGGTAATAAAAATGTCAGCCCGATAGTTCACGTGACTTTTAACACTTTGGTCAAATTTAAGATGTTTTTGTTTAATACTTTAGCACATGTGGTTTATATTTGGATCTAGCTGTATGCTGGAAAGATATATTACTGTGTTAAAAGTGAAAAAAAGAGAAATCAATGAAATGTTAGTATGTTTTCTATCAAACAAAGTTTCTGTAAGTTGCGAACAAGGCCTAGCATAGCCAAGTGGTTAGGGCATTCTTCTCGTAATCTGAGGATCGCGGGTTCGAATACCCGTCACACCAGATATGCTCGCCTTTTCAGCCGTGGAGACATTATAATACTACGTTCAATTCCTTATTCGTTCGTAAAATAGTAGCCCAAATGTTGACGGTGGGTGGTGATGACTAGCTGCCTTCCCTCTTGTCTTACATTGCTGAATTAGGGACGGCTAGCTCAAATAGCCCAAGTACTGCTTTGCACGAAGTTCTAAAACCGAACAAACAAATTATGCGAGCAAAAAAAATTCAATAAAAATTAAAGATTTTATATCTCATGTATTTCTTAATAAATTGTCTTGAAATTTTGTTTGTGATGTAAGGGTCCGGCAGAGAACATGTACTGTAAATATTTGATAGTTTGGATTACCACGGTCTCCGCTACATAAAATGAACAATTACTAAACTATCATTACTGTTAATAAGACACATTGTTACCCTGCTGATTGTTTAGGCCACACCACTCACTGCTGTATGTCTTTATAACAAATAGTAACAGGACCTGTTGGCCAAAATGGCGGACTCGCAATACGCGGTGGGTCTAAGGTGTGAATTCTCATCAGCAAATATGTTTGCCTTTCAACCGTGAGGCGGTTATAGTGTGACAGTCAATCTCATTATTCGTTGGTAAAAAAGTAGTTCAAATGCAGGCTAGTAGGTGGTGTTGACTACTGGTCCTCGTTGTAGTTTTCCACTTCGAATTTAAGGACGGCTGGCGCAAAGAGATTTCAAGTAGCTTAACGCGAAAAATAAGACATAGAATTAGAAATGTGGGACTTTATTTGTTCTATCAGTAACAGTACATAGCTTTTGGTATCATATTCTGTGAATTACTTACTTTAAAAACTACTGACGTATTAAAATTAGAAACAAAAATTGTTTGTCTACGCCCTACATTTATCTATTTATCTTCATAAATACTTGAAAAAGTATAAGAAAATGTTTTGAACAATATCCAGCACTTACCGAGACATTAAAAAAGCAATTATTTCTCATTATTTATTTATTTTCTTTGATAACATGCGTTAAAATGAAAAATGAACATTAACAACCAATAAGTTATCTATGGTGTATCAGAAACACCTGAGTATGTGGTAATGAATGAAGTATAAATTCCAGTTATGTGTTTTTTATTACTTTTACATATCTATTCATAAAATACCGTAACTTCTTACAAGTGTATCCACGGGTGTGTTTTTTTTTTCGTGTTTTGTAGTGAATAATTCGTTACCTTGGTTACAGTACTGAGTACCACACAGTATTGGTTTACGAAAACTGGATTTTACGACCTTGAATTTTTTTCATGTCTTTAGCTCATACAAGTACGAAAGTAACATAATAAGCGTTACCATACGAAGCACTAAAAGCAATATATGTGTACGTTAGGTTTTCAAACATCTACTGAGACCTACATTAATGTAGTGTCCACATTACAGACCATTTTTTTATAGGACGTACTCTAATTTTTTTTCTAATTTTTATAAATTCTGGAAGAAATTACGTTTTTTTTGTTTTTGTTTTTTACATATTCGCTCATAGCTATTTAAAATATATCAAAGTTATCCGTCTCCAGTGATGAGTTGGTAAATAAGAGGGAAGACAACTTGTCACAGCAGCTGTTGTCAATCTTGCGTTAATATTGTCTGATCAAATACGGAGGTTTGGCTCTTACATTTATAACACGCACATGGTTTCAAAGTGCGGTGCGTGATTTTTAATTTGGTGCTTATGTGATGCAAGCGCTAGATCCATATCCAACAAGTTAAGCATTTGGTATTATAATGTTATCTGTATCACCAGATAAAGAAGCAAAACTGATATGTATAATACATTCTGCCTAATTACTTCGAATAACTTGTTCTTGTTACCAAAGGTTAACCCACTAATCTACATCTATCTCGCGCACACAACTTTATCCACAAATTTAGCAAACTCTGGATCATACAAAACTCTTGATGATAAAACTAAAAGTTGATGTTAAAACATGGTAATCCCATTTTTAATGTAACTTATTTTATGTATGATTAAATAAGGAAAAATAATGACATTTACTACGGTATAAACTTAATTGTCGAATAATACGATTCTACATTTCTTTCGCTACATGTGTTACACTATGATCATATGGGGATAGTAAAATTATAAAATAAATAATTCATGCTCTGTTGATTTTTAGTTTCGAGGTGTTTTCTAATTCCGGCTGATTTTATTTTGTATAAAAAATTTGAAGTTAATTTTCACTGAACTATCATTCCAGTACAGTTGGAAACTGAGAAAAATCTGTGAAGTAACATCCTGCTGAGATCAATCACACTGATTAGCAAGGACATTAGGCTTGCCAATAACAGAGCATCCTTATTATCTGGGACTTAAGGCCAACACTCCGTTTCACATATTTTGGGTTCGAATAATATAAAAATTGTTCACTCATTTCACTGCGATCTTTCAGGGAGAAGACAACGTGATAGAACCATAAAGTTCTACATTGCTAATATTTTTTATGGATATACAGACTCTGTTCTTAAAATACAGATGATAAGTGATGTTTCAGTTTGGCAGCGACAATTGCTTAGGGCACTTGACTCGCAATCTGAGGGTCCCGGGTTTGAATCTACTTCACACCAAGCACGTTGTTTTTTCAGCCCTGTGGCGCTATAAAGTGACGGTCTATCCTACAATTCGTTAGTAAAAGAGTAGCCCAAGTAGACTTACACTGCTAAATTAGGGACGGTAAGCGGAGATAACCCTCATGCAGCTTTGTCCGAAATTCAAAACAAAGAAATAGTGATGTTTCGAACATTTATATATGAGTAGGGAGTAAATTCCGGTTTGAATAAAATTATTTAAACTGAATAATGCTATAAAATCTCATAATATCTAATTTCCATAAGTTTTTAACATTGACTCAGTGATTACCTGTGTAGGGATTTTTGTATATTTTCGTGTATTCATCCCTGCCTTCTTTCTGTACTTTTTAGCATTGTAAACTTTTCATCACACTTTTCCTAAATTTCGTATTTTTAATGAATGCCAGTCGCTGTGAAGGTAGCAGTTTTAGCCTAGTGTGATAAGTTGTCTCGAGGGCCTGGCATGGCCTAGCGCGATTAAGGCGTGCGTTTCGTAATCTGAAGGTCGCGGGTTCGTGCCCGAGTCGCGCCAAAACATGCTCGCCCTCCCAGCCGTGGGGGTGTTATAATGTGACGTTCGATTCCACTTTTCGTTGGTAAAAGAGTAGCTCAAGAGTTGTCGGTGGGTGTGGATGACTAACTGCCTTCCCTCTAGTCTTACACTGCTAAATTAGAGACGGCTAGCACAGATAGCCCTCGAGTAGCTTTGTTCGAAATTCCAAAACAAGATGTCTCGATGGGCATCACGTGTTTAAAGTTAACGAAACGCTACGCTGCTGTGCACTCCCCACGTTAAGTTTTAACATTCTAGTGTATAAATCATCAGAACAGCTTCTAAAATATTGGTGAGCTAGCCATAATGACGCAAGAACCAGAATAATCAGCCGTTGTGGTCGCCGTTCTTTACTTTAGCGACGTTTTTGTTGTTGCTGTTGTTTGCTTTCTGGCTAAACCGAAAAATTTATAATAGCTTTTGAAAACCTAGAAAACGTAAGCTAATTTTTTATGAACCTTATATTGTTAAAAGAGAGATTTGAGATTCTGATCAGCTAATCATCACCACTCACCGCCAATTTTCGGCTACTCTTTTACCAACGAAAAGTGGGATTGACCGTCACATTACAATGCTCCCACGACTGAAAGGGCGAGCATGTTTAGTGCGATGGGGATTAGAATCCACGACTCTCAGATTACGAGTCGAACGCCTTAAACCATCTGGCCATGTTTGGGCTTTGTCTTCTTCAAACCAAGTGAAATATGTCTGGAGATATCCGACGTTTATTAACATATCAAATATTTAAAATTCTGCTTCTGTCTATAACAAACTCTGTTACAATTATCAAAATAATAGTGTATTATAAGTAAGGTCAAAATGGTAAGTGTTTGATAAACAGGTTCTGATTTCAACGTGTATATGTTTTCTTTTTCGCCTTCCCCATTCTTTCTTTCTGTTAAACATAAGATATGTTAAAACATTTTTTCATTCTGCAGCAGTTTTTATTTCAGTTTATGTGTGGGTAAAGCACATAGAGCACATTATTTAGTATATGCTGAGCTATAAATGAACAAAGAAATCATTTTAATACATAATATCTTCCGGTGTTTCAAGGTTTTAAGATATGTATTTGCTTATCAACAATTCTGGTGTTCGATTCTCCGCGCTGAATAGAGTGCAGATACTTACAATATGGCTTTACTCTAATCAATTTTTTTTTTTCAATTAACCGTATTTGAACACAATTTTCACGTAAAATCAGTTAGTTAGTCATGCGTTGTTTAAGTAAGAATATGGTTACCCTCTCTTCTTTGTGGTAAATAGCTGTTACATCATCAGTGTGGTCATGTTCTGCTTTCTTCTTATATTGAACAAGGATGATATTGCAAAATGAAAATTAGATAAAAACGCTTACCATCATTCCTTCAGCTAACGAACTACCCTTGCTAATGGCACATAATAAATAATCAAATAAATACACACATAAACAAACAACGGAAAATATTATTTTTTCACTACTTAACAATATAAATACATTTAATTTGATTGAATTGTCGTGTTCATTGCAACGAAATTACTCGTTAAAATTTGTCTTTGCTAAAGCAATTGCTGAACATTTAATGTTTGTACGTTAAAATGGACCTTTCTATAACATGTTGTCTTATACGCTGTATTATATATAATTAAAACATTGAATTAAAACTAGTGATTTTTGTTTGTTGTAGCGCCTAGTAAACTTTTTCCGTTGTGCTTGCCATGTAGGTCATTTTAACGTTGTTAGTCGTTAGCCTTACAGCTGAGAAATTAAGGATTTCACAAAAATGGAAGGCACTTTTCCATTCAAGATTAACATAGTGTTCTGACAATTTATTTACAACGTTTTTATTAATCAACGAATATTTTGAGGGTTTGTTGTTAAAAGCGTGATTGTAGACTGTGAAGAAAGTGCGTATTTGTCATCTTTTATTTTTTATAAACTTGGTTTAGATGGCGCTGCATTTCTAGTTATTAACATGCTTAAATGTGTTTTGACCCTGAACTCCGATTTGGAAAGTTATTCTATTACATTTGCAGCTGAAGAACCAACCTCTGTGTGTGTTCCTTTAAACTTGGCTTGCCCCACTTATTCTTGCTTAACTTAAATATAGAAAAAAGTCATTATGCCGTTGAAATTTGCTGCTAATATTTCCACAATGTTTGAAGAATATGATAGTTTGGTAGATAGGTATCAGGCAGCTAAAGACGCTGGCTTTAGTGCAGTAGAGAGTCAATTTTTGTATAGTTACCCTTTAGAGGATATCTCGGCAGCAAGATCAAAAGCAGGGGTTTCGCAAATTATGATAAATTCTGCTCCAGGTAAGGAAACAGTTTCACAAGGTTTGTCGTAAATTTATCCAAGCATGATAAAATGCGGTAACTGGTTTGGAAGATATAAATTACAAGTCAAATCGAGGATCGCAATTTTAATAGTTGTCACAGAAATTAGTCAAACTTAATTTCAGTCATTATTGCACTGACTGTTTAGTTTGCAGGTTTCTTGAAATAAATAGTTGATGAGTATGCCATATGAGATGATACACAACTGTATTAACATAAAAAAGAATATATATAAATATTAAGTTTAGCTAATAACTTATTTGTAACAAATGTGGTATTTGGTGATGTTTCACTGTACGTATGAAAAACTTGGCGTTTACAAATTACTTTTCTGAAATGAATATCCGTGTTGAAGTTTCACCGTGTTCAACTTCGAAGCAGTTACAAGTGAATCGTTATTTATCTCCGTTATACTTCTAAATGCTCATATATAATCGATTTCTAGTTTTAATTATTTTAATCTGTACAGAATTTTTTAATTTGAAGATCCTGCCTACTGGACTGAAATACTGTTGTTTAGAACACACTGCACACTAGCATGATTGCCCAAAGTACAAGCTGTACTTGGCTTGTATATTTCTAAAACTTGAATTTTATGTGAGACCTATTAAAGAGTTTTGTTTCTAGTTTTCATACATTAAACTTTTGGTGCTTTTTTGTAGCAGAGTTTCTGTAGAATATGCATGAATACTGATTGATTTTCCCTGAATTTTAAGTTAAATTCTAACCATATGTTTCACACTATGTAAACTCAAAGTGAAAATCAGATTGAGATTTTTAAAATTTGGGAATGTGATGACATTATAACTCAGTCTTGTAAATCAGGTGAAATATACCTTTTGACAATTTATTTGCCAGATTTTGTGCAAATATGTCTGAAGTATCACTTCTTTTGTTGTTGATAAAGTGTGAAAATTCATGTGTATTAAAAATTATTTATCTCTAGATGTATCTACAGGTTTTTTTTGTCATCATACTTTTAGTTTAAAAAACTGTATGTAATAGTGAATAAAGGTGTGGTTTCATTTTTTTGCAGTTGTAAATGCTCAAGAATGGTATTAAATGTGGTAATAGCTATTGATTGTTTAAATATCTGTGAATGAAATTCCAAAGGTACTGTTTTCAAATCAGTTTATTCCGAGAAGTTTTTTTGTAATTCCAAACCTACTACTTATTAATTCTAATAATGAAGTTTCCTACTAAAAAAAAGAAAAAATAACAACAACAAAACTAAGAAATGTTTGCTTCAATAGGTAGTAGTGAAAAAGCAAAAAAAAACAACAAAAAAAACAGCCAAAATAAAAACCTCAAACACTGAGGCACAAGGTGGATCATCATATATGAGATTAAACTGGATAGTGGTGTATCCCAACACAGTTTGGAGTCTTACTTTTACTAGGACCTCCTAATAATCAAGGCACATTGCATAATGACCCACATTATGATTTCTGCTCCAGTGTTGGATGTTTGTTTTGTGAATCCTTTTTTTTTTCTTTATCTCTCATGAATTTACATTTAATAACATTTCATCTAAGGTTTGAATATACTGCTTAAAGTTTGTGCCATCCTTCCATATGATGTATTATTTTTTTTCAATTTTTGCTTTGCTAAATAAAGATGCATAAACAGAAGCTTTCCTTACTGATCTTTTTTTTCAAAAAACATCTGCAGGAAACATTGGAACAGGAGACTTTGGATTTGCTTCCAAACCACATTATGAAGCTGAATTTCTTAGTTCCCTAGATTTGAGTGTGCAGTATGCTAAGGCTTTAAACTGTAAAATGTAAGTAGTCTAAATATTTATTACTTGTAGCAAAAACAGTAGATATAAATATAATCAGAAACTTCTTATTATCCATTGCAAATACATCAGTGTGGCTACCAATACTAATACTTGTCCAAACCAGTATGCCATCACCACATACATGTTTTATGTACAGGTGTTGCATCTGGCTGCAGTATAAAGTGCAATTTATATGTGAGTAAAAGGTTCACCTATAACTCTTGGAAACTGCTTAAAATAGGTTGATTTTCTGGCAATGAGTAGAGGGAACATGTTATTGTTTGTATGGGATAGAGCTAACCCTTATGGAATCTATTTCTGATAGCTTAAATGCTGCTTTGTAATGCAGAACTGTTAAATGAGATGGAAAGATGAGACTTGCAGATTGCTTTGGACTCATGAAGCCAAATGGTAGCTATCGTGAAGTGTTGTTGACAACTGTACACTATTCAGGCGTTTGGCATATTACTTTGATATTCTTGAGGTGAATCTCCTTTCTGTTAAATATACTTTGTAAAAATTGTAGTCATTGTACAACTATTTATGATAGGGTTCGTGCAGCTTCTAGACCCTATTTTTACTAACAGCATGGAAATGTTTCAAATGACTGCTGGGCCCTGGCATGTTTTGCTTTCAATCTTTATACCCTCTTTTGTTTACACTCTTAATTGAAAGTTCAAGGCAATGCGCATCTCGGATTACGTAACAAATCATCTAACACTTGTTTTGTATAAAAGTGAACTTCGGTTTATAATGAATATTATTTAATAACAAAACTTTTCATTCTTGAAGCTACAAGCTCTTAATTGTTTTGAACAATGTAAAATCATTTTAGAATATTTGTAATATTCTTGGTGCATGATCTAATGTGTTTTTTGAAATGTCTGGATGATCTTGTGTTGCAGAATATAAAAATGGGTATTAAAAATAAGCTTATTTTGGATTTATTTCATTTACTTGTTCTTAGAAATAAAACTGCTTTGAATTTTGGTGTTACTTCAGTGGCATACATGTAAATATTAAAACATAAACGTTATTACCATTTAGACATCTGTATTCGTTGGATATGTGCATTAGACATAATTTGTAGTTAATGAAGATTTTTTTTTTTAAATTGATTGATTTAGTTGTACAGATTTATCATAGAAGTATGTGACTCGTGTCTTTTGTGGTATTAAGTGTCCATAGATTACCCCAAACATTGTGTAGGTTTCTTTTGTTGATGTTTGAGTATACTCCAGCATGATACACAATTGTATGTTATTTAGATTCTGTATTTGTGGAATTAAATATTTCGTTTCTTTTGTTTCAGGATCCACATACTGGCTGGCAATCAGTCGAAGTACATTAAAGATAGCAATGTTGAAGAGGTATATGTAGAGAACCTAAAGAAAGTTTTGGATCTATATTCACAGGTGAGTTTTGTTTCTATTAAGTGCTTATATTACTATAGTGTTGCTTTTCTTCAATGAAGTAATTGTCTTTAAATATTTTTAATATTCAAAAGGATATCTTTAAAAGGTTTGAATATTCAGATTTTAAAAAATGTGAAAGGCATTTCTTTGTGGGTTATAGTGTGGATAAATTCACATCGAAAGCAGTAAGTAAGTCATAGTTGACCTTTTATGCATTTTGTTAGAATTTTCTTTTCTTTCTCATTTTATATTTCGTGTCAACAAATATAAAGTTTTTTTTTCAAAGTGTTAGAAAAAGCTGTTTTAACATAAATAAAAATGCATGGTAAGACTGTTTGTTTACCATTGACTTTTAATTAAAAAAAACAACTGGCATTTTAATTTAGTGTAGTATGTTGTAAGCATATTCTCCAAGTAGTTGTCACTATAACATTTTGCTGCTTTAGAGTCTTGGTGTTTAATATTAAACTTTGATTTAAAGCAAACTAAACGTTAGTGTACATTATTTCAAATATACTTTGCAAGATTTGTAGTCATTGCACAACTATATATGATGGGATTTGACTAACTTCTATCAACATCATGAAAATGTTCCAAATGAATGTTCAATTCTGTATATAGCAGATCAGGACCAAAAGATTTCTATACATAAACCCAGTAACATTTTTCAGAAATCAACTATTCCTAAAAGTACAGATCAGAATTAAAGATGTAGACAAAACGGAGAAACAGAATAAAAATCTAAAATAATAATCAATGTATTATTCAATTAAAAATAATGAAGAAGAATAGCAAATATATTAAATATTGTAACCAACCCTATCTGTTCTTACTGTGGTAAAAGTTGTATTTGGCTAAGCCAGCTTAGTGAATTTAGGTTAGGCCTGAATCAAGAAACTAAATTAAAAATTTGAAATAATCTTTGATTAATTTAAAAAGAAAAAGTTAGACTCTGGGCTGTCATTACTAATCTAAGTTTTGGGATCTACTAACAGCCTTTTCATGATCATCATGTTATCTCACTCAGCTGTGGGCTTTGTTTCTGTGGTTTAACAAAAGGCCACAAAATTAATTAATGTTACCTTCTTATCAGAACAACCTAACTACAAAGATTAGAACTAAAATTGCATATCTAGTTACAAGCTCATATATTTAAATTCATCTTCATGTATGTACTCTTAAGTTTTAGCATCATTTTCAGCTATAAACCCAGTGATGTCTGAGATTCAGCATTGTATAAGCTATGTATTCTAGTAATGCATGCATAGTTTAAATGTTTTTATACTACATTCCTGTAGTGTTTTTGAATAATCTCAATTAAACTTTTTTTTATTTTTACAACAGGAAGGCATCACATTTCTGATTGAACCAATAACACCAATTTTAAAGCCAGATTATTTTCTGATAAACTTTGATCAAGGTATATAAACCATTTTTATTGTATTTATCAGAAACTAAAATTAAAGTTAGTCTATGTTAGCATTAGTTTTGTTTGAGTGAAAGTGTAACTTTGAGTCAAATTTCAAGATTTTTTTTTTTAATTGTGCAAAAAGTGTAGTTCAATTTATCTGGCTGGAGCAAAAATTGTTTTTTAAATGAAAACAGTCATTTTTTTTGTACTTTTATTTCTTCACATCTTACACCATAATTATTTTCTTGATCTCCTAATACCTATCATCATAACTTTAAACAAATTCAAGTATCTTAATTTTGTTTTCTCTTAAACACCTGGGCTACCCATATGAAGCATTATTTGGGAAATACTCTGAAACCACTCCCTGTTGTACATTTGGTGATGGGTGTGTAGAGAGGCTAGTGGGTGGCAAAATAGTCTTGAATGCTAACCCATTTATCTATTCCCATTGATGTTGTCATCGTAAGAAACTTTAGCAAAGGTTGAAGGCAGTTTAGTTTTAATCATATCTAAGCAGACATTTTCTTTGTAACTTGTACCCTGCCATACTTGTTGATAGCAGTGATGAGAGCATTACTTACATCTTCTGTAATTGCAACACTTGAAGGGCATTGAGTTATCATTAATGTCAACATGTACGTGAGGATCATCCCTGTTCTTTAGTAGAAACTCAGTCATTACTTGTGGTTGACTTGTATTGCAGATTTACCTCAGTCTGATAATTATAACTGGCTCTGTACATAGATCTAGGAGATGGATAAGGTTTAAATAGGGCTCATTTTTGTGGTCTCTTTGTACCATTGTGTCCTGGTTGAGGCAAAGCCCCACCTTTTTTATCAAATGATTGAGAAGGCCTGGAACTGGATCTCCAACTGTTCTGAGTCACTTTCACTAGTTGCTTTCAAAGTACAATTTGTGATTTTAGAATCATCACTGTTATCACTTTCTCCTTCTAACTGATTGAACAGATACATTGCTTGCTTAATAGTGGTCTCTTTCCACTCACAAACTGTTTTACGACCGATGCAAAAAAATTTAGACAACAGAAGAACATATTTTAAAGTTAGTCTAAAACTCAACTGGTTGAACTGAAATTTATTTCGAAATAAATGACAATGCTTCAAGTAACATTGAAATTTATTTGTAAAAGGTATATGGTAACATGGCTTGAATTAGCTTTAAGCAAGAGATGTAAGTAGACTAGGACACTGTCACCATCTGATTGGTAAATTGGGATTTTTGACTAAAAACAGTATTTACATGAGTTAATTTGAGTATTTTTTAAAGATTATTTACAATTGTGGATTTGTTTGACAACTTTTAATACACATTTCAGTTGGATATCAGAAGGTAAAAGTCCTTTGTATTAATAGAAAGGTAGTGAGTTTTAGTATGCCTAATAACTCAAGATTTGAATGAAGACGGCCTGTAAAAACAAAGTAAATTAGCACTTAACTCTGAAAACTAGATTTTGTGACTGTTATTGTTTTAAAAGCATGATCATTTTCAGAAATATGGCCAATACTTTGTGCCACTGTCAAAAACTTGGAGTAAAGACATCAAGTTTGGAATGAGCACTTCATTTATCCATAAATATTTCTTTTATTCTTGCAGCATTGCAGTGTTCATATGTTATTTTTATACAGAATTAAACTCTTTCACTTCCAGTTGTCAATTTGACTTGTTTCTTTAATTTTTCATTTCTATTTGGTAAACAGAAACAGTTTTTTGGAAATATAAATTTTGATATTTATGTTAATATTTATCAAGATTCAGACATTCCTCAACTGGATCATATTCTGTTGTTTCAGTGATATTGGGAGGCATTCTTATGGTGAATGATGTGATGACTACATATTGAAATGGTGTCTATCTTATTCATCTTGGATTTAAAACTTCTAACATTGTGCTTGTTTTTATTTCTGCTGAATATGCCTTGTCTCTTGACAATTTATCCAGTCCTTCCTGCTACCTACTTTTGCTTATGGTTTCTTTTTCCCTAGTGAGGATCAAGTAACCACCACTTTGTTTTTTTTCTGTTTTGATATCACAAATGTCATGCTTTTTATTCCAGTGATTCAGTGACATGCAAACAACATTAAAAGGGCAGAGGCTGTTTAATGAAAAGGACGTTTCTCAAACATGATAAAACAATTGTTTTCCTTTGAGGGGGGAGGTGAGATACCATGAGGATTGTGGTTTACTTCTGGTACATATAGGGCAGAAAGCCACAAGAAGCAAACATTTTTTTGTTCCTATTCAGTTGGCCTTAAAAACACTTAAACTTCAAAAATAAATAGTGAATTCTTGTGTATTATCACTTTAAACCATATCACAATATTTTAGTGTAAAGACCTACAAGCCCCTGTGTGCCATTCACTTTAAAGCTGAAATATATATACTATTTTTCTAACTTGTAGCAAGCAAAATGCAAAATCATGTGTGTCTTTTAGTAGTTGTGGGCAGTTGTTTACAGTGGGGGGGATAACACTAAGGGCACAAGAGAAGGCACAAAGAAAAGGGCTTAAATCTACCTTCCTCTTCCCATCTTTCATGCACCTCACTACATCATTTAGTTTTGGGTTGTGTTGCAATATGAGCCTTCCTCTGTTTTTGTTTTCACTTTTTATCCTTACCTGATGTTTGTGCTCATGCCAATTCTTTTCTCAATTTTATGCTAATCCCCAGCTGCTAAGTTCTTTCAGGCCTCAGTATTCTTATTTTTTGGTGTATAGTCCAGATACTTCATGTTTTTATTAAACTCAATTCCATTAAGTCTCTTCTTCCAAGTTTAGGATCTTCTTAGTCTTTCTCTAGCCTTTAATCTGCTCACTTTATATTTTACTTGCTAAATGTACTTGTTATTGTCCATATTTTACCTTTCTTATATTGCAACTTGGGTGCAATTTTTACAAGTATAAAGCTGTCAACCTGTTCCACCTCAGCCTTGATTTTTTTCTTTCAAGAAGTGTTCAAGTTAATGTAGTTTCTTTTGTTTCTGGAGCTTGCCTAGAATAGGATATTTTTCTTTATGAAGTTTTGAGTTTTTCATTCTCGTTTCGAGTAACTCGGTTTGGTAAAGGTGACTTTGAACATCTGTTGACTCCCAATATGGAAGACTATTGAGTTACAGTGGTTTCTCTCTCTCTCTCTCTCTTTTTTTTTTTTTTTTTGGCATGGACATCCCACCATGCTCAGCCTTATATCTGGCTTTGGATGCCACTATATCTTGAGAGGGTGTAGGTCTGATTTTTGGCATCTAACTGCTTCAGTCTGAGATGTTAACAGCTGAGTGAGCATGCTGTAAATTACTGTCTTATTTGTCTAAACATCTTGTTGTGACTGGATCCTTCTGCAGCATCTGCTGGTATTTCAGTGGATTTTTTTTTCCTTCTCAACTTAGATACTGTCTTATTAATGCCTCTAAAACTGGCCTCAACACCAAGCTTCCACTTTTTGATCAACAGTACTGAAATCTGCAGCTCTGGCTGCTGAGTCTCTAAGCAAGGACTGATTCAGCCTTTTTCTGTATGTCTATTCTCCTCTGTCTTCTTCTCTGGGTGCTTTTTCTCATTAATTTTACTTTTTTTTTAGTTCTCTTCATTGATTCCTTTGATCTACTTAGTGGTTGCTTATTGGTATTACAGGAGCTTTCTTTACTATCACTTGTATTGGGTGAAGAGTATTCTCTGCTGAGGTCTCTCACTGTTTGACTCCACTGGTTTACCCTTCCTCTTAGTGGGAAACACACTTCATTAATTTTCCTTTGTTTCAATGTACTTGGAAAGGAGCACATCTTTAATTTTTTGTTTCTCTATACTATTTTCTCCACCATATTCTCAATGCGAAATTTTATAACTATTTACTTTTGGAGAGGTAAATAAAATTTGTAATCAACATTTTCTTTATCTGAATGTATTTTGGATAGATACTTGCTTCTTAACAGAACTACCTACCCTACTTTCCCACTTCTGGTTTTTCTCTTTGCTTTATCAGTAATGACCTTTTGGTATATACAATGTGTTAAAGGGAAGTACTACACTTGTAGGATATGCTGCTCTACTTATGATGCAGGTGGCCAAGCGTGCTAAGGCATGCGACTCGTAATCTGAGGGTTGAGGGTTTGCATCCTTGTTGTGCAAAACATGCTTGTCCTTTCAGCTATGGGGGCATTATAATGTGATGGTCAATCCCACTATTTGTTGGTAAAACAGTAGCCCAAGAGTTGGTGGTGATGACTAGCTGCCTTTCCTCTAGTCTTACACTACTAAATTAGGGATGGCTAGCCCAGATAGCCCTCAAGTAGCTTTGTGTGAAATTCAAAAACAAAACAAACAAAAAAATTATGATGCAGAGTTGTAATCAAACATCATTTGTGCTAAAGACTGGCATGGTATATGTTATTTCTGGTAGTGTTACAGGGAATTAGTTATCTGTTCTGTGGAGAAGTAACAATCCATACAAAATTTTAAATTATAACTTTCAGGATGAAAGTGAAAACATGAATACAGATGAGAATTGTACCTCAGTTCTTATTGCTTTTCAACTTTAAAACTGTAATGAAAATATTTTGCTGTTTTTGAGAATATTTTAATTATATGGAATTTTGAATAATACTGTTAATTATAAGTATTAAGTTTTATTTCTAAGAGCTGAACTTTGATATACAACAATACCCAATCAGTCATTCACTTAAATATCAAACCAGTTTACAGTGTTATTTTATAAATAAATGCATAAATTTTCAAACTGTAAGGCAAAAGGTACTAGTTACAGTTTCTTAAAGATTGCACAAAGAAAATTAACTTAATTTTTCAATAATGTATTGGAATTATCATTAATCTGATCTTCTTTATAACACAAACATTATTTAACAGCAAGATAACTTTGTTTTCCAGCTGTTAGCTATATCAACAATATTAACAGTCCTCTGTTGAAACTGCAACTAGTAAGTATGAATATCAACTAGAATTATAATTATTTAGTTTTAAAATGAATATAACATTTTGGCTAGTATAGACCTGGTTCTTATTAACATGAATAAATTGTTTTAAGTTCTGCATATTTCATTTTACTTAAATGATAAGCATTTAAATCAAACAAGTCATTATTTTTCATAACCATGAAGGAGAACATTAGCTATTTTATTCTTGCACATATTTTTTGTTTTTGAGCACTGCAGTATACAGAATGTGACAATTCATAGGTGACTTGTACAAAGTTTGCATATATGTAAGACTGTCAAAACTTTGCTTGTTTTTAAGGATATTTTCCACTTGCAAATGATTTCTGGTAACCTTACCAACAACATCAAAGAGCTTTTGCAGTATGTAGGTGAGTCATAATTTAATTGTGTACATTGCTATTTTCTGGGTATTTTTTTGGTTGTTAACTAGCTTTTGCTCCATTTTTAAAGATTCAAGAAAAACTTTTTATTACGAGTTTTGTTGCTACTTTAACAAAGGTATTTTGTAGAGCTGTTCTTGAAGTAAGTGGATAAGAATGTCCTAAGTTGAAATAAGTTTAGCCCTGTAGTTTTGAAAATGTGAAAAAGTTGTTTAAAGAGAGTAGTTAAAGTTTAATTTATATTGCAGCAGCCCCACAGTAATTCTGCAGGCTTACAATGCCAAAAATTAGGAGTTTTAATGCCTGTGATGGGCAGAGCACAGGCAGTTTTTTGCTTAACCAATAAAAGCTATAGTTTAAAATAATTACTTAATGCATGTTAAATTATAGGGTTGTAGAGTACTAGTAAAAACATTCTATTTGAAATATTTTCTCAACCCAAACGAGCCGTTTTTGCATATAAAATTGAATAAATATATTGCTTGCTGTATATACAGTTAATATAACAGGCAGTAGTTTTAGAATAATTCAATCTGTAATAAAGTACATGTATTACATTTGGTCAAATAGTTAACAAACAATATAATATAAATTATTTTAATCTGTTGAAATATTAAATGAAATAAATGTATCTTTAGGGCATATCCAAGTTTCCCAGGTACCAAATCGAGATGAACCATCTGCATCTGGAGAGATAAATTATCAGTATGTCTTCAATTTGCTGGAACAATTAGGATATGATGGATGGATAGGGTTAGAATACACTCCAAAAGGTAAGTTGTATTTCTTTTTATGGTTTTAGAATTCTATTAACCACTTTAGAAATGATTAAGGAGGTAGATAGAACAAGATAACACAAATGAAAAACTTGTACAACTTTCTTCAATTTAAAAAAACAACAATATATTTCAATATTTTGGTCTCTATTAGCTACAAAAAGAAAAACTGAATACTCATTTTGAAAACTCAGCAGTATACGCTCCATGTACACTAGATGTTTGTAATACATACTGCTCAATCAGTTAGCTTTTGGAGATTCTTTTAAATACCAGAATGAACTGACATAACACATTAATAATAATGTTAACTGCATATTATACATAGTGAATTCAGTTATACTCATAGAAATCTAAAGAATTTTGAAAGAACAGGTACAAGAATGAGGAAAATGTCTGTAAATTCTTCCTTACATTTTAATGCTATCCCTGCGAGTCATTTGCATTACTTAGTTATTTGCAGGCAGATGTGGGGCATTGAAAATGTTCATATACTTCTGTCAATTCAGTGAATTTGCAGTCATGGCTTTAAAACTTGTGGAAAACAATCAATTTTAAATCTTGAGTATCTTAAAGTGCATGCACATGTGCACATGGATGGACAGAGATTTGTAATAAAGTAAAACCTGCACTATAGAGAATTATTGTTATTACTTAAAATGTAATTGGAATGTGAATACATCTCAAATAGGACTTAAAATAATCAATTTACATACATATTCACATATGTAGTGTTTATATATTTTAAGATTTGAAGTTTTGGTATACTTAATATTTCTTTTTATTATATTTAGTTTGTTCTGTATGGCTCTATTTCAATTATGCAACATTTTCATGAAGTGCTTTGAACATTGAATTGCTTTGTAATTCTGAAAAAAACCTCAAAATAAATTAAGGTTTATGAGTTATACTCTAGAATGTTCAAAGCTACTACTGTTTTATTACATAAAAACACAATTGCCATAATTCAACATTTAGCTAAAACTGCATTGTAACAAACTAATCCAGCATTGATGAAGGAATTTTGTGTGAAGTTTCAAATTTACTACATGTACCTACTTGACGTGGCAAGCTTTCAGCAAAATGTAGAATTCTGTTGTACACAAAAAAATTTTGACAGTTCAGAGTGCAAGTTGAAATCCATGGGGAAAAATACTTTTGCACAGTGTGAAAACTGCATCACCTCAGAAATGTATAACTGGTTTTTCAGTATCTATCATAATTGTTATTTTACGCTACTTGCTGTTCTTTATCACAAACAGTTGCTAAGTAAGTAGTCTAAGATAAGATAGTATCCATTGGTATGAAATACATAATGCCATGTTGAATGGAACTCTGTAAAGAATTTTAGCATGCAAACTTTGATTTCAACCTGTGTGTATAGGGTTAAGCTACGAAATAAAAATAACTGTTCTGAAAATTTCAGCTGTATGATACTGTCGGTGTGGTGTTTTCTAATTATAATTTTTACTTGTTTATTTAATATTGTTGATAGCTTATTGATTGTTGTTTTTATGTATGTTATATTTGTTCATCATTGTCAGTGATTATACAATATTTAATACATTACTGGTTAAACTAATATATGAAAATACAGCATGAACATGTGCTATGTTTTATATTGTGCTTTGTTTTATTAATCTGAGAATTGGTCCCACTCTTCTGTTTATAAGGAGTTTCAAATTAGGGATGGTTATCTGAACTTTAAACAGGGGTGTTGTTCTGGCTATTTAAGCCTATGTCTAATCTGATAAACCATTCAGATTTGAAAGTACTAAATGTCATGTACAGTGTTATGGTGTCTAATAATAATTTTAATGAGATTGGTTTTAATCCAGCTAGTTTGAGTATTACTGTTGAAAGAAATATCTCTGGTGGCAACTGCAGTGAAAATAGTGTACTTAAAATGCTGTTGTACACATAGTGGGCCAGTTAATAATGGTGTGATTTAAATTTACCAGTCAGTCTGTTTTTTTTTTTTTTTTTGCTGCTATGCTTTGAAAAAAATTCACTGGGTGTTAATAATGAACTATTTTTATTTTTTTCAGAAACAACTCTGAATGGATTGAAATGGATTGAAGAATATGGCTACAAACTTTAAGATTTTACTTTATTTTCATTGTATTTGATATTCATTTGTAAAAAAAAAATATTCAAGATAAACTTATGTATTTGTTTGTAAAGTTTTCTAAAGTTTATGAATATAAATGAAAACTTCTTGAATACGAATAAACTTGGTGTTAAAGATTTATTTGGCACTATATGTAAAAGTATGGAATTCCTTTAGCATAATAATTCAACATTTCTAAAATATACAAGATTTGATTTTGTGTTCTTCAGGAATAAAAGTATAATTGATTGGAGTACAAATTGTTTGTTATTTTGTAAACATGCATGTTAGTTTTACATGAAACAAAACTTCAAGATACTGCTTTTAAGAAGCTGTCGGTAATACTTAAACAGTTATGAAGAATTTTTATACACAAAGATCATGATATAGAATTGTATTTACAGCTAGTTGTCAAGTTCTAATTTTGTACAAAATTATATCTTGTTATGAAAATAAGGTTTTGTTGTAGTAATATTAACTTGCAAATTTGTGAAAGGATTTAGTTATTTGAAAAATAGTTCTATTAACAATGAATCCAGGTACACACTTTTATTAATCAAGGAATAGGAAGGAGTTGTTACCATTTAGCTACAAGTTGTCTCAGCTGTACATAGATTATAAAAACATGATCAAACGTTATTTTATAAAATAAAGGTAAGAATAGGTTACCAAACAAATAACTTGATAAATATTTAACTTTTTTCTTTACATCATACTATCCAATACTTTTTTTTTTAACTTAGTGCAGTTAAAGAATATGTAGGATTATATAGACTTTTTGTTAAAATGCTTTTCTTAATTTCAAACATTTGGCTCTCTTACTGGTATGAGGTCCAGAAACTCAGATAAAATAAAAGTATTGTAAAATACTTTACAATAAAATACATATACAATGTATCTCATTTGTTTACTTTTTTGAAACCAAATACTTTGTGTTTTATATGAAACTGTTAAATATTTTGAAAATAAAAATCAATTTATATTTACAGTACAATCTTGTACGTAGCAGTATTTTAAAGTTAAATAAATGACATTGCATTTTACAGAGTTCACTATTTTTTCTTCTGGCAGTTAAAAGTATGACTTGTTTTTGAACTTAAACTAATTATCAACAAAACTATTCAAAATGAACCACTATCTACTTCTGTTAAAAGGTAATGTAAGTTTTGAGTTGTGTAATCAAATATATATTTTATCAGAAGTAAGTATGTTGGAAACTAAATCACTGATAAGAGATAAAACTTTGCACTTTGTTTATCAAATACATTTTGATATTACTTATAATTAGATGTACCTCAAGAATTTCAAGTTTTAAGTAATATATTTTTATTATTACTGGATGATAATAATAGTTCTAAAAATACCAGCTTGTTTAATGTATAATAGCACTAAATTTTTAGGTAGTTAGCTTTACTTTGTATTTGAATATATACATAAAATTTATCTTATGTTTGGAAATGATTTTCTTTCTAAAGAATGCTTTTACAACTTTTTATTTCATACTTAACGCAGAAAAATATATGCTCAAATTAAAAACTTTAGAGTTAAAACCTATGAAATCAAACTGGTATATTTATCTTTCTGTAAGACTTCAATACTCAGTTTTGAAAACAAAATTTCTTGTACAGATGAGTAATGTAATATTGCATACAGAGAAATATTTTAGCTTTTAACCAACTATTACAGTTTTAGACATGAAAAACGGGTAGATGTGAAAGACAAAATCAAGAAAAGTTTAACGTGAACTTCAATTGAACAGTAGAACTATAACCATACCCCCACAAAAAAATATTATGCTTTTTTCAGTGGCACTCTAGTGTGTCTGCAGTCTTGCAATGCTGAACACTGGGTTTGATACCTTTATTCTTAAGTTCAAACAATAAGTACACTTACATAAGTAAAGGAAATAAACATAACTGAGAAATCTAAAGAGAACAAACTAAACATTCTCTTCAGTCTTTTGTAAACACAGGAAAAGGATATGTTACTGTGAGTATATCACGGATTCTAAGAAAATAATCATTTTTGTATCACTCTTATCGATGAATTTAGCTACATAATAATGTATAGGGTGAACAACAAGTAAATATGGGCATGCATTTTATTTTTTCATGAAGCAAAACTCTGGATTTCAGAGGGTATAACTAGAGTTTTGAACCAAGATACCAGGAAACACTTCTTGCAGTTTAAACTATGAATGTATTATAAGAGTAACAGCTAATCCCTTAGCATGGATGGTAGGGTGCTGCTAAATGACTGTCTTCCTTCTAGTCAGTTGCTTAAAACTAGGAAGGATAACAGCTTAAGGCAGTGATTTCCAATGTTTTTTGGCTATTGCACTCTTCTCCCTCTTGGCAATATTTGTGTATGGGAATAGACCTTGTATAAGCTTCTTCCCTGCACCCCCAGAAGGTGCCAACACCCCTGGTTGAAGGAGCAGTGGCTATCTGCTCTAGTACTGTTTATTTATTTTTTCCTCTTGCATTTATTTAACTTGTAACAATGTTTAATTCCATTTGTAAAATAGCATTAATATTTGTTTTTGATGATAGTATTATTAAATTAAATATTATGTGTAATCTCTTAAAACAATACAAAAATTTTATCTCTTCCTGACCCACATTTATGGTACACAACCTTCACATATATCGTTTTCTACGATATATATGTACATTGAAAACAAATTCTAAGTTCTGACTTGGGAAATGACAAATCTGGCCAATATTTGTAGTTAAGTAATTAAATCTTAATTGCTACTTTTTTAAATGAGCTCTAATTGTGAAGCTGTCTATTGGTTCCTAGGATAACTGTATTCCACATTTATTTTAAATAAAGGGTATAATACATTATACTAGAACAGTTTAGAATACAAGTTGACAAACTATGGAAAACAAAAACTGATATAAAGTCATGATGGAACTGATTGTATCAGAATTACATTTTGACATTTTTTGTCACTTTATAGATAGCGTGATGCCAACAAAAATTGGTCACTTGCTCAGGTCATTGTGTTCAAAGTAAGGATTTATTTTCAATACAAAATTATATCTTTTTTTATGTCATTTGAAGATAGAAAAACACAAATCAGCTGAGGACTAAGATCATCCAGAAGAACTGTAAAAAGTTGCACCTAAACCATAGTAAGCCCATTACGTATCTTGTAAAAGGTCTGCAATAGCTGCCCAAAGAAGAATATTAATCAGGAGATGTGAAACCAGACATACAAACATATTTCTACAACAGGAAAGGAAGCCGGACTGTAGAAATTTTTGTGAACAATACCTAGCCAGAGAAAAATTACAGTATGTGGCTTATTTCAATGAGTACATATTTATTTCGTGATAATAAAAATTTTTATGACACTCATCATTTTCTACTGGTTAATGGACATAAATATTCTAATAGTACATGGCATATTATGAAAGTTTTCCAAAAAATTTATGACTCATTTTCTAAATCAGGAGAAAATTAAAAAAATGGATACACAGGCCAAGGTTTAATTTTTTTATTTATCACTATGGCCAAGCGTGTTAAGGCGTGCGACTCGTAATCTGAGGGTTGCGGGTTCGCATCCCTGTCACGCCAAACATGCTCGCCCTTTCAGCCGTGGGGGCATTATAATGTTACGGTCAATCCCACTATTCGTTGGTAAAAGAGTAGCCTAAGAGTTGGCGATGGATGGTGATGACTAGCTGCCTTCCCTCTAGTCATACACTGCTAAAATAGGGACGGCTAGCACAGATAGCCCTCGAGTAGCTTTGTGCAAAATTTCAAAACAAACAAACAAATTTATCACTAACATCAAACATTTTAGACATTTTGTAATCTGCAAAAATACACCAACAGGTTCTCAAACATAAAGTTTCAAATTGTTTCTTTTTTTTACCTGTCATGTACCTTAAAAGGTCAAGCAGCTATGAATGTCTGTGTGAACAAATTGTTAAAGTGGATCCTAAGAAAATTTTGTCTTTGTACATTACATGAATTATGAAATGCAAAGAGAAGTTGTTTGCATTTAGAATGATTTCCTTATGCTGGAGCTTTTTGCTTTAGAAACTGTCACCAGGCTAGTGTCAAGATGCACATTTATTAAATAGAGTATTAAATAGACTAAAATCATTTTCATATTATGAACTGAATCTTGTGTATATTTTTTTGTATTAAAGTTATTCCTTAGAAAGTTTAAAACTATTAGCAATTTAATGATATTATACTTAACTCCTCAATCATCATCTGCCACTCAATTCCGTAAGAAACATTGGACTGCAATTGCTGCGGTTTCTGTAACAGGCTGTTTTGTAAATGAGTAGGTTGTCAGCCTACTGCACAACCCCCAACTTGGAGGACAATTTCTCAGCTCACCGAGGAGATTCAAATCACTGATTTTAGCATTGTACATCCGGAGACATACCGCTGGACTAGTGAGGGTCTTAACTCCTCAACTCCAGAGCTTTTTCTGGAAAAATAAGTTTTTACCAGCTCAATTTGGGCTTCTTCTGGTGAAACGTTTAGCAGATAGAAATTTATAAAACCACACAGTCAGTTACTTTTCTGTTTGAGTAACTAATTACGTGTCATTTTGAACAAGATGCTTACATAATTACTGCTCGATTTAAGCGGTTACATTAAAATGTAAAAGGTGATTAAGAAACTTATTTAAAATGATTCTAACTTAAAAGGTTTTCAATACCTTTTCTTACAGTCAATCAGCATACCACTTCTATATTTGAATACAGCTATGTAAACATTACCTACTTTATGACAGTATCAACTGACTCTTGTAATGCCTTGTATCCTGACATCATTGTTGGCATTTTGTTTCCATCAGAGAAGCAGTTGTCATGACTTAATTCCAAATAGTCTTATTTGTGATCAGTTTATATATAACATGCAATACAGCGTCATGTCTCATAACACTGACTATAACTTAAAGTCCTTTTCTAAGATATAATTCTATCATGTGCAACTTATTATGCCAAAAAACGAAAGTGAGGCACGTGTTGGTGAAGCAAACGGCATGTCCACATTACGCAGATTTTGAGTTTGTTCATAATTATTATACACCAGACACATACAAATTTTTTACCTGCCGTTATTTTTGTTTTTTGACAGATGTAAAAAATCTTTGAAATGGTGCAAAAATTCGAACAATTTGGAGTGATTCTGTAAGATGCCCCTCTTGGTTTTCTCTGGAATTTTGGTGTGGCGTCCAGAATGAGGAAACTTGGCAATTATGCTTTGAACAGTAGATTTCGGCGCATTAAGTTGTGTAGCAATACTGGAAAGAGACACACGAGACTTGTATTTTACAATAATTTGTTTTTTTAAGTCACTGGACAGTGGTTTCCTGTTTGCCATGATGACCAATCAGATGGTGACGGAGACGGCGCTAAATTGCCGGAAGTAAATTTTTTGCTGGCTAAATTCCAATAATTATGAACCCAGTGTATAGTTCTGGAATGGTATAATGTAGTTTATTCGCCAAACTAAACAACATTTTTACAGGAATATCAGTTTTTTTCACACGTTCTGAACTGTACGAACACTTTCTGCTCCTCCTATTTTTGGTTATTTGTTTATAAACAGTTTATTTGTCATTCAATTCACATAAAATTTATGTAAATGTGTGTTACTGTAATATTTGTAATATACTATACGTCTATTAGCCTGATCGTGATACTTTTTAAGTTATGAGCAAAAAAACCACTCGGGACGCAGGGGTACGAACACTTTCTACCGTAACTGTATATCTATCGAGGAGAATCGCACATATAATTCTAGCTTTGTAAATCAGTAAATCAAATGTAGCTGTGGTAATCAATATTGAGACGCACATTTAGGCATACATTTCACTTTTTTAACATGTTATTTTGAAACAAATGGGCTTTGTTGCTGTTTGCTTATTGTTCACATATACCGACAACAAGTCACAGATATTTACTGTAAATAATCCGGTCCATACATAAAACCTGACAGAAACGTTGATCTACGAGACTCAAAGCTAGAATGACAAAAGATATATTCATAATTCAAATTATAAAAAAATGTAAAAATAAAGTTTATTTCATAATTCCTCAGTTAGTAAAAGAACTAATAGGAACTTTCAACACATTTACGAAAGATTTTATGCTATTTCCTTTTCATATACGACATCTGTTTCTGCATGTTCGTATTTTCTTATAGCAATGCCATAGTGGACTATCAACTGAGTCCACCGAGGATTGTTGTTGTTTTGAATTAAGCACAAAGCTACACAATGGGCTATCTGTGCTCTGCCCACCACGGGTATCAAAACCCGGATTTTAGCGTGTAAGTCCGCAGACATACCGTTGATCCACTGGGGGGCATCCACCGAGGAGAATCGAACTTTTCAGTATAGCGTTGTAAATCCGAAGACTTACCGCTGTACTATCGGGGAGCCTTATGTGTTTCTGAGTATGTCATTAAATAATGTAATTAAATAAGTTTCTTATTATGATATAAGAATAAATAAAACATAAAAACGTAATTCTAAGTTATTATATTTGTAAGCATTAGTAAAAAAAAACAAAAAAAACACTCGACTTTTCCCTGGTTTGAGAATTGTGAAATTTCTCTCTTCAATAATTTATTAACCAATTCCTAAAGAATTACAAAATTCAACTTAAATTACGGATTGTAATTTTGTCAAACAGATACTTAATCCGGACTCTTCGGACAAGTATTTTTTTTTACCAATACAACTTTTGTAACGTTTTTCCGAGCGAGAGAAAGTTGCGAGAAAAATTAGGGACAGGAAGACAAACGAAAGCGTAGTATCTATACTGATGTTGTAAACTATTGGTAGAAATATGAGGCGTTGAAATTAATTCCCCCTCTTGAAAGCTCTTCAAAACAATACAAACTAACTCGTTAGTTGACTGACTCCGCAAGTTTAGCGCCATCTTTAATGCTAGCATCGTTAATTACATTGCTTTTGTGTGTGTGTGACAGTGAATTCTCAAATAAACGCTACGTTAAAACACTTTTGATTTTTGTTTGAAAAATTGATTGTATTTGAATAGATATAAAAATTTCGCAGATTTGAAAATTTTATTGTGTTATTTGCGAGCTCATAACTTTAGTGGTGCATCTAAATCATAACTATTAAATCTATATCTTGTTCAGTTGCCAGAAACTGGAGAAAATACAGTGCTCTGAAGTGGGAATATATTAAATTTCGAATTTACTGGAGACTATTGTTTACCGAACTTTCCACAAAGCTATTCGTAAGCTATCTAATTTTGAGTGATAGTAGGCAGCTAGCCAATATCACTTACCGCCAACCGTCAAGTTATAACACCTCTCCCCACAACAAAAAGAGGGAACTCTTTCGATTACACTGCACAACAGTTTTTTGAAACTTTTTGCTTCCTGAAAAGTTTTTGCTGATTGCGACTGGTTCCTAGTGGGTGTGCACAAAAGTAGTTTTGGTTTTGCTTCATCACGTAGGAACTCTGAGAAATAGAGAGTTAACTGTTTACCGGGGCAATAACGTATTTAATTGCGTTCATGTTTCTAATACGCTATTAAGTTCAACATAATTAAAAGTGTTTTGCTCCTGATTTTCGTTTGTATTCAATGTCCAGTGCATCACGTTGCAGTGTCCAACAGTAGTCAGCAAGCATTGACGGATTCCAATTACTCTGGTATGGTTTTTCCAATGTCCTGGTGAAACTGAAGATTTGAATGAAACTGTATGTGATGGACAAATGTGGATGTGATTTTCGTGATCAGCAGCCAAAAATCTATAAGGAACATCCAACAGTGTTCAAGAAGCAAAACCTTTGTTGTGTAGTGTTGTAGAAATTCAAAACCCACAGACTTTAAGTTGAGCGCTCTAATAAACATGACATGCCAGTTTCTATTGAAGACCAAATACAATTATGATATTACGTAAGTAAACAATTTTTATTTACATAGCATTTTATCATTTTATATAAACAGAAGAAGTTTTGACTTAGAGTTTTGTAGTTTTGGATGATTTAAAATTTTAAATATAATTAATGACAGCTTGCTTTCTTAAAAAGCTGAATATGTTTGTAAAGAATGGATATTAAACAATTCTGTATACTGTGCAAAGCCGTGCTACACCAGTTTGTTGAATAACACTGTTTCAAACAAACTCACAGTCTTATGAAAAAGCCACATCAGCCTATCTGCTGTGTCCACAGAGGAGAATAAAACCTTTGATTTTAGTGTTGTAAATTCGAAAACTTACCACTCGCTTCCAAGTTGCACAGAGCTATATCTGCGAATTCACCGCTAAAAACCGAGTTTCGATTCTGGTGGTGGGCAGAGGACAGATAGTCCATAGTGTAGCTTTGTGCTTAATTCTAAACAAACAGACTTACCACTATACCATCAGCGTTTCTGTTTGATTTATTTTGTTTTAGTTTTAAAATAACAAATTATATAATTAGTCAGAGGTTTACATTTGCTGTTTTTAACGCAGTCCTTCCTAATGACTGTACTTATTCAAACTTCGTTAAATTGTAATTATTTTCACTAAAGTATATATATATATATATATATTTAAAATATGTATATGTAATTTCCTGCGTAATTCAAATACTATTTGATTATCTACACAATGCGTGTCCACAGTGAACATGCTATTGCAGGTTCAGTAACGTCATTTCCTGTAGTTTATGTTGTATGCTATAAATCTGTGGTTATCCTCGATAGTTGATCTATCATTTTGTATATTTCTCGAATATTATTAATACAGTCTTCCTCTATAAAGATTTTTCAAAACTTTTAACGTTACTGCTGTGTTGAGTAGCTGGGAGGTATTTCAGACGTAGCGGTAAGTTTAGATCGTATGTGTTTAAAGGTCGACTTCTCATACGTTGAGTAATATTTAGTTTAAGACTGTTGCTAACTCTTGTCTTGCGTACATGTATAACGTTTGGGGTGTACATTAACAGTTATTGTGTGGAAAATGTGACGTTTATCTAATTGTAACTTAAACTCCCGGCAGCCACAACAGTTTAAACTATTATCTTAGAGACCTAAATCTGTGCGCCATCGGGTGAAACCAGACATAGAAATATTAATTTACAAAACGAATTACATATCGATGAGCACACATACATAGTATAAAAATCTTATTCAATGCTTTTTATACCTGCACGAATTATGAACAAGCGTCAGCTTTAACTGATCGATGTGAACGTAACAAATAACGAGTGCAATTTTTGGTTAACATTCAACAAATAACAGCTTAACAATAATAAAAGAACATTAAAAAACAGTAATAGAGCTCGTGCATAAATTTATTTTACACGACCACGGTGGATTGCTGTTAAAAAGTTTTAGAATTTCAGCAAGCCACTAATTCTAATTTTTTATTTCACTTCATTTATATTATAATACTTAGCCAACAATAAAAAAAGAAACTGAAATATAACTGATATCTATTTTATTGCTATTATTATTTGATTACAAGCACCACGGACACGAATAATTCATTTTACATTTTCTTGCTTGCTGTTAAATTCAAAGCCACACAATGGGCTGTTTGTACTATGCCTAACATGTATATCGAAACCTATTTAGCGCCATGAGCCTTTAGAATTGCCAGTGAAATGGGAGGAGTACAAACTTAGTGATAAATTAGATTTAATAATTTATTGGACAAATATAAACTGAATTATACAATGAATTTAATAATTTTGCAACTTATATTGCTGGAAATTTACTTTTCATCAGTTATATTATAAAGTTGTTACTTGCATTCAGAACCTTCTTTGAATATGTTATTTACACAATATCTTTAATTTTTCTCACTTATATTTAGTTGTACACGAAATATTTTCTGATCAATTATGAGTCTTTAATTCCTGAGTACTTGTGATTCACTTTGGACGCTTGAATTATTTTCACTCAAAGTTTTAGGCTTAGGCGTATCATTTTGAGCTTTTAATTCATGCTTACTAACCGAAATGCCAAAAATTATTACGCCTCGCATTTAAAAGTTTATGAAAATGCAATTAAATCAATAGGCCCGGCATGGCCAAGCGCGTTAAGGCGTGCGACTCGTAATCTGAGGGTCGCGGCTTCGCGCCCGCGTCTCGCCAAACATGCTCGCCCCTCCCCCCCCCATCCTGTGGGGAGTGTTATAATGTTATATAAACGGTCAATCCCATTATTCGTTGGTAAAAGAGTAGCCCTAGAGTTGGCGGTGGGTGGTGATGACTAATTGCCTTCCCTCTAATCTTACACTACTAAATTAGGGACGGCTAGGTGCAGTGGGCTAAAAACTGTTAAGGAAATCGCAGTAATTGCGGCCCTGTGTTCCTTAAGGAATCGAATGGCAAATGATGATAATGAATTAAGTCAATATGAATTTATTTTATAGACTGAACGTCCCAAACTGTGAAGTATTGTTAAGTATTACTAATATTTAAAAAAAATATTATGTTTCATAATTGTTTTTTAACGAATTGTTTAACGGTTTTTCTTTCATTATCCATAACATAGAGGGTTGGAAGTGTTTCGGTGGAGACTTTTTGTTACAGTTATAACAGTTATTTGTTACAGATACTTCATTTGCGCCTGTATTACCGAATGTTGCTCTTGTTTTGGTTAGTGTGTGTCATTTTTCTTACGCTGAAATAGGTAGAGAGTCTTTTTCTAGCAATTTTTGAAACAATCTTGTTGTCAACTGCAGTAGTATATACAACGAGAGTCACCAGGAATACCATGGGGATTATCATACTCTACAGGTGAATTATGGTGGTTGAACATACCTCTTACTTACAGCTATTACAACACCGGGATCGAGGCATTTTACCTGAAGGGACCTACCACGATGAATTGAATTTTTCCATGGTGTTGGCGTATCTTAAAGTCACACCAAGTCTTCAGATGTGATTTTAAGTTCCTTGAATGTTGGGTCGTAGCATATTTTCTGCTTTTTAGCAGCCTTCTTTTGCTGTTGGTGTGCAAACCTGTTTACATTTGACAATGGAAACTTTAATCACTCTACTTATTCTTGAGGACATTGTGGCATCTTTTATTTAGAGAGAATACCATATATTCACAGGAAGCAATGTTTTGTGAGGTTAGTGGACACTGTTCTTTGATTTATTGCAGAGAAACTTAAGACTTTAAAATATTTGAGCTAGACTTTAAAAAAGACTATTTTATTCTTTTATCAAACAGCAGATCCCTTACAAAGTTCCCAATCATTTGTTCTCTGTCCTATAATTCTCAAGTTTGATGCTCTTTTTCTTTAACCAAAAGGATTATAGGGATTTGGTAGCTCCGCAGACCTTGAGTATCAGTTGGGAAGTCTTTCTTAAATGAGAGTATCTGGTGAATAAATTTGAATTTGATAACGAATGGGAATATAGGATAGATAATGATTCCTATAGGTTATGTAACCATTTACGAACGTGGTGTACGTCACTATCTCATTTTTACCCTATGCTTCCATACTGTTACCTTTACTGTCAGTACCTCGCTTGGCATTATGTTTTCAATGTAATCTGTTGTAACTTTTGGTCTTTGTGACACTATTAAAGAAATTAGGTCTGTGTTGAAGCACTTGCAGTAGTTGGGAATATCATAATCCTTCCATAAATTGATTACTGTTCCCTTCTGTGATTTATTCATGAGTCACAGTAAAATATTAGATAATACAGATTAAAACTTCTTACTTGTTTACCATGCATTCTGTTTTTACTATCGAGAAAATCCTCTAATTTGTGTTATCGGAATCGTATTTTCTGGTAGTATTTCATCACCAAGAATTACATTAAAATTGGTTTCTCTGTTTTATTTTTTCGTTTTTCCTTTCTTTTCCTTTCCTTCTTGCTGAAAATTAATATGTATAGGCAGTTACACCCCTGAAACATTTGACCTATCCTTCAGATATTGTAACTGATTTCAACTTCAAGTAATTAATATATTCAATTAAAATATTGCCATGTGGACGTCACTGTTGAGAATGACCCATTATTTCTCAAGGCAGTCCTCAGTAAGGCAATAAAATAAGTTGCACTTCTCATCCTTACAGTTTGATAGAGAACGTCTATATTGCTCATTAGTTTTCTTTTATTTAAAGTTACAGAACTGATGTTCATTTGTGTTTTCCGTATTGAACAGTTCCCTGTTGTAATATCAAAGCATTTGAAATCAGATGAGTGGCAAAACATGTAGCCTGCTGTTCGAAATTAGAAGCAATATGTAATTATTGTGATACATAATTTCTGTGTTTTCTTCACATGAAAACTAGGAATTTCTTTCCAACTGTGAAAGATGAAATTCTTTTTTATTTTTTTGTGGTTCGAGATAAAATTATAGTCTTATAGGAAATTAAACCATTACTTAACGATATGTCAGTCTGATTAGCTCACTTACAGTAAGCTATACAGCTGTGAGACAATTGATTCTTGTAGATCCTAAAACTGATTGCTGTGATGTAATTAAATTTTGAATGTAATTTTGGATTATTTATAACGAACAGAAAGAAAGACAAAGTTTTAATATACATTTTCCGTGTAAGGTTAATTTTGATTTATTTGACCTACAGATTTATTGGTGCTGTTGCTTAGTTCACAGTCATCACTTTCGTTTAGTTGTTGTTATTGTTGTTTTGAATTAAGCACAAAGCTACACAATGGGCTATCTGTGCTCTGCCCGCCACGGGTATCGAAACCCGGATTTTAGCGTGTAAGTCCGCAGACATACCGCTGAGCCACTGGGGGGCCTTTCGTTTAGTTAAAAAAAAACAACAACAGATGATTTATAAGGGTTGTATAACATTGTTCTATTTGTACATTGTTTTGTTTTGTGTTCCAAGTAACTCGTCTTCGCTCAACCTTTGACAGCTAGACGAACATTTTCTTAGTTATAGTAATTGGTTGAATGTTAATAATTAATATATTGTGTTTATTAATGTTGACCAAAATATTTTTTTGTTTTGTTATAGCAAAGTTACATCGGGCTATCTGCTAAATCCTCCGAGGAGAATCGAATCCATAATTTTAGCGTTGTAAATCCGTAGATTTACCGCTGTACTAGCGGGGGGGGGGCTGACCAAATTAAATGCATAATAATGAGTATATGAGCGATAAAATTTTATATAATAGAACAAAAGATGTGGATACAGCAGTTACGGTATTAATCAGTATATCGGCAAGAAAAACATTGGGATACACTTTGAGAATTGATGTATTAGCATAGTTGTAACTGAGAAGCTTATATAATTAAAAGTTATCAACGAGTGTTATTAATTCAAATATCTTCGCTAGCAAATTGGGCTATAATTTTGTGATTTAAACATATATATTTACTTGTACCTTAATGTAGTGTATCGTGATTCTGGCATCAACATAATGTATGCTTTCTTAACCACCCCTACCACTATCCGAGATTCATCCTCAATCATGAGTTTGTTAAGTAACACGTTCGCTAATTTATAGAGTTTAGAATAGCCAAAACGACTGGGGATGTTGTATTCAGTAAGTTATATAACGAACTTGCTACATTTTCAGACTTTTCAATACTGTGGAAACTGGTATTTTATTATAAGTAGATTAAATAAATAATTTATTTATTTGATTGTGAACAGTTTAAAAATCAGATGAAAAATTATTTAGCTATTTTCCCTTATGTACGTGTAAGCTTACATTATAACATAATTCTATAATAATGTAGAATGTGTGTATATATATATATATAATGTATAACTCTCATGACATATGTTCATAAATTCTACAATAAAATTTTAGTTATTGTTGGTAAATTTGGAAAACATTTAACTGTTCCATGTTTTTATTAATCCCACATTTATGCAGTTAAAACGTATATTGTATACGTACTATAGATAAATTCAGTAATAATTTTATATTGAATTATTTTGTTCCAAGCACAGTAAAATTTATAAAGGTTGTCAAACATAAAAAATACAGCATTATAAGGAACTTTAACGTCCATACAGATGACCAGTCATGAGCAGAAGTTACAACAGCTCCACCTAGAAGGATTCTTCAAATGGAGTATAGAAAAGAGGATAAGGAAGAGTGTGAAAGAAATCCACAATACTCTTCTGCGTTGGGGGGAAGAAGATCCAAACGTCAAAATACTGTCGGTGTTACTTTTAGGATTCATCAAAATGAAAGGAACAGCCATGGAAAGTAATGCTGTAGACTATGAAGAAGCTAAAAGTTTCATTGACCAAGCATTGTTTTTGTCAACAAATAATAATAGTTGTTTGTTTCTGGCACATTCTCTCCTAGCTCATTGGCACGGCTATATGGAAGAACAAAATGTGTTTGAAGTGCATTTCACAAAGGCAAAAGGTCTGTTGGAAACAATAGAAAACAAACCCGATCAAAAAGCTTGGCTTTTCGCAGCACACGGATTTGCATTACTTCAGTCAGGACCTACAGAATTTGATATGGTGATCCAATTATTGGATAAAGCCATAGAACGAAACTCCGAAGAGCCCTTGTTCTATTATTTGAAAGGTCTGACTTTAGGAAGGAAACGTCGTTATTTAAGTGAAAGATCTGTACCCACCGATAGTGAAATATTGTGCTTAGAAACAGCTAGTAATAAAACTAATAACAAAAACCTGAATTATCTGAGTACTTTCTGTTTCTGTTTAGCTGAGAAGTGGTCAATAAAATCCTCAGAAGGAAAAGAGAAGATCAAGGGGTTTCTTAGAGATGCAGAAGAGGCATCTAATGCTTATGTTTTGCTGCAGTGTGCCAAATCTTATCGACTTTTAAAAGAATTTCCAAAACAAAAAGAGTTGCTAGAAAAAGCTAATAATATTAGTCGTGGAACTTATTCTGCAGTTCTTCATCAACTCGGGCTTTACTTCTGGAGGAACAATATAGACAGAGACATGGACAGAGCAGAAGAGTACCTCGAAAAATCATTTTCTGTTGATGCAGGTGAGAACATTGTTGCAAATGTTGATTATTTGAAACTGTTGAAAGAAAAACAAAAGATCGATTCTAATGGTTATTTTGCAAGATTAGTCAACATGCAAGAATGTCCTTCGCTTACAGATATCAACAGAGCTTACTTGTGTATGTGTAAAGGAGAAGAAAAGATGCTTCAGAAGAACGTAGATGATGCTAGACGTTGCTTTTGGGAGGCGATCACTTTAGATCCAGAACTATGTGATGCTAGAAACGCTAAAACTAAGCTGCTGAAAATTTTAGAAGAAAGGATTAGCAACAATCCAGAAGATGACCGTGCGTTGTGTGAGCTGGGTAAACTGTATGAGACTTTAAGGCCTCAGGACATAACCAAAGCCATAGATCATTACAAAAAAGTACTTTCTTTAAATGCAGACGACAAAGAAGCCAACTTGGGATTATGTCGTGCAATGTTAGCAAAATACGATAAGAAGTTGTGTTTATCCGAATTTTCTGAGATAAATGAACGATTATCTCGCTTTAAAGATAATTTCGAGTTTCGAAAATTGTCTGGAAAATGTTTATATTTTTGGGGATTGTTGCTGTTTCCAGACAATATAGCAGATGCGAAAAAAATCCTAATAGAGAGTGTCAAATTGGGTTGCATGGACAGCTGCAAACCACTACTTTCCCTCTTAAATAACTTCGATTACACAGAAAGTGCAGTGATTCTGAATTATTCTGTAAACGAAGAAGCCTACTGGTTGGATGACCAGTGTAAAATGACAAACGACGAACTAGAAGAAGACGTTAAGAATTCTCTCGGAATTGTGGATTATTCATATAGTACAAACATTTTAAGTGAACTGAGCAAAATAAGAAAACTTAGATTAGAAATGGAAAAAGCAGCAATGAGCCAGATTTATTATCGAGAGCAAGCTTCCGCGATTCTGTCTGAAACAAAAAACCTTCTAGATCGCACAATGAACCAATTTGAAAACATATTTTATAAAAGAACGCATGAAAAGAAATCAACTTACTTTCCTTACCTGCAACCTTCCAAAGTCACTAATCACCCATCTGGATCAGAGCAGGATCTCATTACTTGTAGATGTTTAATGAAGGAGAAGTTTGAAAGCTCACTGAAACACTGGGTACGTCGCCCTCCGGGAAAAGGAAATGTAGAACCATTTGACAAAGAATTCGGTAATCATTTTGAAATTTTATGTAAGTACCAAGCACCTTACAATGAACGCTTCTACTTTGTACCTAAATGGATGGAGGTTCGTAACGAACAGACTCACGTGAAAATGAATAATCAAAACGAATTCACTTTGAGAAATGGTTCAACTGTAACATTTTTGGACTTAGCTAGAAAAGCACATGAATACACCGAGAATGTGGTGAAAGAATTTAACTCAATATTGCCACCATGAATCGTATTAATTTTTCTGTATCTCTATAACACGTTTGGCATAATGACCTTTAGTGTGTCTTACGCAGTTTTGAGACCGTGGGTTTATTATAAGAGTGACAGTCAAATCCCACTATTCGGTCAAACTGTGGTAATCTAAAAGTTCTCGGAGTTCTGCACGAAAACTCCACCCAAATTGCCTGATTTAAAAATTCTTTTCATGGTATGTTTTATGATATTCTACTAATTTTATTATAGGTGGAGAACATTATGCAGGAATTAAATATAATTAGTAAAGATTTTTTGTTCGTTTATCTCTGTTTGTGTCTATATATAAACTGCATTTTTTATTGAATTCTGGTAAATTGATAAATATTTCTACATACCTTGAAGATGTGTGCTATGGATGCAGTAAACAAGGTTAGCTTTACGGCTGTGTCTTATTATTGTGGTTTATATTTTCAATAAAGTTTAACTCCCTGCTAACGACACAATACAGAATTGAAATGGAAACTAGTTTTGGAATTTCACGTTGAAATGTCATAACTAGTTTCCATTTACAATTTATATTTTCTTAGTATGGATTTAAAAATTTATTGAAAATTACTTTACATGCTATTGTGTATTTACCTGTTTTTGAATATTTTAAACCTTTTAATTCGAATGCTTACCAGAGGGTGCGTAAATAAATTATCATAGTAGGCTTACAAGATTTTAGATGACGTCACGAAAATCTAATAAGTTTGTGAAGTATTGAGAAAGAAATGCTACACTGAGAAAAGACAGACAGAGATCGCTTGAAATTAAGATTTTTTTTCTGGATGTCACCCTCACCTGTCTTTGCCTTCTTCCAAAAAGAGGCATACACATCAGATAATAGTCATCCATGCGAATACGCCAAGCTTCTATCCCACTGCTCAACAACAGCCTTTAGAAGCGCCAAGAAAAACATCCACATACCAGCTGAATCCAGCACATCACTGTCACGAGGAGTGTTTTTTTAAACATAACTACCACAAAAGAGTTTCACACCTAAGGATTTAGAGCAACAATGACCAAAATGATCAAGACCCTTCAGGATGAATCAGTCCCCCACCCCCGTTTTTTTAGTCATCTTAGTTCTACAACTGTCAGACATTTGGGCACAACAAGGAACCAGTGCATCAACAGCTTGCCACTAAGATTGGCTGACATCACCCTGTTTCTGAATACTCTAAGGACTGCTAGGATAGCGACTGTGCGAACTGTGGCGTTGATGACGTGGCATCTTACCGGGGATGGCAGAGATATTGGTAACTAATGAGAATCGCCAGGACAACGAGTAGTCGAACGTCAAAAGTAGCAATACAAGCAACCAGTAAACAACCCCCCAAGACCAGTAACGACATTCTCAACCAACAGCCTGGCATACACACAACATGCAAGAATCACAATCGCGACCAAAACCCAACACCTCAGCAGGAGTAGAGAGGGCTTCAACAGAAGGTTCACCATAACGTTAGACCACGTCAGAGCATTCATAAAGGGCACGATCCTCAGACTTACGTGTGGGTATCTATGTTTATCCGGAGAGCTAAGTAAGAGGTCTGTAGTGCCACCTACTACTACTTCGACCTTCAAATTTCGACCTCGAAGTTTTCATAGGATGGAGGAACCACCAGAGAACATCTTACGTAATGAAAACGTAATTTTTTTTCATGCAAGTACCGAATGTGGTTTAGAGAATAAAAGTTTTAAGTCTAATTATTTGCACTGAGACGTCGATATAATTATCATCATTGAAATCATTTTAAACCTGAACAGTGTGTTTGTGTGTTTTTATAGCAAAGCTACATCGGGCTATTTGCTGAGCCCACCGAGGGGAATCGAACCCCTGATTTTAGCGTTGTAAATCCGTAGACTTACCGATGTACTAGCGAGTAAAGCCTCAACACTCAATTTAACCTTCCTAATTTTAATATTCTCTGAAAACCAAAGTCACTTAATGCATTCGTATGGGCTTGGCATGGCCGAGCGTGTTAAGGCATGCGCTCGTAATCTGAGGGTCGCGGGTTCACATCCGAGTCGCGCTAAACATGCTCATCTTCCAAGCCGTGGGGGCGTTATAATGTTACGATCAATCCCACTTTTTGTTGGTAAAAAAGTAGCCCAAGAGTTGGCGGTGGGTGGTGATGACTAGCTGCCTTCCCTTTAGTCTTACACTGCTAAATTAGGGACGGCTAGTACAGATAGCCCTCGAGTAGCTTTGTGCGAAATTCCAAAAACAAAAGCATTCTATGATACTTTTATAAAAAAAAATCAACGGCTGAAAGTTACATTTTGAGAGAACAGAATAAATAGCACTAATGAATATATTTTGTTATGTTTACCCACAAAATTCTACCACTATATGCAATTTTTTATTTTCTTTTTCTGGCGGAACACACTAGTAATTTTAAATGAATTACAGTCAAAATAAATAAGACATTGCACCAAAATCATTTATCCTAATAAGATCGAACGGTTTTATCTGCATTTTTTACTTTATTACTTATAGTAGCTCACATAACCAGGTATGCCATTGCTAACAGAGGAGTATTAAAGACATATAAGCAATTTTGGTTGCTTTAGTTTGTTTGCTACTTGACAAATGTTTAACACCATATACGATGGGCAATTTTAGATTGTAATGAAGTAACAACAAGAGATAAACCACTGAGTTTATGTGTCCTCTAACACGCACTGGAATATTAACCTATTTCAACGAGATGTATATATAAATAGTCGAACAATACAGATCGGGAATTCAAATTGCAAATATGAGTAATTCATGCCAAACTGTAACTAGAATATACTACACTATCTCATAATAAATAATAGTCTGGTTGCATTTAGACTCAACTATCGTTTACCAAGCTCTGATCGCACACAACTTTCAAGTAAACACTGCGGGAGTTACGAGTCAGTAACATTTAGTACCAAAAGTAACACCTGTAGCTTGATTCTTCCAAAAGGTTTTAGGCCTCACAAAAGCAGCCTTAAGATACAGTAAAAGCTAAAATCAATTCTTACCTATATAGTTTTTGCCTTTACGTAAACTCACATATAGATAGAGATAAATATGCGAATGCAATAACATCCGCTATGTTTGAAGTAACATCAACCTTTCCCACGTGCCTTAAACGCCAAAATATCAACTTTTGGAAACTAACTCCAAAATTACATGCCGTATTTTCCGGTTAATAAGCCGAATCGCTGAATAAGCCGAGGCCAATTTTCAGCTCTGAAAATGAGGATTTTTGCTTATTACCGCCCGATAAGCTGAAGCCATTTTTAAGAAGTGACAAATTTCTTCAAAACGATTTCTTAGTCTCGTTTCAGCGTCAGCATGCATGTTGTGTGTGATCATTGGCGTTCTGTAGTAAAGCAGAACGTGTCGTATTGAGACAGAGATGGAATCAATATGTCATTCGTTACTGGCTCCACTTACTGTAGTCATTTAAAAAATGCAGCATCTCAAATGCAATGGATGGAACGGAAGATGATATGTTGTGGTTGGACGACGACGAGGAAGACAACATTCCACTCACCCAGCTAATAACACCAGAGAATGACCCGTACGACGACCAGGTCTCTGCCGAGGATTGGAATCTATTATTTGGTGCTTCTGACGATGGAGATGATGAATTTGATGGATTTTAATAAATTCCTAAGATTAAAGTGTGTATTTTTTTAATGAATTTTGTTATTTCTATGAATACATGTCATTCGTAATGTATAGACCTTTTTCTATTAATAAATAAAGTTTATTCAACTGAAATAACTCTGCCGTAACTGTGAGATCAAAGGTATGATTTTGGTCCAAAGCTGATGATCGGTCAATAAGCCGACCCCAAAAAGCAGGTCCAAAATTTAGTGCCAGAAATTCGGCTTATTAGGCGGAAAATACGGTAAGTTTTAAACAGAAGGCGACACAGTAGGTCGTTTATGCAGTCTCGCGACACGAGGATAAAACCGCTCAATAAGAAAATCACCAATGAGAAACAAAAGCGGATCAGAACTCGGCAAGAATCAAAATAGTTAGAATTCAGTAAATCATTCGACACGTGTTCTTCAGACGGCTGGTATGGGTATTAAAACTTTAAGTAAAGTACAGAACAACTTTCCAACTTTTTAGATCGTCTTCTGGTTAACAAAATTAATTAAGTTTCAATACCCATACCAGTCGTCTTGAGAATACATTTATACTTCAAAAGGGTTTCTTGTCATCACAAAACCATTAGACAGTACACAGTAGGACAGTTCACTTTTCTGGTAAAACTTTGACCATGGACAACCTAGGATGCAAACAACACGATCAAATATATAAACGAGGTCGCGATTAAATTATTAATTATTAATTTTCGTTACATCATCAGCTTTTGACACCCAGAACCATGGTTGTAAGTTATCCATCTGCTGTAGTTTCCTACACATTCATATCTGGATTTAAACGAACCAGCCTTTTTGCTGGTCGTTCAACAATTTACAGAATATATGTTAGCTACAGATTTAGATAATCCTGTATAAGGGGCCCGGCATGGCCAGGTGGTTAAGACGCTCGACTCGTATTCCGAGAGTCGCGGGTTCGAATTCCCGTTACACCGAACATGGTTGCCCTTTCAGCCGTGGGGGCGTTATAATGTTACGATCAATCCCACTATTCGTTGGTAAAAGAGTAACTCAAGAGTTGTAAGACTAGGTGTCTTACACTGCTAAATTAGGGACGGCTAGCGTAGATAGCCCTCGTGTAGCTTTGCTCGAAATTCAACAAAACAAACGTAAATTCAATATCAATATATTGAACCAATTTTGTTAGAGACGAGATTATTATTTTTTTAAATCGATTAATACCAGAACCAGTTTTATTTAAACTTAATAACAAAATTCTTCTACAAATGGGCTGATAAAGTTCATTATATATAACAAAAAATACATTTGAAAATTGGCTAATGCTAGGATCACAGTTTTGTAACATACGCCATTTTTTGTTCAACAAATAAGTTTAACGTTTGACGGGTTTTCATAGGAATTCAATCATTTGTAACGCTTTATAGTCATTTCTATAAGGCTATTAAATATCTCCACCACACACATTCGTGAGTAACATGTCAATATCCTTCAGAACAGTAAACATTAGTGATTTCACAGGAGAAAAACTTCGTTATAAATTTTAAAGATTTAATCACAACATTTTGAGCACTCTACAACTAGTTTCGATTCAGAGTGCTATAAAAAATGTTTGAAAGTGACATTTGTTTGCGATAACCCCTCAGAATAGTAAACATTAATAATTTCTGTTGGGAAAATGTGACTTATTTTAGTCACATTTAAGAGGTTTAATGGTTCTATTAAAGTTCCTGAACTAACTATTTGTAGAAGGTCATATAAAGTGCTAGAAGAAGGACAAATTATTTACTTGTAAACAGTATATGTCTTTTTGCTGTTTATTACAAAAAATGGCTGTTTGTGCTGTACCCATAACGGCTGTCGAAACCAGAATTTAAAATTATAAGTCTTCAGACTCTCTTCTGCACCACGAGGGAGCATAGACACATTTCTTCAAGCTTAAACTTTTGATTTTTTAATATAACCATTGTATTGTTGTTTCGCTAGAGGGAGATTTAACGTAATGTGATAGACGTGGCTGAATGCATATAATCTTGAAAATGCAGGAAAGCATTTGAAAACAATGTATGAAAAGCGAGCTATTCTAGAAGTTTCGTACTTTGTGAGTTTATTACAGTGGGTGATTAGTTATTTGGGTAGGTAGGGTAGACAGTTCAGTTTTATGTAAATTAAGCCTATTTCGGCAAGAAACAGAAATTCGAGAAAAGTCAGTAAGTGAAAACGTTGTATTACCATCTACTATAGATTTATGTCTATCAATAAACATTAGTTAACTTGAGAACAATGGAATTTGAATTTTTAATCTCTTGACGTTTTTTTATTTGTTTCTGTGAAGTCATCAATTAGTAATAATAGTATAAATGTCGCATTATTGGCGGCTGTTTCTATTAGTAATTACTAATCATACTATTTATATTTAATTATCAAAAACTGTAAAAAAGTGAACATCTTTTGATTTTTTTCTAGAAAATACTGTACGAGAAAATGTTCAGATTACTCATTAGTCATACGTAAATTATTAAATCAAAATAATTCAATAAACACAGCTCAAAATTTTCATTAATTTACTGATATAAGTTGTAATGTTGTTACATGTTAAAAATGATCTTACTGAAAAAATTGATTTTTAAAAACTACAGTTTTTGAGTAAAACGGTTAAAAATCAAATAAGTAAAGATATTTTCAAACCATCACTACAGTCCTAGTAAAAGCCGTGTTCTTGTCGTATGGGAGAGTACCTTTACATTGTGTTCTGTTACGAAGAAATTCACATTCCATTGAAAATTTTCAATATGTGAAATGTTTATGGATTTTTGTTTGTAGTGCAATTCAAAAGATGGCGCTACTCTTTGATAGATTGTTTATGCAGAGTATTCATGATGAAACTTTGTACAATGGGCGGCAACTGCCTGTTGTGGAGACATAAGTGCAGAGGACGACATTCCAAAAATATTCTCCTTTTCGTCTTCAGGTTAGTGTGTCTGTAAACGAAACAAAACGAAACCTTGACAGGGGTTTAGTTTAGAGAGTGAGAAGTCTGAGGGATTCTTCCCAACAGGGGTGTTCAGGAAGGTTATAGTTCCTCTTTGTCCCTGCTTGTGGAAGAATATTTATCTGTACGTGGGAGTGTACTTTTACTTCTTTCTTAATTTGACTTTTTGGAGGCAATGAAGTGAGGTGGGGCAGTATGAAAATGTCGGGTGAGAAAGGAGAGCGAGACAAAGGCAGCAAAAAGGAAGTGGACATGTCCGGAGCCCGCCGGCAGAAAAGAAGCAAGCAGCAGACCAACGCCACAATAATCAGTGGAACGTCCCGTGATCAGGGCCACGGAGTGGCTGGGATCTAAAAATCCAAGTGCCTCAGAATTTGTTGTGAGGGGGAATGGGAGTGCCCCGAGAAAATCTACTCTCACAGGACAGGCGCCGAATATTCTTCCTCTCTTGATCCCAGAGCTTAAAAAGAAGAGAAAAACAAAACATATATAAACATAAACATATATGCACATATATGTGTGTTTCCTTGAGTGGTGGCGGCCTGGCATGGCCAAGCGCTTTAAGGCGTGCGACTCGTAATCTGAGGGTCGTGTGTTCGCATCCCGGTCGCGCTAAACATGCTCGCCATTTTAGCCGTGGAGGTGTTATAATGTTACGGTCAATCCCACTATTCGTTGGTAAAAGAGTAGCCCAAGAGTTGTCGGTGGGTGGTGATGACTAGCTGCCTTCCCTTTAGTCTTACACTGTTAAATTAGGGACGGCTAGAACAGATAGCCCTCGAGTAGCTTTGTGCAAAATTCAAAAACAATCCTTGAGTGGTTTGTGATTGTTGAAATATGTTGTATGGTGAGATGTATTTCGTAGTAGCGCTGGCTTACTTGTATAGCGACGCAGTTAGTTCGTTTCTATGTTCTGCTTTTAAGTAATATTTGTATGCTGTTTCAGTTAGCCTAAGGGTGGGTAGATTACTGATTTTGTGTACAAAGTTGACAGATGTGTATGATGGTAGTCAGTTTGCTGATCTTGGTATTTTATCTTCTTGTGTTTGGATCTTCTGTAGTGTGTTGTCAGACATGTTGTATGTGACTTGACATTCATATTATATTAACGGACGGATGTAAGCCTTGTGTATTTTAATGATGGTTTCGGGTGAGCCATTTGAGTGCTTGCTAGTTATGGTCAACAAATGTGAAATGCATTTTCTGATGGATAAATGTGTATTGTTGACATGTTTTTTCCATGTTAACCTGGTGTCGAATATGATGTGCTTGCTCATGTTAATAGGTTTTTGTGCGGTTTGAAACCACACTCCACTTGTTGCTCCAGCTCTCGAAAGTATTTAGTGATTTCTGAACGCGAGACATGGACATTAGCAGGTTTCTGGAAAAAGATGTGTGTAAGGTGTTGGCGGTCTTCTATAGTGTCCTGGTGAATTGTGGAAAGTTTCTGATGATTAGTTGGATTATCACTGTTTCTGATTGAAGGAGAGATTTTCTGTAAATTCAGCTTATGGTAGCCACAGGTTACTCATCTCTAATCCAGAATCTGCTTAGTGAAGTGTTAATATAAAATAATCCTTTGATTTTTTCTTGTCTTCCAGAATTTGTCTGTGTCTGTGATTCTAGTTTTCTCTCAGTTTATTCATTTCATCTATGAAATTTCGTGTTCCTGCAACGAAACATACTTTGGAGAAATTGGAATAAAACTCACAACAAGAATAAATTAACATAAAGATAGTACAAGGCTCATGAAAACACAAAATTCAGCCATTGCAGAGCAGTCCATGTCAACTGGACACAGAATAACCTGGGAGAAAACTAGAATCACTGACACAGACAAATTCTGGAAGACAAGAAAAATCAAAGAATCTTTTATATTAGCACTATTACACCTTTTTTAAGCAGAGACTCTGGATTAAAGATGAGTAACCTGTGACTACCATTGGTTGAATCTGCAGGAAATTCCTCCTCCAATCAAAAACAGATAATCCAACCAATCATAATACGCTCTTCACAATCGACCAGAACACTATGAAAGACAGACAACAACTTTCACACTCTGATCTGAAGACAAAAGGCGGAAGATTTTCGAAACGTCGTTCTTTACGTTTGTATCTCCACAACAAGCAGTTGCCGTCCATTTTACAAAGATGGCGTCACATATATAGTTTTGATTAGGTACGTACTCACTACGTCTTTTATAGTGATTGATTTGCATTTTGAATTTCGCGCATTGCTACAAGAAAGCTATCTGCATTAGCCATCCCTAATTTATCAGTGTAAGACGAGAGGGAAGTTAATTAGTCGTCATCACCCACCGCCAACCTTTGGGCTACCTTTTTACCAACGAATTGACTATACATTATCTCATTATAACGCCCTCACGGCTGAAAGGGAGAGCATGTATAGTGTAACGGGGATTTGAACTCGCAACCATCAGACTACGAGTCGAACGCCCTAATTAGCTGACCATGCCAAGCCTATTATAGTGAGATGAAAAGTCATACGGCCTCTACATGAGATATTTTTTATGACAGTAGGAGTAGCTGAAGATAATTGCAATGTTTTTTCCTACTAATATTGCTGATTTTAACGTTCAAATGAATGTCTGTATTCGAGAGACTTTTAAAGCTTCACAAGGGCTATTTGCACTAGCCGTTCTTAATTTACCAGTATAAGACTAGAGGGAAGGCAACTAGTCATCACCACCCACTGCCAACTCTTGAGCTCCTTTTTTTATCAACGAACAGTGGAATTGACCGTAACATTATAACGTACCCCGACTGAAAGAGCTAGCATGTTTGATGTAACAGGGATTCTAACCCGCGACCTTCGGATTACGAGTCGAGCGCCTTAACTACCTGGCCATGCCGGGTCAGAGACCAGTTAAAATGATAAAGTAGTTTAACAAATCCATTAAAGCATTACACGTTTTCATTGCGAAATTTTAACATTCGTAGGGACAATCGCATTAATCTAATTTGAAGCCGCTGAAATCGAATGTTTCTTTCAAATGAAACTATTTTTGTGTTTTTACTAGTCTACAGCATGCAAATTAACTTTTGAACGACCGGCTGTAGAGTTCCTAATAATAACAACAACAATATAGTGGTTAATCTCATGAACAGTTAAAAAATTAAACATTTGGAATAACTATTCACAGTTGTGAATAAAGTTCAACTAAATAAATTAGGAACGAAACGTTTCATGTTCACGTCGTAAGAACAAAATATTAGAAGACAAATTGAAACCCAAATAAGATAACAAAGATTCATGAATTGTACTTAAAACATTAACAGCAAACGAAATCCTTGAAATTTATGCATGTGAGGTTGTTGTTTTTTTAAAGGGTAAATTTGTATTCTGCTGTTATCCCGAAGTAGGACATGTCTACCTATTCAAAGTTCGCGATTTTATTTCAGTTTTTCAGTTAGAGGATACTCAAATATACTGATATCCAAGAGTTAAGGAACAAACGGTTTTTCAGATCTCATTATTTAACAAGATTCTGTAGATTGAGAATAGCTGAGTGAAAACTTCATTGTAACCCACAAAAGATAACACCACGTTACGGTTTACATATTGCTTCTGCCTAATTTACAAAAACTCTAATTAAGCACCCTGCATAAAAATCCTTAGTGAGCCCTTCTCCTTTCGTTCTTTTTTTTTGCTATTAGATAATTCCACAGAGGTTCATGGTAAGACATGTCATGAAGGCGCTGTTTGGATGATATTCTGAAGTGGAGACCAATAAGGTTGGTAGAAAATGGGCAAAGACAGGACGAGGTTGCAAGAGGGCTGAGTATTTCCACAAGTAGGCTATTCAGCTTTGAAGGCAAGATACGTTGTCTGGAAATTTGCTCAAGGCCGTCTGAGAACCACAACGTCTCAAGACGAATGTTATTTGGCTTTGACTGCAAGACAGCTAGAGTTATTACCAATAACTAATTCACACGAGAGCTATTCACAGCTTAAGAAAGGCCTATGCCGATGCAGGCCATAGAAAAGCTTAAAGAGGAAGGTTGTGTGCCAGACACCCAACGGTTTGGATACTGGTAATATCTTCCCAGATTATTCTGGTGTCAGCAACACCTGGAATGGGATCGGGAAAATTGGCACAACGTTCTTTTCGTGAAATGAGTCCAGATTACGTCTGTATCCTGGAGACTGATTCTGGACGTAGACTGATATGGAAGATGCAGGGACATCGATATCATTCTTCAAACACTGCAGAACGAGACCAATAAAGGTACACGAAGGTTATCTCTGTTCGCCGTCCCTAATTTAGCAATGAAAGACTAGAGAAAAAGCATCTCTTGGGCTGGCTACTCTTTTATAAAAATAAATGGATTGTTCGTTACGTTACAATGCCCCATGGCTGAAAGAATGAGTATTTGGTAGGACAGGGATTCAAACCCGCGACCCTCATATTGCGAGTTGACCCCCCAATTCCCTAACCACCTGGCCAACGACTTTATGAACGGTAGTAAAATTATATATTTGTTTATGTTTGTGCTTGTATAGCTTAGAAGTGGCTACTTTTGTTTATAAGTTTAGGAAATATTTGTGATTTTGACATTTATTGTAATGCAAGTATTGTAGACAAATGTTTAGCTTAATACAAAATTAAAATGCTGTATCTTTAATGACAAAACCACCCACGGTTAAAAGACAACTTATTTTATAATTCAGGAAAGGCATTTCTTTGATGAAATTTGAAACAAGTAAAACTAGGTGCGTGATTAACATGTTAGGACATTGTATGGGGGAAGTGAAAGACTAAAATAATAATAATAGTAACCATGTAACACTATTACATACCTAAGAGTAAAGCAACGTAAAGAACATTTCCAACATTTTAAATTTGCAATGCATTTTGTTGCGGACCTGTGTTTTTGGCCCCTTCCACCTTGTTGTGTCTTTTGTACTGGACAAAAAATGCGCTGATAAGTGAGAAAATAGAGAGGGCCAGAAGAAAGGTGCTGATGTTTACATTCAAGATTTAAACTGGGCAAGAGAACGCCTAAACCTATCAATGATTATTACACGTGTTTGTCATTAAATACTAGCCGTAACAACTAGTATTATAATAAACAGGAATGAATAAAGTTGATAATGCTGTTAGGCCTACAACTTGATAATTTCGTTGCAGTAGTTAGTTCTCTGTACTGTTTGCTTTTATCTGAGTCTATGCTAGAACTGTCTACCGGCAGAAATTAAGAAAAATATATGTAACCTATCGTTGACAATACAGTAATTTCCCTGGCTTTTTTTTCAGTGTGTGTGTGTGTGTGTGTATGTGAAGGGTTAGTCTAGTCTTATGGCAACCTCATCACGGCCAACTGTAGTAAGAAATCGTTTAAAAGTTTGTTTTTTTAAATTTCACACAAAGTTACACAAGGGCTATCTGCTCTAGCCGTTCCTACTTTAGTAGTGTAAGACTAGAGGGAAGGCAGCTAGTCATCACTATCCACCGCCAACTCTTGGGCTATTCTTTTACCAACGAATGCCCGGCATGGCCAGGTGGGTTAAGGCGTTTGACTCGTAATCTGAGGATCGCAGGTTCGAATCCTGGTCGCACCAAACATGCTCGCCCTTTCAATGTGACGGTCAATATTAATAATCATGAATACATGGAGTACATATATACTGAAAACTAAAATCTGAAATGATAAACTCTCAAAGACAACGATACTGATAGAAATATTATAATCTGTTTAACACGATTATCAGTTTTATAAATACTTCTTTCTTTGTAAGTTATGAAAACAACGCTTTCTGATATTTCTACCAAATATATCTGTGTGTGGCTGCTAAACTACAGACTCACGGTGTCACTCGTGGCCTGCAGAGCACAGATAGCCCTTAGTGAAGCTTGGTGCTTAACAAACAAAATTTAATAATAAATAGAAAATCGCGTTCTACACTTTCTGAATGTGAGTGCCTTATAAGCGTGACAAATCTATAATACTATTCAGTCTGACAAAAGTAACCCATCTAATATTCAACTTGCGTGAGCATTTGCCATTGATAAGACTGCTGAATGAGTAGCCCACGAATTATTTGTGGATTGTGTTGACCAGCTGCCTTCCCTCTGCTCTATCACTTCAAAAGTTGGGATGGCGTGCGAAGTTATACTTCGTGTAGCTTTCTCGAAATCTAACAGAGAAACGTCTTTAGAGATTTTTTATTACAACTTACCCGAAATCTACTCACTTTAGTGTTTTAGGGACTTTACCAAATATTGATGGCTGGGCATGGCCAGGTGGTTAAGGCACTCGACTCGTAATCCGAGAGTCGCGGGTTTGAATCACCGTCAACCAAACATGCTCGCTATTTTAGCCGTAGGAGAATTATAATGTGACGGTCAATCCCACTATTCGTTGGTAAAAGAGTAGCCCAAGAGCTAGCGGTTGGTGATGATGACTAGCTGCCTTCTCTCTAGTCTTAAACTGCAAAATTAGGGACGGCTAGTGCAGATAGCCCTCGTGTAGCTTTGCGCGAAATAAAAATTTTATGTTTTTATGTATCCAGTTTTATGTGTTAGTTTCAATTAACATGATTGGTTATCATAGTTATAATAACATTTGGTATTATACTAGTCAGAATTTGCTAAGAATCACCATTTTCTTGTAATTGGTTTATTATATAACACTACTTTTTAAAATGATAGTTTTCCAAGAGCTTTGTGTGACATGTCTCCTGCAATTATCAATTATGTTTCCAACTGTGTGGTAAGATATGACCGCCATTGGATAGCAGAAAGTGGGAAAAACCTGTTATTGGAATTTTCAATGTATTGGAGGCATTTTATGGTTCATTCAATAAACATTCGTAGATCATTCCAAAAGTTCCAAGGTATGTTTACTTTTACTGCTTCATCCAGTGCATTTTGATGCTACGAAGGCACCATATGAACATGAATGAGCTCTCAAGAGAAATAGGGGTGCTCCAAAAGAGGTAGTTTGCTATAGTAGGACTCGGGTAGTCTTTATATCATGGATTTGCTTTCAAAAAGCAGGAATAGTGAACAGAACACAGGGCGATATTCGGCAAAGGGCATATCCCTACTGTTTCTATTATAATTATAAATGGCGACACTTGGGAAGATTATTTTGGATTAGTTTAGTATTTGAGCTTAGGACTGACCCAAGTCTTCTAAAATGATCGAAAATCGCGAAAATGTCCGATTGTTGACATTTAGTGTTCTTGGTCATCGTTCCTTGACAGTATGTTTTGGTCAGTTTGCTGCATAGACTTGACCTCATTGATTTACAACTTTTCTTTGGTTTTGATATTTGTTTTATGGCAAAATCACGTTGGGCTGTCTGTTATGCCCACTTGCGGAGTATCGAACCTGGGATTTTAGTATTGCAAGTCTGTAGGTTTACCGTTGACTCGCCGGTGAACGGTTCCTCTCATTAGCTTGATTTGGATCAGAAATTATTCTTCTGATTTACTTTGTTCTAAGTTATTAAAATTTGTGTGTGTTGTATTTTCTTATAAAAAAGCCTCATCGGGCTATCTGCTGGGTCCACCGAGGAGAATCAAATAATCGTTCTAAACGTTACAGTACAATGTTTTATCAGTTACTTCAATATATAATACACTTTTCGAAATTGAAAATGTATCTCGTATGACTGGATCCCAACCCAGAACTAAAGAAGCTAAACCCAAAGCTTTGAAACAATCTTATTAAAAGAGAAAAACAAAGTAGGATTCATGTGAGTAAACGTTAAAAGTACTATTTTTAAAGACTTAGCTTTGTTTGAAATTGTTTTTCTAAAAGAAAAAGAATAGAAAATCAAACGCGACCCTTTATTACTACAAAATATCACTAGAACTTACTATTCTGATGTAGCCTTTAAAACATTATATTACTGTCTTACCTGTACTAATATATAACGTTTGGTAAGTTGTTTTTTGCTGAATTTCATGCTAGGTTATTCGAAAGACTATTGGCTTGTTTTGAATTTCGGGCAAAGTTATACGAGAGCTATCTACGTTAGTTGTCCCTCATTTAGCAGTGTAAGACTAGAGGGAAGGCAGCTAGTCATCACCACCCACCGCCAACTTTGGGGCTACTCTTTTACCAACGAATAGCGGTATTGACCGTCACATTATAACACCCACATGGCTGAAAGGGCGAATATGTTTGGTGTGACGGGGATTCTAACCTGTGACCTTTGGATTACGAGTCGAGTGCCTTAACCACCTGGCCATGCCGGGCCTCGAAGACTAATTTTAAACTGAACGACTACAGTAAGAAGACAGTTAGTCAAAAGTCATCCACAGCAATTCATGGGATATTGTAATCTAAAATTAGGATTTGACTGTCCCGCTTGTTACACGCTCATTATCCAAAAGTGCGGAACGTGATTTTTTTTAGTGTTTTTTTTTCGGTAGTAACGATGAACGAGCAATAAAACTTCGGATACAGAATCCAGCACGAAGACCACTAAGTTACATTCGTTTTAGAGTCTGAGAAACCCACGACTTTTTCATTTGTTATAAAGCCCAATGGGTTTGAAACCCGTTTTTTAATAAGTCCTCATATTTACTACTGAACTACTGTTTTTATTTATAATTTAATGTAACCAAAGTATTGCTCACTTTCAACAAAAATGAAAGAAGTCCATTACTAATCCATCTTTCTGTATGTGTGTGTGTGTGTATATATATATATAGCAGTTTATATCATACGTTCGAATTCAGCTATAGGTTTTGATATTTCATAAAAATATTAACAGTTAAATTATTTTGGTTTGTGTATTTCAAGTTAAGCTTACATGGGCTACCTGTACTGTGCCCACCACAGATATTGAAAACCGATTTCTAGTGTTGTAAATCTGCAGACACACCGTTGTGCCACTACGGGCTATTATTATGGTAACTTTATATTTATTTAAGGGGGCAAAATCTAATTAGTGTTAACGCTTCAATAAAGTGGATTGATACGCGCTATTCCTCTTTCAATATCTATCCCAGGTTTGATTTATCGTAGTGGATAGAGCGTAGATAACCTACTTTGTAGTTTTACAGGGTGAAAATTCTAATATTTATTATGACTATCGCAATTCAGTCTTGAAAATACTGTTGTAAACTTAATATTTGTAACTTCACTGCCTGATATAAGGTATATTAATATTCTTTTTTAATACTATAATACTTAATATCACGATAGATGATACTTGAATTTTGAACACTTGATATTTGATACTTTATTTACGTTATATTTAAGCTTGTTTATTTCTAAGCGCAAACATACTCAATAAGCTATCTGTCCGATTTTGCGCTCGTAATCTGAAGGTCGCGGGTTAGCATCCGAGTCGCACTGAACATGCTCGCCCTCCCAGCCGTTGGAGTGTTATAATGTTACGGTCAATCCCACTTTTCGTTGCTAAATTAGGGACGGCTAGCACAGATAGCCCTCGAATGGCTTTTTGCGAAATTCAAAAAAACAAACCGTCCGATTTTTAGCGTTAAAAGGTACTTAAGATTGGTACTTTAAAAAAAATTATACTGAATATTTGGCCCGACATGGCCAGATGGGTTAAGGCGTGCGACTCGTAATCTGAGGGTCGTGGGTTCGAATCCCAATTGCATCAAACATGCTCGCCCTTTTAATCGTTGGGCGTTATATGTGACGATCAATCTCGCTATTCGTTGGTAAACGAGTAGTCCAAGAGTTGGCGGTGAGTAGTGATGACTAGCTGCCTTCCCTCTAGTCTTAAACTAGGAACAGTTAGCGCAGATAGCCCTCATGTAGCTTTGCTCGAATTTCAAAAACAAATTTGGTAGTTTAACACTCGGTATTTCTAACTTTTTATTCCCCGGTAAGTCTACGGATTTACAATACCAAAATCAAGGGTTTGATTCTCTTCAGTGGACAGAACAGATAGCCCGATTTTACAGTTGTATATTTTTCTATAAGAAACATAAACACATTTTTATTTTATTAACTTCATATGTGAGGCTTTAAAACTCAGTAATTCATATTTCAATACTTATTTGAAAGTTTAATATCTTAGTATTTAGTACCTTAACCCTTCCCCTTCTGTGGCACAGCGGTATGTCTGCTGACTTACACTGCTAAAACCGAGTTTCGATACCCGTGGTAGGCACAACACAGACAGCCGAGTGTGTAGCTCTGTCTGTGCTTAATTCCAAATAACCTTCATAATTTGATATTTTAATGCTTAATATTTGGTATTTTAGTATCTTCTTATGTGATATTTTAATACTTATTAATAAATTTAAAACTTACTCAATTACAAAAGTCTATTTTGAATTTTGTGAAAAGCTACATGAGGACTAGCTGCGTTAGCCATCCCTAATTTAGCAGTGTAAAACTAGATGGAAGGCAGGTAGTCATCACCACCAGTCGCCAACTTTTGAGCTACTCTTTTACCAACGAACAGTAGGATTGACCGTAAAGATTGGTGAGAGGGGGATTCAAACCCGCGATCCTCATACTACGTGCCAAGTAGTCTTACAAAGGAAGGATCTTAGTATAATGTTGTTCATGTAATTCTTGTAAAAAGTGAACACTCTCGGTCCCAATGAAACAGAAAGAAAATATTGTTTACTTCAATTTTGTATAGGTAATGGTTCACATGGCTTAGTAGATATAACAATAAATATAGGGTATTGGATCACAGAGGGACAAGAAAAATCCCGAGAGTGGAAAGTGTATTTACAAAAAGTTTTGTTTTTTCTCAAACTTCTCATTATGAAAACCTCTAATGAAGCACCTTTTAGGTATTTCACGCACTAAGTTTACAAAAGAATGTAAAGAAAGCTTACATACACATTTTGTGCAGTGAACAACGATGTATATACTTTAGACAAAACAACAACATGTCATTTGACAGTATAATAAGTTTTTAATTGTTGTTCCCAAAAACACATTTGTGGTATTCCTGTACTTGTTCTCGTCAGACACTCGTGGCTGGAATCCACTAATTGGTTGATATATTATTCAACTTGATGGGTTTCCTTTAAGACACTTGACATTTAAGAAAAATTAATTCAGTATTTATTCTTGCTTAGCCACAATATCTTTCCATCTATCCATCTTTTACAATGTTAGTACCTCTTGCAGTGAGTCCCCCAACCGCCATCTTTCATCGTGCAGTTCATATTTTTGGTTGCTAGATGCTTGTATCTTGTTGTTACCCGTAAGAAACTACACGCTTTTGTGACTCGGTTCAAAGAGAAACCGCACAATAACACCATGATCTCTCAGTAATTGTTTTCCATTGGAAGTCGTATAACCGGAATTTCTGCTGCACGAACCACACGTGGCTGATGCCAGCTAAGTGACTTGGGACGACTATGCCAATCTTTCTCAACCTTGTATCGTTCTTCATCACTTTCGAATGGTTCTTCCTCTATGCTAAGCTGAGGAGAGAGTATTTTGCGGGGCATCCTAGGACTCGTGTTACCCTGGTCCCTAGAGCGAGAGTAGTGGTGGTGAATACGAAAATGACCATGTAAAAACCTTGATGAAACATGGTAGTCTGTTTCATACACTGGGTCGTTTCGGGCGAACTCACGAAAGAGGGCGTCGCTTTTCTCGTCAATGCTGTAATCACGCATAAGAAGTCTGTCAAAATGCAGCCTGTTCGATCGGAAGAACCGACGAAATACTGACGATTTTTCTCGCACATCTTGTCGGCTACCTGAAACTGACTGAGAGTCAGAGAATGAGTCGCTATGCCATTGCAAGGCACCATCACTTAGTGTCTCTGGATCATGACGACTCTTTAAGTACTGTCTTCGTTTCTTAAAGGCACTCTTAGTCTTTTTCCGATCAGTTTGAATCCAAGTAGCAGAATCTTTATGGAAAGCAAACATGTGCTCTATGCTTGGTACAAGGTTTTGTTTTACTTGATCGTCTGATGCGGTTTCTAGAGGTTCTGTAGGTTTTTTTACCACACCAAACACACTTTCATCAGGAACAGAGCAAAGAACTGTAATGGTATCTTCGTCAATGGCAGGTTGGATTTGTTTCCGGCTTAGCTTGGGAGGCTTTCCGTTTCCGTCAACAGACAATGACTTATAGCCACTGTCCGCCTTCATCTGTTGCAACATGTGCGACTGCCCATCTCCTGTACTATCAGTGTTGTCTGTGGTTGTGGAATCTAAAGATGTGGTGTGTCCTTCTATTCTACTGACATCAGTAGAAGATCCCTCAGTCTCCATACTATCCAAACTGTTTTCTGTACTTGTAGTCGCAGGTTGTGTAGGTTCTGATGCATATCTTCTTTGGAGGCGTCTAGCGAATAGGTTTTTATAGTTGTGTCTTCTAGATTCGTATGAAGGAGGTTGCAGTAGGTTATTGGTTGTTTTAATATGATCTTCTACAACCGTGTCACAACTCTCATCAGTAAGGACAAAATCTACATTTGACTCAAATGATATAACCTGTGGAATAGCTGGATCCATATCTGGTGCTCTCTCAATGGTGTTTTGTGATTGTTCTTCTTGTAGATCAATATTATATTTTTTACAATTTTCATGATTATCTTGTAAAAATCCATTTTCGCTTTCTTTTGTACATTGTTTCTTTTCTTGAAGTTCCACTTTTTCTGTGGAATAAAACAACTCCTCTTGTTTTTCTGGTAACGTTTCTTCTTTCTGAGACAAAAATGTACATTTTTCTTCATTTTCACCACAAACCTTTGAGCATTTCAAAAGCCTATCTTCTTTGTCGTACTCATCTAAACAACAAATATCTTTCAGGTCATCATCTCCACTAATTTGTAAGATGTCATGAAGTTCTTCTTCCTCTTCCAAAGTGGCCCGAAGTTCCCAGAGGTCTCTATACTGTTGACGTTCAAATTCGTAATCTTCTTCGACTAATTCTTCTTCATCCATTTCGTTACTGTCAGGAGAGGAAATGACTATTGTGTCGTCTCGCACATCTTCTTTACTACCCGTGTCATTGTAACGAATCTTATACATTTCTAAACTTTCCTGCTCTGGAGTAGAGATGTCCGAATGAATTAAAAACCCTTTACGATTTTCCTCTTGATACAGTTCTAGATTTTGTTCTAGAATTCCACGTTCAGTGCTGCAAGCTTCACGCAAAGGCGTTGGAACCTCTTTCCAGCCTTCCCCAACCAGTACAATCTCCAAACTCGAGACTGACCCTTTTCGATTGTTTGGCTCCTTACGTACTTGAAGGTACGAGGGGCCAGTCTCTTCTGGCTTTAAACCGTAAACGATGGGTTGTTGATAAAGTCTTGAGGTATTGTTATCTTTTTCAATATCTGCAGTAACAAGTGTTCGTTGGCACGAATCGGTTATTCGTAAGCATTCTTCCCTATTTACAGTGTGAATGTTCGTCAAAAGGGTTTGTGAAGAAGCCTCTTTAGCGTCGACACCTTTGTCTGTTAGTTCTGGTGCTGTGACTGTTTTAGTGCTACTTAATTCTGGTGACGAATGGGGATGATCACACTGTAAAGATTCGTGTTCTTTCTTTGTTAAGGGTACTTCACCGAGTGAACTTTCCTTGGTTACACGTACGTGTTGCCCTTCACGATGATGCACCATCACCGCTACATTAGTTGGACTGGTTCTTGCTAGGATTTCATCAGGACTGTGCTCTTTCAAAGCATTAGATTCACAAGTTCCTGCCAGAATTTCATCAGGACTGTGTGCTTCCAAACCATTAGATGCACTAGTGTCATTAGATGGCAAACTTTCACAAAGAACTGAACCATCTGATCCAGGTATTTGTTGTTGAAATGTGGTTTCAGCATCTTCATCGTCAGATATACATAGAGATGCTTGTCTTTGGATACCTCCTCCAGAAGATCTTCGAGAGACACTAGAAACAGGTGTACTTCCTCTTGGACCGGAGTAACTATGATAAACAAAAAATAAGTCTTTGTAGAGAAAATCTTTTAAAATCCCCCTCTCCCAATTTTCAGTATTTTGGTCTTGTTTCTCTTTACATCTTTAAAACTCTAAGAACTAAAAACTCTATTTTTAAGCCATTCAGAAATGCAAAACACAATTTCAGTAGAAAACCAAAAACGTAGAAAAGTGTTTGTTGTTGTGCCTGATTATTTGTATAAAAGGTCATATATTACTTTTATTTATCATTTCTGTAATGCTGACTGAATGAAAGCAAAATTTATTGGTACTGAAAACACTATTAAATTAGGATATAATTAGTATTCTTACTTCATGATTATGAGATAATATTTCACATTTCTTAAAGGTTTCTCTTATCCAAACGTATTATAAATACAAATATGGGAAAGGATTGGAAATAAGAAAAAAAACATTAACCAGAAATTTACTGGATTATGTGCCCGTAAAGTTACTTGTCGTGTTTTCTTTCTCTTTGCAAAAATCAGAAAATAATCACTTTTTGTATTCAGTATCTATTCAATTATCACAAAGTTTAAAACGTATCATTTCGTTTCAACTACTAACTGGCGAATAGTTCTCGCATTCCGTGTAAAGTGTATTACATTTCAGTTGTGTTAAAACAGTCAAACCATGCGTGATACTTCACTTTTTAAACAGGGTAAAGTATCGTACTATAAATCAACTCTCGTTTCAACAAGAACACTCTACATGATTGTACAGTAATTTCTATTTCAACAAGGTAATATACATTCATTTTTCTTTAGCACTAACGACCCTCGTTTTCAACCAGTTTAATCTCCATTGTTTATTCCTACATGATACGTTACTGTGTTTATTAAACAAATATAATTTATCGAATTACTTAAATTTGTTACATACAAATATATCCAAGAGAACAAGTATTAATTGGTACTAAACAGTGTGCTGCTGATAATAATATACATAACTATGGCAGCTTTGTGCAAGTATGGAATAAAGTTCACGTGCACATGTGTATACACGTTAAAGTTTAACGGGGTCAGATTGTGGACTAATTTTAAATTGATAGGAGTCATTAAATATCTTAGTTCATATTTGAAAAGCAAAATTGAAACGTCAGTTTCTGTTCAGTTTTGTTTCTGAAATAATATCGTATTCTTAAAATTACTCATCGACCTAAATATTATAATAAAGCAGAAAAGAATAATCCTGTAACTGTCGTCGTCCACATAATGACGAGTGTATTATATAAAGCAATGTTCCCATACAATGAATACCTAGCCACAGAAGAAACCTAAACACTTAAAAAATATTACTAATCCATTTATGTCGCTTCTTTTCATCTCTGGGCACAGGGCAGGTAGATTATTCGGCGTCCAGTAGAAGTGGATTTTATCGGGGATCTCACGTTTCCCCCCTCCTCACATTAAATTTCCTGGCACTCTTGGATCCTCTGATCTCATCCACAGCATTGGATTTATAGATCCCAGTCACTAGATGAACCTGTTATAAGTCCGGTGTGACATAATTAGTTCGATCTCTGTTGACTTGCTTCTTTTCTTCAACATCACAACATCAACGTCGTCTTCACCACCGAACTTGGTCTTCTCCCTTCTTCTACATCCACCAAATTCCTCAGTTCAACAAACACCAACAATCGCTAAAATTATAATTATTAATCTCTAAATATTTTCAAGAACTTAAAATCTACGTCTGAACATCCTGGTTTAGGAAAGTGTAAAATCTTTCCTTTAAAAACTAAGTACATGCCACAATATCGTGTTTCTTTCTTGGTCATAAAACACGGATGCAGCAGTCAGCATGCTTGAGAATATTTTTACAAGTTATTTTGTGATGTCACAAAGGGTAATTTTAACGTAGTGTGGGCAAGATGCCAGACAACCATCTTACAAATAAAATAAACTCGATAATGCAACGGGAGGATCGAAAATATCGCGTATTTTTTATTTCTTTTAGATTTGGTAAACGGTTTCTTCATGTTACTGGATGTGGTAAACGGATTCTTCATGTTACTGGAATTCGAATTAAACCGCAAACGATGAGATAAAGCTTATCTTATCATGGCGTCATATACAAACGAGTAGAGTGGTGTGAGCCTCTGTTGTTTTTTCTCGGATATCAAAACCACAATTAGCGTTTATTTATCTTTTATAAAGGAGATTAATCTTTGTCTTGTTTTCCAGAGTAGCAATTTTTGAAGTAAGGAGACTGTAATAGACGTATGGATAAGTATATTGGCGTGTGGTAACATCGCCTACTACGACAGATGTATAGATCTGTATAATGGCGTGTGGTAGTATCACCTACTGTATTATACGTATAGATAAATGTGTTAAGATCTATGCGTTTTTTTAGGAATGCTGATATTCAAAATGCTACGCTGTACAGAAGCAATCTGATGGCAACGTTTGTCAGATCTTTTACCAGACCATTGTACCAGATTTTATTTTGATTGGCAGTAATGCTCATCGCTATATTGCGAATATTTTATCATAGGACACTTCTATAAGAATGGATGAATTACTTGTCTTTCTATATGCATCAGCACGTCTGTAACCAATCTTCACGGGGCTCATTGTACGCCTACTTCATCCACACTCTACACTGTTGATAAAGAAAGCGAAAAAGAAAATTTCTGAACCGTAATTCAGAAATATACACAATATGCAGCAATGTTCCAGTCAGATTTACAGTTCAGCTTTATAACTAATGTGTTAAAACTCCTTAAAAACCATATATATCCACGAACCTGCTCAGGTTCATCTGAAGGAGAGTGTGTTAATGTATTTGTCATCGGTAAACATTCGCTTAAATTTATATTACGTTAACTTGCCTTTCAGTAGACGACTTAGGTCCAAAGTCTTGAGTTTTGGTTTTCGAAATACCTGAAATGAACAAGAGATCATAACATTGACTAAATATTAATCTAAATGTATATATTTTCAAACCTACGGAAGTCTGAGACTTTTGTTAAATCTAAGAACCCTGAAATAAACTATACAGTTTTAGTGAAATGTTATTTTTCGTGTTTAACGAAACAAACTATAATTCATTTAAATGTTAAAAAATAACATACGACAGCTTACAGTAAAGTGTGTAAAATATACATAAAATCGGAAATAATGCAAATATTAAATATCGGTTTTCATTGAAAATTGGAATGTAATCAGGTGTATATTTTATTAATTAAAATTCATAAGTTTCTTAAAAATATATAATTTTAAGAATTTGTTTTCATCTTCCATTTAATTAATCGAAGGTTGAGCAAGGAAATTTGATTTATTATTGAAACACAAAATGTTTTAAGGAAATGTTAACAGAATAGCTTCAGCAAAACACTACCGCCACCTCCTGAGGAAAATTAACAATCCTGAAAACATGAGGACAATCATGCCTTGAGTCTATGGATCTCTAAACCAACTTTTTAGCTTATGTGATGCTTTAGGCTGAAAAATCTTAATACATGTGCATGCAATCTAGAGAGAAATGTATTGTTTGTTACTTTAAGCATGTACGTATTTATGATTTATCTTTGTTTATGAAATGTCCCCTTCAAAACTTTATTAATAATTTTTTTCCATGGAATTCACAAGTCAAGTACTCAATGGAAATAGACTTTATATATATATTTTTTTTATTTTACTATATATAGATATGTATGGAAAAAAGACCCTCTCAATAAGAAGAAACACGAAGTAAATGACCAGTAAAGATAAACTATGTACATCATTATTATTAGTCTTATTGCAAGGTTTCATATACCATGGAAAATAAATTATCCACATTGATTCTTAAACTTACGTCGATCCTCGTTTTGAAGGAAATAACTTTACTAGATGAGACACATAACATTGTTTAGTATTGTTTCTATAAGTGATTCAGAACAAAGTATTTCTGTTATAACACTCAAGATTGTTCTTTTCTCTGTAGGGACGATGTCTTGTCTTAAAATAATTGAATCTGAAGAAACTTTAGTTACTTGAATCAGTGTTATTACAAACTTAGTAAACTAGTTGATCTAATATTATAATCACCTGGCAACTGTGGTGACGCACATCTGAAAATAGGAAGCTGGTATTCTTCCAAAGTGTATTGTTCCTTGGGCTCCTTGCTACTGGCAGAAAAACAACAACCAACAACAAACAATATATTATTAGCATGGACGTGCTTAATAAAAACTGAAAGAAATGTTGAAAAAATATAGTTTGTAAAAAAAACACTGAAGGTCAAAACTTGTCTGTTCTTATGTAATTAACTTCTCAATTGTTACGTAGGTATCACACTATCCTGTTTCAATCTTAATTTTGGTACAAGTTCTTCAGTCAAATTAGGTAACACAGTTTAGAATACCCGACAACACAGTGTTCTGGATGTTTGAGCAAAGATGCACAAAGACTGTCTGTGTTAATCGTTCCTGAATTTAAATAAATAGACAAGAGGGAAGTCAGCTGTAGAACAGAATATACACTAAATGGGGTATTCTAACTGAATAAAAATATTTGACTGTCACTTTTATAACTTCCGAAGTGGGAAGCTCAAATTTCTTACTTCTTATATATGTTTCGTAGCAACAGAATGCAAAACATGACCTTGGGATTCAGTCTGCTCGCTACCAGACCTAACTTCATCAGTATGCTCTAAGATTTATATAGTGTTTCTAAATAGCCCGTTGCGTACCAACAAATTATTTAACATGAATTTTCCATGCAAGTAAGTACAAACATTATGACGACACCTCAGCTATTAAAAATATAGCTTCAAGTGCTTTTTTTCTGCTATAGCGTTACCCTAGTTATGTTCAGGATACACTTCAACATTTGGCCTGGCATGGCCAAGCGCGTAAGGCGTGCGACTCGTAATCCGAGGGTCGCGGGTTCGCGCTAAACATGCTCGCCCTCCCAGCCGTGGAGGTGTATAATGTAACGGTCAATCCCAATATTCGTTGGTAAAAGAGTAGCCCAAGAGTTGGCGGTGGGTGGTGATGACTAGCTGCCTTCCCTCTAGTCGTACACTGCTAAATTAGGGACGGCTGGCACAGATAGCCCTCGAGTAGCTTTGTGCGAAATTACAAAACAAACAAACAAACTTCAACATTTAAAATAGTAGTTTCACCTAGTTTTATCTCATGCTGTTACCATGGTAACATTAAAAGGAAAACGAACTTCAGAAAAAATACATAGAACAAGTTAATATATTACGTCATTTGCACATATAAATATATATGTCTAATATTGGATATTCACTAATTCATTCTAAGCCTTATTATAATGTAAAAAGAGATTTCAAAATTACCCCCAATATTTTATAAATAACAACATTGGCTAATTTAAAAGACTGGCAAGTCGACTTGTAAAATCTATGATAAACATAACTGTAAAAGAAAGCAAAACCAAAAGATGTGCTCATTTCCCTGTTATTACGTTAAGACATCAGTCAGAAAGCGAGTAATGCCATGGTCTAATGGGAATGTTAACTGAAATAACTATTAATTATTTTTAGTTTATGATTATATCAACCCAGTTTTCGGAAGTTGTTAACTATTAATTATTTTTAGTTGAATGCTTATCTAAAGCAAATTCTGTACCGGGTAGTCCAGTTCATTGAATTAGAAAAAAATGTAGCGATTTTCGTGAAATCACCACCTGGGATGATTCAAGGTAATTCCATGTTTCCCATTTTAGTGGTGTTCTAATTCATGGCTTCTTGCATGTTCATCGACAATGTAACTAGTACAGAGCTCTAGAATATGCAACTATAGTAACTAAAGATTTGGAGTGTAGAGCCTGCAGTTTTCGTACTTGCGGGGTTCCAGAGTGTATATTTATGCTCCAAATTCCAGGAACGTCGTATGGCACTAATAAACTCTCTCGTTGCCTGTTGTAACAGTGTGTGTCAGTCAGTGTATGGTAAGAGTTTTGTGGATAAATTATTTTTTCTTTCTCTCTGTATGTGTGTGTATATATATTGCCTATTTGGTGTTAAAATAGTAATTGCTGAATTATATATCGTAGGTATCGATGTTGATTTCTTAGTGCAAAGCTGCCCCCCAGTGGCTCAGCGGTATGTCTGCGGACTTACACGCTAAAATACGGGTTTCGATACCCGTGGTGGGCAGAGCACAGATAGCCCATTGTGTAGCTTTGTGCTTAATTCAAAACAAAAAACAAAACAAATAGTGCAAAGCTTCACAAACTATGAATTTTAGCATATAAACCTGGAACTTAACTTTGACCTATCGGGCGAACTCTGAGGTGTCGTAATACTGTACTCCGTTTCTGCTCTTCGTGTTTTTTGTTTGTTTTGTTATTATACATTTTCTTCTCTTTATATAACTTTCTTTTTCTGTTTCACTATAAACAATTCCCTTCCCCATGCTGGCTGAGATGATTCAGTGTATTGGATAAGAGGCGATGTCAGCTTGGGCAAACTCGTTTCTTTCTAATTCTCAAGTTAAACCCTTTAGTTCTAGTTTCATTACACAGGTGGCGCTCGAGAATATATGTTAAATTTGACACACAGTGTATTCCTACCATTGTGGGAAGGCGTAAGTCTATTTTTAAGTATCTACCCCTGACTACAGATATGCATATCTGTTTGCAACGAAATTCTAGTGACTAAACGCTTCTGTCTGTTAGATTCCAGCGTGAGTGTTTATTTCAACTATTAGTTTTAGAGTATATACATATATATCCAATAACAGCAGGAGTTACACGTTACGTATTTCTGTAACAAGGAGGTAGTAATTTATCTTTAATAGCTAGAGACTTATGTGAATTGTGAGGTTCTAAAATGTGTTAATTACGTGATTTTAGCATATGCTTTTCTGTTAACTATTGGTTATCTGTAATTCTGTTGGTTGTTTTGAATTTCGCATAAGGTTAGTCGAGAGTTATCTGCGCTAGTCGTTCCTAATATAACACCAATAGACTATAAAGAAGACAACTAGTCAATATTAAAAACTCTTATGCTGCATTTTATAACGCTTTCTCGGATGAAAGTGAAAGCACGCTCGGGGACCGGATTTGAATTCGCGAGATTCAAGTTAAGAGTCGAATATCCTAACAATCAAGACAGTATTTCTGGTGGGTCTCTAGAGAATGCATGTATTCCATATTATCATCCACAAATCTCTGAAGTATTGTATGTAGTTCTCTTTGTTAACTTCACTTTCTATTTATTAACTTCTAGCGTACGCACTTTTGTTAAATTCGGAGTTTTATTACAGTTTTGTAGGAGTTAAACTTGGGTGTGCAGCACGTACATACCTTTCATACACAAATCTAAGTAAAGTAACACGTTTTTGTTACACTTTAAATTTTTTAAAAGGCGCGAACTGCGATTTTTTTTTGTGAAAACAAATATTTTTATAGAAAACAAACAAACTTTGTTTTCCTTAAAAATAAATCATTGTCGAAAAAGATTGTGGCTCAAATGAATTGGAGTAAAATAAATGTTACACTTATTTTTAATTTTATCAATCACAATGCCGAATATTATTATGTAGTTAAAATAGAAAAGAAAACTTAAACTTACAGATGAAACATGAGTTTCTTCTTTTGAACGTGTATCTACTTTTGCACTGATTCCTCTAAGTGCGTTCCCTGTAACCAAAGCGCGTCTACGCAGCGTCTTTTCTGTACATCGCTAATGACGTCAGAAGTGCATACAATGACGTTATCAGATCACGTGGCGTACATTGAAGAATGTATAGAGCGAAGCAATAGATCACTAGATGTACAAAAACAAAGATGTTTTCCTAAAGTGTTTTTCATTTATCTGATAAGAGAAGCCGGATCAAGCTTTTTGTACGTCTAGGTATGAGAAGAGAAACAGATTACTGTTTCGGATGCCTCATCACGTTGGTTGCAGGTTTTGTAAAACGCAGCAGATCCGTTGTTATGAAGTTAAAAACAGAAGAATGCATTTAAAACATTGTTGCATAATTATAAATAAATTACTGGAATATCCAATGGCGTTTTTAGGATTATTATTTATTTTTAATCTTGAGGATATACGGAGCCAAAGAGTAAGTTTTGGGGAAGAAAAATTAACGTTTTCATATCGGTGAGAATTCAGTCCCGAAAATTTCAAAACCTTCATACAGGTGTTAGGATGTTGGGGTGAGAATGTTCAGTTGAGGTGTGCGATTCCTCTCGATCTCAGTGGACATACCCAGGTAACGTTTAACTTATGTTAATTTATATTGGTTCATACTCTTATGTTGTATAAGTAACTAAACTAAGTCACACGTATATCACTATCATTAATCCTTAAATGCATGTTCATCAAGTTTATTGTAATTAATGTATATGATGAATTAATTAAAAAAAGGCAGACGTAGTAAGTTGAATTCATAGATTCATTTCATTAATTAATTAATATTATTTAAAACTGTATACACTTCCCTTTAAACAAAAAGAAAATATCATTTCGGGTTTCCAGTATGCAGTTGTATGTTTCTACTTTTTCTTTTTGGTGAATTACAAGAAATACAAGAAATAATCGTAATTTACCGAATCTCAAAAATCAGTATCGAAATTTAGTAATTCCTAATAATCTAACTGTCTCATGACAGGACCATCCGAAGAACTTCACAGTAACTGATTAACACAGTGAAATAAGTTTTCAAAGCCTGAAATAATTTTCATTTTCATTACTTAACATCACACGTACTCAAGGATGTTGGTTGCAAAGTAAACAAACATGGGCATCTTTTTTTTTTCATAATTAAAAAGCAGTGCGTACAACGAGAGGTTAAACTATAAATGAGGGTACTAAATACCATATGGGAATTCAAGTGTCATTGGAAAAACTGAATCTTTCTTTCGACAATTAATGTTTTTGTTTCACTTGAAAATGCTTTATCAAATTAATGATAGAGATGCAAGAACTTTACCTATAACTATTAACTAATAAATACATTTCGTGCTTTGATCGTATATATATATATATATAAAACACTATATTTCAGCTTATGAACTACAGCAAGATTTGGCTAAATCTCAAAATGTGTTTAAAATCTCCTCAATTTTTATGAACGCTTTTTCTATCAACTATTACCATAAGAATAGATTAGAAACGGCAGGATAAAGTTTCAACTCACCCTGTATCGCACCCGAAACACTTGAAGCAGAACATGGGAAAATTCATAAATTTCATAACTTCACATGACGTCACAGAATTCTTTTCTGTCACATCCTAAAATACTCTTAAGAGAGTTAGACTTAAAAGTTTATGGTTAATGCTTCATCAGATCCAAAGATACTTTGCAAAGAGCTAGGCTTAATAATTTAATAATAATCTCTTGTCACATATTCAAAGACACTCTGAAGAGAATTAGGATAGCTTTTCGTTACACCCAAACTTTGAAAATAACTAGCTTTAACAATACGATAGTAATAATTTGCCACGTCTCTGAAGTGTTTTAGGCTTAGCAGTAAAAGGATAACGAACGACTCGCCACATTAAAAAATACTACGAAAAATGCTAATTTTAGGAGTATGACGGTAATATTTTCATCAAATACCCCACGACATTTGAAACATATTTTTAGCTAACTACTATGAGAATAATGGTTTATCACGCCTAAAATCAGTTTAAAAATAATAAACTTTAATATAATGAAAATAACACTTTGAATAGATTTAGGCTTAAGAGTTTAAGTACAATAATTTGCTACAACCAAAACCCTTTTAAAATGATGTAAAGTTTAACGGCATTAGGACAACACTTTGAAGAGAGTTCTGTAGACACTATTAAGATAGTGTTTCGGCATATTCAAAACCACTGAAAAAGAGCTAGGCTTGGCATCGTGTAAATAACTTTTCGTTATATTCCAAGACTCCTTGATAAGAGCTAGGCTTAGCAGTGTATAAATAATCTGTTACGTACCAAAGTACTTCAAACTTCAAAAAGAGCAAGGTTTAACATACGATAATAAACTTCGAGAAGGTTAAATTGTAAAAGTATGAAGATATTTTCTGTAACATTCCAAAACACTTCGAAGACAAATTGGCTAAAGTGCATGAGGATAATTCTTCGTTACGTTCCAACAAACTGTGAAGAGAGTTTAATTCAACAGTAATAGGATAGCTGTCAGTTATACCTCGAGAGAATTATACAAGAGTTAGGTTTAAGAACATGAGAATAATCTTTCACTGCAACCAAACAATCAAAAGACAAATTGAAGACAGTTTCATGGAGTAAAGTTAATATAATTCTGTATCGTGTATCTTCAGTTTGAAAACATCACAACAATGATATTCTGTATCCTAAGACATTTTGAGTTTAAAAGACACTCAATAGTTTTTTTATGAAACAGAAGTTTCCATCGCTTTTGCCTTGCATTACATATTAAACTAATTTACAAAGACCCGGCCTGCTGTTGATTTACTGCACTGTTCTGGTGAGACGGATTCTTGGGATTCCAAAAGGCCACAGGTCAATTCTTATAAAACCACACTCACAAACTTTCACAAACTACAGTAACCCACGATAGCTTTTACCCACTCGTAGAGTTAGATGAATAGAAGGATTAAAATAACCTGGTATTAGTTTAGAAACATGTACGGAGTGACTACTAAGTCTGCCCATTCAGAATACAAGTGAGAGCGGTGTTGTTACTACTGGGCCTGTGTAGGTGAGACTACGCCCACGCTCCACGGTTTCTTGAGTCTCTAGACAGCGAGTGAGTCGAGAACGGATTGCCATAGCAACTGTGAGTTAGCAAAGACGGTCTATAGGCAGCCAATAAAAAGCCCCACGTAGATCTACGTCATCACGAACAGAAACATCGTACAGCAATGATTGTTGTTTGTCTCATGCATCTCAAGATAGCGTCAGCCACCAAGATGTAGTTTCCATGGTAACAGATTTACCTCTAATGTTCCCTTGACCTTCTTGAATCCGCCTACGAGTAAAGCAATGGTTACCGGCTAACTATGCCTGTGAATACTCTGGGATATTTAAAGAGGAGTTGTGATGGTATTTCATCTCAAATATTGATAAACGACAAATCTGTTCAAGAAATAACAAAACACCAAAACCTTCATCTAAAAACGATTCGAGACAAGCATTTTATTTATTTAAGTGACACAGAAACGCTCGTTTTTCAGTGCAATTGTGCATCTTAATTGAAGTATAACCACGAGTTATTCAGAGTATAAAAGTGGTGTGCTTATTTATTCAAGACTTAACCTGTATAGGTCACGTAATAGTTAATGAAATTTAAAAATTACAACTTAGTTAATATAAACTAAACTGTGTCCGTACAACTTGTAGTTAATATAAGATTGTACCGCTCATATTACAGTTAATGAAAATAACACTTGTAATATACAACTTACACCACAGTTAAAAAAACAAACTTGGATTGTACAAGTTATATCATAGCTACAGTAAACAACAAGTGAACTGTAGATATTTTACGACAATAGCTCAAGCCTACAACTTGTGTTCCCTTAGAAAAGTGTGGTGCATTATTTATTTATTGTTACTTTCAGTAACACTTTTGGCCATACTGTTTAATATACTGAAAGGTTAATACTTTGTAATTTTATTTATTATTATCGTGATTTAATTATAGAGAATAATTTTCATTGTTAATATTATATGTTTATTTAGGACTAATATAGATGTGATAAGTTGGATGAACCTGAGATTATTGCCATAAATTTCGTTAATGACGAGGGTAGCCAATTGACGAGACTATGCATGCTAATCTCTGTAAACAGAAACGTAAGAAAAGTAAATTTAATTAGCTGAAACGGTGGCCGAGTTGAACTTTAGTTTTGCTCTAAGTACATCTGATTTTGATGGTTTGATGGGAAGCTAACATTATTTATGTGACTGGATAATGTAAATTAAACGATAGTTAATGTAAGCAAAATTAGACTAAAGTTAATGAAACGAAAGTTTAGACTGTGTGACGTAAATAATAGTTGATGAAAACAAAACTTACACTGTAAAACGTACATTTTAGTTAACATAAATTTACATCAAAACCACTGGAACCTAGACTTACATTGTAAAACTAACACATTATAATTAATCAAAACTAATCTTAAACAGTAAAGTTTACATCTTAGTTTAAAAAAACACACTAAAATTAGGTTGTATAGCTTACACCAAAGCTGATATAAACAAAATCTGGACTTTATAGCTTGGATTCTAATGAATTTATACAAAAGTAAGATTTTCTAACTTAGTACATAGTTAATGAAAAATAAGGCTTGGACCGTAGCACTTACATTATAGTTAATGTAAACAAAATTTAAATTATAGAGCTTACACTACAGTTAATTTAAATAAGACTTCCTACAGAACTTACAATACAGTTAATTAACACAAAGCTTAAACTTTTGAGCTTATATACATACTTAAGCTAGAGAACTTGAAGTATATATAAACAAAACCTTAGATTGGAAACTTACATCATAGCTAATTTAAGCAAAATTAGACTTTAGTTAATATAAACAAAGCTTAGTTCTTATAACTTAGATCAAAGTAATGTAATAAGTAAAACTTGACAGTAGAAATTACACTGTAGCTAATGTCAACCAATAAAAATAAGAGAATGTACCTTACTTTATGACGTGGGCTAGACAGTTAAACGTCATTGTTAAAATACTTTGTAAGATTCTAGTTTTGTATGAAGCTACTTCAATTAGAATCCAAAAACCTTCATCTAGATTCACACGGATGTACGAATAATAGTCCTTAAGACGTATAGACTCGAACATCACCTGAACAAAAAGTGGAATAGAAGTTTAAAACAGCATGGTTCCTTTTCTGTTAAGACTGATATTATATTGTGTTTTAATTCATTTGCTCTTGGAGCCGGTTTAATTAGGGCGGTCGACTGTCAATTTGCTATTGTCAGAATGGAAACCTTTCACCAAACATGTTTGCCCTTTCAGCCATAGGGACATAAGCGACGGCAAATTCCATTATTCATCAGTAAAGAATAGCCCGAGCGATGACACTGAGTAATTTTAACTAGCTTTCTTTTTTTTTGTATATTACTGCAAATAACCCTCAAATAGCTTAAATCGAAGTTAAACAAAACAGAATATCGGTTTATGTTTCTTAATGTATACGTTTCACCTTATAACTCATTTATTCCTATGTGAATGGCCAAGTAGTTAAGTCAGTTAATTCGCAATCAGAGGGCTGTAGGTTCGAATTCCCTCTAGCCAAACATCTACGCCCTCTCAGCTGTGTAACAGTCATTCCCACTATTCGTTGGTAAAAGAGTAGCACAAACGACTTCTTTCCCTCTAGTCTTACACCCTAAATTCTAAAGCAAACCAAAAAATGTCTACGTGACAATATTTGCCGCTTACATCAGTTGCGTAACGAAATGTTTTGTTTTTTCTCATAGACTTAAGTCCATTGTCGTAGATCAAAGAGAAATGGACTGACTCATTTATTTATCCATCCTTAATGAACAGTTTCATCCAGTTAGGTATTCTATATTTTACATCTCGATTCTAAAGATTCGCAAGTGAAAACGATATCGTGGTATCCCATCACGTTATGCCATTTCTGTTTATATTATTCCAATTCTCATTTGCTTTAGTATGACTGTTGTCCAACACACGGTGAATTATTTGTGTCCCGCCTATCGCGGGTATCGAACCCCAATTTTTAGCATCCTCATCTTGTAGACTTTCTGCTGAGCTATGGAGGGCACATGTGACTTGACAAATAAATACGTTCTAACAACACCAAAAAATTAAAAAAAAAAATTAATCAAAATGTTAAGGTATTATTATTTATGTTTGCAAAGATGCAAGCAATACCTTGTTAATCATTAAAGTTATTTAGTTGTTGTTAACCATAAAAAAACATTAGGATTAAAGATGTTTCTTATTAGTAATGTGGATAAAATAATTAGTACAATTCAAGATATGGAACACACTTGATCAGCTTTAAATATTATTTACCTGTTCTCCATGACCAACTGGGATATGTTGTTTTATATTTGTGTGTGTGTGTGTGGATATATATATATATATACACTGCTGTTTAAAATCTTAAGACCAATGAACAGGAAGAAAAAAATATGCATTTTACGTTGTTAGACTCAACCATTTATTTGAGTAAAGCTTCGAAAGATGAAAATAAGAAAAGGGAAAATAGAAATAAAAATAAACTTTTTAACATGAACGTAAACACTATGAAATTAGCCTAAATACCAGCTGGTTAAAAATTTAAGACCATACCAAAAAAAAGTCCTAAAAAGGGTGGGAAATGCTCAACAAGAGGTCTCAGTAGTGAGTTGCACGGCCGTCATTGCGAATAACTTCAAACGTTTGCTTTGGCATGGTCGATATAAGCGTTTGCAGAATGCTGGCTGGAATGTTATTCCAAGTGGTGAAGATGGCTTCACGAAGATCATGCATTGTTTGGAATTGACGTCCATTTCTATAGATTTTCTTTGCCATCCAACCCCAACATTTTCAATGGGGTTCAGTTTGAGCGAACACGCTGGATGGTCCAAACGAATCACGTTATTCGCCATGAAAAAATCCTTTGTCCTGTGGTCATTGTGGATTGCAGCATTTTCCTGCTGAAAGATCCAGTCATTTCCACACAAGTGAGCGCCTTCAGTCAACAAGGATGCTCTCTTCAACATGCCAATGTAGTCAGCTGCAGTTTGACGCCCCTGTGCATCCTGAATCTCCATTGTTCCATGGAAGGAGAAAGCACCCCAAATCATGATGGAACCTCCTCCACTGTGTCGTGTACAAAATGTCTCCGGTGGGATATTCTTATTGTGCCAGTAACGTTGGAAGCCATCTGGACCATCCAGATTAATTTTTTTCTCATCAGAGAACAAAACCTTCGTCCACTTTTCTACGTCCCATGTTTGGTGCTTCTCAGCAAAGTTTAACCGAGCTGTTTCGCGATGTGGAAGGAGGCGTGGCCTTTGAAGACGTTTAGGATTTTTAAAGCCTTTCTCTCGTAAATGCCGTCTTATTGTTTTTAAGCTGCATTCTGTGTCTGTAAGGGCCTTAATTTGGTTCGACGATCGGCTGGTGTCTTCTCGGACAATCCGTCGAATCCTCCCACTCAACGTCAGCGAAACTTTCTTGGACCGACCACTTGAAATTCTTGTTCCGGATCCCTCAGGGTCTTTTAAGAAATTTGCAACAGCAGTTTTACTACGCCCAATTTCACCAGCGATGGCACGTTGAGAGAGACCTTGCTTTTGCAGCTCGACAATTCTGCCATGTTCAAACTCTGTCAACGTTTTAGCCTTTGCAATGTTTTTACCCAATGTAACACAGATGTCAGTGGGAGATGTTGACAGTGCTATTGCTTGAACACAAATTATTAAATTTTGTTACGTGTTTACCGATTAACGCTTCATTTCAGTGTGGTCTTAAACTTTTGACCAGCTTGTATTTATGCAAATTTTATAGTGTTCACATTTTCTTTTCTTATTTTTATCTTTCGAAGCTCTACTCAAATAAGTGGTTGAGACGCAAAATACATATTTTTTTGTTTATGTTCATTGGCCTTAAAATTTTGGCCAGCAATGTATATGTAAAATGTGTATACTATTATGCCAATTTCTATAAATCTTTTATAAGGATGGGGCATGATAACAATAGCTCCCCCAGTGGCATAGCGATATGTCTGCAGATTTATAACGTTAAAAAAATTTATAACCTTTAGTTGGATAGATGCACGGACATTAGGGACAGGCGTGGTTATGTGTGATAGGTGTGACTGAGACGACATTAGATGGTCAGAGCACACTCAGCCCATTGTATACCTTTGCGTTTACTTACGAAGAAACAAACTTATAATAAATATTTCACAGTTTTCAAGCGATATATATTCACAGGAAGACAAACAATAAGAAAGAGACTCAAACAGCTCAATGTTTTAGCGGGTTCCCATAGTTTATTTAATTAAATAAAGTACTTTGATTATATCAAATACGCAGCGCATAGGATAGCGAAAAACAAATAATTTTGAAAACGTATGGACACATTAGAATGCAGTTGAACTAATTTTTGTTTTTATTTCTTTGTATTGTAAGCTTGAGTACTACCTTGGTGATGAGGTATTGTCGGAGAACCCACAGCTAGTTTCTATTTCCATACTGACACTCGAGTCCAGACTTAGGTACTTGCGCGCCCTCGTGTGTTGGCGTTCCGAGTTACGATTGAAAACCACACGCTGCCTACAAAGGGAGGATGCTTATTAATGTTAAGGTTGAAATATTATCTTCGTAAAAACATATATATACATAAAATTCTCCAAAGCCTGAAAACTCTTAATATTAAAGAAGTCAAGGCTGTACAAAATATTTCTTATTATTAATATAATAGTAATACACAAAAACAACGAAAAACGAGTCGAGATTTCAAAAACATAAATACATCGACAATTTTCATGTAAAATATTCAAAATTACAGTAAAAATTACACGTTTCATCACTTTTATCTATAAATTGAAAAGAAACAACAACTACAGTTCGAAATGTAATTGGTTGTACGATAGGACATAATTGTAATGAGTGTGTTTGTTTGTTTTGAATTTCGCGTCAGACGTCCCTTATTTAGAAGTATAGGACTAGAGAGAAGGCAGTTAGTTATTATCACCCACCGCCAATTCTTGGGCTACTAATTATACCAATGGATAGTGGGGTTGATCGTCACGTTATAACAACCCAACAACTGAAAGGGCGGGCATGTTTGGTGCGACGGGGATTCAAACCTGCGACCATCGAATTACGAGTCGAGCGCCTTAACCACCAGGCCATGTCGGGCCTTAGTAATAAGTGTGACCCTCTATGTAATAAGCTGGGCATGAGGAGTGACTGTATGTGAAGTAGGTGTGTTCATGTGCTGTATAGCGATAATATATGATTTTTTTTATGTGATACGCATGACTGTTTGTGTAATAGTTGTGAACGTATCTAACATATATGTGAATCTAATATCGCGACATGTGATAAGCGTGGTTATTTGTATGCGTGAGAGATGTCAATGTATTATTTTTACGTGTAACTGTATTAATATTAGAAACAGGTATGAATCTGTGTAATACGAATGGTTGAATGTTTGGTTGGTGTGAGCGTGTGTGGAAAAATGATATGAGTGTATTACCACTTAGCGTGATTGGTATGGGTATACGTAATGGTGTCATTGTTCACGAGATGGAGAATTTTGAATCAATCTGTGGAGAGTCTGAAAATGAAAAAAACAACAACAATAAAAACACGATAGATTTCGATAATTGGAATTTCAGGTGGTTTGAAAGGAGGTTTGGGGTGTAGGCATTATTTGGTACGTTACATAAACATCGTGATAGTATGTTAACATCGGAGTCGATTTGCAATATATAACCTTTAGTTGGATAGATGCACGGACATTAGGGACAAGCGTGGTTATGTGTGATAGGTGTGACTGAGACGACATTAGATGCACTCCTATGGGCAATATCTGTAACGAAATGCAATAAACTTATAGCGCATTCTATTACTGAGTGATGTGAGAGGGAAATGAGTCTTTGCAAGAGGAATAAATAATTATAATTATATATATATATATATATATAAAATAAATGAGACCGTATGTGCTAAAAGTGTCAAAAGATGGTGCTACAGTTGTTTCTAAACAGAGTTTTATGATATTCATGAAACATGATATAAAAGTAGAGTGTTTAGTAAATAACAAACAACCTCGTGTGATTCCCCCATTGTAATACGGTACAAGAACTTATAGTTTTCAGTATATAATAACTACAAGCTACTTTCCCATGGTAACACAGTAACGTAAATATAGTGTCTAGTAGATAAAACCTTATGTAATTCTCCCTTTGTAATACAGTACATAAAGATTTAGTGCCTGTTAGATAGCAACTCCTGCAATTCCCCCATCATAATACAGTACATCAACAAATAGTGTCTATTAGAGAGCAATACATGTAATTATCCCACCGTATTCGAGTTAGAAACGAAAGCTGTTGTCATGGTTAAACAAAGATTATCTGTGATGGCAATCCTTGACGAGAAACCCACTCGAAGTAAAGATGTGCCCTAGAACGCTTTTGCTAATAAAGTAGAAAACAGTGTTTCGGCCTTCTTAGATCATCGTTGTTAACCTGAAGATGACATAGGAATGTGACGATTTTTATCGACATAATTTTTATATAATTTCCGTTTCGGAAAAATCTTGTTTTTCTTTTATTGTGTTTGCAAAATCTTTATGTGTCTCTTTTCTCATGGGAGAGCTACATCAGGCAATATGTTGTATTCATCAATGGGAATTGAAAACCTGGTTTTCGCATTCTAAATCCCAAAAGGTACAGCTGTTTTGTTTGTTTTTGAATTTCACGCAAAGCTACTCGAGGGCTATCTGCGCTATCCGTCCCTAAATTAGCAGTGTAAGACTAGCTGGAAGGCAGCTTGTCATCACCACCCACCGCCAACTCTTGGACTATTTTACCAACGAATAGTGGGATTGACCGTCATATTATAACGTCCCTATGGCTGAAAGGGCGAGCATGTTAGGTGTGACGGGGATTTGAACCCGCGACCCTCAGATAACGAGTCGAAAGCCCTTACTCGCCTGGCTATTTGGGCCTTTTTATTTAAATACTGATTACTAAAAAAAAATTACCTAAAGGACAACTAGGATCATCTTAAAGGTCGCATTAAATTTGACCTTTCGATTAAGGTAACAGAAGTTCACCTATTTATCCTATGATATCTCACCATACTTTGTTCTTTAAGAGTGTTAATGTATTTTACTTTCTTCGTATAAACAATTGTCTTATACATTTCGTTGTAACATCTTGTGGAAATTACGTACACTCAATCATAACAAAGTTGAATCAATTCCTTCCAACATTAAACGCTATTGATTTATACGTTAAACCCTATTTATTCAATCGAAACACCATGTCTTTGCTCTCGTATAACTAGATTACTGTTTTTCAAAGATGTGAAAATGTTACACGAATGCCTAAAAGTACATGTTTGTTTTGTAAAGTATTTTATTGGATATTTCAAAGGTTTTTGGACTTTATTTATACACACAATTGTTTAATGCTAATATTTTTAACACTTATTCTTTAAGACTTCACTCGTGTCAATGATTTTACAGTCCATTGCTCTTGCTGGATTTTCCAGTTGTTTGGTAAGAACAAAACACATATTTTATTTCTTTTGAACAATAACATCTTTCGCAAAGAGGTAGACTGCACGTGGTCTGTGAAATTTGTTTAAGAATAGCAAAAGATGTGTGGAAATATTATTATTCGAAAAAAACAAATACTGTGACAACGACGTATGTTATAAACATTGCATTTTCCCGTTAAGGCGTTAATAAACAAAATATTTATTATTATGTTTTACTTATCAGACACACAAGCAAAATGTCAGGTTAGTTCTCACCTCGTTAATGTTTTTCTCTTTTCAACGCAGACCTTACAACAGACCATTACGACGACTGCTAAAATCAAACCACCCGCCACACCTGCTAAAAGGACGTAGATAGTAATTTGTTCACGCTGAAGTGTGCTCTGTGCTGCCGCCTGTGATCAAGAACAGGTTGTTACCAAATTTCAACAGAAATCATTTTTATAACAATGATTTAGTTATTTCTCACTGTTATTAATTATGTTTCACGAGCGAATATTTTAACAAAAATCACAACAGTTTTTGTAGAGGTAGCGTGACCATCGTGTATTAGAACTGTTTATTTTTATAATAGAAAACCCAATTTCTAAAACATGACTTTAGAGAAAAAAATACTTTTTATGTTTTGTTGCATTCAACGATAAACTTGTCGAGAGTTGTCTAAAAACGTTTTATAACATAACATGATATAACTTATGTATGTACATAAATCAGTGGAAAGAAACAAGAACATATTGCTACCTAGGAAGCAGGCTCTATGTAACTATTACATATGTTTGTCTTTTGTATTTAAATTTCGCGCAAAGATACACAATGACTATTTGCGCTCGCCGTCCCTAATTTAGCAGTCTAAGACTAGAGGAAAGGCAGCTGGTCGTCATTACCTAACGCCAACTCTTGGGCTACTCTTTTACCAACGAAATATATGATTGATTGTCATATATAACGTCCTCATGGCTGAAAGGGCGAGCATGTTGGATGCGACGGGAATTCGAACCCGTGCCTCTCGGATTACGAGTCAACGCTTTAACAACCTGGCCATGCCAAGCCTTAACTCTTATGAAATCTAATTAAACAGTACATTGGGATAGGATAAAATGTAATTAAACAATACACTTGGGATAGGATGGAATCTAATTAAACAGTACACTTGGGATAGGATGAAATCTAATTAAACAGTACACTTGGGATAGGATAAAATCTAATTAAACAGTACACTTGGGATAGGATGAAATCTAATTAAACAGTACACTTGGGATAGACAGTTTGATTTGAAGTATTTACGTACACCACTCAACGGTCACCTGGCTAGCCATTTTTAATTTTGAACTTACAGTCAAGAGGGTATGCATTCAGTAAATATCGATTGCCAACTCTTGGGCTGCTCTTGTCTGACCAAAGAGTGGGATTTAATTGTCACACTTATAATACATTCACGGATCCAAAGTGTTGACCACAATGTTTTCCTTACGTTAACAGGACGTAAATGTGGACCAGCATTTCCGTACTGCGACACGCTAACTACTGGGATATGTACGGCTATGAACAGTAGCCAGAACATATGTAGGAACAGGTGTCAGATTAAATAATGGGCTAGGCGGTTAAGGTGCTAGAATCATAATCTAAGGGTCGCGGGTTCGAATCTCTGTCCCACCAAATATGCTCGCTCATTCAGCTATGGGGACGTTATAACGTGACGGTTAATCCCACTATCCGTTGGTAAAAATAATAGCCCAAGAGTTGGCGGTGGTGATAATAATTAGCTGCCTTTCCTCTAGTCTTACACTGCTAATTTTGGGACAGCTAGCGCAGATTGCCCTCATATAGCGAAATTCAAAACAAACAAATTAGATCGAAAGGGAACTTCAGTTCAGAAAAGAAAAAAAGTAAAAAAATAAAGCGTGATCTGTCCCCGTATTTGTCAATAAATTTTAAACAAAGATCTTTTGATATCGAAGTCCCAGTTACTGTTTTGGTTGTGTACATCGTATAGCTACTTTCTCATTTATTTCCACTGACATCTAGAACAACTGTTCTTCGTTTTGTTGTGAAGGAGAAGAGACATCTACAAAGTAAAGGCCACTGTTGAATATCAGATATTGTCAAGAAACACGTGACCTATTGAGTAGACCTGTTTTCAACCCTTACGTAGGTATTAACCTACGTAGGATGCGCCAGCCCAAAACAACAAAGAATAGGAAATGTCAGTCTGAAGGATGAAATTCTAAAGGTTAATGAAACTGTCTTTATATACTGTTTTGTATCCCAGTAGGTTTGACCCTTGTCTTTCTATGCTGTTGTGTATCCCCGTAGGTGTAAACCTTGGCGCCAAGTTGAATGATTTAGCACTTATATATTTGATTCAGCAAACTTCTATTTATTTGACAAAGCAATATTGCCATTATCACTGGAAGTTTATAAATGTATTTTTGCGAAAGAAATATTCGGAACTTCTAAACAAAGTAGAGGCAAAAGGCAAAACACTTCTAAAAAAATATTTAGTGTTATTCAATATAAGAAGAACATCTCGAACTGTATACATTTTACAAAACTAAAGAGTTCCAAAATCACACTCAAAATCCATCCTCAAAGTGAAGGTAATAATTACTAGTACTATCTTCTCCAACACAGATGAGAAGGTTTGGTTTGTTTTGAATTTTGCGCAAAACTACACGAGGTTTATCTGCGCTGGCCGTCCCTAATTTAAGTTAATTAATGTTTAATTTCATTGTTTCGTGTGGAAACCCTACACTTAACATGTAAGAAGTATTTATTTAGATATTTTTACCTATCTATAAATTAACCCACTAGAAGATATAAAGAGTGAGAGTGTTTGTTTCTCCTTCTTATAGATGTTCGTATATTCGAGGTAAAAAAATGGCTTGAATTCCTTAATACAGTAATATTATCCTGCTTTTAAGTTTACTGGGATTTGACGCTAAAAATATTACGTAACAAAAATATTGTTAAATAAATAGATATAAAAGCATTTGTATTTCACAATTAACTTTTTATAATAATCTTGTATAAGGCCTGGCATAGCCAGGTGGTTAAGGCACTCCACTCATTCGTAATCCGAGGGTTGGGGGTTTGAGTCCCCTCACACCAAACATGCTCGACCTTTTAGCCGTAGGAGTGTTATAATGTTACGGTCAATCTCACTATTCGTTGGTAAAAGAGTAGTCTAAAAGTTGGCGGTGAAATTAAATTATGGACGGCTAGCGAAATTCTTGTATAAATAGATGTAGGATCATGATACATTGGGCAACACAGGTTGTCAGACAAGATCGAAACAAAATTGTTATAGAATAAAAGAAAATAGTTTAATCTACTCTAAAACTCTCACATAATATCAGTTTTGTTGGAGATCTATACTCACACATCTGTCTCTCCTGCAGAACTTCAAGTTAATTCACTCAATATTGCTAAACATGAGAATATGTTTATTTAAATTAACCAAAGTATTACCGTTCACAGTTTTTAAAGTGTTAAAATAAAACAAACACAGAGTCATTGTTGTTTAATGCTTCTAAAACTAATGAAATAATTTTTTAAAATGAAATCTTTGAAAGTAAAAATAACTACAGCATTTCTTGTTGAAAAACTAGCAAAGAAAACGGGTGTGAGAGTTGACGTATTCAAGAAATGTTAGCAGCTCATTGGGCCTTAGTGAGAGGTGCAACAAAGGCGCACAACCAATAAAAACAAATGAACAATATCCATTTTATCAAAGCAATAAGACAACTAAGTTCATTATCAACAATAGCTATAGAAAACAATGAAAAAAAGAAAAATATTCCATTGATGAAAGGAACTTCCATTGGATAACAGTATGACATCTGATTCTACGTATAGATTTAGTAACCTAACCACAAAAACAAAGTAGTTTATTTTCAAATATTGAAATTACTGAAGCGAAAACAATTATAAAACTAGTGACCTCTGACAGTAAAAGGGAATATGAACATATTGCTAAACTCGGTCAAAAACTAACGATAGCTGGTAAAAAGAAGGAACGTAAACATAACTGTTAGTTCAGTCATAAAGCTGATGATATCTTGTAGTAAGAAGGAATATAAACATGGCGTTAAATCCAGTCATAAAACTAAAGATATGTTGTAATGAAAGGGAATGTAAACATTACGTTAAGTCAGTCAAAAACTGATGTCTTTAGTAAGGAGAAATACAAACAAGTCGTTAAGTATTAAAAAATTAATTAATTAAATTAACCAAAAAGCTAATGACATCTGATGCTTGAAAGGAATATAAAAATAATATTAAAACAATAAAAAATCTAAGGACATCTAATAGTTAGAAGGAATGTAAACATAACAAAATCCTATATTTGGTAATAGTAGAAATATAAACATGGTGTTAAGTAATTCAAAAACAAATTATACCTGGTAGTTAAGGAACATATAAACATGACAAAATACTATATATTGTAATTAGTGTAAATACAGACAGGGTTTTAAGCAACTCTAAAACAAATTCAATCTGGTAGTTAGGGAACATATAAACATGACGTTAATTCTAAACATCTTAATACTAAGTTGGTTTCGTGTCTTCAAAATCTAACAGTTTTCTTAACTTAAAAATGAAACATGAGGTATATCTGTCATTACAAAGTTACTAAAGAAAAGATGTATCGCTTGTAACTGGACGTTTCACTTGTCTCGTGAAAAAGATAAATCTTGTTAAATACGATGCGTTTATTGTATAGTTATAGGGTTTGGTCAGAAGAAAATATTTCATAATATTTCTGACTATAGAATATCATCACATCTGACAAATAAGCATTATAAAGATTGATAATGGGAGGTTCATAAAGGAAATGATTAAATTTTGGTTTGATTATTAACATTTGTATATACGGAATGAACCAATACGTATTACAAATATAAGTTCCAAACCCCAACAAGAGAGGGCAGGATTATTCGTAATCCAAAATAAGTTTTCAGAGGTGATGTCGAGAAACCCACTTGTTGAGAATTTTATATGCAAAAACGGCTCGTTTGGGTTGAGAAAATGTTTGACAAAGAAGGTCGAAACGTTGTTCGCTCTTCTATGTAAAATATTTTCTCAACCCAAACGAGCCGTTTTTGCATATAAAAGTTTTCAGAGGGTTTGTTTATTTGTAGTTAAGTGCAAAGCTGCATACTGAGCTACCAATGTTCTGCCCACTATGAGTATCAGAATCCAGTTTCTAACGTTATAAGTCTCTTTATATACAGTTTTGCCACTAGGGGCACTTTGAAAATAAAAAATAGTACATTAAAATCTATTAAGGATTAATGGCGTCTGCAAGAATGTGTTGACTAATGATGTGCAATAATAATTTATTAATTTTAGATACATAACACACATTTTGAAGGAAGAAACACCAATTCCTGTACAAAACTGGATTTGGAAAAATCTATTAGCTAAAACAAGCTACTGGAGGATTTATTTTATAAGTTCAGAAGAAATTCTTTATTGAAATTGAGAAGAGCAGCAGTTGTTTGGAAGAGAGAAACCATTGAAGTTCGATAAAGTGCATACAGTTGCCATAGTTTCAGACAGCAGAATCTAATAGGGGGCCGAAAAACATTGTATTAGATTGTGTAAAATCGTACTTGTCATCTAAGCTCCAAAATAAGTTGAGACAAACAGCAAGAATTTGTAAGAGAAGAAAGTTCAGGTTTGTTGCAGGATAAAGCTTATAAAATGTATTAGGAAGTTATCACATTTGTACATATACATAAAGAGAATTAGTAACTAAGCTGATGTATGCAATCTGGATTATGGATGAAAAAAAAATTCGGATTCGATTCTGGATTTGAAATTGCCATAAATCGACAAATAAAAAACCAGTGACAGATTGTAAAATATTTTAAGATATTTATTTGTCAAATTACACTAGTATAAAGGAAAAAAAACAACATTCAGCTGATGAAATCTCGTAGTAAGAGGGAAAATAAAAATAACGTCAAATTCATTCAGAAAAACTGACGATATTTTGTAGTAAGGAAGAATACAAACATGGCGTTATATCCAGTCAAAGAAACTAAAGATATGTGGTGGTAAAACAGAATGTAAACATTACGTTAAATAAGTCAAGAAACTGATGACTTCTGAAAGAAACAACATTAAGTTTTGGAAATAAAATATGAAAACAGTAAAGGAGTAACAAACAAAAAAGTAGCGACAATGTATTAATTTATTAAAAATGAGATTAAGTAAGTTCCACAGTGTTACTACACCTCGATTTCATATCAATGTAGGATTGTAAAATATTGTTTTCAAATGTATTGTTATTCCCAACAACTAACTCAAGTCGATTACTCGTTTTTTTAACGTTTTTATTTACTGCATAAGCTCATATAGTCCCAAAAATATTCATGTTGAATCTTTGTGAAAGACATGTTTTATGCGTGCTACACTGGGATCTTAACCGTCACAATGTCGTTTCGCCGTTATACATATATTTATATGTATGTGTATGTGGTTGGAGAATTTTAAAAATAAAAACTTGTTTTTTGCAAAAGAAACTACCGTCGTTTCATACAAGTTGCTTGCCATCGATACCGCAACGGCTGAGGTATCAGCGTAAAATATACTGTATAGTATTTTGATATAACGTGTATAGTAAACTGTAGTATTTTGATATAACGTGTATAGTAGACGGTAGTATTTTGATATAACGTGTATAGTAAACTGTAGTATTTTGATATAACGTGTATAGTAGACCGTAGTATTTTGATATAACGTGTATAGTAGACCGTAGTATTTTGATATAACGTGTATAGTGAACTGTAGTATTTTGATATAACGTGTATAGTAGACCGTAGTATTTTGATATAATGTGTATAGTAATCTGTGGTATTTTGATATAACGTGTATAGTAAACTGTAGTATTTTGATATAACGTGTATAGTGAACTGTAGTATTTTGATATAACGTGTATAGTAGACCGTAGTATTTTGATATAATGTGTATAGTAATTTGTAGTATTTTGATATAACTTGTATAGTAAACTGTAGTATTTTGATATAACGTGTATAGTAGACCGAAGTATTTTGATATAATGTGTATAGTGAAATGTAGTATTTTGATATAACGTGTATAGTAGACCGTAGTATTTTGATATAATGTGTATAGTAATCTGTGGTATTTTGATATAACGTGTATAGTAGACGGTAGTATTTTGATATAACGTGTATAGTAGACTGTAGTATTTTGATATAACGTGTATAGTAGACGGTAGTATTTTGATATAACGTGTATAGTAGACCGTAGTATTTTGATATAATGTGTATAGTAATCTGTGGTATTTTGATATAACGTGTATAGTAAACTGTAGTATTTTGATATAACGTGTATAGTAAACTGTAGTATTTTGATATAATGTGTATAGTAATTTGTAGTATTTTGATATAACTTGTATAGTAAACTGTAGTATTTTGATATAACGTGTATAGTAGACCGAAGTATTTTGATATAATGTGTATAGTGAAATGTAGTATTTTGATATAACGTGTATAGTAGACCGTAGTATTTTGATATAATGTGTATAGTAATCTGTGGTATTTTGATATAACGTGTATAGTAGACGGTAGTATTTTGATATAACGTGTATAGTAGACTGTAGTATTTTGATATAACGTGTATAGTAGACGGTAGTATTTTGATATAACGTGTATAGTAGACCGTAGTATTTTGATATAACGTGTATAGTAGACCGAAGTATTTTGATACAACGTGTATAGTAGATTGTAGTATTTTGATATAACGTGTATAGTAGACTGTAGTATTTTGATATAACGTATATAGTAGACAGTAGTATTTTGAAGTAGTACTTTTTTATAATATATAATTTAATATTGGAATAACAGAAATGTTTACAAGATAGGTTATTTTGGCATCTTGACAATCCATAAGCTTGAAGGGGTGAGTCATGAAGAAAGTTAAAGAACAGATCCTGGTGGAAGCTTGAAACGTGTTTTTTTAGCTTTGGACAAACGAACATGGTGAAGACATGGAGTAGTGATTCTGGTCGAGGTTTAGAGAAATGATACTGGCGGATGTTGGAGAATTATCGTAATGGAGGCTTTGAGAAGTGGTCATGGTGGATGTTGGAGAAATATTCTGGTGAACGTTTAGAAAGTCATCCTGGTGAAGGTCTTAAGAAATCAGCCTGATGTCATTTGCAAGCTCTGTATTCGTACTTTATCAAGGTGGCTAATATGTATTTCCTATTTAAAATTACCACAAATTATTAGCTTGTAATCATTCATTTAAGTGTGTTTACTTTGACTTATTACCATCTAATATTCAGAAGCATTCTGTTTGTCCATAAAAACTTTAAGATGTTAAGAAGCCTTATGTAATAAATCAATGTGCAACATAAGTTGTCTGGTGGAAGGAAGGGCATAATAAAAATAACAGGCCACAGATAACGAGGAACGTATAGAGAAGTCTAAAGAAGACATACAAATAATAATCAAAGCAGAGAGAGTTTGTTTGTTTTGTTGTTAAGCACAAAGCTACAAACTGGGCTATCTGTGACGTGCTCATAATGTGTGTAGAAACATAGTTTTTAGCGTTATAACTTTCCAGTTGTACCACTGAACTCCTAGGGAGAGGACAGCAGAGAGACAGAGGAAGAAATAGTTTGAATTATGAATAAGCTTTGGCATCAATAACTAATGAATAATTAGGTGTTCGTTACTTTTGAATAATTTTTATAATATTATTAACATAACATACACTAATACATATTAAGTTATTTAACGTAACACCAGTTTAGCTCGTTTCTAAATTCACTGTTTAGAATATATTCAGTATATTCATCATATAATAATTACTTTTATGTCGAAATTTTCATCTTTAGAATTCAATCATCTTCAAGCTGTTTCTAAAGCGTTATATTTTTAGTTTGCATATATTTGTTTTCTAATTATTCTAAGTGAAAATAGTTATGTTAAGTTAACAAAAACAATTAAATTATGAGAAAAATAGTCTAATTAAATAACACCAACCTGAACTAGGACGAGGCTGAAAATAGCTGTTAATTGATAAATATCGAAAAGTCAAAATTACTGCACTACTTTTAAAGTCCAAATTAAAGTAAAATAATTCAAGTCTAGGGTAATTCTATAACCACCAAAATAATTAATATGAGTCGCCATTAACAGTTACAAAAATTAGAATAAATTGAACGAAGTTAACTGTATTTATGATAAAATAACAGAGGGAAAATTACTGTATTTTATTTCAATTGCTTGAGTGTGTTACTGATATAAACATAACAGTAATTTAGAATAAGTTAACAAAATCTGGTATGTTTTAAATAAACATCTAAACTACTATAATGGCCAAATGGATAAAACTTGGCATGTTTTAATGATGTTGACCAACTTGAAAAATCTGGCACCACCACATAGGACAGTTGATAAAACCTGGCATTTAGCAGTGTAAGATTAAAGAGAAGGCAGCAAGTCTTAATTACCCATCGCCAACTCTTGAGTTACTCTTTTACCAACGAATAGTAGGACATTTCAAATGAATTTGAAATTTCAATAAGTCATTGTAGTTCATGTCACTAGGGTCAGTCATACTCTGTTTGACTACCACTATAGATCTCGGTAAGTTTAGTTTTCGTTACGATAATCGTCGTCATGAAGTTGTCATGTCCAAAGTATTTCTCTACATTCTGTATGCTTTTCATGGACTATCTAAAGTTCGAAAATAACGGTTTCCAAGAGCTAATTTCAACACTGAGATCGCACAAACATCCATAGGTAACGTGACCCATATGTTTTAGTATGAGGAAGAAGCACGAACATCTGTTTTATTCTAAGCTGCTTGAGACAATAACCTCCTACGGAGTGGGGGAGTTCGATTAGTTTGTTTCTACTTCGGGCATTCAATGGATTCACTGCTTGGTTTACGTCAATGTGTCACATGCACAAAACATAAAAAGCATCCAGTTGATGTCAGTAACCTCATTGGATTGACAGATACATTATAGTTTTCATGGAGAAGAGAAGGGGGGATTGAAGATGTTATATAGCCTATTAGGAAAATCTAGTTGTTTTTGTGCTGTCTTAGAAATACATAGTAGAATTAGGTAATACTGTATTTGATTGCAGAAGAAGACATACATATCAGATGATTCTAAACTACTGTGAAATTCATGAATTATGTAGTTTTTAAAATTGTCACACGTGTTCACTTCCCCGTCACCACCAAACATGCTCGTTCTTTTAGTCGTGGAGGCGTTATAATGTTACGTTCAATCCCTCTATTAGTTGGTAAAAGAGTAGCTCAAGAGTTGGCGGTGGGTGGTGATGACTAGCTGTCGTTCCTCTAGTCTTACATTGCTAAATCAGGGACGGCTAGCGCAGATAGTCCTCGTGTAGCTTTGCGCGAATTTCAAAACAAATGAACGAAATACGTGTTTACCGCTACATTTCTTGTTTTAAGTACGTGATAGCATACTCACTATACAAAAACTATTCATTTAGTCACTTTATTAAATCTATTGTAATAAAATAAATTTGATTTTGATTGTTTACTTGTTTGTGTCTTCGTGCAAAGCGACACGAGAGCTATCTGCGCTAGCCATCACTAATTTATCAGTCTAAGACTAGAGAGAAGACGGCTAGTCATCACTGATCACCGCCGCCAACTCTTAGGTTACTCTTTTATCAACGAATAGTGAGATTGACCGTCACATTATAACACCCTCACGGCTGAAAGGGCAAATATGTTTGATGTTACAAGGATTAAAGACTCGCGACCTTCAGATTACGAGTCGAGCACTCTAACCACCTGGACATATTAGCCCTGTCCAACCCCACCCCTAAAAAGAAAAGAAAACAATGTTGTAGATGCGGTAAACATTATTTACTTACTCAAACTAGAAACTTCTATTATGACTCCATAAAATATAATTCTGAGTAGTTCTGGGTAGATGGCTTTTATCACTCACTTATGCGTTCGTTGATTCTCACCTGTTACAAGACAGTCGAGGTACAAATGATCACAGATGTTATTCTAGATGGTGTTGGTGTCTTAAAATGACTCATATTTCTCTGTTTTACAAAACTATTAAATATAAGAAATACTCTCTTTTTTGGGAATGCTAAATCCACGATTTGAACACATCAGTATGGTATGAATGTATGAATATCTTGTGTTAGAAAGGACCGTTACATACCCTTCTCGAAAGCGATCAGTTTTCGGTGACATCACATTACATACATAAAACTAAACAAAGCCAAACTGTAGTTCTGATTTTTTTCCATTTCGTCTTAACTTTATTTCGGCCGTGGTTGTCACATGACATGTTGATTTGCACACTTAACCCTCCGTACCGGTTCTCTGGTCTAAAGTACAGAGTTTGTTTTTGTGACAAAGAGTGTGAATCGAGAGGTTTTGGTTCCACAATCTGAACACGACAACCACAAGGTCACACACGGCCCAGTAAAAATACAAGAAAGCTTTTAACAATTTGTTTTCACGTCCACTCTTCAGGTTTTTATGTTTTTAGTGATACTTTGTTTGTTTTTTTTAGAATTAAGTATACAACTACGTAATGAGCTATCTGTACCCTGTCTGGAAACCTGACTTCTAGCTGTGTGAGTCTGTGTACCACTGGGAGTAGTTCTGCTCTGAGAAGTATATTAAAATATCAAACTTACAAGAGATAAAAAATAACTGAAGCTCAGATTTCTTTGTTTATTATGATACATATATATTATTCTGTTTCATAAATTTTATTTTTACCTGAATTATTCAAAGTACTGAGTGTCAATTTACATTAACTTAGATTTCATATTTTAATATATTGTAATTCATACTAATATTATATTTTCAGTGGCATACTGGTATGTCTTTGGAGGGCAACGCTAGAAATCGGGTTTCGATATCCGTGGAGGACAGATTACAAGTAGCCCATTGTGTAGCTGTGTGCTAAACTTAAAAAAACATATATTTTACATTAAAATATAGTGCTGCCATCTGTGAGATTAGTGCAAAATCACATACACCTGAACATAAACCAAACACGAGCGAGGTTTATACTTCAAAGGAAAGAGACTTTCCCAAACTGGGGCGTTTAGTGATATTAATATCTTCTTCACCCGCATAGATTTACATCTCTGAACACCTCAGTTTAAGAAATGTTATTTCATTTAAAAATCAAATCCTATTATGGATTTTTTTAGATTTATTTTTCATCATGAAAAATGCCCACTTTTGGTATATCGGCGGAAGTTTGAAAAACATAATTAGTAAAGAAGTTAAATATTGTTCACCATTATTAATATTATTTTTAGTGCTTTTAATACTTAAAAACAAATATGATATAATCACTCATCTTACACTTTTTAATTTTTAGGTATAAATGAAAATATTTATATTAACTTTCCAGATTTCTCTAAATATATCAGTGTCATAAATTCTGTGCCCTGCAGTATTTTATTATGATTTATACAAGTCTCACAGACAACGAAAGGAAAAAACAATAAAAATGAACGATCGCGGTCACCTTGTCTAGAGCTGCCAAATTATAAACAACTGGTCCGGTATGGGCAGCTAATTAGGACGCTTCACTCGCAATTTGAGGGTCGGGGGCTCGAATCCTCTTCCAGTCAAAGTTGCTCCCACTTTCAGCTGTCTGGGAAGTATAATGTGATGATTAATCTCACTATTTATTGATAAAAGAGTAGCCTAAGAGTTCGCAGTGGGTGGTGCTGACAAGTCCATTTCCATTTAGTTTTTCACTGCTAAATTTGAGATGGCTAGTATAAATAACCTTCGTGTACCTTCACGTGAAATTCAAAACAAACACGAAGTTCCTTCAGTATCATTAAGGTATTCATGAACAAACAAAGTGTTACTTTAAAACACTCTTTTTTTTACGTAAATTAATCAAGTTTCGATTCATGTGGCAGACGCAGCACAGATAACTTATTGTTTAGCTTTGTGTTTAATGAAAACAGACGAATAAATTCAAAGCCAGTTTTGATGCTACGGATTTTACATTACCTTTTGCATTAAGACGAACAGTAATTTATTATTTTCTTAAATGAACAGTACTTTTAAGCAAATAGAAGTGGAACGTTGATTTAACCCTTATTTTACGTTTCGTCTTTGCTTTATTGTAAGAAAGTAAAATGATATTACGTAGGGAGATGTCTTTATTACTAAACACCAGGTGTTCGATCAACCCCAGAAACACGAAGATGGATTTGTTTGTTTATTTGTTTTGAATTTTAGCACAAAGCTACACGAGGGCTACCTGCGCTAACCATCCATAATTTTACGGTGTAAGGCTAGAGGGAAGTCATCATCACCTACTTGGGCTACTCTTTAACCAACGGATAGTGAGATTGACCGTAACATTATAACGCCCCCACGGCTGAAAGGGCGATATGTTTGGTGTGACGGAGATTCGAATCCGCGACCCTAGGATTACGAGTCGAGTGCCTTAACCACTTGGTCATGTCGGATCCAAGAGGGGTTGGATCCAAGGCCAGATTAAGGGGTTTATTGATCCTAGGCTTTTCAACTTATAGAGGCCCCCTCGAGACAGAACTTCTACGTGAAATACATTTATAGCCGTAATCCCGGACTTCAGCTCAGTAAGCCCATGCCTTAATCCGGAGTTGGCTGGAATACATGAAAATTTCGTACTGAAAGGAAATTAGGTATGACACCTAAATGACGTTTCTCCTTCAGAAACTGTTCTCACTTACCTAAGTTACACAGTTTAACTTATAACGATTGAGGTTTTATTATATACCAGTACAATTTACATACTTTGCAAGATATGTAATAGTCACCTGTAATATAATAAATATAATTTCTTGATATTAACATGCTAATGTACTTCAATTTATTTTATATTAAAGGTAATTTGTTTTTGTTTGTTTGTTTTGGAATTTCGCACAAAGCTACTCGAGGGCTATCTGTGCTAGCCGTCCCTAATTTAGCAGTGTAAGACTAGAGGGAAGGCAGCTAGTCATCACCACCCACCGCCAACTCTTGGGCTACTCTTTCACCAACGAATAGTGGGATTGACCGTCACATTATACACCCTCACGGCTGGGAGGGCGAGCATATTTAGCGCGATGCGGGCGCGAACCCGCGACCCTCAGATTACGAGCGCACGCCTTAACGCGCTCGGCCATGCCAGGCCCAAAGGTAATTTAGACACTAGTTAATAAATCTGTATCTAAATTATTGAACACTTAAACATTTTGGTGATATAGGTTCACGAACAAATCTAAATAAATAACAACGCTTGTGTTTGTCTGCCCGGCGATTTTCTCGCAAATTTCTCGATCAAACACGACAAGTCTCATAAACTTAGAAAGAAGTCCGGATAATATATTGGCTATTTTCATTCAGAACTACTTCACATGATTTTCGCTTTGTCAAACTTTTTAATGCAATAAATATGCTACACGATAACATGATGCCATTACCATCACGTGACTACTGACTTCGATTTTAACCGTCCCACAGTGACACAGCAATATATCTGCGGACTCACACCGTTAAAACCGGGTTTCGATACCCATGGTAGGTCGAACACAGATAGCCATTGTGAAGGTTTGTGCTTAATTAAAAAAACAAAAACAAAGACGATTTCAACTTTAATTTTTGTTTGTTTGCGAATTATTTCGCACAAACAACACTTAAATTAAGAATTGCTATGGACTTATTTATTTGGGTCTAAAATACGCAAGTGCAGTTCTTCCCAGACCATATGCTCATCACTTTGTGAGTATGCATTCAGATGGTTCTTCATAGCCAGCTATGTCTTCCTTCAGTACAGCGTTATATTAACTATTCTTTGCAATAATTTATTTTCAGTTCGTTTCATATACTGTTATAAATATATTTTAGTTACTTTTTTTTAGTACGAGTTTTATTTGCCCTTTTTGTGAGTCTCTTTGTTTCAACAATTTTTTTCTTGCAAACAGACCAGGATATATCGATCTAACACATAAAGTCTGCAAGTAAACACAACTTAAATGGCATGCGTGGAAATGATAGAATAAGGACATTTCAAGCGAAGAGCATGCATACTACTACTATCACGTATTAAAATATTGTATTAAAATTTCAAATGGCCGGAAATTTGAATTTAGAGGTTAACTGAATGTCGATATGTATCAAATTTATGCCACTTGCCAACAAGATTGAAACAACAATATTCCTTCCTAACAGAAATATATTTTAATATGCCAACAATGTTACAGTTTATAATAACGGCTATTACAAATAATTATTTACATACAAAAGTTTTACAAACCTAGAAACAGTAATAAGTTTTCTATCTGACCTGGAACTAAATATTTTATTGGCGGTTTACGACGGGCGAATTAATTCTAAGTTGACAAACTAGCTAGCTCTCTATTTTTGACTGCCTTCACACTGTTTACACACTGGCTTTTCTTCAACGAATATGTCTAATTCTAATTTCCTCGTAGAAGTACTAGCGTTCGAAGTTAATTTTCTGAAGTTAAACAGTTTATAATGTTCGAAATCTATAAACATTCTTGGTCATATTTATATAGTTTTCCGATTGATAGGCGTTTATCACAATTATAGCTTCCAAGGTTTATAGTATACTAATATACTAGCTGTAGGAAACCAACAATTATAAAACTGTCTATAAATGTTTTGGGTGAAGTTCTCTAAAGTTCAGTTGGCAACAATATTCTAACGTACGCTAGTGCTTTTGTAAAACATATATTATTGATTCTTACACTTGAGAATCTTCTACAAATTTAGAGAATAAGCGGGACTTTCGTAGTACACATTTTTCAGTACAAGTTACATGCAATTCTAAATATATTTGAAGCTAAAACTAACACAGATATTAATACAAGTATATAACAGTTAAATCCGTTAAAATTACTAGTCTGATAACATAGATTTACATGCGTCATGTCTTACGTCGTTGGTAATCTTGTGGTAATCTAGTAACCAGATTACTAGTTAATTACTAGTTAATAATCTAGTAACCAGATTATTGAACCGTTTGAACTTTCTGTTGGCAGATAATTACTGTCAATTTCTCTGAATGTTAAAATTATTATTATTTTTGTGATATATGTATTTAACCGGTATGTATTATGGTATTTGTGGTAATATAAAACTTAATCCTGTATCCCTAATAATTAAATATCATAAACTATAATATGGAACTGTACGACGTGGGAGAGAAATGCTTTCAATGGATTAGAATATTCAATGTCTTCTTCCATAAGAATGAAATTGAAAAGATAAGGTAACCGGTTATTTTGTATCTTCAAATGTTTGGAATAGACGATGGCCGCTAATTGTTTTCTCAAAATATTCAGATCAAAGTGACCGATTCCTCAAACACTCAATTAGACTATTTTCAAATATTAGACTGTTTTAAAATACCAGTGCACATTTTCATCCCAATTCTCAAATCAGATCTTTAGAAAGTTATTTTAATCATAATGGCCGTTTTCTCAATTACTCACACAAGGCTTTTTAAATAATCAAATGAAACGTGTTTAGGTTCTCTTTTTTAAATGCTATTCTCAGCTGAATAATTAAATATTCGACCAGATTTATGTCAAATGCTTATATAAGAGTGGTCGATGTTTTTCAAGTACATAGTATCATATGTTTAGCAAATTATTTTTTATAACATTTAATTTGATTATTTTAACATTTTTGCGAATTACTGTATGGTTTAGTTATATAATTAACTCTGTTATTGTTTATATTGTACTATCTGGACCAAACTACAATCTATATTAATCACAAACATGTAGCAATTCATCTCGAACATTAAGTCACTGTAAAAATACTTCGTCAGAGTCGTTTGATTGTTTTGTTTGTTTTACATTTCGCGCAAAGCTACACGACGATTTTCTGCGACAGCCTTCCATAATTTAGCAGCGTAAGACTAGGGAAGAAGTAGCTAGGCATCACCACCCACCGCCAATTATTGAGCTACTCTTTTACTAACGAATATTAGAATTGATCGTATCTTTATAACGACTACACGTTCTGATGGTGTATGGAACAGAGATTTTATGTATTTTATTAGTTAGATTCCGTTATTTCCTTTGTGTCAGTTTCATTCATAACACTAGTTATATATTAAGTATATATAATATATGTATTACTCTTCATTTCCTATTTTATATATACGTGTGTGTTTCTTCATTATCCCGAGGACTGTTTTTGTATTGTTAGCTGGCCGAATCATGAGAGATGTTGGAATTACGGCCGAAAATGTCGCTAACAGCGAGAGTGTCACATAACCGAATCAATGTATGATAACTACTATAATTGTGAACAATGTATATATTAAATTAGCCACGTTTATTATCGGGTTGATTTTGAGTTCTGTCTGTGTAGGTAGTTTGCTTTGATCAGATGAAAGTACTAAATAATTTTCGATAAGATCTATACATTGGCTTGTAGAATCAATATTTACAGAATGTTATATTTAACACAAGGACCTCTTAAAGAAACAACAGCAGAATTCCCAGAGGTTAACATAAAGTCAGGAATCTCATAGACACGCTTAATGCCACACTAGACCTAATAACACCTAATTTTGATTTATATATTTTAATTCTATATTTTATGAGATACTACATGGTGTTTTCAAACTGAACGACATTTATATAACACATGAAGTAGACAGACGAAATAAAAGTTCCAGCTTTTATACCTAACTGCTATTAATTTATAACTAATCATTAGAGTGAGGATAACTAGTCACCACAATTCGAAGCCTGAGCCAATTTTTTGGATAAACGTTACTTTTAAAACGCTCACTCATAGCTATTCAGATGCATATCGCAGGCTCGGACCTTAGACTCACCCCAATTCGCACTAAGTTACACCCTGATATACACTGAATAGTTACATGTTTTTTTCACCATATTGTGCTTTCCTATATTGAAATCAGTTAAGGTTTCATATTCTATCTGAATTAAGTTCCGGACGGTTAACCGATGAAAAGTTTAGTAAGCTCTGTTTGTTTATTAAATGACTGAAAGGATTATTTCGTTACATCGTGGTATGTACACTAAACTTATAATGCAGCCTTTCATTCCTGGTATGTAGTGTGTTGTTCTCACAGGCGCACGACAGAGCGGTGAAAAAACTTTCCTTTATCATTGTTGCTGATCGTGCGTGTTGTTCAAACCTTCAAGTAACGTTTCTCCCCATCGCTTGTAGTTTAGTGAAGTTGCTATGACAACCTCTGCGTCATCAGTGTAGCTCGACCCGGATTCCGTGCGATAAACCGGAGATTTGTGTTTATGTTTTTATTGGAGGTTCATAATCTGGCTCAGTTACCGTTCGTTAAACTACGGTTTTATCATTTGCACTCCTAAGCAACAAATACTGACTTAAGAACTGATTAAGAGAGCGTTACACCGTTAGCAGTGGTTTCGATTCCCAGACATGAGACAAAATTGCTTCCTCGTACAATGTTGAGCGATTAAACCTTTGAAAGTTTGCAAATCACCCATTTCATCGGACGACACACAAAGTTATGCTAGAATGAAAAATAGTTAAGAAATACAACGAATTTTTCTTCTGTGTGATACATAAAGCTGCAGCGAGTAAAGCCAGCAAAATAAACGTTCATGAATTTAAAGTGAAATTATTAGAACATTCATGTAAACAAGAATTAGTCAACAACGACAAACAGTTGATCATTACGGGCAACTTGTTATGGCCCCATTGGTCCTCTTGGGTTACTTGGATACTCACTTCAAGATGATTTATTGTACGTGAAAAATGTGTATATCGGATCTATTCTAACTTTTCTTTTCCAGAAAGGGGACTGAACAGGGCGTAATGGTTATTATGCCCAAACTGTGAACTATGATTAGAGTTCATGGTTGGCGTCCCTTATCTGCAAAATCGTGCTTCCATTTCCGAACCGGATGTGCAGTGCAAGATTGAGGGTCAAATGTAACTATTCTGTGAGATAAGTATTATGCAAGAGTTGGTTGCGTGGGTAATGTTGACTCACTGTTTTTTCTAATCTATCGGTTCAAAACGAGATATGAATTTCCGCAGATAATGTTAATGTAGCTTTCTAGAAAATTCTAAAACGAGAAAACGAAATCGAAACGTATGAAAGACAAAAGCATTCTTCAAAATAAATGTCATGAGTTGTGCATTCAAGTTGAACATTTAATCATGGTGGGATGAAGGTTATAAAGGGAAAAAATAATGATGTTGACTCTGGATTTTATCTGTATACAGATAAAAGAACAAACATTTTAAAGATTATGTTTGTTTTCAAAAAACCTCCTAGCAGTACAGTGGTATGTGTGCGGACTTATAACGCTAGAAACCAAGTTTTGATAGCAATGGTGGGAGGACAGAAAACCTTCTGGAAAGGATTTCATGATCTTTTACCAAGAAAGAAGCTAAAAAACATTCAGTAATGTCATCAAGGAGAGAAATCTAATAAAGGCTCTGCAAAAAAAACAAAAAACTCTTGTAAGTAAATCGTAGTCTGTTTGCTCACGTGATTTTAGTTGCACGCAGCAGAAACACTGATGTTAGAAAGGTGCTGTTACGTCTTTCTGATTCATTCCCTAGATGGTGTCCTGAGAAAGTCAAACAAACAACAGCTTCAAAAGAATGTACTCACAACAAAAATTCCACTCGAACAATCAGCAAGTCTAATAGACGGAATACCACTTATGCAAAAATTTAAAGGGAACTACAAGACATTTTACTGAGATGGCAGGTTCTGCCGTGTCACTTGTCACGAATGAGGTTTCAGGTAGGTATGAAAGAGTTAATGTTACATTTGATGTACACGACAAAACCTTCATCCAGAATACCAAGAAGATCAAGAGAGGTACGTCAGAATGTACTCATTAAAGGAACATTACAACAAGACACATTGTAGTTTGTGCAAACAATGAGAAAAGGCTCATCAAAGTGTTGATAGAATAGTGGAAACAGCCAAAGCACAGGAAAACGTTTGTTGGCAAAGAGGCTTGTGTTACATGTAGGGGATACAGTCATGTGAAAAAGTTAGGACACTCTATGAAAGCCTGTGTATTTGTGTAACATTTTTTGATATAGAGATATTTGATTTCAATTTCGACAATACTGAGAGATTATAGGAATATCACTAAAGAATTAAAACAGAAGAAAAAACTTTTTCAAGATTTTCTGTAGATGTAGCTCTACAAAAATACATATTCTATCTGAGGAAAAAGTTAGGACATCTCACTCCCAAATAGCTAGTGTTAGGACACCTTACTCCCTAATAGCTAGTGTTAGGACACCCTACTCCCTAATAGTTAGTGTCAGGACACCTTACTCCCTAATAGCTAGTGTTAGGACACCCTACTCCCTAATAGCTAATGTTAGGACACCTTACTCCCTAACAGCTAGTGTTAGGACACCTTACTCCTTAATAGCTAGTGTTAGGACACCCTACTCCCTAATAGTTAGTGTCAGGACACCTTACTCCCTAATAGTTAGTGTTAGGACACCTTACTCCCTAATAGCTAGTGTTAGGACACTTCACTCCCTAATAGTGAGTGTTAGGACACCCTACTCCCTAATAGTTAGTGTTAGGACACCTTACTCCCTAACAGCTAGTGTTAGGACACTTCACTCCCTAATAGCGAGTGTTAGGACACCCTACTCCCTAATAGCTAGTGTTAGGACACTTCACTCCCTAATAGCGAGTGTTAGGACACCCTACTCCCTAATAGCTAGTGTTAGGACACCTTACTCCCTGATAGCTGAACTAACCTCAGTGAAACGCTTCTTGTAGCTATCTACCAGTATCTGACATCGGTCTGAAGAAAGTTTGCCCCACTCCTCAATGCAGAATTATTTCAGCTGTGAGATGTTTGAGGGATTTTTTGCATGTACATACCGTTTCAAGTTACCCCACAGCATCTCAATGGGATTAAGATCTGGGCTTTGACTCAGCCATTTCAGGACTCTCAATTTCTTAGTTTTCAGCCAGTTCTTGGTGGATTTACTGGTATGTTTTGGATCATTGTCGTGTTGTAGGGTCCAGTTCCGCTTCAGCTTTAATTTTCGTACAGATTGTCTCACATGATCCTCAAGCACCCTCTGATACACTGTAGAATACTATGATTGTGAGCTGTCCAGGTCCTGCTGCAGCAAAGCAGCCCCAAACTATGACACTTCCAATTCCATGCTTCATAGTTGGTAGGAGGTTCTTTTCCTGAAAAGCTGTATTTGGTTTACGCCAAACATGTCCTCTGTTCTGGTGTGCAAATAATTCAATATCGGACTCATCTGTCCAAATAACATTATTCCAGAAGTCCTGGTCTTTGTCTACATTCTCTCTGGCAAACTTCAGTCTGATGTTTCTCTTAGAGAGCAAAGGTTTCCTTCTTGCACACCTCCCATGCAAGTTAAACTTGTGTAGTAGGGTGCGTCAGCGGATAAAGGATAAAAATTAAAATGTCCCTTTTTTTTTTGCTCAGTTGTGCCACTGCATGAGAAAAGAACATAGACAAAGTTTCATTTCAGTCACGAAGTATTTAGGGGTCGCGCATCCCTCGCAAAGTTCACTATTTTCCTTAAGTTTACCATTGTTAATGGTAATTAAATTATTTAATATTTATTGATTATACAATTTGCAAAAACATAAGAACTTGAAAGAAAAATTTATTTCATTGAAGTTTTATCTTGCCTGCCCCCTTCGCATCATGTTCGCCGATGTTCTTCTGCCACCTGAATCATATACTGAAATTGATCTTCGTTCTCGGTGCGGCCGTTTGCCGTAAACTGTTGAATTAAAGCTACTCCTCTTTCAGCTGCGTCATTTGTCACAAAAAGTTTCTTTACTCTGTCCTCTCCTTTTTGTACTCTTCGGAGGCGCTCCACTCTTCCGGTGGTAATGATAAAAATGCGCTACTAATATCCAGATGGCAGAAAATTTTATTCGTTGCCGAGGTAAAAACATCTGGAAGTTTTCTGGAAACAGCATTGCTTGCAGCATCAACTGTTAAACGTGGAGTTGGCCTAGGAGATCCTTTCAAGGTATTCATATTTGAGACCATCTTGAGTTTGTCGCTATTCGTTACACCATCATCAAAGAGCGCAAGTCCAACTGCAACCTCAGATAAATACCATAAATGCCGATTCATTGCCTTTGTACCAACTTCCTTAATCATATGATTTTCATGCAATGCAGGTTCTTTGAGTAGTGTAAGGTTCCTTCGAGCTGCTACGGAAGCATCCTTAGCTGTAAACCATGAGAGGAAGTAATGTTTAGTTATCCTGCACGATGTACAGCACCAGAAGTACGGAAGGAAACTGAAGAAATTCCGTGTGGAAGAGATCCAAGAAAAATGACAGCTAATTTCAAGAGCTCTTTATAATCGTCCCGTGGTGGATGAGATTAAAGGAGATTCTGACAAAATTGAATAATATCATCCAAGGCTGTATTCGGAGTGGCATTGCTTCTACTGCTGTTATTTACTTAGTTTTATTAATTTTAGGCCAACAATCCCTAAAGTTTAAAAACAAAGTAATATCTGGACTTTTTTATGTCTCTATCACGAGAGTAGAGAATACAGCGCTCAGAAGAATCTCCAAAATGTGATGTCTACAGGCAAGGTGCAAGAGCTCACGTTCAAGTAACATTTCAATCCTCAGACAGACGCCAGATTTGGATCCTGTATTGGTCGCCGTGGTGTCAAAGCAAAACGATTTGATTCTGTCTTTTACATTTCATTTTACTAAAATTGATCCAATCTCAGAAGCTACTCAATTTGCATCCCCACTGTCAATCTTGGGCACTGAAAGAATCTTCTCTACACCTTCACCTGAAACTAAAATTGCCAAACGTTCGATCTTCTCTCTGTCAACCAAGTCAGGCATCAGCTTACCATCCCAATGTAATGTAAAAGGAACGTTTGGAGAAAAACTTTTCTTCAATTCAGCTGCTAGAAGTAATTCGGTTAGTAATTCGTTTCCTCCTTATGGAACTTGGGCTAATGGCAAGATCCTCGATATTATGTCCAATATGAGCTGCAAAAGGAAGCAAAACTTGCGCGGCTTTTCGGTCACTGATCTGGGTTCTGTCTAAAGCCGAAGTTGACCTTTCATTAATGTCAACTTTTCGTTGAGACTTACTTCTTTTAACTCTTTGAGAAGAGAAAGTAAATGATTTGTCATTTTTTTCCGATGAGAATGAGTCCACCATTACGGCTGCTGATGTTGACGGGCGTTGTTCTTCCAGCCATCGATCACGGTCCCGTTGTTCCTCCTCCAATCTTTTTCTCTTGTTGGTTTCCCGAGCAACCCATTTTCTGTCTTCTCCAACCTTGCTTCCCGGCCGTCCTGGCTTGCGTTGCATAATAAGAAAATCTTTGTCTTCTTGGATTTTCATAAGGTGTAATGCATCTGGATGTGCTATGTCAAAAAGATTCTCTAATCTTTGGATAAACGTTTTCTGATTGTCAATCGCTTTCCTAATATGCCTGTTTTTACTTTTTCGCAAGTGGTAGTATTCTTGATGGAGCGTACTGAGTTTATCAATGATCTATATGGCGTGATAGTTGGTATTTTTGCTTTGTCCCAGATGTCAAAAATCATGGTAGCAGTCGTTTTGAAGCATCGTTTAATCGTATCTGTTTATGTCGTTACCTGTTCAAACATGTTGAGTTGGCGATCCGCCAGTTTGAACTTGACGCAACAACGGTTCCGGAAGCACGTTGTTATTTTGTGCGCATTGCGCAACCCCGAAATATTAATGTAATTGGATTGATTTTTACGCAAGCATGTTTTTTTTCATTGAATGGAATCAAATTATAAGCGAGCGACTGAGTGTCACAACTTTTTGTTTTTTGACGCACCCTATTGTGTTAGTCTCTTTCTGATTGTACAGGCATGCACTTTCACATCAACAGTAGCCAGAGCCTGCTGTAGGTCCTGTGATGACATGTTAGGGTGTTTTGAGACCTCTTTTAGCATCTTGCGGTCTGCTCTTGGGGTGAACTTGCTTAGACAACCAGACCTGGGCATGTTGGCAGTTGTTTTGAAAGCCCTCTACTTGTTGACTATTTTCCGGACAGTGGAATGGTTGATTTCAAAATCTTTTGCGATCTTTTTAAATCCCTTACCAGACTCATAAGCTGCTACAATTTTCTTTTTCAATGCCTCATACAGCTCTTTTGTTCTTACCATGGAACTCACTCTCACTTAAACAGTCAGGAGCACACCAAACTAAATGTCCGAGGTTTAAATAGGGCAAGCCTCATTCAAAATACTAAGTGACGACTTTCTAACCATGTTCACTTGGTGGGAAACACCTATGTGTGAGTTAAGCCATTTTAAGTAATGTGGAGGTGTCCTAACTTTTTCTTCAGTTAGAATATGCATTTTTGTAGAATTACACTTACAGAAGTTCTTGAAAACTCTTGTCTTCAGTTTTAATTGTTTAGTTATATTCCTATAATATCTCAGTATTGTTTAAATTGAGATCAAATATCTATATATCTAAAAATGTTACAAAAATACAGGCTTTCATAGGGTGTCCTAACTTTTTCACATTACTTATGTCCTAAAAGTACTGATATTAACTTTTAGAAGATTGAGGAATTAAAATAAATGCAGGAAGAAGTTGATACAAGAATCCTTTAATGCAACATCACTTGGTTTTCAGTTACTGAGCGTATATTAGATGACACAGTTGTAGTTGTGAAATGTGTGGTTTCTCAGCATAGATGTTTTATGCCAAATATACCAGAATAGTAGTCCACACGCAAAGAAAAAGTATGTAGACATCATTAGAGTTGAAAATGTCCGCGCCAGACATAATTAAAAGTCACATCTTGATCTTCGTGTCATCACAGGACGTGACACGGTCAGCTGGACTAGGAAAGATAACTGTCGTTAAAACCACCATGAACCTGAATACAAAGAAACGCTACAACAGGTTGGTTCTTAATTGGCTTTGACTACAGAATTTTTCCAACAGCTACAAACCTTGACATGCCATCCACATAATGCTAAAGCATCAATCAGGAGTGTCAGTGAGCTGTGATAATGACTCTTCTTTGCAAAGGAAAGGGGTAAGTAGAGTCGCGGTAGTTACCATCTTTTGTGGCTACTGCTTTCCATAAATACTGCATCAGGGTAATCTACCAACTTAGAGTCTGGAATCGCTGCCTGAAAAGTTGTGTTGAAATTCCATCTCCTTTTGTCAATGACTGCTTCATGGAATTCGAGGATGGAAAGAAAATATTGTGATTGGCTGACTTGAAGTACCAGCTGCACCCGAGAATGTCTTATAAATCCTGTCATGCACAAGCTCCAGAACATTTAAAATGCCTACTTGCTCTCGTCTTGCTAATGGACTGAGATGCACAAAGCTTTGGAACATGAAATCATGTACCAGTAAGATCAGCGATGATTACTGATTTGAGGGAACTGATGAAACAAATGATGATTGGAACTAGCTGTCACGTCAGACATTATTGTATTTGTTCAATGGTATGTATATGTTGCTCCTCATGTTTAAAACCGTTTGTCAGTTGGAAATGTTATTCGTTTTGTTGTTATGAAAATACCTGAAAGTGAGGCACATAAGTTAAAATAACACAGAACATGCAAGTAACTTCAATATGTCTTGTCCTTTAGATGGTTATGTTGAATGTGTAAAAGTTTGATAACACAGTTTTAAACTTAACTACAGATTTTTTGTATAAAGCTAGTACAGCGCAAATTGAAAACTAGAAATATGTGACAGGCCAAGAAGATATAGTAAAACGTGCTTCTTTCAGTGATACCAACAGGTAAAATTTTGTGGGTGTGGTTCATGAACTAACAGGGTATGATTTAAAATAATGTTGGAAAATTGACGTTGTTTAATAGAATTTCGTCTCGTATTTCTACTGATACAGCTGTCCGTTTATGTCTGAACGATTTTTATTTTCTCATTATTCATAGTAATTTACTCAAATATTTGTCCTTATTTGTGGTTCAATAGGAGTTTTCTGTCTTAACGAAAAGTGCGGCACGATTTACAACGTAACGTTATGTTAGGATTAAAAAGAATGCTTGTTAAAATGTTGACTGGATATATATTTCAAGGAAAACGAACTTTACAGTAAATGTTTAACGTCACTTGAAACACATAAGTTGTTGTTGTTTTGTATTAAGCTCAAAGCTACACAATGGGCTATCTGTGCTCTGCCCACCACGGGTATCGAAACCTGGATTTTAGCGTGCAAGTCCGCAGACATACCGCTGAGCCAATGGGGGGCGAAACATATAAGAAGAAGATCACTAGCAGCATGAGGACAAATGGTCCACCTGTCAAAAGGTTCAAGACTGAAGCTTCATGAAAGCGCTTCGCACTCTCGGGTGTGAAAACCATATAAACACGATAGCCAATCCTGCTATGAGACTAAGGATTGTGCCCACACAAGCGACGGGTGCTGTTCTTTAGTAGCCCCCTCTCTGGCTAGCAGTTGTAAATTTGAATTGGCTGTGACTGAACACTTGGATTTCTGACCAGTGTGTCTTGAGATGCAGTTCTGATTAAAAGTTACTGTACACCCAGGAAATACCACTAGTACATATTTAAACTACAAAAAAATACATATCTTAACCATTAACAACTTTTAAAGACAGCTATGCTTCATCAGGAAAAAGAGCCGTGTAGTGCAAAAACGTTAGAGCATTTTTTGTGTTTGTTTAACTCAACCTGCCACCATTGTGGGATCATTAGGTTCATTTTTATTAACACCTCAAAAATATGAAATATTTAAATTCCAATAATGAACCTCTTGCTTGAAAACAAAATGTATTGATTGATCAAATTGAAAGAGGATGTCGTTCTGAGGTTTTCATTAAAGCCAGGATCTTGATCTTGGAGGCACTGACACAACATTTTGGCTGGTTAAAATAAAGTTTCCTATCATAATATATACAAGATTATCATTTGATATACCTTCTTTGAGATGAAGCAGAAACACAGTAGAAAATGAAAGAAAAGTTTCTATAGAGTAGCCAGGTTGAAAGGACATAAAGATTTACCTCACTAACAACTTGTTAGGGATTTAGACTCGCCAGGAGTTGGCGGTGGGTGTTTTTGCCTTGCTGCTTTCCATTTAGTTTATCGCTTCTAAATTAAGGACGATTAGCGCAGTTATTTCTCGAGTAACTATGCGCGACATTAATGAAACAAATAGTAATAATTAAGAGACGTAATAATCTATAGAAATAAACCAAAGGTCTTGTCAACAAAACTTGATTGATTAATCCAAGTTTAGGTTTGGAAAATTTTAAAACCACACTTTGTAGTAAACGAATATGTTTATTTCATAATAAAAGTATCTTGTGTTCTATCCCTGCGGTAAAAACGATTCAGATAGCCCAATGTGCACCTTCGTGGTTAGGAATAAATAAATAAGTAAAACGATATATCTGTTCTTAGTATAAGTGAAATGAAGACATTCGGTTTAACAAGGTATTTTGTAATAAAGTATAAACTGGAAATAGAGATTTTAAACCCTTCTGATGGTCCAGTGGTTACTGACGTATTAATCGTTTATTAACTTTTATTCCCTGCCTTTATTCGTTTAAAGGTAGCAGGAAAACAATGTGAATGTTTCACAAGAAGTATTTTACGTTCATCTTCTGTTCATAATATTCGGCCTGGCATGGCCGAGCGCGTTAAGGCGTGCACTCGTAATCCGAGGGTCGCGGGTTCGCGCCCGCGTCGCGCTAAACATGCTCGCCCTCCCAGCCGTGGGGGTGTATAATGTGACGGTCAATCCCACTATTCGTTGTTAAAAGAGTAGCCCAAGAGTTGGCGGTGGGTGGTGATGACTAGCTGCCTTCCCTCTAGTCTTACACTGCTAAATTAGGGACGGCTAGCACAGATAGCCCTCGAGTAGCTTTGTGCGAATTTCCAAAAAAAACAAAAACAAAATCATAATATTCTCATAAAAAGTTTACTGTCCTGGTGTCAAAGTGGTGATGTTATAACCTAAATGTAGCACCTTGGGTCACAGTTAACTAACGTGAGCAGCCAGTTAAAAGCTGATCGAAGACCTGACAACAAATGCTTATATACACTGAATAATTTAAACTAAATAAAACGTGTCTGCTTTCATAAACTTTATTTCATATAATTTATATTCAGGAGCTTTCAAAGCTCCGGACAGAAATCGAACGTTTTATTTAAGACTAGCACGCAGATATGACGCCATATAGGTGGTATGACGTCAGCATAGCTCAATCAACGCTTTTGGATCAATGTCCGTTCAACTTCTAGAACTTTACGAATTAATCTTGGATAAGAAATAATGACAGATAAAAGACTAAAAAACACACAACAAAACCGACTCTCATTCTTTCTACATTAATCCATAATGTAGGTAGAGAAGAAAAATAAGTTTCTCAATTCTGTTTCAACGTGATTTTATAAGTGATTTCATTTGTATGAAAATTTAACATGAGTTAACCGAGGCTTGAAAACTAGTATTCAAATAAAGATTGGAAAACTTGTTTTTTATCGTAAATGAAGTGGGTCAGTTTTCATTTTCATCCTCAGTTCTATAAAGTAGTTTATCCTCACCTTCAAGTCAGTTCCACTCAGTATTTTACTCTCAAAGTAACTGCTGTTTCTTCCAGAATTGAACTTCCAAATTAATTCCAGTTCCATTGAGTTTCACCTGTTTATCATAACAACGTGTAACAGATGTAACTGTTCTTTGTTTATACACCAACGTCACCTTCAAACTAGATGGGTATGCGCCTATTTGTTGACATTAAACACATTATGACTTTTATTCAGTTTAATTTTACACGTGGACATTTACTAAGTTGGCAATAGTTCTTCACCTCTGAATGTCGACACTGGAACCGGCCTGCAGATATTTTCTAAAGATAAATGTGGTTCTACATCTGCAGATGTTGGACGAAGGTGTAAATGTTAATCAAACTAAATTCGTATAATTAGGTTTGATTCACTGAATCTGAGTGGGTGTGGTTCACTCAGTGCTGCTACTAAATCACATTAAGTACCTTCCTGTAAAACTAAAGGTTGGTTTCTATATTATTAAGTTTACTGATAATAAAGTTGGGTATGTTAATATGGTTATTAATGAACCTCTCTAATCTAGGTTTGATTACGTTTTTACTCACTTTTGCCTGTTTCATATTCAACCAACACGTTTCATTCTGCATACATGAAGTGGGCAAAAAATGGATAAAAAAAGAAATTTATGAGGTGAATTCTGTCGTATTCTGGATTATTTATATATGAAGTACCGAACATTATATGAAACAAAGACAAAGGAATCATCTGAAGTGGTACAAATCTGAAAACGTAACATTTTCGTTCAGAAAAAACACAAACAGATTTTTAAACAACTTTAGAAAATTGGAAAAACAGATTTTTACTTTGCTGAGAACTTATACAAAATGATTTAAAAATAACTTTTTAACAACATTCACAAATGTGTCAAATACCATTCGTTACACCAACTATAAACGAAGTAATACCATTTGTTGCATTAACTAGGAACGAAGTAATATGATTTGTCGCACCAACTAGGAAAGGAATGGTACCATTTGTTACACCAACTGTGAATGAAGTTATACCATTTGTTACATTAAGTATGAAAGGAGTGGTACCATTTGTTACACCAACCGTGAATGAAGTAATACCATTTGTTACACCAAGTATGAAAGGAGTGGTACCATTTGTTACACCAACTGTGGACGAAATAATACCATTTATTACACCAACTATGAAAGGAATTGTACCATTTGTTACACCAAGTATGAAAGGAATGGTACTATTTATTGCACCAACTGTGATTGAAGTAATACCATTTGTTACACCAACTAAGAAGGGAGTGGCATCATTTGTTACACCAGCTGTGAACGAAGTATTACCATTTGTTACACCAACTAAGAAAGGAGTGGCATCATTTGTTACACCAACTGTGAATGAAGTAATACCGTTTGTTACGCCAACTAAGAGATGAGTGGTATCATTTGTTACACCAAGTATGAAAGGAGTAGTACCATTTGTTACACCAACTGTGAATGAAGTAATACCATTTATTACACCAATTAAGAAAGGAGTGGCACCATTTGTTACACCAACTGTGAAGGAAGTAATACCGTTTGTTACGCCAACTAAGAAATGAGTGGTATCATTTGTTACACCAACTATGAACGAAGTAATACCGTTTGTTACGCCAACTAAGAAATGAGTGGTATTATTTGTTACACCAACTATGAAAGGAATGGTAGCATTTGTTACACCAATTGTAAATAAAGTAATACCATTTGTTGCACCAACTATGAATGTAGCCATATAATTTGTTACACCATCTGTACGTGAAACAACACCGTCTGTTGCACAAAATATGCGTGGAAACAACATTGGTTGTTACACAACATAAAATACTAAATGAAATATGTTGAGTAATCTTATTCTAAATAAACATTTTTGAATTCCTACTAAAGTCATATTAGGTCTCCATCAAATTAAGAACAATTATTGAACTCAGAAATCTAAAACCGACCCTCAGATTACGAGTCGCACGCCTTAGTTACGTGACCATGCTGGGCCTCACACATTTGGAAACTATGCATATTTAATTTGGTTTACGTTTAGTTGAAAACAAAATTTGCATGTTTTTATTATAGATTCTCTGTAAAATGAAGAGTAATCTTTGAATCGATGGAAGAAACTAATAAAGAAAAGACAAAATAGTCTAATATTATAGTGTTTTGTTATATACATTTAAAAAAATTCTTGAACTTTATTTCCTGAGCCAGTCTTTAGCTCAGAGAAAAAAAATGAAAGTGTCCGTAGCTATTCCGTGGATAAGTGAATAATTTTAAATGTGAAAAGTCCGCGTTAAACTTTCGTGTAGGCGTTCATACTTATACCCAAGCGTGGGCGCATGAGAACGTGGAGATTCAGTGGGATTTAGAAAGCGCGTGGGAATCACGTGAGATTATTTAGCTCTGCGGTACTTTACTGGTTTTTAGCCTTTATCAGTTCTGCAATCAAACAATAAGACACAGCATTTACGTCAGTCACATTTCATAATTTACTCTAAGGATCTTTATTTCAGGAATGACAATAGTATACAGACTTAGCCATTAAACAAACATCTAACATGTCTGTTCAGACTTTATAAACTTAACAAATCTCTATAGCAAGATTATAGTTTTTATTCTAGAGTGAAAAGCAGTTGCACATACAATAAAAGCTGCTGAAATAATAGAAAAGAAACTCGAAGAGAAACCGTAGTTTTATATACAAGAAAATTTGTTTTAATCGTTTCGTGCTGTTTGTTTTTACCAAGTTAAATGCTACAAATATTCAGTATAGTGGTAAAAAAATGTTATTGCCCGTCCGCCTAACCATCTATATATTTATTTGTCTCTCTGTCTGCTTATGACATATTATATTCCCTATATAAAATGCATGAATCAGGGTTAACACAAGTAAATTTATGTGGTATAACCCACGTGTACTGGTGTCACAATTCAAAACATCATATGTGTTAATATAATACTTAGTGAAGTTATTACTTTTTTTTATTAACGATGATGATACTGATGTATCGGTACTGCTTAAAGGTGAATTTTACAGAAAAAAGAAAACTTTGTAGTCAAAAGAACTACTCACACTGATTAATTTTGTAGGCTCACACTTTTTTACAAAACATATGTGCAAATAAATGAAACATAGAACCCGGTGCAAAAAGAGCCCTTTCCGAGCGGCAATCAGAACGTTTTAGTTTTTACGTTTGTCGCTAGGAAAAGTACTGTGACGTAATAGTTGCCAAACAAACCGCTAACGCCAGCGCGTTGAATGTAAATAAACATGGCCGGTTCACATGGAGAAACAGAGGCGGAGTCTGTTTTGACTTTGTGTTCTGAACAGTGTCGATTGCGCCATATCATATCGAACGAACAGTTACTTTTGACAAAGATCTGACAAGTTCTAGAAATGAGAACAGTTCTACGAGCGAGAGTAGCGGAACTGTGAGTGATACTGAAGAAATAAGATTATATATTAAAACAACATGCTTTGAGGTTTATGAGATTTACATCTAATAATGACAATGTTAAGTATTGTATTAAGATTAATTTTATTATGATGAGTTATGGAAATATGTTATGGAATTTATATTTGATTGTTTACAAGTCTACAATGTTTTTTTTTATTAAATACATTACACGTACTTGATTACTTCAGCATTTTCAAGTCAATTTATCTTGAAATGTTAAATTTGAAAAATGGTATTCTCCAAACTTTTCCATGTGTAAACATGATACAAAAACATCTTAGAAAAAAACTTTATTTGGGTTAGATTTGTCTGCTGTCTAGACTAGTAAATCAAGGTTTCACTTACTTTCAGGTGTCACAAATGCAAAACTCGCTTATAAATGTAAAATGTGTATGTCTAGTTACATTCTTCAAAAACTTGTACTTTTTAAAATATTATATTATACTAGTTATTGTTTATCGCTTTATACTGCACACATACCTTTAAGTTTGTTCTTTTCGTGATGCAGAGGGGTGGAACCTGTACGCTGCAAGCTGAGATCAGTTCTCAGCTCTACACGAAGAAAGATGGTGGAGACGATCCTGTCTACTGACGATGATTTTTTTCAGTCTCAACTTGCCTGGCTTGAAACCCACGGAATCCAAAACATGGGATCCGACACAAAACATGAGCCTTCAAAGTTATCTTGCCAAAGCTTTGCAGGGTGTGAAGTAGTCCAGTTCTTCCTATTGACCATCCGCACCCACTGTCGCCACCTTGCCGATTTCTTCTCCTTACACAGAAACGAAAAGAAGCTTTTGCCCAATGCCGAACCCGTTTTACAAACATAAGCAATGCATTAAACCACGTTATCATAAAACAAACATAAAGTAGCAATATCAAGACAAAAAATAGTCTCACAAAGTATGTAATCCGAAAAAATCACCGATAGATTTACATAAAACACCAGCACTGAAAGGAACAAAATGGTTGGCGCACAACGAAGCGTGTTTGGCAACTATTACGTCACTGTTGTTAAACATCACGGAAACAGCTGAACGACCGAGAGGAACTTGAGTTCCAGAACCCACATATTTTTTCATTTTTTACTAAAAAACTAAAGTGTTTAAAGATATGGCAACCAAACAGGAATTATACCTAACCAAAGTACAGTTTCTAAGGCAATTATTAAATAAATTTACCTTTAAGAAACCATATACATGAGTAAAATAAAAGGATGACCAAAGAGTCATCATCAAACGGTATGAATATTAATTTATATCGCTAAAATAAGTGTGTAACGTTAGCAACTCTTTATTTGTCTATACCTTTCTAATTTTCTTATACTGTGTCATAAGAAACTGCAACTTGGATCTCTGTTTCACAATATGGCATTAGAAACACTACACTTTAGTATCATGTTTTGAATGTAATAAGAAACATTACATCACGGTACTTTGTTTTGCACTGTGTAGCAAGAAACATTACACTACGGTATTTCGTTTGTCATGTGTGACAAGAAACATTACACCAGGATGCTTTGTTTTGTATTGTGCAAAAAGAGCAATCACACCACTGTGCTTTGCTTATCATTGTATAACAAGAAACATTAGAAAGGAATGGGCAAAAAAATAGTATCGAAACCACTGATTTTTAAATTTAAGAAGAGAGGTTGAGTAATTATAAAGGATTAACTACTGATAAAACTCAATTCAAATGTATAGTTGGATTAAAAGTCAAAGTAAAACACGAACTAAGATAAGAGGGATGATAGCCCCACTTATATTGAGATTGCACCTTGTTAAGAACACCAAGTGTTGTGTTATTGTCTCATCCATTCTTACCTTGTGTCCTTATTTTTTGGTGTTCTCATTCTTACTTCCTATTTTTTTATTAAAAATTGTTTACATTTATCTCACAAAATTTTTTAGTACTAAGTTTCGAGAGTGACTGGGTTCTAGGCCTATTCTTTTCGCAGTTTTTCTTAAAGTTACCTCTCGACATTTCCTGGATTTTTTAGATACCCTTACTATACGTTTCTTCCATCTAATCAGGATTGCAGTCTTTTCTTTGGCTGGAATAATGGTTAAAGACTGCTTTGTATTCAGCATTACTGTTTCTAACCTTATCTCTATTTTTGCGGTAATGCTCTCTTCATCGGGACAAAGGCTTTTCAAGGTTATCAACATAAGACCTTCTTCTTCTCTCTCGTTCTGTTTCTTTGAAACACACACCGTAAAAATCGCATTGCTTCAAGTACAATCTCAGATGTCAATAGGTCACACTTAGTTTAAAAAACGGTACAAAGGTAAATTATGCAATTTACTTTTATGTTTTCAGTGCAGAGTCCTCGGGTAAATCCGTGTCAGACTTCGGCACTGGTAATACTTGTCCTCACACAGAAGACTCGCGTCTTAGATTCCAACTATTATGATAGAATTGCTTTGTCCAACAACCATTAAGTCAAATGAAGTGAAAACTTCATTTTTAAAGGTTAGATCATAGTTAGAAACAAGATTTAGGAAATCTACGTAGTTCAATTTTTCTTATCTAGCTGATACAGTTATAGGTTGATAACGTAGTGCGTGTACATAAGCAATCGTGTACTCGCACGTAATATGAGGGCGGATTATCAAATGGCAACTCAGAGGGCGTGCTCGTAACCATAGGATATAGCTACTAGTGTATTGTTACCTCGTTACTAGTATTGCAATTACTTGTTATTATTAAGGTTGTACGTAAAAGTTGTTTTGTTTCGAATTAAGTACAAAGCTACACAATGGGCTATCTGTGCTCTGCCCACCACGGGTATCGAAACCCGGATTTTAGCGTGTAAGTCCGCAGACATACCGCTGAGCCACTGGGGGGCACGTAAAAGTAAGAGAAACGCTTTCAGCTAAAGCAATATAATTGAATTGTATGCATTTAGGTTTACATAAAATAACAACAGGGGAGAAAGATACCTTTCCAACAATATTAATCTTGTTTGTTTGTTTGTTTTGGAATTTCGCACAAAGCTACTCGAGGGCTATCTGTACTAGCCGTCCTTAATTTAGCGGTGTAAGACTAGAAGGAAGGCAGCTAGTCATCACCACCCACCGCCAACTCTTGGGCTACTCTTTAAACAACGAATAGTGGGATTGACTGTCACATTATACGCCCCCACGGCTGGGAGGACGAGCATGTTTAGCACGACGCGGGCGCGAACCCGCGACCCTCGAATTACGAGTTGCACGCCTTACGCGCTTGGCCATGCCAGGCCTAAACAATGGGCTATCTGTACTCTGCCCACCACGGATATCGAAACCCGGATTTTAGCGTGTAAGTTCGCAGACATATTGCTGAGCCACTGAGGGGCGAATATTAGTCAATCAGATAGTCTGTTTGACAAATTTATGGTTTGTGAAAGTTTCTTTTCTCTACCGACTTTATCATGTGTTTGGTGACTTCATATTTTATAGCAAGTTTGTTTACTGCTTAACAGTGTGTGTAAAGTCCTTATAAAGTTGTTTTTTTACATGCTGTTTGCAGTGTGTTTTATATTATAAGCTGTATCGCACACTTTCCACATCCAGCTTATTCCTGCTGTGAGTTAGAACCTTGCATATAAATGGATAATATAATGATGCTACAGCTCATATTTTATACGTTTAAACTCATCCACCATGTAAATACATGACGTGAATAAACTTATCACCAGTCGGACTGTGGTACATTATCCAGTTATTAACCATTTAAAAGAATGCGATTCTTTAACTCAGCTGGTATACAATATCATGAGTATGAAAGTAATAATCGAAAATTTAATCAAATTCTCACCATTGTTATCCATTCCTACCTTGTTTCCTTACTTTTTGATGTTTTCATTTCTATTTCCTAATTTTTTACTTAAAATTATTTAAATTTATCTCATAGCTTTCTTTTGGAAATAAGTCTCGATAGTGACTGTGCTTTAGGCCTACTCTTCTCGTAGCTTTTCTTAGAGCTACCTCTCGACATTTCCTGGCTTTTGCAGGAAATCAAATTCTCACCATTTCCATTCCATTGTGTTTCAGTTCGTTTTAAATTGGATGTAACATATTTAATTAACATCGTATTCAGTCAGTGCGATCGACATGTTTAAACACAAAATTGTTTCTGTGTTTATTTTGTTCAACTTCTCAGAGAGATACTCAAGGGCCAACTTCACTCACCATCTGCAATTTGGACGTTATAGACTCTAATGAAGGCAGCTATTCAACATCGCCAATCGACAATTCGCCAGCCACTCTTTAACAATGAATTTTTGTTTGATTTTAAACTTCGAGCAAACCTACAAGAGGCCTATCTCCGCTAGCCATATGTAATTAAGCAGTGTACGACTAGAGGAAAGGCAGCTAGTTATCACCACCTACAGCCAACTCTTTGGCTGCTCTTTTACCAGCGAATAGTGGAATGGAGCGTCACTTTATAACGTCCCAACAGCTGAAAGGGCGAGCATGTTTGGTTTGAGGGAGATTCAATTCCGCGAATCACAGATTACGAATCCACCATTCTAACAATATGAAATAAGTTGTTGGTTAAACTTGATGCTCTATAGTGAGTTATTTCAACTGTATCCAATACGACGGGTCCTCCGCTGGTACAGTAGTAAGTCTACGGGTTTACAACACTGAGATCAGGGGTTCGATTCCTCTCAGTGGACTCGGGAGATAGCCCGATATACTCTTGCTATAAAAAGCATACACATACTCACCCAACGCGACAGTCATGTTTATTGGTGTTTCTATCTACCGTTGAATGTAGCTCTCAGGCAAACCAGTCCAGTATTTCTTATTCTTAGCATACCTTGTTCATCTGATAACTATTTGCGCCATATATCGTCCTTCTATCTTCCCTTAGATTTTTTCCCCTATTCTATGTTACCATTTCATTGTTCTTAATATCACGTATTATCGGAACAATCCTCTGCTGGGACAACAGTAAGTCTTCGGATTCACAGTGCTAAGATCAAAGGTTCGATTCCTTTCTGTGAACACAAGAGATATCCCGATGTGGCTTTGCTATGATGAAAACAAAAATATTATCAGAATATCTTGCTACATGCTCAGCCCATTTCCACCTAGTTCTCAGAATGAGCCTTACTGTATCTGTTACATTTGTTGTGTTTCTCATTCTGTTATGCCTACATATGTCTTGTAGTATTGTTGTTTAGTGAACCGCAACCCTGAGTAAGAACTGGCCACATTTGCAGCTTATCATCTGTAGAATACAGTTTAAATAGATAGAAAAGTATACAAATAGCCGGACAGAAAATAGACATGTAGACGGACAGACAAATGGAAGTACAAATACGCAAATAGAGAGATAGACAAAAAGATGGATAATTAATGTTACAGCACCCTGTTGAAAATGTTGTACCTGCAGTTAAAGGACGGTATTTATATAAAATATTATAATAAATTATAGGACTGAGAAATACCACTTTTGCAAGAGTATTTTAAAACGTTTCGTTTTTCAGTTTTTGTTTGAAATTTTCAGCTTCGTTACATCAGGAGAAATGGACATTTTCTAAATCTTTCACATCAGACGCTCTGTTTGAGAAACATTGTTCTAAAAAAACAACAACAACAAAACATTACATGTCAGTAAGAGTTTCAAGTGAATGATTGATTCCATTCGTTTTAAAGAACTGAACACAAAGGAAAATCAAAGGGGTAAAATTCAGTCACAAAAATAAAGTTATTATAGCATCCATTCAACTTACACCAAGAGTATCAAAAGGAAGGGTAAGAAAGATCGATGAAAATCCCATTAGAGACGTTACAGAAAGAGAAGAAGACACGGATGACTTCAGCTACTAAATACCGCTCAACCGGATCAAAATAAGGCACTGAATATATGCGTGCAACAAAACAAAAGATACTAACTTTCCAAACAGCGGGCGCATTAACAAGATAAAGGATAACACGTAACACCTCAGTGTATGAAAAGGCACTATTGAGACAGCAGTACGCTTGCTACAGTTACAAGCACGCTCGTTTTTATTATCTATATAACAATACTGTGAAATCTGTTGGCTCAAGTCCAATTAACACGGACCAGACGTGACACGAACAATAACTCATTTAGTTGTCTCTTCTACCTCATTGCTTCAACACTTAAGTGTTGTTATGTTTAACATAGGCACGTGTATAATAGTAGGGAGTAAACATGGATGTAGATAAATAGCTAGTCGTGTTACAGAGTGGTTAGTGTTTTCTCACAGATTTAATGATTAACTGAAATACCGACAATAATCCAATACAATTTCCGTTATCTCAACATTGTTTCAAAAGTTAACTAAAACGGCGCCTTTTTCTCTATATGTGTTTTTTTCATAATACTGACTCAGCAGTTAACATGCAAAAAGTGGTTTCACCAACTGATTTAATATCCATCAGTTACGAGTACTAAGCTGACAACCATTCCAACAATTGGTTGCGTCTCTACTGACGATTACAAACATAAAATAAAGGTATAAAACTCATACAAAAGACTTTGTTTAAACTGGTCATAAATCTCGTAAGACCACTCTTAAGACGTGTTAAACCAAAGACGAAACGTAATAAGTCGACTTTACATTTCCTTGTCGCCCAATTATGTCCTCTCAAATTACCAAAATTGAGATAAATTCTTCAAATTGATACTGACATTAATGATACTTTCACTTCACACCCTGTTATTGGTTTTAGACATAATCAACTTCTTCGAGATATTCTTGTTTATGTTAACTTTACTAATTAAACTCATCTTATCGATTTCTCCCCTGCAACCAACCACGTTATGTTGTTGTCGATATACTGACAATCGAATTTCAGCAATATTCCCCCCAAATTATTTTTACATTAGAAATGCCTTTGTTTTGTTTTTTTAATTTCGCGCAAAGCTACACGAGGGCAATCTGCGCATAAATACCTTTACATGTTTATTAGAATCTGTTATATAATGCGTTGTTTGTGACTTTGTAACTTGGTGGTTCCCCACTCTGTGGCACAGTGGTATGTCTGCGGAGTATCATCGCTAGAAACCGGGTTTCAATACTTGTGGTGGGCAGAGCACAGTTAGCCCATTGTGTTGTTCTTTTTTTGCTTAATTCTAAAGAAACAAACAAATAAACTGTAACTTGATCTTCATTGGTGAAACTAATCGCAAAATCAGTCACAGATTTTGCGAGCACAGACAACACAAATTATAACCCAAGCTCATCGATTTTAAGACACTTTTTAGACTTTTCACATCTCAGACATACTGATCTAAGATCTTCATTAATAGGTCGTTATTTATACGATAGGGAAAAACAAAGCCTTATTTACATTCTAGATCAGGGGTCCCCAAACGTTTTTGACTGTCGACCCCTTCATGGAATCCTTGACCTTTTATTGACCCCTCCATTCTTTTAAGTAATAAAGATCTATAAGTCATAGTTAAAGGAAGAATAACTTAATAAAAAGATATAAATAATAATAATATATTATGATAAACTAACTTTACTTTTTTATTGACCGTCTGATATTTTTAATGGGAGGAATGTGATTGACGATCTTTGAGAAGAGCACTAACATTTGGTTGTAAATTGGTGAATCTTAGTCCTAATTCACCAAGCTATTCTATGTCCAGTTTGTTCCTCTGCTTTGTTAAGACTGAATTTACATGGCTAAAACCAGCTTCAACCATATGGAATGCAAGAAAAAAGGGTTCACTGCTGCAAAACGTTTTGGATACTTATTGACAATATTTACATCATTACTCCAGAAGTTTCTGAGGGTCATGCTTTTGAACGGTGATTTAACTTCGAGATTCATGGAAAGTTCAATGAGTTCAGCTTGTAAATTAGATTCAAAATTTACCTTTACTGTTTCCGAATTACGGGCTCGGCACGGCCAAGCGTGTAAAGGCTTGCGACTAGTAATCTGAAGGTCGCGGGTCCACATCCCGGTCGCGCCAAACATGCTCGCCCTTTCAACCGTGGGGGCGTTATTGTGACGGTCAATTCCACTATTCGTTGGTAAAAGAGTAGTCCAAGAGTTGGCGGTGGGTGGTGATGACTAGCTGCCTTCCCTCTAGTCTTACACTACTAAATTAGGGACGGCTAGCACAGATAGCCCTCGAGTAGCTTTGTGCGAAATTCAAAACAAACAAACAATTTTCGAATCAAATGACGTAACAATCCAGTCAGGTAGATACATTTTCTCCAAGCCCTCAAAGCGCACTTTAAAGTATTCACACAATTTTTCAAGGAACTTTATGTATATATCCAAGTCATCATCAGAAATAATTAGGTCTTCATCTTCCAGTTGCCGTAAGTTTGAAAAGAACTGGAAATCTTCGTAGCAATGAAGATTTAAAAAGGCCTATTTTGACTTGGAAGCCTAAAAGAATTGTTCGGGTTTGAATACAGACGGGTCTGTTCATGATTAAATTTTGAATATAGGTTTGCCAAATAGAAAAGATAATTCTTATTCTTTTTCAAATCATCACATGAAAAGGAATACACGTCTGTAAGAAATCCACAGTTAAGTCATACAAGTCGACAAGCCTTTACAAGTACACACCTATTGGCAGCCACCTCACTTCAGTATGCAATAGCATTTGGTTCACCAATTCACTGTTTTTTTCACATAGCTTTGCAAACAGTTGAGAATTAAGTGGATGCGCTTTAATTTTATTTATCGATCGGATGCACACCTTTAGAGTATCATGCAATTCGTCACTGAGATTTTTTGCCACAAGATGGTGTCTGTGTCAATCCCACTATTCGTTGGTAAAAGAGTAGCCCAAAAGTTGGCAGTGGGTGGTGATGATTAGCTGCCTTCCCTCTAGTCTTACACCGTTTAGTTATGGACGGCTAGTGCAGATAGTCCTCGTGTAGCTTTGCGCGAAATTCAAAAACAAACAAACAAACACTTATAGCACGGAATATCGCTTACAAAGTTGTATTATCATCTGCGTTCCCTTTTCTACGAACCAATCTCAACGGTTGCTTTACACATTTGTATATACAAATTGGTATAAGCTAGAAGTTTCTCCTCTGTACATATCATTTTGGGATGCTAATTGACATATGTGGCTCGAGGAATAGCGGCGTCGCACATTTTACGTCTAACAGCGCGATAAATCAGAATTTTATTTTTCTGAGCGAATGTGGTGTGGAAGTAGTCCTGTTTTTTTTACCAGAGATCAACCATTATAGTGTGGTTTATAAACTAATTATCAAGAAAATTGTGCCTTAACGTTTCACTTAAGTTTGTCTTTATTTTCTGTCTTTGTTTGTTCTCTTTTTTGTTTTAATATTCGATAAATCTTAGTTCTTAGAGATATTTTTGGGGTTAACTGTTGTATACCAGTGTTCCCGAATTCCACAGTAATACACTGTCAATGCAGGTTATGCTCCTTTATTAACTTTTGTTTATTTAAGTCAGTGTCGCGCATGACCTCTATCCCAATCTAAGAGTTTTCAAGGGGTTATGCTGACAAGTTGTCTTTGAAAAACTAAGGAAGGTCATCCTAAACTTTTGAGCAGGATTGTGCAAACATTTTCAAAGAAACAAACCTTTAATGGGGCTAACTTTGCCCTCAAAGTGCAGAAAAAAAACAGTTATAGTGTTAACACTTTTTGTTAGTTGGCGAAGCATGATTAGAAATAATTATACTTGACATAATACATTATTTAGGCTTATTATATGTCTAACACTACATTCTATATATAGTACCTACGAATTTTCAAGAATTATAAAAGTATACAATAATAGTATTCCAATCATCAATTGACAAACTCGCGTTTTACTCAATCCAGAGTTCCTCAAGATATGACAAATATAGCGTGGTTGCAACAGTATTATCTACAGTTTCTAAAGGTTTAGGTATAGAATGTACTGTTTAAAAATATAATAGAAAATACCACTGCCTTATAACCAGCAGAATAAAAAAAACTGATTCTCTTACAGAAAAAAATAATTTTTCTTGCGTAGCAGAAGATATGCAGTGAGCAAAAGCATTATTATATAATATTATAATCCCTTCAAACCAACTCTTCTATTCAGCGCAGAAATACATCTTCATAAAATATTTCTATATTCTTTAACTCTGTTTGTCGAAAAAAAATCAGATCTACAAAAAAATAATGTTTAGAGTTTCGCAAGTCTTGCTAAAATTAGGGTTTATTTATTTTTTATAATTACTGGATGGATTTAGCACATGAACAACTAGTGAAGCCTTAAACGACTTGAGGTTAGTAATATAATATACGATAATAGATAACTCAGTAATATCAAATGTTCGTTAAGCAAAATAGGCCCACCTAATTACCAGAGAGGGGAGAAAAAAAAAGAAGCGAAAGAAACAATATTTTAACTAAAATCTATACAATATATCAGTTTAGAGTATTTTGAGGGTTTTGGCATCAAACTTGCTCATTTGTACAGGTTTCTAGACTCCTTGGATAAATGAAATAATTGCCTTCCACATTTATTTTCTCATAATTGTAGTTACGATTTTTTTTTCCAATTGTTGTCATTAACATAACAGAATAATGTAAATGACCTTTAATTCAAGCAAGTTAAATTTTAGATTTTCCCCCCTTTCAGTAATTCTTCAGTTTATCAGACTCTTCAAGATCCCATTTTACTCTACCCCCCTACAAATGCTAAGCTGCGAGGACATACTTAAACCATTGGTTTTGGTTACTGTGTATGAGACTGCTACGATTTATTAAAAGAGCAAACAGGATTCATCTCAAAAGATGTCATATCGCCAGTGTCTTAACTGTCAGTTGACATGTTCTCTTGCTCGAGTAACATGGTGATGGCAGTGAGCTTGGGTCAATATCGATTTATAGGTAGCCTTCTTTTAAAATAACTCGTTTTGTTAGTCTGTACTTCTTGTAACTCTGTAATGAATATGTTTATACTATTCTTGTCCGGTAAAGTGTTCCAAGACTTCTTTCGACCTTAACGGTAACGTTTAACCTAATCAAAACACGAACATCTCTAATTCAACATCTATCAGTAGGCTTTCCTTGAACAACATTTCCTGTAGTTCGACGACATTTCAGGATTCTATATACAGTACACTTGGGATACCATATTGTTTTGGCAATGTTTGTCTGCTTCATACCATTTCTAGACAACCTATCAATTTGACGTCCTATAACTTCTGGCACACGACGAGGCATGACTACACAAAATACAGAGAAATTTCTGGAACAAAGTGCTAATTAGTTTTGAAGAAGAATACACCAAAAGCACACCCTTTTATACAAAACAGGTGTATATGTGTGTTTTGACAAACAAATGCTCAAAATAACGTATACAGACCAGAATAACAATTAGTACATGTTTGTCCGATCATACGCTACTTTGTTAATACTCTGGTGTTTACTCAGTAACAATCCTATGTATATAGACAAGATAGTTAATATGGAATAGTATTTCCGCAAACACTTTAGCCAAGACGGCAGTTCATGTGGAAGAGACTGAGAAGCATTAAGTTATATTTAAGGTATTTTTCTTGTAAGGAATTTAGGTTGTACCACGAGGACTCGCTTTTACTCTTGGTAAAGTTACAACACATAATTTTAGTGTCTTCCATAACACACACTTCAATCGTGGTAAAGTAAAAAACAACGAAACAAGTGTTCCTTCAATGACCTTTTATATTTTAGTTATCACAAAAACACCATAATTTAATCACAACACATTCTGTATAAATAAAAAATAGTTTAATTAAAATGCATTTGTTATATTTATAAATGATCCATAAATCAAACAAAACACATTATTTATACATAAACGTTTCAAAAAATTGCTTCTTTTTGTTCTTTGGTGATTAGGTACACAGAGGGTCGTTTTCTTGTCCGTTTATCTTCACATCTATTTATCTATCTGTCTATCTGTTCGCCTACCAATTTGTCTGTTTATCTCTCTATATTTTTACCTACTAAAATGTACTTGTCTTCAATAAACGAACAGCGCATCCAAACTTGTAACTCCGAACATTTTTTCCACATAAGCATTTATCAGAAAACAAAATACACATCACTTTATGTATTCAAAGATTGGCTTTTATAGAGAAACGAAATAGCATGCCTTACGTAGTCTTCCGTAAGGGGCCGGGACTTCACAATTCATGTAATCAGGAGCTATTCTTTAAAAAGTAACGTTGCATTTTAGTTTCTGATAAAGAAAGAACGCATTTCAACTTTTGTGAGCAGACGTAACGGCCCGAAAAGTAACAATAAATTACTGTCTATACAGTCAGGAACGGTTTTTCATAAAGCAACATTACATTACATTACATAGTGTAGGCAATGAGAAACAGTTCTTTACGAAATAAGAAACAAGAAACAGTGCTTTACAAAGAAAGTAATAAGGAACAGTTTTTTACAAATGAAGTAATAACAAATCGTCCTTTACCAAAGAAGTAATAAGAAGTAGTTCTATAGCAAGGAAGTAATAAGAAAAAATCATTTACCAAGGAAGTGATAAGAAACAGTCCTTTACTAAAGAAGTAATAATAAACAGAAAATTACCAAGAAAGTAATAAGAAACAGTTCTATACCAAGGAAGTGATATGAAACAGTCCTTTACTAAGGAAGTAATAAGAAACAGTTCTATACCAAGAAAGTAATAAGAAACAGTCCTTTACTAAAGAAGTAATAATAAACAGACAATTACCAAGAAAGTAATAAGAAACAGTTCTATACCAAGGAAGTGATATGAAACAGTCCTTTACTAAGGAAGTAATAAGAAACAGTTCTATACCAAGAAAGTAATAAGAAACAGTTCTATAGCAAAGAAGTAATAAGAAACAATCATTTACCAAGGAAGTAATAAGAAACAGTCCTTTACTAAAGAAGTAATAATAAACAGATAATTACCAAGAAAGTAATAAGAAACAGTTCTATACCAAGGAAGTGATATGAAACAGTCCTTTACTAATGAAGTAATAAGAAACAGTCCTTTACTAAAGAAGTAATAAGAAACAGTTTTATACGAAAAAAGTAATAAGAAACAGTTCTATACCAAGGAAGTGATATGAAACAGTCCTTTACTAAGGAAGTAATAAGAAACAGTTCTATACCAAGGAAGTGATAAGAAACAGTCCTTTACTAAAGAAGTAATAATAAACAGACAATTACCAAGAAAGTAATAAGAAACAGCTCTATACCAAGGAAGTGATATGAAACAGTCCTTTACTAAGGAAGTAATAAGAAACAGTCCTTTACCAAGAAAGTAATAAGAAACAGTTCTATAGCAAGAAAGTAATAAGAAACAGTTTTATACCAAGAAAGTGATATGAAACAGTCCTTTACTAAGGAAGTAATAAGAAACAGTCCTTAACGAAGGAAGTAATAAGAAATAGTTCTATACCAAGAAAGTAATAAGGAATATTTTTTAGCCAAAGAAGTAATGAGAAACAGTTCTATACCAAGAAAGTATAACAAACAATCCTTTACGAAGAAAGTAATAAGAAACAGTTTTTAGCCAAGGAAGTAAATTAGAAACAATCCTTTACGAAGGAACGATAAAATAAACTCCATGCAATCCACAAAAAATTTTTCTAACAAAACAATAATACATAATAATACATCATAGTTTCTCTATTCGGAAACACTATTTGAATTATAAATTGCTTTTGAAACAAAGGACAAGAGCAGTTTATCGACTAAAGTTTAAGGAGTTGCAATCCTAGCCATCATTACAAGCCCAAATACATCAAGTAAAGATAATGTTTACTGCGCCCTCTAGCAAACTATAGTACATTTAAAATTAGAAAAACTTACTGAAGGTTTAAAAAGAAAGTGTTTAAGTTGTTACAGTTACATACACATATTACTTTTTCAATCAAATTTTCTTTTTTTCTCTATGCTGTAAGACCGGACTGGTTGATGGTAGAGCTAAACATATTTACGTCGAACTACGTCGAATACATGCTTGCTTTGTGAAAAACAATGATATGACACTTCGTGAATACTCTTTCTGTTCCCATTCAGGTATTAATAATATATAATAATAAACAATAATCAGGTGTTATTGCTATGCACCATGGTGGTATATAATAAACACTTGTCGGTTGTTATTTCTACGTATCATGATGGTATAATGTAAACAATAGTCGGGAGTTATTTCTACTTATCATAATGGTATATAATAAACAACAGTCGGTTTTTATTTCTATGTATCATTATGGTATAATGTAAACAATAGTCGCGAGTTATTTCTGGGTACCCTGATGGTATGTAATAAACAATAGTCGGGTGTTATTTCTATGTATCATGATGGTAAAGTGCAAACAATACTAGGAAGTTATTTCTACGTACCATGATGGTAGAATACAAACAATACTAGGGTGTTATTTCTACGTACCATGATAGTATATATTAAACAAGTTGTTGTTGTTGTTTTGAATTAAGCACAAAGCTACACAATGGGCTATCTGTGCTCTGCCCACCACGGGTATCGAAACCCGGATTTTAGCGTGTAAGTCCGCAGACATACCGCTGAGCCACTGGGAGGCATAATAAACAATAGTCGGATGTTATTTTTACTTACCCTGATGGTATATAATAAACAATAATCAGCTGTTATTTTTACGTATCATGATAGTATATAATAAAATAGAAGCGTGTTATTTCCACGTTTCGTGATGGTATATAATAAACAATGCTCGGGTCTATTTCTACGTATCAGGATGGTTTATAATAAAATTTAGTAGGGTGTTATTTCTGCGTACTATGATAGTTTAAAATAAACAATAGCGTTATATAAAGAAAAATAGTTGGGTGTTATTTTTACGCACCATAATTGTAGAGAAGAAACAATAATCGAGTTTTGTTTTTGCGTATCAATATGGTATAGTGTAAATATAGCAAAGGTGTAATTTCTTCGTACCATGATGGTTTATAATAAGCAATAGTCGCATGTTATTTCAATATACTATAATGATATATAATAAACAAGAGTCTGGTATTATTTCTATATATCATGATTGTATATAATAAACAACAGTCAGATGTTACTTCTAGGCATCATGATGGTATGTAACAAACAATAGTAGGGTGTTATTTCTATGTATCGTGATGGAATATAACAAACAATACTTCCTAGATGTCTCTACGCACCACAATGGTTTATAATAAACAATAGAAGGGTGCTATTTCTACGTACTATAATGGTAGAGAACAAAGAATACACGGGTGTTATTCCTGCGTGTCAATAGTATATAATAAACAATAATCGGATATTATTAGTACGTACTATAATGGTATACTATAAACAACTGTCTGGAGCTATTTGCACATATCATGATGATATATAATAAACAATTGTCAGGTGTCACTTCTACATACCATGATTGTATATAATAAATAAGAGTTAAGTGTTATTTCTATGTATCATGAGTATATATAATAAATAATACTCGGATGTTATTTCTGTGTATCATGATGGTACATAATTAACAACAGTCGAGAGTTATTCCTACAAGCAATAATGGTATACAATAATTCATAGTCGGATGTTACTTCTAGGTACTATGATACTATATAATCAACAATAGTCAGGTGTTATTTCTTCGTACCATGATGGTTTATGATAAACAGTAGTCGAGTGTTATTTCTATATACCATGCTGATATATAATATACAATATTCGAATATTATTTCGATATACCATGATGATATATAATAAATAATGGTTGGGTATTATTGCTACGTATCAAAGCAGTATGTAATAAACAATAGTCGGGTGTTATTTTTACGTACAATGATGGTATATAATAAACAATAGTCAGGTGTTATTTCTACGTACCATAATGGTAGAGTACAAACAATAGTCGAATGTTATTTCTACGTATCATGATGGTATATAAATAACAATAGTTGGGTATTATTTATAATTACCATGATGGTAGCGTACAAATAATACTAGGGCGTTATTTCTACGTACCATGAGAGTATATAAAAAATAGTCGGATGTTATTTCTACCTTTCATGATGGTATATAATAATCCAGAGTCGGGTTTTATTTCTACGTACTATGATGCTATATAATAAAACAAATTGTCGAGTGTAATTTCTACACACGACACTGTTAGAGAACAAACATATTCGGATGTTATTTCAGCGTATAAATAGTATATAATGAATAGTAATTTAGTGTTATTTCTCAGTAGCATAATGGTATAGTGTAAACAATAGTCGGGAGTTATTTGCATATATCATGATGGTATATAATAAAATATAGTCGGGTGTAACTTCTACATACCTTTATGGGATATAATAAACAATAATCGGTGGTTATTTCTATGTATCATGATGGCATATTATAAATAATAGTTGGGAGTTATTTCAGCGCATCATGATAGTATATAATAAACAACAGTGAGGCGTTATTTCTACGTATTACGATGCTATATAATAAAAAATACTCGGGTGTTATTTCTCCGTATCATGATAGTATAGTGTTACCAATAGTCGGGAGTTATTTACACGTATCATTATTATAAATAATAAAAAATAGTCACGTTTTATTTCTACATACCATAATGGTAGAGAACAAACAATACTTGCGTGTCATTTCTGCGTATCAATTTCACATAATAAAGAATAACCGGGTGTTATTTTTACGTTCCATAATGGTATAGTGTAAACAATAGTCGGGAGTTATTTACACGTATCATGATGATATATAATAAACAACATTCGGGTGTTATTTCGACTTATCATGATGGTATATAATAAACAATACTCGAGTGCTATTTCTACGTATCATGATGGTGTATACTGAACAACAGTCGGGTGTTATTCCTACGTATCATGATGGTATAGTGTAAACAATAGTTGGGAGTTACTTGCACGTATCATGATGGTATAGTGTAAACAATAGTTGGGAGTTATTTGCACGTATCATGATATATAATAAACAATATTCAGGTATTCAGTGATGTCGAGAAAACCCACTTGTAGAGAAATATATATGTAAAAACGACTCGTTTGGATTGAGAAAATATTTTACGTAGAGGAGCGAACAACGTTTCGACCTTCTTCGGTCATCGTCAGGTTCACAAAGAAAGAAAGAGGTAGCTGACCGGAAGCTGACCACATGTTTGAAAGGGTTGTGTAATTGAGTGTCGGAATGTAGAAAAAGAACACCTTTATATCTATGTTAAAAATAATAAAATAAATAATATAAAATTATATATTCAAACATCTAAGCACGCCCTCTACATTTCGACACTCAGTTACACAACCCCTTTCAAACATGTGGTCAGCTTCCGGTCAGTTACCTCTTTCTTTGTGAACCTGACGATGACGGAAGAAGGTGGAAACGTTGTTCGCTCCTCTAAGTAAAATATTTTCTCTACAAAAATGAGCCGTATTTACATATATAATAGCCAGATATTATTTCTACGTATCATGGAGGTGTATAATAAATAAATAGTAGGATATTATTTCTACATATCCTGATGGTATATACTAAACAACAGTCGGGTGTTAATTCTACGTAACAAGATGGTAGAGTACAAAAATACTAGGGCGTTATTTCTACGTACCATGAGAGTATATAATGAAAAATAGTCGGATGTTATTTCTTGCTATCATGATGGTATATAATAATCCAGAGTCGGGTGTTATTTCTTCGTACGATACTGGTAGAAAACAAAAAAATACTAGGGTGTTATTTCAGCGTATCAATAATTTATAATAAACAGTAATGTGGTGTTTTCTTCAAGGTACCATGATAATAAACAATAATCGGATGTTACTTCTATCATGATGATATATAACAAACAATAGTCGAGTATTATTCTACGTATGATGATGATATATAATACACACTACTCAGGTGTTATTGCTATTTACCATGATATACAGTATACACAATACTCGGGTGTTATTTCTGCGTACCCTGATGGTGTGTTGTAAATAAGTCTTTTTGTAAAAGGAGCACCTACTTAATTTTTTTTCTATTGATAAGTTTATTAAATACTACAACACTGTTCTTTCTAAGATAGTAAAGCGTGATATTTAGTATTTTCGATTGGTATTTGCAACTTGATGTGTTTTCTTGATTGGCTATTACAACCTAAGTATTACCGTTGTTGGTGTTATTTCCGATAATGACTTGTCGAATGGCGTGATGATGTTGTCTCATGTTCTACGAAGGAGAAGGAGAGAAGCACTTAACTGGTTCAGTGCTGATTTTGTAGCCGAGAAAATGGATCTTGTTGGAGCAATGAAAACCAAGTTCGGGTTCATAAAGAGAAATAACAATACTCCTGATATTAATTACTTGGAATATTATTAATTTTTGTTTTCTCTCTGATCACAACCGCTTATTTATAAATATTTCTTTTTTAATATTCTTAAGTTTTAATTTAGTATTATTTCAGTTGTATTTAAATGGCTTAGTCATAGTCCCAGAAACTAATTGTAATAAAAGATAGATTTGTATTTTTAAAATATTGATCTTATATTTTGTGAATATCACAGCATAAGTCCTCATTACTATCATAGTATAAGTCTTCATTACTATAACAGTAAAATCCTCATTACTATCATAGTATAAGTCTTCATTACTATAATAGTATATGTCCTCTTTATAATAATACTATAAGTTATCGTGATTACTACAATACACATCGTCGTGATTATCAGAGCATAAGTTACTGTGGTCATTATAATATACATTCTCGTAATAATGACAGAGTAGGTCCTTGTGAGTACCATAGTGTAACTCATCATAATTACCACAGTATAAAACTTTCTGTTTATCACAGTATATAAGCCCTAAATGTTGTCACATTTTTGTTTTTTAAAACACAAGTCTACACAATGGGTTTCGGTGCTGTGCTCACCTCGGATATCAAAACTCTATTATTAGCGTAAGAATCCCTTCCATTTCGGCCTCTGGGAGATTTAAAATAATAGGGTAACCATAATAGCCGCGGTACATGAGATTATTTTGGGTATTAGAGTAAACTAACCTACAAAACCTTTTCTCCCCATTTTTATTAGCTATATTTTTGCGCACCAGCAGTACTAAGCATGGGACGCTTATATCTAATTAAATTCTGCTATTTATCAGGACCTCTACTAACCTACCTTCAAACTGAATATTTTTCGAACCACGATTAGAGTAAATTAATCTACGAGACGTTGGACGTGATCAAATACATCAGTCAAAAGATTTCATCTCCAGAGTCTAAAATTGTGATCCAATAGGTCAAGAGATGAAGGAACTATGAACTAAAGGTTTATACTTTAAACAACGACACATTCAGTGAGCCGCTATGCCGCGGCTAAAAACAAGCCAGTTATGCTTTAGAATTTTTCATAACATGTTAAGTTCTTATTGGAGTTTAATTTCAGCTTCCAGACAATTTTACACACCGGAGAGCAGAATCTGGAAGTGACTTAATTACAATTTGACTAGTAAATTTATTTAGTTTTCAGTTCGTTTTGTTTTTTCTTTTCAACGAGATGCTTTAACGAGTACAAGTTTACAAATGGCTCAACCCTTATTACTCTGTACGAAGATCACCATGTGACTCGTTTCAGTGTACAGTTAGTGAATGTCATACTTATAACTAGAGAAAATCGACCAGTCGAGTATGACGAAATAGGTCAGCCAAACGAATCTACTCTTATCTGCTTCTGATTTCTTCCTTCAGTTAGTAACCCTTACTTTCCGGACTGCGTCTAACAGTGTGAATCAAAACAAAGATCCTGAAGAAAACAGGTAGTTAATAAATCACCAGTCTTTAACTTCCGGTTATTTCTTGTTTCTTTACATTTTCCGAAACATAAGAGCATGAGAATGAAAACCTCTTCAAAGAACCCTGCACTTACAATCGTAGGCAAATATTGTGTACTCACTGTTGTACGTAGTTATTACGGAACTTCCAAATTACACTGTATTCATAGTTGTACCTAGATGTTATGAAACTTACACATATACTCACAGTTGCTCATAAATATGATGTACTTTAGACAAGAATCTGAAATTGAGTAGTAGTTAGCTGTATCCTGTTTTATACTATTAAGAAACTTAATACAAGAGTCAAAACATTAAAATTGACGTAGCTGCATGAAACCTCAATCAGACCTAACATTTTCAGCCAGTAATATGACTGTCTTCGCTTAAAACCAATTACACTGGCCTAATTCTCACCAAATTACCGTTCGGCTCAAAATATAAAACAAAATATTTTCAGACTAACATACAACCAATCACATAAATTCTTGTTAATCAAATTATTTAGTTCATAACATAAAAACACATTTAGCGATTTTCACACAGTTCATTGTGGTAACGTTCTCTCCACCAACTTACCATTAGGTCATAACATAGAATACACCTCTTCAGATTGACACACAGCCTATTATGTTAACTTTCTTCTTCTAGGTTATCTTGCATTCTATAAGACGAAAAGAACTACTGTTAATTACTATTGTTAAAACGTTCAAATTTCATCATAATACGAATATTCTTCCCTTCAGACTAGATTACTCTTAATAATACGAATATTTTTTTCTATTAAGACTATCATACTGTTCATACACGAAATTAATGTAATTTAAAAGTCCATAATGTAAGAACCTCTCTTCGTTCTTGTGAGACACATAAGAGAGAGTATTAATTTTTTTTAGATATTATTGTAGAGAAAAGAGTTTTTTTCAATATTAACGAAATTTAATTATTTTGATTCGAGATTCATCAATGTCAAAACGATACAACAGAAGTTACATGAAAGGATTCTACGATGTCAGAAGGCTAAAGAACCGGATAATCAAATGAAACCAAAGTTTTCTTAATCACGGGGATATATAATTACTCATACAATCATTCATCAATATCACTCCAGTCGACGAACTAGTTTTTTGTATTAGTAGTTTTGAGTTTTAATTAATAAAGTTTGTTGAGTGAGCTGCGCTGTTTGGTGACTACCAAGTAAAGTTCATAAGTAAGAGTTTTGTTACTTCCTTACACATAAACTTCTCCTTCTTCTAATAATCATCCCCTGTATAACTGTTTTCACCGTAAAGCATTGCAATTTAATATTGATAACGATCTTCAATGCACATTATTTCGTTAAAAAAATATCTTCTGCTGATCGAATCTTAGAAATAAAAATTAAATTAACATAAAATTATGTCGAAAGGTATTGTGGGCATGTTAAGTTCATTGACCCGGAGAATTTTTAGTCTATACAAACTCAGCTCTTAAATACACTTTTAAGTGATATTTTTGTTTGTTTGTTTTGAATTTCGCACAAAGCTACTCAAGGGCTATCTGTGCTAGCCGTCCCTAATTTAGCAGTGTAAGACCAGAGGGAAGGCAGCTAGTCATCACCACCCACAGCTAACTCTTGGGCTACTCTTTTACCAACTAATAGTGGGATTGACCGTCACATTATAATGCCCCCACGGCTGAAAAGGCGAGCATGTTTGGTGCGACGAAAATGCGAACCCGCGACCCTCAGATTACAAGTCGCACGCCTCAACACGCTTGGCCATGCCAGGCCAAATAATATTTAAACATAAGAAATTCACTGATATTTTAGAGGATTTCTAAAATGGTATGGTATCTGCCATCTTACAATATTATCTAATAACGTAAGGTCATCTTATACCAGCAGGATCCTATGACAATAATGTTAGTTTCTGGTTTAAGAAACAAACAAATAAAAAGATTTGTTGGGTAATCGGTGGTCGTATATAGTAATGTATACATGCGAAGTTATTTTATAAAAACAAACCAAAATTGAAAAAAAAACGTACGTAAGACAACACTAAACTGAGGTATTCAGTTCAGTACTTAGATATCAATAAATTCGCAACGATTCAACTTCACACACGTGAAAACTGATAACTTGGATTTTAATTATAACAACTCAAATAATAAATTAAAGAATGTATAGCATGAACCAGCTGGTACAAGGTATATAAGAGATAGTTAAGTAAATAACTTCGTACCTTTGGCAGCTTCAATCATTGTGGTGTTAATTTTTCAACGTTATTAATGTAACACTACTGTTAATAAGAGCACTATATTCGTGACAATTTATATCATCAAGTACTTAGATAAACTACACTGTATCTGTGACAACTTGTCTCCTGGAGACGTTAACTAATAGGTGATTGTAGTAATGGTAAGTTTCTAATGAGATTGTTAGGTTATCAGTCCTGTATTTTCGGCCATCTATATCTGCCAGATCTGATTAACTTAAACAAAATCGTAGTGTGTATGTGAGGTGGGAGTGTTAATGTGTAAGAACTGTGAAAAAAATAGACATGTATGTGTTTCTGTGTTTGCTGTTTAAATGACAGCTTTTTGTTCATAAAAATAATAATTACATAAGTTGTATGACAAATTTAACTGACCATAATCAGGCTTGACCAGCAAAATGCATTTGGACCGTGAAATTTATTGAACAAATGCAAAAAAAAAGAGAACAAATTTATCTCACTCCTTTACAATAAGCACTATTCTCCCATGGTTTCTATCGTTTTAACGTATGCGTCTTTAAAAAAAATAAAAACAAACCTGATTGTGCATATATTGTATTTAACATTTAATTTTATTCTTAGGTTTACAGGAAAAAAATAATTGTAAGATAATGAAGAAAGGACCACAGTAGACTTACCATACTTTCCCCAGAGTTGTAATATAACTTTTTTTTCTGGGGATCATGAAAACATCTAAAGAGTTTATCGAAGTTGTTCACACACTCTGTAGTCCATCTTCTCCAAGAAAATGAGACATCATTAATATGACATCATTAATGCTTTCTGATACATAGTAGGATAACTGGTTACTATAATCACTGTGATCAGTCTTCGCTGTATCACGTAAGTGCACTAAACATAGACATAGTGTTGTTATCCTGATATATGTTCCACCAAAATTCCGCACCCCTTTTATAAATAATGTCCTGATAGGTTTCTTTTAAGATGAATAAAGTAGACAAGCATCTTCTTGGGACTGAGCATTACGAGTTAGGGAAGAAAACCGCCATTATCTAACGAAGGTCAAAGATGACTTAACAATTACTTCAGTCTTAATATTCTTTGACGAGTCCTCAGTAATTGAAGTAATCTTTCACGCACCGGTCAGAAGAACCAACAACAGAAACAAGACATTACTGTGGTCTCAGCTCTCACGTGCGACCTCGATGGCACCAGAATACTCCAGCTTTCCTGGCGTGGCCCTGCTTGGCCTATTTTATCACCGTCGACGCATGCGCAACATATGCGTTTGCAGTATTCGTGTATCGATCTCAACACATCATTCAGTTGAACTCGACTATTCGGAAATTGCATTCATATCTATGAAACCAATTGCACGAAATTCAAATTAAATAGATATTTAGCAACTTACACAGTTTGTTGAAGAATCTGTGATACACCTATAACTGATGCATGAAGAACACGGTGACCTGCGGGGTTTTAAATTATCAAAACCCGACTTCACATTTCGTACTTTCTTTTAACTTTTGGTTTGTTTTTGGAATTTCGCACAAAGCTACTCGAGGGCTATCTGTGCTAGCCGTCCCTAATTTTGCAGTGTAAGACTAGAGGGAAGGCAGCTAGTCATCACCACCCACCGCCAACTCTTGGGCTACTCTTTTACCAACGAATAGTGGGATTGACCGTCACATTATACACCCCCACGGCTGGGAGGGCGAGCATATTTAGCGCGACGGGGGCGCGAACCCGCGACCCTCGGATTACGAGTGCACGCCTTAACGCGCTCGGCCATGCCAGGCCTTTTCTTTTAAGAGACACAAGGATTAAGGCTGTTATTGATTTACGTCAGATACAAATACGATTTAATAAAATAGGGCGCGCGCTATTTATGGTTTAACTTAAAGGCGTTTAGTTTCCTAGTAACCTTGACTAAAAATAACCACCTCACATATTATGCTGTAAATTCGTGTTTCTTAAAAGTTTTTTTTGCAACAATTGTAATGAAAAAAAAAGAGGTTTGGATCTCATTAAATTTAGTGTTTCACAGTTTTGAACACAGAAAACACATACTGCACACTAGGAAAATTTGGTTTTCTCTTCAGTATACCCAAAGGCATAAAGCTCACTGATCTATTCATTAAACTGGATTGAGCTTCGACCCTTTCACGTAAAATCCCCGGAAGCTGTAAAGTAACCATCTTCTTGGTCCCTTTTCGTATTTTCCGTTGTCATAGCAAAGTACAGAGCTTATGGTGTAGCCTACACTAACGTAATAAAGCTAATATGTGTATTTCAAGGAATTGTAACAGTAGACTAGGGGCTGATCATGTATCACTTCCTGCTAAGTTCAGTTTTCTCCTCTTTAAATACAATAATTTTCAACTGTCAAATATTTCCTTGTTAGATGTAGTAACTTAAGGCCAATTGGCAATAATAATGCTTAACCGAGACGAAATGTCGTCTATAAGCTCGGAGTTTTCTTTTTGTATTACAGTTTAACAGTTTTCACCTCGGTTTATTTCATAATCTTTAACACTCGTACAGCTTCTATAGAAAAAAAATCAAGCTGTTAAAAATGAATTCTGAATATTGAGGAGACAAGAGGTATCTGACTCTAGACAAGAACATTTTAATAGAACAGGTCAAATATTTCAGTGTATTGTCCACTGTACTTTTATTCTCTGAGCACCTAAAAAGTTGTATTGTTGTTGTTGTTTTTGAATTAAGCATAAAGCTACACAAGGGGCTATCTGTGTTCTGCCTACCACCGGTATCGAAACCCGGTTTTTAGCGTTGTAAGTCCGCAGACATACTGCTGAGCCACTGGGAGGTGTATTATTTTTATTATAGTTTAAGAAAATGCTGTTCTAATTATTCAAATATTTTAAAACTGTTGATAACTAGGTTAAATATTTATTCTGAGAAAACGTATGTTGATGATCACCTGTTTAGTTAAGTACAGTTACAACAAATCTAAATGTGTTAATTAAATAAACAGATATCAGACGTAGACCTATATTATTAGTCAAGAAACTAATTATCAGAAGACTGTAGTATATTTGAACATTCATAGTAATTTATTGTCAATCTAGTTAAAAACATTAACTAGTTAATTAGTTAAGAACTAGGGATAATTTATTTGAAACTTAGCGAGCAGTTACGACACCACTGTTATTTAGAAGAAAATTAATTTTCATTTAAAAGCATAAACAATGGTATTCGGTGCTATATATGTCTGTGAAGAGACTACAACATTCGTTTCCAGAATTTTTCTGGAAATTTTTCATAAGAAATATGATAATAGGTAAACTTATAAAGCAGACTTTACCTAAACTGAAGTACTTATTAAAAATATGACTTTTGTAAATTATTCATTCAGTTATATATTGCGATTTATTTGCACTTTGCCAAAAGAAAAGGACAATAATAAGAAAGTACACCAGTTCTAGAACACCTGACAATGTTGCTCCAGGTTCGATTAACTCAAGCACAATACCTACACAGACCAGTTCTAAACATATGCTTTTAAATAATAGCAAAAATGAACAAAACAACAGGAAAATAGGTGTTTCAAATGAACTGTTATTTCATTAAAAGTGATTGTTCAACTCTGAAAAAAAAGGAAAATTTATTATCCACCAATGTTTTTAATGCTAAACCAAACTTTTCTGTTATCCATTTAGAAATATCTAAAAGGGCAATGCTTATTAACAGGTAACTACGACAAAAACTCTGATGTACATAGAATATCTCGCACTTTTACAATATTTTGCTTTGACACTGCCGTTCTCCTCCATCAAAGCCTACAGTGACCAAAGACTCCTCCACCAAAGACTACTTTCAGTCTTGCTTTGCCATGTTCATGTGCTATTGGAAAGTAGCATCGAATCATTAATAGAGCACCAGATTTTACACAAGAAGCATTAAATAGAACAATTATCCAAAAGAATAAAACAACAGTGTTGTTTGTGCTTTAATTGTAGATAAGTGGTCATAACAAAACGAGGAGTGGAATTATTATTATTTTTTTTGCTATTTTGATGTTGGTGTTGATACAGAAGACGATACAATCTGTCTTGCCAACAATATGTTGATTTTTATGGTTGCTTCTATAAACAGCAACTGGAATGTGCCTGTTGATTGTTTATTTAATACGGAGGCACTAGAAACATTTAATGTAATACAACACGTGATAAAAAAAATAAAAAATAAAGAAACGATAAAGTTATTTGTAATTTAAGGCTATAAGAAAGGAGGATAAAAATTTCTTGGCTACACAATGTTAGTGCAGATACAAGAGACGATTGTTTCTTTTGCCAGTGAAGTACTGGTGTTAAAGGTTGTTTCCCTAAACAACAACTGTGAAGGTGCCTGTTGGCTGTTTCTTTATTAATAACATAACAGAACAAGAACGAGCTGTACAGTATACAAAGTCTACAGGAACTTATATACTTCTAATTATCTTATAATTTTTAAGATTAAATGTAAAATAATGCATATAAATATTATTGAGTAAGTGAACCTAATTCACTAGTACATGTAGTTTATTATTTACTTTTGTAGAAATATATAACATATTCAAAATAATACTGTTATGGTACATTAATAAACAAGCAACTACAACACCCAATATTTTTTGTGTTACTTAAATATATGCGTTGTGTTTGTATCGTACTTCTATTTTTAAGACAAACTTGTATAAATTTCTTCCAAAATTTGTCATGTTATTATTAATACACCAAAATAAAATAAATTTAAACCAACATAATATTTTCAGTAAATGCTCCCTTTATTCTTACAATTTCAATTTACAAAAAAAGAGTTTTTGTAATTTATACAGCCAATTCATTGTTATAGTAAAAAAACCCTCAAAAGTATGGTATAAATATATTAACATGTACATAGTAAAATAATAAGAAATAACGTATAAGAAGATAAATGACTACAAAGCATCTACTAGTCACATGGACATCTTTGCCACTAATGCTGTTACACTTAGCAATTTAGGGACCAAAAATATGGCTATCGTTTGAGGTCAAGAGTCAATACAGTGACACTAGCCAATGAGAAATCCAGTTCAGTATAGAGATAAGTGACAACACAGCTGCATAAAAACACGTGGTTGTGCCGTAAATAAATAAATAAATTAATTAAATGCTGTGAGCTTATTTTGAAAAATGCTGATTTACTTGGTGAACGATGTAAAATTTAGCTCTCCACAGCAATTTCATGGTAATAGCATCACAAAAACAATTATTAAACATGCACTGGTTGCTTAAAGCTTTTAACATTAAAGTTATCATTTCAAACAGAATTAAAGACAACGTCTAGAACATCATGCATTTGGCTACTCTGAATGACAATAAGAAAACACATGGACTTATGAAACAGGGAGACTATCAACATACATATAGAGAAAATCCGAACACGTAGGACTTATTAAAAGCATCATTTATAGCTGGAAAATATCGTACATACAGTAACTTTGAATGTTATAATGGAAAGTCTCGAACAGACAGCGGAAATTAATGACATCAAGAAATGGACAGGAATTAGCTGGTATTAAAAACATCTCCAACACAAAGTAGTATTGGACGTCATTGTGGTACATTTTTAACACAAATTAGTACTAGTCGTTATTAAGAAACATCTCAAACATAAAGTAGTGCTTGTCATTATTAAGGAACATCTCTAACATAATGTAGTGTGGACGTCATCATGGAACATCTCCAACATAATGTAGTATGGACGTCATTATGAAACGTCTAAAACAAAAAGTAATGGTTGATGTCATTATGGAAAGTCTAGAACAGAAAGTTTTATTTAAAGCAATGTTATAGATAAATATACTTTACATGAAGAAGCTGCTTTTCTACTGGTAAAAGTTCATACGAATTGTGTCTTAGTCTAGGTATATATTTGTCCAGTGCTTTGCATTATATATGTATATATATCTATAATTGTTTAACCTATGCATGGATATAAGACAAGTAAAAAAATCAGGATATTTTAAAATATAACATTTAAAAAAGAATGATAGGAATAGAAAATGTAGAATCAAAATGTTAAATGACAAATATCTATGAAGCACAAATCCTCATATAAGCTACTGTGTAAATCTGTAATAAGTGATGGGACAATTAAACCTTACTACTAATAGATATCCCTGTGAAATTGAAAAAAATCATTTTTGGCTGTTGACTAGCTGTTACTGCTATGTAAAAACAGCCTAGATATGGATTTAAAACTTCTCAGGGATTTCTGTCAGCAGTAAATTCTATATGTTCCACTACTTATTACAGATTTATTTACCAGCTGATATAAGTAGAGATTTGTTATTTAGTGTTTTGTTTTACTTTTTTACAGCTCTTGTCTCCAACCACTATTACCCTTTCATAAAATGTAAAGTTTAAAACTATTTTGGTTAACATCTGTATAGGGGTCCACTTGTAATAGATATATTCATTTCTTCACCGTGATACCACTTCACTTATCCAATTGTATTTACGTAATAACTGAATACACCTGTGTGTATATTGTATAATTACTTTTAATACGTCTGCCTATAGATATGTTTTAGAAATATTTATCAGTATTAAGCTTTCTAGGACTAATCATTTTATTCCAAAATAGAAAGCTCGTGTTTTGTTTCTTTTTAATTTCTTGCACAGCGACACCGGGCTATTTATAATAGCTGTTCTTAATGTTGAAGTAATAGACTAGAATGAAGATAGCTAGTCAACACTACACATGGCCAGCTCTTGGACTTCTCTTTCACTAATGAATAGTGCGATTAATCCTAACTTTATAATGGCCACTTGGCTGAAACAGCGAGCGTGTTCAGTGAGAGCGATTAGAGCCCGTGACTAGTGTCCTAACCATCAAGTTTGAGCTTAAGAGATGGAAAGAGGGAGAGAAAAAGCAGTGATATCAAATTTCAATTGACAGTTTTTACACAACAGTATCCTGTATTGTACAATTCTACATACAATATAAAATATATTATTTTTTTACTTTCATTATTTCTATTACTTTCGATCTTATTTATCTGATAGCATTTTTAGTGCCTTTATTTTAACATGGTATGGTGTAATGCCATTTGATAAGATGAAACAACATGCCATCGAGAGACGCCACCTGACCTGACTGACGTACACAAAAAAATGACGTCACATAGGAATATGTAATATGTGCATCACATAATACGTGTCATCATGACATTGATTTCACACTTTTTCTTAAATTGTCATTCTTAATTTAAGTATTTTTGTAGAATCGTGCAATCATAGGTTATTATTGTAGGAAAATAACAAAAGTGGTGAATTTTAGTCTTATGTTAGCGTTTTCTCTTTCATCATTTCAATTAAAAAATGGACAGGAATTAGCTGGTATTAAAACATCTCCAACACAAAGCAGTACTAGACGTCATTATGGTACTCTTGAATCGAAAGTAGTACTGGATGTCATAATAAAACATCTCCAACACAAAGTAGAAATGGATGTCATTATAAAACATCTCCAACACAAAGTAGTAATGGATGTCATTATAAAACATCTCCAACATAAAGCAGTACTGAACGTCATTATGGAACATCTTGAACACGAAGTAGTACTGGATGTCATTATGGAACATCTTGAACACGAAGTAGTACTGGATGTCATTATAAAACATCTCCAACACAAAGTAGTACTGGATGTCATTATAAAACATCTCCAACACAAAGTAGTACTGGATGTCATTATAAAACTTCTCCAACACAAAGTAGTAATGAATGTCATTACAAAACATCTCCAACATAAAGCAGTACTGGACGTCATTATGGAACATCTTGAACACGAAGTAGTACTGGATGTCATTATAAAACATCTCCAACACGAAGTAGTACTGGATGTCATTATAAAACAGCTCCAACACAAAGTAGTAATGGATGTCATTATAAAACATCTCCAACACAAAGTAGTAATGGATGTCATTATAAAACAGCTCCAACACAAAGTAGTACTGGATGTCATTATAAAACATCTCCAACACAAAGTAGAAATGGATGTCATTATAAAACTTCTCCAACACAAAGTAGTAATGGATGTCACTATGAAACATCTCCAACACAAATTAGTACTGGATGTCATTATAAAACATCTCCAACACAAAGTAGTAATGGATGTCATTATGGAACATCTCTGATATAACGTAGTATGGATGACATTATAAGACATCTCTAACACAAAGCAGTATTGAATGTCATTATGGAATAGCTCGATCATAAAAAGAAGTTCACTGATAACAAAGATATTTTGAACACATACTGTAATTACATGACATTAAGAAATATATTTAATACAGAATATCTGATTTTACAAATTCACCTCTGTAAAATATATTAGATTATTTTGAAAACACAGCGAACTGTTGATATCTAGTGACACCTCAGATACACATAAAAATTGGTTGGCATTAAGAATATTATCGAACGGATGACATTACAGAAAATAAAACAAAAACACGAACACAGATAAAAGTAGTTAAGATAAGGGAACATAACGAAAAAAGTCGAAATAGTTGGCAATAAGGAGAACCACAAACACATTGATAATAAATAAAATTAAAATTGTTGTTGGTTCTTTGTTGGATTTAGCGCATTTATAAAGAGAGGTCGATCTATGCCACCAGTCAATAATTTTGACAAAAGGAGCCAGTAAAGACTGTCACGTCTTATCAGACCGAATAGCGTGGTTTAACTTTCACTCTTATAATGCACCTACACCTTCTTCTTGACCTCATCTAAACAGATAGTACGTTAACTTTAATGTCAATACAGAGCGTGACAAAGTAGTTAACGTACTGGACTGTTGAATTAACCGGTATTTCAACAGTAAAGTTATAGCAAAACTACTTGGCATTAAAACAGTAGAGATACAGTGGAATAAGCAGGCATTAAAACAGTAGAGATGTGTGTTTTCTTATAGCAAAGCCACATCGGGCGATCTGCTGAGCCCACCGAGGGGAATCGAACCCCTGATTGTAGCGTTGTAAATCCGAAGACATACCGCTGTACTAGCAGTGGGCAACAGTAGAGATACAGTGGAATAAGCAGGCATTAAAACAACAAAAATACGTGGAACTAGCTGGCATTAAAACACCAAAAATACATGGAACTAGCTGGCATTAAAACAACAAAAATACATGGAACTAGCTGACATTAAAACAACAAATATACATGGAACTAGCTGGCATTAAAACAACAAATATACATGGAACTAGCTGGCATTAAAACAACAAAAATACATGGAACTAGCTGGCATTAAAACAACAAAAATACATGGAACTAGTTGGCATTACAAGAGCAAAGGTACAGTGGAACTAAGTGGTGTTAAAACATCAAAAGTACAATTAAAACAGCTGATATTAAAGATAATTTTGTAGTTGCAGTGAGAGTGGTTAACATTAAGAATTATCAACGATATTCAGTGGAATTATTTTATTTTAAACAAAGAGAATCAAATCAGCTCATTTTCCATCTGTGTAGACTTACTAAATATGCTTGTGTTTCAATGAGAAAGAAGAGAGAACGTCATTACTACAGCATCAATTACAATGAACTTTATTTAGTTTTGTTTGTTCGTTTTTTAATTTCGCGCAAAGCTACACGAGGGTTACCTGCGCAAGTCGTCCCTAATTTAGTAGTGTAAGACTAGAAGGAAGGCAGCTAGTCATCACCATGCACCGCCAACTCCTGGGCTACTCTTAACGACGAATGGTGGGATTGAACGTCATATTATACCGCCCCCACGGCTGATAGGGCGAGCACGTTTTGTGTGATTTTATTGTTTTTAGTACTTTATACTCGTTATTGTTATTCACTACACTTGATAATCAATGCAGTTCCTTTTCGTACGGACTTGGCATGCCCAGGTGATTAGGGCGCTCTGTGGTAAAAAAAAGTAGCCCAAGATCGGCTGTGAGTGGTTATGATTAGCTACCTTACCTCTAGTCTTACACTGCTAAATTTTGGACGGTTAGCGCAGATAGCCCATGTGTAGCTTTACGCGAAATTCAAAATGAAACAAACCTTTTCGCGGGTAAACTTGAAGCAAATTCGTTTAAACTATGTATTGACGTACGTATGAAAAAACAACAGAAATTCTCACGTCAAAAACGGCTAGCAACTAAAAACATTCAATCGTTTAGATAATATTGTATGCAAACGTAAAGCTCCTTAAGTGCCTAATGTCGCACAAGAGCCAGTTTTTAACGAGAGGTACTCTACAAATCTTACATTATCATCAGATAAACACTGAAAGCAGGAACGATTTCACACTTTATTGCTTCGTACTTAATTACTACTTTATACAATACGTCGATGTCAGCTCACACTCTTTGCTAATTCTAAAAAAAATAATTACAGTCACGCCATGTGTACCTATGTATGTAGGTGTTATATGCGCCATAAGAAACTTAAATATACTTTAATTTGATTTCTAAATTGTCATCTGTATCTCAAGTCCAGTTTAAATAGACGTTCTTTTCGTATTCTCTACAACTGAACCATTCTATACCATATGACGTCATGCCATGTTACGTCATATTACATCTTTCTCAAAATTCTTTTATGGATTACTGGTGGTTGTTGTTAATTTTCAATTTCACATAGTCTTGAAAACCATCTTTCCTAAGATTTTATTACATAAAATTTTAAGTTATCGGAAGTGGTATTCTGGTTGAGAGTGTGACACTATCTGATTAATATGGAAGGACTTATGGAAGTACATATTTTGTTTCCTCTTATGCGAGTTACGGAATATACTCAAACTGATAACTTACAAAACCTTAATCATCATTTTCCACCTCTAAAGTGTAAATTTCAGTGGGTGGTTACATTATGCACAACAAAGATCTATCAAAGATGCATTTTGCTTGTTTTTTATTTTATAACAGTTCATTTTTATTTATTATTTGAATCACGAATTAGCAAAACCAGCAAATTTTACAACGCTGAACTTTCGAGAAACAAACGTGTGGTAACTTTGTTCGTTTTTCAAAGGTGGCTTTTACTCTAAAAACATGTGCAGATATTACTCCGAGCGCGTTAAGGCGTGCACTCGTAATCCGAGGGTCGCGGGTTTGCGCCCGCGTCGCGCTAAAACGTGCTCACCCTCCCAGCCGTGAGGGTGTATAATGTTACGGTCAATCCCACTATTCGTTGGTAAAAGAGCAGCCCAAGAGTTGGCGGTGGGTGGTGATGACTAGCTGCCTTCCCTCTAGTCTTACACTGCAAAATTAGGGACGGCTAGCACAGATAGCCCTTGAGTAGCTTTGTGCGAAATTCCAAAACAAACAAACAAAAGCAGATATTACTAAACGGGAATCTTATATATACTTTACTTAAGTATCTTTATTGTTACCTACGTGAGGAGTCCAATTTTAATAAATGTTGTTTTCTTCTTTAGAATAGCATCACCTCACGTGTGCAGTTCTATTAAAATAATTATATTATTGAATGAGCCTTTGTCTATTCAAATCATGCTGCTCAGAAGCCTATATTAGAAAAAAATATTAATATTATATTCATCATAGTTAGATAAATAATGTTATTTTCAATTATGAAACTGTATGTAAACTCAAATTTTAACTTACATTTTATTTTTTATTTCGCACAAAACTACACAAGAGACACTTGCGCTAGCTATCTGAAGATTAGCAATAAGAAAATAGAGTTAAGGAAGCTACTAAAAACCATTCACTTCCAACTCTTTAACCAACGAACACTGGAATTGTCCAAAACATTATGATGCCCTCTCGACTGAATAAGCAAGCATGTTCAATGCGGGTGAGCTAAAGAAATCGATTTTTTGTTTTAATTTTGTGCAAAGCTTCTCGACGGCTATCTGCGCTAGCCGTCCCTAATTTAGCAGTGTAAGACTAGAGGGAAGGCAGCTAGTCATCACCACCCACCGCCAACTCTTGGGCTACTCTTTTAACGACGAATAGTGGGATTGACCGTCACTTTATAACGCCCTCACGGCTGGGAGGGCGAGCATGTTTGGTGCGACCGGGATTCGAACCTGCGACCCTCAGATTAAGAATCGAACGCTTGGCCATGACGGGCCAAAGAAATTGAAAGGATGAAAGAGAAAACGCTAACATAAGACTAAAATTCACCACTTTTGTTATATTCCTACAATAATAACCTATGATTGCACGATTCTACAAAAATACTTAAATCAAGAATGACAATTTAAGAAAAAGTATGAAATCAATGTCATGATGATGACACCTGAAAACAGATGACTTTATAACGTATTATGTGATGCACATATTCCTATGTGATGTCATTTTTTGTGTACGTCAGGTCAGGGTAGGTGACGTCTCTCGATGGCATATTTCGTCTTATCAAATGGCATTACACCATACCATGTTAAAATAAAGGCACTAAAAATGCTATGAAATAAAATCGAAAGTAATAGAAATAATGAAAGAAAGAAAATAATACATTTTATATTGTATGTAGAATTGTACAATACAGGATACTGTTGTGTAAAAATTGTCAATTGAAATTTGATATCACTGCTTTTTCTCTCCCTCTTTTCATCTCTTAAGCTCAAACTTGATGGTTAGGACACTAGTCACTGGCTCTAATCGCTCTCACTGAACACGCTCGCTGTTTCAGCCGAGTGGCCATTATAAAGTTAGGATTAATTGCACTATTCATTAGTGAAAGAGAAGTCCAAGAGCTGGCCATCCGTAGTGTTGACTAGCTATCTTCATTCTAGTCTATTACTTCAACATTAAGAACAGCTATTATAAATAGCCCGGTATCGCTGTGCAAGAAATTAAAAAGAAACAAAACATGAGTTTTCTATTTTGGAATAAAATGATTAGTCCTAGAAAGCTTAATACTGATAAATATTTCTAAAACATGTCTCTAGGCAGACTTATTCAAAGTAATTATACAATACACACACAGGTGTATTCAGTAAATACGTAAATACAATTACACAAGTGGTACCACGGTGAAGAAATGAATATATCTATTACAAGTGGACCTCTATACAGATGTTAACTAAAATATTTTTAAAACTTTACATTTTTGAAAGGGTAATAGTGGTTGGAGACAAGAGCTGTAAAATAGTAAAACAAAACACTAAATAACAAATCTCTACTTATATCAGCTGGTAAATAAATCTGTAATAAGTAGTGGAACATATAGAATTTACTGCTGACAGAAATCCCCGAGAAGTTTTAAATCCATATCTAGGCTGTTTTTACATAGCAGTAACAGCTAGTCAACAGCCAAAAAATGATTTTTTTCAATTTCACAGGGATATCTATTAGTAGTAAGGTTTAATTGTCCCATCACTTATTACAGATTTACACAGTAGCTTATATGAGGATTTGTGCTTCATAGATATTTGTCATTTAACATTTTGATTCTACATTTTCTATTCCTATCATTCTTTTTTAAATGTTATATTTTAAAATATCCTGATTTTTTTACTTGTCTTATATCCATGCATAGGTTAAACAATTATAGATATATATACATATATAATGCAAAGCACTGGACAAATATATACCTAGACAAAGACACAATTCGTATGAACTTTTACCAGTAGAAAAGCAGCTTCTTCAGGTAAAGTATATTTATCTATAACATTGCTTTAGATAAAACTTTGTGCTTTTAAAACTAATTATTTTATGAATGTCTGTAAACTGATTTTTTTTCTAATTTTCACTGCACACATAATAAAAGGGTTATCTGCCTAAAGACACCAATTGTATTGTGCACAAAGCATTGAGTATCTGGATGTTAGAATAACCTAATGTTCGTCTATTATTTAGTGGTAATTCTCGTTTCTCCCTGTATATAAGTTTTTAAAGGAGCATCAGACATTTGTAAGAGGCAAACTTCTAAGGTGCTATGATAATACTATTTACACTACAATTATGAAGTATTTTAGCTTCAAAAACGCTTCTAACAGCATCATTTTCGTCATAAACAAACTACCAAAATATTAAGCAGTTTACCAGAAACCATTTAAATCCCTTTATCTTACAACGAACACTTTTAAAACTATTCATACGCAATAGTCTTCTCAAACTAACACATCTGTTGAAAATAACAACATTATAAAATGTACAAATAACGATGAATACTTCCGACATATCTCTAACACTGTTAATGTTTCAGACACAAGTCTTTCTGAAGTATAAATCTTTCTTTCTGACCTTCACGAATTCTCTAGAAAATTAATACTTCCGGAATTTTTTTCATAACAATTGTTGTTGTTGTTTTGAATTAAGCACAAAGCTACACGATGGGCTATCTGTGCTCTGTCCACCACGGGTATCGAAACCCGGTTTTGAGCGTTGTAAGTCCGCAGACATACCGCTGAGTCACTAGGGGGCTTTTTCACAACAAAGCCCATCCGGTTGAAAATCAACATTTTCCGAGCTTTAAGAAAAGCCTTTATGAACACCTCCACCAAAGACAGAATCACATTTAAAAAGCTATAGAAAATGACATAATACGGACCTTAAAATCTTCCAGCAATCTCATAACAATATTAACCGAAAAGAAGGAAGTGCTTTAAGCAATCTTAAACTGAAAAACAATTTCATAATAAAGCAAGCAGACAAGGGTAGAGTTATTGTTATTCTAAACAAATGAGTATATCACAGAGGCTAATCGGTAACTAGTGGACACTTAATTTTAATAAAAGTTTTAATACACATTCCAGCCGTCTTAAGATAATAAACATTTATTTTATACTGTGTAAAAAATGCAATAACCAATATGTAGGACACATAGAAACAACTCTTAGAAAACCATTTCAACAACCATAAGTCTCATATTAACACCAAACAAATAAATTTGTTTTTTCTTATAGCAAAGCTACAAAGGGCTATCTGTTCAGTCCACCGAGGGGAATCGAACCCCTGATTTTAGCGTTGTAAATCCCGAGACATACCGCTGTACTAGCGGGGGCCCAAACACACATAAAAAGATCTCTCTGTTACTCAACACTTTAACCAACCCAATCATTCCATTAACAATGTTATTCTCATCGGTATTGAAACAGGGTTTCAAACTAAAGCAGATAGAGAAATAAAAAAACGTTTATTGAATTGCAAATCTAAACACTGTTTAACCTCTCTGAATTAATCTAGATTCTGTAATCAGTGATCTACGTTCATTGGCTTTATCTCTGTCAGAAAAAGAAAAATAATTTTATTCTTTGTTTATTTTTCACGTAATATAAAAGTTGTATTTACTAAAACTTACTATTTATTTAAAATAATTTTTCATACTTATTTTTATTAATTGATTAGTATAACATCTTTTTAATAAGTCTCCAGGTGTCATCTTCATTTCACTCAATCACCTAAACATAGTTTTAAATAAACATATATTTAGTCTTTTTTAAATTAAATTATTCCTCACACCTTTTCACATACACCCCCGCCATCGGCTACTTTATACCGAAGATGAGATGCTTACAATAATGCATAGAGAAATGAAGGTGTTGACAAATCGGATAACCATCACGATGTCACTAAACTCCCTCTATATACACATCACTCGTTCAATAACATTACCACTTCCAGTTTGCCCCTTAAGAAGAAAGGCCCACCTGTCAAAAGTTCTCGGGTTGTACGGTTTTTATTTCACAAGTTTAAGTGCAATATAGAAGAAACAAATCGATTTTTCGATACCCTTACAACCTTCACGGTACCTTATTTGACATTCTACAGATAGTTTGAGTGCAATATACCAAGCCGTTGGGGACTAGCAAAAGAAATAATAATAATATGAACAATTGTTCAGTATTTGTGTTAAGTTTTCCGAATGTTTCAGTTTTACAGTCTTTCGTACTGTAAAGGAAGATTTTGAGTGTTGTTTCAGGACCTAGTTTGCTTTCTAGGGTGATTTTCTCTATTGGTTATCCGGCAAAACATCGTCGATTCTTATTATGAACCACTATCGTAATTCATAATATAGAAATCAAAGTAAACAATGTTAAAGTTTCCTTTCATGTGTGTACATATGACATTTCACAACATTGCATCTTATGATATTGCGTCAATATTAATTCTATAATTTTTTCTCAAATTTTCAATTTTATATTAGTTTTGCTATTTTTTATTTTTATATATTTAAATAAATTTGTTTGCTTGTATAAAATTAAGCAGAAGGCGATTACAATAAGCTATCTGTGCTCTGCCCAGCACAGGTAGAGAAGCTTGGAGTTTAGCGCTGTAAGTCCGCATACAAACCACAGTGCCACTAGTGGGCATAAATTTATTTTATTCTGTTTTAATTTTTATTATTTATTAATCATACGTTCTTACTTACAGTCGAACAATTGCTTTTTGCTTTTTTTGTTGTACAATTTATTATATTTTGGTTTTTGTTTCTTAAAATAATTATTTTTGTAGCCTATTAGTATCTTTTTTCTAATATTTAATTATATCATCCTATTACCAAATTTTATTTCGATACATTTATTTTTTTAAATTTTTATGAATTCTTTATTTTTATTTTACCAATTTTAATAATTATTACTTTATTTATATTATATATTTGCGAGTTAATACAAAAAGAGGAATACATCATCATCAGATACTGAGATGACGACTGGTGACGTTTCACCCTGAAATTAATGATGTAAACAAAATATCAGTTCATACTTTTATTGTTTTTGTTTTTTTGTTTTTTTTGGAATTTCGCACAAAGCTACTCGAGGGCTATCTGTGCTAGCCGTCCCTAATTTAGCAGTGTAAGACTAGAGGGAAGGCAGCTAGTCATCACCACCCACCGCCAACTCTTGGGCTACTCTTTTATCAACGAATAGTGGGATTGACCGTCACATTATACGCCCTCACGGCTGGGAAGGCGAGCATGTTTAGCGCGACTCGGGCGCGAACCCGCGACCCTCGGATTACGAGCGCACGCCTTAACGCGCTCGGCCATGCCAGGCCCATACTTTTATTAACGCAATGGATTGTGTAAGAGCTCTTAATAAGAACACAGTGCTACTATTTTCATTTTATCATTCTTTATGTTATTTTTGAGTTTATATCTGTTATCCAATTTCGTATTTAATACTGAAATAAGTTTACATTTAAAATAAGTTTATAAAATAAAAAATTATTTATTCATTCTTCTTGTTCTCTGGAAAGTCTTAAAAACCAAGAACCCTAAAATACAGGCCTGGAGTGTTCGAGGTGATCACATCAGATAGCCATATGTGAATTTGCTCTAAAACAAAAATATCTTTTTATCTTTTTGTATTTATATTTTCGAATGTTTGGTTTTAAATTTCATGCAAAACCATTGAAAAGATCTTTAAGTTAGCCACACCTAATTTTAGCAGTGATAGGTTTGTTTGTTTTGTAATTTCGCACAAAGCACCTCGAGGGCTATCTGTGCTAGCCGTCCCTAATTTTGCAGTGTAAGACTAGAGGGAAGGCAGCTAGTCATCACCACCCACCGCCAACTCTTGGGCTACTCTTTTACCAACGAATAGTGGGATTGACCGTCACATTATACACCCCCACGGCTGGGAGGGCGAGCATGTTTAGCGCGACGCGGGCGCGAACCCGCGACCCTCGGATTACGAGTGCACGCCTTAACGGCAGGGATGGGAAAGCAGAAGCTAGTCGATCTCATCCACTACCAACATTTGGGCTATTCTAACTAATGAACAGAGGAACTGACCATCAAGGTTGAAAAAGCAGACATGTTCAGTGAAAGGGATTCAAACTTGCTTCATCAATGATAAAAGAACTTTAAGATTTGGAAAGTATTTTCTTTTTACTTGCTACAACAGTGTTATGTATTCTGAGCTGAGAATACTTAGGTTCATTTCATTTTGCCTCTTAATTCATGTGTACTTAATGGAATAATATCAAATGATGTCACGCATTCCAGGGCTTTAAATATTAGTTTTAATTTTGCATTTAAGGTGGTGTTTTATTACATTAAATATTTGCCAATAATGGTGTTGGAACATTTGTTCTCAAAAAATATTACCAATAATTAATATTTCCAAATCTATGCAAGGCTTACTTAAACTTTAGTTAGAACCTTGCTAACTCTGTTATCCACCCTCTCAAATAAATCAAAAGCTGATGTCGTTTGTATATAAACACAAATTATGTGAACCTTATGAAAAACAGTTCTTTTTATAATAATGTCATGTTTGAATATTTTCATTCAAATCCTGAAAGAAATTTAGGCATATGGTTTAGAAAGTTCACATGTAATATTTGCATTACACGAATTTTGCAACATTCATATGATGAAATAAAAAATATGACTGAAAAACGTGTTTACTGTTGTTTTTTTTATTTATAAGTATTTAATTATTAGAAATAAAACATTTTCATTACCATTAAGTTTTATGTCTTTCAAGACATAACTTTTATTTGCAAGCTCAAAATGTTAGCAAATAATATTCCCAAACAGTAATAAACTATTTTAAAAATAATGATAAAACTACCCATTCACAACAACACTAAGTCTTGGTACTCATTGATAACAAATAATACTTGATATCTCCCCAACACCAATAAGACTTCAAACTAATATGGATTGAAAAACAAATATAATTTTAATTAAACTGTAGAAAATGTGTATATATAGAAATTTTCATTGTTAAAAACATCTAAAAAATGAGTAGTTTGTCTCTGAAGGTAAAAAGATACTTCGATGTAAGCCAAAAAAGGACTCATTAACATCTTATAATTATCGTCCTCTTCACAAAGAGTCATGCCTTCTTAGATTCAGTTATAAATTAATATAATAACATCTTAATTACTAAACATTATAAACACTTATCAACAATAAAATGTGGCTGTAATCCAGTATATAAAGGTTTTAAATCATCCTTAGTTGTATACATATAAATACTGGACTTCCAAATTACCATCTTTGACTACCAAGATTTCCCCTATCATAACTTCCTGAATGAACCATTCACTAAAACTAACTGGAACAAAGCTTAAAAAATCTTTAGATACTATGGTTATACTGGCAAGTGCAGCTGTTTAATCAAAAGAATATTTTTACCACATTCACAGCAGCCAAGACACACATTTCCCAGCATATACACCCAAGACACAGTGAAAGGGTTAAACACCATGGTGTTTCTGATAAAGCAGATCTGATAAAATTACCATGGTTTCAGATATTACAAAATCACTGAAGACTAGATCTGCTAAGTTTAAAAACGTTTTAGATACTAGTATACTAGTGATATTAGTAAACATGGAAGGTAAAAACTAACTGGGGAATCTTAGAATATTCTTATGCTAAAAGTAATTCAACATAAATAACTAACTTAACTGAAGTTTACACAGTGCATCACAGATAACTAACTTAATGGAAGTTTACACAGTGCATCACAGATAACTAACTTAATGGAAGTTTACACAGTGCATCATGGACTGGTAAAGCAACAGCTCCAGCAGCAGATATTCCAATAACATCTCCAACAGATGAAACTCCCATAGAAAACTCTCTATTTTCAGATTCAACCTGAAATATAACCAATTTTACAAAAATATTTACAATTTTTAACACAAAAAAATGCTAAATGGTATTTACAAAGTAAGATTTTTCACAATTCCTTTTCAGATCATCACAATACAGCATATACTTATCGTAAAGTCCGACGTATAAGACCCCTCGGCGTATAAGACCGTGCCTTAAATTATAAAGTAAAAACTAGGATTTAGCATATCCTTGCTGTATAAGACCCCTCATTTAAAATATACGTACTTGAAGATGAAAAAATCTATTGGTAGTTGTTTATTTTGCATATAAATATAATAAAATAATTAAAAGTAATAAAAAGACTAGCTTGGTAACAAAATATATTTGTCAAAACAACAAAAAGTTTAAAATTAAAAATTTCATTCATCAAGTCCAGAAAAATCATCTTCCTCTGAGTCTAATTCATTTACGAGCACTCCATCTATAACTGTGGTATAGTGCCAAATTCCTAATAAAAATATATACTTTTACACAATACCCTTTTTTAAACAAATTAAATAATTTTATGCCACATTTCAATTTAATTTATATTGTTTTATTGAGTTATGATTTTCTTCCTCGGCATATAAGACCCCCTCAAGTTTGGGGCTAAATTTTGGTTATTGAAAAGGGGTCTTATATGCCGGACTTTACAGAATTTATTTGTTGTCTTCCTTAATGACTAATGGCTCGTTTATTTCACGTATTATACTAAAGTTAATTTCAATTATTTTCCTTACACTGAAAGTTAGTCAGTTTAATGATTAGAAATGGAACAAGCTTAAGTGTTTTACAAAATCAAACTACATAGATTAAATCTGGATAAATATATGGAAAAAAAAGATTCTTACGAATACTTAACACCCCTTAATTTTCATCTCTAATCACAATTATAAAATGAAAAAATCATGCCTAACATTATGGTATATTTGCACAGAGAAATAAAAAAGTACATATTGAAAGTGGCACAGCATCTGATGTAACATACTTCATTGAAACAAGGTCTCTAATATTAACAATACCAATCAAGTTAAAATTTCAATAGTCTTTTCACTGTATATTTAAAGCCAGATTTGAATCACCTTAGGCTTGTGTAATTTCTTGTAAACCTTTAAGCAGTTCCACTTGTCTTTGAAACAAAACCACTAACACTTATAATTCATAATTTTAAACAGGAACAATACCTCTTGTGAAATCCTGTAAAATGTATTCACATAGGCACAACCTCCTAAGAGTCCTTCAAAGAATACAATGGTCAGCATGATCCAGATACGTGAAAAAAACATGAAGTACACCTCACACAGCAGGATGACTAAGTTCATAAACTGGAAACCATCAAATGAAAGAGAAATCCAAGTTATATTCTTATTTAAAAGTTGTGATTCCAATGTAATTATAAAGGTACAAGATTTCCCTCAGTTCTATGAAGATTCCTAATGCTAATAATAAGTATTATCACTATTAAATATGACAATTATATAAAATACACATATAAACAGCTCATATATATTAAAGACAACTATAAGTCACAGTACAAGATGATGTATCCAAAGAACCGTACTAGAAAAATCCTGAAAACATAAATCTGAACATGATTATAGGAATTTCTCTCAAAAATTGAATATATTATGCCCCCAATCTGTTTCTTTTTATAAAAGTCTCAGAAAGTTATTAATTTCAGCTACAGTGTTGAGAATAATAAACATTTTAATCAATATAAACATTTAATACTGGGTGAGAGAAATGACCAGCTTTTAATCAATATAAACATTTAATACAAATCCAGAATGTGAGGTAACTCCCGAGTAACTTCATCTCTAGTTCTTATTCCAGACATTTCTATTAGACAACCACTAACTGTGTCTTCATAAGAGATTAACAATACAATTCTTGCAAACTCTGGAAACACAATATGAATGCAGTATTTCAAGTGTTTTTTTTTCAAAAATCCATCTTTGTTACTTCTTTTTGGGGGTTAAAACTGTATATCTTTATAAACATTGCTTTACTGTATGTCAATTAGACAAAGCAACCCCTCTTCCTCAAATATTTTATCTATATTTAATAAATTCTGATGGCAACATACTATCATTCTGATATAATTAGGCTGATTTCTTTTAAGGAACATTGGATTAATCTGACTGAGGTCATTGGTGAACTGAATAACATTATGTATCCCACCTCAGAAACATTTCAGTTTCAATTAGATTTGAATAACCAAATTAAAACTTAAATGTTGTTCTACAATATTCACTTTTGATGGAATGACATTTTTCTAGCTGTTCATTAAGCCTGTAAATGGTACAAATTATTCAGGCTTGGCTTAGTTGGGAGTACACTGCTGACTTTAACATTGAAGTTATGAAGTCTTCAACATTCAGTTCCAAAATTATTCTGAAATGAAGAATTTGGATGATATGACAGTAAGATGTTTGACCCAATTAAAACATTTCTTTAATGAAACACTATCAATTCAACCTCACACCAATAATTCTGAATCAGATATAGCTTTGAGATCACTAGAACCCTTTATAAGACATTTAAAAGATGCAAAGTAGGCTCTTGGAATATGAAAAGAACCAACAAAGACAAAACATTCTCATACTTAGGAAATATCTGAGTGCTTGCTGTGCACCAGGCAAATCACAGTGCACAGTTGAAAATTTGTGACTGCACTTATGTGCTGCATTATGAGATATTTGAATGTTAGCTTCTTGAACAACATTGAATCTTGTTTTGGGGTGGAAAGCGTAGAGCTCTGGTGATTCATTATTAAGTTTCAATCTAATGAAATATTCCTTTTGGAAGGCTCATATATATGTTCTATCTTAGCAGGTTTCTCCAAACGGTTGTGTGATTGTGGTTGTACTTTGCGTTAACATGCATTGCTGTTTGTTCTATATTCTACCAACAGACACCACCAGTACCATATTGAGTATCCTTTCCAGAAATAATAAGCCCATTCAAACCCACCATTAGAATAAACTCATTAAGATTTATTCCATTTTTTTTCTTTTACCAACTCTGTTTCAGTTTCCTTTATTACATGGTTGGTTGGCATGTTACATATATATTGGCACAAAACAGTTAGGCTATCTGCACCAAAAATTGGTAAAAGTTAAAACTAAAAGTAAAATTATTACAACATACAAAAAAGGAATCATGTTAAAATAAAACAAAGTCCAATTTTCAAATTAAAAACTTAAGAGTTTAAAAGCCCAATGGCCCATAAAAGTTTGAAAACACAACTGAGGTAGACAGAGTCACCATCACTAATGATACTGTCAAATGTCAACAGTGAACCTATAATAAAAATATGTCTAAAATGGTGCCATTGTTATGACAGTAAAATGTGGGCTATTGTGACTTGAGTGTCACACAGACCACACACTACATCAGTATCAGCTAAAATAAAATGATAAATTAAAAAAACTGTGGCTTGGTATCCATAAAAACATAGAAGTGAATAATAGAGAGAAATGGGCAAACTGGGTTCGAATATCGACTAGAACAGGGTGGGAATTAATGTGAAGTGATTCCAGGACCAGTAGAGAGCTAAGCAAGTCTGCATAAATAGTACAGTTCACATACTACATAGTTTCTATGTGATTCAGGGCAAGAATGGTGTGCAATAAAGCAGTGAACACAGAAACTGCAGAGAAGATTCTATGTGCAATTACTGAACCACAATCAACCATGGCAGATCCCACAGAGTCACCTGATTTTAAACCACCCACATAAATGAAAATGGATGTGTAAGAGAGGGCGTCAAGGATCCTTAATGCTCTTGTACACTTGACATATAGCTGCTTAATGTGTGAAATAAAGGTCAGCCCCAAGAATTTTGCCTCAGGAACCAAAGGAAGGATAATTTAGCACAAGAAAAGCTAAAACCATTTGCTCTTGTCCACTTCATTAAAAAATTCAGGGCAGTTTGTAGCTGCTATTTAATGAATCTCATACTCAATGAATGACACGAGATGTGTAAGTCATTGACAAAAAAAACGTTTGCAGCTGTAGGGTGGAGTTGTCCACTGATGGAAAGTGTGACACTGATGACACAACCCTGAGGGACTCCTGCAAAGAACAAGAAAATGTTGAACCCCCACATGGACTTAATATCACCAGTCCATTAAGAAATGTTTAATAAGAAATGGGGAAATGCCATGCAACTCATATGAGTGGGTCTTGCAGGATGCCATATCTCCATGTAGTAGCATAAGCATTTTCAAGGTAAAAACAAATACAGAAACAAGATGTTGTCAATTGAGAAAGGCTTCCCTGATTGATGTTTCAAGTTGGATTAGGTGGTTCATGGTGGAGGACTGTTGTCAGAACCCACACTGGGTGGGTGAAAGGTCATTTGCTTTGAGAAATCAAACAAGATGAGTATTGACCATCTTCTCCAAGATCTTACAGAGACAGTTCATCAAAGCAATTAGATGGTAGTCTGAAGGAATCTTGGGATCCTTCCCAGGCTTAGAAAAAGGGAGATTTGATTAAGAACAACCACAAGAATAGCAAGAGAGGTAGGAGACAGTGAACAGCAACTATTTGAACTGGTGTAATGGTAGACCAATGAAGTGCAGGCATGAGTTCTACCAGTATAAAGGGGCAATTAGTCAAAGAGATGATAAGTCCAAAAGGAATGAGGAAATCACTCTGTGTGTTGATGGCTAAGATAATAGGGGATGATGTAAAAATGCTAGATGCACAAGAAAAGTGTCATTGAGAGTATAAGTAATACTCTTGGCACCAGCAACTTAACATCAGAAAGCAACATAAAAATGGGAGCAAAAGTGTACTGTTCACTGACCTTTCGAATCTTGTCCCATATGATATTGGAACTGGTGATAAAAGAAATGCTAGATGTGTATATAATCCAAGATTTCCTATGGATTTGATGTCTGACCTGCTGAGCATATACATGAGCTCACTGAAGAACAATGTAATTTAACAAGTGGGATACCTATGAAAAACTATGTCAAGATTTTAGGAATACACTGAGCAGTTGCAGGACAATACAGTCAGTCACTGCTGCCAAACAGTCATCTATCAATGGCTTAAAGAATGGCAGGATGAAGTTCCAAAAGCAACTATTGGCCTGGTCTCACTTCCATCAAGGCAATGTGAGTCAGGTGGCATCAACCATGGCCAGTCTCTTTCAAAATTGTAAGAAAATGATTACTGTCATCACTCCAAGAAAAGTAAAATGAAGCAGGCAGAGAAATCAAAAATAGTAAAAGACTGACTAGGGGCATGAAAATAAGTATAAAAACCAGTATTAAGAAGAGAAAGGTTGTGAAATGAGAGCATGTGCTCTACAGAAAGATCCTTTTCATGAGTATCTGCACCACTTCAGAAGAAATTATGTCCACTAAAATCCCCCAGAATTAAGAAATGAGATGATAACTTCTCAATAAGGGCACCAAGGTCTGACTGATCACAAGTCTCTTCAAGAACTAGATAGAGAGAAGAAATAGATATGGTATGGCCCAAGGAAATACAGATGGCTACAGCTTCCGAGGGTGCTTCAAGGAGTAAAGACAAAGGGGACACATACTGATAGATAAACAGTGCTAATCCTCCATGCACTCGTCCATCACACAACCTGTCATTTCTGTACAAAGAAAACTGTTGAAGGGTGACTACATCTGTAGATTTCAGAAACATTTCCTTCAAGGAAACACATACAGGATGGTATGAATTAAATCCTAATGTCATGTATATTCAAACAAAAACTTCAACAGTTCCACTGTATCAAAGTATCCATTTTTTTTATTTGGAGGAGAATGTGGCAGAGACCCTTCAGTTTTTAACTACATTTTGTTTCTTTATTGGAGGAAGGTCTATTATCCTCCATGAATTCTGTTTTGGGTAGAGCAGAAAGGTCTCTGTGGATAAGGATTCCAGCAACTGAGGACATGAATGACAAATCGTTTTACATCTTGGAGATGCAGAAGAGGATGGACCCAAGGAAACACCTGAACCCATCGCCAAAGGATATGAAAACAGGTAGTCACTAAAAGAAGTGGCAGGGACAGAGATGGAAGAAGACATATATTCATCAACTCTTTTAACCATGGAGTGCAAAAGACTCTTCAGATGTTTTGCAAACAACTCTGCTGGAGGCAGAGAGAGATTTGTCTGCACTTCCACTGTGCAGCAACATATATCTGAGATGGCAAGGGAAACAGTAACTTCTGAGCCTCTTGCTAGGAGATACTGCTTGTAGTCTTCAAGCATTACACCTCTCTGTTCTCCTATGGCATGAAATAGAGTAAGAGGGGTGTGAACCACAAGAGTTAACACAGCGTGGTTCCAGTCTGCCTCATACACTTGTGATCTTTGCCACCCCAACTAGTATGTATTAAAGAACTATGATATTATGTCTTCAAGTGACCAAACTGTTAGCACTGGAAACATATGAAAAAGTCAGGAATGAATAGCTGTACGTTACAGTTCAGTGGTGATGTAAATGACAATATCAGAATATACTAAAGTTGGCATTATAATTTCATCTTTGCAAGTGAACATTTGGCATACAACAGAAACACCTTGGCTTGAGAAATCAGTGAGGATCTCAAACTTGAATGTTTTTTAAATCGCTCTCATCTATAGCTCCTTTGAAAGAATTCAGAGTTGCATGGGGCATGACCTCCACGGGTATATCCCCAACGGCCTTTGATTTCAAGAGAAGTCTGGTATGTTATGGAGGAGAAGTTTCCAACAAAATGTCTCCACTGCATAACTTTTTTACTGACTTGGAGGAGCCAGCAAGTCTAGTTAATCCCTTTTGAATAAAAAAAAGGCAGATATCTGCCTTAAAGATTTTTTAAATAAGGAGTGCACAATTAGAATCTCACTGTGATGGTGACTGTACAACAGAGTCAACATGTGTGGTTGTTTCCTGATAATCTGTTTTTTCAGTTTTTTTAATTTTACTTATTTTTTTGAGAATGGGCATATCCAAAATAAAAGCATTACATTTCAGTGCTTTCTGACCAACCCGCCATGAAGCCCTATGACGGGATGCACCATAATGCCAAAAAATGACATTGCAGTAATGACATGGGTAAGTGAGCACTATACCTGAATATCAGCATCAGAAGCAGTGTCCATAACACCTGTTGAAAATGTCCATTCCGGTACTTGGTACCCATTGAGAATGTCCACACTAGTACTTGGTTGGCCCCAGTCCAGCTGAAGTGGAGCAGCTGACTCACCCAGGAGAAGCCACTCCAAGACTGCCTATCTACAGGAATTCAAGGCCAAAGTGGTGTGTTTGAGTTGGACCCTCAACCACCAGAATCTTCTCCCTTCTATGTGTCACCACTAACGATAAACACGTGGGTGAATGATTAGATCCCAGAGGAAGTAAACTGAAAGAACAAAACCTTCTCTGGGAGGTCCCTTCACCATGCACAGGAATCCACACCAATGGGTTTATTTATTACATGGAAAATGAAATTAAACAGATAAAAGCATGACAGTTCTGAAGTCTAGTTTCTCTGAAATGAAGTTGAACAGAATTATAAGAAAGTGATAAGATGACATTTCACCTCATAATACTTCCACTGAATGAATTTAGCATATATGTTTATTAATTGATGTGATGTGCCAAGTTCAAAGTCAATTACCACCTGTGAGAAAAAGAAATAAAATGCTGCATGTTGCTGATAAAATTCAAATGAAAAATGAACAATGACACTATGTAACACAAATTTTGTTCCTGGATAGTACGTGTTATTTCTTAACTGCTTATGTTGTAAAAGTACAGAAAATAATCATTATTCCCTGCAAACTTTGTTTTTGTGACACGGATAATGAAATTTAGAAATTAATCTATTTTTCTGTGTAAAAACGAGCAAATTTGCACTTTTCATTTACATAAGGTCTGAATAAAACAACATATGAATCAAGATTTACATGTATTTGTTCAAAGGTTATGCAAAAATGAATAAAATTGCTTAGAAGTGAGTAGTTTTTCAAGATTTGTGACTGTAATGTAAATCACTTTCACGTATCAGCCTCCAAATATAATCTCCCTTCATATTTTCATCATACACTCCTTGGTAGCAACATTCCAAGTCAAGCGTATCTTAGTGGAAGTGCTTGTTTTGATCCTCTGAGTATGCTCCCATGTTCTCCATGAATTTATCAAAATAAGTGTCAAGGATATGGACTTTCAGGGACATCCTGCAGCCCATTTTGCCATAATTCTTCACCAGAGTCTCAACCAGTTCCACATAATTTTTGGCCTTTTGATTGCCCAAGAAGCCCTGAATCATGATGACAATGCTGCCCTAAGCTTTCTTTCCTTCCTACTGAGCTTCTTGAGGAATTCTGTGTACTCCAGGACCTTCTTCATTTGAGATCCAATGAAGATGCCAACTTTGATCTTTACCTCAGACAGCTTAGGGAAGAAGTCTCAAAGATACTTGAAGGCTGCAGATTCCTTATCAAGAGCTGTAACAAATTGTTTCATAAGACCCAATTTTATGTGCAATGGTGGGAACAACACCTTCTGGAGATCCATTAGTGGTTCACACTTGACATTGTGCCTACCTACAGAGAATTCAGTCCATTGTGGCCAGTGCTGCAGTGTCCCTGCTGTCCCAATGCAAAGATAACAAGAAAACTTGGTGAAGCCTCTACATAATTCTAGAAAGTTCTTGAAAATTCTCTATCAGCTACTCAGCACTGAATCTACCTAGAATGTTCTGGAGAATGGGTGAATTAAAAATTTCATTACCCAGGTCACAAAAGCAAAGTTCAAAAGAGAAAAATAGGTCTTTTCCATTTACTTTAAGCATAAGCAACCGGAACATAACTTTATGCCCAGGAATAAGAAAAAGTAAAAATTTTGTTATATAGCATAATTATATGTAAAAACTAGCATTTTACAAAGTAGACCAATATCAACATGAATAAAAGACCTGATCTTGAAATGTCGGGAATGAAAACAACTGTTTTAAAACCATAAAAGTGATGAAATGAGATGAAAAACCATGACAGATACAAAAATCTACTGATGTTCTATATTTACATTATTCTGAAGAAAGCCTTTATTCAGACATACAACACAACCATATTTTACTTGCAAAACACAAAATGGAGACATACAAGTGTTTAAAGGTAGTCTAATCATTTCTTTGCTAAACATCATTTATCTGTGACATCTATTTCTCACTCTGTATAATATCCGTATTAATACTATAATAAGAAAAAACAACAACAAAAACCAGGAATCAAATTCCTCCAAAACTGTTGGGGTTTGTTTAAGTTAAGCACAAACACACACAACAGACTATCTGTGTTGTGTCCACAATTGGTAATAAAACCAAGTTTCTGGTGTTATAAATTTGTGCCACTGAAAAAGAAGGCTTTTTGGTGCACTACAGATTTATAAAAACAAACACCAAGCATTTATTACATCCACCACCAAAGGTGGGTGGTGGTTATGTTTACCCCTTATGTGTGTTTGTCAGCAAAAATTTGTCTCAAAAATAGCCGAATGGATTAAGATGAAAGCTGATATACAATCATGACCCAAAGTAGACGTGATAAATTTTTGAATGTTTATAGCTTCTGCTCTATAACTCAATAAAAAATGATTGGATTTTGATGAAACATGGTGGACTTATGCAGAATACTATTCTTCATTGTCCTACAAAAATGGTCTGTGTCCATTAACAATGGCAGACATATCTTCTGCAAATGTATGTATTTATAGAATATCCCTCTATCTGTGTCACTGATGCAAATTACAAAAAATAAAGGTCATAAGATTGAGCCTTAAGGTACCCCAATTGTAACATTAATCCAGTTTGACTGAACTCCATTTGTAACAACCCTCTGCTTTCTTCCACTGAGCCACTCTTCTATCCAATTTGCTAACCTAACCTCCATATTTATGAAGATAATTTTTTATACAAGCCTTTTATGTAAATGACACCTTGTCAAAGGCTGTTTGAAAATCCAGTAACACCAAATATATACCCTTACTGTCACCTAAATACTTTTTCAAACAATGACAAATGATTTGTAAGGCAGGATATTCCCTAAGAGAAACGGTGTTGACTGTCCAAGAAAATTTGAAACATTGTTAACTGACTTTACAAAGCATCTTTGAATAGACTTTACAAAACATTTCTCACAACTGATGTAAGGCTAACAGACCTATAATTACTGGGACAATTTTTATTACTTCCTTTAGAAAGAGGAGTCACATTGGTTAATTTCAAATTCGAAAGTACTTAAACAATATTTAAGGCTGGACAAAAATTAGTAGTGAGTGGTTCACATATCCAATCTTTAACCTCCTTCAAAAGTTTTTCAAACTTTCCAGTTCTTTTTTTTCTTAACCAACTCAGAATTAATGTAGTCATCTAGTTTGATCTAATTTCCATTTATTAGCCATTCAAGACAGAGAATACTGCTTAAATATTTATTAGTAAAAACTAAAGAAAAATCAAAACTTAATAACCCAGTCATCTGATAATCATCACAAACATGCTTTCCTCAAAAGTCTTAACCCCATTCTAACATGCTGTTTGCCCTTAATCTATTTAAAGAAACCTTTACTGTTAATTTTTACACTTTCAGCCAATCTTTTCTCATACATTCCTTTCTGATATCCTAATTTCTTGTTTAAACAACTTTCTTGATATCCTATAATCTTCTAAGTTAAATTTATAATACTTTTCTTTGATTTTATCTCATAAAACTATTTGTGAGCCAACCTAGTTTGTTTTTTTATCTCCCTTTTCTTTCTATAAGGAATATGTTTACCTTAAACATTCAAAAATTTATCTTTAAAAATGTTCCACATCTGATCAATGCTTCCAAATAACTCAGATGCCCAATTCACAATGTATAATTCTTGTCACATCCCTTCAAAATTTTGTTCTTGAAATTTGTAATCAAAATATCATAATTCCTTATCATTATGTGCATTAAAACAGTGAAAGTAATGGAGTAATAAGCACCAAATTTCTACTCTCTCAAACATTTCTGCTTTAGAAGTTAATAATAAATTTAAAATGGCATTACTTCTAGCAGGCTTCTTGACCAATTGAAGAAGAAAGCCTCACTGAACAGTTTCCAAAAACCTATCTCTCTCTAGCATTTCCAAACCAATATTTATGAAATTAAAATCACCCATAATTATAACTTCATTAACAACTGAAATATTAATTTAATTGTAAAGCTTTTCACTTATTTCATAAGTATCATTTAGTGGTCTGTAACAATTTCCATGAAAAGCCTTTTTACTTTGTGTCCACTGATACAAATCCAAATGGACTCAGTCTCCTTGATATTATCTTTCATAACCTCAACAGGATATAACTCATATTTTACAAATAAAGTCACTCCAACCCCTTCTTTAATTCTCTATCCCTATTAAGTAGCCTGTAACCCCAAACTTCAAAGAAGCTTTTGTTATCAAAACTATCTGCATTTAACCACGTTTAATTATTCCCATTACATCAAAAGTTCTTATTGCTACCAAGGTTCTATAGCCATCAATTTTATTTTTTATACTTATAGCATTACAATAATCACCATTAAGTCTATTCTTTTATACTCATTTCCTATACTAAACTTTTCTCACATTATTTTTGCATTTAGTTTTTTACTGCCCTCACCACTGTCTAGTCCTAATTTACAACGTCCCTTACAGCTGAGTAACAGCCTTAGCAAACAAGCCAATCACTAACCTATTTAAATGCAAACCATCTACTTTTAAAACCTCCTGTCTTCAACTGAACTCATCCCACAAGTTCAACCAGTCTATATGCTTACTCTTACATACTAACCTTAGCCAAGTATAAATACTTAGTGACCCACTTGAAACTTCATTCCTGCAACAAATTTTGGGCAGTATCCATGCTGTAATCATGTTTTTTCTTTAAATGCCTTTATCCACCTTTTATAACTGTCAATTAGCTCCTCTGAATTACCTTTCCCAACATCATTAGTCCTACCTGCACCACAAAAACATGATTTATAGTAGCTTCCTTTATTATGTCTCTTGCTCTGTCAGTTATATCTTTTGTGTGTGTCTCTGGGTAGTATATATAACCCTTCTCTCCCTTTTTACCCAAAAGACTATTCTTTCCACATGGAATAAATTATAACTGTAACCTCCTTCTCTAACCCTTTTATTTTCCTTCCTTCCAGTAGTTCCTCATCTGTAGAAGCCAAGAGCTGAAATCTGTTGTTCTTCAGAATGGACTCATTACAACTAAATGCACTACTTTTAGCCCTAATAGTACTCTATTTTCTTGAATGTGATTGTTAGCACATGTATTCCTTGTATGTAAATGCCTTTGGTCCTCCTGAAATCCTGCTCCCATTTTCTGCAGTCCATACTTTTCTTTATCTGTTGCCTCTGCTGTGATTAGGATAGCTTCAAACTCTACTGAGTTGCTACTTTAGTTAGCAACTGGAATCATCACAATTAATTTCATGATGTTTAATGCAGCAAATAAAGCACTTGTCAACATATGAAGTTTTTACTACATTTATTATACTTCTGATTTATTAAAAAACACAAACATTAGAACAATTCTCAATGTTACGTGTTGGAGACTTTCACAGAACAACAAAGTGACTACATGAAGTATCTAGTAATGTTAGTAATACACTTGAAAAAAAAAGGAAATAAAGATCAAGCTTATTTCAGCCCATGGAGTACTAGAAAATATTACAAAGCACCTAGAAACATCTGTTATTTTAAATGTAACATAAAAAAACTCGAAATTATGAATACACACATTTGAACAGTAAAGTTCCCAAAAACCATTGTACACATAAAAGGCAGTTTAACTCAAACCAGTTGCTATAGACAACCATGAGAAGTACTGGGATTTTTACAAAAATATAAAAAAATAATGTACACTTTGCAGGTGCTGGATTCATCCACTATTGTTTGTGTACCACAGAAATGTACACACAAGAAATACGTCCTATTCATCTGGAGCTAGAGCTAATCCAATTTGTGAACTAGATATATTCTCTGCCATTGATGGCAAACAACAGACACACTAAAAAAGGAATAAATTATCTTTATTTTTAGGGTTCTATGTCACAGTCTAGTGTTCACTTAGCCATAATAATTAACATAAGCCTGCAATCTTAACTAAAACATTAAAATGAGCACCAACCTGAAAAATTGGCAGAACCCATAACTTTCTAAATTGTATAATATTTACAGATGATCTTGAAATAAAAACTCCGACCTGATAGTCTACTTGGTACCTAGACAATATAACAAAGTTCTTTACAGCTGTTACATTTCAAATGTACCACTCAATAATATTTTACTTTTTCCTAAATATTTGCTTATGCCCTGTTAATGCTTAAACGTGTCTCAAAGACGTCAATGATTTTTTGTTTACAGCTATTTTTATGTTTGTAATAATGATGAAATCTTTTGTCTTCTCATATATTAGTATAAGCTTTTCAATACCATAACATATTATTTTTATTAGCAGATAATTGCCAGAATAGTTAAAAAGTTACTTGTTTGTTTTGTTTTTGAATTTTGCACAAAGCTACTCGAGGACTATCTGTCCAAGCCATACCTAGTTTAGCAATGTAAGACTAGAGGAAAGTCAGCTGATCATCACCACCCACTGCCAACTCTTGAGCTTCTCTTTTACCAATGAATAGTGGGATTGAACATCACATTATAATGCCACCATGGCTGAAAAGGTGAGCATGTTCAGTGTGATGGGGATTAGAACCCGTGGCTCTTGGATTACGAGTCGAGTGCTTTAACTACTTGGCCGTGCTGGGATTATTTGTTTCTAACACAAACTGCACAATGGTTATTTGTGCTGTCTATCATAAGTATCAAAGCCTGAATTTAGTGTCATAAGCTGTCTAGTTTACAAGTGAATAACTAAAGGTTAACAATCAAGCCAACTAGTAAACATTTCCTAATGAATACAGTAGTGCCTATTATCTTTAATACATGTGGCATTTTGTCCAAACTTTGCCTATGGGGCAAATGAGGGTCGAGATAGTTACAGGTGAAAAGAGGCAAGTACCTCTTGGAAATACAATTTCAGGTTTAGTCATGTTTATCCCACACAACTGGTTGAATACCAAACTAAAACAAACATTTTCTGAACCTGAAAATGTATTTCCAATAGATACTTGCCTCTTTTCACCTGTAACTATCTCGACCCTCATTTGCCCTCTAGGAACTGATAAACTTTCTAAGAGCATACCCATCATTTGCATCATTGCAGTAACTTGTGCTAATCACGTGATCACCCTCCAATAATCCCATTACTAGTGCATGTAGCTCCCCTTGTAGAACACTCACTTCCTTGAGTGAAAATTCTCATGTATTGATGTGTATTTTATGTTCTTCATATGACTGCAGTTTTTGATCGTGCATGATCACCAATTAATATCAGCTTGAAATTTCTACTCATTTGTTCTTGAGATGTTTATGTTTTCCAAATTCTACTTTGTTCATATGGATCTGTTTTCTTTTATGTGAGTTGATATCATTCCTGTCACAAGTACATAGCAGTTATAACAATAGGCTCCAGTTTCAGGTTACATGATATCTGCTGAGAAAGCACAAACATGTGTTCATGGAGAGATTATGTCTTTACATATAGCTGGCAATTTGTTACATTTTATGATAGGTATTGTTCTTTCTCTCACATAACTTGTGGTAACTTTTTCATTGCGTGTTTCTCACTCCCTGTAGATACAGGGAACTATCTGTAATCACATAGAGGGTGCGTGCATTGGGGTTGGTGGAGGGTAATCACATGATCATTACATGTTGTTGCAATGATTCAAAAAATATAAAGGTGTTAAAGACTAGTGCATTTTTCAAAAGTTTGTTAATCCTTAGAGGGCAAATGAAATTCAAAGCAGCTATGAGTGAGAGAAGGTAGTACTATATCAAAAATACAAATACTCTAGTTGTTTAGAATAAAAGTTAATCTTATCACACATACACACTGACATCAAAATGAGTTTTCTTTTTAAACAATGACACTGGCTATTTATCACACTGGAATACGTATTTTCTGTAAAGCTACCACTCAAATAAAATTCAATTTGAAACTAAAGTTGAAAGTGTTTATTACTTTGTCAAACATAAATTACTCAACCACCATCATAATTTCCAGTATTAGAGGTTGTGCATCTACCTTGAAGAAAATTAGGAAAGATGGAAATAGCCACTCACCACCTGTACTGTTCCTTGTGAGAAAGCCAAATGTCTTGAAAATATATCAACTCATACTGAAAAATAGATGAGATCAGTAACTTGTAATTATATGTGCATAAATAATTCATTTTAAAATAAAGTTTCAAAATGACATAAAAAATGTGTAGTATACACATAATTTCCTATTTGAGTCAGTTTTTTATACAACTTTGCTTCACCAAATAAAATTTCTTGCTGTACTAAAGCTTAGTAGTAACAAGTTACAAGTAAGATTACAAGTGTATTTCTAAACTGTTTTTTATCTAACAAATAAATAAACATACAAACACACACACATAAAGTTAATTACTTAACACTACACAAAACATTATCTGGCTTTTCTAACAGAAATAAATCCATACTTAACAGAGAATAAGTTAGAAACTTACCAGACCTTGATTAATGAAGTACCCAGCAAAGTAAACTAGAGACAGTGGAATAATGTATGGTAGTAGAGGCTGAGAGAGAAAAAGGAGACTTTATCAATATAAAAATATATTAAAACAAATACAGAATTCAATAACAGAAAAATATACTACCATAAATACAATATAATAATACAAATATTTTCTCACACAATATTGTAGCACAAATACAGCCTTCAATCATAGCTGTAGCTAAAGCTATTTAAATATTTTATACCTTTTCCACATGGATCACTGCCCAGTTTGGTGTTATACCTAATTCAAATTTTAACCAAAGTCAAGATCTCATATATAGTTATGGCTATAGTTTAACTAAAAGAAAAAAAAAATCAGAACCTACACATATCAAGAGACCATTTGGTCATTTATGACTGCTACTGCTCATCCACCATCGGAAAAAAAAAATTAAATACACATCTCTACTTTTCTGGATATCACCAACTACTCTCTTTATAAAATTCTGTAAGGTCCTGGTGTCTACTACTATATGATAGCAACTCATTACGTAAGTCAACCACTATATCAGAAAAATAAAATGTCTAATTGAAGCCTAGCTTGCGTTTTTTGAAATCTTTTAACTTCTGCCCTCCTCTCACTTTATTGTCTTCAGTATACAGCACAAAGAAATTTACTTTATCCTATCAGTCCTCTAAAAATCTTGTTCATCCAAAATACAAGTTATCAAAGATAACAAACTACTAAGGCAAAATTAACCTCAACTGAATCCATGTTAGCTTTCATTCACAACATATTTCACTAAATGGCTTTCTAAAATTTCTCTTTCTCAGATACTTTATTCTTCACAAATAATATGACACATGATATTTAGGGACAGCAAGGGATTTATTGATCCATCTTGCTTGTCCTATTCTCGAGGCAAAACTAAATACATAAAGCAAGTCCTTATCATTCATACATCTATCAAATTTTCTTTTAAACTCACTTGAATTTACTGCCTCCACAATATCCAAAAGCAACCCATTCCAAAGGCCAACCACCCTATTTAAAAAATAAAATTGTCTTCTCCTTGCCTAAATATATGTATGTGTCCCCAAATTTTATAATTCTCATGCTCAATTATGAAAAGTACTGATATACTGACATTATCAATTATTTTTACAACCTTAAACACTTCAATCACACCCTTTCTAATTCTTCTTTTTTCAAGATAAAACAATTTTAAGAACATTAATCTGACAACCCCATTCATCCCAGGCACCATTCCAGTAGCCCTTCTCTGAACCATTTCCAATAATTCAATGTCTTTCATAAAGTGAGAAGACCAAGACTGAACACACTATTCCAAATGTGGCCTAACCAATGACCTATACAATAAAATTATAACCTCTTTAGACTTGCATTCGATATTTCTGTAAATACAAACAAAAATCCTATTTGTTATACCACTAGCAACAGCAAACTGCTTGGAAGTCTTAAGAGACTGATCAACTATTACACCAAAATGCTCTTATTTCAAGACACTGTTAATGTTATTTCCACTCAAATTATAACCCACATGCAATATTTTGCATTTATCAAAATTAAAACCCATCTGCTGATTATTTGCCCAAGTCACTGAATAATCTAAATCCTTTTGTAAAGCAGCAATATCCTCCTCACAGCCATCAACACAGACCTCAATGTTTAAGTAATTTATTAAGCATTCATTAAATTATGTCATTACTGTAAATAAAAATGGCAACAGTCCTAAGACTGAGCCATAAGGCACGACACTTACAACATCAATCCAGTTTCATAAAGCTCCATGTAAAACAATCTTCAGTTTTCTTCCATCAACCTACTTTTCCATCCATTTCACTAACTTAACTCCTAAATCTATCGAGAAGAGTTTCTTTTAACATCCTTTATGTAGCACTTTGTCAATTGCTTTATGATAATCCAGACCTTTACCTTTGTCTGCAAATATAGTAACCATTTCAAAGAATGCCAAAAGATTTGTAAGGCAAGATTTTCCTTTTGTGAAACCATGCTGACTTTCCAAACACAAATCTACAAACACACTAAGTGATATCTGATCATGAAGTTCCCTTCAGGATAAATATGGGTAGTAAATATTTTCAGTTCAAGAGAGTAACGTTAGTGTTAAAGTTTGGTATATTTTCAATAATAATGCTTTAAACATAACTTCATTTTATGTACTATTCAGTTTTATGCAATAATTATGGTTCAGAGAATCCTGTGGAAAAATGATTTTCTTGTCACTTAAAAGTACTTCAATGCTTTTAAAAACAGTGACTTTGAACAAAACCGTACACAAAGATAAGATGTAGGGCAATGATATTACTTCATGCGAATCACAATAAAAGTTCATGTTAGTGAAATGGGAAAAAAATCTAAACATGAGAATAAAAAAACACAAAAGCAACATCAGAAAGAGAAATACAAATATCAATTCTTCCCAGAAGAAAACTGACCACTCTGTAAACTGGAACATCAAGCAAAGTGAGATATAAAACTGAAAATTATATACAATAGTGCTGAAAACTGTATTATTAAAAATGCGCTATTGTTTAACACCTCTGAAAGTCACTTCGAGCTTAACAGTTTCCTAACAACATGTATCCTCAGGCAAGTTTTATGCAGTGTACATAAAAACAACATTTCAAAAGAATATGTAAGGCTGAAGAGCTCATACAAAGGTGTTAATTGGTTTGGTTTGAATTTTGTGCAAAGCTACACAAGAACTATCTGTGCAAGCTGTCCCTAATTTAACAGTGTAAGACTAAAGGGAAAGCAGATAGTCATCACCACCCATTATTAACTCTTGGACTATTTTTTTACCAACAAATAATGGGATTAACTATCATATTACAATGCCCCCACAGCTAAATAGGTGAGCATGTTTGGTGTAACAGGGATTCAAGACTGCAACCCTCAGATTACATGTCTAGTGCCTTAACCACATGGCCATTTCCTTATCTTTTATACGAATATTTTTTTCCAAGCATGTTGGTTACTCTTAGATTCATAACACTACATTTAAATGATTTAAATAGAATACACATTAAATGAAAACATTTAAGAACTTCTTAAGGTTTAAACATTTTAAGGCTCGGAATGTATTAAAACCATTAAATGTTGGCAACCAATATATTCATAGATAAAAGAATTGAGTGTGTTATAGTAAAATAATTTTAAACATCCAATCAGCATGTTACAAATATAGCAAATATAAAGTCACAGTGCAATGATATGTATCAGAACTACAAATGATTAACTTTTGGAACCAGAACCACTCGTAAGAGACATATAATAAAAACTCACCAAACCCCAGTGAAAGCACAGTGTAAAGTCTTCTAAAAGGTGAAAATCTATGAACAGAAAGGTTGGCAGCAGTAGCTGTTCATATGCCCCAAACAAAAGTGTACAACATAGTCAAATGAAAGTGTGCTTTGAATATGACAACCTTCAAATGGAGCTTTTTGAAATGAAACCACTGCTGCAATGTTGTTAGTTAAAACATGGACAGACATAATATTATGGTCTGTAACGATGTGGTTATGCTTCTGAATTTTTAACATAATGTACTCAACCTCTACACATACTTTATTTTAGATGATTCAACAATTTTTTATTTTTAAATAAATAATTGTTACAAATATAAACCAACCTTTACTAGTCTTACTTTCTGACTTAACCTCATATTGTTTGCAGGTACTACAGATACTGCAGGATTATTTCTGGATGATTCTGGAACAAGTAGTTGATGCCATTCCACATTTTCTTGCTTGGTAAAATATTTTTTCAGTGAAGTAGATGGCGGATGAACAATCAATACCCAGAAACTGAATAATACATGCATAATATATAAATATATATACACATTAAACCGTAAATGCTTAAGCAATAAAGAAAACAAGTTAACATTAAAGAAATGTGCTGCATACTTTAAGAAAGATCTTAGGGTACAAGCTACAACTTATGTGAAACTAGCAAATTGGAGGTTGAGACTGATAGACGGTGAATCCCTTACACAATGTGGGTCCTACTACTGTAGTCATCTCCAAAATCTATGATACATTTTATAATTCCAAGTTGTAGCTTGTGTCCTTGGATCTTTTTTTAAAATAGACAGTGTATTTTTTTTATTTTAATGTGTTTTGTTTATGGCTTAAAAATTTATGGTTCTAATATTATTATTCAGAGGTTGGGATTTGCTGTTTTTAATAAAGTCCTTCCTCATGATTTTGTTTACTTATTTAACATTTAAATATTTTAGTGTAATTATTTCATTTCACTGAAATATATGTACATACATATCAAAATTCAGAATAAATCAAAAACAAAAGTAAAAATTAATAATGAATATTAGAAACTGAACACCATAAAAATTTAGAACAGATGAATAAAAAAATGTATCATAGGTATAATAAATACCAATAGACTAAAATTCTAAAGACAGCAAATCTCATTATCAAATATCCATACTTTAAAACAACCTGAAATATTTAATAAAAATAACTTTCAATAGTAATTTCTCAGATACTCAAAATTATGAAAATTCAGCAATATTATGAAATACTTACAGAAGCAACATTAAATAATCAATACTTAAAACAGGAAAAACAAAAGTTGAGAAAAAACAACAACAAATAAATAAAAAAATTAAAGGTTGAAATCATTTTACTGTCAAGTGTTAGGGGATACACAACATGATTGTGAATACAAAGTACAAACTGAACTTTTTTAAGATTCTTTGTGAAAATTTGAGATAAAGTGACACAACTCAAATCTCAAAAATCAACAGAAAAACAACCAGAGCAGTTATTAGCAATTAAAACACGAAACCAAGACAAATCTTAAAATTCTACAAATTTATTCAGAACGGCCACTTGAAAATTTATTTTAAAATATGGAGATATCATCTTCAGTTAAGGCTGTCAAAGAAACTTAGCATCTGAGGATATTCTGAATATCGTATTTCTTTTCCTTCATATACTTATGGCAAATATTTAAAAATGTCAGAAAAACAAAGTTACATCAATAACATACTTTTAAAATTACTGATTGTGGGTTATGACAGGTTATTAATATTTTCATTCAATATTTTACCTTAAAATCATCATAACTGGAATAACAAGCATAACTTGAAGAGTTCTTCTTGGACTTAGGCCTGCACTGGTGAGTGCTGCATAAGACAATGCTCCAAAAATACCAGCTCCTCCTAGTTCAGATAGAAAAGTATTATTTAGAATCTTCTAATTCATCATATACTTACTGAATGATTTATGTAAAACAAGGTCTGTACATTAAACCTCTGGATCAATACACTTTTATGAAACATTTTTGCAATATTCAAACAAATTTCTTCATTTCAACTGCTAATAAGTAAAGGAAAAAATATGAGAAGATGTATTAAAATTTGAATGATAAATAAATTTTACTTAATATGCAATTTAATCCACAACAAAATCAATTATGAACGGTTTTCAGCAAAAATTATTTTTGTAGATTAAATTTTGGACACAATTATTAATAAGGTAACTGTATGAAATACTGTTAAACAAAACCATTACAACACTAAATTAAACCTGAACAACTATAGGTAGAGTTTATCTTTAACCTGTAAAACATAAATGAACTAAAAAGGTCATGCTTTTTAAGTGTTAAAGTTTAAACAGAGTCATGGTAGATGTCTTTCACAGAAATACCTCTACATCAAGTTTTATAACTATTTTTAAATTCTAAAACAGCATTTACTCTGACATAGAAAAGCCCTAAGGCACAAACATTACCTTATGTACAATTAAAAAAACATTTATCTGAATGTAAAGCCAAACCAACTGATATCCAAACATACCTGTTCCTGAAGACCATGTGGATACAACATTTCTAAAAAAAAAATAAATAACAACTGTGGTGACAGACACACCTTCTATTTACATATCTTGAACTCTCAATACTTTAGTGCTTACTAAAGTATAAACCTATTAAGAAAAATACTTTCAAGTAAAACGTTTCAACAGTTTGAAGGAAAAACAAAAATTAGCAATTCATGTGAGATAAGTTTTGAAGATGACTAAAATAGCTAGTGAAAGAAAGTTTATTACAATTGTACAACTTTTCTACAAGCTCAAGTCATCATCAGATACAATTAGTCTACAAACACAGGTTTATATATACTCTCTCTCACACACACAACTGGAGATTGGTCAACAGCTTAAGTAAAGGTATCTTGGTGTTGGTTAAGAGAAGATCAAACCCAAAATTCCCATAACATTCAAATTTACCAAAAACCTGGCCCTAAACTAGTCTTTGCTAAATAACAATACAAATAATTTTATGTTGGAAAAACCAGAAGACAATTAGGAACCAGATCTGCTCATCATAATGAAAAAAATCTCTTTCATCTTTATATCTTAAAAGTATTTTCTTCACTGAAAATACACTACATAGCCAGAAGCATGTGGACACCCCCCTTCTGATAAGTGGGTTTAGTGATTTCAGCCACCCTTATTGCTAATAGGTGCATAAAATCAACCATACAGTAATTCAATCTTCACAGACAAACATTGGCAATAGAATTGGTCATACTGAAAGCTCTGGGACTTGCAATATGGCACTGTCATAGGATGCCACCTTTCCAACAAGTCAGTTCGCCAAATTTCTGCCCTGCTAGTACTTCTGCAGTCAACTCTTAGTGCTGTTATTCTGAAATGGAAATGTCTAGAAGCAACAAAAACTCAGTCATAAAGCAGTAAGTGAAATAAGCTCACAGAACAGGACCACCGAGTTCTGAAGCATGTAAAAATTGCTGTCCACAGCTGCAACACTAACGACTGAGTTCCAACCTGCTTCTGGAAGCAATGTCAGCACAAGAACATGGGTTTCCATAGCCGAGCAGCCACAGAGAAGCTTAAGATCATCATGTGCAATGCCAAGCATCAGTTGAGGTGGTGTAAAGCACATTGCCATTGGACTCTAGAACAGTAGAAATACATTCTCTAGAGTAATGAATCACACTTCACTAGCTGGCAGATGCCAGAAGGATGCTACCAATCTGAATAAATAGTTCCAACTGTAAAGTTTTGTGGAGAAGGAATAATAGTCTGAGGCTGTTTTTCTTGTTTGGGCTAGGCTCTTTAGTTTCAGTGAAGGGAAATCTTAATGATACAGAATACAATGACATTCTGAAGAATTGTGTGCTTCTAACTTTATGGCAACAGTTTGGGGAAGGCTCTTTTTCGTTTCAGCATGACAATGCCCTCATGTATAAAACAACGTTCAGAAAGAGATGGTTTGCCAAAACTGGTGTGGAAGAACTCGACTGGCCTGCACATAGCCCTGACCTCAACCCCATCAAACACCTCTGGGATAAATTGGAATGCCAACTGCTCGACATCAGTGCCCAACCTCACTGATGCTATTGTGACTGAACAGGAGCACATTCCTACTGCTATGTTGCAAAATCTAGTGAAAAGCCTTTTTAGAAAAGTGGAGGCTGTTATAACAGCAAAGTGGTACCAACTCCATATTAATGCCCATGGTTTTAGAATGAGATGTTTAACAAGCACATGTGAGTGTGATGGTCAAGTGTCCACATAATTTTGGCCATGTAGTGTATATTCCTATGTATATTTACTTCCATATCAAGTTACAGTGATTCTTTATTTTAATTAGTATCTAGTATGCAAATTCTTGCTCACCACTAGCCTTGAACTCCTACCTAATTCCACTTGATTCAACCACATTTAAGCAAGCAAATTAGCATACAAACATCCTCAATCAACTGTACAGCAATGCACCTTCCTATTGCAGCTGACTCTCTCTTAGCAGTTGAACCCATTCTTCACTTCAATATTAGACACAAAAAACAACTTAATTGGAGAGGACAGGTGAGAAGTGTGAGAGGAAATGTACATTCTGTGTACAAATATACTAATTTCTGATACAATTACTTACCTCCTCTCAGAGTTACAGCTTAGAAACCCACAATGAGCAGGTGAATGGACAGCTGTAAAAATACCTAAATTAGTACCCTTTCAAAGCATCTCTCTGTGGAAAAAAAACACACCCATGGGAGATTGCACAGCATTTGAACCACAAATACTTTTTACCAAAATGGAGTCAACCAGTGTTGCATTACACTCAAAGGGCAGAACTAATCCATCACAAATTCAAAAGGAAAAATAATGTGTTTGTAGAGTGGCTAGAGTGTGTCATACCATAATCAGGACAAACTTCAGTCAAGATCAGTAGCAATGGGAAGAACTCAACGAGCCACTAGTAAAAGAGTGTCCTTATTTATTCACATTAGATGTAGGAACAAAAAGGGAAGCACCCATGGAAGGGTGATATGGGTAACACACAAAACTGAAACACAGACTGGACACAGATGATGATCCAGATCAGAGCAGGAGTAATATGGAACATGGAAAAAAGAGAAAAACTGGAGAGGAAAACACACAGTAAAAACAGAAAGAACAAAAGGGATATGACAGAGCCACCCTACTGCATTGAAAAAATACAGACCATTGTCAAACAACCATGTTAAAACAGATCTCTGAAAGAGAAAAGGAAAGGGAGAATCTATGCCAGATGGACTAAAGACGGAAATTTCTCCACTTACAATGAAACATAGCCAGGAAGTGAGAGAGAAGTAATGGAGGTTGCTTCTTGAGAAGGGAAGTCATGGTTGAACTGACCAAATGCATCCATGGCCAAAGCATGTGGAACTGGGTGCCAAAAGAGAGGAACTGTATTTCTCTTGGTATTCAAATGCATCCCACTGGGTTGTATCCAACAAAAACATAGCCATAGAAATACCTGAGTATCAATAGCCCAATCTAAGAGCTAAATCTTGTTAAGATAAGACATGCTAATCCATAATAAGACTGAGGGCACTTTGTACATGACAAGCTAGTAAACAAATTCTATGAATGTGAACCAAAAAGTGGAAACTTAAAATGCAAGAACACAAGGACTGGGACAGAATGACCCCTTGACTGGCAATGCAAAAGACAACCATAAAGTTGAAATAGTGTATTGTAACTGTCATACCCTGCAGACATGACAGAAAGTGAATAATTTCCCAACAAACAGCAAGGACTACCAAAAGATTGATTTTAAAACATAACTTCTCCTGAGACCCAACTGCTCAAGATCTCCTGTGCAATGCAGCATGCACTCCATCCTGATAAGAAGCATCTGTGAAGACATGGCCATCCAGATGAGTAGAAAAAATAGGTACCCTGAATGTTGGGTTATCTCTGTTTTACCATCAAAGGAAGTCTGACTGAAGGGAAACAGGATGAAATATCTGTAAATCCAAAGAATCTATTATGAGATGCTGACTTGTAGCACCCACTGCAAAGAATACAAGTGGCCATGACACAGAGAAATAAGAGCCTCCAGTAATGCCCAAGTCCCCAAAACAGACAGAACCTCTTACACAATGACAGAAAGTAATGATAGTGTTTTTCAAACTAAAAAAACTCAATAGATCATAGATGAAAAGAAGACTGAGTTCAACTTAGATATGAGTTGAAAAACACCCCCACATGAACAAGATGTTGAGTGGGATGGAATAAAAATCTTTTTCTCCACTTTTATAAACCAATCCACCCAATCAGCTTCTCTGATGGTGTTAGGAAAGCTCTGTAAAAGATGGAGCAAGAAACCAGTCATACATAAACTGATGGGAACTGAGTTCATGAAGATGAAAGAATTAAGTAAAGGAGAAAACTATATTAGAAAATGGCTCATTCTATGGCTTGAAGGTGTAGAGAAGATTGTGGCTGATTGAGATGATAATTGAAAAATACCCTTATATGAATGAGGAACTGTGTGGGAGTAAGAATAGATTTCTCTGTTTTGATGGGAAAAATAGCTTTCACAGTTTGTGATAAAAAAAACTTGAGTACAGAGTTTTGCCAAATGACAGGAAGGAGCAAGAAGAAGCCAGTTGTCCATATAATGGTAAGCATGGATGCCCAATCAGTGAAAATGACTTGAAAATAATCTGATAAGTTGGCAAAAGACATATGGGCAGGTACAATGCTGAATGATAGAGTGCAAAACTGAAAAAAGCCTGTCTTTCATTACCTTTGTGTTGCAACTGCAACATAAAACTCTGACATCTTTTTTGACACCAAAACCAGATGAGAATAAAAACCCTTGAGATAGGAGTTGACAAGCTTTGTCTTTTTTCTGCAGAATACTCTGCCCAACTTGTGCTTGATGACTGGATGTGAAATGATCTAGCAGAGTGGAAAGACAACTAGTATGAGACACAATAGAGGAATAGATATGAAATGAAAGACTAATTCTCTCTTGAGAAATTGAATGACCCACTGACCGTTGACAAAGGTCTCCTATACTAATGCAAACTGTAGGAGTCTAGTGCCTACAGTGGAATCTCACTTTTGTTCCAATTGTACATGGAACTGATGTAAAAGATCTGGAAACTTTAATGGAAGATGCAAAAAATTGTCTGGTAGAAAACCAGGAAAGATGAGAGGCTAGGGTCAAAAGAAAAGAATGAAGACAGGGCCATCTTTCAGAGATTCCATGAAATTTGAAATAACTGCAAATTTCTAAGAAAAAGTTTTTTTGATCTCTCTAAGACGCCAACAACAAAAGAGCAAAGAGTTCAAGGAGAGAGAAAACAAACAAAAGTAGAAGAAAATAAATGAAAAAGATCCTCTGAACATTGAGCAAAAGATTTTTGATAGACCTCAAATAACAGTTGCAATGAAGATAAAAAATGCAAAACTGTTGTAATGAACAGACAAATTGAAAGAACGAAGTTTAATTGAGACAAAGAATGGTATCAGGCCTAGAATTCTCAAATATAAAGAAGATCTAACCTCAGAGAATTCAAATATGGGTTCTCCATGAAATAGAAAGCTAAGGCATATTGATCCAATAAATGGGAGAATAAGGCATGGCAACAACCTCTCTCAATTGATCAGCATATCTGCCACAGCAACGTCTGGCAAAGGTGGATCTACCAGGTAATCAGCAAAATGAACTTTCCCCAACAAAGAAAGAGAAGAATTGTAAGCTACAGAAGAAATGCCCAAAACTTTACAAATTTGACGTAATAGTTGTAGAAATGGCGCAGGTAGTGAGATATTCATCCTTGAATGATGATTAGCTATCTGAGCAAAGAAAAGTGCCATAAAGACAGATTCCAAATTCTCACCAATCTACCCTTGATTCCCTGCAAGCTCAGTCTCTGAGCTAGCAGAAGAAAACACATAAAACCTCACATAAGATTCCACCTCTCTGTGTACATTAAACTGGACAACCTCCACAGAAATGGGGCTTCCCTTTGGCATCTGAGTAATGCCAGACTTCAGGGTTGACATAAAAGAAGCATTATGCAACTTCACATTGTTTACACAAATTTGTGAATTCACATAAAAAAAATTGTCCCAGAAGTACTTTTTACATGTCAAATGAAGAAAACAAACAATTCAAGATCCAGTAAGACAGGCCTAAAATATATGTGTAAATAAAATTCTAAAAAAATATATAAAAACCCACAGCAAGCATGTAAAACCATCCTCGTTATGTTCTGCTGTCAATAAAAAGTGAATATGAAGTAATAACAGGGAGCTTGTGCATAAATTTGGGATAGGGTTGCATTAACATAAAATGGAGAAATTCGCAAGATTTAATTTGATATGGGCAATACAGTGGGGTACAAATGTAAGTTTTGTAGCAATCCTTAGGTGGGCAGAGAAGAGTAACTTTTGTTAGTATAATGCTACAGTCTTCAGGCATATTAAAGTGTTTTGCAACTGGAAGTTTTTTCTTCTTTTGATTGTTGATTTGTAGTTCTTAAAACATTCACATATAGTCGTTTTGGTTTGGCCTACTTATTAGAAGCTGCATTTTCATTATTAACTAAATAACGATTTTTGTAGAGCACATTGTGGGTTTAGTGATTTTGCTTGTTTGTCTTATCAGGAAATTTGTCCATTTCCTGCATTAACTTACAGGTTTGGCACTATTTGCTACAACAAGGGATGATTTCCTCCTGTTGACTTAAAGTTGACTTTAGAGCAAATTAAGTGTGAATGCAGTTTTATTTTGTTCTGAATGAAAGGACAGGATCTTCTGTCAAAATGAATTTTAGTGAATCATCAAATTGAAGAAGTTAAGAGTTTTTTTAGTATCTGGATGTGTCTGAACTCATGCTTGAAGACATTAAAACTGATGGTTATAAAGTCAAATTTCATATCTAACAGAAACAGAAAAACTAAGGAAGTTTCTGAAGAGCATCGATAAATACTGTAACACCAAATGGCACCTGAGATTGTTGACCTTCATACGTGTCTGAAAAGAGATTTTTTTCAAAACTAAATTTATAATTAAATAAATTTTACATCATTAGTAATATTCCATGCTTTAATTTCCTTACTTTGGTATTATTTCCATATACATCATATTTTCCTTTTCTCCATATCCCATCACCTTTTGTCATTATTTTACTTTTGATTTTACCTTTACAAACAATTGGTTGATAATTCTTGTAGCTATTATCCCACTTATATCTTATATGTATTGTACATACCTATTTGGTACAAGCTAAACCTGACACTAACAACTCTACATTATTACTGGCTTGTTCTTTAGCTAACTCATATTGAACACATGGTTTATGCGACATCAACATCTGTGCCTATGTTTTTCATTACACTGATTAAACATAACCCTTTATTCTCCTGAAGAAGAATGGTGAACTATTCAAAAATGCATAGTTTTGTGTCTCATTTGAAAACCAAGGTATCTTTACAACACTGTTATATAATCTCTATTTAAGCATCCTCTTTATTCCATACAATGTACATTTGTATCTGATGATGACATACACTCATTGAAACATTGTAAATTTGTAATACAGTTTCTTTCACTAGCAATTTAAGGTGTTGCCAAACTTTATTTTCTAAAAAGTGGGTTTCTAGTCAAAATTTGAATCCATGTAAAATAATCACAAATGCTTTGAAAACCATATATTTTATATTATGATTCTACATTAACTGTCTTCTACTGCTTAAAAGCATTATGTTTTGAAAATATTAAAAGTAAAGTCAAACTTAGCTGTGCTAATTAAATTATACGTTACTTTCTGCACAGAAACTTTCAGTAGTTAATTGTCAATAAGAACACACATCTGATTAGGTTATTTTTGTACAACTTTTAGTGTTAATGAGATGATTGTTAAGACAATAATAAAAGATCTTGGTGTTAAATAAAAAAATCCAGCTTAGCACTTTAAAGAATGTGTACAAACAATGATAAACATCGGTATCACAGTCTGATACATAGTTGTGAGCCCAAGTAGTTCAGATAATTCAAAAGCATGCACAATTACTGGTGATTATCATTCATAGCTTCTTTGTACACTGTCACCTTTAACATTTCATTAAATGTAAATTTACCTATACAGAGTAATAAATGTTGATCTGTTACTTATGTTGCATTTCTTCTTTTTCTCCTTACAAGAGTTTAAGTATTTTATCAGCAAAAAAGAAAATTTTGTGCAAATAACTTACTTATCAAAATGTGCAGAGAAAGAGAGAAAGCTAACTTCTCCTAAATCACTTGATAACGATGCACAGATGACACCTAAGAAGGGAAACTAAAAAGGTTAAATAAACAGATTTTCGTAAAGTAGTCTTGCTATGAAAATCATAAGATCCTGATGATTTGTATTTGCTTATGAATATAAAAACTGCAGTTCTCTATTAACAACTTCCTTTTATTTCTTTTTAATAATGATTATTTGGAATCTTTCTTCTCTCAAGGCCTACCGTTCAAGCTGAAGTTTTGCATTTCAAATATGATGAGAATACACACATGTATATTATTAAAAGAGAGGTTAATTCATTCAACTTTATTATTAGAGCATGTAAGTGCAAGTAAAGTTTCATTAAATATATTCTGTAAAAAACAGAAAACTTTACAGATTGTGGAAAAATACACAAAACATAATTATATGACACAAAACCTATCATAGAAAAATTAAAATTTAGAAAATGAAGGTTCCAAAATATGTACTAAAAATGTTGATAAAATGTCCTTTGTAAATTATCAAACATATGATTAGTGAAGGGTGCAACTGTGTATATTTCATCAGGTATACATTTATCTTGGCAGCAGTTCAAAACTTTAATTAGTATCTTTCACAGACAGTGTTAATTTCAGAAAAACTTTGGATTGCTTGTTAGCTATCTGTGCTAACCATCCCTTATTTAGCAGTGCAAGGTTACAGGGAAGGCAGCTAGTCATCACCACCCACCACCAACTCTTGGGCTATGCTTTTATCAACAAATAGTAGGATTGACTATTACATTATAATGCCCCCAAGGCTGAAAGAACAAACATGTTTCATGTGATAGCAAAACTTTGGAATGTATTTTATCACTCAATTAACCATATGAATACAAATTTGTGCAACTTACCCAGCCTTATAACCACCATGAAAGTTTACATACTCTATCTCTGAAGGAAATCAGTGTACCTACAAAATTTGGCAAGCTTTTAGCAAATATTACAAGTCTTCTGTATACTAAAGAAATAAGGTTTTTTCAATATAAAATTTTTACTAAAGATTTATTTGTGAATATATGGTGTCAGTGTTCATTAATTCAAGTACAAGGTGATTTCTATGTTAAGATTAAAAATACTCTTATTCTTCTCATAGTTTTAAACTTAATTTGCATAACCTCTAAAACCTCCTGAATTAATATCAAATATTTTCAGGAAAATTTTATATTTTATCTTTCACTAACTACACAGATGAGGTCAAGATGACTGATCTTATAACCACCACAAAAAGTTGAAAATAAATCTAAATTACTTCTTTTTTTTCCTTTTCCATTAGAATGACTACAGGTTGTAATGAAAAGTTATAATTTTCCAATACTGAAATTGTATTTCCAATAGGCATGTCCCTCTTCTCACAAGATTAGCTTTTAACGTTTTTTTGCTGCCCTATATATGTGAACATTTTTATAGCACATGCCACAAGCCTTCCACACCTCCCTATTGGAACCAAAGATTCCAATACATCTCTTACACAAATCATAATGTGTCATCTTTCCACCAGTAAGAAAGCACCACTATCGGTATTTCCCCCCTCAAATCACATGATAAAGGTTCAATAGCCTGTAGTGTGAGGAGGTCTTGCACTGCTTCAGATAGATGTTGGCATGAGAGGGGATCCAAAGAAGGAAAAACAAACAGGCTCGTGGGACAAGGAAGGATGGATAAGAAAACGTTTGACGAATCTCTCTAACAAAACTTGGGCAACACCAATGAATGAAAGTTGCTAGATGAGATCCAACTAGACCAGAACACATCAAGTAATTACCCGAAATATTGTTGGCATACCACATGTTGTCATGAAAAACAATGAACAGTGGCATCATGGTTAAGGGAAACAGGAAACAGTTGGGAGAGAGGAACTGGTGACATGCTTGGTTCTGACTGGGAAAAATAGGCCATCAGATGAGAAACAGTAGATAGGACCAAAGTTACCCTAAACTCTAAAGACTTCAGGATGATGTCAAACACAAAATGTTTCAAAAATGAAGGGGCCATCCAAAGGTCTTGTAAATAAAGAGGAGCCAGGAGACAGATCTGTAACAAGAAAGTATAATGACCCAAAAGGTTTCAACAACAAATAAATCACATTTTCTTGACCAAAACTGAAGATGAAAACTAAGCTAACATGAAAGTGAGGAGGGAGAGAATATCCCCAGAAAATCCCCAAAGTTCCTTTGAAGAGTATCAAGCAGGAGATGGATAGAAAAAATATGCCACAAAAAATTTGTTAGGGTAAGACAAATATGGGAATACTAGGCATTGATAAGATGAATGAAAGCTTTGGGTCCTGACCCCTAAATAGACAAAACTGAACCCAACAACTGTTAGTCCAGATACGGACAGTCCATCTTATTATAAGAGAGAGCTGACAGATCAAAAACTTGTGGGGGGCAAGATATATTAATGCCACCACTCAAACCAAAAGAGAAATGCTCAGTGAGTACCCAAATATTAGGGGACAGAAGAAAAACTAAATTAAGTTGGGAAGCAGAATCCTGTGAAAGGGAAGGACATGGTCCACACGAAAAAGGAACACATAAAAACCTCACATACCTGAGAAATATCAAATAAAACCAATGAGAACCTAACAGAATTCTCAGGTTGGGTTTGGGAAAGCATGGCAAATTCCAGGGAAAAACAAATGATCAAAACCCTAATCAGCCTGGCACCAGACTTGAAAGGCTCAGGAGGAAAAGGGGCAATAGTGGGAGAAAAAGGTTGTTTTATATAATGTCCAATTTTCCAGCAAATAAAGACCAATAAATTTCCCAATAACTAACAGCACCTACAGCCTGATCCATGGCATCAGATAAATGTATTGTACCTGAAACAGTGATGCTTAATTTGGAATTTGTGCTTGATTGCTTGAGACTAAACAAACAAATTTCACAGCAAAACATAGGTAAATCGAACACTTTAAAAAATAAAGTGGAAAAAAGAATTCTTGAAATAAAATATATTAAATTAAACCACTTTGAGAAGTAAGAAACAAAGAGATGTTTGAACTCAAGCACTGCCAAATGACAAATGATGGTTTGTTCGTTGTACATGGAGGGTGTCACATGCATCATGTGATACTAGTGCTTTTCTGTGGGCAGAGAGGTGATGCTTGATGATTTGCATGAGATACATGTTAATGTCTTTGATTAAAAGTGGTGTGTGGAAGACTTGTGGGATGTGTTATAAAAATGTTCACACATAGGAGGCAGCACAAAATAAGAAAAGCCAATCTTGTGAGTGGAGGAAAGTATTGTATTGGAAACTACAATTGCTTCTCCTTAATAGCTTAAGGCTTGTACAGTTTACATCTGTTTCTACTTACTATTTATTGTTTTTGAACAATGTCTAACATAATCTTGTGATATAAATTGTATTACATGAGCTACTTGTGAGCATACTTCATCTAGAACTTTTTTAATCATTATTTTCATTATATTATCTAACCTAACTTTACGTAATTTATTTCAAATTTTTACCTTTAACTATTTTAATAAGAATAAATAAAATTTTACATATAAAAACAACAGATGTGCTATTTAACATTTAACCTCTTGTTTTTTGTTGTTGGCAAACATGAGAACACAGAATCTATCTGAAATGAGGGATAGCAGCCTTCACACTGTAAACAGAATCACTGAAACTCTGTGTTGAGCTCAACATAATATTATATCACATTCAGCATATTATTTTTTTTCTATTGATTATAAATGATCAAACAGCAAATTTCAAAAAGGATTATTGGTCATTTGTGAAAAACAAGATGACACAGGTAGGCACAGCAAGTGGGTTTGAATTTCTAGTTATGTCTCTGTAAACAAAAAAATGATGAAACTTTAAAAATTAGATGTTACATTGGTAATACCTAAACAACAAAGACTAATTTAAGTTAAGCTCAGTACATTATAAATGAATGTTGAAAAAAATTATAGGATAGACATAACAAACATTATAATTCTCTTACACAAAAAGATGGAGGATTAATTTAAGTATTTCATGTTAAAATTAACTAATGAAAATTTATATATAATTAACATTTGATTAATTTACTTCATTTTGATGTTAGGTTTATTTCTAAACAGTATTAATATAACAGTTCAATAAAATTTTGAATGTAGCTCTGTAAAAGATAATGACAAGACTTGGACCAACCTATTACTTTTTATGCTTGAAACATTCTTTAATTTACAAGAAATTTCTGCAGGACACCTTCAAAATTTAAATTTTTTTGAGGGATTTCATATCTGTATAAAAGATTTATCAACAAATACTTTTAATTTTACATCATTCACTGTGACCAGACATATGTGGCCTCTAGATTTCTTTACAGTTCACTGAGACTGGTACACACACGGAATCTTGCTTTTAAATTTCCTGCATGAAGTGTTGCATTTCACATTTTTATAGTTTGTTTGTTTGTTTTTGAATTTTGCACAAAGATAGATGAGGGCTATCTGCACTAGCTGTCTCTATTTTAACAGTGTAAGACTAGAGGGAAGGCAACTAGTCATCACCAAATCTTGGGCTACTCTTTTACTAATGAATAGTGGGATTGACTGTCACATTATAATACCCTCCCCAGCTGAAAGGGCAAGCATGTTTGGTGTGATGGGGATTCGAACCCTAAACCCTCATAATACGAACCAAGTGCCTTAACCACCTAGCCATGCTTGTGGTAATGTTATTCACTGACATTCTGCAATATGTTTTCATACAGTAAGTCAAGTATTTTCATTTTCCAAGTATAAACTTTCTTCAAGATGTCAAAAATACCTGTACAACGGACAAAATTAATGCACAAATGTATGATTCAGTACCTCATGTGGGAACTTTAAAAGCAATAATCCATATGTGTACAGCAACAGTGAACAGAAAAATAAATTAAATGTTATATGTGTACCAGCTACAGTGAACTGGTTAAACAAAAAAATTAAATAATGCTGGTTTTTATAGATAATCTTACTTGAATACTAGGTTGTCACTTTTAAATTTATAGCAGACATTAAAAGTGTGTATAGAAATGTATGTAAAATAAACTATTTTTGTGACATCCTTTTTGTATAAGTTTCAATTACAACTGTTTGAATTTTGTAATGTTAAAAGTAATTTGTTGCTAATCTGAACATCTACTGGGACAACAAAGAAATGATCATAAGTCTGCCTGAATTATAAAAGTGCTTTATATCATTTGTTTAAGTAAAAGACCATGATGCTGTAAGTTTTATTCATGACTGCTATTCTGGACATCTACTGTGACAATCCAGAACTGATTTATCAGTCTGAATGAATTATACAGTGTTTGATATCACTTGTTTAGGTATAAAAATCAAAGAGTTTGATTTAAGACCATCAAACTGAACATCAAAGAACTAATTTATAAATGTCTGAAATAATAAAGTACTTGATATAATTTGTTTTGTAAGAGATCGTAATGTTACGAGTTTGATTCACAACTGCTAATCTTGACAGCTACTGAGACAAAAAAAGAAAAACAAAAAAACTAATTTTTATTTCTAAAAATGTATTTAATGTGCATTCCAAGATATATAATATACAAGTATACAAGTAAATTGCACCTAATATGCAGTTAAAATAATCTTAATTGTTTATTAAATACAAAGTTACCTAATGGGCTATCATTATGGATAATATGGATATTGAACATTTTTAGGGTTATAAGCTTTCAGACTTACTGCCGAGCCAGTGAGATCAGTCTAAATAAAAATTTAAAGAAATTTAGAATACTATCATAGGTATTATCTTCTTACCAATATATGTCATCCAATTGCCAACAGAAAGAGATGTAAGAAGAAAACTTGTTGCAGATAGCAGAACAGAGAAAGCAACTCTGATGCTAGAAAAAAAGAACAATCATAAATAAATCCATGTTTACATAACATACAAAAATCAAGGTGGGAGTCATGTGCCTTCTGTTATATTTTATTTATTAATAAGTGTTTTGATTAATTGATATAAAAGTCTTCTCGAATAATTATGTCAAGTTGATAACTTCAAATATCAAAATATCCCTGACTAATTTAAAGCACAGAAGCAATAAAGGCAATTTGATTTGGGCGATTAAAATAATAAAGGCTTAGATAAACTGATCATTGGCAATGTATGCACACAGTAATACAATAATTCAATTTGGGAGTACAGAACTGAGTATCAAGAGTGATAATTATGAGGTTACAAAGTACAGACAAATACTATATTTTATGAAACTAATTTGTTTCATATACATGTTTGAAGAAGTACACCTGATAATTTAACATTACTTCAGTCTTATTTTGTTTTATGTATTTTTTAAAAAGGTACAAGAATGTGAAATGCTAAGTTTAATTAGAGTTAGTGATTTTAATTGACAAGTTGTTCAAATAAGGAAAACATGAATCAGGGCTTAGTAACAATCTTTCATCTTGCCTGCTTGTATATTTTAGTAAACAAATAAATTCTAGACTTCTCTAACATTTTCACAGTTAACATCATTAGCTTCATAGTACAAAAATATTTTTCCATAAACACAATTGTAAGTCTCATCTAAACCAAGTTTAAGACTCATAGTTTAATGTTTTCCTTTGCTGCAAAAAATGTTTACACATTACAAAAACTTACTGTGTGTTAGTGAGAAAAAAAGGAACTATAAACTTGATGGCTAAAGATGGTAGAATGTTAACCAACAGAATGGCCTGAAAATAAAAATAATGTAATTTGATAAAGTTTATGCCAATAAATATTTTCAAATTAAACTGCAAACATTTAACATAGAGATACACATTATAAACTAAATGTTGAAATTATTATATTTAATTAATTTTCTATTTAACAAATAAAAAAATCTAGTGATGGAAAAATATACAAAAAAGTAACTTGATGCTTCATTCAAATACAAAAACAAATGTGTATGGAAAGTAAAACAACAAAAATTGTAACAAATTTACGAATCACTATGAAGTAAATTATGAAAGTATTTATTTTTTCACAAGTTTTAAAATCAAATTTATCATTTGGTAAAATAAATTGTCACAAAATTAGTTTTTATGTGCGTTATTAAAAAAAAAAATGCTTTTAAAGCACTTGTATATCATATTTATATTAAGCAGTTTTTGGAACAAACAAGATTTGTATTTTTCACTACTATTTAGGGCGAGTCTAAAAATGAAAGGGATGTATATAAATAAAAAAAATAATCATTGGGGTGATGTGTAACATTACCATGTAATTTTGTGTGATACTTATGATGCAAACTGAATAGTAGTATGGAAAATTCATGTTAATCCAGCTGTTGTTTTAATACATTAATAAATTCATGTACAAACGTATGCTGCACTGACTGGCTTGAAAGTTACTTGAAGATCTTTTGATACCCAGAAAATATATAAATTAGTTAGTGAAAGATGGTCTTTAAAAGTATAGTCTTTACTGATAGTTATAATTTATTTGTGAAATTCCATAAACATGGAGAGGGAAAATACTTAACCAAAATATTCATAATCAGATCTTTTTTTGTTGGTTTTTTTTATGCACATAGGCTATCTGTACTATGTACAATGAATGGATTAAACCCTCAATTCTAGTGTTATGAGCTCTCATGCTTACTCCTGAGCTTCTGGAAAGCACAGGTATTGTTTTCTTCATATTTTAAAATAGAAAATAACTTGTCAAAGAAAGTAGTAAAATAAGTACATTTGAAATATGTTAAATCATAAATTATTAAAATGTTTTTCACAACAAACACTTAGTAGTGTGTGAGTATCGAATGTATATGTAGAAACAAATGTACACTGAGTTGTAAGATTTTTAGACAGCATATACTAAAGCATTTCAAATAGTTAATTTTAGTCAAGTTCAAGAACTGTTAAGTTTTATTCATTTTATCACTACTTTATATATAATCTACAAAGGACCCTGATTGTATACATATATAGTGACAATTATTGAAAAAAAAGAAAAGATTCATATAATAATGAGCACCATTAAAAGTACCTTTAAATGTATTGCTAAGTCCACTGGTAACTGAAACCTTTTCCACTGTAAAACACATTTGTATGTTTTTTTTTAATTTTATGCAAAGCTACATGAAGGTTACCTGCACTAGTTGTTGCTAATTTAGTAGTGAAAACCTAGAGAAAAGGTAATTAGTCATCACCATGCACAACCAACTGTTGGGCTACTTTTTACCAATGAATAGTGGAATTGACTGTAATTATATAATGACCCCATGACTGAAAGGGCAGGCATGTTTGGTGAAGATTGCGAGTTAAGGCCCCCTAACCAATCATGCTGGGCCCACATTTGCATGAAATTAAGAAAGAGACCACTTGGATGATCAATCATCACATGCTGTGTGCAGTATCTCTAGTTACAGAAATTAATCCAAGACAGTGAATGATAGTGGTGTAGTGTTTCATTATTTCATGAACCACAGTTCTATTCACCATATTTCAAAGATTTTTCAGTCAAATAACAAATTTCTTCAAAATCTTTTCTCTTGTAAGTGATGGGAATGAGATCTTAAGTTCAAAATTTTCAAGCATGGATGTATGTTTACAATTTAGAAAGTACACTCGTATACACACAAATCAACTTACTCCTGTTGATATTGGATTACAACGTCGTGTTGCATTGTATTCTGTTTCCTTAAAAAGAAATAAGATGTTTTAACAATGTTATCAAAGGATTTTTTAGAAATATACAAATATTATGGATTGAAGTTTCTTCTAATAAAAATTACCTAAAAGTGTCACCAACATACCCTTTGTAAAGGGGTTAGCAATCTTTTGTAGTTTTTGCAAAAAAGATTAAACAATTAAGTTATAGAAATGCTTTATTCCCCAGCATCCATGTACACAGTTCTTCTAAGATGATGTTAGTCATTTTATATTTGAAACATTTAAAAACATAGAACATTTTTTTTTTAAAAGATAATATAATCTCATGAGAAAAATAAACTTAATGTCACCATCACAAGCATATCTGAATTGCATAATGCTTTATTTTTACTGCAGATGTAGTGATTATTCTCATGTTGGAAAGTGAAGTGTGATTTCATGCAAAAACTGACATTCTTCTTAACAATTCTGATAAAAGATGTACATTTACTCATCTTACATTATGATCAGCATTGTAATAATCCTTGCTTAGGATGTCAAAAGCTGCACTGAGCATGATAACATAGGCATAGTTGTTGCAAAGTCCAAGAAACCTGTAAGAGTTTTTAGAGCAATTTATCAAGATATGCTAAATGTTCTCTGAAACTATATTGGTTTCTGTCAATTTGTTTTCTAAATACAGATAGAAGAACTTTTAATTTAATTCTGTTATGAATTAAATTATCTATTATTGTTTGAATGATCAGATATTAACTGATAAAATATTAAGATATGATAAAGAAAATGTTATACTGCACATCAAGATTAACTGGATGGCATGACTACCTTAATTAATAAGATTAAGCAATAGATCACCATAGCAAAAAGCATCATTTCAGAAAAAAACTAAGACTTTGTGCTACAAGGATTTACAATACAAAACAGAACAAAAATACATGTGAAGCACAAAGACATGTTCTACATTGTAAAATAAAATGCTTACATCACATTATTATGAGTAATGATGGCTTATAACTTCAAATAAGTTACAGGACAATTTTTTTTTTGCTCATAAGACTCTTGTATCATAGAGGGTCATCATGAATTTCCTAAAAACAACACATGAGAAATCTAACTTCACAAAAACAAAGGTTCTTAACAGATCATATAGTTATAGTCACAATTGAAAGAAAATGATTTAAAGTAAAATAAATGAAATTAAAAATAATCTCATCATTACTAACAGTACTACAGTTGGAAAATTAGGTTGATCGATTGATTGATTTAGTGTTTAATGGCACAAAGCAGCTGGGCTATCTGCGCCAAACATATGGTAAAAAGGTAAAAATAAAGTAAATGTAGTAAAATACATAAAAGGAAATGAGGGTAAAACAAAAAAAGTATAAAACCAATGTTAACACCTAGTCTACAACGTTAAAAGAGAAAGCACATTAAAAGAAGTTGTAAAGTACTTACTCTAGCAAAATGGTAAAGAACCTAACCTGCTAGGAAGACTAACAGGTAAGTACAAGAACCACTGTCAGTCACCTAAAGTTGGCCTTTCAAGTCCTGGTTCCGGGTTATGTGTCATAGCAGCCATTATCAAAATGAAAAGAATAAAAGGTTTAAAAGAGACATAGCAAAATCATAACAATGAGTAGTCAAATGTCCAGTAAAAAGATAAAAGTCAAATAAATGGAGTAAAATTTGTAAATGAAGGTAAAAACAGAAAATGGCATAAAAACCAATGTTGACATCCACTCTACAAAGTTGTAAAGAACTACCTGTAGTAGAATGGTAATGATCATAACCCACCAGGAAGACAAACAGGAAAGGATAAGAACCACTGTCAGTCACCTGAAGTTGGTCTTTCCAGTCCTGGTTCCAGGTTGGGTGTCATTATAGTCAGTATTAAAAGGTAAAGTAGTTAAACTGTGAAATGACATGCAGCAAAAGTGTAATAACAACTTGCCAGTATGACTAATGAGTAGTTCAAACAGCAGCAATAGTTACCTTAAGTTGGCCTTTCCAGTCCTGGTGTCGAGTTATTTCATGTTCTGGCCATTTTCCAATGTCAAATTAAATGAGAGAAAATAAAATTGTAAAAAACAGAACCACAATTAAAAAGGTGTAATGAAGAAATATGCAACACTTAAATGAGATGAAAAAGATTAATGGTCATTAAAAAGTTAAAAACGTGATCACCGTGGACAGTGTTACCATCACCAATAACACTGTCCAATGTTACAGACTGACCAGAGGAAACAATATGTTTAAAATATTGCCATTGTTGAGAATTGTAATGATGGGAAGAAAGTAAAACGTAGCTGATAGTGATTTGAGTGTCACACAAACTACACATTAGTGCATTAGTTCCAGATAAAAGAAAACGATGAGTTAAAAAACTGTGACCAATGCATAGTCTAGTAAGAACAACTTCTTCCTTCCAAACTTTACAGAAGCTAGATGGCCAAAGTCCAATATAGAGTTTGATTTGAAAAAGCCTGTTGTTGCGTTGCTCACTCCAAGTGGACTGCCAACTGGCACAGAGCCGAGCCTTGAATACAGGACCATAGTCCATGTATGGAATAAGCAAGGTGGTAATAGCGCCAGAGCAGATAGATTTAGCTGCCATGTCTGCAAGCTTGTTCCCGTGAATACAAACATGACCTGGTATCCAGAAAAACTGGATAGAAGTAGCTGTTAATGAAAAATGGCCCAGTCGGATTTGAATATCAGCGAGAACAGGATGTGAGCTAACGTGAAGCGATTCCAGGGCCAGTATAGAACTAAGTGAATCAGTATAAATAGTGCAGTTGGAGTACTGCTCAGCTGCAATATGATCCAGGGCAAAAAATATGGCGTACAGTTCAGCATTGAACACAGAAACTGTAGAGGGGATTCTGCAAGCAACCACAGCAAACCATAGCAGAGCCCACTGAATTACCTGATTTGGAACCATCTGTATAAATGGGAACTGAATGATTGTTCGAAAGATGTTCATTAAATAAAAGACAGTACTTCCATTCTGGAGTATCTGCCTTTTTCAGATGACTGAAAGATAGGTCACATTTGGGGGCTGTAATAAGCCATGGTGGGATGGGCTGACCTGTGAACTCTGCAGTGTCCTCCAAGGACAGACCCAATTCATCCAATTGCATCCGCATGTGAAGACCAAATGGAGCAATGACAGATCATCTCTTCTGAATAAGTACAGGACACTGAGGAAGGAAAACACAGCCCCAAGTGGGATGCTTTGTTAAGGAACGAAGTTTCGAAGTATATTATAAAGACAGTTGCAAACGGCGAAGGAGCAGAGAAGGTTCATGAGATTCAACATATAAGCTTTGAACTGGAAAGGTACAAAAAACTCCTGTGCAGAGTCGAAGTCCTTGGAGATGAATGTGATCCAGCATCTTTAAGGCCAAGGGTCTTGCAGAGCCATAGACCATTGATCCATAGTCGAGTTTTGATCCAATAAGAGCACAATATATCTTTAACATCAAACATCAATCTGCTGCCCAACTGGTAGAAGAGAGGACACGGAAGATGTTCAATGCTCTTGTGCATTTGATCCAAAGCTGCTTTGTGTGTGGTATAAAGGTCAGCTTACTATCAAAGATAAGCCACAAGAACTTGGTCTCCAGGACTACTGGCAGCAAAACTTCACCAATATGAAGTTCAGGATCAGGGTGGATACCCCGTTGATGGCAAAAGTGCATGCATACGGTTTTAGAGTGAAAGAAATTAAAGCCATTCACCATAGTCCATTTCAGTACACGATTGAGGGCAGTTTGTATTTGCCGCTCAATATATCTCATGTTCGACGACTGACATAAAGCCCGTTTGCAACAGTAAGAGGGAATTGTTCAGTGATGGCATTAATCTTTATACTGAAAAGTGTGACACTCAAAACACATCCTTGAGAGACCCCAAGTTCCTGTACAAAAGAACGGGAAAGTGTCGAACCCACACGAACTTGGAATCTCCTGTCCATTAAAAATTTTTTAATAAACATGGGTAAATGGCCACGTAATCCATATGTATGGAGGTCTCGCAAAACACCATACCTCCATGTTGTGTCGTAAGCTTTCTCAATATCAAAGAATATTGATATAAGATGTTGGAGTTTGAAAAAGGCTTCTCTAATAGATGTTTCAAGATGAATTAGGTGGTCTATGGTGGAGTGCTGTCATCGGAACCCACACTGGGTGGACGAGAGAAGGTTGTTTGATTCGAGAAACCAAACAAGATGAGCATTAACCATCCTTTCTAAGGTCTTACAGAGACAGCTCGTCAAAGCAATTGGACAGTAGTTTGAAGGAATTTTGGGATCTTTCCCTGGCTTAGAGAAAGATAAAATAATAGCCTGGTGCCAGACATTAGGAAAAACATCTTCCTGCCAGTTCCAGTTGAAAACAATTAGAAGAATATCAAGAGAAGCAGGAGAGAGATAGCACAGTATGTCATAGTGTACATAATCAAGTCCAACAGATGTACTGCCAGACCAATGAAGGGCCATTTTCAGTTCCACCAGTGTAAAGAGACAATTATAGTCAAAAAAACAGTCAGTTTGAAAGGAAAGAGGTGAATGCTCTGCCTGAGTCCTGATGGCCAAAAAGGTGGAGGAACAAACAGAAGTGCTAGATACCCAGCAAAAGCTTTCACCTAGAGTATCAACAATGCTTCGGACATCATCCACCTCCTCACCATCAGAGAGTAAGACCGAGAGGGGAACAGAATTATAGTGCCCACTGACCTTTCGAATCTTGTCCCATATGATCTTGGAACTGGTTGTAGAGGATATGCTAGTTGTGAACTTAATCCAAGATGCCTTCTGGCTTTGACATCTTACCCACCTAGCATGTGCACGGGCCTGTTGGAAAGCGACTCGATTTGAAATTGTGGGATATCTACGAAAAGTATTCCAGGCCCATTTTTGAGCTTTCCGTGCAAAGTGGCAAGCAGAATTCCACCACAGATGAGGATATTGCGGAAAATGTGTTGAGGTTTTAGGAATACACTGAGCAGCTGCTTATATAATACAGCCAGTTCCTGCTGCCACACAGTTGTCTACTGATGGCTGATTTATGATGGCAGGATCAAGTTCTGTGAGAGCAGTGAAAGCGAACCAGCTTCCACTGGGGCACGCAGGTAGGGTGGCATTGACCACGGCCAGTCTCTCTCAAAAGGATAGGAAAATGATCACTGCCTCGTGGATTACTGTCAACCCAACATGAAAAATGGGAGAATAATGAAGGGGAGCAAACGGAGAGATCAATAGTGGTAAAGGACTGACTAGGTGCATGAAAAGAAGTGGAAGAACCAGTATTGAGAAGAGAAAGATTGTGATCAGAGAGCATACGCTCTACAGATCGACCCCTCCCATCAATAACAGCACTTCCCCAGAGGAGATGACGTACATTAAAATCCCCTAGGATTAGAAAAGGAGATGACAACTGTTCAACGAGAGTATCAAGGTCTGATTGCTCATTTGTTTCTCCAGGGGACAGGTAAAGAGAACAAACAGTGATGGTATGACCCAAGGAAACACAAAAGGCTATGGCCTCCAAGGGTGTGTTGAGTAACAAAGAGAAGATGGGTACATGCTGATCAACCAATAATGCCACCCCTCCATGTACTCATCCATCACACAGTCTGTCATTTCTGTACAGAGAAAACTGCCGAATGGAGACTGTATCAGCAGGTTTGAGAAATGTTTCTTGTAGGGAAAGACAAAGAGGATGGTAGGAAGCAATCAGTGTTTTGATATCATCCAGATTAGAACGTAAACCTCTACAATTCCATTGTATCAAGGTGGCCATTTTTAAGAATGGGTAGATGAAGTGGCTGGAGAACCCTTTGGTTTACCACCACATCTTTTTTCCTTATAGTCCTTAGTCGAAGGAGGTCTATAAACCTCCATGGATCCTGCCCTGGGTCGAGTGGGCAGGTCTTTGTCATTGGAAGGGGATTCCAGTGACTGAGAACATGAGTGAATGATTGTTTTGCTACTTTGGATGGGAGAAAAAGATGTATCAGATGAAATGTCTATATTTGAAACTGAAGGACATGGATCTTAAGATTTGCTGGAACGTATGGGAAAAACAGAGATGGGTGTGGAAGTCGATTCATCAACCTTTTTAACCATGGAGATAAGGCTTTTCAGTTGTTTGGAAAATGATTCTTTTGGAGGCACATAAAGATCTGTCTGCTCTCCCACTGTAGTAGTGGAATGAAGTGCAGCAGCATATGTCCAAGATAGAGTGGTGGCAGCAATTTCCAAGCCTCAGGATAACTAATATTATGTATTGTTTTCAAACGCTGCACCTCTTTTTCCTCCAACCATTTTGGGCAAGAATGAAAGTAAGAGGGGTGAGAACCATTGCAGTTGATGCAATGTGGGCCCATGTCACATTCATATGCATCGTGGTCCTTGCCCCCACAATGAGCACATGTTAGGGAACCACGACATGATGTCTTTGAGTGGCCGATTCTCTGACATTGGAAACATCAGAGAGGGTTTGGAATATATGGACGAACCCTGCAAATGAAATAACTTGCCTTGAAGGTGGCAGGTGCACGTGGTAAAGTAAATGTCAAAACGAGAATATCTGTTGGCAGTGTAACTCCATCTTTGCGAGTGGAGATGCGCCTCACTGCAGAAACTCCTTGAGTGGAGAGACCAGCGAGAATCTCTGACTCGGGGACGTTCTTCAAATCCCTCTCAACAATAACTCCTCATGATGAATTCAACGTAGCATGAGGTGTAACCTCAATAGGTATATCCCCAATTGCCTTTGAATTCAAGAGGAGTTCACTGTGTTGGGATGTGGATGTTTCAACCAATATGTCTCCAGATCAAAGTTTCTTTACTGACTTTGGAGAGCCAGCAAGTCCCTCTAGTCCCTTCTAAATAAAAAAGGGGAACAATTGCCCTAAAGGTTTTCCCGAAAGAAATGTAATATAAGAAAATGAGGTACGTGTGTTACAGATTTTGAAGATTGCTGTTCATAGTCTTCAAGACGTGGTCGCTTACCCAGTGACTGTTTTTTCACAATTTTATTTAAATTTTTTGAAGGAGGATCCATAGGAAAAAGAGAAAAAATTTCGGTACCCACTGACCCCACCCACCATGGAGCCCTACAAGGGGATGCACTATAAAGTCATGCAAGGACAATGTAGCAACTCCAGGGGTTTTGTGAGCACTATACCCAAACACCAGCATCAGGCACAATGCTCACAACATCCATTGAGGACTTCCAACACTGGTACTTGGTTGACTCTAGCCCAAGTGGACCAGCTGTTTGACCTAAGGGGGGCCACCCAAAGGCTGCCCGTCTTCAGAAATTCAAGGCCAAAGTGGTGTGTTAGGGTTGGACCCCTCAACCACCAGGATCTTCTCTTCCCCTTTATAGGTCACCATGCATGGCAAACACATGGGTGGATGTTTAGATTCCAGAGAAGGTAACCAGACAGAACTTTCCCTTGGAGGTCCCCTCACCACGAACAGGAATCCACACCAAGGGGAGGAAAATTAGGTATTAATTGATTATGTGCAAGTTCCTGTTACATTAACAAACATTACATAATATAAAAATGAATCAAAATTATGGTTAAGTTGATTAATGTCGTGTAAATAATCAACCAATTAATATTATTGTTTCTGAGTTTTAAAATTATACAAGTAATTAAAATATTGTCATTATGATTTCTCTTTAATATTTTAAATTAATTCTAGGTTGTTCAGCTCAATCAATTTGTGTCACAACTTACAAACTCAATAGATTAATAAATTATAACTATCATTATTTCAGTGAAACTCTGTTTACTAACTCAAAAAATATGGGTCACAAAACCCTTTTTGTTCAGCTGATCTTACAATCAACAAACTGTCCTAACTCAATGTTCATCTGGTAGTTGTGGATATTGCATATCTTGTGCTCTAAAACATCACCCTATAGCTAAAAAAGTAAAGGTGATAACAATATTTAAACCAAGTTTTAAAACACCTGGCAAATTATTTATACACTAAGCATTACATCTATTGCTAGTTTTATTACTATTAGAGGCTCATTGGTCACGCATGAGCATAACTGTTTGATGTGTACTGTGCACTTTTCATGCCTCTTTTTTGTTGTAACTCACTTCAACAGAATGATTCATTGGAGAACACAGAGAGATTCTCTATTGTCAAAGTCATGAAGCTTCTGTACCACACAATAGCCTCACCCAGTCTACTCTTCTGTACATTTATTCCTTCACTGTTTTATTGTAGCACTTCTTATGTTACTTGATAGTTTCTTGACTGTTGATGTGCAAACTCATGCATGGCAACTGACACAAACTTTAACAACTCCACATATTCCTGTGGGCATTTTGAGATGTTGATCCTAGTTGAACAACCACATTTCACCTCTACAGAAGGCAAGATTTCTCATTCAAATGTGAATATATTTTTAAAATAAACTTGTTGATCTCTGGTCAGTTGCACAGTATCAATCATGATTGGAGGTAAATGTTCATTCCAATTTGTTTGATTGGAGTTAACAACCTTATAAAGTATATAATTTACAATATGTATTGCTCATTCCACCAAATCATCAGACTGGAGGAGATGAGGCAAAGTATGCATCTTCATTACATCCAGCACTTTACACAATTACAGAAGCATTTAGCTGTTAAAGTTAGTTCCTTAATCCATGTGGATCTCTTTTTAAGTACTCTGAACAAGGTATTCCAGTCCTCCAACAACACATCAACCACAGGCTGTATTGAGTTCTTGACAATTAGTGTATACAAGTGGCCTTATTCTATCACTGGAAACTAAGCAGAAATAACTAACAACTATTTACTAGTATTTACTCTGTTTAAACTGTTTTTCTCTGAGTGGCACACATCATACAGTCTTCACACTGTAGATCATCTACACACTCAGTTAAACCTTTCTGTGGCACCCCTCTTCCAAGCTTTGAATATGGCACAATGGATTGCTCTTTTTTTAGCTCAGGTCAAAATACTCAAGTTAATAATGACTTTCTCACAGTTCCAAAGTTGCTTCTCATTAAAGTGGTCATTAAAGCCTATGACATTACACAGCCTGTTTTGCAGTTCAGCTGTTTCAAACTGTTATTCACCTAAAACAAGTTTAAAAAATGGTCTAAATCCTCTTTTGCTGTATCCTTGAGTGTCAAGTTTTGAGTATGTGTATCTGACCTGCTTCACCTTGCTCACTGAGAATTTTGATAATAGCTAAAAATCTTTATCACTCATCTTGAGTGCAAATCACTGGTTCATGATATCAATCCAATAAGTCTGTTGGCAACTCATGCAATTGCTCCTTGACCTCTAAATTCTCTTATGCCATTTGATGCCTGCCATCTTGCCCCATAATGAGAAACCTCCTGCTGTTGGATTTCATCTATCAAAAGCACCTCCATATTCTTCTCCAAGTTCATGGGTAGGTTTGATCAAACTTAGAGTTAAACTTTTCTGACATTCAAAAGTTCTAGGAGTCCTATATGGGTCATTTTATTTGGTCCCAAACTTACCAAACATCACACCACTGTGACAATTCTCAGCTGTCAATATTTCAATTGCACTGTGATTGATCATCAGGGGAAGAACATGAACAGCCATTCCTGGTGCACCAGAGATAAGTCATGGATCTTTTAAGCATTATCAAATGTCTTATGTCCAGAGCAAGATAGATTTCTTATAACTATGATGGTTCTCTTCTACTCAGATTACTTTCTCTTGGTTATATGTACTTCTACTGTAGAAAATTCCACTCCACAACTCTAAAGCCTTCTTAAACTTATATCACACAAGTACCATACACATCAGCAGAAATCATGTTCAGATCTTGGTTACAGTGTTAAATTTTTCTCCTTCCTATCTAATCTGTATTTGAACTGAATTAACATTACAGCAAAAGGATAGATTTGTTTAAAAGGAGGTTAGATAATATATTTATTTTGAAGTATTGAAGAATAACTCGCAAGGAGAGAAAAAAAAAGATGCTTAAAATAAAGGAATGCTTGAAATTAATAATCTTTATTAAATCAGAAACATAGTATGCATGCTTGTTGTTAATATACATGAGACGGTCACTTTTACTGAATACTATACCTTCAACTGAACAGACTGAAATCATCTACAAGACTATTTATATTCAATATTCCTTATTTTGCAGGAAATACTAAATTTACTCAGAGTGGTTAGCGTCACAAAACTGGTCATTCTCTTTCAAACAAAGGTGAGTCTATAGCTTAAAATTACCACCTGCCCTACCACTAGAAGAAACTTCTGTTGACTTTTCTGAACAACAAGCAGAATTAGAGCAATAATTCATATTAGTAGAACAAACGTTATCTATAGATAACAAAAACAGACAGCTAGAACAAAAATATCACCAAAATACCACCTGCTGTACTCTTCCTTTGGGATAATGCAGTATTAAACCCATACTCCCAATGTCAAAACAAGTATTATTTCCACAGAATAACAAAGTAACATAACCAACTAGAACGAAATTAATCTGATGACTTTCTATGCAAAATCTGCCCATAAAAATATGGATAATTCAGAATAATACTATATCAAAATAGACAAGACAAATAAATGCATAATGCATTTATATACCACAAAAGTACTGGATAAATCAAAGGCATGAATCATAAACACAGATATAATCAGCCATGTCAATGTTGATTTTCAATACATTATTAATATACATTGAAAACAAGAAACAGCTTTTGTAGAGAGGTGTTATGGCACTTGTATAGTTGATAAAACTTAACAGCTTTTGTAGAGAGGTGTTATGGCACTGATAAAATGGCACTGAATAGTTGATAAAACTTAAGGTAAAAGTACTTGCACGTTTATTTAACCTTCTTGATGCTTTTATATATGTAAATTTTTTGAAACATAGGTGTTACTTTATCAATGCAAACTTTGCAGTTCCATTATTATGAAATTAAATATATCAGTAATAGATATTTAAAAAACAAGTAACAACAACTTATATTTATTTTGCACACACTACAGGGGAGAAATCCAGCACCAACTATAGGGGAGAAATTTTCTAAAAAGATTTGGAAATTTTAAAGTTTAAAATTGACTGAGAAAAATCCACCTACATCTCCTTTCCAGCCATAACTCCTCTTCCTTCTCTAAAAGTCCCATGTTTGTCTCTGTGCTTTGGTACTTATATGTAAAAAATAAAATGAACTTATATAAACCTCAATAATCATAGGTATCATAGTTCTCAAAGTAGGAAAATAATTTAGTATAAATTCATGAAAAGTTAAAATCTTGATATTTATGCACCTGTTATCTGGTTCAACACTACGAATCTGAAGTTGGTGCATGAGTTCTTGAAGCAGGTATCTTTACACAATCTAATTTTAAAAGAAAAACAACAGATCCCTAATTGTGTTTAATGGCTTTAATAATGATGTTTACTGATGTCAAACTGATGTAGATGGCAGTAGGATACAGTTGGTGGTTAAGCTTGTGATAAATGCTGGAGAATCAGAGAATAAAATTCACCGCAAGATTGTCTCAGGATAAGTGCCAAGAAGATTAAACCTCTTAATAAAGCATGTACATTTTCATCTCTATCTACCTTAAGCAGGATTCAAGCATAGTTTATGAAAGAAACATGGTGTTTTAAGATAGAAAATGCTTCAACAGCAATAAGTAAACCAAACTGAAGCTGCAGCACAGGATTTAAAGACTGATTAAAAAAAAAGCAACCAGAAAAGGCAAATGGTATGAAGTTAGAAACAGAACAGAAAGACAGAAACCATGGCAGGTATTCAGTTTAGAGGAGAGGGCACTAAAACCATCCTGTCCCAACTGAGGTATTTGATAATGTTTCAATCCTCTTTTACTCTGCTTGCAAAGTTCAGAATAAGCTTGTCATGGAAGATTGGAAATGTCTTGTTACTGAGGTTGGATGATTTTCTTTTACAGATCCGGTTTCAGAAACTTGCAGTCAAGGCAGAGAGGTGACAAAATGAGATGATGATACAAATATGACAGTCAGTTGTCAGTTCCCAGAAAGAAAACCAAACATCCAGACAAGTGTGCACATATTTATAAACATGTAAACATATATACATACACAAGCACATTCTTTCCTGCACACAGAAAAAGGTTAAATAACAGCAAATATTTCTGAAATTGGTGAAAGTTAAAGGAAGGTAAGCAAAAGCATAAATCTGAATATAAATTTGAATAGCCCTGTTTCAGAGTGGTAGAAATCTATAAATCCTATACCAAAATTTTTGATGTGTGGGGAAATGGGAGTACTTTGAAGTTAGAAGATCAAACTAATATGTATTTATGTGAGCCACTCACCAACCAGAAAAGTATAAGGCAAGCTGTTGGAGTGATGGAAGTTAAGCAGGGAATAATACAAAGCACTAGTCAGCACTAGATTGGTTTGTATGTAATGAGCCATCTGTGCTGTACCCACCACAGATATTGAAATACTGTTTCTAGCAATGTGAACCCAAACACATACTGCTTTGCCACTAGCACCAGAAAATACTTTGCCTATCTGACATCTTAATTATCAAGTGTGTGTCCATAGTACGTTCTTGACATATATAAATAAGAGAACGTTGAATGATAACTATAACTTTTACAATGAAATTCCTAGAAAAATAAAAAAAACTGTCTTCTAGGGCTTTAAGGCAAAAAGTTTAACACAAGAAAAGCTGAAGAAAATATGAAGTTTGTGTAAGATTTTTTAATGTGCGTGTTCTGTTAAGAGAAAATGTTTGAATGTTTTATTTATTTATTTTTACATAAGATGATAAACCTATATTTAGTTACAACAAATCACACCAAAGAATTTTGTTGTCTTCAAAAACATTTCATATTCAACAAATTGGAAATATAATACCTGTTATATTCCTTCACTTCAATAAAGTTTTCACTCTTAATGTTGGTATGTTTTAGCAGGTATTGAATCTTTTTTAGTATATCAGTACAGAAAAATCCAATACTGGTTAACTTCTGTTTCTTGTTATATTCTATCTCTTCTTGCTAACCAACCACATTAACTTACACATCTACATGATTGATAACACTGAAATATAACATTTTAATGTACATATACATTCAAGCATACTTACCAAAATCCAACCAAATTTCTACAGTTTGTCCACCCTGAATGGATTATGGTCACACCACCTATTAATTGTACATAAAAAGTTACTATTTCTGTGTAACTATATGTAAATTTGTAGATTAATTACCCCAATTTAAAAACTAAACTTTAGATCACAATTTAATATTAAATAATGAAATGAAAAATATTGACACATGGAAAAAGAGTTATTAGGTTGAATTTTAATTCTACTCTTAAACTATAACAAAGTGCTGGCCCCCACTGGTGTCTTACATAAACCCTAGCTTGCTTTCCCAACATTTTAAACTTGTGTCCTTTAGCCCCATTATCTTCTGAATACAGCTCAAAGAAGTCAAGAGGCTTTTATTCTACCAATCTCCTAGATATTCTCTAAATATGTTTGATTTTTTTTCTGCTTTTCTATCTTGAATTAAAAGCAATTTATTTTTAAGAATTTTACAAATCTGTCCAAAATTATCTTTGAACTCACTATCCAGATTCACTAATTATAAAACATGTTTCTTTGTCTCAAAAATTGACTTTCTATAAATATGATCCAAATTTCAATTACTTCTATCTCAGCATTTAGGAAAGCACCAATGTTAATTATGCAATGATTATTCTTTCCGAACTGTATCCTCTACTTCAAATCTTGTAATCATACTCCTTCACTAATGGTTAACGAAAAATTTAAGATGCTCTACCCTTTTCTCTCTGACCCTTTGGTATAAAAATCCATTTTACCTTTAGCATAAAATAAACCTACTTTGTACATGTTGAAATTCTTCCTCCTCATCAAAGTTTGTTTCACTTCCATTCTCATCAATTTTAGCAGTTGTTTTTTCCATTACATTACTGCTTCAATATAACCAAAATACTAAATTAGTATACTGTATGAAAAATAAGATTCTTCTCATTCAATAAATATTTGCTTCATCTTCATATTTTAAAACTGTGATAAAGAAAAAACACATTATTAAAAATTACATATAAAGATTAATTAAGTATTCATCTATACAGAATTACTTTTAATATATTTTTATCATTCCACTGTGGTTTGGTATTATTCATAATTACTACCAATAACTTAACAAGTGTGTATGTGTATTCTAATTTTTCTATTTTAAATTTTATGTCAAACATTATATTACAATATTCAGTTTTATAAGCTATAGTTTTAACGTCGATTAGTTACTATACATGTATTTGACTAATGTTTTAAACTTCAAAAGATCACGAAATATCACAATGTGTATACTTCGGTTACTAATACTAATCTAAATATATATTAGTATCACAGCTTACAAGTGTTACTTCAATTTACGCACATTTCGTACTAAATTGAAATACAAATTATTGCACTAAAATTTAAAATACATGCATAAATTACATAGTAACTAAGATTCAACCGTACGAGTAGATCATTCCAAACGAACGAAGTTTAAACTAAATAATAAGATATAACAGCATAACATTTTCTCTTACTTCGAGCACCTACAGGTAAAACTAGTAAAAAATACTTGTTTATTAAATATTTCACTGTTGTTGTAAACAGGTATCGATTAACTATTACTCATAGTATAAGGGGATATCGAGATATTCAGTGATAGGGTATGTATTTTTTGTTACATTTTTCTTTTTGGCACTTTTAGTCTTAAATGAGTTTATTATTTCAATTTTGGAGGGCAACTACCAGGACGAATGAATAGTATTAATAAGCAATTAATTCTTAAACGGCTCCTACTTAGCACATTTAAGCCTCATTCACTACATAGTTAAAATTTCCTTGCCTTTAACAAAATAGCACATAGTCTACGAAAACACTATCAATTCATTGCTATATTGGTTAAGCAAAACGCACGTGATTGGAAAACAGCCCTCTACAAAATGCTAGTGATTAAAAAGAAAGTTTTAACAATTTGTTATTACATTCAGGTTGTGAAAAACTAATAAAATATATTTACTCATACGTAAGTCTCGTTTTCTTTATATCTCCCAGTAGGACAGCGGTAAGCCATCAAATTTACAACACTAAAATCAAGAGTTTGATTTCCATCGATTGTCACAGCAGATAGCCCGATGGCTTTGCTATAAGAAAACACACGCACATTCTACATGTATATATAAATATATATGTACTTGTATGCACACAAACAAAAAGATCAAAGTGTTTATTTCGTTAGAAGAGTAAGAAATTTACTGTTAAGTCTACATTACTTTTGTACCGTCACACGTGATTGAACTTCTTTGGCTATTGGTGCTCTTCCCATTGCAGGTATCAAAACTAAATTTTCAGCATTTTAACCTTTCGGAATTGCCGTTTAGTTACGGCAAAATATTCATAATAGTGACCGAAAGTATAAATAGGGCACAACAGAGGAAAATAAAGAATTAATGTTCTATAAGAGTCGCACCCCGCTAATATAGCGGTATGTATACGGATTTAAAACGCCAAAATCAGTGGTTCCATTCCCCACGGTGGGCTGAGAAGATAGCTCGCTGTGGCTTTGCTATAAAAAAAACATATTCTATAAGAATCGCACTTAAGTTAAGAAAAAACTTACTTCCCAAATAAGGAATTAGTCATCTTCATGATAATGGGATCTATAAATTATCATACCTTGTTTGTTTTGGAATTTCGCACAAAGCTACTCGAAGGGCTATCTGTGCATGCCGTTCCTAATTTAGTAGTGTAAGACTAGAAGGGAGGCAGCTAGTCATCACCACTCACCACCAACTCTTGGGCTACTCTTTTACCAACGAATAGTGGGATTGACCGTCACATTATAACGCCTCCACGGCTGAAAGAGTGAGCATGTTCAGTGTGATAGGGATTAAAACCCGTGGCTCTTGGATTACGATTCGCACGCCTTAACACGCTTGGTCATGCCGGGCCTAATATCATACCTAAAAATCTATTTTTCACATATAAAAAAAAGAGGGAAGGTAGTAGTCATCACCACCCACCATCAACTCTTGGGCTACTCTTTTAGCAACGAATAGTGCGATTGATCGTTATATTACAACGCCCCCACGGCTGGGAGGGCGAGCATGTTTGGTGCGACCGGGATTCGAATCCACAACTTTCGGATTACGAGTCGAACGCCCAAACAAGCTTAGTCATGCCGGACCCCTGTTATTCCTGTAACCAAAAATGTAAATCCCGGTGAACGAAGGTCACGTGCACGATAAGCGATCATATATCAAGTGGCAACTTTTGTATTAGTGTTATTTTCTTTATAAATCCAGCATCGCCTTTGTTTTTTCAGTTTGTTTAATTTTCAGCTATTTTAGATACTTCAAACTGGATTTTGAACAGAGCTTATTGTTGATTTTAAACTTTAAATTTAGCATTACATTTTAACGTTTTAAAAGATTATTTTTATAGTAATTTACTAGTTGAACTTTCTTTTTTAGTTTACATGGATTACTGGTTCTGGACTCTTTAGAGTAACGTCTATAATTTGCCAAAGAACTATACTTACTTTTCGTATGTGTACTGATTATTATATAAAATATTCTCATTATCTGTATGACTTAAGATTTGATAGTAAACAGCAGAGAATTTAATTTGTAAGTACTATACAGTAATTGCTATTGTACAAAGTTTTTGAATAATATTTTTAAAATTTTTATTAATTGTCAGACAATTTTTATTCACTTACTACTGCTTAATATTCTGTAAATCTAATACCTGTATTCGAACATGAGATTTTTTCGAAAGATTCAGCTAACTGCACGAGTGCTAACTGCGTTTATTATGCAGTTGACATCTGCTGATTTTTTGTTTCTGGTACGTAGAATTTTAAGTAGTTCGCCATCTGGAGTTTCATTCGTGCTCTTCAATGTAACATTCAATGTACGAGATAAAATTATGCCAAACTTTACGCCACAGCAAACACTACACGTGACAGAATCGCGTATATGAAACTAATTATTCTGTATATTTCTCGTTATTACAATCAAGTTGTTTTTATCTTTTTCTTTAAATGCGTGTATCACTGTTTAACTTCTTGAAGCTTTGTTTTTTAATGGATAGGTAACCGACATATACTTTAATATATTTGTAACGGATTTACTGTTATACATTTATTTCAGTGCCAACGCAAGTTTCTGTACAGCCTTCCTTTTTGTATGTATTACGCAAGTCCTGACCTGATCTTGGAATTTGTAGAAAATTCTTTTAAGTGGGAACTAACAATATTTGGTTTCGAAAAGGCGCTTAAATATTGTTTAAACGTCGAAAAAAATCTCATAATTCCTGAATAAAACACGACACGTCGAGAGAGGAAGAATTTTACTGAACGGTTATGATCAATGCGCTATAAGCCTAAAAAGCGATAATTGTGATTAACGCCTATAACTCGGAAAACTACAAAATTGGACCAGGATTATAGATTTCGAATATTACAAACCGTTTAATTTCATTGAATTACTTTGGACGTTAATATTTCGACGAGGACATTAAACATTTTGTTTGAAAGAAGTCAAGTTTCACCAAAAAAATACATCGTTAGTTCAGGTGAGGTGTAACAAAATCAACTCAGAACTACTGTGTTCATTGTGGACCCAGATGGTCAGTAAAATATTTACTTTTAAACTGCATATAAGACTCAGTATTGTCCTTAAGTTGATAAATTTCTTGTATATAAACCATCATTTGTAATAACCATTAGTAACAACCTTTATTATAAATTTTATTCGTTTGTTTTTATATTAAAATGTATTTGTGTTAAAAACAATTGTGTATCACTCTTCTTAGTGAATATCATAAATTTGATACATATTAGCATTTAATTAACTTCGAAATTTGAATTCAAATTTTCAATCATTTGAAATACTTATATGTAACGTACGTAACATAGAAACTCGTCCGAAATAAAATATAATTCGTAACAATTTGTATAATCATCTACCGTATTCTTTTCCACATATACAGGCCAAGCCTGATATGGCCCAGACTCATAATCTGAGGGTCGAAAGTTCGAATCACCATCATCAGACATGCTCGCTCCCAGAGACATATTTAGGATTTCGGCGCCCCTAGGCACAAGGTTAGGTTAATACTTTTGCCGCCCCCCCCCCTCCGTGCCACAACTTGCACCAAGCATCACCATCACAACAACAGACAAACACAGTTGTTATCATTCAAAATCAACACAACGTTTATTTTCCAACACAATAAAAAATGAAACATCAAAATCAATTATCACTAAATATTATTCTGCGGCTGAATATACAGGCTTTCTCCTGGCCTTTTGTTCCGAAAACATATTTATTGCATCGTCATAGTTTATTCTACAAACAATATCACTTTCAATGGCGAGGAGTGACAGGGCATTTAGTTTATCTTCTGCCATTCTTGATCTCAAGTAACTTTTCACACGTTTGAGAGCCGAGAAAGATCTCTCTGATGTACAATTAGTTCCTGGAATGCACAGAAACATGCGCATAGCTATATCCAGGTTTGGATTTACAGTTTGAAGTCCTTTAGCTCGCAAATTTCTGTATACTGCTAACGCAGAAGAGTCATCATTTTGCACTTTCATACTCACAAGATGTGCGCGGAAATGTAGACATTCATCTACGAAGCTCACTTCCAAATCATTGGGGTAGAGTTTCAACAGTGTTCCAGCTTGACTGATGACATCAGTGGGTTCAAGATTTGTTATCTTGAATAAGTATCCAAACCTTGCGTGGATTTCTACATAAGCGGTTTGTCTTCGCTGTAGTTCTGAGCAAAGTCTGTCAATGATCACATTGAAAACATTTACTCTAAATGCCTCTCTGCCTTCTTCCACTGCCTGGGTGTCACCATCTGAAAATTTTTGCTTCCTTTTTCGCTTAATTTCGTACGTCTTCATGCTGGACTTCAACATCGCCTTGTCTTCAAAATGATCGAACAGTTCTCTTGAATCTTTCACAAACTGCAGCAAGGAAGCATAAAGCTCGACTAGAAGTCCGATGTCCATATCAGCACTTTGCAACTTTTTACTGGCAGCATTGAATCTTTACAGCATTGTTCCCCAAACTGTGGACAAAATAGCTGTTTCTAGCGTTCCTAATTTGGAAAGAAGTTCAGTGGCCTCATTCCTAGCGGCTGGTTTTTCCATAGCATTTCCCTCCATGGTGGTGAGGGCATCAAACACTTGTTGCCAGTTTCTGTTGAGGCTTTGACAAGCATCTTCACGAGCGGACCACCGAGTGTCACTGAGTTTCTTCAAAGAGAGACTTTCTTTATTTGCGGACAGGTGTTTTTGTAGAATTTTCCAACGATGGGTTGAAGCATTGAAGAAAACATAGAGACTTTGTTAGAGTTCGAAGAATGAACATGCTTCTCTGCAACATTCAGCAGCACACGTTCCTACAAGATTTAATGAATGTGCTGAACATGGGATATACACAGCTAAAGGATTTTTCTCCATTATACGAGCCTGGGGACCACTGTACTGACCAGACATGTTGCTGGCGTTGTCGTAAGACTGTCCAGGACATTCAGAAATGTCAAGCCCATATGACTGAAGCAGGCTAAGTACAACTTCTGCCAGCTGTTCAGCTTTGTGGCCCGGATTGGGTATAAAAGTCAGGAAACGTTCCATAGGTGAACCATCACTGTTCACGTACCTGATGATGAATACCAACTGGTCAACATGGGATATATCTTGCGTCGAGTCCACGCTGATTGAGAAATATTTTGCAGTTTTGACGTCCTTTAAAATGTTCTTTAGAACAAGGTCTGCCATAAGCTGGATGAATTCGTCGCAAGTACTGAAAGACAGGTAAGACGTGGATCCCTTGCCAGCATTGCCATATCGGTGAATGTGATCAGCGAGGAAGGGGTCATACTCCGCAACTAGTTCTAACGACATCATAAAGTTGCCGTTGTGTACTGAACCAAACTTATCATCTCGACCCCTGAACGGAAGCCCACGTGAAGCCAATCTTTTCGCTACAGCTACCATACGAGTGAGTACATTTCTCCAGTATTTGATTTCGTCGTGTAGCTGTATGGCCATTTGGAGATCTACACGTCCCAACATGTTGCCCCTTGCTACTAGAGATAAAACTGAAGACCGATGCTCAGGAGAGTTGTCATGCTCATTCAGCCGGACAGTAGCATTTTTCCAGTCATCAAAGCCTTCGTCAGCCAGTTTGGATTTTTTTCCAAAATCAAATAAACGACAAGGAGCACAAAACAGTCTACCTTTGCTCTCTGAATAAACCAAATATGTCCGCTTACTTTTTTTCGCCATTTTGCAGTTTTCTTTCAAACATGCCTTTGGTTACAGATCTGATTTTCTCCCCGTCCTTTTTCACAGAGTTCTTGAAATCCGAGTCATCGTTTTGAAGGATGGCATGTGTGGCAATATAATCTTTTGTGTAATCATCTATTATCCACTCTGCTGGATCTGAACTTACTTTGTCTGAAAAACATGCTGGAACCATTGACGTTTCAGGCACGCAACCGGCAGATCTTAGTAGGTCTGCTGCTGATGACGTCACTTGTTCAAGCTGCAGTTCGATATGTTCGGGTCGTTCAGATTGTTCAAAACTGCTACTGCTAGGCCCGTCATGTGTATTCCCTCCATCGCTGTTGGTTTGAACATCATCGCTAGTAGGCTGTTCTTGCCTTTGTTTAGCAAATAAGACCTCCATCGTCGGTGTCTTATCCAAAACATCACGTGTGTTTTCATTTTTTAACTTTGCTATCTTCCTATAAGCTGCTCCACTCAATTTTCGGCGTATGTTACTCATGACGATATCACTAGAATCCACTGATCGTATATTAAGTATTGACAGTGAATTTGTTACTTTCACATCTCAGATCATCAGGATCTGAGTCATTTTCGTGGGATCGAGCTATTTATGGCAGCCGCGCGAACCTCACAGAGATCCGTGAGCCGTTTGACCCCAAGTGACCCTCGCCCTCACAAGAATTGTGCTTCTTGTGGAGGTTTGGACACTGACAACACGATATAACTTACAGTAAGATATTGGGTGACGGAGGAATAAGCAAAAGCATAACGAACTCTACATTTTGACACCAATATCGCTTACCACGTTATTATCTATATTGTCGATTATATTGTAAATATGTTGGTGAACCATATATTCGTCCGGCAGACAATGAGTTTTATGATAGTTGGTAAAACAATTATCGACTTGCAACCATAAGTCCATAACAAAATATACACGAAAAAGGGGAGCTTCTGCACTACTGATTTATATTGCTGCCGATGTATCCATGTTAACGGGTGCTGGGCTATTGACAATCAAATTATAAATTCTAACACACTTTACTATTTCAAATTCTATACTACCAGTAACAAATACCTGTATCGCCCAAAACTATCCAGACCCCGTGCGGTACAACCGCGTCCCCTGGGAGTCAACTTCATTGATAGAGCGCGGTCGGCGGCCTGCAAAAACGATTATGCGTGACACCCGCAACCGATTCCGCCGACGCTCACCTGCTCCAGTGACTCTGCGCCTTTCTGTTCTGGTATTCTGGAGTCTGCCACTACCCCTTCTTTATTCTAACAAATGCCTATAATTGCTAGGGAATTTGAAGGAACTATTCTGTAAGGACTACATTAGAATCTAGACAAGCGCATATTCAATCAATCAATTAAAAATAATCAATTAAGCTAAACTGTGAATGATGTGGAAGAAGAATTATTCAAAATATATTTTTCCAGATAATAGCCTGAAGCAACCGAAAATCCGAATTTTCGTATACGCAATTTCACAAAACAAAATACGGCCATGATAAAATATTTTTTGTATAGGCGTAGCACACTGAGTAGCAGGTAATTCATTGTTTGGTGTGTCAACATGAGTAAAAAACATGTTGGGGGTTTTGAAAAACACAAATAAATAACTGAGGTTAGGGCGGATGGGTTGATGATGTGGGGAGGGGCGAGGCGTATTAGGTGGGACTCAGGGAGGGAAGGTTAGAAATCTTTTAAGCTTGAAGCGACCGACCCGACGGTGTGGTGGAATAGCGAGTGTGTGTGGTGGGGGGTCCAGATTCAAGAGGTTATTGGGGCGGCATAAATGGCATTAATAACCAGGGACTACATTTTAAAATGGTGTCCATTCTTTTTCTTTTTTTTTGGTCAAAATTTGCCGCCCCCTAAAATCTGTCTCCCCAGGCACGTGTCTCGTGTGCCTATGCGTTAATACATCCCTGCTCGCTCCTTCAGTTGTGGGAGCGTTATAATTTATCAGTCAATTCCACTATTCTTTTGTAAAAAACAAAAGTAGTTTAAGATTTTTAGGTCGGCAGTGTTAACTAGTTGGATTTTCTCTAAGTATGAATAGAATAAGTAGCACTCATGTAGATTCGCGTTAAATTCGAAACACACCAAACCATATAAACAACAAAGTTTCTTCTTCAGTGCTTCAGTTTTCTAAATCTTCAATAGAAGAAACTGAATTTCTTCTGCTTTTGTGCTAAGCCTAGTGGTTCAGCGACAAGTTTTAGAGTTTTTTGTTCAAATATCAAATTTCGATACCCTTGGTGGGCATAGCACAGAAATAAACAACTAAAGGAATTTAAGTGTGTACATTTACTTACTATCTACTTAGAGAAAGAAATATTATTGCGGTGTTGTTCTTTGGCCCTGCATGGCCGAGCGTGTTAAGGCGTGCGACTTGTAATCCCAGGCTCGCGAGTTCGCATCCCAGTCGCCCTTTTAGCCGTGGGGGCGTTATAATGTGACGGTCAATCCCACTATTCGTTGGTAAAAGAGTAGCCCAAGAGTTGGCGGTGGGTGGTGATGACTAGCTGCTTTCCCTCTGCAAAATTAGGGACGGCTAAGGTTTCTCCTTCTGGTTGGGGTTGTGCTCATTTAAAAAAAAACAACCTATTAATTAATCCGCAAGGGATTGCGGCCCTATGTTCCTTCATGGAATCGAGAGGCATAATAATAATAATATAATCTGTCCCTCTTTATCATTAAATTTGTTATACAGCAAAAACTAAGTATCGTAATCCAATTAATTTCGGCATTTTTAGTCTAGAAAGGGTTTCGTAATAGTAAATATATAAACGATGAAAATCGGCCAGAATTAAGAAACAAGTTTTACCTAATTCAGATAACGGGAAATTTACTGACATTTGTGGCCCATCATGGTCAGGTGAGTTAAGGCGTTCTACTCGTAATCTGAGGGTCACGGGTTTGAATCCCCGTCAAGCCAAACATGCTCGTCTTCCCAGCCGTGGTGGCGTTATAATGTTACGGTCAATCCCAGTTTTCGCTGGTAAAAGAGTAGTCCAGGAGTTGGCGGTAGGTAGTGATGACTAGTTGTCTTCCTTCTAGCATGACACTGCTAAATTAAGGACGGCTAGCGCAGATAGCTCTCGAATAGCTTTGTGCGAAATTCCAAAACTAACAAAGAAACAAAAGCGCGGATAGCTCTTGAGTAGCTTTGCATGAAATTCAAACCAAACCACTGCACTAGCACTACATTATGAAGTTTTTCGTGAACATGACGTGTCTTCTGACACTGCATTCACATTTTGAAAAAGAGTTCTTGCAATGACATTTAGGAAGTTTATTGAAAACAGAAAAAAAATATTATTTCAAACTGAATGAAGTAAACGAATTGTCAGCATTGATACACTTCTGAACCACAAGATCAGATGTAAAAGTCTTTGCCTGTTCATCTCTACCAAACAAATAATTTTAGAAGAACATCTGAGTGAAAGTAAAGAAGAGTGTATAATAATATATCAAATACTCCAAATTTGCTCCGAAACACATTCATGCGGATATCTGCCATACCTAGTGTTCATGAAGTGTTTTGCCAAATACCACGACTCTTCAGCCATGTTATGAAAACATTAGAGACAAATGACGATTGACAAGGGCTCTTATTCAACAAGGTTGTTAATAATAATGTATGTGTAATGTCACAAAGTTCTATATACCAATACAACCTTCTCGATCTTTCCATGGAATACTGTCGTTCTAATCAAAAATTGAAGTTTGAAAATCATTAATCTGCTGCTGGGACAGGTTCCTGTTGACTTTTTCACAGGATTTTGTAATAAATAAATAAATCGGAAATGAAAACCAAACAATATATCTATTTATTAGAGGATAGGGTTCCCAATAAAGTTTTTAATCCACATTCCATGTTAATTCCCGATGGTGAATGAAAATAAATCTGTTCGAATGATTTCCATATATTGCCAGATGTCAATAATTCCATTAAAATGGAAGTAAAGCATTGTTATAACAAGAAATATTTAGAAATAAACCGAACAGTGTTATTATAACAAATTGGCATGCTTGAAATTGTAAATGGTAATCTTATGTTATCAAATAACTTATTTTAAAGAGAGACATATGACTCTTGAAATACATTTTTCATAACGTTAGTAAACTGACAAACAGATTAATATTACTCATGCTTGCTTGCACATAGCTTTGATTGGATAGATTTTCCAATTGTTTAAATGACTTTATTAATTTGATTAGTCCTTGGTGTTGATTTGTGTCCAAAAGCACAACTCGTCCCCTCCGACCATGTTGGAGAGATAACAGCTACATCAATGTTGTCAGTAAACTATACAGAGGTTACGTTATGCACGATACAATGTCAATTAGGATTTTAAGTAAAAGTGCAATTTTGCTTTAAGCACTAATAATTAAACAATGAATTTGTTTGTGACTACATTGTGTAGTCACAGTCGAATTTTAAAAAATGTATTAATAAAGCTTAGAAGTGTGTCTAAGGGTCATGACGAAAGCCTTTTTTTTAAAGCTTATAAAACTTGGTCAGTAGAAAGTTTCTTGGTTATAATTGCATTATTTTCATTTTTAACAAATTCAAACTTTTTTGGTTATTTATGTACATTAGTTTGAGCTCATCAATTTTATAAGATGCTGAAATAATAATTTCATTGTTTTCTAGTTGCTGTATATTGGAATAAAGTTTTACCTTACTCTTTTAGGGCTAACCGACTTGATGATGAAGATATTTATAATGGAATTATAAAATATTTGCATACTACTTGTGACACACGTACGATTTTTATAACTTGCATCTGCGACAAGATGCTTCCAGTTGTATGTAAATAAAATCTTTAAACAGAAAGGTCGATTGATAAAGTATTTCTGATCAGACTATATTTGAGCCAACTTTAATCCAGGCATATGAGGTTTTTGTTATCACGATGTAATTATACTCAACTAAACCAATTGATTTTTGCACATGAAAATATTCGAGCTATTGGAAGGTCCAGTTTGCTTTTTCTTTCTTTAGTGTAGATATAAGCAATGTACTACCTTCGTTTTACCTACCGCTTGGATTGAGCACTGAATTTTAGTGTCATTAGCATTTAAGCTTTAAACATGATCGAGAGCCATGGAAAGAGAAAGAAATAGAGTAATTTTCCAAAAAGTACTGTTGTGCACTCTTACAAGCGTTAATCAGTTTTTAATAAAGTTTTAATCCAACAAGGGCATGTTTTAGCATGCTTCGTTTTTAACATTTACAGTGAAGTAAAATAGAAATATTGCACTATTGGTTTGACTGTGTTAATCTTTTAACTATTAATTTAGTATTTCTCAGTAGACTTATTGCATGGTATTTAAACAGTAGCTAAGTTTAATTATTTTTACAGCAAAAATTGTACAATAAGAATAATTTCATGTGGTCTGAAACATACAATAATGTATTTAAACCCCCCATCGACAACGTAACAAATTAGGTAAAATATTGCCTTAATGTAAAGTATGGAAACAAACGAATTATTTACATTTGAGACTTCCTGCAAACTCGTCTCCGAGAAAAAGAAAAAAATGAACAACATTCCCTTCACTTTCTGGGAAATCATTGGCTGCCTTCTTAAACTTTCGTAAAATTCCAGTTTCTATCACTGATGGTAGTAACTCATTACATAAGCTAATATCCGTGTTGCCTTCCAGTGGCTCAGCAGTAAGTCTGGGAAATTATAACGATAAAAATCGGGTTTCGATAGTCGTTACTGGCAGAGTACATACAACCCATTGTGTAGCTTTGTGCCTAACTCCAAGCAAACAGATCACTGTTGGAAATATAAAACTGACTTAGAATTCAGCTAAATAAAATCAGGGGCTTTTATTTTATTATTTCCTTGGATAATCTTGTGAGCTTCGATAAAATTACCTTTTGCTCTTCTTTTTCTAAAAGTAACATTGTTCAAAAGATCTTAAACTTACATAAACAAAATCGAATAACTATTACGTAATAACGGAGGAGCTAGTGTTAGCTTATGTTTTGTGGACAGAATGTTTCTGCAATACAAACGTTTAATTTCGAACAACACTAGACTATTTAGTTGAAGCAAACAATGTGGGGGAAGTATTTCGAAAATTGAACTTGAAATCCAATGAAAAGTAAAAATTTTACAAATATAGGCGTAAGGGCTGGGAAGGCAAATACATACAAAGTTCAGGCAGACAGATTCATTTGGGTAACTTGTTTTCTTAGATTCTGTTAAAATAAGAAAACAGTAATTTAATTTTCAGAAGTTAAGAATCTTAGATTATCAATATTACCAAAACAGTGCATAAGATTAAATGGTTGTATAGGGAAAAGTGGCACATCCATTAGTGGGATTAGAATATATCGCTGGCTGCTGAGCACAGTGGGGGTAATTTAGACTCCTACTAGTACAGCTTACTGTGTCTGAGCATTATAAGCCATCTAATTTACTACTGTGCCACAGGGGGTTCTATAGTGTTAAAGTTGTGAACATCTGTGACTCATAATTTTTCATTTTTTTTACAAATAATAATCAAATTTAAATGTTGCATCATGAATTTATTGTCAATAATGGGTTAAAAATACACTTGCTGACTTACAAATCAAATATAGGGTTTGATTCCCCCATAGTTCACAGATAGCTTATTGTGTAGCTTTGCACTAAGAAATCAACAAAAAATAATTTCTTTATAAATATGGTAGTTTGTTTGTAGTTAAGTACAAAGCTAAACAGTAGGCTACCTGTGCTTTGCACACCACAGGTATCAAAACCCAGTTTCTAGCATTTTAAATCCAACAGACAAGTCCAATTTAAGTCTTGCATTTTGAATTTCTTTTCAATGATGGGTCACTGATGTGCTAGCTGACTTACAAATCAAATCCAGGGTTCCATTACCCCACAGTTCACAGATAGCATATTATGTAGCTTTGCACTAAGAAAACCACAACAAAAATTAAATTTCTTTATCAGTATGGTAATTTGTTTGTAGTCAAGTACAAAGCTGAACAATGGGCAGCTTGTGCTTTGCTCATCACTGGTATCAAAACCCAGTTTCTAGCATTTTAAGTCCAACAAACATGCTGCAGATCTTTAATAAACTGATGGTAGTAACTGGCAGTATTTAAGAACAGTGGTTTTGCTTTCCCATCACTCTATGATTAGAAACTACAATTTTTTTAAGAATGACTTGTTTTGGGAAGTATTTATATGTATATGGAGAGTAATATAGAAAATACTGTATATTTTGTATTAATGTTAAGAAAAACTAAAACAAAGTTACATATACATTTTAACATTTTCTGAAATTTGTTTTATTCTGGAGTTTGCATGACTGGTAAGTAAGGTATGAAAAGGTACCGATACATGCTATTCATGACTGGTAAGTAAGGTATGAAAAGGTACCAATACAAGCTATTCAAGTTCATAAATTTGTTACAACCAAAACCACAAACTGAAACATACAATTATTTTTATTTCAGCCATCAAGGATAAATTTATTACCAAATATATATTCAGTTTCAAGCCATCACAGCTTGCCACGAATATCTATATGTAGTTACAACAAACTGAACAAATTATGTACATATGTTAGCTTCATGCAAAATATTCACTTAAAAATGCAACAGAATGAAAAAAATCACTTGGAAACTTGTTTCTCAGAAACAGAGAGAAAAATATACTATGAAAGAAAAGACAATGGAAGAAGAAATACATATTTTATCATAAATATAAAATATATACCAGAGTGATTGTTGGAATGATGACAATCAAAGCTTCAGTAAATTTTGTGCAATTTTTATTGTAATGCACAAATGTACTAACACCAGGCATGGAATGTCATAATTATTAACTGAAATATTTTTTTGGTAATCTGTGATTATCACATTAGTTTTTACACCTTATCACCATTTTTCTTTTTTATATTTTATTTCTTACTATTGCATGGTTGAAAACATCTTGTACTCAGATGCAAAGTTTCTAACCACAGACTGTAATAACTTTAATGACAACAGAAAATCACAGCTTTTAAACTATATACACCAACCACAGATGTAAAGATAGGTAGCATATCTCACATTCTGCACTTTTCAGTTTTTCATTTCTTTCATTTGCAAGCTCTTAAACCCATGAGTAACCATGTTCTGCTCCTGAAATGCTTTTTTCCCTTCTATTCCTGTACAAAGAGAATGAAAATTAGAATTACATATTTCATTGTTAAAATTTAAAAATTAAGAACTTATTTTCAACTCTTCAATATTATCATTAAATATTTTACCAACGTTTAGAATTTTTCAAAAAAGTTCAATAAACAGTTTTAAACATACATATTAATTAAATACATAAACATAAGATATAATACAATAAATAGAACATTTCAAACAGCTAATACACTTAAGTAAATGAACATTACTAAACGTTCTTTACTTAAAGTAAATATAATCTCTTGATAAGATTTCAAGATCAGAAAACGACAATAACAATAAAAATCACAGCACTACAATATCAATTCATAACATATATAATAATATAAAAAAATATTTATTTTACTCCTAAATATTGTAAAATGTTTTCAGGATTATATCTGTATTATAAACAAAATCTTAAATCATGTAATACAAATACATTTACAAAGCTTATACTGTGCTGAAATAATTTGTGATGAAGGAAAACCCACTTGAATTAAAATTCAAGATGGCAGAGCACGTTATAAAAGAAATTTTATATTTTATATACATTCTTCTGAAGGTTTTATCAGAGAAATCATTCAGTTTTTGAAATGATCCAGGATAGAAGTCATTATATCGCCAGCAATCATTGCAGCCAACTTTTTGCATATAAACACATCCAAAGGCATGGCTATGTGCGAGGATCCGAAGAACACTCCAATATCATAAAAAGTCCATTAATCTTCTGATTTAAAAAACAAACAACATGGACTTTCATAAAAATCACTTAAATTCATTGTGTAAAAGGAATGACCCACAATTGTTTTTCAAACTCATCTTTAATGGTGGCTATGTCCCTGTTCTCGACATGTATTTATACACACCCTAAAATATTGTACAACTTTCTATTTATATTTACTTTTTTGTGGCACTATTTATTCAAAATACAACCCAGCTGTACTCAAAGCATTTTACTGTTCACAATACATTACTACTTAACTCAAAACATTATAACACACATCATACTTTCCCATCAATTTCAAAATATTACACCACCCACCATAATCTCTACAAAATTGGAAATTTTAACATTAGTAAACAAAAACGTTTTGAATTATTGACAACATATTTTTATATATAGACCGAAGTTTCTTTAACCTCAATACCATTGTAATTAAGTTCTCATTTAGATACACTTGATGATATGACACTTCCAGTTTGTTTGTTTCCCTGAATAACTTTTGTTTTCAGTAATGTTTAATATCAGAATCATGAAACTTTGTAATTTTTTCTTATCAGCTTACGCAGCTCAGAATATTTATTTTTTAGGTATTTTATAAAGGAATGATCTCTGCTCATGGATTGATATTACATTTTCATCATACACCTCTACAAAACTGGTACTATTGCATCTTCCATACTTTATTACTAAATGCAAATATATTTATTACAATTACACCACCCACCTTACATGCCTTCCAAATTAAACAGTATACTGTTCACCATACTTTCATATCAAAATTAATTTTATACTGCTTACCATATGTTCCTATCAAACTTAGAGAAATATAAACGTTGTTGAATATCTCTGCTCATACAAAATATTTTTATCCTTCAGTAAACATTCTTGAATATCTAAGGCACTGTAAAGCTCACTGCATGTTTTTATGTTATAACATTCTGCTATATTATTTTCTTTCTCATTAACTTGTTAATTCAACAAATATTTATATTCATTCAGGACAATGAATCACTCATTAAAACTCCTACACACTCAAAGTCTTACACTCAATATTCATCCCTACTTATTTAAAACATTGTGGCATCCACTCTAGCCTCATATCTTTATAATTTTGAAAATGTGAGTAAACCACTTATTAAATATCATTTTAGCCTCTAATGTTTTTATTATGCTAAATAATACATTTAAAGTTTTAAGTTTCAGAGAAAAAATAATTAAAACTTGTTGATATTTGAACTTTAAACTTGATAACTTTTTTGTTTAATGTAATAATTAATTTGTAGCTGACATGAAATAATGTAGCATTTACACGTATGAGTCAAACACACGTTTGACATAGATGCAGTGAATGTATTTCAAATGTAATACTAGTAACACTTGTAAAGGCTGTTAAAAGTTTTGTAATTGCATATAGAATACAAATACTTTTTCACTAACAAATTCTGTTATAGCTTATTTTGTTAATTTTATGAAAAAACCTTATTCAAACACTGTACCACTTACTGTAGAATCTGTATATTTTATATTTGTATATTTTATTTGGTACTTTTATGGTGTTTAGTACATACAAACAGTGTTGCTGCAGTAATAACTGAATAAGGAAAACAATTAAATATTTCTTTCATTATTCTGAATTGTGAAGTACAGACAGTAGTTTTTTTTTTAACATACCAAATGAAAAGAGAGTATATTTTGCTTCTTGTTGTACTAGCTGGTCTGGATCACTCTGGGAAAGATGTACCAGCTCTTTTATGTATTCACTAGCCTGAAAATTTGGAAATATAAGATATGTTGATTCATTGAGATTACATCAAGATATGCAAAGCAGCAAGACTAGGTTTTATGTAACTTATGGCAAAGAACTAATTACACAAGTAAAATAACTGGTACCAATTGTGTTGCCATAAAATATTCTACCCAGAAAATAAATTATAGCTTGAGTTGCTTCTAGTTTTAGAATGTGTGGAGAAATGTTTTTAGAAGAAGAAACTGTGAAATTAAAGACTGCAGTTAAAAATTATATTAAAATAACTATTTTACAAAATACAACTCTTGCTGAAAGAAGTGGTTTGGCTTGCTCTGAATTTTGCACAACTACACGAGGGCTATCTGTGTCAGCCATCCCTAATTTAGCAGTGTAAGACTAGGGAGAAGGCAACTAGTCATCACCACCCACTCTTGGGCTACTCTTTTATTAACGAATAGTGGGATTAACCATCACATTATAATGCTAACATGGTTGAAAGTGTGAACATGTTTGTTGTGATGGGGATTCAAACCCACCACTCTCAAATCATGAGATGAGTGCCTTAACCACCTAGCCATACCGGTCTGAAAGCATTAAAAGTGAAAAATAGCTTTGTTTTATGCTGAGTACCATTGTCTGCAGAATTTAAATTGAAATAACAAGTACTATTAAATGCTAGATACATTTTGCTCCTTCTTTTTACCATTCATAAGATCACAATATTCTGTTCGAAATAAGAAAAAGAAGTCTTTTTTACGTTAAATTACCAGGTTTTAACCACAGAATTAAAATTGAAGTTTTATTAACGTTTCAAGCAAAATTTGGATACTGGAAATGTATCTATAAACCAACTGTTTAAAGCTTGAAGTTGCAATTTTTTATATAAAAGCTACTGATGTGAATTCATTTTTACATTGCAATTTAGGCAAAAGAACAAATTTAAGACTTACTTTTAAAACAGTCAATGCAGCACAAGCGCTTTGTCTTGTTTGAGGTATTTCTGATTCTAAGGCTCCTAAATAAACTGTGAGGAGCTAAAAAATGAAAATAAATGCTATTATCTTATTTCTATAAAATTTGTAAAATATTTCCATAAGAAGCTTTTAACCCACATAATAAACTATTTATGTATTTCTATAAGAAGCCTTTTATCTACATAATAAACTACTACCTTATCTCTATAAGAAGCTAATAGTTTAATGATATAATGGTTGGTTGTTGGTGCCTATTGGTGCAAAACAACTAGGCCATCTGTGCCAAACAACAAATAAAAAAAACATGAAAGTAAAATTGTTAAAAAGGTAAAAATAAATTGAGGTAAAACAAAACAATGTCAAAAATTTAGATACAAGATTTAAATACAGTTAAAAAGACCAAAGGTTCATAAATATTTAAAAACACAGTAAGTGTTCTTGGCAATGGTGACACTGTTCATGGTCAGAGTCAAAGGCATAACAGTTAAATGTGGGCTACTGTGACTTGAAGAAAATTGCAAATGGCAGAGGTGAAGAAGAGGTTCATGGGACTCTGTGTACAAACTTTGAACTGTAGAAGTGAAGAAAGCTTCAATGCAGAATCAAAGATCCAGATAGTGAATGGGGTCAAGAATCTTTAAGGCCAAGGTCCTGGCAGAACCAAAGACCAGAGATAAACAGGCCAGTATGGAGCAACTGAGAACATGATATATCCTGAGTGTAGAACATTAATCCACTCCCCAAGAGGTGAAAAAGGGGTCACAGAGAATGTTTAATGCTCTTGCACTTGACACATAGCTGCCACATGAAAGCCAGCTTATGGTAAAAAATAAGCCCCAAAAACTATGCCTCAGGAACCATGGGGGGAACAACATCAGCGAGATGGAGTTCAGGATCAGGGTGTATACCCCATTGGTGACAAAAGTGCATGCAACTGGTTCTAGAGAAAAAAAGGTAAAACAGTTTCCTGTGTTCAACTTCAATAAGTGATTGAGGGCAGACTGAAGCTCCCTACTCAATAAACCTCACGTTTGATGATCAATATGAGATGAAGAAGTTGTCAACACAAAGTCCATTTGTAACAATACGAGAAAATTGTATAGTGACAGCATTAAAAGTGATGCTGAAAAGTCTGACACTCAAGACACAGCCCTGAAGGACACTCCAAGTTCCTTCAGAAAAGAATGGAAAAGCGTTGAACCCACATGGATTTAGAATCACTTAGCTAATAAAAGGTTCTGGATAAAAATAGGTGAATGCTTTTGTAACCCATAGGAGTGGAGGTCCTGCAAAATGCCTTACCTCCACATAGTGTTGCAAGCCTTCTCAAGATCATAGAAAATGGAAACAAGAATGAAAACAACATCCCTCTTGAGGATGGCTTCCCTGATCAATGAATGTCTCAAGTCGAATCAGGTGGTTCATGTTGAAATGCTGTTGATGGAATTCACACTGAGTGAATGAGAGGAGGTTGTTTGATTCCAAGAACTAAACAAGATGTGCATTAACCATTAGTTAGCTAACCAAAGCAATTGGATGACAGTTGGAAGGAATCTTGGGATCCTTTTCAGGCTTAGAGAAAAAGAGGACAACAGCCTCGTGCCATGCATAAGGAAAAACATTCTCCAGCCAGAAACAGTTAAAAAGTTCCAGAAGAATAAAAATAGAGGCAGGACAGAGATGGTGTAGCATCTCACAGTAAACTCCATTAGGTATGACCAATTTACTTCCCGAGAAAAGAAGATCAAGTTTCAGTTCCACTAGTGTAAAGAGCAATTATACTAATAGAGATGATTGGCTCAAAAGAAAATAGGCAATTTCTCTGGCAAGACTTGATGGCCAAAAATGCAGGGGAAGAAACATGTGTGTTAAGTTTATGAGAAAAGCTCCCATAAAGAATATCAGCAATGCTCTGGACATCAGCAACTTCTTGACCATTGAAAAGAGGATGAAAAATATAATTTTCACTGACCTTCCAGATCTTGTCCCATATGACTTAGGAACTGTTGGTAGAAGAGATGCTAGTTATAAACTTTATCCAAGATTCCTTTTGGTTTTGACATCTTACCTGTCATGCAGTGTCACAGGCCCACTGGAAAGCAATGTTTGTTTGTTTGTTTTGGAATTTCGCACACAAAGCTACTCGAGGGCTATCTGTGCTAGCCGTCCCTAATTTAGCAGTGTAAGACTAGAGGGAAGGCAGCTAGTCATCACCACCTACTGCCAACTCTTGGGCTACTCTTTTACCAACGAATAGTGGGATTGACCATCACATTATACACCCCCACGGCTGGGAGGGCGAGCATGTTTAGCATGACGCGGGCACAAACCCACGACCCTCGGATTATGAGTCACACGCCTTACGCGTACGGCCATGCCAGGCTGAGGAAAGCAATGTGACTCAAAAGAATGGGATACCTGCATAAGTTATCCTAAGCCCGTTTTGAGTGTTCCATGCTTCCTGGCAGGCATGAGTCCACTATGGATAAGGATAATGAGAAAAATGTGTTAAGGTCTTCGGAACAGATTGAGCAGCAGCCTGGATGATACATTCAGTCACTGCTATCATGCAGTTTTCAATCAATGACAAACAGATGACTACAAGATCAAGTTCTGAGAGAGTGGTGCAAGAGGGCCAGTTAACTTGGTCCAACTTCAACCAAGGCATGTGAGTCAGGTGGCATCAATCATGGCCAATTCCCTCAAACCAATATGAAAATTATCACTGTCTCATGGCACTCTTAATCTGTCATGAAAAGCAAGATATAAGTGAAGGGAATCAATAGTGGTAAAAGAGTGACTAGGTGCATGAAAATAAGTGTAAAAACCAGTACTGAAGAGAAAAAGGTTGCAACCTGAGAGCATGTGCTCCACAGAACACCTATTCTCATCAACAGCAGCATCATTTCAGAAGAAACTGTGTCATTAAAATCTCTCAGAATTAGAAACGGGGAAAGTAACTGTTAACAAAAGCATTAAAGTCTGATTAATCATAAGTCTCTTCATGAGACAAGCAGAGAGAGCAAACAATGATGTAATGGTATGACCCAAAGAAATGCAGATGGCAAAAGTCTCCAAGGATGTTTCAAGCTGCAAAAATAGGGTGGGCATATGCTGGTTGACCATCAGTGCCACTCCTCCATACATTTGTCCATCCCACAATCTCTGATTCTGGTATAAGGAAAACTGATGAAAAGTTTCTTGTAAGTAGGGACACACAGAATGATAGGGATCAATCAAAGCTTTTCTGTCATCCAGATTACAATAGAAACCTTGACAGTGGCCACTTTTACTTAGGTGGAGGAGAACAGGGTATAGAAGCTTTGGCTTACAATTACATCATTTGCCTTATAAGGAGGTCTGTCAATCTCCATGAATTTTGCCCTGGGTCGAGTGAGCAGGTCTGTGTCGGTAGACAGCAATTCCACCAACTGAGGGTGTAAAAGAATAATAATTCTACATTTAAGGGTTAAAGAAGGTATACCTTAACAGGAGCTAGAAGCCAGGGCCAAAGGAAGTGGACTGGGGCAGTCACTGGAAGGAATTATGGGGACAAAGACAGGAGTAGATGTTGAGTTGTCAACTCACTGATTTACAAAGGACAAAAGACTTCACAAGGCTGAAGAATGACTCCATTGGAAGCACATAAACATCTATCTGCATTCCCAGTGTAGCATTGAAATGTATTGCAGCAGCATATGTCTTAGATGGGGTTGGAGACAACTTTCAAACCTCTGGACAAAAAATATTATTAATGGTTCTTGAATGCTTGATCTCTTTCTCCTCCACCCATCTGGAGTAATAAGGAAAGTAAGAGGGGTGGGAACCACTACAGTTGATGCAGTGAGGTTCCAGTTCATATTTGTAGGTGTCGTGGTCTTTGCTACCACAACATGATGCCTTCAAATGTCCAAACCACTAGCACTAGACACATCTGAGAGGTTTGGAAATATATGGCCATACCTTACAGTTCAGATAACCTGTCTTGTCGATGATAGGTGGACATGGCGATATAAATGTCAAAAGAAAAATGTCAATAGGAAGTATAATTCATTCCTTATGATTGGAGATATGTTGCACTGCAGAAACTTCCTGGTTGGAGAAAAGAGCAAGGATCTTCATATCCATCTCAACAATAATTCCTTTTGAGAAATTTAACATAGCATTGGGAGTAACCTAAATTAGTATAGCATCAATGGCCTTCAAATTCAAGAGAAGTTGCAAGGTATATGTTTGAACCAAGATGTATCCAAAATATAGCTTTCTGACTGATCTGGGAGAACCATTAACTTCCACTAATCTATTATAAATAGAAAAAAAGATTACATCTGTCCTAAAGATTTGTAAAATAAAGATTAAAAAATGAGAAAGAGAATCCAATGGTGGTGGTGACTGTATAACAGAGTTATCCATGAGTGATCATTTACTTACAAGCTGTTTTTTTATTATTTTATTTTTATGTAGATTTGGGGTATCCCTAATAGAAAGATTCAGTGCCCATTGGCCACACCCACCATGGAGTCCTATAAGGGGAGGCACTACAATGCTAAACAAGGACACTGCACCAACAGCAGGGTTTTGTGAGCACTATACTCAAACACCAGCATCAGACATAGTGTCCACAACACCAAAAATTGGTACTTGGTCAACCCTAGCCCAACAGGACAAGCTGATTGACCATGGGGGTCACCACAAGGACACCTAACTACAGGAATTCAAGACTAAAGTGGTGTGTTTGGATACCTCATCCATCAGGATCATTCCCCCACTTCATGGGTCACCACCCACAGCAAACACACAGGTAGATGTTCATAACCCAGAGAAGGTAAACTGAAAATAAAGAACATTCCCTGAAAGGGCCTCTCACTCTGTACAAGAATCCTCCACGAGAAGTTACCTATATAATAAGTAAATAATGTACCTATATAAGAAGCTTTCAGTTTATTTCTATAAGACAAAATTACTTTATTTCAGTAAGAGGTTATTTCTTTAATTTTACAAGCTATTATTTTATTTCTGTAATAACACTTTATTTTTATAAGAAGCTATTAATTTAGTTATTTCCATAAAAATTAATCATTTTTATTTTAGAATAATAGCTTGTAGCAGTTTAAATAGAAATCATGCTTTAAGTGTTTTGACAACCTCATCAATATTAACCAATATAAATGCAATGAAATGAAAAGATGTACGTATACTCATATTTTTAGTGAAGGTTTTACCTTCGTAAAACAAGCATTTACAAACCTGAATTTATTAAAAAAAATCAAAGTATATTACGGAAAAAAAGAAAGAAACCTAATGCTACTACTAAATCTATTTACACCATTGGCCATCAGAAAAAGTGATCCTATTTTCACTCACAATAAACTCTTATCTGTGCTTTAAACAAATCAAGAAAGTTTCAGTATGCTTTTCTATTAAGTTGCACCTTCACCTGTATGAAAACTTTGCACACAAAATTCATGTTTTTTCTTCATTATAAAATACTTCATACTTCGATAATATATAAAGCCTTTGTTTGTTTGTTTTAGAACAAAACCACATTGGGTTATTACTGTGTCTACCATAAAAAATCAAACCTTGGACTTTTAGCTTTGTACATTTGCAAATTTACCACTTTTCCACCAGATAACATTGAATTTCAGGAAAACTACTCAAGAACTACCTGCACTAGTCATCCTTAATTCAGTAGTGTAACACTAAATGAAAAGCATCTAGTCAACCCCATCTACCTTGTTAATAAACATGTCTAGTATTTAAGAAAACAAAAATTCAGAAACTGAAATAGCCTGTCTGCTCTCTATAAAGTAGAGGAACTAGGTTATTGTGTAATTATATAAAAATACAGTTAACCTTTTTCTACTGTAATTAGTATCAAAATAAATATTTTTTTTGTAAATCTCCTAGCCAATCAAAGTCAAGTATATTGCTATTTCATGTAGAATTGGGGTAAAACATCCAAGCTAAAGTATCACAGTTGTTAACTACATTGTCAAAGGTAGACAAGGTTTGATGACACTCCTGTCCTATTTCTGTTGTTAATTGGGAAGAAGCTAAAAATAAAAAGTTATTATTTTAAATCTTTTACCTAATTTAACTTTATAATCTTAATCCAACTTCTTTTTATGGCAACAAAAGCATTTGTTTCTCACATTACTTGAATTCTTCAAAGGATATTCAGAAAGAAACAAGGCTTATTTTCCATATGATAAATATGCATAAGAAATATTATGTTTCATTGAAAGGTGGTGTGAAATGTAATCATGAAATAGCAACTGTGAGTAATATTATTTCAGAAAAAAAAGACATTAAAATATCTGCAACTGAGAAGTTTGGTTGGACAGAAGAGAAGTCTTCCTCATTTTCTTAAAACTGTTCTACAAAACTAGATTCCCAATACATATTCTATTGAACTGGCAAGATAAAGTTAAATAAAGGCACAGATTACATTGAGAAGCGATATGTGGTTGCCCATATCTTCAACAGTAGTCCTAAACATTTATTGCTTGTAGTCTGATATTTGATCTATGTGAATACAACCCTGTGTCATTTCAAACATTATTTACAGCACAAGTACCTTAGTACTGGACCCAATTCTGTCAAGTAAATTTAGACACAGATGTAAAATAACAGTTGGCAAAATGTGCAAGGTATACTGGTTGTGGTTTTCCTGTTGTCCTTAACTCATTGAGGTGAATAAAAATCTTTTCTAGAGTACGTGTTTTTGATAAAAATTTGCCATTTTTACAATATCTATGATTCAATTGTTTCAGCGTGATTATAACTACATTTTGTGATACAAATAGAAAATAACTTACTTTTTCCCTCAGGCTGCCTGTTTTACATGCATTTGTCAAGTAAGATTCTGTGTGAGAAAAATAATCAATATTGAAATGTAAGATACTTGAAACAGAACACTATTAATGTCTTTATACAGATTTTATAAATAAGAACGTGAATAATTTAGTGTTGATCAACAAACACCAAAGAATGTCAGCCTTACAAAACTACAAAGAACAAACAACCTCAATATGATCTCAATGTATGTGAATAAGTTTTTTAAGATACAAAGATTCTTAAACAACTGTATGTCATTAAAATCAAACCAGAACTGAAACTTAAATACCTACCAGCTAATTTCTTGAGTTTCACATTTTCATCTATAAGTAAGTGGCTCACAACAAGAAGGCTGTCTAAACTGCAGCAGAGTATCTCCATATCTGTAAGTGTTTTCTTTACAGTGTTCTCATCTCTACTTCTCAAGAGTTCAATCTGAGTGACTAGTGAAATGTGCGAGTATGTATATCTATATATATATATATGCACAGACAACCAAAGCACATATGTGCTGAGCATAAAAATGATGCAGTTGTTTACTTTTGGCATAGTTTCTGACGTTTTACATTAAAATAAAATGACATTTACTTATCACAACATTTCTGTCCTTTTAGAGATACAAAAGTTTCACGATAAATCTCAAAAATGTCATTCCCAAATGTCATCTTTATCCTACATTGAAATGCGTTATCTTTATTCTACTGAAATACATTTATCCTACACTGAAATATGTTATCTTTATTTTACATTAAAATATGTTATCTTAATTTTATATTAAAATATGTTATTCTTTATTTTACATTGAAATATGTTATCTTTATTCTACACTGACATAAACAGTAACAAAAAAAACTTATGTATACAAAACACTGATTTTTATAGAAATAATTTCAGAAATAAACCTATATTTGTTAACCAAAATTTATACTTGGTTTTAGAATAAAAACTTACTTTCTTCAGCAAGACTGGTTATTATGGTTTTTAATGGCATTTGTTGGTTGTCATAATATACCTTAAGCTGAAACACAGTAACCACAGCCTGATGATCAAGCTTGTTCACTTCCAAGATTGCCATCAACCAGTGTTCAGCAACTAAAAGTTAAAACTCATGAAATCAAACCATCACACATATGTTCTTAAAATATTTCAAACAATGAAATGTTCTGAATAATTTTTAACTATATCTAAATTTTTTCTTACAAGGAGAACTTTCCCCTATATTTCTCAGTTGGTAAGAAAAATTAATAAAAATAGATTTTTATATGCAAAAATGGCTCGTTTGGGTTGAGAAAATATTTTACATAGAAGAGAAAATAACGTTTCGACCTTCTTCGGTTATCGTCAGGTTCACCCAAACGAGCTGGTTTTGCACATAAAATTCTCAACAAGTGGGTTTCTCAACATCACTGTAAAATAGAATTTGTAAATCATAAAAAAACAAATGTGGTGGATGCAGTAATTTAACTGTGTTTAAGTAAAAACTTGATAAATATCTGAATGATAAATGCTGTTTTTTTTTCTTTTTTTCTGGAAGGATTTGGTTTAATTTAGGGAATAGGACTGCCCAGATGGACAAAAAAGTAAACTGATTTCCTTGAATGTTATGTAGTATAATGGTCATGTGCCAGGTCTACCAGAGTTGAAAAATTGATACTTAATAAATAATTGTGAATGTAAGTAGCTATTGGTCTTTCAGTTTTTTAATTACTTTTAAATTATTTGAAGATGAAAGTGACTGATTAAAAGAGTTGCAGACCTTTCAAAGCAAGGTGTTGCTGAGTGCTGATCAAATATTCCCTTACAAACATTCCTAATTTAGGTAGAATGCTCTTAACAGTAACACATAGAGCACTTCTGTCTTCAGAACACTGTACCCACAATTTCTGCAGGTTTGGTTGTGTCTCCAAGAAAACATATCCTGAAAAAGTACAGACATTTATCGAGAGTTTTATTATTCAAACGACAGGTCTATAAAATACTCATCAGAAAATTACTACATTTTTACTGAAAACTTCTTAAGATGTCACTTTAAATGCTGTGTTTTTTAACTATTCAACACAACTACTCTTGCTTAACTTTGGGAGTTAGCAAATTCTACTTTTCTTTTATCATGTGTTTGTTTATCATTCATTTACTATTCATTCTACTGTTTAGTTCAACAATAAATGTTTAGTTATATTAAAGTCCTAACTCACCTTCTATCAAGAATACAACATGGACTTTGAGTATGTATATATTATGATACTTACATAGGCTTCCATAGCAGTGATATAGAAATTAATGCTGTGAAAAACTATGTACATTTATGGCAATAGCTAGTCATGAAAGGTAACTTCGCAGTCTAACTAACTGAATAAAAATATTCCTTGCTCCCAAAAGTGAATTAGTTCACAGGACATAATTAGAATTATTGCTTGATATTGTTTTTAATACTGATTAGGGATTTCATTTTGAAATGTGTTATTCTCTGATGACTTAAGTTTTCCACTCTTCTGGTTATTTTTCTTAATTCCTTTAATTTTTATAAAAAATAATCAAATTGATATTTACCTTGTATTGTTTATTACAGTTTGTGCCTAGTCCTGGCTAGGCATGAGTTTACTAAATAGGGTTTTTTGTAAATGACATGATTTTTTCCAAAAATGGTGTTGAGGGGCTGGCATGTGAACAGTTCATGAGCATGTGTTCAACTAACATGTCACTACTTCTGAAGAGAATGTCCAAAGATGTTGAGGAGATGATCAAGCTAGCAGAACAGTATATGGAAATCCACTGAGGGAGTATAACTGGCAAGTATAAGAGCATCCAGTTAAATTTGAAACCAGTGATGGTTGAATAGGAACAGGAGTCTACCAAAGGTGGTAAGAAGTTAACAGACAGAAAGGAGAAAAGATGCTACATTTGTTATAGAATATAGAATAGCACACAAAGGAGTGCAATCCATCACCAACAAGTAATAGCAGAAACCTTAACATAAATCGGCTGGAGCTATTTTCAAAGATGATATTGGCAATAAATAAGAAATGAACGAGTGTCACCATGGATGCTGATGTCAAAAAAAACAAAATTCAAACAACTCATCACATTCATCACAAGAAGAAAATGCCATTTCTCTGATTTATCAGTGCATGACTAATGGTCAGCTGAAGTTAGCCAGTAGATTCACAGTGCCAATAGTGATTAGAGCATGTTAGAAATATGAGTAGATGCCATCAAATTATACCATTCTAATATGCCAAGATTTTAATGGGGACAACAAAGTGAAGGTTCTACAAGACACTGGGTACAGTAGTGAGAATCAGTCTGTTATATGATGAACATGAATGTAAGTCTATCTGTGCTAATTAACTGGACAATGAAAAGGTTTCTCATAGTAAAAATAAAGGTAAATACTTCATACTACATAGGAGATCTTGAAGCCACGTGTATGAAGGCACCAGTATACCACTTGGTGATTGGAAACATACCAGGAAGTAGAAATTTAAAATAACTAAACAGAAAGAAAAATGATGTGGTGTCTGTAGTCATAACAAAAGCTCAAAGGAAGAAGACCAAGAGGGATGTCAAACCCTGAAAGTTAAGAAATGTGACATTCTGTATGTAGTTTTGTAGGAGTTGAAGGATGTTGTTGTTGTTTATCATTAAGTACAAAGCATTTGGTGCTGCCATCTATATGCAAAATGTTTATTACCTCACAAGCCTTTGCACCCACCGTCATATTGGAATGAAATTATTTCAACGCGTTTCATATCACAGGTCAAAAGAAGAAAGAAATACACTTTAAGGAACAGGTGAAGCAGAAAACATGAGAAAAGAAGTTCAAATGGAGGTAAAAATAAGGGAATAAAATACTACATTTACATCCTCATCTGGAAGAGCAGATCATCTAGAAGACTGACAAATTCAAAAGCAATAGACTAACATGGTAATAAAAGGCAAAAGAAGAACCTTGCAGTAATGGAAAAGACAGAAGGTATGTGAAAAGGCTTCCCAATAACCTAAAATCAAGTAGCCCAAAGACACAAAGTCAAAAAGTAATGTGAGAAGCTTGTAAACCACAGCAATGGTAGGATGAGCAGCAGGAAATCTCTAAGCCATAGCTCATGTGAAAAATATTTTTTATTTATGTTGATACACGTTCATGGAGGAAGGATGGATAGATTAAGCTAAATGAAAGGCTACACAGAGAGAGAAACCAGATCATCTCACAAAGGACTGAATAAAGCCAACACAAAGAAGAAGGTCAGTTAAGAAGGAAAGTGATACAGAAGGAAGTAGTTGAAGTTAGAGTAAATGAAGAAACCATGGTTAAGCCAGTCAGAAAGGAGTGATCAGAAGGACCCACCATTGAGTGGTATGGATAAAAGAAACTATCTTATGGAGCAACTGGATAGGAGGTTAAAAACATGTGGTACATATCATGCAATGAAATAAATGTGTTGCACGTGAGCCTAATATAGGAGATCCAGTAAATGAAAACAGAGGGATCTGATTGACATAAGTCACCACCATTGAATTATCAGAATATATCATCACCATACAATGTCTGACAACGGGATAAAAAGGATCCAAATCTTGACAAATGACAAAGAACGTTGATGTGTAATTACCATTCATCAACAGATCAAGGGCTCAAAGCTTCCTAGTGGCTGACCCATGCACCCCAGCCCTGAAGGGATGCATTTATTTACAGATGCATGTCCACATGAAGAGTAGGAAGTGCAATATTCACCTAGGTGTGAGTTTTGTCCAACCACCAAAGAAGGAATGGTAATGGGAGCATCCAAGGAATTCTGAGCAAAGTTCCATTGATTGTGCAAAGTCAATGGAAGGAATGCATGTTTGCATGGCCAAAGTGTATGAGAAGTGTCATAGAAAACTAGATCTCCAAAAGTGACAGAACCTTGTGCGCAGAAAGTGAGGGAGCATACAGGACATGGCAAACTAACAATTCCACAGAACTGAGTTGGAGAAGAGAAGGGTGGGCCTGACTGAGGTATTTGTTCAAAAAAGACATCTTAATGCATTAGGTATTGGGTAGGAGATAGGAAGTACCTCTGCAACGTGATCAACCAGTCTACCCAAGAAACTTTGAGAAAGAGTTGACAAATATGACTGGATAACTCCTGTTTCAAATGGACCAAAAGTAGGCAGTCATTCATGTAAAAATGGATATACAGCCATAGGGCACGAATATTAAGAGTAATAGCTCTCACCACCATGAAGCTAGCCTGAAAGATAGGGCACTAAAATTGGTATATTACCCTTTGGTAGATGAATCAAAGATAAAGATGAGACCATACTGAGATGGAAATATGTGAATAGGCATTGGAAACGTCCATTTTACCTATCCAGACTTAGAGAAAATACCAACCAAAAATGAGTTAGGATTCTATGGTGAAATGTGTGAGGTGAACAAAAAGAATGAGGCAGAACAGATCTATAGCAAACCTCTAATCTCCAGTCTTCTTGAAAACTACAAACACAGGAGAGTAAAACTTCACAGATGGATGTGAACAGATTCAATAGCTAGTTAGGTGAGGAGATAACTCTACTACTTCTGATAGAGTGTGACAAGTTATGGGATCCTGAAGAGAATGGAAGGAAGCAGGCATCTGGGAATAGGGAGGTGGGGAAATAAATGGAATTTTAATTTCCTCTGATAAAACCTGAATAACCAAAACACTGATGGTGAAAGAATGCCACCAAAGGATGACATTTCAAGAAGGAGGGATAGGTAATGGTTTGAAAGGAAAAGATTGGAAACTGGAATCGTTGCCATGCTCGGCTCTGAGATAAATGGTTAACAAGATGCGAAAGGGTAGTGCTGTTGGGTGGATTTCACCTGAGACTTCAAGGATTCCAGGACCATGTCAAATACGAAATATATTAAAAATGGAGCCATACACTAATTACAGGAATAAAGAGTAGGTAAGCAGGTTAGAGATAAGGTTCACGCAAACCTACACAAGGGCTATCTGCACTAGCCATCTCTAATTTAGCAATGTAAGACTAAAGAGAAGGCAGCTAGTCATCATCGCCCACAGCCAAGTCTTGGGCTACTCTTTTACCAATGAGTAGTGAGATTGACCATCACATTATAATGCCCCATGGCTGAAATGGTGAACATGTTTGGTGTGTCGGGGATTTGAACCCGTGACTCTCAGATTATGAGTCGAATGTCTTAACCACTTAGCCATGCTGGGCCTGAAAGGAGAGAAGTACCATATGGGAAACAACATTCTCAAATGTTTAAAAATATGGCACAGCTTTGAAGTTTTACACTATAACAAACAGATTAATGTGGAACTTTTTACACGTAACTGTTTTCCATTATAATGTATATATTTTTGTGTTATTCTCTTGGAAACATTTACCATAACTATTAAATAAAATTTTGTTAACAATTATTATTAACAATTCTATATAAACTATTAATAATTGATTGAGCTAAGTTAATTCTTGTCTTCTAGCCACACTTTGAAGATCAGTGATCAGAGAAAAATTTATAATAACTATATCAATATGAAAGAACTTAATTAAAATAAAAATGTAAATTTTCAAACAATTATATTTAATGGTCACTGTTTGAAAATTAATAAATCAAAGACTATCTACGTTACAATATTAAGATGTTATGCAAAAACATATTTTACTAACAGATACTACTATGTTTGTATTAAAACAATGCATTTTATAAACTGTTGTATACAGATAATCATAATAATTTCAAAAAAGTTTGAAAGTTGACACATGGACTCACAACACAAACATATAAAAACAAAACGAAATTAAAAACAAACATCCATAAAACCTACCACTAGGATATGTCCCTGCAAGTTTAGCAGAATGACTTAGTCTCACCATACAATCAATAACTTTGGTCTGTTTTCTAAGCTTATCAAGAGATGATTCATGTGTATTTTTCAGAGGTCCAAATGATCCTAAATTCTTCAAAAGAAGTTGACTCATATATATATATATATATTTATTTATAATCCACTGTATAGCATTTGTCATTCTTCAAAAAATGAAATTGAAATAAATGTTTAAAAGAAAAAAAGATACATCTAGATTTAGAGATACCTTTATGTTTGTCATGCCACTTTCATGTTGCTCAGTAAGTAATGTTTTTCACACACTTTGAGTTCAAAAACCAAAATTTTTCCATATCAGTTACTACTAAGCAACTTTGATGACAAAATAAACACCTGCAGCCTCCATCACTGTCATGCATCCCAAATTAATATAATATTTAAAATTTCACTATGGACTTAATTATATCAGAATACAAGTTATACAGTGAAAAGCATTACCACTAGAGTTAAAAAGATTAAAGAAAAAAGTCACTATAGAAATAGCTTCTGAAAGTAATTAAAGGGCATTTGAAATTTGACATAGTCTATGTAGTGCAAGTCATAATAATAAGTATTTCTGAACAAGGTTAAATGCAAGTAAAAAAAATATTTTTATGCCAAACAAGTGTCAGATGACCAATGTGGCTTGATATGCAAATATTTACTACAAGAGTCCTTTTCCACAAATGCTCAAGTGATAATACCAGAAAACACTGTGTATAATCACCACAGACACTTGATGCTAATTATACATCAATGTGATATTCTTACAATGAGTAAATCTATGAATCCTTAAAACATTATGACCCAGTCCAATATCAGATTTGCTTCCTATCCTCAACACTGCTTGGAGGTAAATAACATGTTGCCAAGTGTTTTGCAGAGTATATAATATTTTTGTTTATTTGAAGTTAAACACTAAACTATACAACGGGCTATCTGTGGTCTGTCCACCACGAGTACTGAAACTTGGTTTCTAGCATTTTAAGTTTACATATATAACACTGTGCCAGTAGGAAACATGGCACATTATAAGTGTTCAGTAAAAATTAAGTGCAGTGAGTATGCTAGACAGTCAATCTAGTTGAAATCCTCTTCATACAGGAATTTTATATTCAGTTTAGAACATTTGGAACATGCATCCCAATATGATAACATTTAAGATTGTAATATTTCTTTCTTTTACTAAATGATATTCACAGTTTTATGTCATAGCACATAAAGGTCCCTGTCACCTTCTGACCTCTGGATGGATCAGCATATCACCACTGGCATATGTACATCTTTCCTCCATGAAATTTAGAAAAGAACTATTTCCATCCATTCTTCAACTTGCAAGGTTGACAAAATAATCTAGTTTTCTCATCAATGTTGTTGGGTGATCTGAAAGCAAGTCTACATCCTGTTAATCAAGGCCTTGACAAACCCTGGGTGTATTTTCTCCAATTTTATTTAAACATAGGGCTACGCTAATAGAACTTGAATGTAGAACACATCTAGTCTCTTGCAAGTCTCAAACTATTTTTATGTTCTTTGAACCCTAAATCAAATGTTTCTATGATTTTAATGTCAGATTATACACTTCATGTTTTTTCAGGAATGATGCAATGTGGTTGCACAGTACGTTACTAATTACACTCCAATTTGTTTTTCTTCTTTCCCTTATTTCAATCAATCAGTGTGCATGTTTAGATTCAGATGAGACCAAAGGCAGTTTGTTCAGGCAATACTATCAAGTGGTTTTCAACATTGTGTGATCAGTGGCATGCACTTGTTGTTGTGAATCTAAACATGTATAAGCTGGTGGTGCCTCAATTATCTCTGCTGGTATGGGGAAAGCAAAAAGTTATGAATACCAGAAACAGCAGAAATCAAGACACCACTGTATCTGAGTAGTTAGCCCACTGTTTAATTTAGTAAAATTTTCTCAATGTATTTAAGTTTTTTGTTTTAAACTATAACTTATTTACTGTCATTTACTCTTATTGTCATGAACAATTATAAATGTTGTCATAACCATAAAAGTCAAGTATCAGTTTGTCATGCTTGTTTTATCAGAAATCCATTAGTTGCACAAGAACAATTCCACTTTTTCTTCTTCTATAATATTTCCTCTTTTGATCATAAAATTCTCATTTTAGTTAAATTTAATAGCTCCTACATTTCTCCACTTTTTCTGCTGCGGATGCATTTCTATATCTTTATCAATGCCTGTGAGAAAGAAGTTAAATTTTAGTGCAAATCTATGCTTGGAAGTTATTATGAAAAAGACTTTATTAAAACAGACTGAAAATACCAATTATCTACAGTAAAGAGGATAATGTGCAACTGAATGATCCACCAACATGTATTTGTAATTAAAAGATATCTGCCATGCATAATATATAACAGTGGACGACAACTGAAGTTCAGTGAAATCTTTAAAAATTCTTAATATGTATCTTGTGAGTTTCTGTATACTATGCTTTTAATCACCAATAAAATAAAGTTAACCAAGTACAAATATTTTGCATTCTTAATATCTAAAAACAAAAGAACCAGCCCACTCATGACTTGAGCACACACCAGATACTGCATGCAAAAACCCTGGATACCAAGCAACACCTGAACTTTTACAACCATAATTAACTTCTGACAGACAATTTCTCCACAACATGTAAATTGTTGTCTAGAAGTGTAATAACACAATTACTTTGAGAAAATCTGTGGAAAAGAATATGCCACTGATATAAAAGGATTGCAGAAAATGGAAACACAGATAATTGATGGACGGGTGTAGCCTCCATTTCCACTGCAAATAGTAGTGAAGTTAAGTTAGACACATCTGACTCGTAGATCTGAAAATATTTGTTGACACCTGTATTAATCGAACTTTAAGAGACTTGTAGCCACTTTCCAATCATTTGTTGTATTTAGTCATATTACAGCTGATCTATTGCTCCCCAGATCTTTGAAATCCATACATAAAATCACATGACTAGCAACCTGACAATTTTATAGATGTATTAACTCATAGATGCCATGGACATTATTTAACAATAATGTTTCTGCTTTAATTGTCAAAGCTAATAGTCTTCTCATAGCTAAGAAAATGAGTACATTAAATAAAATGTTTTGGAGTTGGTCCTGCATTATCTGATGGCAGTGCATCTTCACAACAGTCTTGCAGTGTAGATGTCATTATGTAGGTCTCTATCATAAGGCAATAATGTTGAAACCACATGATATTTTATCTAATATAAGAGAACAAGGAGTTTCTAGCACCATTTCAGTAGTGTGACTCACAACTGACAACCTGACTGACATGTCTTCCTACCAAATAGCATGAATGCCCATTATCCCTCCAGTTACTTGAAGCATGTAACAGTTGAACTTGAGGTATGACTGGAAGCCTTATCTCTTCTAACCCATATCCTGATGGGCCCACTTTCAGATAAGTGATCCTACTTGATTGTGTGTTGTTGCTTAAGGTATGTGGGTAGATTTTGCTACTTTGAAAAGATTCCTGTTGACTTCTTGAATAGTCCTGTTAACTCAAGTTGATCCACATTCCTTTGTTTTCTAATGCTATTCGTTACAATGGATAACCTTGCCTTATAAATTCTAAGTACCCAGTCTGAACACATTTATGAATATTCTGTATGGGAAGGGGTTGTAGCATGTGATGTTTTTGGTGGAACCACCTTAACTATGATATACCAAAAAATGTCACAGTACAGTTTTGATACATCCTGTTCTATGATAACTTTTATATGGGTTGTAATTGCCACATGATTTGCTGATTTGCATATTGAAAATCATTTTAATATGACCTGCTGAGCTCTTGTTAAATATGAGCAAACAAATAAGCTTAGACACATTATTTACATGTCATCACACATGATGCTTTACTGAGACAAACAGAATACTTTCTACAAAAATTGCCTGCAATGGACATGCACTGTATTAGCACTACTTCAGAATTTCAAAGAAATTTATATTATATTTTTTATTTTGTCCCTATCTTGGAGTACATATGTACAAGAGAAACAGATAAAATTAAACATTTTGAACATTACGATGTGTTGATCAGTTCATTTCATTCTGTTAACTTCTCAACAAAGCAGAAACCATATCACATGCCATATATTTTTTTTAACTGTTACATATCTTTTGACGTTTTACATACTGAATTTAAGCAAGGGACTATCCTGGGAAAATCAGTGATGTCGAGAAACCCACTTGTTGAGAATTTTATATGCAAAAAACGGCTCGTTTGGGTTGAGAAAATATTTTACATAGAAGAGCATACAACGTTTCGACCTTCTTCGGTCATGAACCTGACGATGACCGAAGAAGGTCGAAACGTTGTTCGCTCTTCTATGTAAAATATTTTCTTAACCCAAACGTGCCGTTTTTGCATATAAAATATCCTGGGAAAAATGTTTGTGTTTCTCTCACAACAAACATATAGTCAAATAATAACAGGATATAAACTAAAACTGTATGATGTTATTGGTGCCAAATTGTTTAAATGTTGGTAAGACATACAAAACAAATTAAAGGATTACTATTCTATGTTTTGTAAATGCAACAAGAAAATATATGCAAGTTATATGTGTATTAAAAATAAACCTATTTGAAATTTTAAACTGAATTAACACGTACCAGCATCAATTTATTTTCAGTTTTTGTTCACTAACTCTAGCCAACAAACTAATCAGATGTAATAAACCAGTTCAATCTCATGCTTGTATTACATTTAAATATTATAAATCACGAAATATTGGATATTTTTGGAATCAAGTGACTTTTTTCCCTTTTGAAATGTTAATTATGAAATCTGAATTATCTTAATAATTTAGAAGCAGCCATGCATTTAAAACTTTAACTACAAATTATTATTATTTTAGACTCAAAAGAGTTTTGGGACCAAATATCATGTAAACATGTATGTCAACATGCATGAGAAGCTCATCAAAATAACTCTCTTAAAACTAGTTGTTTAATAAGAACACTTACTTCAATTAACTTTTGACACTGCTTTAAACTTTCTGTTATTGCAAGATCTAACTGTTTATAACCAGATGTTAATTTTGGTGCATCACTGCTTTCACAACCTTTATCTTGTGTTGCATCTTTTTGCTTCTTCCCTTTGTTATCACTTTCAGTTGTAATCCTAAGGTGACATGGATACCAACAGTTACAAAAATTACCGATGCATAAGACACATTTTAAATATGATCAACTAAGTAGAAAAAGTTTCAACACAGGACATGTATATATACATGTATAGTAATTTGCTGATTAAAAAAAAAGGTATTCACAAAATAGAAACACATTTTCATAATTTTACTATGTAATTTTGTTCATATACTACTATTTAATTTGAGTTCAAAATACTATTTTGTTTAACTATACTTATTACGTTAGACTTTTTAACGTTAGATTTTTTTATTCAGTTCCTCCTAGTTTATAAACATGAATAAAAAAGTATATAATAGTAGTTCAACCTTACTCTGTCGAATATATATATTACCAATAACAACCATTGCTTGAAACAGTTTATTATTAAAAAAAACCTGTAATAGAGGCCATATGATCGACTGACAACAAATAAATGTATGTGCAAAATAAATGCAAAAGTACATTAAAAAAAAATTAAAATAGCATGCAGTAATGAATCACAAAAATAAATAAACATCAAACATGTAGGAACTTTTTGGGGTTATAATGGAGGACGTGTAATATTATATAGTATAACCAGCTAATAAAACATGAATTTAAAAAGAAAATGCGAAAAAACTTATGATATTTTGGATACAATCACTGCTGTTGTGATCAGAAAACTACCAATATAACTCATATGAAAGCAATAACTATTATGGTAAAAATACCATTTACAATTAATTATACTTCTTTCAGATATAATGGCCAAACTGGAAAACTCTTCTTTACCCAAAGTTATGTAAATGTCGTGTAAATATTTTGTAAGCGACAACATGTCGTGTTGTGTTTAAATTTTCATTTCTATTATCTATATTTCCATATTTATATTATTGTTTCAAAGTTTAAACTAATAAAATATGTTGTTATTCATTTAGGGTAACATTTAGAATTTTCTTGAATTAAGTAGACCAATCATATGTTTGTAAATGAAATGTTGGCGACTCCGTGTCTAGACGTTTAGTCTCGTGCAAGAATGGACATGCGCGGATTGCTCTGGAGATCTGTAGAAATTTCGCGGTATTTCGAGGAGTCTAGGGCTACAATATATAAACAGACGAAGATGGAAGAGATTGAGACATTAGTTTTTATTTGAAGAAAAGAGGAAAGGAGAGTCAGACATTAGTTTTATTTCAAAAGAAGAGAGTCAGTCATTTTGTTTGAGAAGGTTCAAGTGTTTGCTGTGATTTGTGACTGAAGTTAGATCTACAGAAGCTGTAATTTTATTTCGTCAATCTCTACGATTCTTTCGAATTAGTGGTTACACTGTAAGTCAACACGTGCGGAACAATTTACGGGAGATCGGAAAATTTAAAGGCGACAAATTTGTGACGTTCATCGGAGGCAACTTGAAAAGAACTTCGTCGAATTTATTGAACTGTGAACTGTTTCTGAACTTCTTCATTTAAGCTTCGGAATTTCTTCGTGGGACCAAATTCACATCCTAAACTGGAATTTGAGACTTTTATTTTAGATCATTATATTAGATACAGGCCAGTACCATTTTGTATTGTGATTAATTTTGAAGATTGAAACTAATACCATTTTGTTTTGTAATTAATTTTGAATGTTGTAACTTAATATCTGTCATTGTTATTATTATAATTTATGTTATATCTGTTAATAGTTTAGTGTAATAAATTATACAAGCTGTTATCTGTGTTTTTCTGTTGCATTTAGTCTACGTTGCGTTAAGTTCCTTGAGCACTCCAAATGTTACATTTTTATTTAAATTGAAAAAAAAAAAAAGTTAAGATTATTTTTCATTTTTACAATGTTTTGAAAATAATATTACTATACAGGGCCACTAATTTAGGCAGTGACATTAAGTCTTGAGTGTCAAAGAGGATAAAAGTTTAGAATAAGCAATTATGGAATTATTAATTAAGGATTTAAAGCCTGTATTTTTGAAATTTAACAAAATATAGATATCTGTAAAAAAACAAGTGACAGTATTTCCGTCAATTATAAAAGACAATTCAAATATAGAGGGTGAATCCATATACAAGTCAAAAAAATATTTGAGAGCTAGATGTGACAATGATGAAACAAATGATAAATGTTTTGAAAATGCGTGTACAATTTAACATGTAGTCATCTCAACAGTTTAGAGGGGAAGATAAATGCAGTGTTTTTGCAAGTTCAACATCCGAATCTGTTTAGAAGTTTAAAAACCGAAGTAGGCAAAAAGACCCATAGAAGTAACTGAGGGATGTCAGGTACAATATTAAACCAACACAACAAGAGTGATTTAGTCCAACATTCCAATGAAATTTCACAAAAGACTTTCATTCTTTCTGATCATATGGTAATTTTATCAAAAATAGAAAGAAATGTGTAATGTCCCTTTGAACTTTAGAGAATCTTGCCAAATAAGCACATAAAAGCTACTCATCCCAAGACATGAAGAAATGATAAGAGAATACTGTTTGATTACTACAGTCAGTACACTATATAAGCCTTCGAAGCTATAAGTGTGACTAATGCTCATTAGTCAGAAAACTACAGATATTTGACCAGGAAAGTTTATAGGTTTCAAATATTAAAAATTGTTTAACTTCAGTGAATTAATTTTGAATGTTAGTATTTAAACAGTACATGTTGTTGTCAGAAAAAATTCACATGTGAAGAATAGAGCTAGCTAGCATTCCCCTAAAGTGAAGTGTATCAACATAAAATTTATATTTGGACCTCAAGTGTTGATAAAATATTCAGTTCCAGATCAGATAGAACACTGAATATTGTTTGTGAATTTGTAAAATGTTTGTACATAAATAATTATTTGTAATAACCGTTATTATCAATTGTACTATTATTTGTATATTAAAATATACTTGCATTAAGAAAGAAAATTGTGTGTATCAATCTTATTGGTAAATATTATAAATTTGATACATAATAACATTCAATTAACTTCTAAATTAAAATCAAAATTGTGATACATAAGATATTTAACGTAAAAAATCAGACTCATCCAAGATTAATTAAAATTCATAATACTAACTGATAAGCTTGGGCAAAAGGAGGGAAAAGTGTCTCATGAGTTCAAGAAGAACAACTCCAAATTACAGAATCTGTTACCCAATACAAAATATATGGACAGGAACACTTTGAAATGTTCAAGTATGATTAGATTAACCTACCCAACTAGAAACAAAATGTGAAGGAAAAGTATGCATTGAAGAATGCTTGTAAAATAATTTAGCTTTGGCAGGAAAGAATATCAACAGAAACACAAAATCAGTTTCACCAAATATGAGCCACAGATGAATCCTGTTGATTAGATCTAGGAAAATGAAAAATAAGACAAAATCATCTCTTTACCCAATCATTTGCAGTAACAAATGAATCAAGAAACACATACAGTTGGTACTCCAGAAGAATTCTCAGGATGATGAAAAAAATGGCATCTCTGAAAATAACTGAGTCACACACAGGCAAAAGAAAATGATTAGCAAAGGTAAAGAGCACTATACCAGTGAACAAAGAAAATGTAAAAAGATAAATTATTCTCTGTTCAGACTGAGTCAAAGAGAAAAACATCCACATAAAATCAAGTAGTTATGTTGTTGATTTTGTGTCAAAAAGAAAAGACAGAAGACAACAATTTCATTTATTTAGCAACTAAATAATGTCAGAGGAAAGGGAACTTTCAAACAAAATAAGAGGTTCTTGATGAAGCAAAAAAGTATTAGTTAAAGGAACACGGGATATTACAAATTTAAGAGCATTCTGTTAACAGAGTAAAGTCAGCTAGTAAGATATGAAAGGCACTGGACTGAAAAAATGGTAGAAAAAATAGTTTTCATGAAGTTGACTTGTATCTTGTAAGAAAAGAGCATGCCACTTGTTCTACCATAAAAGCTGTGTGTGTGTGCACATGCATTTGGGTGTCCAACAGATAAGTTTAAATATTTTAAATTCAAATTTCAGAAATGTTATGCTAAGTAAATTAAACAGCAAACAAGAACAACATGAATTATAATATACCACACTCTCAAACTAAACAAAGGGATTAAGGATAGTGAACCAAAATGCAAAAGGTCTAAGGATAGTAAACCACAATACCAAGTTTTGTATACCGCTAGTTATTTCAAATAACATATACATGGGAGGAAACTTCAACAACTCATACTAATTTGTAGAAGAATCTCTTTCACTTCTTGAAATGGACTCTCGGCAAAGGAGTGGACACTGACACAAGGCCAAAGTGATGCAAACTTTTAACAATTGTTATATGTAACCATTTCCAAAGTAAAAGGATCAACACTTGTTTACAACCTTTTGACATAGGGTTAACAAGAATATTATAACTATATGCAAAACACTGCACAAAATCTTGGAAAGACTATATGAATATATCTCGTTACTGATATATTTGAAAAGAATTATGAAAGATTGAAATTAGTTGTTATTATAAGTACTATGCATGACTAAACTGAGAGGTACACAAGCAAGGAAAGCAATCATTCATATTTATATAGTGATGATACAGAAACGGCAGCAAAAATATAAGTTTCAAAAATGTGACTTAGAATACAGACAGAAAAATAAAAATAACGCTGTAAATTAAAACAACAAAAAAGAAGTAAAACAAAAGATCAGGTTAAAAATAAAATAAAATACTAAACATTTTTAGCTGCTGTAAAAACTACACAAAAAACAAACGAGGCATGAAGAGCAATACAATTTTAAAAAAATAATTATAGTTTATAAAAATTTGATACTAATTTGATGAACAGATTGTTGAGAAAACAGTTCCTGTCATATTAAGAGATTCTGGTAGATATCCTTCTTTAAATGTATGATAAAAGTGTAATATACAATTTTGTGAACTACAAAAAATTAAAACTCTGCTGAATGAGCCCTAAAAATCTGCTAAAACCCATAATAGTGCACTAAGTTTAATAAAGACTAATCACAAGTCCTTTTGAGTGAAAATAACTAATGATAATAAAAATATTCTACTTTTGACATGACAGCAAGTGAAAGTAGAAATATATTTCCAACACATTAATATTCACTGGCAATCCATAATTCATTTGGTGGCCAATTGCACACTGTTTAATCAACAACACAGGTTATAAACAATAAATGGCACAACTACAATCTTTTGATACCTCAACATTGTTTCCAGTATAAAAGCCAAGAGACATAACTTAAATACAGTGATTGTAAAATTTTCAGTGAAACCTTAATATTCATTTTCTCCAACACTTGCTCTAAAGGCTTTAAAATTGGTTAAAAATAGCATTACCTTGAAGGAAACGTACAAAAAAAAACCTCAGCTGTGGATTATATTTATTTATGGATACACTAGATATGTATAGATTAGGTTTTATGCTCAATGTAAAATACAAAATTAATTCACCATAGCAAATCTGGTAGATCTAGCAGAAAATATGCTAATGTAAAAACATAGTTATATGGTGTTAACTGTCCATCTAGTGTTAAAATATATATTATTTTTTTATATGAATACACTGTTTGTATTTTTGTAAGTGTATTTAATTTATGGCTGCATTAATTACAGCATTTTGTATTCACACGAAACATCTTCCCTTAGTATCTATTAATAATGGTAATGATGAAAAAAGATGAAAAGCTACTTACATTTCCTTTTTATTTCTTTGTTGAGAAGCATCATCAATTGAGTCAAGAAAGTCAAAACTTTTAAGGGTGTTCCTCACAGAAACATCCATTGAATCTAATTTACTTCCATCCTGGTTTTTCTATAAAAATAATATAAAAAAAACTAAAACAAACAAAAACAAATAACACTAGATATAAATTGTGAGCTATGTAATCACATAGCCCCTAAATAGATTAATTTAGAATACTTGTGGTTCAGATAAATATTCTATGGTATTATTTCTTAATAAAGGAGTTATTCAAGGAAAACCATTATAGCTTATCAAAACAAATGTTGATATATTAAAAAATATTAAAGCAAAATCAACACAATTAACTTGTACTTTTTTATCATCTGACATTTTAAACATCAACTAGTTTCAAATATGAAAGTCTGATATTGTTATAGTTGATTCAAATTGAATACTCACCACAAGTAATTGCTCCAATTTTGTAATATTATCATTCAATTTATCCAGCTCCTCATACTGGCCCTGAATGTCTTCTAGAGTGGAACACAAGTTACGCAACAAACACTGAAGAGCCAAACTGCTATCAGACAGTTCTGAAGACATACCTAAACCTTCTTTATTTCTTATGCTTTGTACAAATATATTATCAAACTTTCTATGTGACCATCTCTGTGATGTATTTGCTTCAATTTTCTCCAGGTTGGGGCTTTCAGGTTTAATTTGGTCAAAAGTGTAAGATAGTAAAGTTGTTTCATTTTCTGTAGTTTTTTTTGTTTTAACTGTTTGAAAGTGGTCATTGGAAACATCAGATGATAAATGAGGTGACAAGTTCTTACTTTTAGTATCCACATCATCATGAAACACTTCTGATAGCTTGGTTGGTTTTTTTGATCTGACACTGAGCTTAGGAGACTGTAATTAGATTATCAAGTCATTAGGAATGTTACCAAGGTCAACATCTTTACACAGTGCTAAACAAATTTTTGAACACTGGGATAATCTGATAAAATAAAAATGATCAAATAACGTAGGTAATAAAATATAACTGTTACAGATGCTCTACAAACAATACAGAGAAATCACCACTCCATGATACTTTTCTCAAATACTAAAAGTAACAAAAATATAAAAATTATTTAAAAGACAGTTTACATTACTTTAGTAAGTTATTTTATCACTGTAAAAAAAAAGAGTAGATCTGATGAAAGTATGATAAAAAATGAACAAAATTATACATTTTCCTTTTATTGTACCTTAAGGAATATAAATCAAACATGGAAATTCATCAGAATAGAACAGTATTTAAAAATATTTTGAATATTCAGTTGAAAGTAAAATGTCTATGAGAAATGATAAAATTTGTGAAAAATATAATATCACACAAGAGGATATAAACTGAAAATGTTAACATTCTATGCAATTTAAGCATTTATTGTTTAGCTTAGTAATCTTATAAATTTCAACAGCCTTCTACATACATGTAGTGAATTTATTTTGGAAGATACTGTGTTCTTTGATGCAGATTGTAGAGATGATGTGTCATCTGAAAGAGAATCTTGAGGTTGAATTCTTTTCTTGAAAGGAGTTTCTAGAACAGCCATAAAGAAAGGGGATAGGGGTAACTGGTCATTTGATGTTTGTTTAGCACGATGGAAAGGACTGTAACAAAGAATAACAAATGTAGATTGAAATACTTTTATGTATAATTACAGATGCAGTTTACCTGATGTTAGAAAGCTTAAAATTGAAAACAACACTTAACAAAGGTAGGTTTAAGCAATTTATTAATTAATTTTCATTGATAGAAATGTCTTACACTATCAATGATAGAGATTTACACAGGGTTAACAGCATTTTACAAAAATAATTTACATATGTTTATGCACAGATGTGGCACAGAATATGAGTTCTGTATCAGGAACAATAAGTTTACATGTAATTGCCACATACGTAGATTTAGTATATTACATTAAAATGATTTTGGAGCCTCACAGCATCATTGCAGTCTAGGTTGCTATATCTGGTTATGAATGTGCATCTCCACAGTATTCCTGAAGCATAGTTTCTGCTGCAAAAGGCTCTTTCAAATAATACTGTTATGTAAAAAATACCCTCTTCTCTTGCATGCTTTTCATTCGTATAATGTGCAATGACAATGACTTCCAACAACCTGACAGTACAGATAGTCATACATGCTGCAATTGGTAACTTGACCAGAGTACCTTCATATAGAAGATCATGAGAACATATTTCATCCTCCAGCTGTTTGATGTATGCAAAGATTGAACCAAAATACTGTGGAGGTAACATTCTTTTTTACATATGGAGATCCATCTTTATTACACTGCATAGTATTGCCTGGAACATATGGTTGATTTTTGCCACTTACATTTGTGTTTGTGGTGTTTTTTCATCTGTTACAAGATATTGCTTTGCTTGTCATGAATTATATATGACTTGTTGTTGGTCTCTCTCAAAATGGACCTTGTTACATGCCCCAAGATCGATAACATTCCTTTATTTTTGAATGATATTTAGTATAAAGAATCTTCCCATATTAAAAATTCTAAGTTACCAATCTAAACACATCTTTCTCAAAACCAATCAATTTTCGGCAGCATCTTATTAGGTATGGAATGCCAAACAATGACTAAATACAGATCTGATACATTATGCTCCAACACAACTTTATACTAGCTGTGACTGCTATGTGATTAGATGACTTGTATATTCAAAATTGTTTTAATGAAATGTGCACAGTCCTCTATATTTGGTTCATGGCAAACTTTTGACTGTTCAAGAATATAATGTTACAACAGACAAATTTATAAATGGAAGGATATTTCACAAACCTTTCTAAGGAGGGATATTTGTTCAGCAAGATTGTTAAATGATCACAACAATGTTCTTTATGACAGAAGAAAGTACATGCAACAGAACAGTTGGGATGGAGTTAAGTGGGTGATGTACTGTGTTCAGTTTGTACTCCATATAATGCTTTGAATTTAAAACAAAAGATTCAATTTTTGTCTCATCTGACCAGAAAATCTTCTGCCATATGACTACAGTATAATTTACATGCTCTTTTGCAAGTTCCATACAACATTTAAAATGATTCTTATTCAGTAATAGCATTCTTTCTTGCCACTCATCCAAACAGGCCAGGATTTTGTAGGAATCAAGATACTAATAATGTATGAACACTGACTCCCATCTCAGACATGGAACTTTTCAAATTTTTCAAAGTCACTGTTAGCTTCACAATAGTATCCCGAACCAGTTTTCTGCTTACCAAAATGTTTAGTTTGGAAGGCCTGTCTGAAAGTGGTAGTAGCTGGGAGATATGAAGCACTTTCCACTTCTTAATGATGAAGTTTACTGTACTCAAAGAGATAATTAATGATTCTGGAATCTTTTGAAACATCTGATTTGTGCTGCTCTATCACTTTATTCTTGATTTGTTTGGAAACTTCTTTGGTGTTTACAGTTGGTTTGTCATATCATATCACTATGTGATTTGTGGCTTGAACAGATGAATTTACTTTGAAGTTATTCTAGTTTGATTATACATAGAGAGCATTACACTAAATTTGTGACTTTTCAAACTAATCTTTTCCACCTGAATTTATTTAGCATTGTTATAGTAAAGGGGTTGAATACTTATGCAATTGAGAATATTCTGAATTTCTTAGAAAATCTAACTTGCTTACATAATATCAACATTTTCTTAGCTATGTCAGTTTGGAGAAGATTGTGTAGATTCTAAATATAAAGTCCCACTTGAAAGTTTCACGATTACAACCTCAGACAGGAAAATATGTGGAAACTTTGTAAAGGGTGAATACTTTCTTAAGGCACTGTAATGCTCACTTGCAAAGTTGGTTTGTTGACATTTTGTAGTGCAAAACAGCTAGATTATCTGTGTCAAACACCCAGTAAAAAATCAAATATAAAGTATAATTATTAAAATTGGTAAAAAGGAATCATGTTAAATCAAAATAAAGTCCAATTTTTAATTCAAAAACTTAAATAGTATTAAAAAAGCCAATGGGCCTCAGAAAATTAAAAACATTTGTAAGGTGGACAGTGTCACTATTGCTAATGACACTGTTCAGCTTCAGGAGTAAACCTATGGATAAAACTTGTCTAAAATGGTGTTGTTGTCCAGAGTTGTAATAATGGCATGACAGTAAAATGTGGGCTGTTGTGACTTGAGTGTCACACAGATCACATATTGGTGCATCAGTCCCAGACAAAAGAAAATGATTAATTATAAACTGTGACCAATGCATAGTCTAGTTAAGATAACTTCCTCCCTCCAATCTTTACAGAAACAAGATTGTCAGATAAAACACTCTGTTGGTATCCATAAGAACTGGATAGAAGTAGATTTTAAAAATAAATTGGCAAGTCAATTTTAAATATTGGTGATAACAGGGTAAGAACTAACGTGAAGTGATTCCAGGGTCAGTAGAGAGCTAAGTGAGTCAGTATAAATAGTACAATTTGAATACTGCTTAGATTCTATATGATCAGGGGCAAGAAAAATGGTATACAATTCAGCAGTGAATACAGAAATTGTAGAGGAGATTCTAGGTGCAACCACTAAACCACAACAAACCAAGGCAAAACCCACAGAGTCACATGATTTCTAACCATCTGTATAAATGGGAATGAAAGATTGATAATAAGCCATGATGGAATGGGCTGACCACTGGATAAAAGCAATATCATTGGACAGTCCTAATTCATCCAACTGCACCTAGATACAAAGATCAAAAGGAACAATGGCAGATCATACAGTAAAGACAGTTAAAAATGGTGGAGATATAGAGGAGGTTATTTAGACTCAGTGTACAAATTCTGATCACTACCTAGTGTGTTTACTCTCAACCCTCCATGAAAAGTGGGAGAAAAGTGAAGTTGAGTTAGCTGAGAGATCAATACCAGTAAGAGATTGACTAGATGCATGAAAATAATTACAAACACCAGTATTGAAGAGAGAAAGGCTGTAATTTGAGAGTATATGCTCTATGGAGCAACCATTCTCATCAATATCAGCACCTCCCCAGAGGGGATTATGTCCCTCAGGATTAAAGAGGGAGACAACAACTGTTGAACAAAAGTAGCAAGGCCTGAGTGATTATGGGTCTCTCCTAGAGACAGGTAGAGATAACAAACAGTGATGATACAACCCAAGGAAACACATATGTTTATAATCTCCATGGGTGTGTTGAGTGAAAAAGACAGGATGGGCACACGCTGAATGACCAGTAGTGCCACCTCTCCATGCACTCATCCACCACCAACCTGTCATTTCTGTACAACACAAAACTGCCAAAAGGTGACTGTATCAACAGAATTCAGAAATGTTCCCTGTAAGAAAAGACACACAGGATGATAGAAATCAATCAGTGCCTTGATATTATCTAAATTAGAACAGAAACCTTGACAGTTTCACTGCATCAATGTCACTTTTTTTATTTATGTGAAAGAGAACTGGGCAGAAAATCCTTTTGTTTTTGACCACATCACTTCTCTTTATTGGAAAGGTCGAGTGGGCTGGTCTCTGTCATTAGAAGGAGATTCTAGTGACTGAGAGCATGAATGAATAATTGTTCTGCATTTCAGGGCCAGAGAAGAAGATGGACCCAAGGAAATGCCAAAACCTGGAGCCAAAGGTAGTGGATCCAGAGAGCCATGGGAAGAAGTGATGAGGACAAAGAAGGATGTAGATGTTGACTCATCTTCTCTCTTAATCATGAAGGGCAAAAGACTCTTGAGGTGATTTTGAAAATGAGTTTGTTGGATGCATGGAGAGATCTGTCTGCACTTCCACTGTAGCAGTGGAATAAAGTACAGCAGCATATGTCAGAGAGGGAGTGTGGGACAATAATTTCTGAGCCTCTGGATAAGAGATATTATTTACAATTTTCAGATATTGTACCTCTATCTCTTCCACTCTCTTAGAGCAAGAGCAAAAGTATAAGGGGTGTGAACCACTACAGATGACACAGTGTAGTTTGCAATTATAAGTGTCATGGTCTTTGCCACCACAACAAGTACATGTTAGAGATCCATGACAAGAGGTTCTTGAATGTCCAAATCTCTGACAATGAAAACATCAGAGGGTTTGAAATATATGGCCTAACCTTACAATTTATGTGTTCTGTTTTGATAGTGGCAGGTGGATGTAGCAATGTGAATGTCAAAATATTACATCTGTACCTTGCATTATTCCGTTTTTGCAAGTGGAGATTCAGTGCACCGTAGAAACACCTTGGCTGGAGAAACTAGCGAGTATCTCTGACTCGGAAATGTTCTTTAAGTCCCTCTTTACTATAACTCCACTGTAAGAATTCAAAATTGCATAGATAATAACCAATGCTCTTCAAATTAAAGAGGAGTTTAGTATGTTGTGGTGAAGATGTTTCCAGCAAAATGTCTCCAGATTGTAACTTCATTACTGACTTGGGGGAGCCAACAAGCCCCTCTAATCCCTTTTGAATAAAAAAGGGAGACATTTGTCCTAAGGATTCCTTGGATAATGAATGCATAATTAGAAATCAAGGTACAGAATCTAACTGTGATGGTGACTATGCTGAGTGCTCACTGCCCCCACCTACCATGGAGCCCTTTGAGGGGATACACAACACCAAATAAGGATATTGCAACAATACTAGAGCTTTTTGAGCACTCTACCCCAACACCACCATAAAACACAATGTCCAAAACACCTGTTGAGAATATCCCTAGTCCAAGTGGACCAGCCAATTGACCCTGGGGGGACTACCCCAAAGTTGACTGTTTACAGGAATTGAAGGTCAAAGTGATGTGTTAGGGTTAAACCTCTCAACCACCAGGACCCTCTTCTTTCTTTCTTGGAAGCACCATGAATAAGATGCTTGAGAAGGTAATCTGAAAAAAACAGAACCTTCTCTGGGATGTCCCTTCATTATGTACAGGAATCCACACTAAGTGAATGCATGGTTACAAAGGAGAACCCTTGAACTAAATTGTCATTAAAACTGATGAAGACTTTCAAACCAAAAGCTTAAAAGTTTTCAGCCATCACAAAATAAGTAGCTGTTTTTATGAAAACTATAATCAAGAATCACAAAAGTTATATTTGATGATGCACCTTCCAAGTTTCCCAATGTATTTTAAACAGAAGTTTGTACCTTCAGTTTGAGCTGATTTAAAGAGTATGTGGAAATTTTTGTTCAGGATAGCTAATGAAGAGTTATTTGGTTTTTATTTCAGTAAATATCAGTTGGAATAAATGAAAAAACTAATGTTTAAAGCTATAGATGTAGAGTCAGAAAGAAGTGGCTTTTTTAAGTATCATAGGAAATGCTTTAGGACGTAATATTTCCATTTTAGACAGTTTATGGAGTAATACAGAAACAACTTATAAACATTAACCTCACAACTAATAAATGACTTATGAACTAGCAACATATAACTAAGTAACTGATAAATTATGTCATTACATGACCTAAAACAATAAGTGAAAATGCCTCACAGAAATTTCATATGCATAATATGTTCAAAAGAAATAGATCATATAGACAAGTGTCCAGATATACCACCAAATAAACAGAATGTTCAACAGAAAAATAGATCTTACAGTACAACTGCTAGCATTAAATGTTCAATAAAAATATGGCAGAGTATATTCATATAATTATAGTGTTCAACAGAAAAGACATACCATACAGTTTACTGTGAAAATGCTCAACACAAACAAAATGCCTCACAGTATGTGAATCCATAAAATTGAAATGTGAAGCACAATATGGTATTGATGTATTTAAAAATACATTTTATAGTACATTCATATAACTACAATGTTCTATACACATTTTTTTACAGTCCATACAGTTAGTATGTCCTAGAGAAAATGATCCATCTATTGATCCATTATACCATTAAAATGTTTACAACTGTAGAGTATTTACCATACCTCCATGTAACCAGCATGTTCAACTTGATTGTGCCACTGATGTTGAGATTAACTGTCATTAGTTGTGGATTTGCACTAAACAAATCACTAGTTTCACAGCATTTCTCACCCAAAGGAACAATTTTCCTGAGTCCTTTTAATTCTGCTGTCTAAAACAAAATATATTTTAAAAAATCAGTAGAATTACTGTACTACCTACAAATATAAAAGATAATCAGTATAATTTTTAGAATTTTATTTATACCTAAATTTATTCTTTCCTTTAAATATAACATAATGTATTTTCTAAATTAATTTTAACGAGTATTTATTTCATGTGTTTAATACAGTGAATTACACATTAAAGCTCTTTCTCTAGACAAAAACTTGTTTATTGCTCAAAATTTCATCTTATGGCTTCCTCAGAAACTAATATAACTCTAGTGTAAAAACCCATCAAAAATGACAAAAAAAATATTGTTGAGTGATTAATGAAAATTATAAAATTGAAATAAAATGAATTTGTCTGTACTTTCAAAATGTACCTACTCTTAGTTTATTTCAGGTCTAAAAGTAATTCTTTAATCACCACATCTTTAGTAAAAACTATGCAGAAAAATGGAATGTTATTGTAGACAAAAGAATGTGCACATTCTGAAAGAGACTGTTGAACCTTTTCACTGTATTGTAGATCAGGAAATAGAAAACATAGTGTGAATATTGTGACAAAAATTTTCAACTCTGTGTTGTATAAAGCATAAAGAATATTTTGTAGTGATAAATGTTTATTTTTCTTCATGTTTTAATGCCAAGTAAATAATATAAGTTTTAAAATTCCAAAATGAATATTTATTAAGTGACATTTGTTCATTCCTCAAAACTTTTTAAACACTGATTCTATAATATTAGTAATAATAGGCCTATTTGTAGTATAATTTAATACACAAAAATAACGTCAGGCTCGGCTGAAACATTACATGATAAACTTTGTTTTCCTTTTGACTACATAAAATTTCTGAATTAAACTGTTTTGCTGTTTTTTCACCAAATTTTATCAAAACAAGAACATCAACCCAACCTTTTTAAAGAAATTAACTTAAATAATTGAGAATACAACATAAACACTATAGCTGGCCTAAAAATAATAAGGTATTAATTTGTTAGTAAGTGACACTGTAGGTTGTTGAGTATTACCAAAGAGTGTGAAGTCATTCTCAACAAAATGATAAAGGGAATAGTCTTTTATAGCTAGTTATACCCAATAAAGGATTTTGAATAAACAAAAAAGGTTGTTTGCATATATTAAAAATGTTGAGTATGAAACTCCATTTAGCATTCCTTAAAATTATTAATACAAGCATATTCATTAGTTACTTGTCAAAATCTATTACAGTTATGATTATCAGCACTGCCATAATAAGTGCACTTGAAACATTCAGTGAAAAAGGAATAAAATTATATATTAGCTAATGCACATGTTGCTATTTCATTAACTGTAACTTAATAGATTTGTAGTTGACTGTTAAATATATCTTTTTTAAAATACGGAACTTTGTTTTTTAAAACAGCTGTGATGCCATAGTCTTCCAGCATTTAGTATCATAAGGATGACACCAGGTGCATGATGGTTGTGATGTTTCACAAATTAATGGTACCAGGGCATCAACATTATCATAGACTAAGTAACGTTTTACTACTGTATAGTAGAATCTGAAATTCTTAAACAGAATTTTCCACTTGTGGTGATGAAGTAACACATTCATTAACAAACACAGTGCTGTGTTATAACATCATTATTACCAATGACAAAAGAAATGATCATTTGCACTGTATTACAGCATTATTGTTATTACTATCAGTTTTACCATGCATAACAAACAAAAACAATCGTTTGTGCTATCCTAGCATTATTATTATTATTGTTACCAATTTTGCCATCAGTAACAAAAGAAAACAATCATTTGTGATGTATTGTAGCATCATTTATTATGTTTCATACTGCTAGTTATTGCAAAAGGAAGGTATCACAAATAACTTAGTGATGTGTTATAGTATTTTTCCATTATTTTATAAGTCTTGGTCTGTTGATAAATAATCCTATCATAAACAGTGAGTTATTTATATTAGGTTGTACAGAAATAAATGTCATTTTTGAACTGTGAAGTATGGAAAAGCATAAACCAATGTTGTAAAACATGCTTCAATCAAAGTAAGCACCATTTGCTTCAACACACTTTTGCCAATGTGTAACGATGCTGTCTGTGCCCTAAAAGCTTCTTTATGCAGCTGCTTGGTTTTGATAGCTTTTAATGTTCAAAAAGTTGTCAAAGTGCTTGAAAAATCGAGAATAAGGTAGATGAGGCAGAACCTTAATTCACAATTCATTCAATTTTTTGAGTGTCATCCTTGACGGGTCTCATAACACCAAATTTGTTAATCTTCAGTCAACTCATGCAGAATCCACTTATCCAACTTTTCGTCTTTTCAATTGCATTCAGGTAGTTGGCAATGTTTGATTTGCTTGTGTCTAACTTTACTAAAAGCTCACGTACTGTTGTGTCAGGGTTTGTCTCAACTGCTTCCCTTAATCTGTTTTCATCTAATGATATCTTCCTTCCATGACCTTTATGGTCTTTGGGTTGCAAAACTTACTCTGAGTAGAATTGAAACAGCAGATAATTAAGACACCTTGTAATTGACAACACCAACGATAAGTTACTCAATATTAACCTTTTAATCTCATTGTGAGAATTACTAAATTTATTTCTGGACAACCTAATAGCTCCACTGTCATCTATATTCTTCAGTTTTTATACCTTGATGTACAGATGTTCACCCAAAAGAGATTTTAAAGTTATTTTACTGCTCTCCCATGACTGTTGAGCGTCCTTGAGAATCTGACATTTGGACTTCCATTTCTGGTGGCCATATCTTATGGTAATTTCATACACATCTCCAGGACAAAGACGGGCAAACCCTTTCAAACCTTTGGTAAAAATACGCATGAATGAAATTACAGGGCGAACATTATTCTTAAATTTGTGTAAGCAGAAAAAAGCTACTATCTTAATCTTTTTAATAAACTTATTTTTAGGCTTAAATTATATTAAATGAAATTTATTTTTAATGGTACACACTGAATATAATCACTAAATTGCAGTACAATAACAATTCTAATATTATATGATGAAAGTACATGCAATTAAAATCAAGATGTTCCTTGCATATGAAAATTAAGAATGAAAATATTAACACATTTTGCAATAACTAAGAAATATGCTTATAAAAGAATATTTAAATTTCATTGTTAATATAAATTATGTTTTAAAATCTTTCCATAAATAAGCTGCATTATATTATTAGTCTGCATAAGTAGAAGTGTAGTTTTAACCTAATATTTTAAATATGGTTTCCATTTGGGAACTCTAGACTGGTATGTACTTCTAAGGAAGCTATAATTAGATGTGAAGATGTTCAATCCGTATGTAGAGCTTACACATTAGAAGCAACCTAATTGAAATAAGAGGCAGTAAATGAAGAGTAAACTGTGATTTCAGCACGATTTCAAGAGGAGCTTAAGGTTATACATGCAAGGGATACAGCAGTTAACGATGAACTTTCAAGAGTACTATTATGGCTTAAACTAAAAGCAGTGGAATTAATTGTAAGGAGCCTATTCTACTGCACAAGAGATTTTGGCCCTTGGCTGATGCAGATGAAGAGCTAATAAAGGTAAGGAAAATAAAAGGGACAGAGAAGGGTATGAATTATAAACTTAAGAAGGTTATAGTTATAGGTGATTCCTCAACAAGACATGTGGATAAAATAGTCTGTAAAGTAAATAGGGAGAAAATAATTAGATTATGCTACTCATGAGTACAGATGGAAGATATAAATACCAAAGCATGAGTTAGAGTAAAAGGGACTAGCACTGATGCAGTTTTTGTTGTGCAAGAAGGACTAATGATGTAGGGAAAAGTAGGTCAGGAGAGCTAAATAATAAGAGGTTTTAAGTAACCCTAGTAACCTACTCATAATTTCATCCCCCAAATTAGTTCTCAGCAGTATCCTTGACACAATCAAGTTATGAGCTTTTTCTTTAAATGCTAGGTTTAAGTTAATATATAAGGATAAACAGATAAATCAGTAGGGCTATTGGGATAAGTTCAATTGCAGAGAGGAGCTTTTTGTGATGCATGGTTTAGATTCAAATAAAAGAGGGTTTGGCTTTTTTGTCAGAGCTATTGATTCAGCTGTAAGGGAAGATTTAAACTATGACTAGAAAGTGTTGAGGTCCAGAATAAACTAAATAAAAAAGAAAAGATGTTGAAAAATATTTAGCACAGGAAATGACCACAAATGTATTTCTAAGGATAGACTCTCTTGTTACTATCATAATAAAACAGATGACTTTAAAGCACTTGTAAAATTGTAGATGAACACAAAGCTACACAAGACCTATCTATACTCTGCCAATCAGAGGTATAAAACCTAGTTTCTAGAGTTGTAAGTCCAGAAACATACAGCTGTGCCAATGAGAGGTCATTGATAACAATGGAGGTTTTTTGATATAATGAGAATAACTGAAACATGGTTAAATGTAGATGAATTTAATGACAGAAATATCTTTGTAATATAGGGTTACAGGTTATTTACTAGAGATTGAGCAGCAAACGAGAAGGAGGAGGAGTTGTTATATATGTAAAGTATGAGTTATATCTTGTTGAAGTTGAAGATATTAAAGATAATAGCATGGAGATTGAACCTGTTTGAGTTTCTTTTAGCAGAACTAAAGGGAAAAAGGTCTTTGTAGGAATTTGTTACAGACCACTAAATGATACTGAAGAAATTAGCAAGAAGCTTTGCAATGAGTTTAAGATTTCAGCTGTTAATGAAGTCTTAATTATGGGCGATTTTAATTTCAGGCATAAAGATTGGGAAATGCTGGAGTCAAAATATGAGGGAGAGAGGTTTATGGAAAGGGTTCATGGTGATTTGCTTCAGTAACTAGTTAAGGAATTTACTGGAAACCATGCTATTTTAGAATTTATTGTTAATTTGAAATATATAAATGATCAAGAAGGTAAAAAGTGAGGAATATCTGGGTGCAAGTGATCATTGCTTCATTAGGTTTAGTATTTTGCTACATATAGAGATAATGAATAATGATATTTTGGTTAAAAAAAAATGTTCAAGAAATCTAACAATTATTAATTTTTGTGAACTTGGCAGCTAAGTTATTTGAAGATCTTGATCAGATTTGAAAATTTTTAAAAACAATTTTTTTAAATATTCAAGGTAAACATATTCCTTACAGAAAGAAATTAGTAATTGCAAATAAAAAACAAGTTGGCTAACAAGGAAGTTGAAGATTTTTAAAGAAATGTATTGTAAATTTAAGAAATTTGAATTAACTAGTATGATAACAGATATAAAAGAACAAAGAATATTAAGTTTGTAACAAAAAAAAAAAGATATCAGAAAGGGATGTATGAGAAAATGTTGGCTGAAAGTGTATTAATTAATAGTGAAGATTTTTAAAAATATTGTGAGTGTTAACAAAATGTTACAATGGGGTTAGGGCCCTTGTGGAATAATAAAGGAAGGCTAGTATGTAATAAATATGAGATGGCTGGGTTATTAAATTTTGCTTCTTTTCAGTTTTTAATGAAGAAAATTTAAGCAGTATTTCATATCTTGAACAGTTTATAAATGGAACAAGATCAAAAAGAGATGACTGCATTAATTCTGGGATGGTTAAGAAAAAAATTGGGAAGCTTATAAGACAATAAGGTTCTTGCACCAGATAATATTTCCCCAAAGTTTTTGAGGAAGTTAAAGATTGGATATGTGAGCCACTTAATACTATTTTTTGTCAGACTTTGAACAGTGAAAGGTACTATAGAACTGGAAGTTAGCCAATGTGACTCCTCTTTCTAAAGGAAGTAATAAAAATTATCCCAGTAATATAAGGTCTATTAATCTGACTACAGTTGTGATAAACGTTTTGGAAAGTCTGATGAAAGATGCTTTGCAAAGTCATTTAACAAAATTTAAAATTTGATTGGATAGTCAACACCATTTCTTTTAGGGAATATCTTGCTTTACAAATCATTTGGCATTCTCTTACTGAGTATATAGATGACAGTAAGAGTACATATTTGGTGTATCTTGATTTTCAGAAAGCCTTTGACAAGGTGCTACTTACAAGTCTTTTACTGGACAGAAGAGTGGCTTGATGAAAGAAAGCAGATGGTTGTTATAAATGGAGTTCAGTTATTTGGATTAATGTTACAAGTGATTTTCTTCAGGGCTCAGTCTTAGGATCATTGCTCTTTCTGATTTACATTAATAATAAATGTGAAGGGAATAGTCAATAAATTACTTAACTTTGCTGATGATATAATTTGGATGGGAATACCCTTAACAGTGACACAAAAGAAAAGTACTTTGGTATAATATATGATAAATCTCTAAAGCCATCCAAGCAGTGTGCTGTTGCTAGTAGTAGAACAAATAGGGTTGTAGGTTGTATCTGCTGAAGTGTTGAATACAAGTCTAAAAAGTTGATAATTTCATTGTAAATATCACCGGTTAGGATACATTTGGAATATTGTGTTCAATCTTGGGATCTATATATCAGGAAAGACATGAATTGTTGCAAAGGATTCAAAGAATGGTTACTAGAATTGTGCATGAAATGGAGGGTTTGCCATATGAGGAGAGATTAAGATCTTTTACAAGAAATTGTAAAATTAAGAGTTAGATGGGATCCAATTAAGGTGTTTCAGACTGTAAAGTGAATTAATAGTGTTAATCCTTCATATTTTTTCATACTTCTCAGTAGGACTAGGGGACACAAATGTAAACTTCAGCATGGTAGGAGCCATATTCAGATAAGACTGTTTTATTTTTCTAACAGGATGGTTGGCCTCTGGAATGGGTTGTCTTCTAATATTTTGGATGCAGTATATTTAAGTAAGTTTAAGAGAAAGATTGATAACTATATGGGTTGTGTTTAAGATTTTTTATTTTAATTTAGAGGATGGGACACCTGAGATGTATCAATAGATCCATTTTCATTCCTAAACATTGTGTTATGTTAAAAACAAGATTAAGAAGATAGGATTAGTTGATACAAATCTCACTTTTACATCAATTTAGTTTATGTAATGCATGCATATGCTTTAAAAATTACTCAAGTGTGTACAAATCAAGAAATTTGCAAATAGTAGTAAACTTATTTCAATTTAAATGTCAGTGTATAAATTATTAACACAACACATTATGCTTAAAGGACAAGAGAATCACATGTTGATAAAACAGAACATATATTTAACAACCTCACAACTTTCAAAGAGGAAGACAGAATATTTCCTAGCAGCTACACAAAATAGTTTCCTATTATGTTTTAACTGTTAAAGTCATCCACCTTTATTCAGTGTGTTGGTAAGATCAGATTCAATTCAACCAACATACAATGAATGATGTAAAAAAAATAATAATCATGCTGTCTTCTCAAATATGACTTATTACACTATGCCCCATATGTTGTACTTCAGGGTATCAAATAAACACATACACTTACAATATATTTTAGGGCAAGTTGTAGTTTTCTGGGACACCGAGAAAATAGCAACTGCCAATTCCAGGACACATGGGAGAAAATGCTTAATAATCATAAAAGTAAATTAAAAATAAAATAATTAATAAAAATGGATGAAATCACCTGATATCTTGGGGCATTGTGTAATTGGCCACAGGGTGGATACCTTTACATGATTATGACAAATACACAATTCTCCCTAAAAGTCATGTAAATATACATATCTCTCCAAACTGCTGACCTAGACAACATTATATTAACAATAACATCCACGAGCCACCATTATATATGAGAACCATCTAGTAAGAACTACAAAAATAATCTCAAAATGTATATGGTCTTGTTTTGGACAATTACCATGCCCTAACATTACTGTTACAAAATGCTCTAGATATCAAATTTCTTTAAGATTCTCTCTATAAGACAGTTAAAGTGAAAGAAACTTTAAAAGTCCAAAAAACAACATGATAAATTTATGGAATTTATTTATTACATTATAAAATGACATTCTTTAGTTGTTAAAGAACTGAGAAACTTCAGTAGTTATGGATGTTAAATTCAAGCCTAAGTTTAATTATTCTAACTACAAAGCACAACATCTTCTGAAAATAGTACCTGGTAAATACAGAATTAAAAGACCACACCCATACAAAGTCCTGCTTTTATCAGTTATGCAGGCTTCCAAGTGACTCAGCAGTAAGTTTCAAGCCTTATACTTCTAAAAAATAAGGATTTAACACTTGTAGTGAGCAGAACAGAGAGAACATATTTTGTAGTTTTATACTTAACACTAAACAGTTAGATGGATTGCTAGTTACTAAATCTATCAACTCATCCAAAAGATTTTCTAGTATAAATATGATTAGACATAAACATTATCACAGAGAAAAGAACTACAATAATAATAAGTTATTTTAACATTTTTTCTAGATTTACTAATAATAATAGACAGTTTTGATTTTGACAATAAGAAAGATTTATTTCCAATACTTCAATGCATACCTTGATCTGCAAGCATAATAGTTACCTCTGATCTCAAAATGAAATAATCCCATTAAGAAGTCCAGTTCAGATTCAATATTAGAAAGGATCAATGAACATTCTTTATATCCTGATCGCACATTATTTAAAGCTTGATTCTTCTCCCTTTCTGAGTTAAGAATATAAGCATGAGCCAAAGTTTCTGTACCTGTACAGGAGAACCAATGTAATAATCACAGAAGTCAGTTACAGTGTTTTGACCCCAAACAATACAAATAGATAAAAACTATTCAGTTTTAAAACTGACCTTAATGTCTGTGTGCAATTAAAGTTTAATGATCAGATAATTTAAGATTTTTTTTTAAATAACATTTGAAAGCAATACATTAATCATCATGTATCATCATGAATTCATAATGTAAGTCTCATAGCTCTAATAATTTATCTACATTTCAGTTTTAGATAATTGGCATTGCATCATCAGATTCAAAAATGCAAATTTTGGATAACTTACATCTAAGTACTTCTAAATATGTATTGGTTAAACACTCAACCTCTTGTTACAACTTATTTGAAGCAAAATTAAAAAATGAAAGAAGCAAATTATTTTATCAATGATGAAAAGTGTTTTTAACACATCAGACTACCTTGCACAAGTTTCTTAGGGACCAATCCACACTGATAAGCTGTAGATATAGACTTGCATTACAAAGAGCTCGTTGGTACTCTGCTCTGACTGCATTAACATTAAATGCTCTGACTGTATTAACATTAAATACTCTGACTGTATTAACATTAAATACTCTGACTGTATTAACATTAAATACTCTGACTGTATTAACATTAAATACTCTGACTGTATTAACATTAAATATGCCACTATGAATGACCATAGTTATTGGATAATAGCTTATCCTGATTTGCATACAAGAACTATGTTCATGTACTTATGTTCGTATAGCTCATTAACTTTTGATTCAAAATTTAGACAAAAGCCTTACCTTTTTTCATGTTATGGTGGTTTGTGTATGTTTTATGTAGGTATTCAAGCTGAGAAAAATAAACAATAATTAACATAAAAGATAAATTCAAAAGACTGAAACTTTTGTGTCAAACTATCACAGTACAATAACTGAAAATGGTTCACTTTAAAAGAAAACTGTTCATGAATAGCAGAAACGCAACACAAAACTTAAATGTTGAAAACATAATTTTAAACAGTACACACTGAAGTACATCTCGGGGATTATTTACTTTTATATTTATATTTGTTTTAGATAATAATACATAACACATGTTTTTCCTTAAATTGGAAATGATTTGAATATATGTTTATTGTAGGAGTAAGTTGTATATTGAGCTAAAACTCAGTCTTATATATTTTTTAATAAAATAAAATAAAATAATCATAAAAAATTAAAAAGTTATAAAATAAGCCAAAAACAGATGGAAATAAGCATATGGGAATAAAAAAAGCAAAACAAAAATCAGTGTTCTATGCAAAAAAACTATACACAGAAAAAACACATAAGAAAATGACTGAAACAGTTAAGCGTTTTGCACATACAGAGAAAAAATGGTTAGCTACTGCCAAGTTAAACTAATCTACAAATCCAAAACTACTTTTATAGGTCTCTGAGACTTTCTCTACCACTTTAAACTAGGCAGTTACTGTCCATTTTGCCTATATTCATCATGAATACTTTACCCAATACTCAGTATTTTCATTTTTTTTCAATAGACTTGAAACAGTCTTTTTAAATAAAGTATTTTTGAGAGACAGTTTTAATACAATGCATATATAATTCAAATAAGAGCTTTCAGCAGTTTAAATATTATGATGTTTTCTCTTGCAGGTTAAAATATTTACCCTAGCCATTTTTTTAACCAGCCTCTCCAGGTAATTTTCTGCCTCTGAACAGTTCTGAAATTGTAAATAAAGGTTAAATGTTATTATCATAATTAAGATAATGAAAATGAGCGTGATAATAAAACATATTCATTTTTAATTAGTGTCAAATTCTAAAGTGTAAGTGCAACTAACTGACATTGTAGTTATCTCAACAATATCAAAAATGACATTCGTATTTGTTTCTTAATTATTTTCAGGATTTTGAGTGTTTTTGAATCGTTAAGAATAGTTTATTGTGAAGAAACATATTCTAAAATAGTAAATATAGTTGTGACTGTCAGTGTACCTATTTTAAAATGACAGCATATATACATCCAATACAAATAAATTAACACTGAGTTTCACATCTTGTGTGTTAATTTCTAACATAAAAGTTATTGCAGTTTCTCCAATAAAAATGTATTACAATAAAATTTACTTTAACAACGAAGAAATATTTTAATTATTTTATAATGAAGAATACATAAAAGTCTCACAAAACAAGAGAAAAATATATTTTTATACTTACCTGAATTCTATCATTTTCATCATCTGAACTCTTCAGATTTCTGATATCATCTTCTGTCACTTTAATGTACTGCCTAAAAACAACGATGAATTCAGTTAGGGAATCACATTTGGTAGTTTAAAACATCAACGAGTAACAGAAAAAGGGAATGAATCGGAAATATCTCTTCAAGCATTAGATATAGTTTAGATTGTTAGCATAAAAACGTAACTGAGAAAACTAAACAAAACTTACGTTACTTTAAGTTTGTTAATTATCCAGATATGTTTATATAACATTTAAACGCTTCAAGTTTTCTAATTTATAAATGCAGTTTGATATATCAGTCCTGAGTAAATCATAATATAAGTTTTTACATACAACAAATATAATGCAAGTGCTGAATTAAACTACCTACTCTGTCAGTATAACAGAAAACTTCTTTGTTATCGGATAAATATTTGTACAGTTACAACTTTATACGAGATTAGCTTGGCATCACCAAGTCTATAAATAACAAATAATACTCCAGTTATCAGATAATAAAGGAGCTTTTTTGTATTTTTTCAGGTATTTTCAACTACCGGAAATTATTGTTTGTTAAGTTCAAAGCTACGCAATGGTTATCTTTGTTGTTTCCATTACCGTATTGAAAGTTGAAATTTCAATTTTTAATTTTTTTTTGCAGTTTTTTAGCCCTGAGACTTACAGTTGAGCTCTATGGAGGCAGGTGCCAGAATTACGCATTAAACATTTAAAAACGATTACTATATTAATAACTATGATAAACAGTTTCCGATTTTAATTTTTTATTATTATTAAAGAATTAGATAACACACTGGTTATCGATAACGCTCGAAAGAAACAGTTGATATTTCGTACAAGGTAATTTTGAGAAATTGTTCAAAACATCTATTTTCTGGAACGTAACGTGTAACTCATAGAAGCAATAACTAACACAAAAAATAAATCGCCAGGAAAAGGTGGTATAGAAGCCAGCCTTCTAAAAAGAGGCACTCTGAAATTATTTGAATATCTCACAGCAATTTTTAATTTATCAATATATTCTGGATATATCTCGGTTTCTTGGAAGCATGCAAATGTATTAATGTTCGGTAAAAAAGGAAAGCCACCTAATAACTAAATAACTACCGACCAATCAGACTGACCAGCTGTGTAGTCAAAATTCTTGAGAGAACAATCAGTAACAAACTCTACATTCTTGGAGATAACATCAAAATTACCAGAAGAACAAAATGGTTTCAGAAAATTCAGACAAACTACGGATCATTTAGTTAGATTAACCGAAGTGATTGTTGACAGGATTTAATAAACTAGAATGCACTGTTGCTTGCTTTCTCGATATTGAGAAGGCATTCGACACTGTATGGCACAACGGTATCCAGTTCCGAATGCAAGAAATGGGACTATAGCGAGGAACTATTCGTTGGCTGTCAAACTTTCTGGAAAACAGAATATGTAGAGTTAATGTTGAAGGAACATTCTCAGAGTGTTTCACTCCATAAGCTGGTGTTCCTCAAGGAGGGGTGGTTAGCCCTATCCTATTCATCATGTACGTGAGTAATATACCTCAGAAAGATCCAAATAATGTGCACTCATCACAATTCACAGACGATGTCGCAGTCTGGAAATGTGCACCAAAATCAGTAATAGCAGCTACAAACACACAACCACAATTAAACAGAATAAGTGAATACTGTCAAAAATATAGAATCAAAATAAACACAACTAAAACACGAGCAGTATTCGCAAAGTTAATTAAACATAAAAAAGCACAACCTCAGCCAACAAACGGCCTTGCATGGCCAGATGATAAGGCGCTCCACTCATAATCTGAAGGTCGTGGGTTCGAACCCCCATCGTACAAAACGTGCTCGCTCTTTCAGCCATGGAACCGTTATAATATACGTTTAATCCCACTATTTGTTGGCAGAGTAGCCCAACAGTTAGCGGTGGGTGGTGATAACTAGCCACCTTCCCTCTAGCCTTATATTGATAAATTAGATACGATTAACGCAAACAGCTCTCGTGTAGCTTTGCGCGAAATTTAAAAACAGAAAGGCAAACCGATCCTGAAAACATATTTCAATATAGCTGAGCATATCTCTTGCTACAGTTGGCAAGATGCTACACAAATATTTGAAATTACGAAAAAAAGACTTACAAGTAAAAATTACACTGGTTTACAAATAAATTGAGGCAAGCACAAAAATAGTTGTTTTAACCAAATTTGGGGGTGATGAATTCAGATTTGAAATCTGTGTTTACTCCTCACCTCTAGTTGTTTAGATATGCAAACTGTACATTTTGTACACATACTGTACATAAAGGCGTATATGCATTCAGGGTTAATTTCTAATATTGTGTGACTTATGTCTTCTTTTTTAGTTATTATGCAATAAATGTAAGTGATAGCATTACATTATATATATATATAGCTATATATCAAGACGGATCACCAGTTTCAGAAATCAGAGCAAAGACCTTGCTTCATTTTTCGACATGGAAAACCAGTTGTGCTACTGCACAAATGTACCTGGCTTGTTCACTTTCCTTGGTTTGCCACATAATCCTTCAGACTAGCGTCTTTTCATAGACTCTTCCAAGCGAAGTCTCAAGGCTGTGCTTCTGCACAACGGGAATAAATATCCCAGCATTCCCACTGCATAGACTGTCCATCTAAAAGAGTCCTATGACAATATGAGCTTCTTTTAGAAGCTGTTAAGTACAACCAGTACCAGTGGAGTCTGTGTGGGGACCTCAAGGTCATTGGTCTTCTTATGGGTATGGAAGCGGGCTTCACAAAGTACTGTTGCTTTCTCTGTCTCTGGGATAGTCGAGCTGTATCCCAGCATTACAAGCAGAAAGACTGGGGGTCTAGAAGCACTTTAGTTCCTGGCAAACACAGAGTCAAGGAGAATCCTCTGGTTGACAGGAAGAAGGTGCTTCTTCCTCCTCTTCACATCAAGCTTGGTTTGATGAAGAATTTCGTGAAGGCCATGGACAAAAATGGTACTGCCTTCCAACACTTGTCTACTGTGTTCCCAGGTCTCAGTGCTGCTAAGCTCAAAGAGGGCATCTTTGTCGGACCTCAAATTCGAGAAGTGCTGAAGGATTCTGATTTTGAGAAGCTTCTGACCTTAAAGGAACTGAGAAAATGGGAAGCATTTAAGTCAGTCTGTAGTGGCTTCCTTGGTAACACACGCGTACCAAATTACCAAACCTGTATTGAGAAGTTGCTAAAGACTTATGAGGAAATGGGATGCCGAATGTCACTCAAAATTCATTTTCTCCATTCCCACCTCAACTTCTTCCCTCCAAACCTTGGAGCAGTGAGTGATGAGCACGGAGAAAGATTCCACTAAGACATTACGAAGATGGAGAGCAACTACCAAAGCAAATGGAACCCCAGCATGATGGGAGACTTCTGCTGGATGCTCTTGCGTGACATCCCGGAGGCAAAATACACCAGATCATTTAAGAAAACACACTTCTAACTGTCTGCGGTACTATGAATTGTATACATTGTGTCATCCAAGTATATTTATTCCGTCAACGTTCTTTATCTATCCTGTTTTATCTGTAATAAACTGCTGCAACTGTTGAAATAAGCACGTATATACTCTGTATATACTAAAATGAGACTATTTAAAAGCCAAAAAACTAGAGGTGATAGAGCAAAACTGTTTATAAATTTGAATTCAGCACACCCAAATTAGTAAAAAACACCTATTCACATTCTTGCCTCAAACAAAAAATATTTTTTTTGTAAACCAGTGTTTCAGTCTTCCAGTCATACCACGATAACGTCAGCTGTTGTAGAGAGAAATGATATTCACGTGCTGTAGAATGTATCTGGAAAGTTTGCTGCGATCTTCAACCTCGTAGTTCTTCGCAGAAGTTTGTTCCAATGAAAATTTGGTGTCAGGTAATAGGGTGTAAAACCATCCCCATAACCCTGAATATAAAAGTGCGATTATCGTCTGAAAAATTACTCAAGTCTCGTTTATTAGCCAGCAAGCGTCCTGCACAGAAAACCTAAAACCTTACGATCTAACTGAGGGTCGCAGATTTGCATTCCCGTCGCGCCAAACATGCCCGCTCTTTTAGCCGTGGGGGCGTTATAATGTGACGGTCAATCTCACTATTCACTATTTGGCGGTGGTTTGCGATGACCAGCTGCCTTCCCTGCTAAATTAGGGACGGCTAGCACAGATAAACCTCGTCTAGCCTTGCTCAAAATTCAAAACAAAAACAAAACAAATCCTTTGTTGTACGCTTTATCAGCTCAATCAGAATACATCAGTTCAGTAGGGTTGAAACGCCACAATCTCTTCTTAAAGAACATATACCAAAATAACGTGATTTATATTACCATCCGTTTTGTTGCGATGTAACAGTGCATATACTACACTACTATTTGATTAATCAATCTTTTGGCTGATCTTAATATTTGATTAACTAACATTATTTCGTTAGGAAAGTTCTGAGGGAGATAATACTTACTGGATTCCGTTAATCGTTGTCTGGAATGCTTTAAACGTTTGACTCGGGTTTGTAGGCTTAAATGCTTTGCCACTCCACGTGGCTTGAATCAGTTGACGAGTGGAACTGCTTCGAGGACTAAGAGTTTGACCCAGTACAATACCTTGAAAAAAGTTTCTTAATTTCGTTTATGTACATAAGATTATCTGTAACACTGCATTATCTCTATACGTATAATAGAAATATAAGTTTATTATATATAGTTTTTTTACTTAGAGCTCTTATCTCAGTCAAAGAGTTTAGGTGTATAGACAGCTGTAAATGGCTGCCTGCCTATTTCTACAGTGCTCGAAGAACCTTACGACCTACTTCTTAAAGAGCGAGGATTAAAACCAGGATTGTTGACGACAGCACTTCTTTTGCTTTTTATAACCGTATTTAATTACCTCTAAAGTAACTCAGATACCAGCTAATGTGTGAATCAATATCACACAGTCCTTTACAGGTAATGTCCATGGTAACTTACGTACTGTCATTCACTAACCTATAGGACTACACAGAGCAGCGTAGACTCTTAGTTAAAAACGTGGCCGCTAGAAGATAAGAAAGACAAATCCTCACAAACGATTAGAAACTTTCACATCAATCACGGCCAAGCTGACAGAAGCTCGTAGATATTAAGACGGCAAAGATAATTATGAGTCGGTTCATATTTACATACCCGTCACTCCCCTGTTCTAAATTCTACAAAGTTTGTAGCATTTTTATTTTTCGGCAAATTTTCAAACTCCCGTGTTTTTGACGTTAAATCTGTCACATTCAGAATTTGTTTTGTTTTGTAACTATTCTGAAAAAGATTTTTCCATCTCTCTGTATATGTGTTTTCTTATTGCACAGCCATATAAGGCTATCTGCTGAGTCTAAGGAGGGGAGTCGAACAGCTGATTCTAGCGTTGCAAATCCGTAGTCTCACCGCTGTACCATCGGGGAACCCAAGTCTCTGCCTTTAGATTCTCATTCAGTGAATTTTGACAATCCAACAAATCCCAACAAGCTTAATTAATTTAGTTAATACCGTCGAGTCTCACTAAAGAAAAAAAAGAAGGAAAAGTACTCGTCTAAAGTATCATATTCAGACTATTTTACAATATATATGACTCAGTGTAACTGTAGTGATCATCGTATAAGTTTTAAACATTTATCTCAATAAACAGTTATATAGCATATTTGACGATGTATATCCTAACTTTTTTATGATTTTAAGTAAGGCTTTGACTGTTTCTGTTCCAAAAGTCGGTCTCAAATTCTTTGAATTGAAAATCAGATTTTTGAAATTCTTAGGAAAAAGTGCCTTAAAATAACGTATACTAATTCGTTTCAGTTGACTTATTATTTACGCTTTTGTTTTTATTTTGGAAACGAACTTATCTTCTATAATATTTCTGTATTTCTTAGTGTGTTTTTTATAGTTACAATAATTTAATTAAATTGTTGTTGTTGTTTTGAATTAAGCACAAAGCTACACAATGGGCTATCTGTGCTCTGCCCACCACGGGTATCGAAACCCGGATTTTAGCGTGTAAGTCTGAAGACATACCGCTGAGCCACTAGGGGGCTATTTAATTAAAAGTTCAGCTACAAGTATAAAATACTGAAACTATTCACACAGTACCCTAAAGTCATTATCAATTACACACTAATTTTATGTAAATTTCGCTTCACTCACTTAATGCTATATGCTTCTTTTAAAACTTTTCACATCTAAGCATTTTATAAATTTCTGCTCATTGTGTCTTATGAGTGTGGTTTGCTTCCATTTGTTTACAGTTCTGTATGACCTGTATCTTCAACTCCTAGTCGTTTATAATTTCTTTGTCTCATTTTGAACAGGATTACACCCTTATTTTAAAATTAATTCCATATTCTTTTACTTTATATAACTCCCCATTCTTATTATTTCTCTTACAATAGTCTTTCTTATCTTTATTTTTATCTTTCCAGCTTGTCCTCTTTCAGATATAATCTCATAAATTTCTACTTTCTTTAAACGTTCTGTTCGTAAGCCATAACAGTCCATTTTTTTCTTATTCCTTTTGTAATAACTTTCAACAATGTTTGGCCAACTTCCTTCAATATGTCTGAAATATATGCATAAATTCTATTCGTTGTCCTCATCTGCCTACACCCATCTGTCAAATGTAATGGCGCGCGTTTCTATCTAGCACCAAAACGCTTGCTTATGTTATATATTTTCGTTGTATTTTTTATTTTTCTACCTTTCTCAATACACACGTTCCTGCTCCACAGTTAATAAAAGCATTTACCAAGTTAAAGTACAAATACAACTGTCTATCTATATCCTGGGTTCTGATTCTTTTAGCTGCATTCCGTGTTGCTTTCACTGCTTGTTGTGCCTTCACCTCAATAAACTTTACTTATTCTGTTGCTTCACTCCTGTTATTGGCTCAGTGTCTCAGATTTTAATATTTTCTGACTACCTCTATGCGCTGTTCTTTCTATTCCCATTTTTCGTTCTTTCTTCTCTGTTTGTCTTTTACAAAAATATCACAACCATTGATTTGTCTGAAATTTAAAGTAGTTTAGTATTCTCTGTATATTATTTAAGTGACTCTATGCTTGTTCATTACTTTATTTATTATTTAAGTGACTCTATCTATGCTTGTTCATTACTTTATTTATTATTTAAGTGACTCTATCTATGCTTGTTCATTACTTTATTTATTTGTCATGTGGAAACTTCGGATGAAAATATTTTTTACTTATTACTTTCCATTCAGTATTCTTTCATCCATTCATATTTTAAATGGTTTATATTTAGTGATTTTGTCTGTTTCAAACTCGAAACTGTACTTGAGCTCTTTCTACTGTAAATATCTTCGGGATGAAGTCCTGATATTTAGCATTATAAGTCCAAGGAACCCATGGGAGAGGAGTTACATTGAGTTACAAAACTTCTGTAACTTCTTTCATTGCTCCAAAGATATACAATCTTTCTTCATTTACTTAATTTTATCCATCATTTATTTAACATTAATATGGATCGCAAGGAATTATACAGAATCCAAACAAAACTTTCGGGCGAAAATCACCGTAAAGAACATAAAATTCATGCAGCATTTTGAAACCTTTGCTATTGACTGCTAAAGCTGTATGCATGTAAAATTTACAAAAAGTGCGCATGTTGGATTTATAACAAAACAAAAACCGTTCAGAACGTGCCGTTTGTAATTTCTCTGCTTCTTATTGTTATTCTCTTCCCAGCCTACAACAACAACAACAAAGCGGCTTGGCACATTGCACTCAAACCTTCTGTAGAATACTAAATGAGGTATTGTGAATGTCATAGAGGTAGTGAAAAGTCTGTTTCTTTTATATTTTACATTGGATGAAAACATCCTAATCCTAGTATGAAGAATGTTATTGTTACATTTTGAAGCTAGCTTTCTTAGAAACATAAGAAGTTTCTTTGAAGTGAAGGAAGAATTAGCAGCCAATAATAGACGAACCTTAAATGGCTGTAACCTGTAGATACTGAATGCTTTGTACACTATACAATCGGTGTCTGTATGGAACCAATCCTTATATTATGAATCAAGTGAAAAAGTAAAAGAAATCGATACATATAATATAAAATTTTATTATACACATTCGTGGGTTAATTACTTTAGGAAACACGAAGGTTTATCTGAAGTGATGTTTTATATGTATGTTTTTATTTAAAAAGACTTCTTCTCTACTGGTAAAATTATATACACGCTTAGTCTAGGTGTATATTTGTCCAATGCTGTGCATTATATATAGATAGTTTAGTTACACGAAAACAATAACTTCTCACTAAATTCTCAATCTATTCTCCATGACAATCTCCATCCGGAGTTCAACATTTTATATCTCGAAATAATGTGATCAAATAGTCAATAACTACAGTAAATGATCATGAACCGTACAGCATGAAAAATGAGCCAGCAAACAAGATAAAAAATAAGATTTTAAAAACCTGAAAATAGTTGTGGTAAAAAATATTAAAACAAGATTGGAGTTACTGCAAAGATTATTTACTTAAACTACAAATTATTATTTTAACTCTAACAACTGTAATTCTAGGTAACAGCATACAAACAAACAAAACAGGTTTGTAGTTTGAGTAAATAAAGAATACAGAACCTCTAGCCTTGTTGGCTTCTCTTTATCACGATCCCGATTTGAAGGTTTTTAAATTCCTAATTTTTTGTTTAAGTTGTGGATACATCTCTTTCATTATATCCAGCACACTTCTAAATATTTTTTCCTATGTTTTCCACTTTTTCAGAAGTCTTTCTTAACAGCTTTTACTAGTTTTACATTAACCATTTTATCAAAAACAACTTTCCCTGTGCGAGGTTCAGTTTTTAGATAAACACGTGGTTTTAGACCATTACTTTCCGTAGCAGTATGACATTTCTTAACAGATAATTGCTAAGAATATTTCATGTTCTTGAGTTGTAAGAAACATTAAATAAAATAAATGCTTTTGTGTGTGTGTGTGCTTTCAAAATTTGTTCATTATTGTAATTGATTATTGATCTTAATATAAACATATTTCTCAACAAACTTACTTAATAACATTCGTTTCCAGGGTGAAACAAAGATAACTCATTGTGCCCCGTGTCAATGCCTCGTGGAAATTCTTTAGAAGCAAGGGGGATATCTATGGTCACATGGTACCATTATTGATGTTATAACCTCTATGAAGTCATGCGTGAGTTCCCTTGCTCTTTTATTTTATTTTTCTTCCTGATCTTACCAACGCTTTCGCTCAAGTTCATATAAATCCTAGAAGTTCATGGAATTCCGAAAACCTTTTCTCTTTCGTATTCATTCTTGCATCTTAGCACTTTTTATCTTTTCCTCGATTTCAAACAAATAGACTATCATGTAGCTTTGTGCTTAAACATGAGATAAACAATTCCCTGTCACCTGTGATTCCTACTTGTATTTCCTTCCACAACCTTTCTTTATTTCGTCTTTCCCAACAATTTTTCTAGCACTTTTAGTCATCACTTTTGATTTTCAATCTTCCTCTCAAAAATATTAATCATCAGTTATTATATCATCTTATCTTACACTCATCTTCGTCCTTCTCTCACTCGTTCTTTCGGCCATTTCAAGGAATTCCTCTTTTATCCCTCTATTTCGTACTAATTCGTATATCATTTTTATTTTATTTACACCCTTTCATATTTTTTCTTTCATTGAAACTTCGTTTTTCTTTTTATTCGGGTTTTTCTGCAATAAATGTTAGCTTCTTTATTTGTTTGTTTGTTTTTTGGAATTTAGCACAAAGCTACTCGAGGGCTATCTGTGCTAGCCGTCCTTAATTTAACAGTGTAAGACTAGAGGGAAGGCAGCTAGTCATCACCATCCACCACCAACTCTTGGGCTACTCTTTTACCAAGGAATAGTGGGATTTACCGTTACATTATAACGCCCCCACGGCTAAAAGAGCGAACCCATGACCCTCGGATTACGAGTCGCACGCCTTACGCGCTTGTCCATACCAGGCTTGTAATGTTAGCCACTTTCCTTCTTGTATTCCTAACCAATCACTCAGTGATTTCTAATAGAACAAACCTATCTGTTTTCATTAGTAATATTTTCCTTTTTCTTCTAACTCTTATGGGTTTTTTTCTCTTCCCTCGGTGAGACACCAGTAAGTCTGCGGATTTACACCTTTATAATCAGCGGTTCGATTCTCCTTCGTAAACACAGGTGACAGCTCGATGTGGCTTTGCTATAAAAAACACACGGACTCACTCTTTATAGTTTCTCTAAATATCATATTTCCTTTTCAGCTTCTAATTTTTATGTTTCAGTTTTTTGAAGGGTAATTATACTAAGATTTCTATTTTATGTCTTGAATTTATTTCAAAAATTATATCCTTCCTGTTTTCCTTTTTTCTCTCTTTTGTTTCAAATCCACATACGAGTTATCCAATTGACTGTTTTTCTTCTTTCATTATACTTTTCTTTTAAAGGTTTTTATCATTCTAGTCTGCTTCCATTATTTGTATATAATCTCCTTTTATTTTATATGATCAATGTTGAGTAAATTAGCATTTTAGTCTCTTTCCAAAAACGTTCCTCTCTGGTTTTTTTTTTACTTTGGAAACCATATTTTTGAAACAACACAAGATATCCTTCCTATCTTTCTCCCCAGCTATCGATAATAAGCTACTTTATTAGGTTTATTCAACTTTAATACATTTTATTTAAACATCTTTTTCTGCTATTTTCAAATACGTTTTATACACCAGACCTTCCACACTTTCTTCACATGTCTTCTCTTCAAAACTTTCTCCACATATATCTACTCTTCAACACTTTCTCCACATATATCTACTCTTCAACACTTTCTCCACGTGTCTTCTCTTCAAAACTTTCTCCACATATATCTACTCTTCAACACGTTCTCCACATATGTCTTCGTATACAGCTTGACATTTTTTAACACTTTCGACCAGAGCCTTACTCAGCTACGTCTAACGACTGTCAATATGCTACAGTGACACTTCTTTCTTTTTTTTTTGAGAAGTAAGTTGAATTTATAAAAGTGTGTTTCAAGAACTTCCTGTGAGAAAGCGGTAAGTTTACGACCTTACAACATTAAAATCCGCGGTTCGAATCGCTGTGGTGGGTACTGCTCAATGTGCTCTGGTATACAAAAATATCCAACAAGTTTAAAGGAAACACATTTAATATAACTAATAATTTAGCTACAGGAACGAAATTTAGACCTTCTTTCCAATTATAGGAAACATTTTTAATAATGTTTCACATTTTGCTAATTAATGTGCTTTCTCCAGTTAAATTCAGTAATATAGGACCCAGCATGGCCAAGCGTGTTAAAGCGTTCGACTCGTAATCCGAGGGTTGCGGGTTCGAATCTCGGTCGCACCAAACATTCCCGTCCTTTCAGACGTGGAGGCGTTACAATGTGCGGTAAATCCTACTATTCGTCATTAAAAGAGTAGCCCAAAAGTTGGCGGTGGTCGGTGATGACTAGCTGCCTTCCCTTTAGTCTCACACTGCTAAATTAGGGACGGTTAACGCAAATAGCCCTCGAGTAGCTTTGCGCGAAATTAAAAAAACAAACAAACAGTTCAGTTGTAAACAAATCCTAAAGTGCTTGCACAACAAAATCTGCGAAGTTGTTACGCAACAATTCAGTATTTTTGTGTATTTAAGAAACTATGTTCATCTGATTATTGCTGTTAACAATAATCCATTTACTTACAGAGCTTTTCCGGAAAACCACATTACGTGTAATTTTAAAGGTTTGACATACATTTGTATCAGGTCGTGTTGTAACGTTTTACACCATTCATCCTTGCAGATAAGAGTATATGGTTCACAGTTGCGCTGTTTTGACTTTTCATGCTATCTAATAACACGTTGTGCTGCGTCAGATTACACTTCAAAAAGTTCATTTTTGTCTTGATCATGGAGGTATTCCATTAAATCTACATATTAGTTCTGAGTTGAGTTATGGGATTAATCTCAAGGTATCATGATCCCATAAAAACTGAAAACAGAAAAATATAATTTTCATCTATCCTGACTATGATAGCTTTAGTTACAAGAGTTTCATAGAGTCTTCTCTGCTGTTAAGAAATATTTTAAATCGTGTTTCATATTTAATTATTCTTTGTGCTTTAGTCTGGACGATTTAGGGTTTTAAAGGAAGTATTTACTTGTTTAATTTGATAATTATGATACCACTAGTCTTCATTTTTTGGTTCTTGCTATCCATAAGTTACAAGTGTTCCATAGAGTCTTCTCTGCTATTAAGGAATATTTTAAGTACTTTTTCACATTCAGCTGCTCGACGTGCTTTTAGCCAAGATTATTTAAGGTTTTAAAGAAAATAGTTTCTTGCTTCATTGGATAAAACTGCATCCTTACACAATTTGTTAAGGCCGTCATATATATAAACTTCAGCTGTGTCGACGACTCGACATTGTTATTTTCCTCTTATCTGTACAAGTAGCTTTCATAAATCTAGTTTGGAAAAATAATTTTCACCACGTATATACTCTTAATTTCAAACCAAGTCAAAAGTCAAAGCTTAACTTTATTAAAGGCAGCTTCTCCATTCTATCAGACTGGTGTTATTACACACATTTTGTTTACGGTCTAAAGGATACAGACAATTATTATAAAAGGACAAAATGACACTCGGTTTAATGTTCAAAAGATTACACAAACAATTCAATTACATTTTTAGACTGGGATTAATCCTCAATCTAATTTTAACCATCAAGAAACACTTGATCGTTACTTCTCAAGTAAAGCGTGAATTTAATCTAACTCTGTTAAACAGGTTTTATGGTTTACTTCCACACCATGCAATTTCACCTAATCTTTTGAAATATTCTGAACTCCACCACCACTGAGGGTCTTGAGAAAAAGATATTGCAGTAAACCGTTTAGCTGTCAACCAGCTTCTTGCTCAACTGGGTAATTCTTTCCACTCTTCTTAGGAATTTATTCCCTTTCATCTTCGTGTTTTAGAAATTTTTTCTCAGCTTATATGCTATCTCAGTTTTCTTGCCTTTCTTATAGAAGTATTCGGTCGTTTAGTTTGTATCTCACGAACATTAATTCTGTTCTGTCAGTCTTGAAAGAGCACTAAATTTTTAGTGTGTTTTTCATGAAAGTTAATTTTGTCGCTCCCCTGTTTCACAGCGGTATCTTTCCAGACTTCCAACGTTAGAAATCGAGTTTCGATACCCATAGTGGGCAGAACAAGGATAACCCATTGTGTAATTTTGTGCTTAATCTCAAAGAAAGAAACTAGAAGAAAGCAAGTATTTGTTACTGCGTACCTCAGGAATATTAACCATATCCAATCAGACTTGAAGATAATGGAACTTTTAATATGTACCTCATGAATATTAACCATATCCTATCAGACTTGAAGATAATGAAACTTTTAGTATGTATCTCATGAATATTAACCCTGATTTCTCAATTTTCAAGAGAGTCCGAAACTTTCAGTGTGTATTCCATGAACATTAACACTAAATTCTTAGTCTCGAAGGGAACACGAAACGTTGTACATGCAGCAAATATTAATTCTTATTTCTCAGTCTTAAAGAGAACAAGAAAATTTCAATATTCTTGGTATGAACATTAGCTCTAATCTTCGTCTTGAAGAAAGCACGAAATTTCGAAAATATAATCGTTCGGGAGACTTACCTGAATAAGCTAACAGTTAGGAGGTTATCCAAGATAAGTTAATAGTTATAGGGTTATCCAAGTGTTGAAAGCTTTGTTGAGGTCTAAAAAGCATACTACTTTGTAAGTTGTATTGAGTTGGTTTTACTAGGTCTATTTTGGCTTCGAGGAAGTTTATGCTTATTTTGAAAAATAAAGTATATTTTATTGTGTTTGCAGTTAATGGAGGTACAACATGTAATGATTTTGTTTCTTTGTCTACTAGGGAGACTTAGAATTTGTTGAAAATCGGTATTTTACTATAGACAGTTCCTTTTGTTAAATGTTGGCATACAAAAAAGTGTTTGTTTTGTTCAATTTTGCGAAAAAGCTAACTCGGACCATCTGCATTAGTCGTTTCTAATTTTGAAGAGATAGATAGACAAGAGGGATGACGACTAACTAGTCAACATCACTGACCACCTATTGTTGAGCTACTAACAAAATGTGGCATTTAACATCGCATTATAATGGCTTTATGGCTGAAAGAAAAGAGTATGTTTGGGGATGGGATTCAAACCTGCGGTCCGCAGAACGAGAGTACAGCGCATTAACCACAAGATATTCTAACCCATTACTTTTATTACATCTCATTGTTATAGTTTATTTGTCCCTCCAGTAGAACAGCGGAAAGTTTATGGGCTTACAATGTTAAGATACCAGGTTTGATTTTCTGCCGTAGACACAACAAATCTCACCATATATCTCTTCTCTAAATCAAAGAAACAAACAAGCAATTTGTTTGTCTTGGCACAAAGCTGCAGAGGAAACTATCTGCGATCTGCGGATTTTAACGATGTAAGTCCAATAGAAACAACAACAAAAAAATTGTTATTCAGCACCGCAGAGATGAGAATAAAAACTAAGGTAAATGTGTTTTTCACATGTGCATTATAAGTCTTGTCGAAATATTTTCTCTCTGTCTGTGGACACACCTACTCCTAAACCAGTTGACTGATTCAGACTAAACTAGGCATGCTAACTTAGTAGACCAAAAGTAAACCAAATTTATGTTAAACTTTTCAGTATATTGAAAAAAAATAGTTTATAGAATAATCCCTATAGCGTCAAGTGCAGAAGTTATTGTGAAGAGCTGAGTTTTAAACAAAGCTCACACTATAAAAAGGGCCTGGCATGGCCTAGCGAGTTAAGGCGTGCGCTTCGTAATCTGAGGGTCGTGGGTTCGCGCCAAACATGCTCGGCCCCCCAGCCGTGGGGGCGTTATAATCTTACGGTCAATCCCTGGCATGGCCAAGCGTGTTAAGGCGTTCGACTCGTAATCCGAGGGTTGCGGGTTCGAATCTCAGTCGCATCAAACATGCCCTTCTTTCAGCAGTGGGGACGTTATAATGTGCGATAAATCCCACTTTTCGTTGGTAAAAGAGTAGTCCAGGAGTTGGCGGTGGGTGGTAATGACTAGCTGCCTTCCCTCTAGTCTTACACTGCTAAATTAGGGACGGCTAGCACAGATAGCCCTCGAGTAGCTTTGTGCGAAATTCCAAAACAAACAAACAAACACTACAAAAAATAATTTTATAAATCAAATATTGTAAATAAAGTTTTCAGCATTTAGACTTGTTTCTCATAATAACCAAAATATATAATAATAACGTATCTAGATACAACACTGAATATGATGATAAGTGTTTGGGTATGTTTGCGCTACCTGGAGGCTCAGACAACTCGGAGAATGAATGAAATCTTATAAGGGTGTTTTGGTTGATGAGCTGAGGGGTGGGTTTCTCTCATTTTTGTTTCACTTGTTTTGCTTATTTTTCGTAACACACACACACACACACACATATATGTATATATATATGTAACATTGAAAGTGGTTATCATTTCATTCATGTTTTGTGTGAAAATTCCTCACATTCACGAACAGTTCCGTCAATAATCACTTTTCATCAATTTAACTTAGATATAAAATCCCTTTTAATACACACATAATATTTTATTCTAATGATACGATAACGAGCTAGCAGTAGGCGACTTGTTCTTATAATTAATGTAGGTATTAACGAGTGTTGTGCGTTTTCTTATACCAAAGCCACATCGGACTACCTGCTGAGTCCATCGAGGGGAATCAAACACCTGATTTGAGCGTTATAAATGAGTATACTTACCGCTGTACTTGCGGGAGACAGTGTGTTAACGAGGCAAGATTCATTTCCATCATGCATACAGTAACAGTCTATTTCGCGTAGAAGCTCGTTTATATACATATTATTATGAAACTATTTTAGGGTTGTATGAATGAGTTTGTCAAGTAATGGTTGTATATTAACATATTTGTGTAGGAAGGACAATAGTGTCGATTTGGGTATTCTGAATGCTAAATTAGGACTGAATTTTGTATTTTTTTGTCATTTTATTTCTTTCTGTGTGAGTGCAACATATATCCATGCCGGTGATGCATGTTCGATGAAGGACATCATGTATGTAGTGTATATTTTATGATGGTTTCAGTTGATGTTCCTTTATTATTACTCAACCAAGAATAATTTGTGTGTTGTTAAGTGTTCTTGAAAGTATTTAAATGTTCTATTTGATTAAAAAATTAATTTTAAATTTAATCGATCAAATGTACCAAATTCAAACAGAAGAAATCTTAACCACATCTCTAGTGTAAAATGAGCTGCTTTGAACAAGAAATCATGTAACTGCTTTGCCATTTATACCAAGTTTATCGACTCGACTTTTATACTCCTCACTTTCAATCCATCTCCTTTAACTTACAACAAATTTTCTTGTGGAATGAATGCTATTGAAAATTTTTGTAGTTACTTTCTTCATTTTTAGCAAAGCTTTCTGTCTTTTCTGCGTTTTCAAGGGAAAACGCACATAACCTGCAAAACTTTTATGGCAAGACATTTAAACTGCACTACAAGAGTTTGAAAATGAAATCTCATTATGGAGTGAGAGTTCACTTGTAGACTTTCACAGTATTTGTCGGGTTTTCACCACGGTCAAAGCTGGATGTGCAAATTGTCGCTCAAAAAATGAGTCAAATTACATATGTATTTAATTTTTATTTGTCTCCCCCTTTTTGAAAGACTAGTTTGATATAATTCTTATTTTTCTTGTAAATGTATTAATAATTTCCTTCAGGTTCACAGTATTACTTTATTTTGTATCAAAATGAGTCATAGATAAATACATTTCAGTGGATGCGCACGACTGGCGGGAGGGTTTGAAAGTAAATCATACAGGTGACGAATTGTTTTTACAAATATTAAAAATAATGTTATAGTGTAATGCTACGAAAGTATAGAACAGCTAAGTGACCTCCTCTCCAGTGGTTCAGCAATAAACCTGTGGTCTTCCGACACTAAAATTTAGATTTTAATACCCGTGGGGGAGAATAGATAACCTACTTTGCGATTTTCTCCTTAACCATAAATAAAACAAATTATGGGGAGGTATAACGAGGGAAATAATTTGTTTGTTTTTTGAATTTCGAGCAAAGCTACACTAAAGCTATCTGCGCCAGCAGTCCCTAATTTAGCAGTGTAAGACTAGAGGGAAGGCAGCTAGTCATCACTACCCACCGCCAACTCTTGGGTTACTCTTTTACTAACGAATAGTTAGATTGACCGTGCCATTATTACGCCCCCACGGCTGAAAGGGCGAGTATGTTTGGTGCGACGGGGATTCAAACCCACAAACCACCTGACCATGCCGGGCCGTTTAGATTATTATAGAAAAATATTCATCAAAACTTATCTTTATATATTTTAATGGCTCAATAGCAAGTCTCACAACTTAAAACACTCAAATTCGGGCTTCTATACCTGCACTGAGTAAGAGCATGGATAGTCTATGCACGTTTTAAATCATTATACTTTGTAATGACATCATTATCGGAAATTTCATTGTAAGTTAATACAGGATCATTTGTAACGTTAGTTATTTCTTTCTTAAACTTAATCACAGAAGTAACTTTCATTTCATCTCTTATTATTGTATTAATTTCAATTATTTTTTTTCTATTTATTATACATATCAGATTGTAACAATCTAAGGCGACACCTTTTAATCCGTTTTATTGCTCTCGTTAAAATAAAATTTCTTGTTAAATTGTACCGAAAGTTTTTGATAGATCTACAAAAATTACATATGTTATATGCTGTCGTTGTCGATAAAGCCCTTTAGTTTATCATTTACCTTCTCTAGTGCATCTGTGATCTGAATTTATCTGTATTTAAACAGAGAATAATTTTTTTACGAATATTTCTTTACTTTCATTTTCAAGAAGTTTTGATGTAACTTGGTAATTTTTTAAATATCTTATAATTTTGGTGATTTCGTATTAACCGGATCATGTTAGGTACACTGTATGTACAGTCATATTTATTTTTTTTATGTCATATGTTTAATTACTTGATCTAAACGTAAATAGAGCACAGATATACCATTGTGCAGCTTTGTGCTTAATTATAAACTTTCATATTTTGCTGGACTTGAGGATTTTTTCATTAATTTTATTAATTAAAAATATATTGTTTTTAATATTAGTTTTACTGTCAAATATGTTTTATTACAGTAATATATTTTTGTCTGTTTCATAAGTTCTCCTCAGATCCTCAGAGCTTTTAACTTAAAACAATTCAACGTTTTTTATAATGTTATTTTTTTATTTTTCTATACATTTAACTCCTGTATTAAACATATTTTAATAGTTCACTTATCATTCGTGGCTTTAATTTATTCCTCTATTTTGACATATTTCATAGATTACGTAATTATATTCTGCAATAACAAAATATTTATACACATCTTGTATACTTAACTTTAGATAAATACCATCAAAATTAGCTTCTTTTTTATTAACATGTTTTTATAACCTGCTTTTATTTAATGTATTGTAATTATTCTACACATTTACATTTATATTTTTTTTTGTGGAGTAATACGCCTCCCAGTGGCTCAGCGGTATGTCTGCGGACTTACAACGCTAAAAATGGGGTTTTGATACCCGTGGTGGGCAAAGCACAGATAGCCCATTGTGTAGCTTTGTGCTTAATTCAAAAACAACAAAAACACTTGTAGTTATAATAATTGCAATTCTAGTTTTTGTAATTGTTACTATTGCGTCTACTTTATTTGTTCTCTGCGTATTGAGTTCGGACAGTGTAATTCTAACACTAATAAGGTTATTTTGTAAATAGCTATCCTGAGGATAATAAGGACCGTTTATATAGTTCTAGTTTGAAAGTAATAAGGCTAATATATACGATTTACTTCTGATGGTAATAAAGTTAATTCTTCTTCTACGGTTAGTTCAGTTAATTCGTAGTGCTGTTTTGAAAATAATAAAACTAGTTCGTTTAATGCTCTTCTGAGGGTAAAATGGCTAGTTCATATTGGTTCTGAATTATAACTGTCAGATAGTACAGCGTATGTTGCTCTTTCCTGGAAATAATAAGATTTTTCCACTAATACTTTTTTAAATAAGTAATATTGAGAATATTATTGTTTACAGTTGCGCTGTATAGATATCTTATAACTTCAAACAGTTGAACATTATTGTAAACTAGTATAATATAACCGTATTCCGCTACGTGGGGTTCAACCCTTTCCCTCGTTGGCCCCGCATGGCCAAGCGTATTGAGATGTGCGAATCGTAATCTGAGGGTCGTGGGTTCGCATCCCCGTCGCACCAAACATGCTTGCCCTTTCAGCCGTAGAGGCGTTGTAATGTGACGGTCAATCCCACTATTCGTTGGTAAAAGAGTAGCCCAAGAGTTGGCGGTGGAAGGTGATGACTAGTAGCCTTCCCTCTAGTCTTACACTACTAAATTAGGGACGGCTAGCACAGATAGCCCTCGAGTAGCTTTGTGCGAAATTCAAAAACAAAAAAACGTTCCCTCGTTATAAGTCACTGAGCCCAGAATGTATGACATTTGCTTGTGTTGCTTGAGCACGAGTGACAAGTTAGTCCCATTAGCTTATAAATGATAAGGTGGACACAATTTTAAACATAACGATCTTGGGATCCGGATGGGGGATGCCAAAAACAGAAAACTTAATGCGGCCCCAAAAACCTTCTCTTGTACTATGTTAATACTTAGGAAAACTTCTAAAACGTTTTACATCTAAGTCTGTTAGTTACAGAACTGTGGGACATACATGCATACAATATTACAAGCTGAATGAATATAGGATAAATTATTTAAAAATAAATAGAAATCTAATTGAACAACTTTCTGTGCAGGTTTGACTTCATTTTAGAAACTTAGAACACGATAGCATAATCTTGCGATTGACAACAATAGGGTTAGATATCGATGTGGAAAAAACAGCATCTTATGTATGTAATTTTACAAAGTTCAAAAGTTATTTATCTGGCTGGGTCATCTGTTGTCGTATTTTCCTTTCAAGTGCAACAAAATGATTCATAATTTATAACACTAATATGTAGGGTTTGATTCCCGTGATAAGTGGGCACAGTACACATAGATAGCTTGTTATACAACCTTATGCTGAACACCAAATAAAGTTTACATTCAATTTTATAAGATTTATAAGTCCTTTAAGAGGGACTCTATTTTATACAAAAGATATTAACTTACCCTGACCAAGTGGTAACGTTTTATTTTTGACATTTTCTATCTTCTTGTTAGAAGTTGACGTTAACAACCCTTCTGCAGAAGCTGTACGACGGTGAGAGAACGTTTTTTCTGTACCTTCAACTGTGCACGATGTCTGACGAGTGAGAAGGTCTTCTGAGCTTTTGGCCTTTGAAAATTCTTTCATGGGCATTCTTCGTCAACAGAAAAGGAATTCGGCAAAAATTTGAACTTCTTAAGGAATTATTTATTTGGTAAAAAAAAATCAGTTGTTGTAAAAAAGGTAGACATATGCATTAAATTAATGTTTTAGCATTTTCAAGAGGTAATGATAAATTCGTGTCGAGAAGTATAAATAGGTTCTAGACACTCACGTTGTTGTCCAAATTATAATACATGCACTGTTACTAGCATTGAAATATAATACATGCACTGTTACTAGCATTGAAGCTATTTAGAAATTAGAATGAAAGCACAAACACCGTGACTGGTCTACTAAAAATTCTCTGTAACGTACAAATATGACGTTGGGTGTTATTAGAAACCAAACGTTAACATGATGAGAAGTATCTCGAATAGATTAGTTTGTGGAGAATTAAAGATATGATGTCTTACCTGTTCAGTTTTATTTTTTGTTAAAAAGCTGTCTTCACGCAGAGAAACTAACACTGTCTGTGACAATACCACATGTAGCTGTACCTATTTGTTTGCGTCTTATCATATCGGTTGGGTTCAAAGGGCGAGTGCGATTCGAATGTCGATAGTATAGGTAAACTTGTGTTTGCGTGCAACGTAATAAGAGTTTTTAAAATGAAGTGATAAACATAGGTTTAGGGTTACATTATAAATGTAAATCAGTATATTAGTGTTATTTTTCTTTTCTTTAAACAAGAAATAATAATTTAGTGAAAACACTGATAAAACAAAAAAATTGACAAATGTTCGTATTTACTGGAAGGCTTACCTTGCAAAGTGATGTGTCTTACACAAACAAATAAGTTCTGGTTTGATAGCTATACTTCGTAAATTATGAACACAGACTCGTTTTTGTAAAGGTAGACGTTCTGGTAGAGCAAGTTAAAACATGGCTGTACCTGTTAGTTCTTCTTGACATAAAAACATGATGATACATCTAAAATAGTATGATTAACACATATCTTTGTCCTGTAAATCATAGTTAAGACAACCCAGTAAACACTCAATATTTACAGGTGTACGAGTCTGGTAGTCTTGATTCCGGTCAGGTCAAATGACTTTACCTTTTGATATATTTCCAATGATATATATGTATATATTTGTATACCGTCATGATTTTGCGTAATAAAACAGAATAAAATATGTACTTATACCCTCCTGTTTGAGTGTAAAAAACATACGGCAAATTTAATACATACACGGTTTTTCTGCCTGTGGTTATACGGCGATATTCTTCAGAAGAGATGTGTATTGGTATATTAACTTATTTCAGTAAAGTTATATAATTTCATAACTTCCAAAGTTTTGTTTCTGATTTAATAACAAAATGCTATACAATGGTATACAAATGTAATTGCGTTTTTGCTTTTTTTTAACGAGTTTTTATTTATTTTTTCCTGAGGCATGTAAAAGTTTAGTGATTGTTTACTCTGAACGTAAATGAAGTAACACTTATTCACTACTTATTGAGAAATGTAAAGCAGTAATATTTATCTATTGTTTATTGAGCAATATAAAAATATCAAAATTTAGTAATTTTTTATTGAGGAATGTAAATAAAAATAAAAACATTTAGTCATTATTGACCAGGAACTGTAAAAATATCAAAATTTAATAATTTTTATTAAGAAATGTAAAAACATTTAGTCATTATTGACTAGGAAATGTAAAAATATCAAAATTTAATAATTTTTTACAAAGGAATGTCAAAAATAGAAACATTTAGTCATTATCGACTAGGATATGTAAAAGTATCAAAATTTACTATTTCTTTATTGAGGAATGTAAAAATAGTAAAATTTAATAATTATTTACTAGAAACGCTAAAGAAGTAACATTTATTGATTGTTTACTTGTGTGGGGAATGTGAAAATAACAACACTTTGTGACTGACTTTTAAACATAAACTACTTTGATTCATAAGAATTTAAACTGACAAAGCTAAACAGCTTCCTCTGATACATTTCTTATTACACTAGCGGTCAGTCTACGAATTTACAACGCTACAATCAGGAGTTCGATTCTCCTCAGTGAACTCAGCAGATAGCCTGATGTGGTTTTGCTATAAAGAAAACCCACGTAAACACCCTAGCGGGCCCCCCAGTGGCTCAGCGGTATGTCTGCGGACTTACACGCTAAAATCCGGGTTTCGATACCCGTGGTGGGCAGAGCACAGATAGCCCATTGTGTAGCTTTGTGCTTAATTCAAAACAACAACAACACCCTAGCGGTAAGTTATTTTGAATATTTTTTCTTTTTTATTATAATTAACATAGTATATTACTAGATGTCGCTACAAACACAAATTAAAAATATTTTTTTTTGCAAAGAACTGCAACTACCTTTTAAAATATCACTAATAAAGTATTCATTACATGGAATAACAATCTAAATAAAAACGCAAATGTTTAAATGATGGGTGACTTAAGCAACAAAGAAAACTACCGCACAGTTGGAAATAAATATCAAACTACGCTTGTTAATATCTTTTCAAAGTCGTAATATTTTTGATGTCATGAAACGTTAGTTATAAGAAAATGAGGTGTATTAAAAAGAATTAAGCTAAAAAGGAAAATAATGAAAATTAATCAAATTGTTCAGAAAATATTTTTTTCCAATATATTCTTTATGAATATTAGTAGTTCTGCCTATAAATCCCCCACGGTTCAATGGCAAGTTTATAGACTTGCGAAACTAAAATCTCAGGTTCGATTACTCGCAGGGGACAGATGTAGATAGCCCAACGTATACATTTACCTTTAAAAAACATGTTCAAATTCACTACGATACTTCCAAACAATGTGCAAACAAGAACTATGAGATGGATTTAAAAAGCTTTTTAAGAAGTATTGATTTATTTACATTTTTTGGGAAGAAAAAACAACCTTAAAAGTAAAATTATCAAAAAACCAACTCTTAGTGTTCGTTTTTTCATCAAACTCCTTCGTAATTTTCAACCGACAGAATGGGTATAGCGGAAACGTTGTTTTTCAATTAGAAAACAAACAAACAAGAACAAAGGTTATTAATTATTGTAAAGACAACAGAATAATTAAAAATTTTCACGAAGGTTCCTTTGTTTGTTATTTAGCACAAAGATGCACAGTTGGTTGCTGTGCCTGCCACAGGGAATGACAGTCGAATTTTAGTGTCCTAATCTGTCAAGCATACATACGGCTTAGCCATTGATTTGCTACCACAAACACGCCACCAGCTGAAATAAAATTTTCCATTCATTTTTTTCTCTCATTAGTTTCGAGGAATACTTTCCACAATTAGGAACCATGGATTAAACCAAAGCAGATAACAAATATTAACTTCAATTTCAATTCACGAATTCCTATTGTTGGTTTAGGTAAAACTCTTTTAGTGGTGATTCTAACCATCGTTGATTCTGAAGACTAACATCACTGGTTATAAGGAATTGGTGAAGAAATTTTCAATAAATCTTATAGACTGTATTGCCGAATTAAGGGTATTAGGAAATTTGTTGACGTTAGTATTGTTATGAACTACAAATAGTGGTGTATATAAAACATTTTCATTAAAGTACGATTGACGTCAATACTGAAAGTAGTCAATCAATCTGTTGACAATTTAAAATAATATTTTACCTTGGCTAAACAGTCTTAGTAACTTGAGCTGTGTCCTTTTCTTGATATATAATTATTCACGTTTACTTTAAAATGTGTTTTACATTAATACACAGAGGATGTTTATAGATTTCGTTTGTTTGTTTTCTTTCTTTTTTTGTTTGTTTGTTTGTTTTGGAATTTTTCACAACGCTACTCGAGGGCTATCTGTGCTAGGCCTGTTTTATTTCTAATTTTGCGTAAAGCTATTTGAGGGCTATCTGCGTTAACACTCTTTTTGCTTAGTAGTGATAGATTACATGGAAGGCAGATAGTCAACACCACCCATCACCAACTCTTAGCTGCTATTTTACTAACGAAAAATGAAACTGACTGTCACATTACAACGTCCCCACGGTTGAAAGGGCGAAGACGTTCGGGAAGGGGACTCAAACCAGCGACCCGCAGATAACGAGTTAAACGTCAGGCTAGAGGTCTGCAGAAAAATAATCGCCTAACACAACAGAAATGAAACTGTGTTGAAACAACACCGTAAGAAATCTGTGGTGGATTAATACCAACATCATTTCAAAACAAAAGTTGTATTTTCCAAACACAGAGTTGGGTGGAACGCATTATGATAGAACGGATTGTCATAGCAAACACTCGCATCTTTTGTGTGTTGTTTTCTATGAATAGAGATTGTGTTGATTTAAATATCAGTTTTGTTGAAAAGTCACATTTTTATTACGTTTCCGTCTGATGTATTTATTCCATTGTTATTTCTAAGCGGAGTTTAACTTTTCGGCTATGTTACTGAAATACATTACTTTACTAATATCACATGTGGAATGGATGAAATCCAACACAAACATCGTAAATCGGCCAATACGTCGTTGTTCTGGAGAAGCCTTAAAACGAATCGCATTAACTGTGTTTTCTGATTTCGCTTCAACATTCGTGTTCGGATTTGTTCGCCCACACTAACTGTTTTGCTTTGAACTTGAATTTGTGTTGTAACTAGATAACATCAAACTTATGCGGCTGACTATTTTTATACGGTTAAACTATACGTAAACAAAAAAGCGTTCTTTATTTTGTAGAGATTAGTAATGTTAACATTATATTAAAATGTTTAACAGACCTATTTTTACTCTCTGTCTGTTTTCAGTATTTTTCGGCTTGGCATGGCCAAGCGCGTGAAGGCGCTCGACTCGTAATCCGAGGGTCGCGGGTTCGCACCAAACATGCTCGCCCTTTCAGCAGCGGGGGCGTTATAATGTTACCGGCAATTCCGCTATTCGTTGGTAAAAGAGTAGCTCAAAAGTTGGCGATGGGTGGTGATGACTAGCTGCCTTCCCTCTAGTCTTACATTGCTAAATTAGGAACGGCTAGCGCAGATAGCCCTCGAGTAGCTTTGCGCGAAATTAAAAAACAAAACAAAACAAAACAAAACAAAAAAATTAACCATTTTCTAAGTTGACTTTAAAACAAACAACACTCCTGTTGTTTGTCGGACAAACGAGATACATGCATCGTTTGATGCGTATTTCTTTTCACTAGCCCCCCAGTGACTCAGCGGTATGTCTGCGGACTTACACGCTAAAATCCGGGTTTCGATACCCGTGGTGGGCAGAGCACAGATAGCCCCTTGTGTAGCTTTGTGCTTAATTCAAAACAACAACAACAATCTTTTCACTATTTTTTCTTAGTTGGTGTAAAATACACGTGTCTACTACTTGATTTGATCTTCTGTAAATTTTCACGTTTCATAACAGATTAAATATTTTCAGAATCTTTAATTAGCAGCTTATTTTAACTTTAACAGAAGTCTATTAGAATTCACCGGAATCAGAACCTGATTAGCCGTCATTTGAATCTCTGCAGGTGTTTTCCCCACTGTACTGAAACGTTTGATACCCTGATCAGTGATGAGATAAATGTATGGCTTGTGATTTCCTAACGATGACAGATCGGATCAAGATCCATTTTCCTCAGCTAGTCTCTTTTCTTTGTTTTATAATCCAGCTAAAGCGATATGTTTCCTACGTGAAAAGGGCACAGAACACATCTGTCCACAAGCATGCTTTAGACCATAATCCTACAGAAGTACCAATCGATGACAAACTCAATGGCTCGAAGATGATAACATTCGAGGTTTAACATCTTCCCGCGGCAGTTCTATAGCTGGAGATAGTCGTTTATCTTCTTTCTTTCTTTTTTTAGTCTTTTACTTCTTCATGATGACTTGTGGCAAAGCTGTAATCTTTCACTTTGATGTGCATCAAAACTATCACATTTAAACATAAAAAACATCGCTCAATCCTTGAAAATCCTTCAGGAACCATCCAGAGAGATTGCCTTAAATATTACAAGAGAAAATAAATCAAATAATAATTTAATTCTATGTTTCCAAGAAACATTTTGCTGTTGTTGTTTTAAATTAAGCACAAAGCTACACAAGGGGCTATCTGTGCTCTGCCCACCACGGGTACCGAAACCCGGATTTTAGCGTGTAAGTCCGCAGACATACCGCTGAGCCACTGGGGGGCGAAACATTTTGCAAATGCCTTTTTCAAGTGTAACTTAGGAAGAAAACAATAGAACAGTGTGTAGTAACGATTATTTATATTCAATAAATGCTTTTAAGCCGGTGTCTCAAATTTACACCGAACTATTTTAAAATACACACAAACGTAACTTGGTTACCACACAACACTTTACATTGTAACGCCGTGCGAGTTACTTCACAAGTTTCTAAAGTTTCGTCCCTAGCTGGGACAATGGTAACTGTTCGGATTTACAACGCTAAATTCAGGGTGTTCGATTCCTCTCGGTGGACACAGCATGTGATTTGCTGTGATTTGATGTGATTTTGCTATAATAAAACACACACATATTCTAAAGTCTCAGTTCACGTTCGTAGTTTGTTGCTAACTAGGGTTTTTAGTTACTACACTTATATTATTTCAACGCTGTCACCTTAACGGACAACTGTGTTACCACACAACTTTATGTACCGTCATGTATTCTTAATTGATAAACCTGATATATTTCAAGCGGGTTCAATATACCAAATAATGAACTAACGTTTTTATAAATACCGAATAAAGCGTTAACCTTTTACTGGTTAGCCTGAAAACTTTAAAAACAGCTGCACGTATATATCTATTTCATTCTATAGCACTGTATAATATACATATATATATATGTTATAGCCATAAATTTTTAAGCCATAATCAAAACAATCAATGATATGATTAAGTCAGAAGCTGGGATTTGCTGTTCTTAACGCAATCCTTCCTCATGATTCTGATTAAATCAGAAGCTGGGATTTGCTGTTCTTAACGCAATCCTTCCTCCTGATTCTGATTACTTATTTGGCCTCATTTGGATGTCATAATTAAAGTTCATCATATATATATATACCTATTTCACTTTTTTCTGATTTAAAAACAAAATGTAGTTCACGAAAGAAAATCTAGATGTAAGCTACTAACTTTCTGTTTTATGTTTCTAATAGAAATTTTTTACGTCAGGAGTGAACATTAAATTAAAAAAAGTAAGTTTAAGTAAAACAATTACACTCCTTCTTGTAAATGGTTATACCTTACATCTCTTGGCTTCAGCGTTGAAGTGGGCACTGCAATTACCTAATAGTCTAGGATCTCGGAGCTACTGCACGTTTATTGTGATTTCTATAATCTCCATGAAAGTTATCACTCTTTGCTTTACGTGTTCGAAACTTATGTGAATAATTTGGAGAAACGGCACGATTATCACTTCTTGGAGACGTTCAACACGTCTGACTTTAAGAGCGAGAGCTTTCATTCTATTGTGTCAAAATGAATCATTACCGTATCAAACAAAAAAATTCAGATAATAACGAATGTGGATTTGTGATCAGTGTGTAATAAATACTCGAGCTGAGAGAGGCTGCTATCGTTTTTCCTTGTGTTTAATATACATATTAAGTGTACGCTTTTCACCTTTCCTGTATGACTTAGTACTCTAGAGTTATTCTACTGTTTAATCCCTTCTGAGCGATTCTCTAGTTTAAGGGGCTTTTGACGATATTGATCAAACCCCTAAGCCAGAAAGAGAAGAGAATGGAACTCATCACTCTCTCACAATCTGTCTCGTTCGATCGAAACATCGCTACTTCAGGGCTACGTCTATGGAAGTAGATAGAAACAAAGACAGCGAAATATTACCCTTTCTCTGTGATTTACTCACCTAATGTTCTCAAAGTGATTTACTACGAAAGTTCGGCGCATTTATTACCAGATCCGCATTTAGAGCGGTTTCGGTACTCTCGGCCCATGAATCGATTTATTTTTTCTTCTATCAGATATTAGACAATTATTAATGGAAATAGATAAGTTCAGATATTACTGTCGAACGTCAGTTTTATCCTGGCATTTTTTTCCAGCCAATCCAATCTTTACCCAATATTCGTTTTAAAATATTAAAATTCGGTTTTATTAAATTTGTGGAAGTAAATTATCAAATTATAAGAGTTGTTAAATGAAGGTTAAACTGAGCTAAAACTCACAGAACACAAGTCTGAATGTGTTGAGAGGCCATCAACTGATTTTTTATTTCTTCTCTAAAATTTTAAATAAAAGATGTCGACCTGTCACTAGATAATGAATTTAAATGAGTTCTGCCACGTGTTAAAATTCCCTACTCACATCGGTTTCGTTAGAGGCTTCCGTCCGTCTTCCAATAGCTGTCACTTTCTCTGTCACAGCTGTGGAAATTTAATCAAAAACCTATTTTCCATTATAGGAACGAATAATTTGTCCCCTAACAGTTTTTCGTCTCATTTTCCAATGTATAAGCCTGAAAATTAATACATTCTTCATAAAATATTTAATGAATAATTTCTTCCACTTTAATAATTTCATCATGCGTTTTTGTATTACTTTAAGCAATACTTCCACGATCGACGCTATCAAATTAATGATTAATTTTTTTGTAATCTTAATTTTAATCACGATTCTATATTTTACCGTCTTTTTTTTTAAATATGTTCTTTTAAGGTAGGCTTAGTCTCGTAACAGCTACGCGTGAAACTTTAGTAGTCGAGAATGTTTTTGTTTGGCCGATCACTTCCCACATCAGTTTCGTCTGTGAACTGTTAACGAGGTAAAAGAATAACATACTAAAGGGAAAGGTTTGAAGATATAATTATCCATGATAAATGACAAAATCAGGAAACTGCTACGTAACTCCATTGCATCGAAACGCGCTACTACAGTTCATTTCAGACAGAATATAATTTGTTATAATCAGTATTAAAGAAAGTTTTAATTATAAATAAACGTTACAAAACAACTATTAGTAACGTAGTTCAATTATTCTAATAAATTAAGATTTACCTGGTTGTTTTAGTTTTGCTGATAAGAAATCACAAATGACTAAAATAAAACGAAATTAAAATTAAATGGCGCAGAGGAAGTAAAGATAACAGCGCATTATAACTACCTATAGACAGTATGTAATTCAGATTATCTAAAGTCGTTGGTCAATTTTGATGAGCATTAAACAAAAGGTATATAGACATTAGTCAACCTTCATGACCAATATAATGTATTGATTTAAATGTTTTACAGTCAGTAGTCAACTGTGATGACTTAGATATGGTAGATAATATATAGAAAATAGTTAACTATAATGATTGCAAACAGTAGATAATCTGGATGGTCAATATACTTGGTCATCTTTGATGAAATGCAGATAGTAAATAATCTAGATCAGTGAGTCTTAAAGGGAGGGTCGTGACACCCAAGGTGGTTGCGAGCAATCTGTGCTGAATCAACATTTTATTCAAATAAATAAAATTGACGAGATTTTCATATTTGTAGAAATAATGAAGGAGTCGCGACAAGAAAATCCTGGATGTGAAGGTGGTCTGGTAAATCCGATTGTGAAACATTGTTCTAACTAATCTATATATATTGGCCAGCTTTGATGAGTTGTAGGCAGTAATAATTTTCATAATTTATGGACAATGACAAACTTTGATAAACTGTAGACAGTAAGTTATTTATGGACATTTACTAACACTGATGAACTGTAAATAGTAAATAACCTCGTTAATCGATAAACATTGGCTTATTTTCATAAACTGTAGTTAACAGATTACACTATGTAACACATATTTTGTTCCTGAATAGTATGTGTTATTTCTTAATTGCTTATATTGTAAAAGTACAGAAAATGGCCATTATTCCCTTTAAACTTTGCTTTTGTGATCTGGATAATGAAATTTAGAAATTATCCTATTTTCTATATCTGAATGAAACAATACATGAATCATGACATGTATTTATACTAAAGTTACATAAAAATGAACAAAAATGTTTAGAAGTGAGTTGTTTTTCGAGAGTTGCGACTGTAATGCAAATTACTTTCACGTATCAGCCCCCAAATATAGCCTCCCATCATGTTTTCGTCAGACGCTCCCAGGTCACAAAATCAAAATTTGAAGAGAAAAAATAGGTCTTTTCCATTTACTTTAGGCATAAGCAGTTGGGAAATAACACTTTCTGTCCAGGAACACGAAAAATAGAAATTTTATTACATAGTGTTATATTAGTTAATCGCAAGACATTGTTTAACTTTAAAAAACTGTAGCGAGTAGACATTGTTTAACTGCAATGAACTGTAGCGAGTAGATTATATTAGTTAATCACTAGACATTGTTTAACACCAAAGAACTGTAGTGAGTAAAATGTCTTAGTTAGTCGCTAGACATTGTTAATCTTTAATAAGATGTACACAGTAAATGACTTTGATAGCCTGTAACCTGATAAACAGAAGTAATGTGTAATAATGACTCATATTGATAGCAACATTGATCTTCCTAATACGTTGTAGGTAGTGACAGATAATATAAATGTGTAGCAAGGTCATATAGAAGTGGATATTTTGGGGGTTTGCCAACAATATAATTAAACTTTTTTTAAATTGTAGCACTTACTATACTTAATTTATTCCAAGGAAGAAAACATTTCCAAAGTGAAAACTTGTCTACTGTCCTATTTAGACAACGGTCAATGATGTTGAGTTAACAACAATGGTTATCTTGTTGTGGTTATCATGGTATTTTATTTTACGGTTGATTCGGACGACCTGTAAATATTGATCAAGGTTAAGACTTATGGCCAGTAATAGTAGGCAACCTTTACAGTCTATGTACAAGACGGTGCCAGAATATGTCATTTAAAACAAAACTTAATTTCTAACATCATTCTCTAGTTCAAGAAATCATTAAACTGGTTAGCCTGAAGATGACCTAAAAGGGTCGAAACGTTGTTCTCCGCTTTATTTTGGTAAAAGTATTAACACCCATACCAGCCGTCCTGAGACACATTTTTAAAGTGGTTTCAATTGATTTCGTATTACTTTGCTTGATGTCAACTGTGCCAAGTGGATAACTTTACTCTCTCTATCTTGCTGTATTGTAACTTTAGTCCTACCCTGAGTCACGACTTATAAACATGAAAATCTCAATGATTACGTACAGTGAACGGCTAATCATAATGGCCAATTGACAGAGTTTATTAATAATGAAGTAATTCTTATCTAGTAAATTTGAACATCGTAAAGAATAGATCGTCACAAATTTTGGGGTTAAGCTAATTCTTATGTCATGAACATGGAGAAATAGTCTAGAAATCAGGTATTTAACCTTCTTTTTAAACAAAAAAAATGGTATTTCTAAAGTAACTCGTCTTTAATGTAATAGACAATTGAACGTGAACTGGTTAATAAATCGATCGCTTAGTGTATAATAATTCATAGCTGAAAATTAAGCAATTAGGATTTTTTTAACCGAAATTATTTTGCGTCATTTTATCGCAAATCGTTATTAGACATTATTGAAAGCCCATTACCGACGAACAGAAACAGTTAGCGTTCATGAAGCGAATATGATTCGTTTCTACTGATCCCAATCAACATTGCCCAATCACCCGCACGCTGCCATGACAACGAGCTGGTCGAACAAAATGTGGCTTTCGAGTTGATACAGACTAAGATATTGGTTCTATTTTGATAGGTTTTAGAGAAAACTTACATGTACCCATCAATTCAACTATTTTTGGAGCAAGTGTCTCTTATTTTCAGAGGGCACGACCAATATAGAACAGTGTAAATCTGAAACCACGAGTTATGAGACCTGAAGCTTTTGTTACTTTCTCTTTAAGCTTCTCCACATATCTTTTCTCATTCGTAACTACTTCATACATTCTTTTCGTCTTTCTACAAGACATTTTCTGTCGTTTTTTGCTCTTTTCATTTCTTTTAGTAATTTTCTCCAGTTACTTCCAGTTATTTACTCCAGCTGTCTCTTCTTCATTTACTTTCTTCATTTTCCTTAATCAGATCTACTTATTCACTCTCTTTATATCATCCAGTTATTTCTAAATTAAAACGTTCTTTCTATTTCTTTTCTTTTCCATCCATCTCTTCTTCCCATCTTTTATTTCCACATCTTCTCTATTCTTTTTTCCATTTTCCTTTAATCTCTCATTGTTTCTGGTACTATTCCAAAGTCCTTTAATTATACTTTCTATTTTTCACCTCAGTTGGGTCAGCGCTAAGTTTACTATTTATAATATAGTAATCCGGATTTCGAGTCTACTTTGTGGACACAATGCACAGCGCCCAATGTGTTCTACAAAAACACAGTACATTTTTCTCGCTCCTTTTCTCCCACTTTCTTTCACATTACGTCACTCTTGTTATGTATTCCTCTATATTCTCTTTTATTTTCTTAACCTATTCAGTGTTTCTTCTTTTTAATTCCATTTGTCTCTTACAGTATTTCAATTTTCATTTTTACTTTTACTTCATTACCTCACCGTTTCACTATTCCTTCTTCATCTTTCACTTATGACTTTTTAATTCTTTTACGAAAGTTTCTTTTCTGCAAGAAAGAATGCAACAATTCCAGCTTTGTTCTATTTGTGCATTCTGTAAATAATTTGATCCTTAGATTTTTATCAATACTTTCTTCTGTAGTTTTTCCCTTGGTGGGAAATGGTAGGTCTTTTGTTTTGTTTTGAATTTCGCTCAAAGCTACACGAGGGTTATCTGCCCTAGCCGTCCCTAATTTAGCAGTGTAAGACAATAGGGAAGGCAGCTAGTCATCACCACCCACCGCCAACTCTTTGGCTACTCTTTTATCAACGAATAGTGGGGGTTCACCGTCACATTATAACGTTTCCACGGCTGAAAGGGCTAGCACAATTGGTGTGACCGGGATTCGAACCCACGACTCTATGATTACTAAAACATCAAAATTCTCTGCAGTTTGACACAACAGAAAAACTAATGAGGCCTTACTCTAATACAAACAAATAAACCTTTGTCGTAAAATGCTCTAATTGGATCGAGCAGTCAAAGTTAAATAACGAGCGAAGAGTCAGTTGATTTTACAAAATTATATCAAATTGTATTACATAAATGTTAAAAAGTGCATTGTGCTTTATTTGATAAATCAATTATTGTAAATCTGGTGTAAGATATAACGAGCTATTTTCCTTATTATTAATAAGCTTTTACCTGAAGCAGGACACTAATTACTACAGGTTAACGATGTCTCCAGAAGAGAAAAGAAAACAACGACAAAACACTCGAACTTAAGCTGATAAAAAATGCTTTGATTTAGTTTTAAAGACTGAATTATATCAATCAAAAAGGCCAAGAAGATATTTTGCAATTAAAGATCGTCATGGTTCAGAAGTCCACGTAAAATATGCTTTAATTTTTCAGAGAATGTCTCTCTTGCTATCTAAATAAAATTTTGTATTGTTATAAAAGCATTGAATACGTTATTGGTATTCATAAAAGAGATTGTAATTACTTAAAGAGGAATGAGATGAGTAAATATTATCTGTAATATTCAATATAACAATAAAAATAATTACAATAAATGTAACGAATAGACTGTTCACTGTTCATACATGTAAGGTGTTGACCTTGTATGTACTTGGAAAAACACACTATAGAAATAAAAATGTATCTTTCTATTATTTACAAGAAAATAAAACATACTTCATTATATCGCTGATTCGTAGATTATATGCGAATATCTGAAAGGTCTTTAAAAATAACAATATATGATGATATATGTAGAATATAATGAGTTAAGTTTTTGTTTGTTTGCAGTCAAGCATAAAGCTGTACAATGGGATCTCTGTGCTCTGCCTATCGCAGGTACCGAAATCTGGATTCTCGCATTGTGAGTCTACAAATATACCGCTGTACAACTGGGAGAATACTGAAGTCTCCTTCGCTTCTCTAATTTAAACATAAAATATAATTGTGAGTTTATAGAGCTTACATAACAGTTAGAAAAATATAAAAAAACAAGAATACTTTTGACTAAATTCAAATATTAAGCTACTTAAATAAAGACCTTTAAATCCCCGTCACATCAAACATGCTCACCCTTTTGGCAGTGGGGGCATTATAAGTGACGGTCAATCCCACTATTCGTTGGTAAAAAAAGTAGCCCGAGAGTTGGCGGTGGGTGGTGATGACCAGCTGCTTTCCCTCTAGTCTTATACTGCTAAATTAAGAACAGCTAACGCAGAGAGCCCTTGAGTAGCTTTGCGCAAAATTAAAAAAACAAACAGATAATCGTAAGTAGAATGTGAACATCTATTTTTTATACAGTTCCTATGTTTTCTAATAAATGCAAATATGTATATATAAATGAAGACATTTCCTTGTTTTAGTTTCCTCAGCGTTGTTGAAAACAAACTCGATGTAGTTTGACTTATCAGAAGTAAAATTAAACGAGAAATGAATAAAAACAAAATAAAGATCGGGAGCGACGACCAAGTTAATATCATTTTAATATTATATTTATTATATTCATCTTATTTAAAGTTAATGATATAACTATCATCAGAACTTACTCAGTTTTAATATTATGACTATTAACAGATCTTATTTAAGCAAGTAATTTCTTTGACTCACTGTCGTCGAGCAATTTTCACTTAAGTTCCACTTGTTTTGAATTTTGCGCAAAGTTACACACGGGCTATCTGCGCTAGCTGTTCTTAATTTAGCAGTGTAAGACTAGAGGGAAAGCAGTTGGTCATCACCACCCACCGCCAACTCCTGAGCTACTCTTTTACTCACGAATAGTGGGATTGGCCGTGATATTATAACGCCCCCACTGCTGAAAGGGTGAGCATGTTTGGTGTGACAGGGATTCGAACCCGCGACCATCAGGTTACGAGTCGAACGCCTTAACCCACATGGCCATGCCGGGTTGGGTCTACTAACGAAACGAAGTTTGTAGTTATATTAACATATATTTTAGTTATAACCGACTGATGCTTATTGTTTCAAATGTTTTTTTATGTTCAGAGAATTGAGAAGTCCAAGGCAGTTTTATCAATTGCTGGATCTCACCATCGAAACGTTCGACTGAAGCAATGTCCATACCTATTTTCAAAACTTGCAGTTATCATGCATTGAGAAAGAGAACTTACGGTAATCTGTTTAATGTTCAAGCGAAATGTGGAGAAGAAATTTATATCCACAGTTCAAATCTCTTCAAAATCATTTTCACAATGCATTTACTTATTCTTTATTATGAGCTCAGCGAAACGCGACAATTTATTGAAACATTGGGGACTTTAGCCTATTGAATTCCGTTTCACTTTGGATTATTATAACGAACCATTATTTTTTATTCAAACACACTAGTTTTTAACCTCTCAACTTTCGCTTCAATTTGACGAAACGTACTTTTATACTCGAACTTGGTAATCTTCAGTTTATTCGTTTATTTATGCTCTCAGCAAAACGGTACTTATACACTGCTGGCTAAAATATTAAGGCCAATAAACATAAAGAAAAAATATGCATTTTGCGTTGTTAGACTCGACCACTTATTTAAGTAGAGCCTCGAAAAGTGAAGATAACAAAAAGGGGAAATTTTTTCAGCATTTAATAAAGAAAATATGAACAATATAAAATTATCCTAAATACCAGCTGGTCAAAAGTTTAAGACCATACTGAAACGAAGCGTTAATCGGTAAACACGTAACGAAATTTAGTCATTTGTGTTCAAGCACCAGGGTTGTCAACATCTTCTATGCTATATTGGGTAAAACATGGCAAAGGCTAAAAAGTTAAAGCGTGTTAAGGCGTGCGACTGGTAATCTGAGGGCCGCGGGTTTGCATCCCCATCGCGCCACACATGCTCACCCTTTCAACCGTGGGGGCGTTATAATGTGACGGTCAATCCAATTATTCTCGTTGGTAAAAGAGTAGCCCAAGAGTTGGTGGTGGATGGTGATGACTAGCTGCCTTCCCTCTAGTCTTACACTGCTAAATTAGGGACGGCTAGCACAGATAGCCCTCGAGTAGCTTTGTGCGAAATTCAAAAACAAACAAACAACCCTTTTTTTCTTAAAACAAAACTTTAACCACGATGTCACTTTTCTAGTCTTCTGATACAATTCTTTTTAGATAATCACGAATATATTACTAAATAATACTTTCCAACGAGAATTTTTCAAAGTGTCACAAAATGTACACAAAGTGGAATTTGTTAGAAGATGCCAAAGGAGAAAATAAATATTATGTTTTACTCTGTATGAGCACTTTTTCAATGTGCCTGTAGACGAACGGTTGAGTTCCATAACAACAACGATGAATGAACGAGTAATTTAAAAAGATCTGATACACAATAACATTCCAAGGTATATTTATGAATAACTACAGTTATATATACAAGCGACTTTAATAACGTATTATGTTCATAAAGTTAATCAGTCCCTGATAATCAATCAAAACATTGAATGAATACTGTTTCTTCGAGCTTTTTGTGACGTGCACGTGCTGAACTAACGAATATCACGTTAATTAGAGGCCTAATTACAACTTTGTTGAATTTCTATAAAATTTTATTTTAAGCTATTACAAACCTTATATGTAATATATCAGAATGTCTATGAAATTAATGAGCTAGATTTAGCAAATAAAAATAACACTTCTTGTCACAGGAAAGTTTCAGGTAATTATATTCTACTTGGTTGGAAAGTGCCTCAAATGAACAGGATAAACACGTATAATTAAGACACACCGACAGATAGACAGTCGTGTTAATTAAAATTTTATTTGGAAATCCTGTTTTTTTGTTACTCCTGAACATAATATAGAATCTAATTAAATTCTGAAGAAAGAAATGGATTATCGTTTCTTTGAAACTCTGTAGTTGATATATAAAACCGAATAACTTCGATTCATATTACTAAAAATTGGATTAGTTTATTTGACGTAAGACGTAAGAAATTAAGATTTGTCTCCAAATTGAGTAGTTTTCTTTTCTGATTGTCTCTCCACTTCAACTCGTGTACAATTACTCTTCCTTGCATAAAAATAATCTTGCTCGTTTGTTTATTTTACAGAAACAGCCATATTAGGCTATATGCTGTGCGCGCTACAGAGAATCGAGTCCCGGATTTTACCATTGTAAATCTGTAAATTTCCACTGTTTCTTCAGGAGGCCCATAGAAAGAAAGGAAAGCGTTATTTTCTGAAGATTAAATCTTGTGTTTAATAACAACGGAAGGCGCTTTCAACATTTGTTCTGCGTATTTATGGCAACGGTTATGCACCGTATAAATTGTCACTGTCATTAGTAGAAACATCTAAAACATGTGCACTGTTGTTTTCTCTATTTTTATCTGGAACGTAATGATCGAAACAAGTAAATTTAAAGAAGTGTTTTATCATTCTGTATATGCAGAGATCTCATGACAGTAATAAAATAAGTGCAACACCTTGAGTGTATCTGTTTATAAACCACTTGACGTCAGGAATAATCCACGTCATATTCAGTTATACTGATGTCTAACAGAAAAGCGAAACATTCTTCCAGAATGCTGTTTCACGATTATTAAGTGAAGAATAAGTTGAACATGGATAGTGAAACGAAACAAACAAGCAAACAGAACTCGAACTTAAAATTATCTATTGAACGAACAGAAGGTTCTGTTGCCTGAGTTAGCAGGACTTCTTTTTTATGTTTGGAGTATTAGTTTGGTTGAGGTATATATAAAACAAGAAACAGAATCATCGAAAGAAAGACAGGTATCCCACAATACTTCAACTTACATGCGTACTTGCGAACAAAAATCACTGAGTCGACGAAAATGTCACATGACAAGTAGAAAAATCAGTAGATATTTACTTAGTAAATGAATATTGTAAGGACGAAATGTTCGACCATTTAAATCATTACATATTTTCATTTCTTCCCATTCTTTTGTCATGTCAAAGTATAATTTTTTACACTATATAACACCCAGCCATCAGTTAAAAATAAAGGCTGGTTATAATCAAAGGTGATGGAAATTCTTAATGATTTGCGACGTTACACCTAAAGCTTCGAGGACAATAATTTCCACGATAAGTCGTCATAGTTCAAACATCGATTATGTGCCTGCGTAAGAAAAGAAAGGAAGAGCCAGCACCGGAGAAGTTGGTACAAAGAAAACCCGATAAACGGCTTAGGTTGAAGTAAAACACCACCTGCACTCAAATTGAAAACTACAAATCAATTTCTGCGCCCAACTCAAAAGCTGTACATGGGTGTCAGTTTTATGATCCTCCGGCTACTTAAGGCGCGTGATACAGAGGACAAGACGACAGAGACATATTTATCTTGAACAAATTAGGTTTCATCATATACGGTTCGAATACCAGAACAATACTTTGACCATACTAAAAACACAAAGTTAAATAAGTCACGGTTATTCACTCTTCCACATATCTTTGTTCTCTACAAGCAATCGCTTCAGGATTGGTCAATATTAAAACAAAAACGTATTACAACAAGATAGGAAGCAAAACAAACGCTGTTATTTGATATAAAGGAATTTTAATGTATAATCAAACCACTATGCAACTTCTAGGCAACTCCATACGAACGTCTTGTAATTCATTAATAGTTTTTTTTTAACTTCAAGGCCCGGCATGGCTAGGTGCGTTAAGGCGTTCGATTCGTAATCTGAGAGTCGCAGGATCGAATCCCGGTCGCACCATACATTCTCCACCTTCCAGCCGTGGAGTCATTATAATGTGACGGTCAATCTCACTATTCGTTGGTAAAAGAGTAGCCCAAGAGTTGGTGGTGGGTTGTGATGACTAGCTGCCTTCCCTCTAGTCTTACACTGTTAAATTAGGAAGGCTAGCACAGATAGCCCTCGAGTAGCTTGTGTGAAATTCAAAAACAAACATAAAGAAAAAATAATATATTTACAACTTCCTTGTTACTTCTTAGTGACTCATTATAAACTTCTTTATATCTTCCTTTTATGTTTTTAGGGACCATTTCCTATTTCCTTTAATTATATATATACAGTAGTATCTCGGTTCTCAAATCTAATTCGTTCCAGAAGGCTGTTAGAAAACCGAATCACTTTTTCCCATAAGAAATACTGTAAGTTAAATTAATCCGTTACAGACTTCCAAAAATTATGCATTATGAAGCATTTTAAGAAAAAATATTGCTTATTTATACCTGTATAATAATACTTACATGCAACCACAAAAACTATAAACACAATAGAAAAACAATAAATGAAAATTTAACAGCACTGAACCTGTGGCTAATAGCATAAGTGAAAGGTGGTGAGGAATCTGGAGACTAAGAGGGTTACTTTACACCACTGCAACCTGCTTGAGACTCACTGGACCTATTTCTCATTAAAAACTTGTCTAGTGAGGTTTGTTTCTGCCTGCATTTTAAAATGTTTCTGAAGTAAAACATGGCATTATCAATTAAAAGGTTTATGCTGCGGTTTGCTACAGCTTTGAATGGGTGAAAATTTTCTACAAAACTTTATAACTCTCCTTATTTTACAGACATTTTCTTGATTAGCGAACTAGGAACATCCTCTCTTCCTTCCTCCTCATGTATGCTCAAACTGTAAGACCACATTGCATTACAACATAACAATAGAGTTAGCCCGTCCTAGCAGTGACTTCTCCTCCTTGGTGATGTAGGTCCTCTTTGGCATTTTCTTCCAGAAGAGGCCTGTCTCATCACAGTTGAACACTTGTTGGGGAATAAAACCCCCAGCTTCTAAATAGTCCTTAAATTCCCTAACAAATTTATCAGCAGCGTCTTTGTTAGAACTGGCACCCTCCTCATGTTTCATCACACTATGTATGCCACTTCTGTTCCTAAATTTTTCAAACCACCCCCTACTAGCCTTAAAGGCATCATTTGTATCAGCACTCGTTCCAGGGGTGTTTTTCAGGAGATCAGCATACAACTGCTTTGCTACTCGCAAATGATGGTCTCAGAAATGCTATCACCAGCTAACTACTTTTTTGTTTACCCAAATCAACAACAGTTTTTCTACCTCTTCCATTGTTAGTGATCTTTGTTTCGTAAGCACTGTCACTACTTTTGCAATATCAGCTTCTTTAATGACCTCTTTATTTTTCACCATACCAAACTATGTAGCAAGGCCAGACACGCGAACACCACTCTCATACTTTGCTAGGAGATTTTTTCACCTCTATTGTGGCTTTAACAACTTTTCTTTTTGGTTTGCTGCTTTCATTATCCTTCTTTTATCCCATGGTGACTTGTTTAATCAGAGTATTTAATAAAACAACAACAACAACAAAAGAAAAACGAGAATCTTCACTGCAGATTTTAGCGGAGGTGTGGATTGAGCGACAGGTGCGGGTAAAATGTTCAGGGCAAGCTTGGCGTGGGCCGAAAATGATCGAAGGGTCGTTCGGTTCATCAGTAGGGTTATTTCGGAGGGTTGGGCCACGACAGCTTGGTTCGGGAGCCAAGACTTTTTTTTCTAAAACAATATACTCAAAAACTGAATTGTTCGAGAAGGGAGTCGTTCTACTGTATAATTATTTACTACACTGTTTAGAAGTTGCTGCTACTTTGGTTGTTACTCAGACTAGTTGTGTGACGTTGAGAGCTTCCTTGTCAGGTTTCCTAAAGCACAATAATCACTTTCTATAAGAATAATGGTTCGTGGACTGCCTTGGATCTATTTTATTATTCTTCAATTGTGTCCATTCGTGATCACGCCCTAATGGCCAGCCCTGCAAAACTTTTGTAGGAAGGCAGCGAGGCCAATCTTAGACCACACATCTTCATAGATTTTTTCCAAACTCTTCATTTGGTATATGATAGCTGGTTACCAAGGCCAAGTTCAAACAAAGCCCACTGGGGCTGCAAGGGAACTTGACGCCGAAGATCAAATGAAATTGTCGTGATTCTAGTTCCTTCTACCTTCTTTCTGATATAACAAGCAGTTTAATTCGAGGTTAACTTGGAAGCCTTTAAAATTTATCAACTTAAAATTCATGTTTATTGTCAGGCTGTAGTTTTCAGAAGATATGTCGAGATTCATTTTCATTTTAATTACTAGGTTTTTAGATTGAAAGGATCTCTTTCGTAATAATAGCGTTGATTTTGCGGACGAATGCGTTGGTCCTCATTAGGCTGCATTATGGTTCCAGGACCTAATGCTGCCCTAAACGCTCTGTTGTGGGTGTTATTGAAGACTTCCTTCTCCGAAATATTTCTGTTATCTGTATAAAGTTTAACAATATCACTGTGTGAGAACTTCTGTTCTGAAAAATTTCTCATATACATTCATCAAGCCATAAGATACTCTACGTGTTGTTGCACTATTAAATGTTCAGCAATTCTTCTTCAACCAAGACGTATTAGCGTTAGACGTGTCGCCACGGTACACACCTGAAGCGACATCCCATTGTATTAGCACGTATAAATTGCTCATATTGTTTCTTAAGAGAATTTCGAATAACAAAACTTTATTAATCTGGCAGATGGATATTATTACATTATTTATTAATAAATAATTAGCGTTAAAAATAAATAAGTAATATTATGTTATTAATTCTAGCAGTAATTATGGTCTCTAACGTACTTAAGTAAAAGTTCATTTAATCTAGTTGACACATTCTGTTCTTGTTCATATAGTCAGTGTCATAAAAATACCCAGAAAACTACTATGTGTGTTGTACCTCATTCGGCTGAAAAAGTTCTGATATTGAGCGAAAGGCCTCGTCAGCACTGGATAGAGCAGGTATACTGTGGTTGGCATATTATTCATTGCTTTCAATCACACTTTCTTATACTTAGACTTAGAAAGTGTAAAGCCATGAATTACTAGACAAAACGAAAGTTTAACAAATGCATTATTTTTAAGAGACATTCCGTTTTTAGAAACATTCCCACGTTTGGGTGAAAAAGAATATTTTAGGTTCTCACCGAATATCAATTTTTAATGGTTCACCTAAAGTGACCAGTTACTGGGCGTTTTACAGTTTAACAATGTGTTTTTCATTTTTTGCAATTCAACTTTACAAACAAAGCTGTAAGTAGATGAACGTAGACGGCTGATGATTTACGTTTTAAGTTCCACGAGAGGAAACCAAAATACTGGTGTTGTCATGCCAACATTCCCTGTTTCCTACAGCTTCCGGAACAGAAATGAAATGGCCTAAACTTATAAATTTAAAGTCATATGTGGAAATAGGAAAGAAAGAGGGAGCTAGAGGGTAGGAACAAATGATGATGACATAAAGTTCAACTCCAAGAGATATGATGCCATTTATATTCATGTGGGAAGTTCTACTGTCACAAACAGAAAGTAAATTTGGATAATGTTTCGCATGTTTGACATTCAAGGTTGTTATTGCATCGTTGGATGTTCTGCATACGTTCATTACAGTTTTTATACACACATAAACTTTCTAATTTTCTTACCCAATATTTAAAGAAACAAAAATGTTTCCCAGGGGTATTTAACGACGTTACAGTCACTATTTAGTACACTGTTGTTTTCTATTTCTTTATTAAAAATCTTTAACACTTTTAAAAATGTTGCTCCAGTTTGTAGCTTTGTTATTTTGGTTTATTCATCATTCATCTCAGACACATGGAGATATTTTTTCATTTCAACAGTTAGGAAAAATAATAACTGAAAATAATAAATGAAAACCTCAACACGACACTTTAATGACCTGTTTCTTTATAGGTAATGTTTTACGTTGTCGAAATATCTTACTTCTGAAACTTAGACTATATTGAGGAATAGAGTTTTTAGTGCCTTAGTCTCGACTGTGGAATAGAGTTTCTAATAGTTTAGTAAATACTGAAGAGTATAGTTGTTGGTACGTTTTTAGACACTGTGGAATACTTCTGATATCTTAGTCTAGACTGTAGAATACAGTTTTTAGTGCCTTAGTCTCGACTGTGGAATAGAGTTTCTAATACTTCAGTAAATACTGAAGAGTATAGTTTTTGGTACGTTTTTAGAGACTGTGGAATACTTCTGATATCTTAGTCTAGACTGTAGAATACAGTTTTTAGTGCCTTAGTCTCGACTGTGGAATAGAGTTTCTAATACTTCAGTAAATACTGAAGAGTATAGTTTTTGGTACGTTTTTAGAGACTGTGGAATACTTCTGATATCTTAGTCTAGACTGTAGAATACAGTTTTTAGTGCCTTAGTCTCGACTGTGGAATAGAGTTTCTAATACTTCAGTAAATACTGAAGAGTATAGTTTTTGGTACGTTTTTAGAGGCTGAGGAATACTTCTGATATCTTAGTCTAGACTGTAGAATACAGTTTTTAGTGCCTTAGCCTGATCTGTTCTTGGTTATTTAGAATATATTCTAAAATACAATTGTTGATACATGAACCTATACAGTACAGTACGGTTTCTGATACCTTAGTCTAAACTATGGAATACAGATACTGATGCTTTTGCCCAAACTTGGAATTTACTTTCTGATGCCTTAGTCTAGAATGCGGAATAACGTTTATAATCCCTTAATATAGACTGTGTTATATAGTTCCTGATACACTTTTTAATACAGTGGAATACAGTTCATGTTGCTTTTGTCCTGATTATGGAATTCAGAGTAGCCTAGATCGATGATATGTATTTTGTGATAAATACATTAGTCTAGAATGTGGGATACAGTATCTACGGACAGGGTGTAGAGTCGAACATTCTGAGTCTGTTAGAGTAGTGTAAACTGTTGGATCTAGTGTCTACTATAGTAACGAGTAGCATCGTCTCAAACATCCGGTTTCACGTGGCTTCTCTTGTTGTTGTTTATCACGTTAAGGGAAGACAATGCTAATCATTTTAAATAATATTATAAAGTTCTTATTTGTCTGAAAGATTTTTTCCATCCATTTTCCTACACTAAGACAACATCTATGATTTGTAAAATCGGGTACAGTTCAGTCAAGTAGAAACTGGTGTTTATTTTTTAATCGATGGTCTACTTACGTTACTGTAACTGTGAAAAATTACAGTATCCTTGTTTATTAATCATTAGTTTATGCTTTTTGACGGCAATCTGACAACATGGTAATCGAGGAAGTTGCCAACACGCCTGGACTTTTTATTACTTTTGCAGACATACAAAAGTCCTTCTTATGAAGACTGTACGTACTATTGAAATAAAAAATAAGTGGACAAAAATAAGTAACTCGCTCAAAAATGCTGTTAATTTGTTACATCTTTATTAGATAACAGAACCATATATAAAACTTTATGTATTCAGGACGTATTCTACGAGGTCTATTCAAATATGATCTCGTATCCTAATTTTAACACTGGCTTCCGTAAAATGCCTGAACTTTTCATAACTTTAGTTACATTTTCTCATAGAAAGTGTTGTGCACCTGCTGTAGTTTCTTAGATCTTCTCATTCCAACTAGTCTACAAAATGTTCAAACAAGTTTTTTCCGTAATTGTGGAGTCATTAAACGATATCTTAGAAATAAGAGAACTGATTGAAAATTCATGGAATGAGTTAAACCGATTACCCGAAAGATAGCAAGACATGCGCAGAAGAAGAATAACAGTCAATCACTCAAGATTATCTGCACAAACTGAAAGCATGCCATGTTGATGTGAAGCAGTGTTGGAATCCAAGGGAATGACAACTAAATATTCGATTATTAAATTGAAACATATTTGGTTGTGTTGTAAACTAACTGGAATAAAGAGATCTGTAAACTACAGCAGGTGCACCACACTTTTTATGAGAAAATGTACCTAAAATAACGAAAAGTTCGGGTATTTACAAAAGCCACTTTTAAATGAGGGTTTGTCATACTATTTGAGCAGATCTCGTCGAGTGCAATCTAAAAACATATAGTTTTACGTAGTGTTCTGTTATCTAATAAGATATATAACAAATGTCCACGTGCTGAAATCATTGGCTCGGCATGGCCAAGCGTGTTAAGCGTGCGACGCGTAATCTGTAGGTCGCGAGTTCGCATCCCCGTCGCGCCAAACATGTTCGCCCTTTTAACCGTGGGGGCATTATAATGTGACGGTCAATCTCAATATTTGTTTGTAAGAGAATAACCCAAGAGTTGGCGGTGGGTGGTGATGACTAGCTGCCTTCCTTCGAGTCTTACACTGCTAAATTAGGGACGGCTAAAACAGATAGCCCTCGAGTATATAAACCTGTATATATTTGTTCATCTGTCGCTCTGTTTTTAACAATATCAAATAAGGGCCAATTTTGATTTTAGTTATTAATACTTAAATCGTTAGTTTGGCAACATAGGACACAAACTTAGAATTCTATCATCAGTTTTCTTGTTTAACCAGCTCTAAAGTGCTTCTTGTTCCGTTGGGTCGAGCGTGTCCTAGCAGTTAGGTTGCTCTGACTGTGAATACCAGAATTCATGGATGCCAACTTAATGCTGCAAAATTGAGATCCTTACTTTAGGGCGGTGGGTTCGGAAGAAGAATGACAATTAAATTCTGAAAAAAAAAGTAGCCAAAGAGTTGGCGGTGGGTGCTGTTCGACCATCTGCCCTCCCTGTAGTACATGAGTTCGAAATTAGGGATGACTATACTTTGTATAGCTTTGGGAAAAAAGTGTGAAATAAACACACAAAGTGTGTGTTCGTTTGTATGTAAGCACGAGACCCGGCATGGCCAGGTGGTTAAGGCACTCGACTCGTAATCCTTACGAATCCCCGTCACACCAAACATGCTCTCCCTTTCAGCCGTATGGATGTTATTATGTTATGGTCAATCTCACTCTTCGTTGATAAAAGAGTAACTCAAGAGTTGGCGGTGGACGGTGATGACTAGCGGTCATCCTTATAGTCTTACAATACTAAATTAAGGACGGCTACTGCAGATAGCTCTCGTGTAGCTTTGCGCGAAATTCAAAACAAACAATTGAGCACTAAGCGACACAACTGATGTTCTGTCCATCGAGCGTATCGAAACCCAGATTATAGCGTTGTAAGTTCACAGACATGGCGCTGTGCCACTGTGAGGCGCACACAAAGTTATTAATTTGCATCCATTTTGCAGCATGTATCAATCTTCTCCAAGTTGTATTTATGAACTGTAAATAGTTTAGAGGATGATTTTATCAGCGTATGTCCTTAACTAAATATTGATTAATTTAACCCGTATAAAACGATTAATCTAAAAGTTTAATTAACGCTTTATTCTTCCGTTATTTTTTATCACATAGTACGGTTTTGGTTTTTTCACTTTTTATAAAGAAACGATAGGAAAATAGCCGTGAGAACCGATAAAAGTGTACAAACAGACGTAAGTTGCAGTTTCTACCCATGCGTGCGTAATTCCTCTGGTTAATTACGACGTCAAATCGTAATTTTAAGAAAGAGATTCGTGATAAATAAAACCTTTAATCAAATTTAACTTTCATTTAAAAGGAACGAACTAAAAAATAACTTATAAATTCATTTAAGAATTTTTTGTAATGAAAATCACCAGAAATGTTTAGCATTATAAATTGATATGCAGGAGAATCCACTGAATCATGGTTAGTGTGTCTTGATTATTGAATAAATACGGCCATGATCTCAACATTCCATCAAGTTAAACAACCTTAGAGAGTTTGTTTTCAATTTCACGCAAAACTACTCAAGGGCTATCTGCGCTTGCTGTCCCTAATTTAACAGTGTAAGACTAGAGGGAAGGCAACTAGTCATCACCATCCATCGCCAACTCTTGGGCTACTCTTTTACCAACAAATAGTGGGATTGACCGTCACATTATAACGCTCTAACAGCTGAAAGGGCGAGCATGTTTGGTGCGACGGGGATGCAAAGCCGCAACCCTCAGATTACGAGTCGCACGCCTTAACACGCTTGGCCATGCTGGGCCAACAAAGTTAATGAAATAATTGTTTATTGATTTATGATTAACAAAATAATATTGCTATTATTTTATTTATGGCCCCCCAGTGGCTCAGCGGTATGTCTGCGGACATACATGCTAAAATCCGGGTTTCGATACCCGTGGTGGGCAGAGCACAGATAGCCCATTGTGTAGATTTGTGCTTAATTCTAAACAACAACAAACAACAATTTTATTTATGAAATAATTTTCAGTCCAACTCTTATTTCAAATTGCCTGTTGTGGCTTAGCGGATAGTTTGAAAACTTATAACACTAAAAATCGGGTTTTAATACCCGTGGTAAGCACAGTACAGATAACCCATTGTGTGGCTTTGTGCTTAACTGTAAAGAACCAACCATTACACTTTATAAATAACTCTTCTCTTTTTAACCTTTATTTTAAAATGTGTTTGCTTTTAAGCTATTTTCTTTGACATTAACATGTAAAGCATTTCCTTTATCAGCTCATATATATTTACCATTGCGCATAATTTAGTTTGTTTGCACTTTGCGTACAATACATACGTTACAAATTGATGTATAATACGCATTTATATGTTCAAAAAGTGAAAAATCGGTATCATTTTCTTCACGTTGGCATTAATCTTACCTGAGCGGACTTTTAAAAATTACACAAAAATTCGTGTCGGGTGTGGCTGGAGTGCTGGTTTGTATCAAAAGGTCCAATGTAGTTATGTTATAATAGAGACAGTCAATCGTGTCATTTTGTTCAAAGCTGAAAGAAGCTATTGTGTTTTCGTGGGTGTTACACACTGATTTCTTTTTCTCAAAATTACGGGCGGTCACACCAGAATTCTACGGAAATTCTGATCTTCCGTTGAGATCGTGTGATGCAAAAAAAAAAAAAAAGGTGATGCTCAAAGCCATAAGAACAACCAATCACTTCATTTAAGGTTAAGTGTCCAATTTAAATAGATATTAACAGAATTGGATACACCATGGTTGATTTCTACCGTTTTAATGGTGTTTTTCACTTCAAAAAACGTTTGTTTGTTTGTTTGTTTGTTTTGGAAATTCGCACAAAGCTACCCGAGGGCTATCTGTGCTAGCCGTCCCTAATTTAGCAGTGTAAGACTAGAGGGAAGGCAGCTAGTCATCACCATCCACCGCCAACTGTTACCAACGAAAAGTGGGATTGAACGTCACATTATAACTTCTCCACGGCTGGGAGGGCGAGCATGTTTGGCGCGACTCGGGCGCGAACCTCAGATTACGAAGCGCACGCCTTAAAGCGCTAGGCCATGCCAGGCCCATCAAGAAACGTTCAATATGCATTCGATGGATGTCCCGGTTCCATTGCATCATATGCGGGCCTGGCATGGCCGAGCGCGTTAAGGCGTGCACTCGTAATCCGAGGGTCGCGGGTTCGCGCCCGCGTCGCGCTAAACATGCTCACCCTCCCAGCCGTGGGGGTGTATAATGTACGGTCAATCCCACTATTCGTTGGTAAAAGAGTAGCCCAAGAGTTGGCGGTGGGTGGTGATGACTAGCTGCCTTCCCTCTAGTCTTACACTGCAAAATTAGGGACGGCTAGCACAGATAGCCCTCGAGTAGCTTTGTGCGAAATTCCAAAACAAACTGCATCATATGCATTTTCTGTTTTAAGTATAAACAAAGATGACAATAAATATACTACTAATAAATCACGATGGAAACTATGACAGAAGGACCGAGTGAAAATAAGATAACCCACTGGACAGAGGTGAAATGTTGTATTTTTTTAAAGAAATTAAACCTACTAAATCTCGCAAACTTTAGGGCAAAAGTTTTTTATTTCAATTCTATGTTAGTTTTCAGGGCTACTCTTTAGAAATCGAACCATAGCATTAATATCATAAGAGAGAAAGAGACCTTCGGGTGAATAATTTTATGACATCATGAGATGCATATTCTATTTTATTTCATCGTTTAAGGCCTGCAGACTCGAGAATGGTTTGTGGTAAAATAGTATACCAACGTTTATACAAGGGACATGAACATTCTACAAGTACAGAAAAAAAAATTTAAACATTCAAATACGTGTTCTAATGACAGTTTGGCGTGCATAGGTTTTAAATTGTTTGTAAGAGTTTATCTATACAGCACGATATTTAGCTGCACAGCAGTTCTACATAAGAAAAAACAAAAATTTTTAATCAATGCATTTCAATATAAAACATTGAAAGTGATCTCAAAGAAAATCAATGAAAACCGATTCACGCACATCGTCATCTTAGGACGTATTTCTTTATGGAACTAAATAGTTCGAAAGTAATCACACGCAGCTGTGGTAGAGTTTGATGTGATGTTAATAATTCCCGTTAGAGTTCAGAAATTACCACAATTAAATAAGGCAAATTAAAAAAAATGTTAAAAGTTTGAACACAATGAATTTTACTTTATGATTTTTTCTAGAGTATCTTTTTAATTAGTATAAGAAAGAAAATGTGTAAATCTATCTCTGTTATTATAAATATTGTATATACTGATTTAGTGATTTGATTACCCGAGGGTGTTTTGTTGTTTAAAAATCCTAGTGAATTTAATAATTTTTATATTTGTTAAAGTTTTTGTCATATCTAAGTTAAATCTTTTACCATTAGAGGGATAACTTATTGTACGTAAACATTTTGTATGAACTAATCTACTGGTTACCATTATCAAAATAACTAAAATCTCTAACTACATTTAATAGTGGCTCAGCAGTATGTCTGCGGACTTCCAACGCTAAAAACCGAGTTTCGATACCCGCGGTGGCAAGGCAAAGCACAGATGGCCAATTGTGTTGCTTTGTGCTAAATTCAAAACAACGACAATATTTAATAAAAATTATCAGATGAAACGAAAAAGCAGTACAAAAATAACATAATAATATGTTAAACGCTGGCAATAATACAAATAGAGTCAATGCTCTTTAGCTACGAAATATTCTTACTAGTGAGTCAAAAAAACAACTAAAAACATTAGGGTCATGAAGGACGAATCAGCTTCAACCAGGTACAATAGTAATTTTTTATGCGTCACTTAGTCGAAATTTTGATGAGTAATGTGTCTGTATAATTGCATACAAAACAAAACTTGCTCTTCCAGTAAAAAAAGATATATATGTAATGTTTTTAAGTTGTTTAAACCGTTTTTCTTTTAAACTGATTTCCGTCTGTTGTACACTTAGCTGTTCATTCAGTTGTTAGAAAAGAGAAGCTCGTTCTGGTATACCCAAGTGGTCGAATGTAGAACTAAAAACTCCAAAAGCTGCAAGTCATCAATCAACTAATGACTTGACAACGATGTTAAAAATACATAAAGTAAAACAAATAATAAATCAAAAGCTTTTTAATCTGTATCAGGAGTACACTTTTGTTCAATCGATCAGAAATAGTCCATTGTTTATCGTAACAGGACTTTAAACGTGGACGTGGTTTTTTATTTTTTTTGTTTTATTATTCGAGTTTTTTTTTCAGGTAACCAGTTAACCGATCTGTTTTCATCATTTAGATAGCTCTTTCTTTCTGTCTTTTCACACGACCCTCGCTGGTACAGCGGTAAGTATTCGGATTTAGAACCATAAAATTAGGGGTTCGATTTCCCCCGATGGACTCAACAGATAGTGCAATGTGGCTTTGCTACAAGAAAATGCACACATTTTCCTTAGATTTAGTTAGTTATGTACTAATTTTGTTAGATTCTTTCTCTCTTGTAATATTTATCCAGATTTTCACTGAACCATTCTTTGGTTCCAGTTCACCACTGGTGAATAAAAATGTTACCACAAGGTGTTGTTTAAGTCATAAAATTATATTATTTATTTACGGATGGTTAATCGCATTTTATATGAAAGAATATATAAACTAATGCAGTGAAGTTGGTACCACTGACCACCTTAATACTGGATTCATGAAATTCTTGACCAATTAATAGTGCACTTATACCAAAATAATGTGTAAAATGTGGAATATGTCGTAGTCATTAATATGGAAGAATATTTGTGCAGTGGAAATGTTAAATAGTGTTCAGACATGCAGAACATTAGTTCATATCAGGAAGATTTTACTGTTCTCTTCAAAATAGAAAGAACTTGGGTAACAGTTGGTTTAAATTAAACAATGTGGGGTGTGAGACTACGACCCCAGCCAATACAGATCAGTATTCTCATCTGTAAACTGAATACTACATGGTTACGAAAGCGAATCCTCAGATTTGAGTTCAAAAGCTTTAAAACACACTTACAAACATTGGGTGATTTCATGAGAAAGACGGCAAAAAAACTGGACTCCTGTCAACCCTGTTCTATCACAAAAACATGCAGTTGAAGTATCTGTTAGTTAGCTCACAGATTTATTTTGTTAGTTAGTTAAATAATTTATCCAATCGTTTTGTTACAGTTATGTAATTCGCAAGGTTCTTTTATTTGCTAGTTAAATCATGTAATTATCTTATTACTGTTAATTAACTTGTATATTTGTTAGTTTTGTTTGTTTGTTTTTGAATTTCGCACAAAGCTACTCGAGAGCTATCTGTGCTAGCATAAATTACCAGTGTAAGACTACAGGGAAGGCAGCTTGTCATTACCACTCACCGACAACTCTTGGGCTACTCTTTTACCAACGAATAGTGGAATTGACCGTCACATTATAACGCTCCCTAGGCTGGGAGGGCGAGCATGCTTGTCGCGACGGGGATATTTGTTAGTTAAAACACACAATTGTTAGCTAACTCATATATTTGTTTTGTTTGTTGGTTAAATCGTACAAATGTTGTTTTTTGATAGCTCGTGAAATTCTTTGTGTCTATTAGATAACTTAAGCAGGTACTGAAAAACTTGTAAAAGTTTGTTTGTTTGTTTTTTGAAATTTCGCACAAAGCTACTCGAGGGCTATCTGTGCTAGCCGTCCCTAATTTTGCAGTGTAAGACAAGAGGGAAGGCAGCTAGTCATCACCACCCACCGCCAACTCTTGGGCTACTCTTTTACCAACGAATAGTGGGATTGACCGTCACATTATACACCCCCACGGCTGGGAGGGCGAGCATGTTTGGCGCGACGCGGGCGCGAACCCGCGACCCTCGGATTACGAGTGCACGCCTTAACGCGCTCGGCCATGCCAGGCCACTTGTAAAAGTAAAATAGTTTTTAACAATTCGTGTCGTTGTTTGTTTTCATGCTTGATTCATCTAGTTATCTGTTTCATTGAAAACACTTGCCACAGCGTGGTGGTTAAAGCACTCGACTTGGTTACCCAACAAACTCGCCCTTTCAGCCGTAGGAATGTTATAAAGTTACTGCCAATCCCACTATTCGTTGGTAAAAGAGTAGCTAGAAAGTCGGTAGTGTTGATTACTGCTTTCCCTCTAGTTAATTACTTCAAAATTAGAAATGGCTGAAGCAAATAGCCTTCAAATTGCTTGGAGCGAAAATCGACAAACAAGTAATACCGCTAGATATCTAAACAATTGTTTCTTTTTGTTTTTTATGAATTATTGCAATTGTTTTGTTTTTGTTAATAGCTTATGAAGTTATTTATTTTAGGTCTTACATAGCTACTATTTTTAATGCTACTGTATATATGTATATATACATTCGTAATCCAATATTTAAATTTATTATCAGATTGAAACAAATTGTTTGAAAATAGACAAACCTTCTAGGGTAATTGAAACAAATAGATGAAAACAACAGAAAATACAATAACACTGAAAAGTTTCAAAGCATGCTCCTTGATCACAGTCATGCCGAGAGTAAAGTGTGAAAGAACTACCATAGAAATGGTAAATGTCAATAGCGGAAACAGCGACCAATGGAATTAAATCACGTTCTCTGGTAATGGTTACCGGAAGACGTTTCTAGCACGTGCTGGCTAGGTATCTATTTAAGCAACAGAAATAAAACTTAATGATAAGTTTCAAATTGTGTTGAAGGAAAGAGAAAAGTGGAAAACGTTGTAGATGTCCGATACTATTTAGAGGTCCTATTACGGTAAATAAGTATAGCAGTGACATTCGTCCAACTAGCATCAGACATAGAAAAGAAATGTAATAGAACAAAGTGATGGCTGAAAAACTCTCCAGTTTATCTAAATTATCGCCTCTTGAAACCATAAAACAACATAAACTATCATTCTGGATTTCTTTCGTTAGCAGATCTGTCACAAACCGCGTTTATTTTTCATATGCTAAAATTGATGTGTTATTGCGTTCTGAAAAAGTGAGGCTTAACTTACTGTAAATTTCAGATACAAACGTTTTCACAAAATGTACTTGTAAACTTTGTGTATGTAAGAAAATTGATATTCAAGAATAAACTGTTATTTTCATCCACTGTTAAAAATGGATTACATGCGTGTAGTCTGGAATTATTATAAAACACTTTATGTTACAAATATCTTGGAGTAGTGAAGGATATATTTATATAACATTATAAGTATTACTGGAAAGCTAGTATATCTTGAATTGCAGTGTGGTCTCAGGTTGAATGACTGATTGTAGACACACTATTTTCTCCCAGACAATTACAACAGAAGAACAGAGAACAGATGAGGCTTTCAACACCGCTTCTGTTGATTCAAAGATTGGATGTTCTGTCAAGTTTCTCAGTATTATCCAATTATTTTATACAGTAATGGAGAGAGCTGTAAGTTTGACCGCTACTATTCCAATGCTTTTGACATGTTGGGTCATGTTAAGCAGGGATATGTTTTTGACTACCACTCTTTGCTGACCTGAATATGACATAAGAAGGTCAAAACGTTGTTGTCTGTTTTATTAGTAAAAGTGTTAATGTCCATACCAGCCATCCTGAGATACATGCTACCATTTTATTTGGTGTTTTCTTCTCTCTGTGGTTCCAATGTTCATTCTATGGAGTAACTAAAGAAATTTATTTGCATTTCTGATCTGATGGACAACTCTTTAACCTTTCATGTCATAAGGTCAAAATTTAGATCCGTCCCATCATACTATTTGCTGATGATGTCATTCTTGTAGCCAATTCAGGGAATAACTTGTAGACACTCATCAATCTCCTAGAAAAAAGCGTGCAGTGAGTTTGGCCTAACCATTAGTATCAAGAAAATGAAGATCTTTGGTCAAAATATCAAAACACCGCCACATGTAAGCATTGGAAATATATCAAAACACCGCCACATGTGAAAATTGGAAATGAAAAACATGAGATAGTGGACTTATTTGTATACCTGGGTCCTACCATCACAAACACTTTCTCACTTAAAAGTGAATTGGACATTAGAATAGATAAGAATCCATCAGTTGTAAATAGTTTTAACAAAAATGTGTAGAAAAACAAGAACTAGAAACCTAACACTATAATGAAGGTGTATAAAGCATGTGTGGTTAGTATAATGTTATGTAGTAGTAAATATGGACCTTATATGCTACCCGGAAAGACTATTAAACACATTTCACATGTGCTGCATGAGAATATTGGCCATCACATTGAAGAATAAAGTGACAAAACCAGAGGTACTACAGTTGTTCGGCACTTCCACTATCTTTTCGCTTCTTAGTCATGTTATAAGGATGCCTGATGGCCGCATTACCAAAGACTTGCTGTATGGCTAGCTAGCAACAGAAAAAAGAATACCAGGACGTCTACATCTTCAATTAAAGAGGCATTTAAAAGAGACTTAACATAAACTAACGTCACTCTCGACGAGCAGGAGACATTTGGTGAGGAGAGAAGCGTTTGGTGCTATTCTGTCAGCAGTGAGATATGAGATCGCTAATAAAGGATGGCAAATGAGGCGGCACAGAAAATAACTCGTAGAAAGGTGAAAAAATACGCCACCCACTCCATCTTACTACACTATTTTCGAATGTGACAAATGTATCCGTCAGTGTGCATTCCGGATAGGACTTTTTTAGCTACCGGGTAAGAAAAAAAGTGTTGAAATGAATAAAACCCTTAAGTGTACAAAACAATCTATTGCCTCTCGAGACAGGCAGATGCCTAGATACATATATTGTTGGATTAATCACGATTATACTTAACAAAGAACCGCTACGTTTTTGACACAGAACTATTCTCTTCTTTATCGTGGCCCGGCGTGGCCAACCGTGCTGAGCCGTACGACTCGTAGTCTGAGGGTCGCGGGTTCGCATCCCGGTCGCTCCAAACATGCTCGCCCTCCCAGCCGTGGGGGCGTTATAATGTGACGGTCAATCCCACTATTCGTTACTAAAAAGTAGCCCAAGAGTTGTCGGTGGGTGGTGATGACTAGCTGCCTTCTCTCTAGTCTTACACTGCTAAATTAGGGACGGCTAGCACAGATAGCCCTCGAGTAGCTTTGTGCGAAACTCCAAAACAAACAAAACTCTTCTTTATATATTTTTGATTTTTCTGAGTATTAGCTTCTTGTTTTGGATGTTTACGATTTATTCTGATAGCGTATAACACGTTCCTTAACTTTGACCCAAACTACAAACCATAAAATCATCATGATAGTTTTAAAATATTATAAACTATATAATGAATAGAAATTTGTACATTAAAATAGACGAAAATTCTACATGTCATATGATGTGATAGTGTGTGTCTTTGTTTAAGTGTATTGTTTGTTTGTTTGATAACAACTTGTTATCAAAACTAATGGGACAAGTCTGTAGATGAAACTCATTAACAACTTGTTAACAAAACTACTCAGGCATTTATATGGATGAAACTTACTAATAACGTAATCAAAATTAGTCGGGTACTTTCATGGATGATACTTATTAACAAATTTATCGAAATTAGTCGCGTACTTACCTGATTGGGCAATTATTAGCAATTTGTTAGAAAAACTAGTCGGTTACTTCAATCGAAACATGATAGTTATTGATAGCTAACAACTAAAAAAAATGTTATATTTTCCTATAAATGATGCTTAAAAGAAATAAAAACCATAAACTAGCTGGATACTATAAGTATTATTAAAAATTAACAGTATAAATCTAGCAGTATACTTCCATAGACAACAAGCATTAACAACAAAGGATATGACATTTGTGAAAAAACTTGCACTTAAGACATTTATTATTGATTAACAAAACTTCCCTGAATGGCACTTATTAATAACTTATTACATAAAACAAAAAGAGTCAATGTTTTTATTATTGAAAATATTAACAAGTACCGATATCAAAACAAACAAAGAAACTAGTTTTGAATAATATTTATCAAATCGTGATACTACCAAACTGCCCGGGCACTTTTACAAACACCATTTACGAACGTCTGTTATATCAAACTATCAGAAGACTTCTATAGATAATGGAATTTAATGACAAGTAACAAAACTACCAGGGCACCTTGAGCTACGTCTGAACAACTGTCATATAAAACTATAGGAAGACTTCTATAGGTAGAATTTATTAACTAACAAAACTACCCGGGTACCTTCACTGATGGTGACATGTAACATATTTCCTGAATGGCACTTATGGAAAACTGGCAGTATACGTGTCTGGATAGTGCTTAAACAGCAGCCAAGTTTGATACTTAGTATCTTCCTCTCCTAACGACTGTATTACTTTGAAATGACTTAGTGAAGGTTATTTTTATACCAGTAATTGTAAAAGAGATGAGTTGGTATTGACTTCTTGACGTTTTGAACTGTCATGATAAAGTGTTATCATTCATTATCTTTATCACGATAAAGTGTTATCACACGTTATCTTTGGCAACTAACGGTTTCCACGTACTTAGTGAATATCTATTCAAACTTTTAACGGCTCGTTTATAATTTTGTAGTTGCTCGCTTCTTCTAGGTTTGTTTAATTAATCAATAGATGAATCTCAGTTACCACGTATATTTTTTTTATTTTCTCATGAAACCCAGCTGATAAATGACAGAAACGCTACTTATACATTAAACTTTCTTGACATCTTGTATAGAGAAACTTTAGCAGTTGATTGTTGATTTCATCGACTCACATTTAATATATGTGAAGTGAGCAGTTTCTTTTCTTCGATAACGTGACGGTCTTTCACACTGACGGGGACCCTACAAGCAGTGATAACTCGATCTAATTTCAATGATAAAATGACCACAGTAGCACAGCTTGCGTCCTCTCCCGCGGTTATTTATTGTTATTTGTGATTGGCGTAAGTCAGTTTTAAGAACCATTAGGACTTGGACAACAAAGGAACTCTCTAATGAGACATGCCATCGACCCTTACGAAGCCCATTAAGTCAAGCTGCCAGCTAAGAAATCTAAAGATGTACCTCTGAAAAAAAGAAAAAAAAGAAGGAGAAATGATAGAGCTTTTGAAAGAAAAAGTTGAAAAACTTTAGTTGAAAGTGGCAAATAGAATAGGTACACGAGAGGGAAAATTGAGGGAAAGGGAAAGAATTTGATTTTTCACATAGTTTTCAAACCTGAACGAAGAAATTAGACAGACTTCTTCGATGTTTGTATTGTTAATTAACTGGACTTGCTGGTCAGTTCACAGAAGCTAATAGGATCTTAACATAAACATTTTTGCATGGTCTTCATTATAAAGCTGGGAAATAAAAACATGAAATCCTACATCGATTCTCAAAACTTCAACATTTAAGATACATCCGACAACAAGAACAACAAACAGTCTTGCGTACAGAGGAAAGATATATATATATATATATATATATATATATAAACATCTCTAGTTTTGTTCAAACATTACACATATGAAAAGGAAAATTGTTTGTTTAGTGTTGGACATTGTAAAATAAAAACCATTATAGAAAGAAGGTCATACGACATATGAAAACATATTATATACAGCATAAAAAGTAAAGGGGAAGTAAGCTTTTGGATTGTTCGTATATTTCTATAAACGTAGTTTGCTTTAAAGAGAAAAACACAAACTACTGTAGTTTCCACACCCATAATATACCTTGAATGTGCTAGTAGATTATTTAAGTAACATAATTTTACCAAAAGTTATTTTACAATGTTTTTCCACATTTTAATGTATGTGTAATTATAACAGAAACATTCAGTTCATGATAACGAGAAACACATTTGAAGTTAAAAATGTATCTTAAGATGGCTGGTATGGGTATTAACATTTTTACAAAGCCGAAACGTTGTTCTCTGCTTTATTTTGGTAAAAGTGTTAATACCAGTACCAGTCGCCCTCAGATACATAAAAACATTAAACATTATGGTTTGTTTCTTGTTTTTTTTAATTTCGCGCAAAGTTACACGAGAAATATCTGCGTTAGCCGTCCGTAATTTAGCAGTTTAAGACGAGAAAAAAGGCAACTAGTCATCGCCACCGGCCGCCAATTCTTGGGCTACTCTTTTACCAACGAACAGTGGAATTGACCCTCACTTATAACGTCCCCACGGCTGAAAAGGCAAGCATGTTTGGCACGACGAGGATTCAAACCCTCGATTCAAATTTATTAGCACGTAGGTTTCCTTTACGTATATCTAATAATTTTTCCTTCCAGCAAAATATCTGTTTCTGGACAAAACTCTTGTAAGTCACGTGAGTAACGCGAATTGCTAATGACTTTTCTTGTATATCCACTTATTCCTCCTCGTTCTTTTATCTCCATTTTTTTTCCGGATCTCCTTCCGCTTTTCTTATTCTCCATCTTTCTCTTCTCTCTTACTCTCCTATTCAAATATTCAGTTCTAAGTGTTTACCCTTTGTTTCTAGGTCTTTTTCTCATTCAACTCATGTCATTACTTTCCGTCCTAAATTTTCTCTTTTTGTTCTACGAGTCTTCTTTCATCTTTCTTTACATTTTAAATCTTTTTATTCTTTCCGCCACCTTTGTTTAATTGTCCTCTACAAGTATGTCTTGCCTCATCTAAGTTTTTTGCTTTCTTTAATATTTCCTTACACCCGCCATACACCTTTCATACTAATTGTTTCATACTAGCATGTCTTTTTCATCTATTTCTTTTGGTTTTCTTTAATGTTTAACCCTACACCTGCCATACTTTGACCAATTGTTCCAAACACACACATTTTATTTTAATGTATTATTACACCCTCCATTCTTTAACTGTTTTATATAAGCATGTCCTTTTCTATGTCTCTATTGTTAATATATTTCCTTATTTCCGCTGCACTTTGACGTATTGTTTTATAAAAAAGGTATATTTTTACCTGTCTTCGTTGTTAAGCCTATTTCCTTATTTCCGCTGCACTTTGACTTATTGTTCCATAAAAAAGGTGTATTTTTACCTGTCTTCATTTTCAAGCCTATTTCCTTATTTCTGCTCTTTCACCTATTGTTCTATAAAAACGTGTATTGTATTTTCATTAGTCTTTGTTTTTTAATCTCTTTTCTTGTTTTCAATACTTTTTGTTTAATTGCTCAATACCAGTGTGGCTTTTTCCACTTATCTCTCTTTTTTTATTTCCCTATTTTCGTCACATTTTCTCTAATTGTTCTCTAACAACCAATGTCTTTTTTCGTCTGTCTTTAATTTCTTCTTACTTTGACTAACGATCTTCTGGGTGCTTTTCTTTGTTCGTGTAAGCATTTAAATCTTTGAGATGTGTATTAAAAGTTAGAAAGTTTCAACAAACTAAAAAATTCTGAAAATAATTATCCTTCAAGTTTACAAGTAATTAAAGCATTTAATAGTGTTTTTAAAACATAAGAACGTATAAACGAATAGTTATGACTCACCTAAGCAATAAATAATAGTTTCCTGAGCACGAAACGTTTCTTGTAATCATTTATCTTTCAAACTTTTGGAAGTTTTCGGATTTATTTCTCATTTTCATCACGTACAGAAACAAGCTACAGAAGTTATATTCTTCCTTTGGGATCGAGAAAAAAAATTACTATTTTTGTAAAATTCTGCTAACTTTAACTTCCACACTTCTGAAGATCCAATTCGTTTCTCATCTAAATCTCTTTCTCGGTAGATTATTTCTTTTCCATTTCGCCCTACCTTTTAAAATTCGATAAAGGAACCACCAGATACAAAACTTTTATCAAAAGTTCTTAACACAGTAAAGTTTGAGAGCGTTCAGATCTACTAAGCTAACTGTAAGCCTGTAAAATATGTAGGTCTGGAATAAAAACCAAATAACAACAAAAACATAACTTCGTTTAAAAGACATACCAAGGGAATGGATTTTAATAATGAAAATTCGTCAACTTTATTTTTACTTTACAGTGAGAGATAAATTGTATCACGAGAAAAAGACTACAACAAAATTTAATGAGTACAGAGTAATATATTTATGTTATTATAATGAAATAAATAGTTTTTAAATCTATGTAAATAAAATTATGTATAATAAATTTATAATGGATTTGTTTGGTTCTTTCTTAATTTTGCGCGAAGCTACTCGAGCGCTACCTGCATTTGTCGTTTTTAATTTAAAATAATAGAGTTGATGGAAGGCAGGTAAATTAACATTACCCAAACATCAATGTTTGGGCTACATTTTACAAACGAATAGTGAGATTTATCGTTAGATAGTATCGTACTCACGGCTGAGAGGCCGAGCATGTTTGCTAATGGAAGGAAGAAAATTAAAATTTAACATTTTACGTAACTATAACCTATATACGAGATTGTTTATCAACAAGCTCAAGTCGCTAAAAACCGGGTTTCGATACCAGTGGTGGGTAGAGCACAGATTGTTCAGCTCTGTGCTTAATTCCAAAACCAACAACGAATACTGATCTATTTTATTCCTTTCAAAGTTTAATTAAGATAATAAAAGTTAATATAACAGCTATTTTTTTGTTATTACGTTTGTAACCTATTATATTTCTATCAGACGTTTAACGCACCCTACTAGCCAGAGTCCATGCTATGAACTTAACTGTCACTCTTATAATACACACACAGAGATTAAATTCTTAGAGTGGCAGGGGAAGATATTATGTGCTGTTGCGAACTCAGATCTTTATCTCCGTAATCCGGAGCTCCGCCACGAAACCAACGGCAAATTTGCTTTCCTCTATAGTTGACTAAAGGATTCCGGTAAAAGTTATGTTTGAACTGCTTTATGAGCATAATGGTTTGAGCGTTTAAAGATGAAATATTTCCATAACAAGAGTTAAAGTTCTCTGGAGGACTGAAGCTTGCAGAATGAGTCATGTTGATTTCTTCCTGTTTGACAATGAGGTATGAAATATCTTCGCTTAGACTGATTTGGAATGAATATTTTAAACAAATTTTAGGCTTCTGCCATTCAGTAACTTTAGTTGTAAAGTTGTTTATCTGATCATTAGTCAATCATTTCAATACCTTTAACGTACATTAATAATTTGTCGTTTTGCACACATAATGCAGAGTTGTTTTTATAGATCTATATGTATCCTTATGAACTGCACGTTAGTTTCAGTTGTTACTAACAGAGGGCAATCAAAATCCTGTGTTTCACTATATGATAGCAAAGAACAAAGGAAACGAGGTTTTTTTTCCTTTGTGTATATATTTAGGTCAATTTCTGAGAGTGAAAAAGAAACACAAAAAACAACAACATATCTTCACCTTCACCATCTATTTTTCAAAAATATATATTACTTTCTACGAAACTAACAAAATACACTATTATTTAAATTAATTATTCATAGATTTTAAAATTCATTTAAAATTATCCTCCAATCTCCAACAGTATGTAACTTCTTGCTGTATTTGTTGTCATAGTTTAAGTAGTTTATGCGTGTGAGGTGACTTCTAAACTACGCAGTTTTAACTCGTGGTTTATATACTTTCGTTATTTCTAAGTACTAAATCATTATGACTTCAAATAACGTGGTTACAGTTGTGTTACAAGGCAAACTTTGTTATTATGATTTAAAGTGGAGTGAATGATGTTAATTGGATTTTTATATTCATGTTTTATAAGATTCTTTGTGAACCAGTCTCTCGGTAAAACTTAATTAAAAACGTATTGAATATATTACCATTATTTAGCATATTCCCTATCGTTATGCTACCATAACTATAACCAGTTAGAAAAGTGTTTCAGGATTTCTTGTCTAAAAATACTTTGTATAGACAAACAGTTATTTCAACAACAAACCCTGAGAGAAACCGAAAAAAACAACCTAACTTGTTGTCAGCTTCCATTTTAAGACATGGTTACGTTTTTCAAGTTACAAATCGAAACATTAGAAATGAGAACACATATATATAAGGCTTTTCTAAGATGTACCTATAGATCTTGCAAAGAGCAACGTGTGGACGCACCAGAGTTTTGAGCACACACAAAAACCAAGGGTGAAAAGCACAAGAAGACGTATCTTTGTAGTTGCTCATATTTCGCAAATTTTTGCGATCACTTCTCTCGAGAAAAATCTGTAGTCTGCAAGTTACCACTTCCTTCAGTGAACTCTGAAACCTGGTTGCAAGAGATGAATAAGCCAGAATTTTCTTATATCTTTTTTTTTCACTTCTGACGAGAAATCTTATTCTCACACCTGCTCCGCGTGGATTTTTTTTGTTTTGTTTTATTCAAACTCAATTTCTTCAGCCATTCGTAAAAAGCTTTTTGTAGTTGCACAAAAACTACTTATTTTCTTTTGGTGAAATGTTTTTTACAGAACGTCTTTTCACTGAGACACGCCTGTTCGTATGTTTGGAATGAGATTATATTACCTAAGTAATACTGAGCTAAAGATTGAATTTCGACCTTTCATTAAAGTATAATCTAGAATCAGTTATTGAGAAAAAAATCAATGTATTGAAAATACTTTTTAAGAGATTAATTGTTTTTCAGTAAAAAGCGAGACAATGAGATAAATGCAATCTGTTTATCGCAGGGAATTCTAGATTTTAGCGTTAGAAACACATAAAGTTTTAAAAATTAATTACGACTACATTCACGATGGTCTCAAAATACAAAAACAAGTAATATCACGAACATTAGTTCGTTTCTCTGTATACACAGAGAATATATGTTGTTGTAAACTAATTACTAGGTCTCTGAAAAGATGATTGGAAGGTTATATATTTATGCTGATGAATAACAGTAACCAGATTTAAATTCATTGTGATATTTATTATATTATCATAATTACCATTCATAATGTCCAATATTATCATTTTACCATAATTAATGTTAATGGCTTTTAAGGTTGTCATATTACCATAATTATCATTTAGATTTCCAAGGTTATGTAGTTATCATAGCTACCATTTATGGTTTCCAAGATTATTATGTTACCACAACTAACATAAGTGTTTTTCAAGGTTATGTTACCATAACAACCATTTATAGTTTCGAATACCATTACGATATCGTATTAAATACGTATGTTTTTCAAGGTCATTAAGTTATCATAAGTACCTTTTCTAATTTTTAATAATATTATTACTTTTGAACTACTACAAGTATTAGTGTGCTTAGGCCTATTAAATCAGGCCTTCTCGTTGCTTTCAATGGAGAGCCTTAAGGTTTTGTTAACACGTAAGTGCTTATGATTTACCACGGAGGACTGGAGCTATTATAAATTAAAACCACTTATTGAATAAGACAGGTTTAAAAGTATCAGGTTTTGTAGAAATGTGGATGTTATCATGTGTGCCAATTCGAAAATATTGAACATATAACGACAACGCACTCAAGTCATTCAGTGCATTGAACACAGACGCAAACAGTCCACTAAGTTTCCTCCATTAGCTGACATATTTCGTGCTTTTAAGGGCATTCATGTTCTAGGAATTTGATGAAAAAAACATGAAGTGTGGAGAAAACGAAAAATGCACAAACACATTAATATAACAACCTCAATAAACATAAATATATATACTAAATGTTGGGGAGTAACCATGAAACAGTAATAAAACAAGAAATTATAAAGTAGGAAGCAAAAACTAACATGTTCTGAAAGTGTATGAACAGTGGTATCACAATCCGACATTATTTTATGAATATAAAACCGCATCGTTTGTTTGTTTGTTTTGGAATTTCGCCCAAAGCTACTCGAGGGCTATCTCTGCTAGCCGTCCCTAGTTTAGCAGTGTAAGACTAGAGGGAAGGCAGCTAGTCATCATCACCCACCGCCAACTCTTGAGCTACTCTTTTAGCAACGAATAGTGGGATTGACCGTCACATTATAACGCCCCCACGGCTGAAAGGGCGAGCATATTTAGCGCGACGCGGATGCGAACCCACGACCCTCAGATTACGAGTCGCATGCACCCTTTAACGCGCTTGGCCATACCGGGCCAAAACTACATCATTACACAAATATGTAAAGTGACCTGAAGAAGGCTTTAGTATCGAAGACGAGTCATCGCTTTTCCTTCTTTCAACAGGCAGTCGCTGTTCTTAAACCTACTGCATCCATTCTGGCTAAAGAAAGCCCGGCATAACTGAGTTGTTAGAGTGCTCGACTCGTAATCGGAGGGTCGCGGGTTCAAATCTCCGTCACAGTAAATATGCTCGCCCTTTCAGCAGTGGTAGCGTTATAAAATCACGGTCAATCTCACTATTCGTTGGTAAAAGAGTAGCCCAAGGGTTGGCGGTGGGTGGTGATGATTAGCCGCCTTCCCTTTAGTCGTACACTGCTAAATTGGGGACAGTCAGCGCAGATAGTACTCATGTAACTTTGAGCGAAATTACAACAAACAAACTGTTTAAAGCACCCCGGATACAAAGTAACAACAAGAAGCCATTAAACTATAAATAAACAAAATATTTAAAAGGAATTAAAAGCCAAAGTGTACAAAGATAACCAGATCAATACATCATAAAAACAGCTGTTAAAGAGCTATTTCTCGATCTCCATATGTTATACTATTTGTAGGGATAACCTCCTCGTGGGCGGACGGTAAAACATTAAGAGTTCAGGAAGAAAAAAAATGTGTAGAAAACACCAAATCTAACTTACAAATAAAATATCGGTTTTCGTTCCCAACTTCACAGTTGAAATTTTTTATTTACAATTATGAAATGGTAGACTGAAAATCCCCAAACTGTGCCATAACAACAGTTCGCTGTGTTTGGTGATATAACAACTGTAATGTTTTTTACGGTTTGACGTTTTTCATCATTCGTGATCGATTAAGCTTTTTAAAATTTCTTCTGCAGTTTGGCTTTTCTTACCTCATCCATTTTTATGGTTTATTTATTATTTTCTTATCTCACCCGTTTTTTACGGTTTGTTTATTATATTCTCTCTTAAACCTGTTTTTATGGTTTATTTATACCTTTCTTACCCTTCCTTTTCTATAATGTATTTATTATTTTCTTACCTTCCACATTTTTTATGGTTTATTTATACTTTTCTTACCCTTCCTATTCCATAATGTATTTATTATTTTCTTACCTTCCACATTTTTTATGGTTTATTTATACTTTTCTTACCCTTCCTATTCCATAATGTATTTATTATTTTCTTACCTTCCACATTTTTTATGGTTTGTTTATTCGTTTTAAATTTTTCTAGTTTATTTATTCCTTTTAACTTTCCCTTTTTATGGTTTTATACCTTTCTTACCTTTACATGTTTATAATGTATTTATTCTTTTCTTATTTCCCCATTCTTTTTCTGGTTTATTTATTCTTTTTTAACCTTCCCTTTTTATAGTTTATTTACACCTTTCTTACCTTCCCCATGTTTGTGGTTTATTAATGTTTCTTTTAACCTTCTCCTTTTTTATGGCTTATTTATTCTTTTCTTATGGATTGTTTTTAATGGCTTATTTCTTTCACATGCATAAAATATCGTTGGAATGTGAAACTATTGTCGACTCATTTTCGGTATATATATATGTGTGTGTGGTTGTTTTTGTTTCTTGCTACTATTTTTTTGTAATATTTATAAGTATTTGAATATCGTGGAATGTTATGTACACTTTCATGTTCTTTCTACCTGCAACATTTAGCATTGAGTGATACAAATATCAGTTCGTAGTTAGAGAGAAAGGGAGATACGAGCACAGGTTCGTAAGTAGACAGGAAGGAAGACAAAAACACAACAAATTCGTAGCTAGAAATGAAGAGAGTTTCGAGTACATGTTCGTACCGAGAGAGGAAGAGATAGAAATGTACAGGTTCGTAGCTAGACAGGGAGGGAGACAAGAATACAGGTTTGTAGATAGAGCCGAAAAGAAATACCAGCTAGAAAGCATAAGAAAAATGTGAACATCAGATCTGAGCTAGAGAGGTAGAAAGAAACGAGCACAGGTTCGTACATACTACACTCACTTTATAAAATATATTTGAAAAATGTGGTATAAGCGATCATTATTTACGATATTATAAGTGAGGAGTTCATACTGAGAAAAACAAACAAACTGGAAGCACTTTAATTCCTCTAGAAAATTAAACGAGTGTGCTAAACAGCCATATTTCACCAGCCTTTATCAAACCCTTTAACTTGTTTGTTTGTTTGTTTGTTTTGAATTTCGCACAAACCTACTCGAGGGCTATCTGTACTATTCGTCCCTAATTTAGCAATGTAAGAATAGAGTGAAGGGGCAGCTAGTTATCACTACCCACCGTCAACTCTTGAACTACTCTTTTACCAACGAATAATGGGATTGACCGTCACATTATAACGCCCCCACGGCGGAAAGAGCGAGCAGGTTTGGTGCGACCGGGATTCAAACCCGCGATCCTCGCCCTTTAACTTGTAAGGATGATTCTTTGATGATCGCTTTTTTAGTTCAGAATCACCGATGGGTTATTAATTTTACATCTATATTTATGGAAGACTTGATTGAGGATAGAATGTAAATAAAAGATAAAACCGACGCCTCTTTCCTCATCTTCTAATGTCAACAAGGGATGGTATAATTTATGAATAAAGACGGCTAACGTTATTATAGTTCTATATGTAAAAACGTCTGGTATGTGGTATGGGTAGAGAAACCACGACGTGAGCATAATCTTATTTTGCTTTTCACTTACCTCTGCCTATGGTTCTCATTTGTGACGAAAGAAGTTCGCGCAGTAACTAGTTAAAGTAACATAACCACTGACATTTCCGAAATGTAGTGAACATTTTTGACAACATTTCAATAATCCAATTTTTTTCATTATTTGAGAATAGTGTTTGTTTTGTTTTTTTTCCTTAAAAGCTTTTATAGTGATTGATATCTTCCTAACTGTCCGACTTTTGGTGAAACTTTATAAAACTAATTTTCAAACTGTCATGTTCGCTGAATTTTGTGGGCGTTTGTACTTTAACGACTGGCATGCCAACATAATAAAAAGAAAGTTCTTCGCTCACACAACCAACACTCTCTACGTGTGACACGCCCGTGTGATTGAGAAGCAGTGGAGACGTGGCGGATGACGTGGACATCACAGAACGTTAAAACTCAAAGCTTTTTTTTCTCTCCCTTAGCCTCGAGTTATGCAAAGAAAAATGAAAGAGAGAGGGAGTAATTTTACAGCCCATTTAAGCGTAACACACAATCACATCTTGGCGATGAAAACCACCGGTGGAACAGATCGCCAGTGAACCTGCATGTGAAATGGAGTACTTTAGAACATTAGAGAAACATGGCTTCAAAAGCTTTAGATCATCGTTTAGTCCTTTGAAATATAATTTGTAGCGCCACCTTTTATATAAAAGATATTGTCCAGAAAAGAAAAAAGCATTCTATGAAGAAGGTGAAAAAAAAATTGTAAAGGAGAAAAAATTCACACAGAATGAACGACAAGACAGGCTAGTAAACATGACGTTATTAGTCGAGCGTAGAAAACACACCCAATAATATTATTACACTTGTCATATGTTGTTTGTTTATTTATTAACTGTTTTATGAATTTTGCAAAAAGCTGATCAAGAACCGCTTGTGCTAATTGTCCCAACTTCAGAAGTGATAGAGTAGGAGAAAGGCAGCTTGTCAACGCTTCTTCCCTCTAACTCATGGATTACTCTTTACCGATGAAAAATGGGGTTCACGGTTATATTATAAGGGCCCCACGCTTGAAAAACCAAACATATTTGGTGTCGAGTTTCGAACTCGTGATCTATAGATTACGAGGCGAGTACACTAAATATTAAGCCACAGCAGGTCCTACGGTTTGATGCTGGTTTGATGTTGTGAATTTCACACAAAGCTACACGAGGGCTATCTGTGCTACCCGTCCCTAATTTAGTAGTGTACGACTAGAGGAAAGGTAGCTAGTCATCACCACCCTCCGCCAACTCTTGGGCGATTCTTTTACTGACGAATAGTGGGATTGACCGTCATATTACAACGCCCTCACGGCTGAAAGGGCGAGCATGTTTGGTGTAACGGGGATTTAAACCCGCGATTTTCAGATTACGAGTCGAACACCTCAACCCTTCAGGCCATGGCGAGTCGATATTGGTAAAAAAATAAAGCGAACTTATAGGTAAAGGAAGCCACAAAACAATATACATATACATATACATATACATAACAATATACATATACAATATACATATACATATACAATATACATATACATATACATATACAATATACGCGGCCTGGCATGGCCAAGCGCGTAAGGTGTGGGGGCGTATAATGTGACTGTCAATCCTACTATTCGTTGGTAAAAGAGTAGCCCAAGAGTTGGCGGTGGGTGGTGATGACTAGTTGCCTTTCCTCTCGTCTTACACTGCTAAATTAGGGACGGCTAGCACAGATAGCCCTCGAGTAGCTTTGTGCGAAATTTCAAAACAAACAAACAAACAAATACACATATACAAAACAATTGGTATGTAAAAGAAGCCAGAGAATGAGAAAAATCAAATAAAAATAAAGAATTATATCGCTATAAATGAAGAACAACAACAAAAACTGTTGGTAGATGAAGGAAAAGGAAACAAGAAGAACAACAAGAACTGTTGGTTGGTGAAGGTAAAGGAAACAAGAAGAACAACAAGAACTGTTGGTAGGTGAAGGAAAAGGAAACAAGAAGAACAAGAACTGTTGGTTGGTAAACGAAGCTAAAAAGCAAGAAAAAACAAACAAAAATAAATATTTATGGGTAAAAAAGTTAAAAAACGACAAGGACAGAAAAACCATTGGTATGTGAAGTAGACCAGGAAACAACACCAAAAGAAAAGTGGTTGTTATGTAGCCAGAAAAATAGAACCGAGATGTATAAAAACAATCCAGAATAACAGAAAAAAAGTGTAGTAAAATGAACCAGGAAACAACTAAAACATAAAATTAATTAAGGGTAAACAGAAAACCAGTAATAGAAAAAACAAGCGAGTAAACGGAACAGAGTTATCTTTAATAAAATTAGACAGATTTGTGATTATTTTGAAAATTTAACTAGACCTCTTTCTCACTCCCCCAAAACATAAAAGCATGCAGCTATACCTAATAATTATTTAGGTAATATCTGCCGCTCGTGTATTATTCTGCGTGTACTGTGAACTCCCGGAACAAATAGTTACTGTAGTTCAAGCTGCGAACGCTTAAAACACAAAGCCACCATTTACGTGTAGTATGTGGAAAATTCTTCGTTTATTTTATTGGGTTTGTTAATTAAGGAAGAAAAAAAGCAGAAATGGAATACTTCAATTTGAAATTTTTTAATATTCAGATTTCTACTCAAAATTTTCGGATGAACATGTTACTTAAACACACGTCTGGATATCATAAATTAGGATCACAAGAAATTATTGGCTAAAAACTGAGTTATTCAATTTTGTTGGGGGGAGGAGAACATTAGAGACAGGTACAAAAAAGTGAAAGTGTGATAGCTTTTAATAGTTCTATTTTCAACGATTTTAAAAATACGATTTTTTAAAAAACCTGATTTTACCAATTATTGGACTATACATTCACACAGTTACAGTCTCAACTAAAATGTTTACATATTTTGTTAAAATAAGAGAATTGTTATTACCAACACAGAAAATAGTAATTCTCAGGAATCACCTGAAGATGGCAGCAGATTCATAACCAAAACATAGTTCAAATTTGTTAGATTTGTTTTGAATTTTGCGCAAAGCTACTCGAGGGCTATCTGCGTTAGCCGTCCCTAATTTAGCAGTGTAAGACTAGAGGTAAGGCAGTTATCATTACCATCCACTGCCAACTCTTGGGCTTTTCTTTTACCAACGAACAGTGGGATCGACCGTCACTTTATAACGCCCCCATGGCTGAAAGGGATAACATGTTTGATGTGACTGGGATTCGAACCCGTGACCCCCAGATTATGTGCCGAGTGCCTTAACCACCTGGTCATATAGGTTAAAATCCACTTAATAATTACAATATAGCTAGAATTAAAAAAAATTGAAGTTAGTTATTAGGCTTAGTTGATCGTTCCGGCTTCTAACAGTGACAAATATTTATAACTGATCGCAACAACATTAATATAAGTGATTGATAATATAGTAAACAAACAGTAATTAAACTTTACTGTTTTTTAAAAAAAACTGCTTAGTTTTTATTTACACTTTATTAATTACAATACTAAAGAACGCATAAATAATAATCTACAGCCATGTGTAATTCTAATAAGAAAAGTAACTTAATGATATATACAGACTGTGAAGAGCGTTCAACAAAAACGTTTTTTTTTCCTTTTATTCGTGGAATAAATGTAAGCTACAGATTTTTCTCGTGCAACATTCACGCGTACTATACTTTACACTGCTTTGTTCTTTGGTTCTTTTTAATATCGCGTACCGCTACAGGAGGTTATCTGTGCTAATCGTATAAAATTAGAGAGAACGCAATCATAATCGCCCACCGCCATCTATTGGGTTACTCTTTTTCCACTGAATAGTGGGATTGACCGTAACATTATGACGACACTACGGCTGAAAGGGCGAGCATGTTTAATGTGACGTGGATTCGAACCCACAACCCTCGGATTACGAGTTCACTGCCTTCCCTCTGGTCTTAAACAGCAAAATTAGGGACTGTTAAGGTTTCTCCTCCTGGGTGGGGGTTGTGTAGTGGGCTAGCAATCTAGTCACTTAAAAACCAGCCTGTTAATGAATCCGCAAGCGATTGCAACCCTATGTTCCTTCAAGGAACCGAGAGGCATAAATAATAATATAATAAATAATCTTATTATGAGAGTTTCATCACATAAAAGTTGAATCATGTATATCATGCTTTTGTGTATATCTACGAGGTGTGAACAAAAGGTTCTAAGACTTCACTTTTATTCCGAAGAATAATGTACCTACATCAGTATTATATGTTATCCCATTCAATGTAATCTCCCCTCAGCTGATACACACTTGTTCCAACGTTCCTCCCATTTTCAGAAGCAATGCTGGAAGGCTTCAACTGTTATGTAACTAAGTTATGCTTCCACATTATTATGAATGGTTGGAATGCCATCAAATCTCTTTCCTTTATGCTTGATTTTGATTTTGGGAAACAGAAAAAAAAATCATATGGGGCAAGAATGGGAGAATATTGTGGTATCACAGGAATGTTTTTTATGCCAAAAATTCTTGAACAGACACAGCAGTTTGTGAGGGCTCGTTGTCATAATGAACAAACACAGCAGTTTGTGAGGGCTCGTTGTCATAATGAACAAACACAGCAGTTTGTGAGGGCTCGTTGTCATAATGAACAGACACGGCAGTTTGTGAGGGCTCGTTGTCATAATGAACAAACACAGCAGTTTGTGAGGGCTCGTTGTCATAATGAAGAAACCAGTGACCATTCTCCCACAGTTTGCGGCGGTTTCTTCTAACTTTCATCTTCAAACGAATTAAGACCTCTTTATAAAATACCTGGTTAACTGTCCTCTACCTTAGTGACCATTTCATCAGTGAACGATGTCGACGGTTGCCCAGAACGTGAGTCACCTTTGACCGATTTCCGGCCATCTTGGAAGCGTTTTATCTACTGATAAACGACAGCTTTACTTAAGCAGTCATCACCAAAAGTAGTTCTTAACGTTTCGATTATTTCTGTTCATCCTTTACCATTTTTCACACGAAACTTGATATAAACACGTTGCTCTTCTTTTCTGTCCGTTTTCTTTCATGACAGGGGCAAGAGATATGTCTGTCTTTTCACAGCTTTTTCACAGCAGGTGTATAAGGTCTGAAGAAATGGCTTGCTTATGAGGTAGATCACTATTTGTACTTTGTACGCACTTCAACGAAGCTCACTGCCCTGTAACAGAAAAAAGTCTTAGAAAGTTTTGATCAGACCTCGTACAGTCTTGGCCACAATGTTTTGCATATTTTGTAACAAATAAGATAATTACTATTAAGGTGTAATGCAAATACATTTCGTGCTGTCAAATTGAGAAGCATCAAACATCTAAATGTGTATTTTGTATAATGTGTAACTTAGGTTTCACGTATCACAACAAAACTTTACAAAATACATATATAATGACTAAATATAACAACGTCTGTAACCTTATGAGTTCATATAAAACATTCAGTACCTGGTTGGTCCCCTTCGAACTCTAATAACTTCCACAAGACGACGTAACATGCTGTCGATGATGTTATTGATGTAATTCACATTGATTTTATTTCTGTTTATCACTTGAAGGCGCTGCAACTCAACTAAAGCTGCTTGCTTAATGTTATGGTTTTCCGGAACAGTTCTCAAAGGGATTTCAATATGGAAACTTTGTTGGCCATGGCAATCTTGTGACGTCCTACTAGTCGATGTAAATCTAGTTAATTATTTAACTATTTAACTCCGCTGGGTAGTTACAATGTGACGAGAAATCCCACTATTTGTTGGTAGAAGAGTTGGCAATAGGTGGTGATCACTAGTTGTTATTTTTTTAATCTTACACTGCTAAATTATGGAAGGTTAGCGCAGATAACTCTCGTATAGCTCTGGGCGAAATCTAAACGAACTGTCTAAAGTATCCCGAAAACAAATTAACAGCAAGAAGCCACGAAGGCCGTAATGGTGTTATAATGTGACGAGCAAACCTACTATTCATTGGAAAAAAAGTAGTTCAAGAGTTCTGCTAGTTAACCCAATATCAACAATATTTCTATAGCAATCAAATATTGTACAACGTTTCTGAACACTATGACTTTGAATATAAAAGTTTACTAATTTCCTATTTTAAATAAAAGGATTGTGCAAGGGACAACTTCTATAGTGGATTAAGATCCATCTGTCATTTTGTCCATCTGAAATCAGTCGGAGTCTTTGACCCGACACTTTAGAAAACGATTATAATTTCACTTCTAACAAACATTGAAAACAAAACACGTGTGTGTTATTGCAAACCATTATTTGTCACAATGTTCAACACTCGATAACACTTCACTAGAACACTTGAAGTAGGAAAGTATCAATAACACTAACACTTACTTAGTAATAAATATATATCAAAGATCTGAGGAAGACACAAGACAGTATCTAAACGTATGCCGGGCGGTTTGGTTAAAAAAAATACGAAGCTATTCAGTCTTAACTATGATTTTATAAACTTCATTTATCTACTGTTTCAATAAAAAGTCTAGTAAGATGTTAGTTACTTATATATATTTGGGTTATTAATTAACATTATTTAGCACAATTATTTCAAACAATTCCATTTTGAAACGTGTTGCTGATAGTTTGTGTAACGGGAAGGAAAATTTTTGAGCTCGTAAAAACCGTACAGCACCGGGTAAAAAAAAAACAAACCGTATAGCACCCAGACATTAAAAGATTTGTATTCCATAGGCACTTTTTATTCATTTTAATAAGAATATTTTATAACGGTACAGCACCCAGATATTTAACATTCGTATTCAATAGATACTTACTGTTGATTTGAATCTAAATAATACCTGTACTAATGAGTTATTTTAATAAAATATTTTCGAACGCGATTAAAAATTATAAAAACAACAAGCTAGAGAAGATCAGATCCAAAAACATTCATTTTTAATGTTAAAGATTCACTTGTTCTTTTTACTCAGTTACTTCAAGAAAATTCAGGCACTTGTAATAATTTTGTATGTATTCAGAAAATTCCGTGTTTGCGAAAGTAGTAAGTGCTCATTAAAGTGTTATTTCCACAAACACTCGCGCTGTTTATCAGTTCGACATATTCGGCACGCAATACAAACTTACCGTTGTTTCAAGTTATTGATTTTTGGACTTTACCTTACTTAAAGGTAAAACTGTGTATCTAACAGATTCGTTACACTAATATACGCTTTTTATGTCTATAGATTTTTGCTTTAGACTGACTGAAGATAAAAGTTTGTTGTGGTTTTGACACATCAAAAATAATTTCGAGACAGGGTAGTGAACTACTGATGAGAGCTCGTGTACCGTTTAAATTTTTTATGTGGTTTATGTTTTGTTGTTATGCTACGTAACTGAAATTTATAATAGAAAACTGTGAAGTAAGCAACTTTAAACATTAACGTAAGCGTCCCTAAATACACTATGTATCTTTAAAGACTTCTGTTTACGCTAAAATCTCAAAATTTATATCTCTTGATTATGAAATAAAACTACTGGAAGTATTCAAAGGTGTAAGTTGGCATATTATCGAAGAAAGAAAACCTGATTTTAGAATAATCTAATATTCATTTATATCCTTTATCAGTAAAAGAGAAGTTTCAGTAATTACGAGACACCGGGACTCCTTACATATGTATACTAGCAGAGTGTATTTACCTAAGCATTAATTTAAGAGTATCAACGGCAGATTTTCACGTATAATTGATTTCCCTATGGAGGTTGAAGAAGGAGAGAAACTAACGACACTGAATTTTTTGTGGGTGGATGGGTGGGTGTACTCAGTCCGCAATTCATCGTAATTCACCTACATCCATTTCTTGATTAAATTAACTATAAGAAACTGGGTATTTGAAAATAATGTTATAATTTCATTTGAAATGTAATAAGAAAGAGTAAAGAAGAGTACAAATAATATCATTAGAGTTTCGTCTTTCTCAAAGTTTAATAAAAATAACCTGGAGCTACATAACAGGAAAAGCTTTGAACAGATAATGAAACAAATGTGTTGCTCTTAGGAAGTATGTGTGTATATATATATATATGAAACAAATGTGTTGCTCTTAGAAAGTATGTGTGTATATATATATATATGAAACAAATGTGTTGCTCTTAGAAAGTATGTGTGTATATATATATGAAACAAATGTGTTGCTCTTAGAAAGTATGTGTGTATATATATATATGAAACAAATGTGTTGCTCTTAGGAAGTATGTGTGTGTATATATATATACATATACTGTAAAAACTCCAGTAAATATATATGTAATTAACCATTTTTTTAATATTAAAAATCGCACTTTAAAGTATAATTAAAAATAAAATAACGTGAAAAAATAGTGTATTGAATAATAATTTTATTGAAATTATCCCCAAAATTGTTTTAACGTGCAGAACCATTTCTCAAAACATTCACATCCACTGAAGCAATATGAAACCCGTTTAACAGAAGACACCGCGAATTAAAGTTCTGAATTTATTTCACGGTAAAATGTCTGTCAGTTGTTTCTATCATAAGCTGACAGTGAAAGTTTTTACAGTGTATTTAGGTACTGTCTATTTAATAGCTTCTGTAACAAATAACCAATTGGATATAAATGAAAATTTTAAAATAATGTTGCATAAAACAGATATCAAGAACAGACCAAAACTAACTTTACCAATGGTTCATGGAGATGACGTGTGATAGAAAGAGAACCATTACGACTATACAGCTCATTGGTTGGTGGAGACAATAAGCGGCCCAAGGATAACCAGAACGACTGTACAGCTCAATAGTTGGTAGACGTAACATGTGACACAGGGCAAAACGCAAAGGAACTTGGCAGGGGTTTTGTTTAGAGAGAGAGAAGTCTGAAGAATTCTCTCTCCAACAGGGGTGGTCAGGAACGTTTTGGTTCCTCTTCGTCCACTCTCGGGAAAGATTATTAAACTTTACATGAGAGTTTGTCTTTATTTTGTTTTAACTTATTTAAAGTGAAGAAGTGAGGTGGGAGATATGAAAGTGACGTGTGGAGGGAGACCTGCACAAGGTCGTCAGAAGGGAAGCAAGCCAGGCCAGAGACCATGGTCAAAATAACGTGACGGCTGGCAATTACTAAACATTAACTTAAGATTGCCTTAAAATTGACTTGAACGGTTCCTTTCAGGACCTGTCAAGAATCTTGCCTTGGCTGGGATCTAGCAATCCAATGCCAGAGATTTAGGTGTGGGAAGAAACGGGAGTACCCCGAGAAAACCCACTTTCACGGCCTGGGTGCCGAAAAATCTATCAAGGCCGTGCCCGGAAATAGCTGGGAAGAAAATCATGGCTATTAATGGATATTGAAATGAAAAAGAAAACTATTGAATTGTAGCAATAGTATACATGTGGCTGGTTGGCTGGTAACTAGGTAAACTGCAAGCTGCGGCCTTGTAAAACAGGTCGGAACTTCAAGTTAAACTTGTGTTCAGACCTGATGCCCAGTGGTGATGGAGAAAAACGTGAGTGTGGTGGTGAGTCGACTGGCTATTCTTCTTCGGTGAATTGTTCTTCATCGACTTGAGATGCTTTGTTTCTTCTTGCAATTTTCGTTTGTGTCTTCTGATTGATTGTGGACTGATGTTCTGTTTGAACTGACGCGTCGATAGTTGTCATGTGAATGGTCTGAGTCTGGCTCGTGATTGTATTCCGTGAAACTGATATCTGGCAGGAAGTATCACTTGTCTTTCTTGGATTGTTGGGTCTTAACATGTTGCTAGCAGTGGAAGTTGAGTTGACTGAATCTGCATTCGTGTTTTTTTCTGGCTGGTTTTGAACTCAACGGTATTTCTGTAGTTTTCCGTTGATTGTCTATATTGTCTGGGTACTTTGTTTGACTACGAGTTGGAGGGTCGGCGATGCAGGCGTTCGACTCTAAAGTGAAATGTGTGATAGTAACACCAGTCACGTAAAATACAGTCAGCTCTGTACTTCGACGTTATCACTATCTTCATGAAGTACAGAAGTAGGTTGGTGTATCTGGAGAAAATACAACGTACGACATGTAGCTTGGCCTGGATTTGAGATTCTATGGCTTCTTTGATTTCTTCTAGTTGGATGGTTGGGTCGATGCCTCTGAGAAATACTGAGAAAAGGCTGACAGGACTGTTAGCTGAGGAGCAATTTGTTTTAATTTCAGTGTTCCATGGTTGGCATAGATAAACTTGATCAGCAGGAGTAGCCGTCTGGATGAGAATTCCGCCTCGACGAAGGATTCTGATCCTGGAAGGTTCGATGGTTGCCCTTGGCTTGGCCTGGGCAATGAACGTGGCGACTTGTAGCGGCGTAAGGTGTGACGGTAAACCGTCGAAAATTATCGGCAATACCGGCGGTATAATTGGCGTGGTTGATCCTTGCTTTTTTTGAACAGCATGATTGCAGTGATACACTGCTGGCCAAAATCTTAAGGTCAATGAACATTAAGAAAAAATATGCATTTTGTTTTATTAAACTCAACCACTTATTTAAGCAGAGCTTTGAAAGATGAAAATAAGAAAAGGAAAAATAAAAACAACTTTTTTAGCATTCAATAGGAAAATGTGAACAATATAAAATTAGCCTAAATACTAGCTCGTCAAAAGTTTAAGACCATACCAAAAATAAGTCCAAAACAGAGTAAGAAATGCCCAACAAGAGGTCTCAGTAATGAGTTGCACAGCTATCATTGCAAATAACTTCAAACATTCGCATTGGCATGATCGATATAAGCGTTTGCAGAAAGCTGGCTGGAATATTATTCCAAGTCGTAAATATGGCTTCACGAAAATCATGTATTGATTAGAATTGACGTCTATTTCTATAGACTTCCCTTGCCATCCACTCTCAGACATTTTCAATGGGGTTCGGTTCGGGCAAACACACAGGATGGTCCAAAAGAATCACGTTATACGCCATGAAAAAGTTCTTTGTCCTGCGCGCATTGTGGATTGCAGCGTTGTCTTGCTGAAAGATCCAGTCATTTCCACACAAGCGATGGCCTTCAGTAAATAAGTATGCTCTCTTCAACATGCCAATGTAGCCAGCTGGTGTTTGACGCCCCACTGTTCCATGGAAGGTGAGAGCACCCCAGATCTCGATGGAACTTCCTCCAATGTGTCGTGTAGAAAATGTCTCCGGTGGGATATCCTTATCGTACCAGTAACGTTGGAAGCCATTTAGACCATCCAGGTTAAATTTTTTCTCATCAGTGAACAAAATCTTCTTTCACTTTTCTATGTCCCCTGTTTAGTGCTTCTCAGCAAAGTTTAACCAAGCTGTTTTGTGGTGTGGAAGCCTTTGAAGACGTTTACGGTTTTTAAAGTCTTTCTCTTGTAGATGCTGTCTTATTTTTCTTGAGCTGCATTCTGCGTCCGTAAAAATGACTAAATTCCGCTTCGTGTTTACCGAATAACCCTTCGTTTCAGTGTGGTCTTAAACTTTTAACCAGCTAGTATTTAGGCTAATTTTATCGTGTTCACATTTTCCTTCTTAAATGCCAAGTTTTTTATTTTTATTTTCCCTTTTCTTATTTTCATCTTTCGAAGCTCTATTCAAATAAGTGGTTGAGTCTAACAACGTAATGTACTTATTTTTTTCTTTATGTTCACTAGCCTTAAGATTTTGGCCAGCAGTGTATCAGAACGTCTTGCTTTCTCATTAACTAGCGTGAAACTCGCTGAAGAAATACCTTTACGCATTTGAAAGTAAACGTTGCGACAGCCGGGAAACGAACCCAGGTCTACTGCTTGGAAGGCAGCTGTGCTAACCACTATACCCCGTAGCTGGCGTAGCAAGTGCAAGGCCTCTAGATGCCGCTGCCATCGACAGACGTCGCTTCTCTAGAGTCATAGTCGGGTTGCTTTAGAGTGCGGTCCTAAGTGGGTGGTAAACTTCACTTAAGGCTAAATATGTCCACGAGACCAATATTAAACAGTCCCGAAGCATTTCCCTCTATGCTTATTATTTTGTTAACAGAAAGAAAGGCATTGATATATATATATATTTATACACGTATTAATAATGAGGTAAACTTTCCTCCCCCAGTTCTATAATTAGTAAGAATATCCTAATAAAAGTGAAAACAGAAACCAAGTGGGATTATAAACAAATGTCTTTGTTTGCCAAAACAAAAGCCTTAATTAACAATTGTACATCTTAACTCTCCATGCATAGTACAGTAAATACAAAATATCTTTACTGATCTTGAACTGTATTGTTAGAGTTAGAGTTAACAGCATCCGTTTATTGATGAGGAGCATCTCTATTTAAACTACAGCTTACACAATGTTCTAATCTTCTTTACTAATCCCATTTAAATCGACAAGATTAACGTTCCCCTTTATATATATATATAGATTTATTTATATTTATATTTTGAGTGATGCACGTATAAAGTCGAAAGGTTAGACTTTATAACATAATATAATATCAACTTTACACCACTGATATTTCAACAAACTAACTAAGATAAACTGTCATCTTAAATTTTGCTTCTGGAAGAGATAAAATTATTTTAAATTATCATTGTTTAATATATCAGTCGTTCTTTGAATTTCAGATAATTATGAGCGAAATATTACCTTTGTGATTAATATTAATTAACCATTTACAATTACTCTTTTATGTTTAAATTTGCATAAATTTATTTGTTTTTTTACTTAAAATGCGAAACACAAAATAACATTTTTATTTTTCGTACTTTCTCGTTAATTATAGTGTCATCTAGAGGATATTCTGTAATAATACTCCAGCAAGATTCTGGCTCAGTAAAATTTCTGTCACAAAAAATAAATTAATGAATACATTAGAAAAAAATAGATGTATTTGTTATTTATTATACTTACATTTAAATTCAAACAAAAATAATGAAACACTTTTGGTGAGCATTCTGTGTGATCGTCTAATCTAAAATATCGGTTCCTAGTGTTTTGAAACTAAACATTCTTGATGATCGTCAAGTCTAAATAAAGTTTCTGTTTTTAGTTCCTTGCAAGCTCAACAGTTTGTATGGTCGTCAAATACAAAGTTTTCGTTTTTTAGTTTCTTGCAAGCTGAACATTCTGGATGGTCGTCTGTTTGTTTGTCTTGAATTTCGCGAAAAGCTTCTAGAAGGCATCTGCGCTGGATGGTCGTCAAATCTAAATAAAGTTTCTGTTTTTAGTTCCTTACAAACTGAACATTCTAAATGATCGTCATATACAAAGTTTTTCTTCAAGCTCAATATTCTGTATGATTGTCAAGTCTAAAGTTTCTGTTTCTAGTTTCTTGCAAACTGAACATTCTGGATGGTCGTCCAGTCTAAAATTTCTGTTTTTAATCCGTGATGACGAGAAAACCCACTTGTAGAGAAAATTATATGTTTAAAAACGGCTGCTATGAACAGAGAAATCACTAATAAAGAAGCGAACAACCGTTCGACCTTCTTCTGTCATCGTCAAGTTTACAAAGAAAAAAAGGGTTACTGACCGATAGCTGACCACATGTTTGAAATCGGTTGTGTAATTGAGTGTAGAAATGTATAGGGCGTGCTTATATAGATTATATGTTTACCGTTGTAAACATTATACGCACACACCAAGACAAAAAGCAAAATCAACTAACAAAAGTAAAAATACCCCACGATTTAAAAAAATCACAAAACCATATACGGCTGCATGCCATATATTCCCGACATCAGTAGAAAAATAACCAACAGTTGGTTACTAGCAACAAAATATGACATTCCAGTTAATACCAAATTTATGCAAAATCCAGGCACAAAACTAAGGTCTATACTATGTAAGAACTACACTGACAAACACCACACCAACATTATTTATAAAATACAATGTGATAACTGCCACGACTTCTATATTGAAGAAACAAGTAGAAAAATGGAAACCAGATTCAAAGAACACAAAAAGTCACCTTCACACGTTTTCGAACACTGCAACTTAAATGCACACAACATAACCATATAAAACACCCAAATACTAAATGAAGAAACAAACATAAACAAGCGCAAAATTAAAGAAGCCTTACTTATACAACAACTTAAACCCAAAATAAACCAAAACAAAGGAACACCTTTATACCTATATTAATAAATATAATCCAACATCTAATCACGCCCTCTACATTCCTACACTTAATTACACAACTGCTTTCAAACATGTGGTCAGCTACTGGTCAGTAACCCTTTCTTTCTTTGTGAACTGACGATGACAGAAGAAGATCGAAACGTTGTTCGCTCCTCTTTTAGTGCTTTCTTTATTCATAGCAGCCGTTTTTAAATATATAAGTTTCTGTTTTTAGTTTCTTGCAAGCTGAACATTCTGGATGGTCGTCAAATATAAAGTTTCTCTTTTTTAGTTCCTTGTAAGCTGAACATTCTGGATGGTCGTCAAATATAAAGTTTCTGTTTTTAGTTTCTTGCAAGTTGAACATTCTGGAGGTCGTCAAATATAAAGTTTCTATTTTTAGTTCCTTGAAAGCTGAAAATTCTGGATGATCATGAAATATAAATTTTCTATTTTTAGATGATCGTCAACTATGAGAGATATAATTAGTTTTTAGAAGCTAAACAAAATACAGTCTTGGTATTGTTTCGATGTTGGACATGTACGTCTCTGAAATGTCACTATTCATCAGGTATTGGTTATCCTGTTTGTAGTTGCGTGCGTGTCAGAACTTACTGTCGATCATATTATTACAATGAAACAGTTACAAATGCAAATAAAGGACTGCCAAAAGTAATCTTGGCCACGTGCTGTTAGACACACCGAGAAATCCCTTTTTACCTTAGCGAAAGAAATGTCAACAACTACCTTAAACACTGTTATCTTATATATATACAACTGTTTACAGATTTGTGCTGATTTTAACAAATAAGTTTTTGTAATTTGTGTTTATGATAAACCCACTGACGATTTGTTTTACCGCCGTAAATATTTTTTAAACTACTGACAACAGAAAATATAGTCATTCAGTAGCACCCTACTGCCATCCACAATCAATATTAAGGGACTGACTGTCACACTTATAACGTAAACCAGAGCGAGGAACATTTTATAGTATCACATTGATTAGAACAGGGCTCGTCAGCTCCAAAATTCAGTACTCAACAAATATGTGAAAACAAACTAAAACAAAATCCTCCTGCTTTTAAATATTTAGAAATTTACCATTTCACACATTAAAATCAAAACTAAAGTAAAAACTGTAAAGTTTCTTAGCTAAAAAAAATACTTGATATTGTAGAATAGTCTATCAAATTGAAATTCTATTCATAAACCTACCACTTGTGTGAGATGAAATTTTAATGCTTAAAAATAAAGATAGATATGGCCTATAGTGTCTAATACATAAAAGTTTTGAGTTTTTACAAGATGAACAAACTGAATGGTCTTTAAATCCAAAGTTGATATTCTTAGTTTTTAATAAATATTAACTCTCAATGAAATATTTATGAGTCGCAGGTATGCGACACGCTATCATAATTTTTAATTTTTTTCTATTTTTGTCTTTCGATAAACCTAAGACTGAAATAGAACCCTTTCAGTCACGTGTCGCGCTTGGCTTGAGACGGGAAAGGAAAACGCTAATTTAAAAGTTATGTAAACAGTAAATTATTTCTTACAACAGTGATGAAGTGGAACCCATGTGTGACGCTAGCCAGGGTCCCTCGTTTACAAACACTTCAGATCTTAAATAACTTCATTATTTAAGAATAAAGATAAAGTAGCTATGAATACTCGTGAGAGTTAGGTGGAGGCGGGTTGTTTCACACAAATAGAAGTACACAGTACCTTGTATTCTAGGGTAGCGTTTGTGTAGTGGCGCTCTTATTTCATCATTGCTTTCACGTGTGTACAATAAAGCGGGAATTATATTATTGGGTATAATCCTTATGGCGGAGCTTCAGTTTAGTGGCAGTAATGAACAATAGCCATAAACTATATAACTCAGAAATGCTGTTTGTTCGATTATCGAGAACTGCTTCGGTTTATTGTTATTATTTGTTTATTTTTTCCTTAGTGGAGAGTTATACAATGAGATGTTTTGGCTGATGGGGATCAAGACCAGAAATATAGCGTTTAAAGTCCCAAAGTTTACGGCTGACCTACTGGTGAACAGTTGTTTAAATAGCACTGTTTTTCTGTTGTTGTTTTGAATTAAGCACAAAGCTACACAATAGGCTATCTGTGCTCTGCCCACTACGGGTATCTAAACCCGGATTTTAGCGTGTAAGTCCGCAGACATACCGCTGAGCCACTGGGGGGCACTGTTTTTCTTTAGTGAAGTTTCTGGAAACGTAAAATAATCTGTGAATTCTGTTTACAAAATTTACTAATGTAGTAACTTTTCTATTTAATAATAGATTTTGAAAATGTAGAATAAATTGCAAATTCCAGCCCTAAACGTTATTAATGTAGTAACAGTTTTGTTTGTTGATAGTTTCCAGAAAAGTAGAATAAAATGCAAATTATAGCTTTCTAATTTTACTAATGTAGTAACCGTTGTGTTTAGTGATCGTTTGTGATACAACAGTTTATGAACTGTGTAAAAATTATTTACTTGAAAATATAGAAACGCTTTTGTTGCGAATTCGAATAAGGTAAGAAACATGGAATTATTTTCTCGAAAACTGCTTGCGTAGTAACGCGTTTTTCAGTGTCAGTTTCTATGCAGGTAAAATATAGTCCTGTTTTTTGTTTAGATCGATAAAACCTATACTTTGCTAGATTGGAAAGCAAAGTGGTGCACTGAATAGGTAGAAACTTTGCTCGAATACGCTGGGTACTTCCAGCCCAATCACGCTACCGGAAGTAAATGTTCTACCACGCAAAGTTTTGCATGTTTTCAACAAAGACGCACGAGGCCCTATCTGCAATAACCTTTCACGAACAAGTCGAGAATTTTTTTTCGAAGACAATGTTTTACTTCCATAGTTCGGTCCATAAAATGGACTTTCCAGATGAGATTTAGACAAGTTAATGTGCTATTACCACCATACCATCATGTTGATACATTCGAATTTTTATCCGAGCAGCTTTACCGCAACAACCTAAAAAACTTCGAAACGTTTGTGAAATCAATGTGTATCGTCTAATATCTTTGTCCCTTTGCTTCAACAAATAACACCATCGCTTATGGAGATTTCTAGGTTTCTAAATAAAACACGATAAGTAATTCATCGTTTAGAAAGCTTTTACAGGGAAACATTTATTGACATGGATAGTGTTTAGAAATCATTAGAAACAGCCTTAATGATTTTAGGACTTAAGCATAAAATTCGAAACTATACAGAAGAAAAAAATGATGTAAGGTTAACGTTTTAAAAATATACTGTACAAAGCAACTGGTTAGAACTGAAATATATTTTTCATCATCTGAAATTGAACGAAACAGTATTCGATATTATATATATAGTTATTCGATATTACCAGCGTATCGTTTTCTCTTCTCTCGCTGTTGTTTTATGAAAAGAAAACTTTTTCGACTGGACTACCTGTAACACAAAATTATTACTACCTCTGGATATGTCAGAATAACAGCAGTTTGGGAGAGTGAGGTATAAATTACTCAAACATTCTGAACAACAAACTAATTAAGTTTATTAAATACCATAAATCGTAATGTCCAGTTGACCTGTCATTTATCCAAGATTGAACTAATTAATAATGCTTGTAAATAAAGTTTGTGTCCAAGATTGAACGGATTAATAACAGTTTATAGGACATTATTTTATATGAGTCTAAGATTGAATGGATTAATAACAGTTTATAGGACATTATTTTATATGAGTCTAAGATTGAATGGATTAATAACAGTTTATAGGACATTATTTTATATGAGTGTAAGATTGAACGGATTAATAACAGTTTATAGGACATTATTTTATGAGTCTAAGATTCAATTGACTTTATAATAATTCCATGAGCATGAGATAAATATAGTTTTATAATAGTCTAATATCATTAGATAAGTCTAACATTAACCTGATCTTATGACAGGTTCATTACAACCAGTAAGTCTTAAGTTAATCTGGCCTTATGATGAATTCATTGCATTAAAGTCTAAGGTTAGCTTTTCCTTGTGATAATGTCATGACATAGATAAGTCTGTTGATAAACCTGGTTTTTTATGATTGTCTCGTGGCTCTAGAGAAGTCTAAAGTTTAACTTGACCCTATGACTGTCTCGTGGCACTAGATAATAAGTCTGGCATTAGCCCGAACTTACGGTATTAAATAAGTTTCAAAGTAACCTAACCCCATAATATTGTCTTGCCCAAGATATGTTGTTGTGTCATTGAGTAAAATACTTTCTTCTAATTGATTCCTTCTGTTTAGTGGGTAGTTGAGTACTTGCCAGTGATGGGCTAGTAGTTTGTCCAGTGGGAATATGTTACCGTTCCAATCGTCTTTTACCAGGGAATCCGTAGTTAGCTACTCTTGTTATGTGATTGTCAAAGACGCAATGGGGATTAAGTTACTAAGAGTTCAGAATAAAAATCCTAGCTTGAGGAAATAAAAATAGCTCTTTAGTGGTTCTTTTTTAAGTCTACTGGCTTATAACCTGTGGTGGATACAGAACAGATAATCCATTGTGTAGCTTAGAGCTTAACAGCAAACAATAAGAATAAAACAACATTACAATAAAATGAAAACATTTTTAGGCTTAATAGCTAGTTATATTTCAAGATATTCTTCCTCTCATGTATTATTCTTGCTTTCATATTCCATATGACATCTAAGTGGGAGAGATAATTATGTCAAGAACAATAAAACATTTCACGATACAGTTACAAATTCAATAGTTTAGAAAGTTATCATTTTTTAAAAAAAGACGCATTAAAAACATAGTGTTATAAAAATTAAATTTTAAATGCATTATCGGTCCCTCTCCTATAACGTTAAAATCTGATATTCTGTAGTTTTGACTGACACATTGCAGATAGGTCACTGTACAGTTTTGTTCACGACAGCTAAAAAAGAAATAAATTATTTTGAGAAAGAATAATAAATATACTAAGTATCGGTGAAAATAATACGATAAAAATTTTCGGAGTTGAAACTGCTGTTGAAATACCAGTTAATTAGGGAAAGAAAATTTATTACGGAGTTTCAAGCAAGACGTCTCTGTCTTTGCAATGTGGCTAAGTGCACTTACGTATGATCGACCCCTGTATTTTTGTTTTCTCCGCAGCAATTTTTTGTGATGCAAAACAGTATACTTAACAAATGCTTTTCTCTTTCTTTGTTTCCATCGCGAGATTACGAAGTTCTAAGTTGTTCATTATTTTGAAAAAAAACAACAACGTTATTCTCAGTCTCTAAGGCGATGCGATATGAAAACTGTGAGGTCTGTTTTTAAGTTGGTATGTTTGCTGCTACGTGGATTGTATCAGTGGTCTGATAATGTAACAAAAACTCTTTCAAATATCGCTATTCAAAGAAAAGTTTTAAGCTTTAAGAAGTGTTCGGCAAGCCGACATTATCACAACATTGCACTTCTCAGCCACTCACACCATTTACCACAAGGTAAAAGTATACTTACAACATTTGCTAGTAAACCAATACACACCATAAGATAGTAAGTATAACTCTGAACATCAGACTAATAATACCACAAGGCAGAAGTACATGTAAACCTATAACTCTGAACATCATACTAATAATACCACCGTATAGTAATACGTTGTCACTCATACTTTTACCACTAAATCAGCACTATCGTGAAGTAGTAAAACCATTAAACCAACTTTATCACAAGGGAGAGTTCTGAGCACATAATTTTTATCACGAACTCAACAAGAGTAGAAGGTTACAGCACCTACTCACTAGTAAACTTATCACTAAACCAACATTATTACAGATAATAGCACAGAAACACTCAAACCTTTCACTACTAAATAAAATACTGCTATATCACAGTGTTTATTTGGAATTAAGCACAAAGTTGCACAATGGGCTGTCCGTGCTCTGCCCGCTGTGCAACTGGGAAGGAATCACAGCGGCGCATAACAACAATCCTTACCGTTTAATCAATATTACAATAGTGCTAGTCACTGGTGTGTCTTGTTAGTACAATAAGAAAGACACAAGGTGACGTCTTGTATTTATTTGTACGAAATAATGGGTGGGAACTGAAGGTAGAAACGCACCGAAGGCTGTAAATAATGTATAAATATTTATATATACAAATTGAGTTTCGATTTCAATTCGCAATATTTTTAATTAAAATAATTATTTCAATGGCCGGCATTAATCTTTTTACTACGTGAAGAGTAGGTACATCTATAAGTTACGAATGCAAGTGAAAAACAGTTTTGTTCCGCTAACTGTAGAGGAATGACAAAGGAAGAGAGCGAGTGTTTCAATTTATTAAGCATTAATTGAACAGAAACGAGGAAATGAACCTCAGTGGAATAATAGAGTGTGTGTGGAAGCTTCCTAACGGACGGGATATGCACTTCCGCACATTACAGCCTATATCAGTTTGTATATATCGGAACGTTGTTCCGTTCTTTTTAAAGGAGGGTTAACGGAATTTCACTACGTTTTCAGCCGGGGTGTTATATTTTTATCATAGGTTTCGGAGAACTTGCTTTCTGTTATTGGTGTAGTTTTCATGTGCTAGTTCGAATCACGAATGAATAGCTTTTATTCTACTCATCAGGTTATCTCTACAGAACATTATACAAGATTTATCAATAAGATGTCGTTGATGATGAAAGCTCCACCTAACGAATTGTTTCCAAGCTATAACTGTAGCGACATGAGTCACCAATTAGGAATTTTGTGAGGTGGCATAATGGAGATTTAGAAATGTAAATGTTTTTGCAAACTAAGATACATACAAGAAAAATGACGCAGAAAGAAATAAGTGACATATAGTTAGCTTCATAACAATATTTTACAAAAGATCTCTTTAAGAATTGTGCACAATATATGGAAACAAATTTGGAGACTCACCATGCCGTTACATTCCATGTCGCTCGGTTCGATAATGCTCTATCTGACGATAATGTATCTCGACAGCTTAATTGCTATTGTAAAAAAAAGCCTCATCGGAATACTTTTATGTTCACAGCACACCACTCCTCCCTGCATGACTCTCACAATCCATCTAAAGTATGAGGACAACGATTTTCAGAAGAAGTTGCACGAACAGAAATTTAAAGGTACTGTATCTAGCTATTTGGCCAGTACGTATTCTGTGGAATAATAGAATCACTTATTTAATGTTTCGTCTGATGAGGAAATGAACGATTGAACAGGTATGCTTTGTTTGTTTGTACATGGCGTCATGGTATTATCGATAAAAAGCACCGAAGTAAATATGGTGTCTGTATCATCAGTTGGCATCGGAATTTACATAGTTGCAGACCTGGAAAAGCTAGGTTCGTCTAGACCTTTTCCCCCCACATTTAATGACGTGGTTTGGTATGACATTTGCACAAAGCTACACGAGGGCTATCTGCGCTAGCCGTCCCTATTTTAGCAATGTAAGACTAAAGGGAAGGCAGCTAGTCATCACTACCCACCGTCAACTCTTGGACTACTCTTTTACCAACGAACAGTGGGATTGACCGTCACATTATAACGCCCCCACGGCTGAAAGGGCGAGCATGTTTGGTGTGACCGGGATTCGAACTCGCGGATCTTCGGATTACGAGTCGAATCCCTTAACACGCTTAGCCATGCCGGGCCGTAAGACTAGAAGGAAGGCAGCTAGTCTTCGTCACTCACAGCCAACTCTTAAGTAATTCTTTTAGCAACAAATAGTGGGATTGATCGAAACATTATAGCGCCCCTTCGAATAAAAGAGCGAGCATGTTTGATGTGATAAAGAGTCGAATCTTTGACCCTCATATTACGAGTCGAGTACACTAGCCACCTGACTATGTTAAGCCCAATAGGTACGTCACGGAATGAAATTGTTTAACACCTAGCTTGAGACGCTTTTTTTTTCTGGCCTCTGTGTTCGTTGAGTTACACCTGTTAAAAAGTTGTACTTTACTTACCACGACTAGCGTACAATTTATTACGTGTCTATTATCTACTTGTGGGTGGTCCTGGAGCTCCAAGTTGATATGCTGTTACAAAGACATTGAGTTCAAGTGATATCTATGTCTTGGAAGTTATAAATTCCCAACCGAACACATTTATATTATATGAATGTACAGAAATTAGAAATTTCCTTCTCCAAAACTGTCAATTTTTGTCACTCATAGTTTCTATAAAATGTCAGGCAATGCCAAAATCTAGTTTGTATAGACTGTCGTGTCACGTAATTTGCTAATTTGCATATTCAAGATTGTTTCGATATAAAGCACTCAATTCTCTATTTCTTTATATGAAATCCATTATCTTCACTTACTTCACAAGCTACGAAATATTACTGTTCTAATTACAAATCTCAACTGACCGAAAATTTGTCTCAGTATGTGTAATTATGCTTCATATTTTGTGAAAAGGATTCATCACGTATTAACTACGTGGGAGAAAATCAAATCGGTCTTTAGATGAAATCCGGGTTTGGGCAATCATATTGAAAATCGAATCTAATTTTAGTGTAAACAACTCTTGAAGCGTTTTAAACAAACAAACGAAAACAAAAAAAATGGAAAAATACACTATATCACGTGTATGTAAAGTTCTGTCACATCTCACGTGCCTCTGAATCTCTTGTGATGCAAATTTATGAAAACAAATAAATGAATGGCAAATCTTTAAGATTTATTTATTTCTACTTATGTAAGAGAATATTATTTTAAAATATAAAAGACATGAAGCCTCTTAAAGGCAGTATTTCTCCATTGACTTTCGGCATTTTTGAAATGCATCAATAATGTGACGCTCTAGCGGTGAAAAAGTAATGAATCGACACGACTAAAATTCTGTAAATCAAAGAAATTATTTAAAAAGTATTATAGCCTAGTACTCTTCATCTCTCTACACGTTTTACACTCAACACAACTGTCATAGTTGTTGTTTTTAATTAAGACATCGAGTTTCTAGCTTCTTCTGCCAGGTGGGGTTAGTGATTTGATAGACCAAGGTACGTCACATAACCAGGAGGTTGTTTCTAACACATACTCTATTGAAGGTGATCGAACAATCTGTGTAGACATTCATGATAGGCTAGACTGGCAGGCTTTAGAACACAACGAGCCGAATCAAGAGCCTAGTAGCTCCGGCGGAACTCTATTAACAAGATGAAGAACGGAAAGGTGGCTTACAGTATCTGCAACGTATCAAACAGCACGAGTGGCGATATGAGGCGCAGCGGTTGCTTGCTCGATGTTTCAAGGCAAAACGTATCGGTAAACAAGACTAGCGCAACGGGAAGAAAGATTGTGTGGAAGAATAGGAGTGAAAGCGAGGACCGTTTTGTCGAGAGCCTTCGAGGTCTTTTTACAAGAATCGGTTATACGTGTTCATCTTTTCAACCAAGAATGTTCTTGAGAGATATTCTTAACTTCCATTACCTACTACTGTATGTCACAGTGGGACTGGTGGCGATGCTGTGTTATATGAATTCCCTCAAAGGAGATTTGATACACGATGACATTGTAGCTATAACTACAAATCCAGACGTACTGGGACATACTTCATTACGTGAGCTGTTTTTTAATGACTTCTGGGGGAAGCCCATGGCAGACCCACTAAGTCATAAGTCCTATAGACCCCTTACTGTACTCACGTTTAGGTAAGGAATATTAATGACGTAATTCACATTGTAAAAACTCACACTTACTAAAACTGATAATTAACAGAATAATTCAACGTATAAGAAATATGTAAATTAGTGAATTTCTTAGCTAGTTGTATATCCTTATCTTTCATTCGATCAGTTATTCAATATTTAACTGTTGAGTTGTTTTAAAGATTTTATCAAATTCTAAGATGCTCTGTTGTTTTTTTTCTAATAATATAGCATTGTACGAATTAACTTATTGTAATTTTGTGTATCTCAGAACGGCTGGTATGGGTATTAACGCTTTTATTGATAAGGAGAGAACAACGTTTTGACCTTATGAGTAAAAGTGTTAATACCCATACCAGTCGTTCTGAGATACATTTTTATTTCAAGCGGGTGTCTCGTCATCCAGAATCATTATAATTTTATATCTATTAACTTACTCTGATTAATATAACTTATTAGAAACTAAATGGTCATCAATATAATGTAGTTGTTTTTGTACATATTATATCAATGTGATATAATCTTATTACCTTATGTTTATTAATATATATTAATAGAAACTAAATGGTTATTATAGTAATGTTGTTTCTCGAATAAATCGACTTACTGTAATATCTAATTAATATAATTGATTATAAACTAGATTCTTATTTTAATAATGCACTTTTTAGAATAAACTGACTTACTGTAATACTGTAATTATTATTTCAATCAATATAGTTTGCTAGAAATTGGATGCTTATTATAATAATGCAATTATATTGTAAATCAAATTTTTTTATGGGAATTTATACCAAACGTGAATCGAAACATTTGTACTGAAAGTTCCTTGTTTGTTGTTTTTCTTCCGTTTTTAAGTCGTAGCTTTATTTTCCCAAATGTTTTTGATTCTGTAGATTTAATTACCTGATACGAGACCTTTAAACAATTCATTGTAATGAATAAAAGAAATGATGTTTACCACGGTTGGAGTACGACTTGTTTTAGATCTTTTCCCGGATGGTTCTGGTTTTTCGATTTGATCCATATTGTTTTGTTTTCCAAGGCCATTAAACACAATGTGTGTTCTATTCTAAGTCTTCGATTTGAACACATCTTTATGATACGAAGTTATGAAAATTGTGCGTCCAATAGGGCTGTTAAAAGTGATCAATTTTCTGTCGCACCACATTAATTATAGATCATCAAACAATGTGAAAATGTAGTTCTAATGCATCCCGTTATATCGTTCTATTTGTCACGCAACTTCATTATTTGCATATTCCAAATTGTTTTAATATAACTTATTCAACCTTCTAAATACCTTATATTAGCCTTAGTCAAGGTTCCACACTTGAATTCAAAGTTACTGTAAAGTAAAAACCAAGTACTAATATACTTTCTCTACGCACATGGGCAATATACTTCGAAGAATTTGCACTGGTAGATTTTGCACATGGGGAACAGTTTAGAAAACGAAAAGGACAACTATTGTATCGTATTGTTTGTTTTCGAAGCGTTGTTTGCATGGTTCTGACTGATATAAAAGACGAACAATAGAAAACGTGCCTTTACACGACTCGCTGGTTTATAAAGGAAACTGATTTATATTGCATATTCCTTCCGATACTCTGAAGCTTAAAAGAAAAACACAATTACATACATAAGAGTTACACGTGACTTTATATGTTATTATTGTCAGTTAAGTATTCAAGAAAGAGTTAGATGTTTCAACAATAACTGAATAGGATAACAATAGTTAAGTTCCAGTAATTCTCTAGAATATGTCAAGGAACTTATAAAATAAGGTGAACACAATTTGAAATAAATCAAATAACCTGTAAGATAAAGCAAACACAATTTGTAATAAGTTAAAAAACTTGTAAAATAGTGTAAACACAGTTTATAATAAGTTAATAACATTTTACCAAAGTAATAAAGACAACTTCCCATATTTTCGTATAGGATTACAATTTTTAGTTTATCTTTAAACAGTGTATGTCATATCACAGAGATAAACACTAATTGTAATCAAATATAAGTAAAAACTCCTACATCTTCAGGTGGACAGCATCAATCAGAACAAACTGCGTTATCTGTTATGTGAAACACATGAGATATTAGGACCCGGCATGGCCAGGTAGGTAAGGCATTCGACTCGTAATCCGAGGGTCGCGGGTTCGTATCCCCGTCACACTGAACATGGTCGCCCTTTCAGTCGTGAGGGTGTTATAATGTGACGGTCAATCCCATTATTCGTGGGTGAAAGAGTAGTCCAAGAGTTGGCGGTGGGTGGTGATGACTAGCTACCTTCCCTCTAGTCTTATACACTGCTAAATTAGGGACGGCTAGCACAGATAGCCCTCGAGTAGCTTTGTGCGAAATTAAAACAAAACAAACCATGAGATATTACAATAAACTCCAATACAAATTCCAGGAGATAAATCAGCATTAAACGTATTTGTGGATGATTATTTTCAAGGTATTTACTTCAGTTCTGAGGTTAATTATTTAGACTAAGGTCTAATACATATCCTTTACCGAAGCATTCCTATACTGATATTGTATCCTCTAAAAAACCACACAATTATTTCATGTTTACAGAGGTCGTTAGCCTTTGTATTATTGGTTATATTCAGTTTTGCATTATGCCTAGTTCGTTTGTTTAAGCGAAGAACTAAACATTGGACAATCTGAGTTGGGCTGATCACGGGTATCGAATCACAAATTGTAGTGTCATTATTGCTCAAACTTATCTCGGAGGCACTGAGAGAGTCAATTATTTCAGGTATTTTGCAAAGGAAGTTTGATGTTTATACTGAATGTGGATTTTGAAGTTCTTCTAGTTTAATGTAATACGTGGTGATGAATAAGTTCATACTTAAGGTAAGAAATAAGCCTGTTTTCATAAATATAAAATCCTCGAACCAAATTTTGAAGACGAAATTAGAGAACCAGAACCAGTTTACATGCACGTAACAATATCCAAAATTTTAAACCAGGATTATAAGCTAAGTACCATATAACTGTTCAGAAAATACAATAATGTCAATTTTTTAAATCACGATCGAAATCCAACTGCCAAAACCTGGATCTGCTCTCTAAACCTAATAACGTCATTATTCCAAACGGAGAATTAAAGATCCAGTTGTCAGACATGGACGATTTAGTCTTATAAGCAAATTCCTCATTTAGAAATTGATATTAGACAGTAAAAGTACATTTCAACCAAAAAAATAAATCAGTAGAACGTAGAAAGCTACCAATCATTTCACGTGGTTTCGATTAAATGAAACCCTTGCCCATCTTGTTTCCCTTGTATTCTATACTCAGCAAATTAGTAATTGGACTAAAGGCTTCTTTATAGTCTCGCTGACAAGCGGATCAACATACAAAGTTGCTCGATGGGATCATCCGACAAACCAGTAACATTACCAGCAGTGGTGTGCAGAATTTTCATTCTTTTAACACCAACTATCATTCCTGGTCTGAAATCTCTGATGGCGTTTATCAGAACAGAAATATGTCTCTGCATGAAAGGTTTTATTGTATATGTTGGAAAACATATCGCTTAACCAAAAACAGGCAAATAACAATAACTTAATAGCTACATAAGACATCCAATTAATGTTAACTAGTAACCGACAATGAATACACCCATTTAACGTTATTTTACTATATGGTGAAGAACAATAGCTACTAAGCCTAAAAACACTCGAAAACGTTAACTCCGTGTGTAAAGCTTGCCAGTAACTGACAATGAATATAACCATTTAACGTTATTTTACTATATGTTAAAAATCAATAGTTACTAGGCTTATAAACACTCCACTAACGTTAAATACGTATGTAAAAGTTGTCAATAACTGACAATATATATATACCCATTTACCGTTATTTTACTATATGTTAAAGATAAAGAGTTATTAGGCTTAAAAACACTCGATTAACGTTAACTACGTGTGTAAAGCTTGCCAGTAACTGACAATGAATACACCCATGTAAGGTTATTTTACCATGCAAGAATCGATAGCTATTTATTTAAAAAAATCACTTAAATGTGTGACAATTAACAATATCTGGAAATGGTGAAACTTATTAAATGTTATTTCTGTATGTTACAACCAGCAGCTGCTAGAGTTGAAAAATTTAGTTATCTGTAAAGTTAACTAGATATTAACAGTTTATAGTCATTAAAGTTTTTAACACCAGTTAAAGGTTATTTAAGTATGTTGCAGTCAGCATTAACAAGAGTTAAGAAACACTGTACAGTCAGATATATAACAGTTTATAGAAGGTTTGGTTTGGTTTGAATTTCGCGCCAAGTTACTTGAGAGCCATCTGCGCTAGCCATCTATAATTTAGTAGTGTAAAACTAGAAGGAAGGCAGCTAGTCATCACCACCCATCACGAACTCTTGGTCTACTCTTTTATCAACGAATAGTGGGATTGACCGTCATATTATAACGACTCCACGGCTGAAAGGACGAGCATTTTCGGCGTCACGAGAAGGATACGACTCCATGACAATAAAAGGGTGTGTATGAGTGTTTTCTTATAACAAAGCCACACTGGACTATCTGCTCTGTTCACCGAGGGAAAACAAACCCCTGATTTTAGCGTAGTAAAACCATAGACTTACCGTTGAACTAGCAGGGGACAGTATAGAAGGAAATAGACTGTAAAACCTTTAAGGTATCATTTGATAAATACAAACAGCTATGTGAAAGTTGAAAGTTTTTTTTTATATTTTAAATTATCTATTATTATTCAGCAGTTGTCTGTTTAATATGTAACAACAAAGGCTCAACGTGTACGTGTGTATGTATGCACACATGTAAAACAAACTCCTTACGTGCGCACAATACAACATTTTTACCTTGTTTAAAACACCTTTATATCGAGTTTTTGATAATTAGTTTTCGTTCTCCATACTTTGTTAACGTTAAAAAAGTGATCCGCCAATACATGAATGCATTACATACGTTTGCATTCCATGAGAAGTTGTAAACAATCTACACCAAATCTTAAGTTTTCTCTTGAAATAAAAGTCGAAAAATATTCTGGAACGAGTCATAAGTTTCTAGCAAGACGATAAAACTTAATTAGTAACTGCTGTATGTTACTTCATTGTATATATTTAACTGTAATTTAATGTGATTAACAAGACAAATCAATTGAGCGGAAGTGGTAAAATAGCGTACTTCGCACTGCGATACGACATCTTCAAAGGTTGATGGTTTACACGTTTATTTAAGTGGTTTTAAAGGATTGATTTTGAGACGCACGACTGAGAGTAGCGAACAATATCATGTTTCATTAGCTAGGAATTGGTAGAACTGAACTGCTTTATTATATATAACTATCTCACAAAGTGCTTATTAGTGATATGATTCTCAACATGAAACGATACGTAAAAAGAAAAATACTCTTAAAATGTTGTTTCTTCATAATCCGAAACGGTGTTGCTCACTGAAAGTACGCGAACCCTGACCTATTCGGACAGTGGTTAGTTTGTTTGAAGAAATTTTTTTTATAAAATAACCCGTTTCTAGGTATGTCTTTCACGTTCCTGTTGTTGATAGATCCCTGCATACTCCTTGTAGAACAATCGATTTTTCAACGCAGACGATGTGCTAGGAAACCTTGACTCAGAATTTTTTTCTCCTTGGCTTTGCCCCAGATATAATAATAATTACATATAGCAAAAGCAAATCACAACAACAGAATGCAGGGCTTTGCTGGAAAACGTTTTTTTTTATTGTTCTAACTGTACAAGTGTACACCCCGGAGAGATTATTAGAGAAGCATTATACAAGTTAAGTTTACCTCAGAGATTAGTTTGCCTGAGTCTTGCATTTTATTCACTAAATTATATAACTTTGAGTTTAATACCCCAATCTTATACATATCTATAAGTAAGCTCAAGTTAAAAATTTAATAGTTGAAAGTGATTTCAATCAGGGCATTTGAAATGACGGAAATCATTTTTCTAACAGGCATTTAACGCCCTTATTATTGCAAACGTCACACTCACGTCATTATGTTTGAATGGATTGTACGAAGAATTCGACTATTGTACGACTAGATTACAAATGGCAGTACTGATCGAGAGAAATACGTGGTCCATTTTTAACTACCGACACGTCACGCTATCTTTACGATCACGTGAGCTGCAATCCTTAACCATTTTTCCTGGATAATTTTATGTACTAGAAGTATATGAGACAACAGTAAAAAAAAGCTATGGAAAGGAGACGATACAAAAGACCCATATGTGTTGGTATGTGACTGGTGACTTATTGTATGACCTGGATATGATCGGCATAACAAACGTGGTTATATACCGATGTAGCGAATGTGATCACTCAATTACGCTCTACCTCATAACAATCAGAATACTGAAATAACCGGAAATTGATAGTTTTTCTTCGTGTTGTTTCTGTGATAATTATATTGTCTCCCGCACATATGTATAATAAACTGAACTATAAATTTAGTATTATTTCGATGTTGGACATGTACGTCTCTGAAATGTCACTATTCATCAGGTATTGGTTATCCTGTTTGTAGTTGCGTGCGTGTCAGAACTTATTGTCGATCATATTATTACAATGAAATAGTTACAAATGCAAATAAAGGACTGCCAAAAGAAATCTTGGCCACGTGCTGTTAGACACATCGAGAAATCCCTTTTTACCTTAGCGAAAGAAATGTCAACAACTACCTTACACACTGTTATCTTATATATATACAACTGTTTACAGATTTGTGCTGATTTTAACAAATAAGTTTTTGTAATTTGTGTTTATGATAAACCCACTGATGATTTGTTTTACCGCCGTAAATATTTTTTAAACTACTGACAACAGAAAATATAGTCATTCAGTAGCACCCTACTGCCATCCACAATCAATATTAAGGGATTGACTGTCACACTTATAACGTAAACCAGAGCGAGGAACATTTTATAGTATCACATTGATTAGAACAGGGCTCGTCAGCTCCAAAATTCAGTACTCAACAAATAAGTGAAATTTTAATGCTTAAAAATAAAGATAGATATGACCTATAGTGTCTAATACATAAAAGTGCTCTTCACTATTTGTAACCAGTTTTAGTAAGTTCTAACAGAATACAAAGTCAGAAAGTACAAATAGAATACGTATTCAAAACAAACCACATTTTTTCACGAAACTGACAGTTTTGCTTTAATAAGTGTCACATACTTACAATTATACGTTTGTAAATCACTAAGTCAAGTTACAATCATAGCCGATATAAAGTCACGATGGAAAGGCATGTATAAGAGCTACATTTTGGCATTGTTTAGCGTTACAAATTAGTATGATGGCATCAGAAATGGATTGCTCTTAGGAAAGTTATATAAGAGCCCTTGCCGGCACAAAATATTCATACATGCACAACATAAAACTGTGTACTGATAGGTGATATAGAATTTCTCAGAGAGGGTTATTACCTACACTTAATGACGTTGGACTATCTAAAAGAGGCCGAAGATAAGTGTACCCCACTCGTGGTAAGCAAACTGTGTGGTCTTGAAACATAGGAAAATTACGTGATAAAAGATTTGTGACAAAAGCAGCCCACAAATCCCAGGCAAAGGTATGCAACAAAATCAAAAGAGTTGGTTGCTGAATTTATCAGAAAGTTTCTATGCCAGCCATCCATAATTTCGAAATAATGAACTAGAGGGACGTTAACTAGTCAACACCACCTACCAGCAACTCTTGGACTAGATACTCTAATCGAATAGTGGAATTGATGGCTGAAATAGTGAACATGTTCTTTGATGGGAATTGAACTCACAACTTATAGGTTGCAAATGAAGTACCCTAACCTAGGATCATAATTCTGGAGGAGAAACAGAAATTACGTGAACACAAAGTTCTCCTACAACTTATTTATAGCGTCGCAGACACCGATTAACTGAAGAATGAATCCCACTTCAAGATATAACGATAAAGTTGCCGGACTCACTCACTATCTATGAAGCAATGTACGACGAAACTGTTGAAATTGACGCAGAAAAACCGCAGTGCTTAAAAAAACTATATAGATTATGGAAACAGTGCAAGCAGAAATGGCGTGCTTTGGACATGCCACCCATATGACAAAACCTTTTGTAATGGAAACTAAACTGAATGGTTAATGTCATAACTTGTCAAAAGACAGCAATATGAATTGTATTTATGTGGCGAGACTCCACATCTTTTAAAATAAAGTGTATTCTACCTCTCTGTAGAAACATTGGCACGGTTATTATTCTATATGTGTGATACAATTGTTTCTTCGCCTACTTGTTTAAAACTAAGAGAATATATCAGTATATTTACAACATACATACACACAAACATATATTAATAATATATTTTAATGGTATTTATTTCAGTGTATGTTTAGTTTAGGAACCAGACAATAATAAAAAAGTGTTGTAAATATTAAAGATTTAACTTTAAGACGGTGATCGGGTGAGGCCTCGTGGTTATCGTGGTCGAACTGTGAATACAATGACTGCTTGACCGTATGCTCCTAGTGGCACAGCAGTATGTCTGGGGACTTAAAACGCTAGAAACCGGGTGGAACACAGATAGCCCATTTTGTGGCTTTGTGTTGAATTTCAAACAAATACTAGATCGCGACAAGCTTTCCCCAAAATGAGCTTCATATCGGATAATAGGTTTGTTATAAGAGTGATTGTCAAGCCCCGCTATTCGATCGGATAAAACTTAACGTTGGGTACTGTTGACCAGCTGCTTCACGAGTTAATAAAACAAATAAGTGATTATATATTTCCAATCACTGTTTCGATTTTACTTTCGTAGATATCTCTCTTTCTCAGCAAAAAAATATTTTCTACATCTATTCTGGTCTTATACATCTCTCCTTAACTTTTTCCTAGCTATTGGAATTAAATGTATATATCTTCTAAGATATAAAATGAAGTAGGGTACTTGATTTTTGTAAAATATATACAAGGTGTAATACAACAAACAACAGAAACAGCCCAACCTAAAAATTAGGGGTTGGATTCCAGGTGGCAGACATAACGCAGACAGTCCATCGGTTGATATTAAAACATTGAACAGTTAGAACTGAAGCAAAATTAGGCTATCATTTCTGCGGTACTACAAGCTTTGAAAGATTATAACATTGTTAACTGATAAGAGCTATTTGGATCATGTAGATGGATAAACCAAATTTCAATACACCTTTGACTACGCTCATAATTAGATATAAAAAGTGTTCATAATAAGGTAGAACGACTTTCTAACTGTATTCAACTTTAATCTGTGTTGAAAGTACTAACAATTATTTACTTCAAATGATAATAAGGTTTTGTTGTTTGTTGTATTTTTGAATTTCACGCAAAGCTACACGAGGGCTATCTGCGCTGGCCGTCCCTAATTTAGTAGCGTGAGACTAGAGGGAAGCCAGCTATTCATCGCCACCCACCGCCAACTCTTGGGCTACTCTTTCACCAAAGAACAGTGGAATTGACGGTCATATTAAAAAGCCTCCACGGCTGAAAGAGCGAGCATGTTTGGTGTGATGGTGACAAGAATATGGATCAATTTGTTTAATGTTTATAATTTTACTTGTTTTATGTTTTCGGTACCTTCTCTTTCCTTCTTTGTTTTTCTGTCACTCTTTATACGTGTAATCAATCATTTCATGCTTCCACTCTTTCTTTTCGTTTCGTTAATTATTTAAGTTGCTTAATTTAAACTTTTTTGTTTTGTGACGTCATCACTTTTGTTTCGAGTTGTAAGGAGGTACCGTACTTTTATTTTAAATAATTAAAGGTATCTATAGCTTTATGAAATAATTTATAATTTAGTTTAATGACCAATTAGATGCTCTAAGTTTTATTTCTTAATGGGTTAGGTTTTAATTTTTGCTACATTATATATTGGATGTATTTTTTTAATTATTGAATGTTGTAATAGTATTTAGCAATTAATGAGATATTTAATGTTATACTCCATAAGTGTGTGTCTGTTTTTTTATAGTAACGCCACATCGGGCTATCTACTGAGTTTACCGAGGGGAATCGAATCTCTATTTTTAGCGTAGTAAATCCGTATTGTTACTGCTGTACTAGCGGAGAACTACTGCCTAAGGCATAAGATGTTGTTACGACGACTTAATCTCATGTTTTGTTAGTTTATGACATGTCAAGTCTCTTGTTTCTTTCTTTGTGGCTATTCGTCTCCATTGATAATTTTACAAACTTACGATAATAAATTTCGAGCTCTATTTCCCGTGGAGGACAAAGCGCAAATAGCCATTTACATAGACGTCTGTCTGCCTTGTATGAAGTCATTGACCCGTATAATATCACACTAAGTGTGGTTTCTAATATGTTCTTTGATTTCTTTCATATAATAAACAAATTATAACACATATATTTTCATTGTAACAGATGGAATGTGAACCTGGGAGGACAGGCAGTGGAGGGTTTTCACCTTGTGAATGTGGTCCTCCACGTGCTGGTGGTTTGTCTTCTCACCTTCACGTGTAGAACCGTCCTGCAATGGAACATTGAGAATTCAGCCATTACAGGACTTTTGTTTGCTGCCCATCCCGTCCACACTGAGGCGGTAAGAAATTTTCATATTTTAATATTTGGTAAATGTTTTCGTTTCTCTACACACAACCTAAACCCTTTTTAAATGTCGGAGTTTTTTATCTTCATTACTAAGTAGTCACACTAAATCGTCTTTTTTTCGAAAGATTGATAAAATATAAATTCAAAATATCCTACAAGTGCAGAGCTTTGTACTCATCAACTATTGAGTGAAGATAAGAGTAATAAGCCTACTTGTATTTAGAGTGTCACTTTTCAATGATAGCTTGGGTCAACATCCAGCTTTATTTACAATATCGCTTTGAAAGTGGATCATACTAAACAATACCAGCGCCATCATCTATCCAACTACACTGAAAAGTATCATTCAATCCTCTGGTTGGATCATACTAAACAATACCAACACCATCGTCAATCAAACTACATTGAAAAGTATCATTCAATCCTCCGGTCGGACTATACTAAGCAATACCAACATTATCATTGATCCAACTACACTGAAAAGTATCATTCAATCCTCCGGTTGGATCATACTAAACAATACCAACACCATAATCTATCAAACTACCCTGAAAAGTCATTCAATCCTTCGGTTGAATCATACTAACAATACCAACACCATAATCTATCAAACTACCCTGAAAAGTCATTCAATCCTCCGGTTGAATCATACTAAACAATACCAACACCATAATCTATCAAACTACCCTGAAAAGTCATTCAATCCTCCGGTTGAATCATACTAGCAATACCAACACCATAATCTATCAAACTACCTTGAAAAGTCATTCAATCCTCCGGTTGAATCATACTAACAATACCAACACCATAATCTATCAAACTACCCTGAAAAGTCATTAAATCCTCCGGTTGAATCATACTAACAATACCAACACCATAATCTATCAAACTACCCTGAAAAGTCATTAAATCCTCCGGTTGAATCATACTAACAATACCAACACAATAGCTGCACTTAAAACTACATATTCTAATTCTCTGACTGAATCATATTAAACAACGATAAAAAAGTACTTGTAATTAGAACACACTGTTTTTGACGACAACTTCTTTCAAGATCTTTAATTAAATTGTAACGTCATCCCTTGGATTTTCTATCAACAAATTCTCTCCCTCGTCTTTGATTATAAAATAGACACAATAATGATACGCATGCGCCCCATAAGTGTGCGAGTTATTAAAGTCGTATCGTAGTTTCCAACATGCGAGTGTCCAGATCAAGTTAAATTAACAGAATAAATTTGTTGAAACAAAATTATATATCACAAGTTCTTTACTGTAAAGAAGCTGTACAACTGAAGTTGATTATTTGTTTTTCTACCACACTGATTAATATGGTTTTACAGATAGATTTCTTTAATCATTTTGAACTACACTTTTTACATACAAACAATGTAATGCATCTTGTAAAGTATTAGAAAATTTACATGAATTTCACAGTCTAGATATTTTGTGTTGTAATGGAAATATAGAATGTAGATTTGAAAGGAATCCCCATTTTAAAAGGTAAGGTGCATGTAGAAAGGGTGTACACATTTTAGAACGTAGTGTACACATTTTAAAACTAGAGTATATTTATAAAGGGTGTACATATTTTAAAACATAGAGGGTATGTATAAATGGTGTACGCTCAAAAGGTTTAAACATTTTAAAACGTGAGGCTTATGTACAAAGAGTGTACACAGTAAAGCATAGAGCGTGCACACAAAGGGTATAAACATTTTAAAACATTAGTTTATGTATGAAGAGTACACACATTTAGAACGTAAAGAGTATGTATTAAGGGTGCACATGTTTTAAAACTTAATAACTTAAAATTCCTCATATGTCAGATAAATTGATAACTACATATTCTGGAATTGCTTCAATTATACCAACCCTTGAGATCAATCTCCGAGGGGTTTAAAACTGCAAACTAGGAGAGTCCTTATCAGCTGCTTAAATCTTTGAAGTCAGCTCGCGTGGAATTTAAAAGGCAGACTTGGTGGATCCCACAGCTAAAGATCCAGTGACTTTAATCTGATATTGCATGACCAATCCTGCAGTTTGCTAAGACATTGTCAAGTTCCTTAGAAATTCAAAATTTAAAACGTCACGTGGAAGAAACACGTGCCGATAATATCACCAGCTTCCAACGAAGGGAACAATATTCTCCTGCATGCCTAAACATTCGTATCCAGTGACTCAGTATCTTTCTTGACCTGCTTATCGCTTTGGGCTTTCCTCAGGAGACAAATTTATGAAGAAGACAAAGAATCTTGCACTGAATAATTATTATCACTTTACACCTATTAACAGCAAATGTTCTGAAACTGAAAAGAAAATATATGTTCCTAGCCTCCTTCTAACCCTTTTCTCAATATCAGTTTTTGCTGTGTACTACGTGAATTTCAACATGTGTTTCCTCAAAGTAAAGTACGCGTAAGGCGTGCGACTCGTAATCCGAGGGTCGCGGGTTCGCGCCCGCGTCGCGCTAAACATGCTCGCCCTCCCAGCCGTGGGGGTGTATAATGTGACGGTCAATCCCACTATTCGTTGGTAAAAGAGTAGCCCAAGAGTTGGCGGTGGGTGGTGATGACTAGCTGCCTTCCCTCTAGTCTTACACTGCTAAATTAGGGACGGCTAGCACAGATAGCCCTCGAGTAGCTTTGTGCGAAATTCCAAAAACAAACAAACAAACAAAGTAAAGTAATTCAAAATATCTGTGAAAATGTGGCGAGATGTATAGTATCGTTGTAGGAAAATTTCATTTGATACAAATAGTTTTTTTTTTCTTCTCGCTTGTAAGTGTTACTTCGGTAACATCCTTTCTATCAGGTTAATATCTTTGTTTTCATAAAGGTTTACTGTAACATCATGAGTCTTCGTTCGACCACGTGTTTTGATATCAGAACCTGTTAGTGGCAATGCCGCAGTACCAAAAGATAGCAGACATGACATATCAATAAAAAGGCCTTCCTGGGAGGATAACTTTATCGAATCAAGAAAGTTTTCTTACAATTTAGTGAACGCATTATATCTAAAATTAGACACAAAATTATAGCCATGTTGAGCACAATGCAAGACAATAAATTATTTGTGTTTTTCCCGAGGATTAAAGTCCGATTGTTAGATATGAGTTCACAGAATTACATTTGAACTACCATAAGGGAAATTCTTTAATGTGTCTTATTGTTAATATGGTATAAAATAACTAATTACTTGTTTGTAATTAGCGACCATTTCAGAGTATTTTTATTGTATATGCTAGTCAAACATTGTTCACTTCAAACACATTGTATTTTCTTATATTCTGATATTTGACTTTTTAAATCAAATTTTTTTGTAATCCGTAAGTTGTACGTGGTTTCCTTAAGTATGATTAATAGCAAAAGGCATTCTTGCGTGGTTTCATTAAGTATGATTATTATCGTAAGCCATTTTTGCACGCTTTCCTTAAGTATGTTTCACAGAAAAAGGCATTTTTGCATGATTTCCTTAAGTATGATAGATGGGAAGGACATTCTTGCATAGTTTCCTTAAGTATAATTTATGGAAAAAGGCATTCTTCCATGGTTTCCTTAAGTATGATTAATTGTGAGAGGTATGTTTCCTGATTTTTCGATTAACATTCTTTTGTGACTGTACATCTCATAAGATCTTTATAGGCCTTAAGTAATACATGCATTGTGGTCATCAAAGATAAATAGAATATAAAGGTAGAGTTTTCTACAATGCTACATAAATTTTACAAAACGTTTCATTTAGTGTATCTCAAAGAAATATTTATTATAATTTATATTTAGAAGCTCTCTTTCTCTCCTAAGTAGAAATAATATTCAAAGTTGCTGACTGGATTCGAAGAACAAAATTTTGCTGTTTCAACTTTTACGTTTTAAAGTAAAACGATATTGAAAGAAAACCAGAATGAAACGTGTAGGTAGGTGCAAAGTTTCACCATGCTTAGCATGTTAAATTGGAAACTGTTAAGTCAACACAATATAAGCCTACATGGAAGTGTGAAAAGCACAGCATGTTGTAGAAAAATAAAGCAAAAATTGAATTAAAATCAGTCCTTGTTACTGCATTCAGTTCTTTAGTTCCATTGTACTTCTTTCGTGATCCGTCAAAATCGAAATGTATTTAAACGAAAGCCAATCAATACTAGAATTTGGTTGTATAAAATAGAAAACATTTTTCATACACTTTGAAACTCAAGCTTATTATGCATGTATGGATCTTTATTAAAAATTCACAGTTTTACATACATACCTGTGAAAATTTAGTTATAAATACCAATATTTTCTGTTTGTGAGGGGATGGGTGGACGACTATTTATTGAAAATTTTAAAGGTTCTCTTGAGTTAGTATGTTGATTAAATATTCTTTAAAAAGGGACATGAAGATAAGAAATATAAAAACAAATTGTAAAAATTATGATGTCACACATATCTGTGGCTGTTACAGGGTAGTTAATGTTACGAAATTCCCTGCTACTACCAAGTCTAAAACAACCCTGAATCAGATGTGTATGCATATTGTGGTTAGAGCGCTCAACTCGCAATTCACACGATGCAGGTTCGAATCTGTCGCCGAACATACTCGTCTTTTTAGCCGTGAGAGCGTTTTCAAAGCACAGAATTCGAAGGAGGCAAATCACATACCTATACTTACATATCGCAAAGTGAATTGCATGATTCAAAGGCCAATTATGTGTCTATACTTATGTTTGATAACATGAAGCGTTGGATTCAAAAAGCATGTTCGAATTTACATAAAATACGTGTGTAATTCCAGATATGAACTTTGTTGTTGAAACATTTGCGGAATAATGGTGCTAAGTACTGAACAATTAACACATGCTTACTAAAGTACTAAACAGTGAAAACATTCACACGAAATACTGAACAACTGACACATGCTTACTAAGTACTTGACATTGAAAACATTCTCACTAAATGCCAAACAATGTGAACAAGTTCAGTAAATAACGGATAAGTGAATCATGCTCACGAAATACTAAACAGGAGAACCGTGTTCACTGAATGCTCTTAAACAGCAAGTTCGTGTTTTTTATCATTGTTTTTTTAATAATGAACTTCAACTGATAGACTTTTACTTAGTTGCACCTGTTTCAGAACTAACCGAACAGTTATGTTGAGTCTGACTCCTCGGAACTAGCTGAACAATTAAGTTGAGTGTGACTCTGGCTAAGCGACTTTATTTCATAGCACGCAATTGTAAAAACAGACTGTGCGAAAACAAAACAAAGAACCAGACTAATGTATACATCATGAAATAAGAAAGTGTGTTTTTTATAGCAAAGTCAATCAAGCCACCTACTGAGCCCAACGAAGGGAATCGAACCCCTGATTTGAGCGTTGTAAATCCTTAGGTTTACCGCTGTACTAGATGGGGGCAAAATATGAAAGAAAAAGGATTTTTAAAAATAACATAAAAAAAGATTTTTTCACAATAGACTTGAAACACAAGCTTTACTCAGGAAACGTAACAAAGACGAACCTATAAGATCTGCTTTGACAGATAGAAAATTAGATAGCTAGCTGTACAGCTATCTTTGTGTGCACTTTAACTTTGAATAACGGTTAACAAAAACATATTTGTAACATCTGCCCTGGCAGATAGAAAATTAGATAGCTAGCTGTATAGCTATCTTTGTGTGCACTTTAACTTTGAATAGCGAGTCTTTCTAACATTATGGTTTTACATGTATGAACAACAAAACTGAGTCGTAATGTTCGTAAACAACAAAGAAGCATAACCTGAAACGTACAAGCATTGGATTATGACTCTATTTCTCAGTAATGATGTTTCTACTTTTCTCCCTGGATGAGTAGAGATAACTATTAAACTAGAGATTTGAAACAACCCAACCTGTTTTATGTACAAACGAGGAGGTCAGAGTCAGACCCAGGAATATATAATACTTGTACTATGGAGTTTTAGATCACTGTATTATAAAATCTGAAAAGAGGAAAATTCAATACGATGAAAAATCACGGGGAGAATTAAGCCTGAATTAGTACACACATCTGTTGTGGGTTAAAGTATAATTCCTTAGTTTGTATTAAGTATAAACTTTTCCATTATTCCTTTGTATAACCCATGGCGATGTTAGTATTAAGTCTATAAAAATATAATAGTACTGTTTGTTGTATGTCCATAAAACTGCTTCGTGGGGTGTAAATAGATCTTCACCAAATTTGGTAAAGAGATTCACTGGGTACAGGTGGCGGTACATACAAATATTAAAAAAATTGTTTGTTTATTTTTGAATTTCGCGCAAAGATACATGAGGGCTATTTGCACTAGATGTCCCGAATTTTGCAATGTAAGACTAGATGGAAGTCGGCTAGTCATCACCACCTATCGCCAACGCTTGGGCTACTCTTTTACCAACGAATAGTGAGATTGACCGTCATGTTATAGCGGCCACACGGTTAAAAGGGCGAGCATGTTTGGTGCGACGGAGATTCGAACCAGCGACCCTCAGATTACGAATCGAGCGCCTTAACTACATGCTGGGTGTTCAGGTTTTGTGTTTGGGATTAATATGGACATTTTTTACCAGCACATCTCAATATAGGCGGATGTTCACAAGTTTTGTATGAAGATTCAATGAGGGTATGCATATTCTTCATTTTTTATCAGGCGTTTTCAATTTTTGCTGCTACCTCACTTTCTCTAGATGGATCTTCACCAATAGGAAGATGCACACAAATTTGCAGTTTCATATTTTGTGTTTTGCAGTTTTTAAAGGAAATCTTTACGCCTTTATAACCACATATAAGAGAAGTAACTTTTCTTGTGCTAAGATAACCTGCCATTACTCATGAATTTAACTTTCGTTCGAGGGACGAAATTCCAGCTACTTTTATAATAAAATACTCGTACCCAGAAAGCTCAGATTTGGCCCGGCATGGCCTAGCGCGTTAAGGCGTGCGCTTCGTAATCTGAGGGTCGCGGGTTCGCACCAAACATGCTCACCCTCCCAGCCGTGGGGGCGTTATAATGTGACGGTCAATCTCACTATTCGTTGATAAAAGAGTAGCCCAAGAGTTGGCGGTGGGTGGTGATGACTAGCTGCCTTCCATCTAGTCTTACACTGCTAAATTAGGGACGGCTAGCACAGATAGCCCTCGAGTAGCTTTGTGCAGAATTCCAAACAAACAAAACAAAAGCTCAGTTTTTTATTGTAATTCAAAGTTAATGTTCTGAATGGTGGGTTTATTCAGTCATGATAAATACCTCATTTAGTACTTTTACATTTTCTACATACCTTAGTAACTTGAGACAGAAAGTTGAATGCGTTACATTAAAATAATATGAGAGTCCCACTATGTCATTACAGTTCGAGTCGCTACGTCCGGTCATACTGTGTTTGATGATCACGCATCTCAACAACTGCTCTGCAATGTAGTTTTCATTAATAAAGGCTTTATCGTAAAGCAATCGTGTCTAAAACAAACCATTCTTCTCTAATTGCTTTCCATATTCCATCTACTATACGATAACGACGGTTTTCTAGTGGGTTTTACAGCCGAGACATAGAAATTGATAGGCAGCGCCTCTGGCGACTTTTCTGATACTTCTTCATGTGGAAGATCATGAATATCCTTTTCATTCTCCAGCTACTAGAGGTATCAAATAGTTGAACAGATACGGAAGCAACTTGTGTACATGCAACTTGTATCACTTTTCCAAACGGAGATCCGACCTGCTTATTTTGCTTGGATTGTATTTTTGCTATTGACTTTTCCGTTCATGGATTATCATCTGCTCCTTGATGCTGCAGTTTGCTTGCCACGGTTGAAGCACAATGTGCTGAAGGTTTCTTTCTGTGCTTTAAGTTGATATGTATTCCTATGTTTCTTAATGCCATTAGTTATAAGAAATATCCCCTCCTAACAAATTTTAAACACATCTTTAGAAGCTTAGGTACTATTATTGTTCGTTGTAGGAACTGTTTCACATGCTCTCGAATATCGATGATATTTTAATGACATCTCACTACTTAAGAAATGCCTAACAATCACAAAATATAATTATGATGAGCATATTCCACCATGATTTCATACCTGTTACAGCTGTCACATGACTTACTGAATATCGCATATTCAAAATTGTTCTAATATAACGCAGTTAACTCACTGTTATACATAGTGTGATGTAATATGATATATTTTGCAACTCTCCTGTATAAAGGAAATTATTTCAACGCAGGAAACACTTGATTGGAAGACATTGTTCGGAGACACACCACCTTCTTTTACATTATTAAAAAACGTTCTTTTATTTAAAGGCATAACAGAAAATTTGTATATTTTGAAAAGCTCGAATTAACTCAATATAAAAGTCAATATTCAACGGAGGTCTTTTAAAAATATTGCCTTTGGTCTTAACGATTCCTCGTCACAGTTTAGTCGTGAGACTACGATGTATAATTCAGTATGACGCCATATATAATTTGTTTGTTTTTGTATTTCGCGGAAAGCTACACGAGAGCTATATGAGCTAGTCATCCATAATTTAGCAGTGTAAGACCAGAGGGAAGGCAGCTAGTCATCACCACCCACCGCCATTTCTTGGGCTACTCTTTCATCAACGAATAGTGGGATTAACCGTATTTTTATAAGGCCCCCACAACTGAAAGGGTGACATGTATAGTGTGATGGGGAGTTGAACCCGCGACTCTCAAATTACGATTCGAGTGCTTTAATCCACCTGGCCATGCCGGGCTGTCATATATAGATGAAGTCTACAGCAATCTCGATATTTGTGTGAATGGTGTTTTATACAACAATGTCGATATTTGTGTGAATGGTGTTTTGTACGACAATCTAGATATCTGTGTGAATGGTGTTTTCTTTAACAATCTTGATATTTGAGTGAATGGTGTTTTCCATATTTTGTATCATTATTTTTGTTTTCATCCATTTCAAAAATATCATATCCACAAGAAGTTAGTGTAATGTGTAATAATTAATTAATACTGAACGATGCGAACTCACACACAGATATTTCTAACAACACCACACTTAAACTATAAGCATCTACTTTTAAAATTAGTTGACAGAAGTTATGACGTATAATACTAGAAGTGTTTAAGTATACATATAGCCAGTTATCCTTAACTACATTTCTTTGTCTTTCCATATAAGATTAGATATCATTTATTTGCCACTTTCGTTCCATCATCATGTCAGGACAGAAAATAAGATAAAGGTATGCAGAGAAGAAAAACGTACTTATCGTGTGCATATTGACCATCAATCATATGTCACTGTTTGATTCGTCGTTATTGAGAACTGGCCAATAGAGGGAGTATTCTTGGAATCAACTGTCATTTTAAGCTCTAATGAACAACAAAAAATGATGGTTTTTGTTTTTCGAAACAAAAAGGTTTATATTTTACAAACCCAAATGTTCAGTAATCAAAATCCATATGATTTAAGGAACTTTACTTCGTAACGATCAATACTAAAACTAAACTTTATTATGTAAAAATGATACATATTTATTATAAATAAATGTGTTAGGTAGCGGTAGGGTGTACCTTCACACCCTCTAAACTACATCACTATATTCATAAAACAACTTTGAAAATTGTAAAAAAAAAACAGTGATAGATACTATCAAAATGCACGTTGTTTGGATTAAAATTATATTTTCCTTACAAACCTCTTAATGTGGCGTAATAACACATCTCCTATTTCGTGCAATAGTAACTTCCCTATATACATTTCTGTATACGACCCTGTTTATAACCCCATTTTCGCTTTTTTCTTGAGGCCATAATAGAGGTAATATATATTAATACACAATATATATATAAACATGAAATATATATATATATATACATCAATACCGATCATTATAAAAGCACCCCGCTGGACAGCGGTAAGTTTACAGATTTACAACGCTAAAATTAGGGGGTCGAGTCCCCTCGCTGGACATAGCAGATAGCCGTATGTGGCTTTACTATAAGAAAAACACACGCATCATTAAAAATCTCTTTAAAGCTTGACATTTAATAGATATTTTTAAAGCCACATTTTATTCACCCTCAATGAATAATTTTAAGCCGATTGAAACAAAAAAATATTTTATACAAAGCTAAATAAGGCCATATAGTTAATAATATTTCAAGAACTGAGTCGGCGCTTTTGGTAACATTTAAATTGTGCGTATTTTTATAAAATTGATCTGAACTAAATAAATAAAAGGAAAACTGCATCGGGGTTAATCTACAGTCATTCTATATTTTCCAGTCGAACTTTCGTAATTATTTTTAGTTGTCGTGATAACGTGATAAGTTAGGAGTACTGATAAAAAGCTTTATATTCGCTGAGTTTAAAGTTAATATGAATCATTGAGGCATTTAATACATGCTTACGACATAAAAAAAAAAAAAGAATTGGGTAATTTGTATTCGGTTAAAGTGAATACGAAACTACAGCAGGTGAAAACGATTGTGATTAAAATAGGTTTTTGTTTTGTTTCCAGGTGTCAAGTATCGTAGGACGAGCAGAGCTTCTCAGTGCTTTGTTTTTCTTTGTGTCTTTTCTATGCTTTTACAAGTAAGTATTACCTCATTCAGTAAATATGTTCCTTTTGAGGATAGCTAATTAAAAATTATTGTATAAAAACTAATTAGACGGTAGACCGATGAACGTAACAACTTCTGTAATGTAATATCTCGAATTGATACAGTGAATTAGTAATTAAAGTATATAGTAGCCACAATTAAATCTTAGATTTCAAATTGGAAGAATCAGAAAATTCTGTAATGCAAATGTCGTGGGCATTACCGTTTTTAATCTTACGTGTAATGTAATTAGTATATCAAGACACACCTTACTGCTTGTTATTTGTTATTTTAAATTTCGCGCAAAGCTACTCGAGGGTCATCTGCGCTAGCCGTCCATAATTTTGCAGTGTTTGACTAGAGGTAAGGCAGCTAGTCATCACCACCCACCGCCAACTCTTGGGCTACTCTTTTACCAACGAATAGTGGAATTGACCGTTACATTATCACATCCCCACGGCTGAAATGGAAAGCATGTTCGGTGTAACGGGGATTCGAACCCGCGATACTCGAATTACAAGTAGAACGCGTTAATCCACCTGGCCATGCCGGGCCTATGGTAATGCCTCGTACAGCCAAAACAACCAGAGTGATAATTTAACAATTTTCCACCTTATGTATCTCAGATTATGGTAATACAAACTATCATATACTCTAATGGTATCTTCCTTTACACACCAGATTTTGAACAAATTAATAAACACCTGAGAGATAATATCTCCAACTTGACTGAGTGTCTTCCTATATATATATTTTTCCTTCTACTCACCAAAAATGCGGAACTTTATTTGATAGGAAAACATACTTAACATTGATGTATTTTTGTTTCAAGTTTACTCTCTACAACTAGAAATCTCATTTGGTTTAAATGTAACTTACTTGTACAAAGTTACTAAACAAAAACCTCTTTGAATTTAACAAAAAGTTTTGCGCACGTCAACACAAAAAGCCACGTGAATTATCGATCTAACATTTCTATTACACCTTCACCTAAAAGTAAAAGCAGACTGTTTTTAGTTTTTTTGTCATTCGAATTAAAGTCGGCTGATTTAAAGCAGTAAAACTATAAGTTGAAAGGACGTGCAGATACCCAAGTATTGATTACACCACGCATACTAGATTAGCAGTTTCTTGCTCAAGTTTTCAAAATAATCATGTGGTTAGACGGTTATTACTGATTATTCACTGCCAACTTTGCAGCACAACTTTACTAAATTTTATGTAATTACCTTAATTAAAGAGTGTTTAGCGTCACGAGATATTAGCTTATGCAATTAGTATAAATAATGAAGCTTGATATGGCTATACCGCTTGCATGGGGGTGATGACAAGAAACTGTTAATTTAAATTCCATGACGTTACTATAGAGGAAGTTATTAACACTGTTGTAGAAAAGAAAAATGTCACCATATATTTTAAAGAATCTGGGTGTTTCTGTAAAGTAAAGGTATGTTCCGAATAACAGGGCTGCAATCCTAAAGCTAATGTTGGTTACTGTCGAGTGTTACTTTTTTACCTGCCTTGATTTATTGGTGTGTATTGTTAAAATAATAATATATAATCAAAAACACTTTATGTGTGAAAGAAAATGTGCAGAGGAAAAAGGATTGAGTGTAGGACTTAAATGAATCAAATTAAGACTGGCAGCCAAATTTACAGTTAATATTCGTTCATTAGTTAGCTAGGCCTTAAAATTTGTTTTACCAACCATCATGCCCCAAGTTGAACAAAAAACGCGGCCTGACTAAGTAATGAACAATTATTTACTATCAAATTTTTATTAATGCCATAAGTGTGACGTTAATTTTGATTTCATTCCTTTAAGTTGTACACTGAATCCTTTTTTGACTTCACCTTTTTCTCACACCTAAAGGTTTTCTTTATTCGATAAAATGAAGCTATAAAGATACATAAAAGCTCTAAAAATAAATTGCAAAACGTTGTTTGATTTACTTGTGTTTTAACTTGTGTATTTGCTTTTTGAATTTACAATAGTAATTTTTAAGTAAATCTCTTTTAAATGATTAAACTACTTTTAGGTAAGCCTAACTTCAACTAATAATATTAACTTCAAATAAGCATAATTTAAACTATTAGTAGTAATATTTAAAATAAGTCCAGTTTAAACGTCTTATAAGCAAATTAAACTAATAACATATTTTTTAAAAATAAAATAATAGTTCAAGTTCTTTTGACCGCCATCAGCTATAAATGATAAACATAGAATTCTGATAAACTTAACAAGATTAATAATTAGTATATCTATTAGACATTATATGGATAAGATACTAATCATGTTTAGTGGAATTGTGAAGTACATGGCTAAAGTAAGATGGTAAGTACTGGTAATATAAAGAATTCGTTTTAATGGTGTTTCAGAAACCTTTCTGTGTGGTTATTGTTTGTTTGTTTTTGAATTTCGCTTAAAGCTATTCGAGGGCTATCTGCGCTAGCCGTCACTACTTTTGCAGTGTAAGACTAGAGGGAAGGCAGCTAGTCATCATCACCCACCGCCAACTCTTGAGCTATTTTTTACCGACGAATGGTGGGATTGACCGTCCAATTATAACGCCATCACGGCTGAAAGGGCAAGCATGTTTGGTGCGACCGGGATTCGAACCCGCGACCCTTGGATTACGAGTCAAACGCCTTAACTCACCTGACCATGCCGGGCCGATTTTAACTGGTGTCAAGGTGAATTGAGTCTACTAGAGAAGAAATTTTCTGAAAAAGAAACAAACTTTGTCAAAATTCAAAAAACTACTTCAAAACAAGAACTTTTTTTAGATTTAATAAATGGTAAAGGTAGACATAGGTGTAAAGTTTATGAACTTTGCAAAGCACACTTTCAGAAAACAGATAAAAGTTATTCAAGTATATTCTTAGAGATAATCATTCGTGCCATTATTTGTATTTATTGAACCTTTCGCTGGCTCAGGCTAACAGTGTGGAATTTTGATCGACAAAAGGAACAATGCTTGCTTTCACTGTCAGGCTAAAAGCCTTCGATTTCCGTAGATAACCATGCCAAGTTACTGGGAAATGTGTGATTTTTATCGTAACAACAAAATCCTAATTTACCACCATGTCCTTATGCAACAGAAAGAAAATAATACTTCATCAGAATCTGTTTTCTTTTCATAACAAAGGAAAAGCCGCGCCACTTCACTTATTTATTTTTTATCACAGATATCTAATTATTTCATTCTTTCAGTTGCTTTGTCCCTAGACAAGACGTTTCTTGTGTACTTGGGTGAAACTTAAGCTGCTAGGTTATTTGTTTTCTCCTTTTTATAGAAAATTTTAGTATCGTTTTCAAAACTACACAATAGAACATATGCGCTACTATTAAAATTAAATGACTTCCCCCTCTGGTCAGCGGTAAGTTTACAGACTTATAATGCTAAAATCTGGAGTTTGTTTCCTGTGGTAGTCACAGCAGAGAACTTGGTGTGAAAGTTTTATGTGGGCAAATAAATTACTACGTAACACCTTCTGATTCACAGTTCTTTCGCATATATCATTTTTTTTGTTTTGCAAATAAATGTTTCTACCAATTACATCCATTGAGAATGTTTTAAATGTTACAACTGTACTCCAAAAAATGGAAACGATAATAAAAGAAGTAACAAACAATTTATTTATTGCAAAAGCACAGTTATAAAGATAAACAAGTGGGAATCCTCAATAGCCGCGACATTTGAATTTTTTTACACAGAGTTAAAGTAAATCAATCTCTGAGAGTTTTTTAACCCTTTTTATAAGGTACATTTTTTGTGCGCTACCAATGCCAAGCTTGAGGCACTTATACCTGATTTGATTTTATTACTCACGAAGGTCTTTATGATCCTACTCTCAAATTGAAATTATTTTAGGCAAGATTAGAGTAAATTAATCCATGAGACCATGGGCGAGGTGAAGCACATCAAGCAAAAGGGTTTGACCTTCTGAGGCCAAAATTGTAATTAGATCACAAATCAGTCAAGAGATGTCGGAGCTGTGAGTTAAAACGTTTGTACTTGAAAAAACTCTTGAATCATTCTGTGAGCCTCTATGGCGCGGCTATAAATATCCTTAATTATATCATACCGTAGCTAGCTTTAAAGTCTGGAAATCAGATAAACATAAAACCTAAAAACAACTCTTGCTACTATATGTTGGCATTCTTTTTTATTTTTTGTCTGTCTGATATGGACTTCTCAGCTTACTCATACTTTATATTAAGTACTATAATATCCCTACAAAGTACAAGCACTTCTCATGCTATCAATATATTATTTAAAGTGCTATGAATATAAATATTCCAGCTTATCAGAACCTTTTAAAACTATTTTGGCATGTTTTAAGTCGCCATCACACCAAACATGCTCGCTCTTTCAGCCGTGGGGGCATTATAAAGTTACAGTCAATCCCACTATTCGTTGGTAAAAGAGTAGCCCATGAGTTGGCGGTGGATAGTGATGACTAGCTGCCTTCCCTTTAATCTTACATTACTAAAATAGGGACAGCTAGCGCAGGTAGTCTACGAGTGGCTTTGCGCTAAATTTAAAAACAAACAAACATTTTTTTAAATAATTTGGACTTTCAGCTGATCAATATATTATTTAAATTACTATGAGAGTTTACAGTTGATACGTCTGTTAACACTGACAGTATCAAACTAATGAAACAATGCACTCCAATTATTGTAAGTGAGAGAGTTCTGACATCTTTTAAATAATTACGCTCGTTATTGGGTATATTTGTGGCCTATGCAGGCTGCTTGCTTTGATCAGAAATTAATATTAAATGCCTATCAAATATGATCCTCTCAGCTTAACAGTACTTTATTTCAACTGTTTTGACATCGCTATGAAATACAGATTTCTCAACTTACGGCGCCTTATTTAAACTATTATCATATGCTCTCAAATACGTACTTCTCATGTTAATAATACCTTATTTCAACCATCATGACATTTGTAACGTATGTTTTAAGCATGGTGATTTTATTCTGAAATACAAAGTTATGTACATTTCTTGGGACATGAAAGTGCCTTCAAGTAAAGTTTTTATTCAGGTTCGTTTAGTGCATATGGTACAGACTTAAATCAATTCATTAACTGTTTCAGAAACATCCAGCACAAACAACAACGAAAGCTTTCCTTTAAATATTAAAATAAATATTAAAACACTTAAACAAATAGAAAACTAAGAGGCACTGAGAAAATATAACTACATTTCTTAACAAGTTATTTTCGAAAACTATCATTTCACACAAGTAAAGTAGTGAAGCTTAATTTCAGTTGTGTATGTTGTTTTTTTATATATCCACAACCTATAGAGTGGATTGATGGAAACTGCACATTTGTATTTTTTTTCTTATTTTATTTAAAAGATCAATAAACATACTCAAAATTATTGGACAAAAAACATTTTAATTTCTGTTTTTCAAGAATGTTAGTAACAGTGGACTCGCGAGGTTTCATATTTATTCTACTTTTTATGCTTTTAAGATCAATAACCAGACACAAACAGAGTTGGATGATTACATTTTTAGTTTCTTTTTTTCAGCCGCGGCATAGCGGCTCATTGAACGGCTCTGACTTTTTCAAGCACAAACATTTACCTCATAGCTCTGTCATCTCTCGACCGATTTAAGATATAACTGTTCCTTTGAAATCAGGAGGTCAAACCCTTTTGATTGATGTACTTGACCACGGTCTAATGGTCTAATGGATTAATTTACTCCAGTTCTGCATAAAAGAATGTTAATTCCAGGGTAGACTGGTAAAATCCTGATGAGTATGTTTGTTTGTTTTGGAATTTCGCACAAAGCTACTCGAGGGCTATCTGTGCTAGCCGTCCCTAATTTTGCAGTGTAAGACTAGAGGGAAGGCAGCTAGTCATCACCACCCACCGCCAACTCTTGGGCTACTCTTTTACCAACGAATAGTGGGATTGACCGTCACATTATACACCCCCACGGCTGGGAGGGCAAGCATGTTTAGGAGCGACGCGGGCGCGAACCCGCGACCCTCGGATTACGAGTGCACGCCTTAACGCGCCTGATGAGTAAAAAATCTAATCAGGTTTTCGCATCTCCGATGTTTGGTATTGCTAGCGTAAAACAAATGTAGCTAATAAAACGGAGGGAGTGTCACGGATTAAATTACTTTAATCCTGTCTAAAATAATTTCATCTGCCGCGGCTATTGAGGATTCCATTTTGTTTCACAAAATAACAGAAGACTTGATATGGGAAAGACTGGATTTCCTGACTATATTTTATCCTTTTATAATTTATCTTAAGACATAATGCAGTGGGAAGCTTTAGATCTTCTTAGCTTTGTTACAACTTTTACCTTCATATTTAAATGTGGTGGAAAGGGTTAAAAATCCAAAATTCTTAGTTTGTTAGTTTCTACTTCAAAACATAGATGGAGTGAAAAAAGGTTGGACTTCCTTAGTTTGTTTTAAGCCTTCAGATTGTGTCGTTAGGTTTCTCTTATTTTACTAAGAACTGTATGCACAAGACTAGATTTAGAACGTTATAATGGTTTATTTTGTTTTGTTCTTTAAAGTGAATCATGATGCATTTCGGTATTGAGAAGATCACATTTAATTAATTTGTTTGCTTTTATCGATTGTTATCTAGATTTGATTATCACGTGTTGGGTAGTGAAATTGTATATTTCTTCTCATTTTGAATTAATAACAGTGTCCTGAACCTAACTTTAGATGATACAAGAAGTATTAATTCTGATTTTCCATTATTATTAACGAGTAAAATTGTTTAAAATGCGCAAGATTTATCATTGGACTAATTTTCTTTGCATGAGATTCTATGAAAAACAACTAAATTGAAATACAGCGTGGTCAATAAATCTTTCAAATAACATCATCTCCCAGAATACACAGTCACAGTTAAATGTTACGATTGGCACTTTAAGTCGCACAGCACTCTGATGGCAAAATAGACTGATTACAGTATATCTGTACGATTATTCTAGGTGGTGTTTGTTTGTTTTTCTAATTTCGCACAAAGCTACTCAAGGGCTATCTGCGCTAGCCGTCCCTAATTTAGCAGTGTAAGACTAGAGGGGAAGACAGCTGGTCACTACCACCCGCTGCCAAATGTTGAACTACTCTTTTACCAACGAATAGTGGGATTGATCGTAACATTATAATGTCCCTACGGCTGAAAGAGCGAACATGTTTGGTGCGAGGGGGATTCCAACTCACGATCCTCAGATTACGAATCGAACGCCTTAACCCACCTGGCCATGCTGGGTCTTTAGGTAGTGTCTCTATAATTAGTATTCCAAAAGGATAGGATAAGCGGTTTATTTGTAATTAAGTACAAAATTACACAATACAATATCTGTGCTCTGCTCACCAAGGGAATGGAAACCCGGTTTCTAGCGTTGTAAATCTGCAGACATGCCGCTGTGCCACTAGGGGTATTTTAGACAACCAACTAGTTAATCAATATCAGTCTAGCAGTCTTCCTTCTAGAACATTTCTTTAGCCAATTCCTCCTTATGGCGGTAGAATGAACACGCCGTATTTTAATATTCCAGAAAGTGAACATATTCCTGAATTGTACGGGTTTAGTATTATAAATAAAGGTTACAAAAGAATGAGTTCTTATATTATTAGTAAAACCTATGAAAAATGTTAACTCAGACTAATGTTAGTAAGCTCAGAAGCGACACAAATTGTTTTGTGATGAACTGTTTTTGTTAGCTAACCTAAGTATTACAACATTAACTAAAACAATTGGAACACAGATTGTATTTCCACTAAATATTCTCATCCTTTATCTAGTTCTTGTTGTGATTAAACATATATCTACACGATAGGCTATCTGTGCTTTGCCCACCACGGGTATCAAATCCGGTTTCTAACATTCTTTATGTAATAAAGAAGATAAAGGATGTGAATGTTTAGTGGAAATACAGTCAGTTTCATTTTAATTATTAAACTAGACGTAAGTACACATCCTTGGAGTGTACACTTTTTTACTGTAATGGATTAGAGATTTTTTTTTCTGAAGCGTACTCTGTAACCTTTATATTCAGAGTAAAACTTACATATTTTTGATCTTAAACACTCGGCGGTATATCTGCGGACTTATAACACTAGAAATCGGGTTTCCATAGCAGTGGTGAGAAGAGCATAGATAACCCACTGTGTAGCTTTGTGCTTAACTTAAACAACACACAGAAGGTAATATTCACGTTTAAATGCTTATTATTTTAGTTATTTATGCAGTTTGTTTAGTACGTCTTTCCAAGAGTGAGTTTTCAGCGTTGAACAAAATACATAGATCCTATCAGAAAACAAAATTTCTTAATGTTAAGAGCTTATGTAACAGTGTATGTATATTACACCCTTCCAATTTTAGGAACACAAAATTTCTGAATATTAAGAGCTTATGTAACATTTTGTGTATATTACACCCTTCCAATTTTAGGTTTCTGTGTTTAATAACATGCATAGCTTATCATAGAACAGATGAATGTGTGTGTCCATCGAGAGGAGTCAAACCCCTGATTTTAGCGTTTTAATCTCGTAGACTTACCACTGTCGCATCGGGAACCTTCTGGAACGAACACTTTTTGAAGTTTAATAGTTTATACAATTTGTTTATTACACCTTTCTTAGATACTGTTTTAGTGTTAAATAAATACATGGATCATGTTCGAACACGCACTCTCTGAGTATAAAAATTAAAAGTTAACAGTATATAAACAGAGTTAATTGTAGTTTATCACAACGAGTTGCATATACTGACTGATCGCCACAAATACAAGTTGTGGACCCATGAGTGGCATTTATAAAATATATATCCTTGACTTATAGTAAATTCCAGACCATTCGATACTGCAATGACTACACTTGTAGATGTTTGGCTGGAGATATTTGTCTAAGTCTTTTCAGAAAGATAACATTAATACAACAGGATAATTAACTGCCGTATATTAAAATGGCATACTAGTTGACGAAGGAAAATTTTATTGTTTTTCTTGGAAGTAGAAATTCTTATACATCGTATAGGAAAGTGATGGGTTCAGAAATTACACCCTTAGCTAATCCTAAAGAACGTTATCTGTCATAACAGTGAAGGCTATAAGGAAGAGAAAAGAAAAAAATATTTGTATTGAAACTAAACGTATTTCTTGGAACTGTTAAAAGCATGAGAAATTGGGACTTGATATTTGTTAAGACTTCTGAACATACAGTCCACTAGCATCCATTCATACCTTAAAATCAATGTTTGATTCGATAGAAGGATAGCAGATAACTGTGGAATTGTAGAAATAACATTTTGTGACATAATTTTCAAATCCTATATAGCCCCAATTTACGTCATGTTTTTGTTTGGGTGAACGTGGTCTTGAAGGCCGGTGTGCATACATGTTGGAGAGTTTTGGAGTTCTTAATATGCATTCTCTAAGAATAACGTGTTTGCTTTATTCAGAAACTTATTACAACAGAAATTATATCTTACAAAATAAGTAGCTCAAACCATCAGATTTGAGGACAAGAAAAGAAGTGGGATAACATAGGACATGGAGCATCGTTCTTATGAGATGCTACTGAACTCAGTAAATAATGTTAAAACACGCTCTTATAAAGTTCTCGGATCAGAGTTACGGTTCTGCGTGATCATTCTGTCTCTGGTTCTCTTTTCTTTTAAGTTTGGAAACATCGAATAATCAGAAATAACTTTGAAACAGGTTCGTTTTGGATTTTAATAAATTGCTATGGATTCTGCTGGAAAACGTCTAAAGAGATCCTCTACTCTCGAAGTAAGCCTAACACTTAGATACTCTCGATACTCAAATTTTATCTTTCAGAAAAGTAGACAGAGAGTAAAGTATTTATGTCATTCTAGATTTTTCTCTCTAGCTTCAAATATAAACATGTTTAACTCAAATACTGCAAAAATTAAGTGAGTGAAAGGACATAAAAAAGGTCAGTTGTCGGCGGCTTTAAGTTAAAAGAGGAAGAACACATTTATGTTTGTACTAAGTCGCTTGTCTTATAATGTCACCTTTCGATTCTATTTTTAGTTAAGCTTAGCGTAACGTACCTTTTTGAATATGACGAAAGATGCCAAGACGTTAGACCCGCCAATACATCACTGTTTATCACTGAAGAAACAAGAGATTCTGAAGAATCTGGGGAAAAAAACAAACACATGCCACGGAAATGACATGCTATGCATACGTTCATATAAAAAGCCTGTTTACTTGCTATTAATACGCTTCAATCCCGTTTGGTCTTTTCTCCATTGTGACATAATGACAGTGACTTCCTAAGAAGGAAACGTGATAAGTCAGAGCAGGAGTTACACTTATACTACTGAGAGAACTTTTGCATATACATATATTTTATATCCTCTGATATGGCAGTAAGCTGTTTCGTCTGATCTGGAAATGACAGGCGTGTACTGGAAGTGATACACAAAGTCAAAAACGCATGCTGATACGAAAAAGAAATATAAGTTTTTAATATTACACCCAACATGATAGTTCGAAGATTTCTGTCGCAAAGTTAAAGCTCAATCTAATACAAATATTTGAAATGGATGAAGCTAAGTATGAAAGTATTTGATTGTTGTTTTTTTCTTTCCGTCTGAGACTAGGCTTAGAGTTGACTCATTATTTACAGACACTAAGACAGTAAACTTCAGAAACTCGGAAGCTTTGACTGTTTACTTCCTGTAAAAAAATAACTGGTTTAAAATTTAAGCTGGATTATTGTTCTCAACTGAAAGTTATATTTTACAGCAATAAGTCTGAAGATTAACAAACCAGATCTTTTAAAATATCATTCGGTCAACAAGATTTTACTTCTGAGCGCGTTTCTTATCATCTTACGCTGCAAAGGAAATGAAAAGAACAAAAGGATGTGTACTTCCGAACTTCCCTGGTGCTTATCTTTTCTAAAGCATAAACCATTCAGTCGTCATCGAGTAATAAAAGAATAGATCGTGCTGTGATCGAAGGAAGCTACTCTGTTAGATATAATCAAAAGACTGCTCAACGTTAAAGACTTATCAGAGTCGTTCGGAAAACAATGAATTTTCTAATACTTAAAAGATTTAAGTCAAGATATAAAACTGCTAATCGGCTTTAAAATTAGGTTTAGATTCCACAAAGATTAAACGCACCAACAGTAATGTTTTTTGCTGTTATTAAACACCCATATTGTATTCACAGAAGCAAGCAAGAAAATAACATTTAGCATATTAACCTTAACGGTGCCTTATTCTTACTGGGCCAAGCGACCAGATCAAAGTACCCCAGGGTTCAAATATAACCGTCCCTAAATTTCAACTTTTGCCAGAAAGAAGTCAACCAGTTATAATCACCGCCGCTAAAAAAAAAATAAAAAAAATTGACCGGCTCCAGAACTAAAAAAACAGAATTGCTTTTTGTTTTTATAATACGTTCTTGTTTGTTTGTTTGTTTGTTTGTTTTGGAATTTCGCACAAAGCTACTCGAGGGCTATCTGTGCTAGCCGTCCCTAATTTAGCAGTGTAAGACTAGAGGGAAGGCAGCTAGTCATCACCACCCACCGCCAACTCTTGGGCTACTCTTTTACCAACGAATAGTGGGATTGACCGTAACATTATACGCCCCCACGGCTGGGAGGGCGAGCATGTTTTAGCGCGACTCGGGCGCGAACCCGCGACCCTCGGATTACGAGCGCACGCCTTAACGCGCTCGGCCATGCCAGGCCTATAATACGTTCATAGCTAAAGGTTCGAAGAGTTCTAAGTGTAATTACGTCCACAGCTTTGGACTGTTCGATCTGCAGCCTGGCAAGCTAATCAATAGGCCACGCCTGACCCTTAATTTCGAAAACTTTGCTCTTATTATTATGTAATTACTTCAAGTGTCAAACAATGTGAAAGTTGCACACTTTTTACATGAAGAGATAAGTGAGGTAGACGATACTCTTCAGTAAAACAGCCACCCCTCTACGTCATCAGTTAAGACGTGCTGAAACATAGAGGGAATTATATATAACTATTGTTCATGTGACTTCGTGCAAAAACATTCTGACTAACGGACGTGAATGTGAATAATTAAACCATGATTTTAACTGTTTTTTTTTCTGAGGTGGGCATCATGGATTTGTTTATGGTAACAAAGTATACATTTCAGTACTTCATTGATTTTGAACATTGAGAAGTCGTGTACAACTAACTAAATGTGCTCTGAAAGAAACACAGTTCAAGTCACTTGCTTTCGTTACACTGTGAGGGAATCAGCGTGAGATTTTCTCCCTCCTCAATGGGCCTGGCATGGCCAAGCGCGTAAGGCGTGCGACTCGTAATCCGAGGGTCGCGGGTTCGCGCCCGCGTCGCGCTAAACATGCTCGCCCTCCCAGCCGTGGGGGTGTATAATGTGACGGTCAATCCCACTATTCGTTGGTAAAAGAGTAGCCCAAGAGTTGGCGGTGGGTGGTGATGACTAGCTGCCTTCCCTCTAGTCTTACACTGCTAAATTAGGGACGGCTAGCATAGATAGCCCTCAAGTAGCTTTGTGCGAAATTCCAAAACAAACAAACAAACCCTCCTCAATGACATATATTATGTCATAGGCTTTGGATGCTTCCTAAATCACTGTTCCACATTAATATTCACGTTTTTTGCAACTTTCCTCCATATAATACGCAATTTGTGCGTGGCCTTTCCGATCCCGTCAGAAGTATTTAATGATAATTTAAGTGATCTCAATGCAGCTTTTATTTAAAATTGCACTACGAGTTAGATGAGGACTATTTTATCATCATCTTGGTGGTTCGTTTTATACAACCCTGTAGGTAAAAACGGATCACCGACAAAATGTTTTAAACTAGAAATTACAATAAAAATAAAACCGAGTTCATTTTAAAACCTTTTATCTCGCACGAAATTTATCTTAACTGGTTAAGACCACATTTACAACTAGTGGCCATTTGATTTTAACTCTTCCTAATTCAGAAATTAAATGAAAATGAAAACGTCTTGGCGAACAGAGGTTTACTTCCCTAAAAATCCTTTAGTTAGTTTACAGTAGAAAACACTTTCCTCCATACTTGTTTTGAAAGACTGACTGATGGCTTCACAATAATAACCTCGCTTCAAAGACACAAAATCCAGAAAAAGCGAGTAACTTAATTGGACTTTATTTTTCAGGTGGAGTGTCAAATCAGACCAAAATGAGCCAACTTACTTTCTACCTGCGGCAACATTTGTATCAGCTTTCCTTGCTCTTCTGGCTAAGGAACAAGGAATTACAGTGATATTAGTGTGTCTGAGTTATCAAGTGACAACATCACTGGAGCACACTGCTAAAAGGTAATAAAACTGCACTAACAAAGTGTATGAGTTATTATGAGCGACAACGTGAATACGACGCTGTTAATTAACAGGTAATAATGCTATACTAGAAGGTGTCAGAGTTATTATATAATGGCATATTCGACATAAAAATATCATAAAAGGTAATATATTATTCTTGTCATAAAATATTAGTGCTAGGCATGTTATATTTTAAGCACCACATTCTTTATCTAGTCCTTTAGGGATTTATAAGACTGTACTATAATAACAGCATTCCAACCACACTATATAGATCAGCAGTAAATAGTGTAACAACACCACAAATTGATCGATTTTGTTAATTGAATGTGACACCCATTTCGACGCAAAGTATTCATACACTAAGATCATAAAGATGTATTCAGATCAGGAATCTAGGATTTTCGAAAAAAATTTCCTTCCACTTAATGACAATAAAAACAAAGGAATACGGGTTAATAAGTCACGTCTACATAAAGAAAATAGTTCAGTTGTTACATACATCAAGCAACTGAACAATGAAACGTGTATTCCTACTATTCCATACTTAGATGAGCATTTCTGTGCGCTCAGGCTGTTGAAACAGGTGCTGAGAAACCGTCGTCTTAATACGCTAGATGGCTCGTGGAAAGCCATCAAGGAGGAGTGGTGTGATTTAAACATTGCAGACTAACGACTGAGCTTTTTGTAACGAAAACATCACCGCATGACTACGTTTGATCGAAAGTAGCAAAATGGACTGTTTTGACGTGTTGAAACTCCGAAATCGTTTTGATGTAATGCACTCAACCTCTGTACAGCATAAGGATAATAGATGAAAATATTACAATATTAATGTTGTGACTAATTTATCAAGTGGTATACTGACAGTAGATTGAGATCACAGTAAACAATATTATGCCAAATTTAGTGTGTTTCATCAATATTAATATATCATAAATTAGAAACGATGAGTGATAGCATAACAGTAACAAACAAAAGTACCCGTCCCCAGTGACGAGAAAGTTTATTTTTAATTTTATTTCATGAATTTTAAACTAAGTTAATTGTGTTGTGTTGTTGGTTTCGTTCAGAATCAAACTTTCGAGTTACTTGTATCGTCCAGCGAGAAAAGTGGTTGTTGAGTAATTCAGACGTGATGACATCCACTCAACAAAAACATACGTTAAATCTACATTTTTTATTATTTAAACATGAATGATACTGTAGTTAATTCTTAAAAGTTTACTGTAGATTATCCTGCTTGCGAAATAAAATTTGGCATCAACATTATTCATGCTTTAGTTTCGAGTTTACTTACTCATAGTGTATATTTCCTCGTAATTTACAGCTTTTACTGTAGGTAAGATTAGGTTTAAGAACAGCTACGATGCTTCGGTTAATGGTGCGATCATTATCAAATACACAAACAGTTTACTGTAAAAACCAGTGTATTTGATAATGATCGCACCAGTGATCGAAACGTTGTTGTAAAAACTAATCTTACCAACTGTAAAAGAGGTAAATTATTATTAAATGTATTATTTCTGCCTGTTATACTGTTATCCGAAAAGTGAATGTTGAACTTTGCTTTTGCACATTTTGAAATACAGCGCTTGAAGCAGCCCCTGTAAATAAGAAAGATGCGAACGTTGGACAGACAACACGGTTCACAATGTATCTATATGTGATTGTACTATGTCAAATTTATCATGTTCCAACACTATCTCCAAAGCATAAATTGTGGACAGTAAATAACAGTAGAAGTATTTTGATAGATTTAACAAGCACTTGAGTTATTTGTGTTTTATCCACAGTGGACATCGAAACCCAACATTTAACATTATAAGCCTTGAAACATATCTCTCTCAGCCACCGGGGGGTGGGGGAGAGAAGCTTATTAGGTACCAATAATATTAGTAAAGCATAATATTAATTATAGACAATTAGTCTAATTTATGGAAAATTAGTAACAACGTTTCAGCAAACTTACGGTGTCACATTTACGCAGTACAGTCAATACTATTACCAAACAAATCGTGTAAAATAACTAATAACATTACAGTACTGTGTTAAATATATCCTGTATCATTACTATTAATACAACATAAATTATGTAAAATAAGAAATAATATTACATTAAATGTATCATGTCACAGTACCATCAATAAACATGCAATATGGACAATGGGTAGTAATATAACAATACATGTGTTAAATTTATCAAGTACTAATAATATGTATGCAGCATTTCAAAAACACGTGATAAAATGACAACATATTATGTCGAGTTCACCATGCGCCAATACTATAGATACAGTAGGTAATTATGTTGTAAGGACACTGTTTTACCAAATGCCAATAACGTTAGTAAACATAGCTTGCAAAAAGATTACGTTAATATTGTTGCGTCAGGCTTAGCAAGGGCGAACAACCTCAACACAATAAGAATAGTATTATGTCAAGTGTATTACGTATAAACATTGTTGATATAATAGAGTGTCAATTAGTTGATATATTTCAGCATTAGTATTGTTTCAATTTTTATCAATACAATCAATTGAAACCTAGTATACGATAAACAATATGCACATTCTATTTACGACATATCCCCTAAATGATAAGCTTTTAAATAGCTACCTATAAAATGAAATACATGTAATAAAAAGTATCTGCTTTAAATATCAAGATATTTTAAGTATAATGTATTTATTCATTTACTTGCAGTGTGTGATTATGCTGATAACTGTGCATGTAAAAATTACCCAATAGCTAATGTTGTATTGTCAGTTTAACTACTTATGCAAAAGTACCATGGTGGATGGTAGTAAGTTTACAAACATACTGTGTTACAATCCGGTGCTGGAACCAGTAGTCATGGATGACTGACATTTGTAGTGTTTCTGTACAGTATCGGTCATGTTTTTCGTTTCTTTTTTTTTTGATATTCTAATCTTTCAAGAAACTAATTGGGCTTCAGGGGAAGCAGCCTTGTGAGCTAATGTTTAGTATTGTTATTATGTGAATTTAACTGTTTACCGAAGGCAATGAACATTGGTGGAATATTAGTTTAACTACTTACTCAACTTAATGAATATTGTTGTGATGTTAGCTACTTAATGAATATTATTGTAATGTTAATTTAGCTACTTACTCAACTTAATCAGTATTGTTGTGACGTTAATTTAACTACTTACTCAATTTAATGAATATTGTTCTAATGTTAACTTAACTACTTATTAAGCTTAATTGGTATTGTTATAATATTTATTTGACTCAAGGCAAATTAGTAAACAGTTTTAGTGGAAATTAATGAAGCCAAAACAGTATCCATTTTAATTTTAGAATGCATCAGAATCAAAAGCGATTTATTCCTAGACAAGGCAATTTTGATTGGTACTGTTGCCAGGGGAATTCTCGTTTAGATTATGATACTAATTGGGTATTTTGGTAAATCCCCATTTGGGAGGAAGTGATGGGCTCAGCCATTACGACTGTATCTTCTCTACAACGCAGCTTGTACCTATATATCTGTCTTTTTTGTCTGTGACATATGTTTACCAACGTCTTCGCCTCTGATCCACTAAACCATTAGGGTTCGTCGGCATGCACCTGAATGATTCTTAAAACTCTTTATTTCATTCGTTTTCTCATTCGTACGAGTTTCACAGTCATATCTCATTGTCGGATTTTTGATCTTATAGATCGGTGAGGGTCACGTTCACTGTTCCTCTTATCTGCACTGTTGTTTGGTTCGGTTTGTTTGGAATTTCGCGCAAAGCTACACAAGCGCTATCTGCGCTAGCCGTCCCTAATTTAGCAGTGTAAGACTAGAGGAAAAATAGTTAGTCATCACCACCCACCGCCAACTCTTGGGTTACTCTCTACCAGCGAATAGTGGGACTGACTGTCACATTATAACGTCCCCACGGCTGCAAGGGCGAATGTTTGGTGTGACGGAGATTCGAACCCGCGAATCTCAGATTACGAGTCGAGTGCCTTAATCACCTGGCCTTGCCAGGCCTGTACTGTTTTCTGTTGAATGTTCATGATGATGTTACATGAAGATCGGAGTACCCCGCACCTCTCCATTAGCATTCTTGAGTTGCACATAACGTCTGTAATGTTCGGTTTTGAAATGTCTTTCACTTAAATGACTTAGGTTTTGAGTACGTCTACTCTCTGTAGTAAACAAACCGCGAATCTTTTTTTTTTTAGTTTGTATGAGTTAAGTTTACCAATTACATGCGTTATTCTATCTTGCTTGGTGAATAAAGTCGCTGAAGAGTAAAAACGACTGAGGATCAGTTAATGTTATTTTAATTTCAAATTGCTTTAAGAGTACAATACTCGGTTGGGATCAACTTACTGAGATTGTACAATTTTGTACTAACTTCTCAACATCAACTGAGGCTTAAGTTTGTTTGCGCTGTTACTATAGAATTGAGCAGATAATAAATAATAGATACGTCATATAGTAAATTAGTGGGCCTTTTCGGTAAAATTAACTCCTACAAAAATAGCAAAATGAAACAACAGCATTAAGTCCGATTACTTTTAAGCAAAATACATAACATTAGTGTCTTAACAACTGTCCTTTCATCTAACCCTAACTTTTTATTACTGAGCCACTTTGGTCGCTCTAAAAACCGGTAACCGAGGTACCCGATAGATCTTGATGAATGAAATTCGGCATAATCCTGAAACAAGAAACAACACACACTGAATAGTAATAGAAATACATGATGAAACTTATGTGGATTAGACTACGGTGGTACCATACTGGGCATTACACTGTCCTTCTTATATTTAGTGGAAATACATGATGAAACTTATGTGGATTAGACTATGGTGGTACCATACTGGGCATTACACTGTCCTTCTTATATTTAGTGGAAATACATGATGAAACTTATGTGGATTAGACTATGGTGGTACCATACTGGGCATTACACTGTCCTTCTTATATTTAGTGGAAATACATGATGAAACTTATGTGGATTAGACTATGGTGGTACCATACTGGGCATTACACTGTCCTTCTTATATTTAGTGGAAATACATGATGAAACTTATGTGGATTAGACTATGGTGGTACCATACTGGGCATTACACTCTCCTTCTTATATTTAGTGGAAATACATGATGAAACTTATGTGGATTAGACTATGGTGGTACCATACTGGGCATTACACTGTCCTTCTTATATTTAGTGGAAATACATGATGAAACTTATGTGGATTAGACTATGGTGGTACCATACTGGGCATTACACTGTCCTTCTTATATTTAGTGGAAATACATGATTAAACTTATGTGGATTAGACTATGGTGGTACCATACTGGGCATTACACTGTCCTTCTTATATTTAGTGGAAATACATGATTAAACTTATGTGGATTAGACTATGGTGGTACCATACTGGGCATTACACTGTCCTTCTTATATTTAGTGGAAATACATGATGAAACTTATGTGGATTAGACTATGGTGGTACCATACTGGGCATTACACTCTCCTTCTTATATTTAGTGGAAATACATGATGAAACTTATGTGGATTAGACTATGGTGGTACCATACTGGGCATTACACTGTCCTTCTTATATTTAGTGGAAATACATGATGAAACTTATGTGGATTAGACTATGGTGGTACCATACTGGGCATTACACTCTCCTTCTTATATTTAGTGGAAATACATGATGAAACTTATGTGGATTAGACTATGGTGGTACCATACTGGGCATTACACTGTCCTTCTTATATTTAGTGGAAATACATGATGAAACTTATGTGGATTAGACTATGGTGGTACCATACTGGGCATTACACTGTCCTTCTTATATTTAGTGGAAATACATGATGAAACTTATGTGGATTAGACTATGGTGGTACCATACTGGGCATTACACTCTCCTTCTTATATTTAGTGGAAATACATGATGAAACTTATGTGGATTAGACTATGGTGGTACCATACTGGGCATTACACTGTCCTTCTTATATTTAGTGGAAATACATGATGAAACTTATGTGGATTAGACTATGGTGGTACCATACTGGGCATTACACTGTCCTTCTTATATTTAGTGGAAATACATGATGAAACTTATGTGGATTAGACTATGGTGGTACCATACTGGGCATTACACTGTCCTTCTTATATTTAGTGGAAATACATGATGAAACTTATGTGGATTATACTATGGTGGTACCAGTATAAGAGTTCTAAATAAATACAGTGAGAGGAAAATTAATTAACAAATAACTAAATGATACATATATAACAGCAGTAGTTGTTGCTGTTTGGTATTCTCTCTGTATTTGGGGGAACGAAATTAGAAACAGCACCAAACTACTTAAAGTTCTTCGCACTCTTTAATGTGCTGCACCAGGATACCATGATTGAATAGGACGAGAACCTGTTTTGTGAATGGTAATAGTAACTCTTCTACTAGGTAACCATAGACATAAAACAAACAAACTGGTATGGTGTAACGTGTTGGTATTTTCAACCTCAATAGTACTTTATATATATAAAAAATCTTTACGAATCTTCGTCATTGAGAGGATATAAACATAAATACATGATGCTGTCAGAGCAGATAATGTTAATAACATTACATAACAGCAAAATACACAATTAATTACAGTATTCATACTAAAATACACTACCCAGAAGAATACTTATGAGTCATTCACCAAATAACAAGACAGTGAACACTTACATAAAATATTCTTGTAATTTGTCACACTCTACATATTCTGAGCTGCAGAACTAAGTGAAAGGACCCTCGGTTTCAGACATGATTGCTATAATTATGAATTACTGATTTGAAGAACAGAAGTGAGCCAGCACCATCCGCCGCTTTGTCCCACTTTTAACAAAGTAACAGGGCTATCATCACTCGTATAACGCGCCCACAGTTGAAAGTAATATAAACTTGTCTGGAAGAGTAGGAATACACGTTCATGTTGTTGAAATAACATTTTAGTAATGAATTACCTTCTCATCTCGGTTGTTTCTTTAGTTCTTGTTAGTGAAACGTCTGTAGCATATTCTTTCGTCACGTGACTACTACTTAAAACGCTAGAATAAAAAAAACGAAACAGACGTTACTTGCTATACTTCTTGTCATTACCAGTGTTTAAGTTAACATAATCGATAACAATGATTTGAAAGTGTAGACTATATTACCTTTTCTATTAAACACAATAAAAACAGAAAATACGTGAAGAGACATCAAATAGTGTTGAAAGCATTTTTCATAGATTGTTTGAACAGAGTATTCATGATGAAACTCATCTGAAGACGACAGGCCGCAGACTTTCGAAACGTCGTCCTCTGTACTTGCGTCTCCACAACAGGCAGTTGCCGTCCATTCAACAAAGTTTACTCAGTGTTGAGAGCAGTTAAAACGAAAAGGTTTGCTTGTTTACAGTTGAGCTACACCGAGGACGATCTTCGCTCTGCCCACCACGGGTAGTGAAACCCAGTTTTCTACCATTGTGAGTTTGCTGTGCCACTGGGGCAAGGGTTGAAGCGCGCAATTGAACAAAAAATATGATTGAAGGACAAAAAAAAAAACGTAAAATATAGTAAGTGATAGATAGACTGAAGGAAGAAGAATAGGTGTAAATGAAAGAAAAGAGAAAAAACGTTCAATAATTATATAGAGGTTATATTGTATTTGGTTGTATTTCACGTGCAGCTGTGCGGTATATAAATCCAACGTGTCCGGGTTTGCTGGATAAGTTACTGATTCAGGTTCGTAGCACGAGCAAGCTTCAAGAAGAAAAGAAAACGTGGAATACTAAACCATGGGATCACGGTCAGATAGATAGATAGTTAGATAGATAGGAGTTTTTGTTTATAATTATTTTCTTTTCTCAGGTGTAGCAGAGAAACAAAGAGTTCTGATAAAAATTGGTTTGGCACACACACACTCTCGCTGTTGTCTGGGGTAAGTCTCTAGCTACAAATAAGTACGTAAAATGAAAGAACTTTGGTGAATTTTTTTTCTTTAATCTTTTGCTTTAGTATCTAAATTATAGGGACCTTTATCATGATATATTACAGTGTTATGAAAGAGTAAAGAAAGACAGAAACCACAATCTCGGGACTTTGCTGGGATTAGTGGTTGTTTGACCATGCAGAATTCGACATCATTGACCCTGTAATACGTTCAACTGGAAAATTTTATCTATAATATTAAAATAATATTTTCAGCATGTTTCTAAAATATTATGCGTCCACATATTTTATGTGTTACTAGAGTTCCTTTTATGGAAATTGTTACCTAACTTTCTTCACTTACTAGCTTAAAATAACAACAAACTTTCTTGAAAATTATAATTTACACATTGTATCGTGTTTGTAATTTCATTATTTAAACATGTATTTTTCATGAACGTTATAATCAAAATGTAAAGTAATATATTTTACTTTGTTATTGCGATATAACCTAACTCAACATTAACTTCTATTAAAATAATTGGTGACAAATTTCACTGGACGGTTCTTTTAGAGTAATTTAAGAAATGTGAAAAGAAACATACCTGAAAAACAAAGAAAAACCTCTGTTACTTGTCAATAGTTTTTAGTTCTTTTGGGATTCCGTTTATGGATGCTTCAAGGTTCGCTACCAAAGTTTTCGGTGCAAGATAACCCCGCCGCTTTCGCTTCCTCTGTGATAACAAGGTTGGTACACTATTATTACTAAATTGTTTTGAAATGTTTCAATCAAATATTTATAAAATACTATGGAAAGCTACGGTTTTTCTATTTTGGTGAGAGATATTTAAAATATCAGGTCATCCCTTAAGTAATGTTCGATTTTAGGTTCAGAAAAAAGAGAAAGGATTTCAAACGCTTTTAATGTTATTTAATTAATAAAGTACGATCCGTTATTATTAATTACTTCCTGTCAATGATTCACAAGCTTTTGAATGTCTCTTGGAATTTGGAGGTAAAGAATGTAGAAAGGGTAGTTTCGACATATCCACGTGTTCCAAGCTCTTTTCCATCAAGATAATTCTGCAAACTTTGAAATAGATGATAATCAGAGGGGGCAAGGTCTGAAGAATAAGGAGGATGTGGAAGTTTTTCCCAGTCTAGGTCTTCAATCTTTGCAGATGTGATCCTTGTTGTATGGGGCCGTGCATTATCCTGGTGTAACACAACACCTTTACGATTGATCAAAGCAAGTCTCTTTTCTTTCAGTGCAACATTAAAGCGCTCTAAATGTTGACAATAGAGAAGCCTATTGTAAACGTTACATTGAATGGCAGCAACTGAAAGTGGATCACACCAACAATATTCCACAAAACGCTTAACAAGACTTTCCTAGGATGGAGATCAATTTTGGGCTGTTCTTTAACCAGTTTAACTGCACTGAGCCATTTTCTGCGTTCTTAACATTTTTATAAAATATTCATTTTTCATCTCCAGTCACTAACCTGCCCAAAAAAGGTGAGTTACGTTCTCGAGAGTGTAGAGAAGTGCAAATGTCCACTCTTTCTCTAATTTTGGCTTCTGTCAAATCATAGGAGACACATTTTCCAAGTTTTTATATCTTACCAAACTGTTGCAGATGACGGTGAAGTGTTTAATGGGTTGAATTAAGCTTTTTTTCTAGTTCTTCAACTGTTACAGCACAATCTTCATCAAGTGCAGCCAGCAGCAAGTCATCATTAAACTCAACAGGATGACCTGAACATGGCGCATCACTTAAACTGTAATTGCCTGATCTGTTCTTCTGAGACTACTTTCGACATTTTCTTTTATTGAAAGACTTTGTATCACAAACACCTTGAATGTTTTGTGTAGTTTCTGCTGCACTGTTGCCTTCTTTTAAACTCATAAAGCATTATATGCCTAATGTGCTTCTCAGACACATCCATCTTCATGAGGGTTTATTTGATTAATGATCTGAAAAAAGTTGAGTTGGGTTAGTGATGTCGAAAAAACCCACTTGTAGATAAATATATATGTAAAAACGGCTCGTTTTGGTTGAGAAATATTTTACGTAGAGGAGCGAACAACGTTTCTTTTATTTGTCTGTACAATTGTGTACACGTCATACTACATATTTTAGTCATTAAAGCCTTCTACAAAGACAGAAATGATGAAGCACTTTCTGTATTAAACTTTCGGACATTGCTTATAGGATGACCTGATAGTTTGGCCTTAAACGTATGTTTACGATATATTGTGTTATACATGCTGGTTGTTTACATTTGAAAATCAAGATAACTAGATAAGCCTAAAACTAAAAAAATATGCGATAATTTCAGAAATCTTCTAATAACAGGAAAGAACGTAAAATACAAAATTAGTGAAACTATAGTTAAAAAAAGATAATATTGCAAACATTTTGTGAAGAGTGACCTCTCTTAAATGTGTAAGGTGCACCCTTACTTTTTAGGAGTGTAGGTGTTTGAAGTTTCTTTTAACATCTATAAATATTGTGGTATTTAAGATCTCTGAAGATGAGTAACATAGGTAAACAAATACAGCACAGAAAAATATCGTAAAAACACGAAGAACTTATGAATATATACAATAAAAGTGTATATATATATATATATTTTATTTTTTTTTAAACTGAATGTAGTCTGAATCTATCACGACAAAATTTCGCAAAACTTGAAACACGCTTTTGAACGGGAATATTACAAATAAACCACGTGAAGTTTCCTAACATATTCGGCCCGCCGTGGCACATTGGTATGTCTGCGCACTTACACACTAAAAACCGGGTTTCGATACCCGTGGTGGGCAGAGCACAGATATCCCGTTGAGTAGCTTTGTGCTTAGTTCTAAACAAACAAACAAATAAACAAACTAACATGTTCATAGCGTACACAGTCACTCGTTACAACAAACATAAAAAAAATCATTGTCACATCTTTAAGAAGGAAAAAAGTGGTATAGGTAAACAGGAAACCATAATAAATTTTCAAAATTTAGAAATAGAAGTCAAGAGGTGAACCGCTTTGTTACAGGTTATCTTGCGTTTATTCTTACAATAGTGTTTTCCCAGATTAATTTCATTATAAAAAAGCCAACTAAATACAGCAGTTGCAAACTGTCACTTAATTAGACTGACACCGTCACAAACTGGAAACAATGACCTTTGAAGTAGCAGCGACTTCCGAAACTTGTGTGTGTTTTCTTATAGCAAAGCCACATCGGGCTATCTGCTGAGCCCACCGAGGGGAATCGAACCCCTTATTTTAGCGTTGTAAGTCGGTATATTTACCGCTGTACTTGTGAGGGACTCCGGAACTTGTTGAAATAGAAATTGTACTTTTCATAAATGAAGCTCAACAAATGTTTTGGAATTTCACACAAAGCTACTCGAGGGCTATCTGTGCTGGTCGTCCCTCATTTAGCTGTGTAAGACTAGAGAGAAGGCAGCTAGTCATCACCACCAACCGCCAACTCTTGGGCTACTCTTTTACCAACGAATAGTGGGATTGACCGTACATTATAAAGCTCTTACGGCTGAAAGGGCGAGCATACTTGGCTCGAACCCGCGACCCTCGTATTACGAGTCGCGCGCCTTACGCGCTTGGCCATGCCGGGTCAGCTCAACAAAACTTACACAAATGAAGTTGAAATTACAAGACTACTTGTCGAGATTTATCTTGTAAATTGTTATTATTAAACTATATAAACTAGTATTTATAAATAGCTCTTTTCTAATTACTCAAACTGACAATAAATAAATGTTTCTAGAATTTAAAAATGCTTTTGTTGGTGTTTTTACTTTAGTGGAACAAGAAGACATTCTCAAAATTTTAGACTTTAAGATACTATGATACAAGTTTAATAAAATAATTCAGTAAGTAAAATGTTTACCAAGTTTATAGTGACTGCTTGTCGGTTTAAATTAAGTTAGTTCTGAAGACCGCTACCAGTATATTTATTTTAAAAATGTATAAACAATATAAACTAAAACAAAACAAAACGGTGTTCTTTCAAAATATTATGTTTTTCGTGGGCTTTTGGTGAAAATGAAGCTACTTTTGAGTCGTTGTTTGGACAGATTTATCAAAATTCCATGATCTGTTATTTCTGTAGCTTCTTTCCTACACAACCCACGCTTTAATGACCATGTTTAGACAGAAACAAAGTGTATGTCAAAACATATATTTGTGTTTCTCTATGTTTTGTTTTCCTCCAGATTTCTTACTAAGACCTACTTGGTTACGTTCAACGCTTACCTGATGCTTTGTCCTTCGAACCTGTCTTATGATTGGCAGATGGGCAGTATCCCCCTGGTGGAGACACTGTTTGACAAGCGTAACTTCGGTTCGATGTTTTTATTTGGTGGAGTTGTAGCTATTTTTATATACTACAGAAGAATAGTGAAGGTAAGAGAAGGTAGGTGTTGTGGATAAACACACAAACCCACCAGTCAACTTGAGGTTACACACTTTTGTGTTATTCTGTATATCATTAAAAGCATTACAAAGGTCAAAAGGAACCAACGGCAGCTTGAAACTTTTTACAATCACGTTACTAAGAACTGCCTTTTGTAAATAATATTAGAAATAGACGGCCACTCTCCTAAATTTCATTTAATTAATAACCTAAATATCATTATTCAGGTTGTTTAACTGTATTTAACTTTCTCGTATTGACTTTCCTTTCACTATGTCAAAATATTCCTTCGCTATGTAACAATAAATGTTATATCATATTGTTTACGCAAGTGCCACGATCTTTGTAATAACAAGAATGATAACACGCAAAATATACGCTTCTAGAAGGTTTAATTCTGAGAATATAAGGGTCCTGATTTGAGTTATTAAAGTTTATTACAGAAAATGTATGTTCGAGATAAAGGCGTAAAGCCAAAACGTTGAGCAGATTAAAAAAAATAAGTACTCTGTACTTCACGACCGTTTTATATATTCATTGTTATAAATGTTAACGAGTCACAACAATAAACACGTGTTACGTTAATACTGTCTTAATGTCATTTAAACGTGAAGATATTAACCTTAAAAAAAACTTACAGGTTGAAGCATCACATTAAAACACATAAGGGTTCGTTAACCTACAAGATTTCCACCTCATAAAGGAATGAAGGTTTTTAGCTTTAACAAAAATGGTTAGAATTATGCTTGGCTGCTTACATCTTTACGTTACATTTCTCTTAATTAGTCCAGGTTAAGGCTACAGAGCAATATCTGATGTGAATAATTTCGTGGAGTCATTCATTAACACGAATACTTGTATTATTATTGTCACGAATCATAAATAGTATGAACATTTAAAAAAACTAAACATTAAAATAGAGCGCATTTTCTGAGAAAGAAAAGAAAAAACGTTTCGTCCCAGATCGAATAATTTTATAAATTGTATTGTTTGTTTATTTTCGTGGAAACTACTCAGTATCTGCGCTACCCGTTCCTATTTTTGAAGTAACGGGGATAGTTGCTGGAAACATTTATAACTATCAACTGTTGGATTACTATAATCTAATAATCACATATATAACGCACTCACCGCCCCAAATGTGTAATTAGTGTTGTTACTTTGCAGTAACGAGGCACGAACCAGAGAACCTCAGACCACAGCACATGTGACTCATATTCTGTAAACGTAACAGTCATGAGAGAGAAAATAAGTTCATGGTACATACCTTACATATTACACTTATGAATTGTGTTCAGTGTTAGTTAAAATGTTCTTTTTCTATGAAACGTTTTCTCCTTTTAGTTGATTTAAAATTCTATATCAATCTATGTGTATATATATATGTATTACTCAGTATTTTTTCAGTAATGATGTATTTAATTTAACAGCACCAAGTTTCTATACAACGTATGAATTCATAAAAAATAAACAAGTTTTCTATAAATTTATAACATTCATTCTCACGTTATTATTGTTTTAAATTGTACTTGGCACGAGAAGATTTATAGAGAGAATTAGCTGTGTCATTTTCTCCAACACTTCCAGACATTTCGTTTGCTCGTAATTAAGCCAAAAGCTACATAATGGATAATCTGTGCTCTGCCAATCCTGGGCAACGAGTTTTTTTTCTTGTTTTTTTAATTTCGCGCAAAGCTACTCGAGGGCTATCTGCGCTAGCCGTCCCTAATTTAGCAGTGTAAGACTAGAGGGAAGGCAGCTAGTGATCGCTACACACCGTCAACTCTTGGACTACTCTTTTACCAACGAATAGTAGGACTGACCGTCAATTTATTACGCCCCCACGGCTGAAAGGGCGAGCATGCTTGGTGCGACCGGGATTCGAACCCATGACTCTCAGATTACGAGCCGAACGCCTTAACAAGCTTGACCATGCTAAGTCGTTGGGAAACGAAACCCGGTTTCTTGCGTTGTAAGTCCGCAGAAATACAGTTGTGCCACTGGGGGAGCTGCATATTTCGTATTCCATTTGGTTACTCAATCGAATATCAGTGTGTAAAGCGTGATAAATTGGCTACCGTTTGGTTTTATTTAGTTTTAAGTATTTAACGTTTCATACACTTGACATGACTTTTTGATTATCCAGTCACGTGTGAAAAATGTACAACCAAACAGTTTTTCAAGAAGGGGAAATAACAACCGCGCATTCTGTGATTTGTTTCATTTGAGAAAATAAAAATACATTTTTAATTAAAGAAACTAAACTTTCCTGGAGAAAGCAGAAAGTACATTGAACAACTTAACTCCAACAAAAATTTCATTTTTAATCGTAATGTACAAACCTTATGGCATTTAATCAATCTGACTAAGGATGTGTCGATTTATGTTAAATATTCTATTTGTTTTGGTTATCAAAATTATCAGTTAAAATTAATTTTCTCTTTTTATGCACTTTTTGTTTCTCTAAAAGGCCCGGCATGGCAAAGTCTGTTAAGTTGTTCGACTCGTAATCCGAGAGTCGTGGGTTCGAATCCCGGTCGCACCAAACATGCTCGCTCTTTCAGCCGTGGAAGCGTTATAATGTGATGGTCAATCTCATTATTCGTTGGTAAAAGAGGAGCCCAAGAGTTGGTGGTGGGTGGTGATGACTAGCTGCCTTCCCTCTTGTCTTACACTGCTAAATTAGAAACGGCTAGCGCAGATAGCCCTCGAGTAGCGTTGTGCAAAATTCAAGAACAAACAAACAACCCTTTTTTCTTAAAACAAAACTTTAACCACGATGTCACTTTTCTAGTCTTCTGATACAATTCTTTTTAAATAATCACGAATATATTACTAAATAATATTTTCCAACGAGAAATTTTCAAAGTGTCACAAAAATGTACACAAAGTGGTATTTGTAGCAAGATGCCATAGGAGAAAATATATATTATGTTTTACTCTGTATGAGCACTTTTTCAATGTGCCTGTAGACGAACGGTTGAGTTTCACAAGAACGATGAATGGACGAGTAATTTAAAAAGATCTAATACACAATAACATTCCAAGGTATATTTATGAATAATTACAGTTATATATACAAGCGACTTTAATAACGTATTATGTTCATAAAGTTGATCAGTATCTCTGTAAATATTTAATTGGCACTTGTTTCATATTCAACAACAAACAAAAGTACCCGGCTTCACACATATAATTATTAGGTGAATACATTTTGGTACATAAAATTCATTGTGAAAGCACAAATATCGATCCGATTTTAAGCTTAAATCGCATCTGAAATAAGGTATTTCTTGTTATGTCACCAACAATTTTAATAAAAAAATAAACCTATTTAATCAACGGAGACTCTAAATTAAGAAATCAACAGTTTCTTATTTTTCGACTTTTGTTGGTTATGCTTTTTGTTTTATACTCTCAGTAAGTAGTTTGTTTGAAGTTAAGCACAAAGCTACACAATGTACGACTAGTTTGTTTGGTTTGCTTTGAATTTCGCGCAAAGCTACAGGAGAGCTATCTGCTCTACCCGTCCCTAATTTAGCAATGTAAAACTAGATGGAAGACATTTTGTCATTACCACCCACTCTTGGGCTACTGTTTTACCAACAAACAGTACGATTGACCGTCACTTTATAACACCTCCACGGCCGAAAGGGCGAGCATACTTGGTGTGACAGGGATTCGGACCTGCGACCATCGGATTACGAGTCGAGTGCCTTAACCACCTGGCTATGCCGGGCCCGTAAGACTAGAAAGAAAGCAACTAGTCATCATTATCCACTGCTAACGCTTTTATCAATGAATGGGATTGAATAAAACGTTAAAACGCCCCCACGGCTGACAGGGCGAGCATGTTTCGTGTGACGTGAATTTGAACCTGCGACCCTCAAATTATGAGCCAAGCGCCTTAACCACCTGACCATGCCGAACCCCGTCAATTTTATTAGACTACACACAGATCTATAATGATAAAAAGGCGTATCTGTGTGTGAACATCATGGCTCCAAAAGCAAAGAACCTAGAAACATGAAATTTTGCACCCTACGAAGTGTACCCTGATAATTTGCATCTGGGAATTATTACTTATCTATTTGCATACGCGCATGTTCGCCTTGTAGTATCCCTAGAAATACATTAGTTATTTAAGAACTTCTAATATATAGAAAAGCCAGTGCATTTTTGTAACAATGCGTTCTAAAAATGGCTTTTATGTCATGTTGCGTAGCAAAAAAAGTACAATCTAATGTTGTTAGTCTAAGTACTGAGTCCCCATTAGAATAGCGGAACGTCTGCAGGCTTAAAACGCTAAAAACTGGGTTTCGATACTGGTAGTGTGCATAGCACATGTATACGACAAACTAGTCGTACACACCTAATTTAGGGACGGTTAACGCAGATAACCTTCGTGTTGTTTTGCGTGAAATTCCAACAAACAAAAAATGACGTAACAAGTACTATTATACCTATCCCATAATATACCATTAACTAACTGAAATTAATAACTTTTGCGAAATCAAGCTTGACTAACAAAGAAGCAGAAAAGTGTTGTACAAACAATCAAACATCGGTAGAGTTACTTTGTGAGACAATCGAAGTTAAAGTAATTCATGAAATAAATTTGTGGCGAATTCCTAGAACAATTATTGGTAAAATTAATTACATTAACAACTTTTAATTTACAGAAAAGTCAGTGCGTTTTGACACGTTCCAACAATGGCTTTTATGTTATGTTGTTTAACACCAAGATTATAATTACCGTTAGTCTATTTACTGAATGTATAAAATGAAATGTAATGACAATAACACTGGGAAAATAGTTGTTGATTTCTTAATTAATAACCACTCTTCTTTAAAAACGTAGATGATATAACAGTAAATAGCTTAATTCAGAAACGACTTCGGTTTAAAATTTAATCGATATTCTACTTTAAAGCAGGATTATTATATGAACACTCGCTACACTTATAAGGTTTCAGGGAACCCCCGTCATAAAATTGTAATGTGCAAACAGTAATCGAACTGTTCTATGCGGAGGCGTACAAAATGGCTTTTATGACTTCTCCTATTTCGAGAAATCAAGCGTGATGTGACGTGATACAAATTACGTTACACAAATCTAACACTATCGTTGTAAAAATACCGTCTGACAGTAAAAAACGAAACTCACGTAAACTGATGTATCGTCTATTGAAAAGTATTTCAATTGGCTTGTTTCAGAAGTTTGTGAATTATCACGTTAGCAATAAAAAACATTATGCGTACTTGTTTATTAGCGGAAATACACAGAACAGGTTGCAATCAAATAGGGAAACAGCAATGCGTTTACTGTTTCGGCAGACTCCATTGGTTCCGACATAAATGGTTTGGTAGCAAAAATATAGCGATTTTTTTCTCGCGATTTGGCTGCATCTGTTTGTTATACACTTTTTTAATTAAAAGTTTTTAATACTCCGCAACATGTCTTTGTTTTGGATTTTTTTTTATTTTGGTAGGTAAGAGAAATGGCGGTTGTAACAGTTGCTCTGGCAATACTCGTATTTCCCTTTTTACCGGCTTCCAACCTTTTCATAACGGTGGGGTTTGTAGTGGCTGAACGAATCCTGTACATTCCCAGGTAAGTTTTCAATTGCAATACAGTCGAATACTAAGTTAAACATGCCATTAACAGAGAAGGGTAACCAACGGATAGAAAACAGTTATTCTAATATTATAAAAATGAACACGAGAAAAGTATATTTAATTTGCTATATTCATTACGAGGTTGTTGTTTTTTTGTTACGATCTAAGTAAGTCACTTCTCATGACTGGAAGTTAATATGAATTTTATCTACCAATCGCTAACTTTGTCACAACTTTGGATTAATAAAGGTTGGAGGGATTTTTTACATTTACAGGTACGTTTCTGAATTACAAAGAAGTTGAACATTCAATTTACCGGCTCTCAAGTTTGTTTAAAACTACAGAGTTTATGATTTACACAACATTTTACAACTAATATTCTTTATTAGCGCATTTTAAGCCTAATTTTATACACAGTTTAATCTCATAGTTTTATGTTACAAATTAATGTAAACAAAAAAAACAGTTTCCAATTTTGCTTATGTGCAGAAATAACAGTATGACTGTCACAACATGACAGACAAGGTGAAATTTTTATTAGTTATTTTTTGTTTATGTAATAACTGTTATAATATTTAACTTATATGACTTAGTGATTACTATAATGCTTAAGTTAGGTGACTTATTGGCTATTAGAATGTTTAACTTGGGTGACGTAGTAACTATTATAATGTTTAATTTATATGGCTTAGTGACAACAATAATATTCAACTTGAATTACTTTGTTCTTTTTTGTCGTTGTTTAATTTTGACTAGTCAAAATAAATAGTTACTCAAATCAATGTTTTAAACACAAACTAATGTTTCTAATGTTTTATATAGTGCTGGATTGTATATTCTTGTAACCCACGGGCTACAGAGATTGAAAGACTGGAGTCCCAGGTCGACTTGGCTGCTCAGGATAAGCACGTTTTTTCTGTTAACCGTATTTATGTGGTGTACCTTACGACGAAATACTGTATGGCAATCCAGAGAAACACTTTTTAGGTAAGAAAGTTACACAATAAATATATTTATTGGGATTTCATCTATTTAGAACATTCACCGAAAGTTACTCAAGGGCCGTCTGAACGCTACCGTTTCTAATCTTGAGGGACAGAAAGCAGATTGTTAGCAGTGCCCTCTGCCAACCCTCAAGTTATTCGAAGAAAATGGCGGAACCTGGCCGTCTTTTATAACAAATCCAAAACCCGAAAAGCGGAAACAAACCATTACTGTGGGAATAGACGCGAAACATAGACCCTCGTATCTTCAGTCCAGGGCCGCACCTGGCTCTTAAGTAATGGGAATAATTGTTAGTATACCAAGTGAGTTTTCGCACATGCATACTTACAGAATCGGAAAGCTAACAATAATAATAAAAAATACACGCTAAATAAAAAAATCCTATTACGCTGGAACTGAACATTAAAAAAATTACAATAAAAATACATACTCAGTTCAGTACATTAGGACTGGTTGCAGGTGAGCAAAATAACATAAGTTTAGTTCGTTGTAAAAACACTGGTTTAGTTTCTAATCTGGATACAGGAATTCAAGACTATAGAAGCTTAAAACATAAAGAACAAATTGAAATATAAATGTTGTGATCTTGTCAGAGTCGCACTCATTTCATAATTAAGCAAAGCTATGATTATTTCTGTCCGACGTGTGATTAAAAAAGGAAACGTCTGAATGATCCAGATTTACCCGTGATCTTCAATGCTTGTAGGAAATTAATGAAAAAAAAAACGGTGAATATATCAAACATATTCCCCATTTAACCTTTTCATAGGTTTAGCGAGTCTCACTCTTGCTGATTGTTTTCCAATTTGTCGTGAAGTTTCTCATGTGGTGTGTATGTTTTCTTATAGCAAGGCCACATTGGGCTGTCTGCTGTGTCCACAGAGAGGAATCGAACCCATATTTTAGCGTCATAAATCCATAAACTTATTTATGGTCTTGACAAAAAGTTTTTAACTTTAGCGCATTAAGTCGAATGGGTGATATTTAATTCAGAGCACTGTAAACTTTTAAGGGAATTATTTAAAAACAAACACTAAAAAAATTTAATAGATATACAAAAATAATCTATTATATTTTGATATATTTGTAGGTCAGGTCTGGAGAGCGTGCCTCAAAATGCTAAGGTTCATTATAACTACGCTAATTTAGAAAAGGATTTGGGAAACATTGAACTGTCCAAGAGGCATTACAGAATTGCCCTCAGGTAAACTTGGATTTAATAACAGAACGATATTTGAAAATACTAAATTACGCTTAGATAAACTTTGATCAAACAATAGAAAAGTATTTAACGCTACAGAACTTCGATAAGTTAAACTTGGATCAAACAATAGAAAAGTATTTGGCACGATGGAACAAAGCTCGGGTAATCTTGTATCAGATAATAACACAGTATGCTGCACTACAAAATTACGCTCATATGAGTTTAAAATGCTTAGAAATATTTTAAGTTTGGCCAAATAACTAAAAAAAAATTTAAAAATACATAATTTTTATTTGTTTTTGTTTCACACATAATATTAACTACATATACATATTTGTGTGTATGTGTTGGAATATTTTAATGCAGCTACATTTGATATCTGTATCCAACGTAAACATAATAATACGTGAAGGTATTTTCGTTCAAAATCTAGTTATGTATTTACCTGGCGTTTAACTTCATTAAGTAATCTCGTAATTACCTTTAAACCAAAACTAACAAAACTGTAAACTAAGTGAAATTATTCTCGGTTAGGTATATAATGTCGTTTATTTTTTCGAGAAATTGTTATATTTCGTGACAAAACTGTCACGGAAAACGGAACGTATATGCTAATTCTTTGTAAACGTGGTCTTGCCGTATGGTTTTAATTTGTATTTGTAGCTTGTGGCCCAGTCACGCCAGTGCACACAACAACCTGGGAACATTGCTCACCGATCCAGTCGAAGCTGAATACCATTTTAAAGTTGCTATTTCTATAAATCCTTTTCATGCTAGGGCCTACTTCAATCTCGCCAACCTACACAGGTAAGGCATTAATAAATAGTGTTGACTTAGTCTGACATACGTTCTCCAACTAAACTAGTAAAGACTTATTTTCCAACAATACCTTTTCTTTACAGAAGATGAAAACAATCAGCATATAAAAAGTTATCTTTGAACGTGTCCAAATTTCTTTTATCATTTAATCTTGTTTGTTTGTTTTTAACTGAATAATAAGAATATAAAAGAAATAGTCTAGTTAGTTCATTTATTACCGTAGTTTTGCTTGTTTTTTGAATTTCACTCAAAACTACTCGAAGGCTATCCGCGCTAGCCGTCCCTAATTTAGCAATGTAAGAATAGAGTGAAGGGGCAGCTAGTCATCACCACCCACCGTCAACTCTTGGACTACTCTTTTACCAACGAATAGTGGGATTGACCGTTACATTATAACGCCCCCACGGCTGAACGGGAGGGCATGTTTGGTGAGAGCGGGATTCGAACCCGCGACCCTCAAAATTACGAGTCGAACGCCTTAACACGCTTGGCCATGCCGGACATCGTAATTTCGCTATTTAAATGCAAAAAAAAAAAAAAAAAAAAATCACATAATACTTATTAGACTAGTTCGAACACACAATATGTACCACTAGGTGAGCAGGAACATACACAATACTCATCATTAGAATAGTTGAAACACACAATACTCATCACTACGTTTGCGGGGAACATTACATAATACTTAACATTAGAATATAAGAAAAAAAACATCATTTACCACTAGAATAGCAGTATTGTTAGTAACACTAATAATGATACTTTAGAGTAAAAGTATTGCCACTCTAAATGTTTAAACAAAATGCGTACAAACTTGAGAAGTAGGACCTGTCAGAAGATCGAAAACAGCGTTTCTTAAAACAATTGTAAATGTCACCCACACCTCTTAACAGTGAAGCGTCACTTCACAATGTAAGAGAAATAGTTATATATATATAGTTTAGATATCAATGAAAACATAAAGAAAATCAAACAATAAAATTTCATTTTAAATTTGGTGACACAATTCAGTTTCGTCCTGTGAAGTGATTAGGGGAAAGTAACAAGATAGTTTCGTTCTACGATGTAATTAGTTTAATTATCTTGCATGTAAAATATTTCTAAAAAACTTAAGTGTTCTCAGTTATTTTCAATTTTATTGAGTAAATTACTCCTGATATTATAAAATCCGAGGAGAAAAAGGTGCATTTTATACCAAGACTAAGTTCTCTTAGATTTACTTTATTATTACAATACATTTTCATTGTAATTCTTAAATTATCTTTAGGCCTAATCGTTCAAAATTCAGTTTTTGCATCTTCTAAGTTCAGCTCAGCATCTTACCTAAAGTCTACTTTTTCCAGATTAAAATATAAATTAAATCCGCTTTACAATTCAGGCTTTTTAAACTAGAGATCATTCTAACATTTTTTTCTCTCTGTTCTGTTTCTAAGAGAAGCTTCGAGATACAAACAGACTATGAAAATACGATAAAAAAAATCAACATTTGGTGAAACAGATTAATGTTTATGTGCAATCATATTCTCTAAGTAGTTATTGAAAATGAAGAACTAAGCCTGAAACAAATTTGTTTTAGATTATTTCGTTGAAGAAAGACTGAAACTGTCAATTTTTGGAGAAAAGAATAGCTTTTCTGGTGAAGCTGGATAAAACCTCGTAGAGTAGGGCACCACATTGAAAAAAAATGTATGGAAGACTATCTTTGTGGTTCTAAGAAACAAATAACAATAATTTTCTTAAAGATCAATGTATTTGAAATGTAAAACAAAGTTGCTTTTCAGTAAGCAGGATAAGAAAGAAGAAGCGGAAGCCTACTTGAAACAAGCAATCGCCATACATCCAAGTTTTGCTGAAGCTTACTCAGCTTTAGCTTCTCTTTATGCTGACCTTGGTCACATGATCGATGCAGAAAAGCTCCATCTAGTAGCTCTTGGTATAAGTCCGCACAACGTCGATGCACTGAATAATTATGGCGTTTTTATCCAGAGTTTAGGTTAGTACATTGAATACAGAAACCTTGATTTCGAATTATTTTAGTTAATAAGTTAAAGTAAAAATATTATACTCCTTCTCAACTCGGTACATCTTTTGAAAAATATATACTTTTTTAAATAATAGAATAGATTGAAATTAAGAGTACTGGGTGATAAAAATACATTTTTTAACGGCGAAATAAAATAAGATATGTAAATAATAGCTTCTGATAAAGGAATAAATTATTAAACAATTGTTATGTTAACTTTTTCTCTAAAATATTTGTGTGACATCGGTAATAGAAATTATCATGCTTATGTAGTAATATATATTTTCTGAAGAAATAAAAATAGACAATGTAATATATGGTCAAGTAACATGGTTAGAGAGTCACGTTAGATTTTATCCTTAAAAACCATTGAAGTGTAGTTCAAGATCTGAAATATTCGAGGCTTAACAGATTAGTTGATTAAAGCGTATATTTAGTAAGCATAATCGAATTCTTATACCACTTAGTTTGCGTTTTCACTTCTTCAAAATATTTTAGAAGCGTTTTAGAATGATATACAAACCTTAGCATTTTTATACAATATTAAATCTATATATTTTATCTACACCTATTTAATTATTTCCTTTCGGTTAAAATTGAAATATAGCTATCAGATTATGTTATTAAATGATTAAAACATATTATCACAAAAACTATAATAATTGTATTGTTTAACACCTTTATTACACTGTTTTCACAATCAAACTTTCAATGAAATATTTTTATCATCTATAACTTTGTGAATAAAAACTATTTTCCAGGTCGTGAAGATGAAGCTGTTGAGTTCTTTCAACGTGCTGTTCAGATTAACCCTAACCATACGGTGGCGCTGCTCAATGCAGCGAGGACACTGCGTTCTCTGAAATACATAGATGAAGCAGAGCAATTATATAAAAGGTTTAATATACGAATATATTTATTTAAATATTTTTTTTTATTTTTATATATTTGCTTAATAACATCTAAACATCTTTACTCTGTCTTTGGTATGGAGATTAAGGCCCTTAACTCATGATCTGAGGATCTTCGAATTCCCGTTTCTGCAAATTCTCACCCTTACAGTCGTAAGGGCGTTATAATTTTACAGCAAATCCCACTATGTATCAGTAAAATGGTAGCCAAAGATCTTGCAGTAGGGTGATATTGACTAGCTACCCTCCCTCTATTCTAGCAATACTTTTCTGAAGACGGCTATTTTCGCTAGCCGTCGTGTAGTTTTGTGCAAATGTCAAACCAAACTTCGCTATTAAATGTGATGAGAGGAATGGGTCTAGAGGAACCTAACTCTCTCAAGTGTGCACAGATCAAATTCCCATGCCTCTGAATGATATGGACACCATATTTATTTTGGTGCATTTTGCCGATAATACTATAACGCTATGTACAGATTACGGCCTTTTTAAAAAAACCTTTGGTTTGTTTTGAATTTCGCGCAAAGCTACTCAAGGGCCATCTGCGCTCGCCATCCATAATTTAGCAGTGTAAGACTAGAGGGAAGGCAGCTCGTCATCATCACCCACAGCTAACTCTTGGTCTACTCTTTTACCAACGAATAGCGGGATTGACCGTCACATTATAACGCCCTCACGGCTAAAAGGACGAACATGTTTGGTAGAGGGGATTGAAACCTATGACCCTCAGATTACGAGTCCTAAACACCTGGCCATGCCGACCGCGAGTCAGGAGCACCAAGTATCAGTTTTTAAGTTATTCTTTTGCGATCCACTACTAGGATTTGACGATCACTGTTAAATCGAGTCCACAGCTCCAAAGTGCGGAGTACATTTCTGCGCCAATGTATCGTGAACTAAGATCCATCCTTCACAATTCAAACACGATAACGACTAACCCATACTCTGTCAGAACAAAATGGGGAAAAAAAATTACACTCGCAATTACCATTCTGAACTCGGGGAACTAAATCGTGCTTACTCATGCATTATTTTGGGTTTACAAAACATATTTCATGTTGTACTCGAAAGACTTGGAGTAGGTCTTTATTCTTAGCGAATATGTGCATTTTTCCTCTTAGTCGAGGAAACATTTGAGTATTATGTGAGTTAAATAGGCACGTATAGGTTGTAATAAATAAAGTTTTTTTACAAGGAATATTTGATACTCAAGAGCGCTATCCAGTTTATTTTGTATTCTTAAGTTAGAAAAAGAGGGAACTTAACGTGAGCACGTTTGCTTTCTTCCTTTCTTAAAATGTAGTTTTGTATTGAAAAATATTGATTTTATAAAGACTGTCGTATTTCAAAGGGTTTTCGGAAGTTTATTATTTCAAAGCGTAAGCGATGGCATGAAACCTAAAATATATATATATATATATATATATCAGCCTTCTGCCATTACTCGCCCTTGTTTAAAAAAAACAAACAGTTTAATATTTTATTAGTTTTGTTTGAAAATACAGAAACAAGAAATATACTAAGACAGGTGGTCCTGTTCTCGTCTCTTTTAGTGTTAAACCTAATTCAAATTCTTTTCCACGAGTTCACACAAAAGTGGTTAGGATTCGAAATGAACTATTCTCTTTAGATTTGATTGAAAGCAGATCTCAACAGTAATATGTGTCTCCAGAACTTACTAGTACATCAGAGGTTTAGAATAAGGAATGTAAAAGCATTATACTTTCTTTCTACATAACGTATTCCGTGAGTACTACTATCTGTCTATCTATATCTGTATATCTATCTATGAAAACGTCAGGAACACCTGCTTCCGTTTTAGTTCTTTCCTATGTAACTGTAATAAATATATTGAAAGTTTCTTGTGAAAAGGTTTATAACTGTAAGTTTGTAAACGCCACCAGCCCGCGTATTTAATCGCACCCGTCATTAGCAATATTTCATTTGCTCTAATCGATACGCCTGCAAACTGGGATATTTTACTGTTAATATCTCAGGGATCAAGAATTCTGAAATCAAAAATGAAAAAAAAATCAAAACACGAAAAGAACGAGTCTTAGTTATTGTACAAATGAAGGTGGATTGAAACACATTTATAATTGTTGTAAATACTGAATGAATCCTAAGACACAGCATATGTCAAACTTTATAAGTTTGGCATATAATTTTTCGCCTTTCTTTTGCTGTTGTGTCTAAACGCTTAGAAAATTGTAATTTAGAAATAAAACTAACTTTTTTAGTATGCAGAAACAGAATTCCTGCTTTATATTCCATGTTTTCACTAAAACATCAAACTTTGGGTAAATTTTACGCTGTAAAAGTATTTAATAATTTATAATGTTATATTTTGAAACACATCTCACGTGTAGAAATATAATATTGTTTAACTAAACAGCCAAAGGACTGGAACATCTTTGATTCTCGATAGCTATAAAATTATTTTCATTCCAGTCGGATTTTCTTCTATTTCAGGGCACTAGAGATAAATGAAGATCCCCAAGTCATGGACAACCTTGGAACTTTGTATTTGAAATCTGGACGTTTTCGAGAGGCCCACAAACTATACGGCCAATTGATAACTAAACACGAAAGTTATTTGGAAGGGAAAGTACATTATGTAAGAACACACACGCGCCACTGGCGTTTTGTTTTACGTTTTCTGCGTTTTCAAAGATTCAGAATAAGAAAGACACGTAAGCTTTGTTACCAATTCATTTTAATATTCTGTCTACTTTCAGGCAGGCTACCGATCAGTTTAAAAAAACAAAACAAACTAATATTCATGAATGTACAGTGTGTTTGCGAATATTTGGATTATCCAATTGCTTTAAAATGTATTTAACAATGTGTTATTTTAATGAAAATTCAAAATAAGATTGACATCCACGGTTGCCATGGTTACCTAATTGATTACTGCCCGCATCAGAAGTTTTGCTATAACTTTTTCACAGTCGCAGCTCTTGATGCAAGAACGAAGTTTCAACCAGGCCGAAGAGTTATTGTTATCAGTAATCAACAACAACGCCACCTACCGAGAAGCATTTCATCAACTTGCCGTGCTCTTCATCCAAACAAACAAGACTTCAGAGGTATAAAACTATTTTTAAAGGACATTGTACCTGCTCTTCATTTCTAATTCATATCACTACGAAATATTTTGAACCCTCAAATAATTACCGATTATTTTCTTTATTTAATTTGTTTATTATTCACAACTCGTGGGGTCCAGATGTGGTATTGTGTGAAGAACAACTGACGAAAACATTGTGTGTGACTTGTATTTTAGGAACATTGTAATCGACGAAAGCAATATGGAGTAGAAATAGTTTAAAGAAAAAGCACAACAAACACGTGTTTCTAAAACAGATGGAATCCTAAAGAACCACGTTGGTGATTTGCGGTTACGTTATTTTAAATTTCAAACCAAATATGAGCTTACTCAAAATGAGATTTGAAAAGGGAAAAGTGAAGGCAAAAACAAAATATTACAATAACCAAGAAGTAATAGGTATAGTTATTATGTATCTTATACATCTCTTACTTATGTGTCTTACAGCCTAACCTTATTTCTTATTTTTTCTTTGCGTCCCAATCACGTAAAATCTAGTAGAAATAAGTTAAAGAAAGAAAGAAAACATTAAGTTTTCTCACTAATGATTTTTTTTTCTCTCTGCGTGTCGTACTTTATATAAAAGTCCTTTAAGAGTTGAACTTCAAGTGCAAAATATTCCAGGATGTTATAGCAGGTTATTTCATTTATTGTAAGTTAAAAGAAATAAAACTGAAGAAAACAATATTTTTTTCAGTTTGTTTCTAAGACCGGGTTTGAGACATAACAACCCAATAGTACTTGCGAAATCATGCCTTATTTTACACCGAAGTGAATGTTTCTCATTATAGTGAAGCATTGAACGCTGTTTGTTTGTTTTTATTTATTGACATCACGCACGCAAAATTACCATTTACACTGTTTGTGATCCTTCTTCAGATAACAGAACAGAATAAACATTACATAAGAGCAAGAAATCAGAGCTTTTGTATTAGGAGAGGAACGTTGCTAGTTGTAAATTTCGTATCCTGGGAAGTATTTTTTGTGTATGTGTCTTTTGTTTACCTGACGATTATCTTGTTTATTAAAAGATTTGCAAAAAGTGTTTGGTGAGAGTTAATCAGCTAAGGATGTGCAGTTAGAGACCTCATTTGCTAATTAATGACATACAAACAGCGATTATTTTCGTCATTGACGAATAGACAGTAATTTTATTGTCTTAAAGTAGATAAATAGTGATAATACTGGTTGAGAATGTACGACAAACTACAAATGCGGCTAATTACATTTAGCTAGCGATCACATTAGCAAATTATATTAATAAATAATATATACTAACGATCACGTTAATCAATTATACCATTAAATAATCTATACTGTATAAAAATAAAATCATGTAGTGTTGCAAAAACCATCACAAAAGATGTTCCGTCATTCTTACTTGAAATAACAAGCCATCCCAAAACCATTGTAAACACCGGACGTTTTGAATACTTATATTATTCAACAAGCATTTTATTTAGCTGTTCTATCTCCACTGTCGCATCGTCAAAGCCAAACTAAATAAAATTAAGGTCAATCATTGCTATTCATATATCTGTCGAGCTTTATTTTAAATTTACTCAGATTTGCTGCCTCCACAACAACCCATCCCACAGGCCAACCAGTCTATCTGAAAAATCAAGCTGTCTTAGCTGAAGACGGCCTCTACCTTGTCTAAGTCTATATTTGTGTTCCATTGTTCTATAATTCTTGCTATTAAGAATGAAAAAGGTTGATGCATCAGCATTATCAACTCCTTTTACAATTTTAAACACTTCGATCAGAACCTCTCTAAATCATCTTTATTCAAGAGAAAACAATACTGAGGATCTTAATCTCTTCTCACATAATACCTCCTCCATCTCTGGTACCATTTTAGTAATGGTCCTTAGAACCCTTTCCAACAATTCAATAATTACTTATTATTAAAGAAGAGAAATAAGAGAAACGCTAAGTTGCGAGAAATTAAACTTACATATGCAGTATAATATAATTTTAGAACACCTGTATAATGTCGAAACTTTTCTAAATAAAATATTAGCTTCTCAGTATGCCTTTGATGATATATTGTCCCCTTGGGACAAGTAGTTTTAGGTATGTAATAATTTTAAGTATAAGGGTTTGTTCAAAGGTTTTGTTTTATTTTCTAGAGTAAACACAACATTTAAAGGAAATGCTTAACTATGGAGAAATATGTAATAATTTAATCTACATAAATAATTAAAGGCAGAACCCTGTTATGTAAGACTTAAAATATGTTTTAATGATATGTATTATATTCTATATCTCTAATAATTCAAGCTATAATCAACACACAACTTCAAGTTTCACTTTAATAATGAAGTTTAAGTTTGAATTATCTTCATAATTAGTTAGACTTCAAAACCACGTGTTTCTGTTTATATTGACACTTTCCGCAACTGATGGAGCTGATTTAATTATGCCAGTTTATCGTAAGATTCTGGCAGATGATTTCAAATATTCCACTGAAACAGGTAACTGACTTGTATTTGAATTATCAGTTGCACTTAACCTCCAAGTTGCGAGACAAAGAATTGATTCGGTGTTGTATTAGAAAATGCTGTGGGTGACGTAATAATAGTAGTGACATTGGTTTTACATTTAGGGCCTAGAAAACATACTCCAAGCACTTCGTCTTTGTCACGTGACCGACAAGTCCTGCGCCCAACTTTACGTCAGCCATGGTGATCTTATGAAGGACATGGGTGATCTGGAAACTGCAGCACAGGTAATGGTTGAACTGATCATTGACAAGGGTAGTCACACACATAGCGCTACTTTATTATAAGTTAAAACAGCCATAAGTCAAATTGATGAGTGAATTATGAACGCAGATAGTAAAGAGATAATGATAAGACAAACGTGGGTCAAACTGACGATTTTATTAAAACTAAGGAGAGACATTGATAAAATTAACGTTACTCTAACTAGAGACAGGCATACTTTAAACTGATTTTGTTACATTAACTAGAGAGAGGCATAGTTTAAACTGATGATGTAACTCTATCTAAGGACAGACATAGGTTAAACTGATGATGTTACTCTATCTAAGGACAGACATAGGTTAAACTGATGATGTTACTCTATCTAAGGACAGACATAGGTTAAACTGATGATGTAACTCTATCTAAGGACAGACGTAGGTTAAACTGATGATGTTACACTATCTAAGGACAGACATAGGTTAAACTGATGATGTTACTCTATCTAAGGACAGACATAGGTTAAACTGATGATGTTACTCTATCTAAGGACAAACATAGGTTAAACTGATGATGTTACTCTATCTAAGGACAGACATAGGTTAAACTGATGATGTTACTCTATCTAAGGACAGACATAGGTTAAACTGATGATGTAACTCTATCTAAGGACAGACGTAGGTTAAACTGATGATGTTACACTATCTAAGGACAGACATAGGTTAAACTGATGATGTTACTCTATCTAAGGACAGACATAGGTTAAACTGATGATGTTACTCTATCTAAGGACAAACATAGGTTAAACTGATGATGTTACTCTATCTAAGGACAGACATAGGTTAAAGTGATGATGTTACTCTATCTAAGGACAGATATAGGTTAAACTGATGATGTTACTCTATCTAAGGACAGACATAGGTTAAACTGATGATGTTACTCTATCTAAGGACAGACATAGGTTAAACTGATGATGTTACTCTAACTAGAAGCTGACAACGGCTAAGCTGGCAATTTTTTTATAATTATGGACAGAAACAGGTCAATCTAGTGTTAATCTAAAGACAGACATTGGTCAAGGTGAATATTTTAATAATAATAAGGATGAATGTATGTCGTATCAATATGTTAAAATATATTCCAGTCAAAAACAAAATAGGTTAACTCGTTAGGTTTAATTTGCGTATTTAAAGTGAAGTCTTAGTCTTACGAAATTTCTATCAACAGTTCTTATTTATAGCCTATTCTAACATATTCATGATACGCACAGGAACTGACCATCAGTGGCTCAGCGGTATGTCTGCGGACTTACACGCTAAAATCCGGGTTTCGATACCCGTGGTGGGCAGAGCACAGATAGCCAGTTGTGTAGCTATGTGCTCAATTCAAACCATAGAAACAAATTGGAATTTTATATTTTCTGATCAAATTAAACGACTTAGAATTCTCCTGGTGTTGAACCGTATAAAAACTTCACAGATATGTCTGAGAGGAGCACATACGTACTGATTAGTTGTGCGGAAAAGCTTTATTGATCGGTCACAAGAATTGAGATATTTTATTTCTCAGAAAGATGTCATACTAGTAACTTTATACTCTTGTATTTGTTTGTTTTTATAATATATATGGAACCTTTAAGTACCAAGTGTTTTGCTAGACTCGTCGAGGTAATCTTCTAGATGGATCCTTCTAATTGCTTAGAAGTTTAGCATAATGCTAGTTTACTTTTAAACCATGAAATAATACCTTAACGAACCAACTATTGTGAGTAACACAAAATAGTTAAAAAGCGATAAGAATAATAACTAAACATTTCTGTTTAGGATAACAAGTAACAGAAATAAATCTTTATATTTGATATAATAGTAACTTGCAGTAAAATGTGGAGAATAACGTATTGAATGAAGGAGCAGAGATATAGAATAGTAAGACTTCTAGAACAGGACAGGAAACTTACGAATTCGGAGCATTATTAGTAAAAAAGTGTTGATATAGTATTTTCAGCCAGCCAGCAAAACCTTAGATAAGGCAAGAGCTTTCCCTTGGAAACATCGTCTATATCACATGACAGCTCAAATAATACTGACTCTAAGGGGTTGCTTGTTCCGTGAGATAGAACGTGTAATTTTCACTTTTTTAGTTACTAAAAGAACTGGATAGAGAAACGCTATATAGTAGGTTTTCACAAGATTAAATCGCTCTTTTTTTCCCATAACTATTAATCATCTGACTTGTAACCATAGCAACAGCATCTTTGATGCAATCATGTTCAACCTCTTCCTCTTTAATTAAGTTTTGTCCCTGGAATCATTTTCCAAAGGCGTTTCGCAAATGTAACAGATAGTGACTTGGCTACAGAATAAACTGGCATAGTTGTAAAATAAAGCAGTTTGCGCTACTGGCCAGTGTGCGATCATGTGAAGTGGACAGCTGAGTTTCTTTCTTATTCTTCAAATGAAAAACTCCATGATGTTTCACCAAAGCTAATATATCCATGGAACAAAAACAAGTTATCTGTATAAGTGATATCTGTGCACGGTATAAGTAGGCTGTAATTTACTGACATGGATTAGAATAAATAACATTATGGGAGCTTAATTAAAGTCTATTACTTATATAACCTATATAACAAGCCTGAGTGTCACGTCACGCTTGATGTCTAGAAATAGAGGGAATAATACAAGTAAAAATAAATTTATTTAGATCAAATACTTCGATTACTGTCTGCCGATTACAATTTTAGTGATGGGGTGCAGGGCCCCCGTAAAAGATTAGGGTGCACTGAAACCGTATAAGTGTATTGCGTGTTAGCATAACAAACCTAATGTAAAGACGTAATTTGGAATAATCTAGCCTGTAAGACAACATTTATCATGAAATTAAAAATTTCGATTCAGTTTTAAACATAAATCGTTTTAGAATTGAAATATTTTCTTTTATATGACCAACGTTTGTAACAATAACATCAAAAAACTTTTTAATCAAGGTACACAGTAAAGTAAGAAATCAACAATTATTTTCCCAGTTTTGTTGTCTGTAATATTGTTGATTAATAACAGTATTAAGTTATATTATTGTTGGAATGTACTGTTATCAAAACCCATTGGTTGTAGCTATCCTTTCATTTTTAACAAGCCGTACGCTATTATATACATATAACATAGATTTTCTCAGTAGCGAAAAAAATGAAAGTGATTGTATGTATTTCCATAACTTCACAGTCAAATTACGAAACTAATTGGTAAAAATTACTAGATTCAACAAGTGTATGTGTACAAATATTTTATTATTAATCGTCTCAGTATAGGCTAATTAGTGATTTTAAGCGAGGGTCCGTATTCTGAATAGTTTGTTTCTTACTCTACTTATGATATAAAATTTAACGCTTATTGATAGATATATATATGTACAAATACTAGATACGACGTGCCCGGGTCCAGTATTGACTTTTCCTAGCGTGTTGTTTTCAAGTTTGTTAATCGATAAACCTGAATAAGAAATATGATGCTAAACCTTATTATTTGAGTAACAACTAAAGAACACATTTTGATTGTTTCGTTCCCGTAATAAACAAGTTGTGATACGTTTAGGAAGCCTTGCTTTTATAGAAGCGTACATGGTAGGTCGTAATAATTTCACTTATTTATTCTGCACTGTTTCTGTTGTTATTTCACATTATTGAATATTTAGGATGTATCACCGTAAACAGTAATTCTGTAGAAAATTCTAGTTTGAGTATCATTATTGAACTGGTTTTAAGAATATAACTAGTTATTTAAAACATTTCGTACCAGTTCAGTAGAGACACATCCGGGTCACAAAAGGCTTTTTAACGATCATTTATCGCCCATTAAGTAACACAGATCACGGTATTTAAGGAAAATGCTATGTTATCAGCCGAAACAGTTAAATTGGTTCGCAAACTGAGCTCAGAGTGAATGCAAACGAGCGAGTGAAAGATAAACAAAAACGAACAAAACATTACTAATGATACGTGAATAAATTCTCTTCCACATAAACCAGTTCCAGAGCCTTAAGCTAACAACTGGCACAAATAAGTTTTTACTTTAAAACATGATATTTTGTAAGCAATTTGTTGTCAGTGACTTATCATAGTTTGTTTGTCTTTGTTTTGGGTTTGTTTTGCAGTTGAACAGCGATATTTCCATCCGCACTTTCCAATAAAAATAACGTGTCTTAGAAGAAACCAGTAAACAACATTATTAACGAAATGCAAAAATAAGAGTGTTTGTTTGGAGTTGAGCACAGAGCTACACGATGGGCTATTTATGTGCTCTGCCCACCACGTGTATCGAAACTCGGTATCCAGCGTTTTAAGTCCACAGACATGATGCTGTGCCACTGAGAAGCAGCTAGGAGTGACATGACTAATAATGAGCCCCAAATAGATACAAACTGTAAAAACTTTTGTAACTAACTATTATAGTTTTGACAATAAAATTGATGAGAGGCTGGCTATTATTTAATGGATAGCTAGCTAAATAGACGGACTGATGAACAATCAAGCAGCCAACCAACCGGATATAAATCTAAGTTTCTAATTAGTTATTCATTACTTCTACATAGGATCTATACAGGAGTTCAGGAATTAATATTTAATGTCACATGCTTTTAAACATGTGATACAACAGCAATAATGTAGTTATACAATTTCTGTTTTATAAGTTTGTGTTTATCTGTGTCAAATTCATAAACATCTGTTTATTTTTACGATTTCTTTTATTTTCTTCACTGATAAGAAGTTTAAGGAAGTACCCTGATTTGTAGAATTATTTTCAGAGCTATAATTTGGCAATACAGCTTGACCCAGAGATATGCCACGCCCACTTGAACCTTGGTGTAGTTTATCATCTTCAGGTAAGCTAGAGGGGTCAGACAAATCTCGTCTAATTTATTTGTGTGTATGTATGTGTGTTTAACTGAAATATGATTTATTGTCTGTACTCTATCAGAAAGGTTAAGACTTAAATATTTGTTGTTTGATTATATAGTGGAATTGCTAAGATGTCAGTGTATGTTTCTTTTATTTCTACACTAACTTGTCAGTCTTGTTGTTACGGAAAACATATGCTCCTTGTTTTTATTTTTATCAAAGTAAATGTTATTTGGTCTAAATACTAATGAATTATTTACTTTTTGTACTTCACAATACGTGATTCGAAGAGCAGCCGGATGACCCACTTTGAATTCAGAACATAAATCAGCATTATACAATACAATTGTTTTTATGATCAATGTTTGACAGGCTTACGGTTTTCGAGTTTTAAAATTACGGTATTCTAGTTCGTATGAAGCCACACAAACTTTAACATTTAAGCCAATCAAATGCATATAAGTTGCGTATTTACATATTTCCTTGTGCAAAGAAATGCTAACTGAAACCAGGGCTTCTAAATCTCTTAATATCTTTTCATTTTTTCCCCTTAGTCAGTACGATTAAGATGAAGCTTAATAATACCTAAACTGTTTCACAAATCTGCGGCAGGAACATCTTGTCTGTAAACAACTTAAGAAGACAAGACACCAGGAGTATATGGAGATTTTAAATCAAATTGTACAGCCAGTTATGTTAAATAGAATTTGTACGATATACCATAATGTTGTAGAAATCACACCTTTCTTATTTTTCATAAATGTAACGCATCTTTCTTTGTTATTTAATCTAACTATGTCTAGTTAATTAAGGAAATGTGATAATTCAACACATTATAACCCATAACATTTTTTCTAGCGACTAAATGTTTTAGTCCCATCACTTTTTTAATTACAAAAACATTTTACTTAAAAACAATTTTAATACATTTAGGTTATAATAGGTGTCCTGAAGATTTGTTTGTTTGTTTCTTTGATTTTCGCGCAAAGCTACTCGAAAGCTATCTGCGTTAGCCGTCCCTTATTTAGCAGTGTAAGACTAGAGGGAAAGCAGCTAGTCATCACCACCCGCCGCCAACTCTTGGGCTACTCTTTTACCAACGAATATTGGGATTGACCGTCACATTATAAATCCGACGGCTGAAAGGACGAGCATGTTCGGTGTGACGAGGATTTGAACCCGCGACTCTCGGATTACGAGTCGAACGCCTTAACACGCTTGGCCATGCTGGGCCCATGTACTGAAGAAGACAGACTAATTTTCTGCTGAGCGTGTAGTGTGTTCCACCATCAATACCGTTTCTTTATGCCTATCAGTCATCGTTTTCCTGCGTATTATTTATCATATTATGTTATCATATCGTGCTTCCTTACTCAAACATGTTTACGTAATTAATGTAACAATTCAATTATCACGTGAAATTTTTGTTGGCTCTTATGTTTAGTTCTGCTTACGTACCTAACGCTAAATTAGGAAAGACCTTAAAAAGTTTCGTAAGATATGAAACCTTTGGTGAATTAACATTATCTAGGAAAGATATTTGTTGTTATATATTATTACAATGTTTCCACTTTAAAAAAATCTTAAGTTTCTGAATTAGAACATTTTAATAACAAGAATTGGTTTGTTTCGCGTTCTTGTTACTGGTTCTGTCACTTTGCATGATCAGTGCTTGAAAATGAAAACTGACCGAACAAAGTACATATCATGTAAATTCTGGGCTAAAATACTTAACTTCATGATTAGTTACATTATGATAGCCTGATATAAGAGAGCGGTTAGCTAATTACATGTGGAATTTTCTAATATTTTACAGGGTTGGTACCTGGAAGCTCTTAAGCATTACCAAACAGCCCAGACCTTGGATCCACAGAACCCCGTGGTTTTAGAGAACCTAGATAAGCTGAAGAAAAAAATGTGGAAAAAGTCATTGTTTGAATGTAACAAAGAAAGTAAATTTTGTAGAACCTGGTGAAGTTTCGACTCATGTTAAACTAACCTTGTTGTGTTGTTTAAAACTGATTACGTTGAAACATAATAAAGTGAAACAAAAAACTTGAAAAAAATTCAGGTTAATGTGAGGTTTTGATCTGGCAGCGTTCTGAAACTGACAAGAAAAAACAGTTTAACGTAAAATTTCTAAGAGGCTAAACTAACAAATATGGAAACATTTACAGGTGACGATCAGAATTTAGTGAAGGAAGTAACGTAGTAAAATGAAGAGCCAAACACAGCATTAAATGTGGTAAAGTGAAAAACTTAGACGAGAGAAGTTGATAGAGAGGAAAAGCAGGCAGTCAGCAGAGTTTAACGGAGGTTAAGGTTTGCTACAATTCATAATTGTGAAACGAATAATCTCTTAAACAAAGAACTTGAACCAAACAGCGAGGTTCGTTTGGAACCTGATGGTATGAAAACCAAAGTGAAGTGTTGACGAACGTGACGACGAAAGGTTAGTGAGCTGTATACATTTATGTAAATAGAAATCTGATTCTGATCTGGAACGTGGAGATATGAAGATCTATAGTGAAGTGATGCAGCTGGTGTGTTGACGAACGTGATGATAAGAACCTGATGAAGTAAATGTGTTTTGAGGTTAAGAACCAAGCGGAATAAATATAATAAAGTACAGAACTAAGCGTTTACGAGATAAAATGAGGGTTAAAACTTACTGGTGAACCGAACTCAAGTTTATTAGAACTTGACGAAAAAATAGATCTGATAAAGTGAATAACACTGAGAGAGTAAATATGATTAATGTTGTTTATTTGCTTTTCTCCAATAAATATTTGCACTGGAGGATTTAGTTCCTAAGAAAATGGACATCGTAAACAAATATAGTCGTATTCGTGTGTGTTGTTCATTGTCTTCAGTAAAGATTTCCGAGTGTTTTCACAATATTAGGGAATTTACATGATTCACTCGTGGACTTGCTGTCTATGCAACCAACTTCAATCACGTTTATGTGTCATGTTCGATGTAGTAATACTATATGAACAATGATAAATAAATGTTTACACAAAATACTTTGGAAATATTTTGTCATTAATCAACTATATCTTATACATAACCTAAGTTACATATTCTGCTTAGATAATCTAGTACTCGCGAGATGTCTTCATTCTTCGCGGTATTTTGTTGTTTGGTATATATTGAGTTGTCTATACGTATGTGTGTTTAGTTCACTCTGATCTGCCTGCCAACCCGTTTCGATTAGTTAGCGTAATATGTCTGTCAATAAACGTTTTTCTAATATATCTTGTCTGCCTGTCGGTATCTATGTTTAATGTACGTTGTCTGTTTGTCGGAGTCTGTGATTAATGTAATTTGTCTGTTTATCGGTGTCTGTGATAAGTGTACCTCATCTGTCTGTCGGTATATGTGATCAGTGTACCTTGTCTCTCTGTCGGTATATGTGATCAGTGTACCTTGTCTCTCTGTCGGTATCTTTGATCAGTGTACCTTGTCTCTCTGTCGGTATCTTTGATCAGTGTATCTTGTCTCTCTGTCAGTATCCGCGTTTAATGTACTTTATCTTTCAGTATCTCTTTATGGTGTACTTATCTGTCTACCGGCATCTATGTTTATTGTGCTTTATCTACCTACCGTGTTTCTCCGAAAATAAGACAGGGCTTATATTGATATTTTCACTCCAAAATATGACACTAGGGCTTATTTTCGGGGGATGTCTTATTTTGATATAATAACAAATGAAGTTACAAAGTAAAAATTATAAAAAAACTATTAAACTAACCATTTAAAATAAACTATTAAACTAACTGATTAATACTTAAACAAACTAATTAACTAACTACTAAACTAATTAATAAATTAATTTTTTTTTATTTCTTTCCTCTTCCTGCCACTCTTAACTAGGGCTTATTTTAAGGGTAGGGCTTATATTAAAACTATCCCCAAAAATCACACTGGGTCTTATTTTATGGGTAGGTCTTATTATCGGAGAAACACGGTATCTCTATCTCTATTTAGTGTACCTTGTTTGTCTATTGATATTTGTTCTCAATGCATCTTTTCTTAGTGCACTTTGTCTCTTTATGTATATATGTGTATAGTGTAGTTTCTCTGTACATCTCTACTCTGTTTAGTTTACCCTGTTCGTCTATAATATTCATATTTAATATTTCATTCACTGTCTTGCTGGATAGCAATTTAATTTACCTTCTTTTTCTATGACATCTTTGTTTACTTTTCCCACAATTCTACCGAGAGCTGTGTTTAGTTTTCCTACGATTCTATCCACATCTGTGTTCAGTGTTCCTACAATTCTACCGAAATCTGTGTTCAGTTTTCGTACAATTTTATCGACATCTGTCTTCAATTTTCCTACAATTCTATCGACATCTATGTTCAGTTTTCCTACAATTCTACCGAGAGCTGTTGTGTTCAGTTTTTTTACAATTCTATCGACATCCGTGTTCATTTTTCCTACAATTCTACCGACATCTGTGTTTAGTTTTCCTACAATTCTACCGAGAGCTGTCTTCAGTTTTTCTACAATTCTATCGACATCTGTGTTTAGTTTTCCTACAATTCTACCGAGAGCTGTTGTGTTCAGTTTTTCTACAATTCTATCGACATCTGTGTTCAGTTTTCCTACAATTCTAGGTAGGAATTTGCACTGGAAATAGTTTTGTCTGAGCACACTAACATGTCTTACATCAGTTAGCTTTTACTTACCATAGTGTATCTTATGCCAGTTTTGCCTCCACTAGTGTTTTTTAGACACCAACTGTGTTGGGATCCGAACATTTGGTTACGAACATTTCGTTACCGCCACATTGTTACTATGACAACTTGTGACAGGTGCATCAACTTTGGTGACATAGCAGTTTTTTTAAATATGTATATAAAATTGATTGGTGACAATAACTACAAACGATAGTGGATAGTAAACTGTACAACCATTTGGTTCTCAATAAAAAAATTGCATAAAGCCATGGGCGTGAGAGGATTTTTAAACTTGTATTATGTTACAGGAGTTAAGAGTGTCATGAACATTTTTACATAAGACGTAAATTACGGTTAGAATGATTTAAGTTTACAAATTCTGTAACACGCTATGTCCATCAAATAAAAAAACTTGTCGAAATTAATTTTTTATCTCTTTTTCGAAATATAATTTATCATACTTGTAAACTTTTGATCTCTCAGGGCCGTTTTATCCAACTGGCAAAAGGAGCAGCTGCCCAGGGTATATCACTGTCAGGAGCCCATTGCGCGTTGGATGAATAACAATAAAATATGAAGTTTATAAAAACGTAATAATAATAATAATTTGTTTGTTTGTTTGTTTGTTTTTGAATTTCACGCAAAGCTACACGAGGGCTATCTGCGCTAGCCGTCCCTAATTTTGCAGTGTAAGACTAGAGGGAAAGCAGCTAGTCATCACCATCCACCGCCCACTCTTGGGCTACTCTTTTACCAACGAATAGTGGGATTGACCGGGACATTATAACACTCCCACGGCTGAAAGGGCGAGCGTGTTTGGCGCGACCGGGATGCGAACCCGCGACCCTCAGATTACGAATCCCACGCCTTCACACGCTTGGCCATGTCGGGTCAATAACAATAAACCACGTGTTTTGTTTTCCATTTTATTTCCGAATTTCCATCATTAATAAATTCACGTTATCAAACTGTGTGGTGTTTTGTTAAAATTACGGCTATTCGGGGATAAGGTCACCAGATATACTTTCCTCATGAAGAACTAATGTTTTAACGTGGCACTGCCCTTTCTGCGAGAGGTGGTAACCTCCGGTACTTGAATTAGGTAGTAGCAAAATTACCTAATCACAAAACATACTTGCAATGTAACCTTAACTTGAATGCCACAATTAGTGGAAGATTTAAGATTGTTTGGGCCCGGGGACTAATAATTTTTGTGGGCCACACATCTCATGTAATTTTGCATAAAATAGAAGCATAAGTGGGCTCCCATTAAGACCAACGGTCCTGGGGCTGAGCACCCTCTAGCCCCTACCTAAATACGCCACTAACCACAACGATATGTTTCTCTTAATAAAATGTACGTGTCGCAAGCTGTCCATAGCGAAATGTTCTGACTCGTTGGCTTAACCTGCACAAATGTCACTGATACTAGTTTGGTTTATTCTTTACTTGTGTGTAAGCGTGTAGCAAGTTGTAGTTATCTTAAGTGTTACTTTGTCTCTTTGTAGTGTTTCTCTTATTTTTCTTACATGGTAGATTGTGTGTTAATATACTGTTTGTTGACAGTATGTTACATTTTCCATATCTCTATACTGACTGCCGTATTACATATCAACTAGACAGTCTATTGATACATATTTTAATCTGTTCTAATCGGCAGGTCAATACACATAGTTTTGTCTACCCTGATCATGCCTTCGTCAAAGCGTGTTTGGTACACACTGCCTATGTCTCCTGTAAATGTATTTAGTCTACCCTGACTCTGCTTTTCTGTTAATAGTTTAGTCTACTCTGACTTTTCCTTCTGTAAGCGTGTTTTTATCTACTCTGACCTTACCTTCTGTATGCGTGTTTAGAGTAACCTGACCTTGCCTACTTGTAGATATAAGCCCCCTGCTAGTACAACGATTAGTCTATGGATTTACAACATTAAAATCATGGGTTCGATTCCCCTCGGTGGGTTCAGAACTCAACAGATAGCCGTATGTGGCTTTGCTACATGAAACCACACACACAAACTTGTAGATATGTTCAGTCTATCATAACCCTGCTTTCCTCTAACTGTTTTAGTCTACTTTGACCATACTTTCTGCAGGTGTATTTATTATAACTTGCCCTTGCCTACTTGTAGGTGTGTTTGGTTTACCCTGACCCTATCTACCTGTATTTAGCTTATTCTTCTAAACCAGTGGTTCCCAACTTTTTTTATGCCCTGTACCCCTGAAAAATTTTAATATGTTATCGCACACCTCACAGTAATCGTTTATTTAAGAATAAAGGTGAAGGTGGACAAAACAAATATTATTTCACCCCCCTGGTTAGGAACCACTGTTCTAAGCTCTACTGTAGTTCTACTAATTTTTGGCATATCAGGGCCAACCGGTATATGTGTTTACATATTACAAAGAAATACACTGATTAAAAATAAAAGATAAACGAAAAAGTGGAAACTACGAGACCAGTTTTGTTTTCCTTAGCGTTTTCATAAAAGTGAGTAAAATTTAAATGCCATTTATTTAGTTTGCTATTAAGATCAGTTTATTATACAAATATTCAAAGCATATTTCTGCAAAAAAACGTACTTCTAACGTAGGATTTACCATCCCGCTACATCTAATCAAGTCTCTCTGTTAGACTTGCGTGGTGAATCCGGCGGAAACTCTGGGAGAGCCGGTAATGAAGGTAATAACAATTTACCGATTCTTTGTTCATCAAGGCCTTTATTTTCCCAACTGCTGACTTCATGGAGACCACATTTCCGCAACAGCAAGGAAGTCAGCATGAATACAGAGGAAGGCGAATAACGCATAACTGAAATATTCGTCTTCCTATTCTCGTCTTTTGTTCATATATACTTTCCTTCTTAGCTTGTTGAAGACCGGTCTTTATCTTCATTGATCTTAATTATTTTCTAATTATGATGGCAATGATTGTGACCCTGTCTTCATATATCTTAATTAGTTTCTGAGTATGATAACTACAGTGAGTTCACCAGGATAATTATACACAGATATGATAAGCCAATGAAAAGTTTGCTCTCATCGTTTTTCACAGTGTAGGAGATCATTCACGCCGCATTTGTGTGCTGTTTTTGTGAGATATTCACTCATGAAACCTTGAAAGACAATTTTATACACGATACCCAGAATATTCGTTTAACCTTAATAACTAGCAACCTCTATTAAATATCGTATATATCAACGAAAACAGTCTATCATTACTGCCATGACAACTAGATAAGAGAAAACATTCCATTATTAATTCTAAAGAAACAACTTAACTAGAAAAGCCCTTTTAAGTCCTAAAGCAATAACAATAAAGATTACCCAGTAATACTCCAAGGGCTTCAAGAGATGTATTAATGTTTTATATGTATGCAGAAAACCAACGTGTAGACTTTTCGATAGGATTAGGTCTCTGAATTGCTTTTGTTGTATGTATTATATGACAAACATAATTTTGTTTAAAATCAATAGTAACCAGCATTTTCCAGCATTATGTGTACATAACTTACTAACACAAATACTCCATTATACCAATACCAACAAAAATTGGTCCCCCGCTACTACAGCGGTAAGCCTACGAATTTACAACGCTTAAATAAGGGGTTTTATTCCCTCTAGGTGGACTCAGGAGTTAGTCCGGTGTGGCTTTGCTATAAAAACACACACACATACATTAACCAAAGTTTTCTCAGTACTTTGTATTTTATGGACATAAAAATTTCACTATTTCAAAAGAAACCAAGATTTTCTCAACATTTCATATCATAATATGGTAAAATGAATAACTCTTCATTAGGCCAATAGCAACTAAGTTTTCGTTCTTCCAGCACTTTATATTACAATAAAACTAAACAAAGAATTATTCGTTCGGTCAACTACAGCCAACATTTTTCCAATATTTCATATTATGATATACTGACTTATAACAAAATTTTGTTAAGCAGATAACAACCAATATTTTCTGAGCACTTTGTATGATAAATAAATATGAATAGCTCTTCACTAGGCCAGTTCAACCAAACTTTTCTCAGTACTTCATATATATAAATAATTTACCAACGTGAAAAATTCTTTACTAGGCTTTCTACCCTAAGATTTATCAAAGGTTTATTTCTTATCCATCAATAATAAAATTTGCTTTGTTAGATAAGTTGTGATCAATATTTTCTCAATACTTTATAGATAATTATCCAACATGAATAATTTGTCGTTAGGCTAACGCCCTGAATTGTCTCGGTGTCTTACTTACTATTGATAAATGATACTTACACTACTAAATTATGGACGGTTTGCACAGTTAGTTCTAATGTAACTTTGCGCAAAATTCACAGTCAATGAAATAAAAAAAAAGTTTGTTATTAGGCTTACATCAGCATTAGATATTCTTATTACGTGTATAATGTACCACCGAATAATATCATTCTTATCATTATCATCCAGAACGTTCTAAGCATATGATGCACATTGTTCACAAATGGTTGTACACATTTTGAAAGGTAAGGACATTCGACAGAGTATGTGTTAGTCTAAAAAAAATTCAGATTTTATTATATCACATCAGTTTTGGTCTGAACCTAGTGTAATATTTTGTTACTAGGTAGCAAACTGTATTGCGCTGCGTGATCAAGTCTGTCATCTTCTCGTTACCCAGTTCTCGACAAGTTCACCACGCACGAATACCAAACGGACACTACAACAAACGATGATATAATCAATTCAACAATGAACAAGAGATCTTTGTCTCACAACGTCAGTAAAGACACTTCCACTTCAGTAATTAGTCCACTTGACTCACAATACCAGGATATGCTGGAGAATTGTTTTCCGCACTTGGAAACTCTTGGTGTTATCACACACTACTGTGGCTTCCAGCAAAAGAAAACACCACCCATTTTACATGTTTAACCTGGAGTTTAGAAAGTTTGACCCGAAAGTAACTGAACAAAACTTACTTAGAGATTGATCAAACAAAGACAGATAAGTAGTATCTACAAGCTGTACTCATTTCCACCCACTCGCTTTATCACAACGTTAATATAACCTACTCCTCGTGAGGTTCAGTTTTACCATTTATATAGCTTGACGTATAAGGTTTGTGGGAATCTTCTTCAAAGCAATGAGCTAAAGCAGCTCAAACTTGGTGTCAGACTTCACCTGAAAGTTGTTTCAAAACTAGAATTCCCATGTGATGTCTATAATGAAGAACATTTGGAAGCCAGGGAAGATATAGAATCATCCTCTACTTTCCACGACAAAGTATTGCAGGATGAACTGTTACTAACTTCTCTTAAAAACATCGATTGCCTTATCCACATCACGAGGAAATCGCATGACAAGAATTGGTATTGTTTGGTAAAACCACTAAACTGTGACTTCAGTGCATATCAACGGGGGACATAGTGAAACGTTTCCTAAAAGCAGGGAGAATAGTAAACTGTTTTTATGTTTGTCTACTTATAAGAGATGCTGCTATTATGAACCAACTCGAAAAAATCCATTCTGATGTCCACCAAAGTTTCAAGGACGGATACTATACGTGTCACGTAACTATGGATACTGGACCAGTCTTTCACCTGACTTAACTATTGAGCTGACTCTGATGTGAAGTGTGAAAATAACTGGGGGGATTAACATACAAAAGAAGAATGTCAACTAACTCCTCTGCTGAAGTGAACAACGTGATGCAAGTCATAAAAATACGGTAAAGTACGAGCAACAAACACATCGAGATTGATCAGACTGTAGTAAAATTCACTCTGAGAAAAATATCCAAGTTATAACACTTAGGGCAAAAAAGTCACTGAAAGTCGATGGGACCCCAGTATCAATCGTCTAACAGCTGCTCTTTCAGCATTTAGTGGCAACAGCTAATGCGGTTTATGAATACAAGAAGGAAGTCTTCCAATAAGAACTTTGCAACTTCCAATCTTCCTTCGGGAGCTGAACAATGCATCACTAGCTGATGAAATCTGAGAGGTTGTTCTTCAAGATCACCAAACAATGATGTGCAGATTGCACTCGAGGGAGGCTCAATGCTGCAGGGACTGCAGGCACAGGCACCATAGAAACATCATCGACTTGTACATCCATTTTGTCAGTGAAAGTATTCAAAAACAGGTGTGATCTTTGACGGGTACATATTTGGCCTTTAAGAAAATATATGACCCATCTCAGACGACAACAGTTGGTTTGTCCCTGATACAATGCTTCAATCCACAAAATGTCTGTCTTTTGCCAACAAGGAGAATAAGTAGCTTTTTATTAACATACTTGGAAACGCACATCATGTAATGTAATTCATGCTGAGGGTAACACTGATTTGCATATCGTAATCGAAACAATTAATCGTGCCAAAGACACCACCTCGATCATTATTAGGAACAATACAGGTCTTCTGGCGCTGTTAGCATACCACACTAATACAGCTTCGAATGACACTATTCTTTTCTCAAGCAAATAAGGAAAAAAATAAGAAGGACTTGGAACATGAAACAGCTGGTCATTGCTATTGGAAATTTACGTCATCTACTGTTGTTCCTACATGCTTTTACGTATTATGACATGATCTCAGGTCCTTTTGGAATCGCAAGAGCTTGTTGTTCAAATAACTTCAGAAGAATGTAGACTTTCAACATCTTGCCCATGTCTTCCTTCAGAGACTGTATCTCTAACAAGTGCAGTCAGCAAGAGAAGAAACAGTTGTTCTGCTGTACAATAATATCAGAGAAGTTAGATGAGTTGTACCACGACTGTCTGCCCAGTTGGAACTACGTTTGTGCAGGTCCACACTCTTCCTCTTATTTCAACAACAGTGAAGTTCCAAAGCCAAAACCTATAATTAGAAACGCAACAGTGGGTGGGAAATAGCCCAGAACCAACAGAAGACCCAAAACAACATTCTTGTGCCAGTAATGACTTGCTCGCAGTCCTGGTGGACCTATGAAAAAAATTTGATGCACTTTCCGCAATGACTATGAAAAATAATCGTTGTACCAGCAGAAAAGATGGACTTGAGTCCTCACTAGGTTCTGTGAGTGTCGTGGTATCAACTGTGACAAGTAGTCTTTTTCACTGATTCACTAGTTGACAGCATTTTCTTACTATTTACAAGGACTACGCAGCAATATCTACATTGATCTTCGCATTCCTGGTTCAAACAAGTGTATCTCTGTTTTATTTTAAATGGTTTATAGAATTTATTTCTAACGAGGTCCTACGTGATGGATTATACTTGTTGTGAATTGTGCATGGTGATTATTGACAAATGATGTTAACAACTCCAAAATGTCATATTAACATTTTATTCTGTCTTTTATTTGAAAATCAAAAGTAATTTGTCAAGATGTTTCCAATGGAATGCTATATGGTGGTGTTTACAGTGTAAATAGCAAGTTCGCGATTTTTCTTACGTATGATGTCATCAAAATCAATGTTTCGAGATTATGCACAGTCACAGAAAGGTGTAACTCTCCTCAAAGTTAGAGTAGTCCAGAATTTAAAACAAAAGACATAAATTCCTGTGAAAGTTACTTTGGGTCATGATACCCTTTAGCTTAGGGTCACAAGGTTAATTATGCTTTTTAAATCCCTGGTGGCCCGTCATGACCAGGTAGATAAGGCACTAGACTCTTAAGCTTAAGTTCTCGGGTTCGAATTTCAGTCACACCAAACATGCTGGTCCTTTCAGCCGTGAGGGTGCTATAATGTGACGGTCAATCCCACTATTTGTTGATGAAAGAGTAACCCAAGAGTTGGCGGTGGGTGGTGATGACTAGCCGTCTTCCCTCTAGTCTTATACTATTAAATTAGGGACGGCTAGCGCAGATAGTCCTCGTGTATTTTTTCCCGAAATTCAAAGCAAAAACACAAACAAACTCCTGATAACATCTAAGAGAACCACTGGATTGTACACACCTTACGCTACTCTTGTGGCTTTTCAAATCCCACGTTTAGGAATATAAACTATTTGAAAGGGTTGTATCAGGTGGAATAGTGGGATCCAATTCTAGAACGTGTGTTTGTCAACGTATTTGACAAATAACAAAGATTCGTGTAAAAGTGTACGGAAGTCAAATGGCATAAAGCCAGATATCAGGTAGACCAACAAACAATTTACTGCATGTCTTTACCTTTCTCTGTTTAAAAGTTATTAGGTGTTAAAATGTCTACACCCACTTGGAGGCACCAATGTACGTAATATAATAATGAGAAAAGTTGTTTATGAAGCCTATAACGCCCAGAATTGTCTTAACGTTTATCGACAATATACCAGTACGAACTAGTTACTAATCAGTCTTAGCTTCTCGATTTTTCTCGGTAATTTATGTATTATTATACCAATAGATCAACTCCTTGACTCAGTCAGGTTTAATCCATATTCGATTAGTGTTCTGAGAAAACCGTTGTCACTTCTTCATAGGATAGAGGCTTCTAGAATGTGATTTCACACAAGTTAATACTTCATCTAATCTCTTTACTGCAGCCGGACTCTCCTGTAGGACTTGGTTATATATAATTACAATTATATTTCAAGATGCTCAAATGTCCAAAGTTTTGTCATTTACTATAATTTTATTTAAAATGCGTTCGTTTTAACTACTATACCTAGAGTTCCCAGTATTTCGAAACAATCCCATAATTAATTCTCCTCTACATTGCTATATTTCAAGCACCAATTGACCAGAAGTCCAGTGATATCTTCAAACTGTATATTTTTCATTACATTGCCTGCAGTACAAGTACTTGATTGGTAAAAATCCACACCCACCTACACGAGACAATAGAAATGACAATGAGGAGGTTACATCCCTGTCAGTCATCTCTATGAAGTGTAAACCAGTCAGGCAACAATTCTGATAAAATTCTCTTCGTCAATACAAGGACATTCGGACAGAGCGAAATCTACTGTTTGTAAAGGCTTACTATAGATAATAGATCCTGGAGCAGAGATATACCCTTGGGAGCTTCAACATGTCCTAATAATACAAAGTTTATTGAGCATGTTATCAATATCTGTAAACACTTGTCTCAAATACGATATTTCTTTCAGAGTAAATAGATTCAATGATTTTTAGGCAACACGTTGCAAGACAAATGTTGTTTCAGGTGTATTAGGTGTTTGTTTTGTACTCAGAAAAATAATTCATTATAACGCTGAACAAACAGAGACTATGTACATTTTTGTTGGAGCGACATGTATGGAAATTTAACATTAGCTCGTTGATTATTGTTTGATGTCAAGGTGTTAAAATAAAATAGGATATTATCTCAATTTAATTTAAGTGCATAACTACTATAGCTTAAATGGTTCTTATTTATATTTTAACCAAACGTGATAAACTAACCCTTGCTCGTCCTTGTGAATATGTATATATTAGTAGCTATATATTACTTTGTAAAATGGGCCTGGCATGGCCTAGCGCGTTAAGGCGTGCGCTTTGTAATCTCAGGGTCGCGGGTTCGCCCTCCCAGACGTGGGGGCGTTATAATGTAACGGTCAATTCCACTTTTCATTGGTTAAAGAGTAGCCCAAGAGTTGGCGGTGGGTGGTGATGACGACTAGTTGCTTTCCCTCTAGTCTTACACTGATAAATTAGGGACGGCTAGCACAGATAGCCCTCGAGTAGCTTTGTGTGAAATTCCAAAACAAACAAACAAATACTTTGTAAAGTCACGTGCGTACGGAAGCTCACCAACCTTCATTTCAAAAAATTATAAAACTAAGAGTGAAATTTTGATTCAGTATTTGTTTGAGCATTTTATCTGTTTATACTGGTGTTCTTCGCATCAAACACACACCTGGTGTGAAAGAATACGCCCTATACTTTTGTCACAGTTTTAAACACGATAAATATTCATTCCTTGGGTTTTGCAACTCACAGATATCGAGAAACAGGTTTTTACGGACGAACTCGTCTCGCACTCTTGATGTCTTCTAATTGCTCGCGCTATTAGCGCATGAATGCACTTATCCAAACCCGAGAAAACTTTTATACTCCTAAACATATCGATTTCAAATAAAGAAAAAAAAAATCAAAGGCTATACTACAAAGCACGTTCGGTAAACACTCGGAGCCGTGAAATGTGACATATTATGTGGAGTACGACTTAAGCACGTGATATATATATCATTTATCAGCCACAGCTTTAGTTTTCTATCAATATTAAAACCAATGCTCAGTGAAATATAAACACCCACAAATGGAGATTGGACTGGGATTTTGCCAGAAACCTTTCAATTAAAATAATGGTATTTTTGTCAGTAAGTTGGTTTTTGTGATTTAAGTTTGATAACTTGTAACAGATATATGATAAGCGTTGAACAAAAAAAATCTATAAAAAATACTTTATATAACAATTTGAATAATTTGTTTTATTGGTTGCTATAGTTAAAAGTGATAAACAAAGTTTAGTCCAAATTTGCATGGACCGACATGACCAGGTGGTTCGGGCGCTCGACTCGTAATCAGCCTTTTAGGCATGGAGGCATTGTAAAGTGACCCACAATATCAGTATTCATAAGTTTTTAAAAGAGTAGTCCAAGTGTTAGCGGTGGGTAACCATGACAAGCTTACTGACATCTAGTTTTTTGACGCTACTAAATTATGGACGGCTTTTAGCGAACTTTAAAACAAAACCAACAGTGAAACACTCAAATTAAAGTGAACTCGACGATTTTTTATCTTATTTAACATTAATGTTTTTTTTTTATAAAAGTCTTAATGTACGGAAACAAAGATAAGATCACTGTCTTCTTACTTATTTAATATAGTTTGCCAAAGAACCTTTTTAAAAGTTAAAATGTTTTATATTTACTTGTAGTTTTCAAGCACAATTGAAATATGAAACACAAAATTAAACAAGTTTTTGGTTTGTTTTGGAATTTCGCACAAAGCTACTCGAGGACTATCTGTGCTAGCCGTCCCTAATTTAGCAGTGTATGACTAGAGGGAAGGCAGCTAGTCATCACCACCCACCGCCAGCTCTTGGGCTACTCTTTTACCAACGAATAGTGGGATTGACCGTCACATTATACACCCCCACGGCTGGGAGGGCGAGCATGTTTGGCGCGACTCGGGCGCGAACCCGCGACCCTCAGATTACAAAGCGCACGCCTTAACGCCCTAGGCCATGCCAGGCCCAAAATTAAACAAATGTGAGAGTGAATAATTCAGAACAGGAATTTTCATATGATGTTAATGACATAAAGAAAACAGTGAAACATTGTCTTCTTGTTGTAGATCTATGCAGGATCAAACACCAAACTGTTGCTTTCTTATTGTTACAAAAAGAATGTTATTTCTTTCGTTGATATACATTCATAACTATGAAAATTATTTAAATATACCTATTTATTACTGTTCTTTCAGCCATTTATTTAGAAAGAAAATTTGTATACATTATTTAAATATACGTATTTATTACTGTTTTTTCAGCAATTTGTTTAGAAAGAACATTTGTCAATATCGACTTGTTATATGACAATACCTATAAAATGTTCTCTGTTGACACGCTATTCATGACGAAAGTGTTTCTTTTCTTTTGGCTTGGCATGGCCAAGCGCGTAAGGCGTGCGACTCGTAATCCGAGAGTCGCGGGTACCCGTCCGCGTCGCGCCAAACATGCTCGCCCTCCCAGCCGTGGTGGCGTTATAATGTGACAGTCAATCCCACTATTCGTTGGTAAAAGAGTAGCCCAAGAGTTGGCGGTGGGTGGTGATAACTAGTTGCCTTCCCTCTAGTCTTACACTACTAAATTAGGGACGGCTAGCACAGATAGCCATCGAGTAGCTTTGTGCGAAATTCCAAAACAAACTTCTTTTCTTTTTTACTGAAAGAAGCTACAACAGTTCTTCTCCCGAACGGATTACCATCCACGAAATATTGAAGGAATTTACAAACAAAATTAGATATTTATAATAGATTACTCCGATTGCCAGTGAAAACATTAAACGTGTACGAGGGCTGTTCAAAAAATACGCGGAATGACATCATAAAACAAAATGTACTTTATTTCGAAGTTACAGGTCTTGGACCCTTTCAAAGTACTCTCTCCTTAACGCACACACTTATCCCAACGGTGTTTCCACTTGTTGAAACAATCCTAGTATGCTTTGTTTGTAATGTCCTCCAGCTCCTTCGTCGCATTTGCCTTGATCTCGGAAATCGTCTCAAATCTTCTTCCTTTCAAGGGTCTTTTGAGTTTGGGGAACAAGAAAAATCGCAAGGAGCAAGGTCAGGTGAGTAGGCGGGGTGGGGAAGAACAGTGATTGAGTGTTGGACCAAAAACTCACGAGTTCTGAGGCCCAAATTTCGCAGCAACGCGGTACATCCTCAATTCTTCAGTCAAAATCTCGTAACAAGATCCAACTGATATCCCACACTCTTCAGCAAGCTCCCTGACAGTCAGACGTCGATTTGCTTGCACCAGGATGTTGATTTTGTCGACGTGTGGGTCGTTAGTTGACGTGGAAGGACGTCCAGGACGCTCATCATCTTCAATGGACTGTCGACCATCCTTAAAACGTTCATGCCACTTGAAACATGCCGTACGCTTTATAGCAACATCATCGTAAGCCGTGATAAGAATAGCAAAAGTTTCAGTCGCAGATTTTCCAAGTTTAACACAAAATTTCACAGCAAGTCGTTGCTCCTTCAGGTCATTCATTTTGAAATTCGCCAAACGAAAAAATCGCACTTCACTTAAAACTGCGTAGCTAATACACAAATAAAGATATCTGCAATGAGGAAATGGTGTCGTAATCAGCTGATCTGTCTAAACATAGCGACACCAAGCGGATTCTCCTGGAACCAGCTGGAGCCGCGCAATTCAAACAATCCGCGTATTTTTTGAAGAGACCTCGTATCCTACAGATCACCAGCTCTTAGGAAATGTGTCTCTTTTTTATGGTTTTTTACCAATGTTTTTGCATTCAGTTCGACTTGGCGACGCGTGTTTCCCAGCTTACCAAGTTTCATGAATTAGGATTCTTTTTTTAGTGACTCCACGGTTTTTGCATACTGCTAGTTTTGGCGTCGCGTATGTTCACAGGGCACCAAATTTCACAAACGTGTCTCTTTCTTCACAGTGTTTACACACTACTAATCTATCTAATTCTCTGTAACATCTCACTTTATGAAGTATTTTTCCTTCTGTACTGTTCTCTTTATTACACCTTAAAACTAACTGAATTTTGTAATATATTCTAGTAAGTTAATATTATTTATTTAAAATAGTTCAAGTGAGAAACATACATGTCATCAGAAACAAACTGCTTTTGAAGCGACTTATTTGAAATCAGATCAATTGTGTAAAAATTTATTGTTTTTAGTAATATATTGACCTTGCCAGTACCTCTAAGCGTTCACCAATAATTTTTTTAGTGCTAGAAAAATATCTATACATATTTTCTATTTGCTATATTTCTTGAAGTATCCAAATATTTACAGCTTTGAAGCTATAAAATACTTTCTAAACTGTGACAAAAAATTTAAACTTTATCGAAACAGCAAGAGAAAGAACTTAATCAGTGTTAATTCTTCTGAAGTGAAGAATTATTATATTGCTACCAGACATCACATAAGTCATTTTGATTTTTTAGAATGGGTTAAGTTCAAATGCATATTTCTTGGCTATATGAAGCTACTTCCAAAGTCATATTAGTTATGTGGGATGACTTGACAGCATTAAGTGTAAAGCAGTTTTTTCTTTACTAGTTTTTGTTCTATTTATTTTAGAATCCCTAATTATCATGAAGGTGTTAGAAGAGCACATAAGGTGTATAATATTTTACATGTTTATAAAAAGGAAAAAGTGCTACTGAAGCTACACAAAGCATTCAAGAGGTGTAAAACAATGACATTCTGAATGTGAGGAAGTGTCAAAAATGGTACAATAAGTTTTGAACTGGTGAGTGCAGTTTGATAGATGCTGTTGTTTTGAATTAAGCACAAAGCTACACAATTGGCTATCTGTGCTCTGCCCACCACGGGTATCGTAACCCAATTTTTAGCGTTGTAAGTCCGCAGATATACCGCTGAGCCACTAGGGAGCGTTGATAGATGCAGATTGCACTGGGAGTCCTGTTGAGTTTGATAACGACCTGCTTCTAGCAACACTTGAGAAAGAATGTGTTATAACTGTTAAAGGATTAGCCTAGAAACTCAGTTCATCTCCTTCCACTGTCCATCGATCTTTGTAACAACTTGGTTGAGTTTCAGAGTTGGGAAAATTCTTACCTCATGAGTTGTCAGCTGATGAGATGAAAGAATGAGTAAACATCTGCACATCTCTTCACTCTTATGAACTTCAATCTCCGTTTTTGAACTGCTTAGTGTCTAGAGATGAGAAATGTTTATTCTGTCAAAATGTTAAGAACCACTTCAGCTACACCACAGCCCAAAGTGGACCTGGACCCTAGGAAGGTTTTGCTTAGTGTTTGTTGAGATAAAGTTGGTGTAATATAATTTGAGACAATCACTGTTGAGAGATACTTCAACCAACTAGATCAACTGAGCACTGTACTCAAAACAGTAAAAGATACCTGTTTTGTTAAATCAGAAAGGAGCTACTTTCCACCATGAAAACGCACGTTCTCACACCACTCGGATCACTTCCAGAAAAATTGAAGATTTAGCTGGGGGAAACTCCCTATTCTCCTAATTCTCCCAATATTGCTCCTTCAGATCATATATTTTCAAAAGCTTGCAACATCATCAGAAGGAAAAACAGTTTACTTCTATGGATGAGTTAAAAATAGCCTTTGTAGCTTTTTTATATCGAAACTACCCGATTTTTGTAAGCGTAGTATTGAAATTCTTATTAGACATTGGCAAACTGTTATTGAAAGTGATAAAAAATACATAATTGATTAAAATTTTTAATCTTGTTTGTTTGTTTGGAATTTCGCGCAAAGCTGCACGAGGGCTATTTGCGCTAGCCGTCCCTAATTTTGCAGTCTAAAGGAGAGGCAGCTAGTCATCATCACCCACCGCCAACTCTTAGGCTACTCTTTTACCAACGAGTAGTGGGATTGATCGTCACATTATAGCACCCCCATGGCTGAAAGGGGCATATATTTGGTGAAATGGGGATTCGAACCCGCGACCCTCAGATTGCGGGTCGAACGCCTTAACCCACCTAGCCATGCTGGGCCTCTTTTAAATCTTAGTGTTATAAACAAATTATTATGGGATGGTTTGATATATCACGCTAAAAGTTTAAGTTTTATGTAGTGTGAAAAGTTTACGCTCTGAAAACGATCTGAACGATATTTACGTAGAAATATAGCATATATGGTTTTACAGTAATTATTAACTGTAAAGTCATTGTTTTATATAACTTAATGAAGCAAGAACAGAGTTCTATGTTCACGTCCCATTAAAGAAAAAACGCAATCAGTATTTTGGAGAACTGGGTGTGCTACATATAAGATAATGAAATCTCACAATGAAAACAAGGAGTTGCCCAAGAGTTGATATTAGATGCTTTCCTCACAACTTATAATTTCAAAATTAAGTACAACCGCGTTAAATAACGGAAAACAAAGCATCAAATTGAAATTCAAAGATTTTCAGTTCAGTTAGATACAGAAATGATGTTTCATGCGGAACGAGTAAAAAATTTGAGATTCGTATTATCATTCGATGTGTATGGTTTTTCAGCTACTCAACGTCTCGAGCTGTTGTAACCACATTTATTAGCATGCAAACATAAGAAAATTAACTGAATTCGTTAGTCTCGTGAAGTAACTGTATGTGAATTAACTATTTTATTTGTCATTTTCGTTGGTAAAAGAGTAGCCCAAGAGTTGGCGGTGGGTGGTGATGACTAGCTGTCTTCCCTCTAGTCTTACACTGCTAAATTAGGGATGGCTAGCACAGATAGCCCTCGAGTAGCTTTGTGCGAAATTCCAAAAACAAACAAACAAACAATTTGTTATTTACTTCAGTTAACTGCTCCCTCTTTTGGATCTTTTAACTGTTAGATTTCTGAATTTAATATTTGTCTTGTAATTTAATCAGTTTCATGGATCTATATGGAGGAAAGTCATTTTTCAGTTTCCAACTTTCCATGTTCTTTCTTTACCATCGTGAACTTGTGATATATCTTAACTTGGGTATTCGTTCTTTGACCAACAAAAAATAAAAAATAACGGAACTCATCCATATTTCATGCACCACATAAACCGCCCTAATGACACTATCTAGAATACATTGTGTAAACATTTTTGCGCTGAATTGATTGCATTATCTACACGTAACTTGTCAGGAAACGATTCATAATGGAACCAGTTAAAGTTTTAAGGGCATTTGTTATTCTCTGAAAATATTACGAGAGGCTTAACTTTGCTTTGTTGAACGGCTCAAGATCCATTTCTCAAGTCATCAATTGGGTAATTAAGTTAATTTATGTTAGACAGAGAACAAAAAACTTAAGATGGACAAAAAGAAAAAAAAAGTTTAAAGTTTGTGGATACCGTCCTTCTAGTTTGTTTTTTTTTATTACCGCTGTCACAAATTTCGTTTGGTGATACTATTTCAACAATGAGTACGAAGTAAATTACCTACATTGTCCGAGAAGGAGCTTAAGACTAAATATTACATTGTAGCTTTGTCTTAACAGTAACTGACACTCAATAAAAGCATCGAGAACCACCTTTAAACAAGTATAATTTCATACATTTTGGGCTTTTCAGTTCAGAATTGCTTGTAGCATGCATATAAATATCGTTTTATACCAACAACCACATTAAGTTAACTATTTAATTCAGGTAGTGCAGTTTGGTTATTTCATCACTCCCTGAGCTTTCACTTTAAGCAGTATTGTAATTAGTGATGATGGGTGACTAGAAACGTAAAGTTGAAATTAAAATAAAGCTGTTAAGCTTTACTAGAGTGATCGTGCTGTAATTTATACAAAAGGTGTTCAACTAGCTTGAAATATTTGACTTTTATTTTGCGTTTACGTAGATTTATTTTCACAAAGACAGCTCCATTGAACAGCGCCACCACTGGGAGTTTTAACAAAGAAAATCGAATCAACTTGTAGTTAAACGCAACATGTTTGATATTATGTGCAACCGAACTGACATGGATGGAGACTACAAATCGTTCTAATCAAACACTGAAACCAGTGTAATGGTTTCATTTATCTTCACTTATGGTTGGTTTTGTTCTTTAGTAGAACATTTTCTTAACATAATCTTTTATGTTTACAACTTTATAGGAAGAGTTTGTTTACATTTAAGCATAGATGTACATTGTATATATACTATGCTTACCACGGTTATCGAAAGCAGATTTTTAGAACTACAAGTCTTTAAACATGCAGCAGTAGTACCTGGGGACTTACATGGAAAGTCTAAGACTGTATGGTTTGGTTTGTTTTGAATTTCGCGCAAAGCTACACGAGGGTTATTTGATCTAGCCGTCCCTATTTTATCAGTGTAAGGCTAGAGGAAAGATAGCTAGTCATCGCTACCCACCGCCAACTCGTGAGCTACTCTTTTTCCAACGAATAGTGGGATTGACCATCACATTATAGCGCACCAAGACTGAAAGGGCGAGCATGTTTGGTGTGACCGGAATGCGAACCCGTGACCCTCATATTACGTGTCGCATGCCTTAACCTACCTGGTCATGTCGGGCCCACGTTCCTCTAGAAGTGCGTTATACCCTTGAATAACATAATTTTCAGCTAAGCAAAGAAATGAATAAAAAATATTGGTTAAATACCCAAACTGATGATTCAATACGTAACAATCATTATAGATTTTACTTACATTGTGTTATTTTTTATGGTATTATGTTCTATTTGTCAGCTCATTAAAAGGAATCAGATTAACTAATTTACGGGTTATTTTTAGTTCAGGCCTAAAATCGGTAAGCCTACTTTTAGCTCTGGTCCATAACTGATTAACTTACTTTTAGTACTTATCTGTAATCAGTTATCTTACTTTTATTTCTGATATACAATTAGTTAGCTCACTTTTGATTAGAAGTCATCATTAATAGGCACATATTGCCATCAAAGCCAACAATCTATATTTTAGACACTTAACTCATTTAGCTGGTAGTGAAATAAAGTTCGATATTTTTAAATCAAAATGTGTTGTTACATCAGGCATCTTTGTACATATAAATAAAAAACATAATGCCACACATTAAGTATAAGAGAACACTTTGATCCTTTGTATACCAGTAGATGCATGTTCTAGAATGTGTGGATACTCTAATTCTTCAAATATTAGTAAACAAAGCTCAGAATGACACATTTTTAGTATCTGCTAACATTTACATGTTTTTACAGTAGCAAACAAAGCCATATTTTTATATGCTAAACTTTAACTTGTTTTTAAGCCACTAAACAAAGCCACATTATTAATGATTGAGAACATTTTGATTATTTTGTCAGTTATACGAAGACCAGAATTCCACACTTTTAATATGTGTAATAACATGATAAAAAAGATTTGTGTTATTAACGAGATGTGATACCAACAGAACCTCCTTTATAAACAATGTTGATTCTTTAGTTCGATATTTATTGTATTAGTTGCTTATAACTATAAATGTTTTAGTTTTTTGGGTTGTCGTTTTTTGTTCGCAAGACTAAGTGATGATTTCGTTCACCAGCATTCAAAGACTAATTCCAGTTTTAGTTTGTATTAACAAAACAATGAATAAAACCCTTCTGAAAGTTTCAGAATCAAGAAAACTTGTCCATGGAGTTTACAATGTGTGTTGTCGGTGCAGTTACAACACTTGTTACTGTTATCTGAAATGAAAGGTGTTTGGTGATGGTTGCTGTCACTGTGATTTATGGCACTACTTTTATTGATGATGGACAGTGTGTAGAACATTAACAGTTATGTAGTTTACTATTTTCTGGTTTTGGTTTTGCCACTTGTACAAACTGGTGAAGTAAACTGAGGTAGGAAAAGTGAGGGAACAAAGTTTTTTTTTTAGGTCTATTATTTTCTACTTTTTGCTGTGAAATGGATATATTTTGTTATATTACAACAAAGGAAAATGTTAATATTTGATTTCCACTTTGAAAAAATAAATAAATACATTTAACCTAACGCCGTATTTTATAAAACAATATAATGCGTGTGTTTAAATAAAAACACTTAAGTTGAACTTCCGGTATAATATGTGTTTTGGCTTGTGTTAGACAAGTGTTACTTTGAATATTCAATAGGAATCAACGATTGATTCTAATTTCCTGAATGAGCGACACAAGAACTTGTCGTTCGTCACAAATTAACATTCTTGTAATAATACCACAGCAGCATTATGGGAAATATTTTTATTTCTGTCAAAATTTCTTCACACTTTCGCGAATCAACGGAATAGTTTGACCTTAATCTTATCCCAGTCTACAACGCTGGAGTTATCGGTGATAGATGTAAAAAAAAACAAAAGAGCAATTTGCTTGTCACTCGAATGTCTCCACATCTATCCAACCGAGTTCTCTATACATATTTGTACATATTTAGTCTTGTTGAAAATTATTAAATGAATATGACGACGAGACTGGAACAATGATTCGCTTTTCTCTGTAGATTTACATATAAACGAAACTTCGAACCACAGCTACGTTCTAATAAGAAACAAAAAACAACAACAACAAAGAGTTAATATCGATAAGAGGTGAAACAGAATTAAATTGTCAAGGTTTCGACAAAACAACTTTCTGATAACGTATTTTATCTGCTAAGAGCAATTATAGTTCGTTTTTATTTTTGCATTTCTGAGACGTTTGTGACTTAGTTCAGAATATGTTTGAGAGTTTTATTTGAAGATAATACAGCGGACTTAAAGTTTGCTTTTATTTTCAGTACAAATTGACAAGTGTTAATCAAATCAAATTAAGATTCCAACTATGAAAACTGCATAAAAATCCATCTTTTATTTTCTTTCGGTAATGTTTTAAAACTGAATAATATACTGACGTGCTTGAAACGGTAGATAACACATGTTTTTCAATTCATTGATTTTTAATTTTAAAATAAGAATTTAATTTAGATAGTTTAAGATATACAAGTATATGTGTGATTAGAAATGAAAAGTTGAAATAATTTTCAATTTTCAATACTGGAATTCTAAACAGAAAGTAATTTTCAACTTTTTTTTATGGAAATAAATTAAGTTACTTGATTATATTGAAAACTCCTGAGTTAATGGTACTTAAATTCAAATTATCTTAAACAACAGTGTATTATAATGAAAGTGTATATGTAAAGTATTTTAAAATATTCTTAAAATTAGGCTTAAACAACAATTTTACTAAGCCTTTCTTTCAAACTGTTGTAATTTTTTGTTAAAATTTCTGCATAAAAAACAAATATTTTATGGATACACTTATTTACCTATGAAAAGCTTCCCTAACCTCAAAAAAATGCAAAGAAACGCTAAGAATATATCTTTAGTAGTCAAAAAGCCATTATCTCTGTCTAATGGAATGTCTGAAAAACTCATTTTTTGAATTAATCAAGTGAAGATTTTCGGCTATTATTTGAAAGCGGTTTTCGTGTTTTTGAACTTTATTGGATAATGCTCGATTGAATTAAATTAGTTCACGAATGTTTTCAGCAAAGATAAAAATCAATACGAAGATTAAACAAAATAAAAAAAAGCCTTTACAGAAAAAAATAATTCTTATTACAAGTTCCACCTATCTTTAACTATTTGAGACGTAACAAAATAGTTACACGTTTTCAAGTATAATTTCGTCTGGCTGAGATACAGGAAGTATTATTAATTCGCTTGGTAATGAGTTAATACTGGTTCCTGTCGAGTCCACAGTTCCTCAATTAGTCAATAATCATTGTCGTCCTTTCTTCTCGAAAGGAACGCGGTATAATTGACTAAGACAGCACAGTGGAGTTATATGAGTTTGATGTAGATGGCTTGACTAATTAATGACTACAATTTTTTTTATAAATGTACGATGTTTCGACAAGATTATGTCATCTTCAAATAAGATTTACAGAGTTTACAGAGACACATAAATATATATATATATTTACAGTATTGAAACAAAATACGCCAAATAAGAACAGATTGCCTTACAGCCTACTACAGGTGTATTGATTGGTGCGTCAGGGTTTTGGCTCAGGGTGGGGCTGTTTTGTTCAACTGAGATAGTTTTCTTTATTCTGCATTTATTGATGTTGAATTCTTTATTTAAAGTTGCAGTTTTTAGATAGATATACCGTGTTTCTTTTCTTAATTGCAACGGTAGTAGACATGGAAGAGTTTTTATGTTAGGAGAATCTGGTTTCCAATTTTCTTCTGGTTTCTCAGTTGTAGAATTTTGAACAGCTGTTGTATATTATTCTATGAATAACGTTGGCATTATATGATTTTATGTAATTTTTACGTAATAATGATTTTATTTTAGAACCGAGTTTTTGGATAAATTTGAAGTTAGCATGAATTTTATGTTATAAAGTTATAGGAAAACATATATGAACATAAGATTATCAAAGGTTCCAATCAATACTTATATTCGTGTTCTCACTTAAGGTTTCTTTTAACTTCCGTTATTGTATTCGCATTTTATAGTTTTACATCTTTATTAACTGTTGGTAAGATAGATTCTTACTCTCACTTTTAATGCTCATTTTACGTATTTAACTTACTATGTAGTGGATTTTTACCTCCCTTACGAACAATTTGGCAAAACTAATTTAAATATTTTTACTGTGAAAATTAAACCGTCGTTACTTCGTTTTATTTTGGTCCGTCAATTCAAAAGTAGGAAAAGACGTGCGCAAAATTGACACTGTGAGATTTTGAGCCGAATTATGTTTTTAAAATAAACCTTTCTCGTGCTATTTTTTTGTAGAAAAATTTACTTGGATAAAATTCATGCAGTTATTTTCAAAATATGTCATCTTAACCACATAACAGTTGAACATAAGTCTCACAAAGTGTAATTACTTATATAAAATGTTATATTATCGCCAATGATGATAGACGGAGTTCGATAGAAAACGATATCCATTTAAACCACTTTCTGTGGACATGTGCTTTCACATTTACTGGTGCTTGTTGAGAAGGAAAAGAAAAACAATTCAGTTTTACAGTTTGGTGATTGGTTCACTTGTATGTAATTGAACTAATGCTACCTCAAAATTGAAATAATGGAGATTGGATTGATGTTCAGGATTAAGGCTAAAGTGAACCATTTATACTGTTAATTGTGTAATAACTAGATAGAAAGAGTTAAATATATATGGTCCAATCACATAATGAAATATCAATGATGAATCTTTGTTTTAAAGGCACGTAAAACATTTATGTACTGCAAATTTAGTCCTAGTGTCTTAAATTATAGAAATTTAATATAAAACACAACATATCATGTATCCATTAAAAAAACATTTGTAACTAATGCAATGTAAAAGTAAATATCGCTATTCCACATTGAATTATGTACACTTTGTTTGAAAAAAAATTATTCCAGCCCTCTACTGGTACAGCAGTAAGTCTACGGATTTACATTGCTAAAATCAGGGTTTTGATTCCCTTCAGTTTACGCAGCAGATAGTGGCTTTGCTATAACAAAACGACCACACACATACACAAGAATGTCTTCGCCCGGTGGCTTAGTGATATATCTCACGGTAAAATTTGGGTTTCGATAACCGAATAAGCAAACAACGGATAGTCTATTGCGTTGCCTTATGCTTAAAATAAAATAAATAAAAATTTGAAAGAATTTCATTATTAAACCAAAAGTTTCCCTATTTTACATCATGAAAACTAGTTTAAGAAGTGTAGTTTTATATATCACAGGACAGCGTGACTAATGGTTATTGTTAAATATTCAACCTACTAAGTAAGTCAGTTAGTTCATTATGAAGTTCCTGACTGTGATAAGACCTATTTAACGACAAGAAAACTTTATGATCTAAAACTTGAGTAGTGGCATCTAATTAATAAATATCATGAACATCCACACTCTGATCACAATGAATCACTGATTATTTCACAACAAGAATAGAACTTCAAATATCAAAGTCAGTAGTGACGCCTTACACGTGGTACATGAGGTTCCAAAGTGTAATCTCAACAAGTTTGTGGTGTCAGTTCAAACAAAGAACTGATACTTTATATCGGTTTAAAACCCTGAAAGAAGAAAAAGACGATCTTGTAGTAATTACTTTAATTAATCACTGTCAAGAGATAGCTTTTGAACTCATCCACGTGATTAAAGTTGCATTGGTTCGCTGAATACACACACCTGAGTCAAATGAGTTGGTGATTGAAAGATTGTCTCAGAGAACACTTTTTACGCTTCTTTATTGGATAAACTTGGCATTTAGATTAATCAGAGTATAAATTAAAATGCAACAATATCCATTATTTATCAATATATGTATAGATATATATAAAGCTTTTAGAAACAGTATTGTAAAGCAAACAACTTGAAAACGTCTTAGCATTCAATTTTAGGTAAAAGAGAGCGTTAATAACAGCAAATTTCAAAAACGAATTCACATTGCTAAAAACCGGGTCTCGATCCCCGCGGTGGACATAACACATATGGCACTGTGTGTATCTTTGTGTTTAATTCCAAATAACCAAAACGAGCCAGATTATATATTCTAATTGTAATGATACAATTTGAGAACATTTAGTCTAATTGAATCTGCTTCTTGAGAAAAACAAAGATTACTGTTTTTGATTCTTATCGAGAAAATAATTCACTATTGAGATATTGATTATTATATCTAACGCACATTTGGATATTTACTATAGTTTCCCAAGTCTATTATTATCATTTTTTGTATCATTTTAGAATAAATTGTTTTTTCATTGTTATACAATTTGGAATTAGACACTTAAAGTTAAGCGAAAAAGTGTTATTTTTTTCTATTCTTTTAACAATCTGTATTTAAATATCTTAGGGAGAACACAAAATATATATTTTCTAACATCATATGAAACTAATATTACATATAGCCAACTTCTTAGAACTTTCACGCTGCTCGTTTCTTTCTGGTTAAAACAGGAAAACACTATACTTATTGGTGGGCCCGGCATGGCCACATGGTTAGGGCATTCGACTCGTAATCTGAAGGTCGCGTGTTAGAATCCCCGTCACACCAAATATGCTCGCCTCTTCAACCGTAAGAGCATTATAATGTGACCGTGAACTCCATTATTCATTAGTAAAATAGCAACCCAAGAGTTTTGGGTTGGATAGTGATGACTTCCCTCTAATATTACATTGCTAAGTTAGGGACAACTAACGCAGATAGCCTTCGAGTAGCTTTGCGCAAAAATTCAAAACAAACAATACTTATTGGTAGTTCTCCTAGATAAGACGAGAAAATCACTACGAGGCTAATTTTCCAGTGTGCTACTTCACATAACTTTATTTCTATTCTTTTCTCCTGAATATGACAATAAGACACTATAAATCTCATTTGACAGTGATGTCTACTTTATAAACCCTGAAACCGTTTTATTAAAATACGTGCGTGTAGATCAGAGGGTTTATGGTTCGTGTTACGTTACAGAAAACAAAATGTTCTCTTCAGTTTAGGGCTTTAAATAGTTACAATGGTGATGGTCAAACCACACTGTTAAATTATAGTTGACAGTTAGTTCAATTAACCCCATTTCCACTAGTGTGTTGCTACAAAAGTATCTCGCTGATCCCATGAAGCACTGTGTGATCGTTTTCTCGAGACAAACTAAACCTTTTTTAAATTCACAACTGAATTTGATAATTAAGAATTAAACTGACACACCCACAAAAAGTCAATGGAAATCAGCTGTTTTATTATCGTGAGTAACTGATTTTTCTGAAACTTTACATCAGTTGTTTTGCTAAACTATTGATTGAACTCAAAAATACAAAATAAAACAGCGGAAATCTAGTAGTTTGTTTTAAATGGTATTTTTCCCTAATTTACGATGATAGAATATGTAGTTAAATAAAGACTTCAACTTACAGAACTAGCATTTCTTTCGTTGAATGATTTAGTCATAATTTATCTTTAAAATTATGTCAAATAAAAGGAATAAATCTTTTTTTTTTTCCTTTTCTAAAATGTTCACAACAGAACTAATACATGCTGCCTTATCCATCACCGAACAGTTAACGTATGTTACGTTGATGGACTTCATCGAATAACCATTTAACTTTCGAGCTATTTCCAAGGATTTGCACTATTTCCACTACGAAGCTGTCAATTGAAGCTCTTTCTACAATAGTCCTGTTGATTTGCACAATTTACACTCCAGAGCTTCGACAGAACAAGTAAGACATTAATCATTTCCTGAATTTGTCATGAGAGTTGCTGTTTAACGGACGAATAGACACGTGAGGAAAGAAGATCAAATAAAAGTGGTAGAAGCTAGAAATCATGAACTATCATGATCTACTGGGATTAGAGACCAACTCTCTGAATAATGACTCTAGGAAATAGGGTTTGCCAGAGCATGTCATACGTCTTGACCTTAACAGAAGACTTCGCAATGCAATTATAGTAATGAATGAATGTGTACATAAACACATATATACATACTGTATCTGAGAGTTAGAAAATACATATATAGCATCTTGAAACTGACAAACCGTCAAACATCGATTGGATTAGTAATAAAATGGCTTATAGCATTAGCATTAAATTAAAGGAGTATGTAAGGCTGGCTATTGGTGTATATAGAGATACCTTTTACTTCTCTCCCTTTTGTTATTGTATTAAGGATTTCTCAACTAAAATATATTCTTTATGAACTGTAATAAAACTAAAAATGGATCAAACACACTATTCGTTATGTGCTTTAAACATTGTCTGATTTAAACATTTAAACAAAAACAAAATGAAATTATCCTAATGATGACATTTGACGGACATATCAGAAAATTAAATGTAAGTTAACCAGTAGTAACTTAAATACACAAAACAGAGTAGAGTAAAGGAAACACTAAAAATAGTGGATATACATTACTGTATGTCTTAAATAAAGAAACACAACAATACAATTTACACCAGTATAACATGTATTTTCACTGTCATATCGGTTTCAAGAAGTGTATCTGACATCCCTTGGGCTTCAAGAAACATATCTGACATCTCATGAGCTTCAAGAAACATATCTGCTATCCCATGTGTTTGAAGAAGTATATCTGACATCCCGTGGGCTTCAAAAAATTATTTAGTATCCCGCGTGTTTCAAGAAATATATTTGCTGTCCTATGGTTTCCAAGAAATATATGTGGTATCCCGCGTGTTTGAAGAGATATATTTGCTGTCCTATGGTTTCCAAGAAATATATGTGGTATCCCGCGTGTTTGAAGAAAAATATTTGCTGTCCTATGGGTTTCATGAAACATGTCTGGTATCCCTTGTGTTTCAAGAAATATATCTTGTATCCCGTGTGTTTTAAGAAGTATCTCTGATACCTCATGTCATTTTAAGAAACATATCTGGTGTTTTATATGTTTTAAGTATATCTGGTGTTCCACGTGTTTTAAGAAGTATATCTGACACCCCGTGTGTTTTAAGCGATTCTTGCTTTACTGCATTAGCTCTTTTTACACTTGTAACTCACTCAGGGTATAATATTACTATATAACTTAACTGTGATAAGAGGTTTTTCCATATAGTGAAGAGAAAATAAAGAGAGAAACTGAAACCACACATAGACGAGTTCTCTCAGCACACTAGAGAGTTTTATGTGTTTCCGAACAGCTCCCTAAGGAGACATAGGCAAGTCACACCCACAATTATTATGCCTTAGTTCACTAGGGACTTCGTGACCGTTCCTCCTTCCACCCTGATAGCGATAGTCACCAGAAAGTTGCAAACGTCATGGAATTTAGATACATTATATCATGCAAGTATAGTTCTAATCTGAACACGTGCGTGAAAGTAGCAGTCTAAAAATCAAGTGAGAAGTTTGTGTCTGTCCAACACTGATGTTCTACAGATAAAAAAAATAATTAAACCGAACAAAAGTAAACAGATATGAACTTGTAACTGCAATACTTGAATAAATCCGGTGAAAATTGAAAAATGTTTTATTTATATATTCAGTTTTTTGGCAAAATCATTTGAAATCTGTGAAACTAAATTTATTGTTTAGAGAACTAGATATTGCATGACGTGTCAGTATTCAAACAAACCTTACTGATTTTTAGCCATGTTTACAAAATTATGTATTGTACCATACTGCACGAGATATAGGTATAAACTACGTGAATGATCCTTTAGCAATGATCACGAAACTACGTATAATACAAGATGTCGTTATAAAAACCACGTGGCTGATCGTTTAGCAATGGTCATGAAACCACGTATAGTACAAGATGTCGTTATAAAAACAACATGACTGATCTTTTAGCTATGATCACAAAACTACTTAAGATGTCGGTGTAAAAACAATCTTTTTGCCATGGACATGAAACCACTTATTTTACAAATATCGATAAAAAAAACAAAAAAACGTGACTTATCGTTTAACTATCTTTCATATTTATAAAAGCATTATTTGTAAATGTGACATGGAAGTAGATACCTTTAAAAATGTTAATGTTCGTTCTCGTTTTCCAACAGAATTCCATTTCGTTGTGAAGCCTGGTATGTGACATTGATTATTTAATATACCCGGACTGTGAATCCGAAGGTTCGTGACTCTTCAGGCGGTTGCTACCAAAACGCACTCTGTACACTGAAGGAAATAAATGCGTTATAAAAGTGATGCTCAAAAACAACTACAAGATAAAGTAAGCCTGACCCTAGACTTTGCAGTAAGCATTGTTTATTACCTGTCTTCCCTCAAACCTATCGCTCCAGAATCAAAGACGGCTATCTGCACCTTCCTCGTATAGTTCGTCGCGTGAAATCTTCAAAGAAAACATGATGACTGACATAAAAACACAGCAAATTATTTCAAGGCCAAGGAGTTAACAATGATCTTTCCACATGAAAGATTTTATTAAAGTGACTTAACAATGTTATTAAAGTTCTAAGTTGATTACGGAATGAAAGCTGAAAGAACTAATTCTTAATGAGTTGTTGTTTTATTTTTCGTACTGATAATGTGACTTTCATAAAGTGATTTATAACATAATGCTCAGATACATACTCAAGTACTTAATATATATTCTTTCCCGCTGTTCTCATTAAGTGAATTTACTGAAAGTTATGAAATTACTAAATTACGTACTTTGCTATTTTCTCATTAACGTGAGAAATGACTGCTAAAATTACTCACCTTTTTATAGAGGAAACTAAATTAAATGACGCTTGGAAAACGTCACTTTCTGAAAAGAATTTTTAATCATAGAGCATTGAAGGCTAGAGTGTATTTAAGTTAGGTCTGTCTTATTAATGTTGATGTCATTTTGTCGATAACACAAAATTTAATTCTACTGACAAGCACATTTCGGTATATAACATAGCAGTAGTGTTGCTGGCCTTTGTATTTTGATATATTGTCTATCATACAGCAGTTACATTAGCGATCAGTACGTTTTGATATATTATCAGTAACATAGCAGTAACTATAGTGACCAGTACATTTTGATACTGTCTCTGTTACTAGGCAGTAAAGTTGGCGACCGTTATATTCTGACATATTGTTTGAAACACATGAGCAGCTTTAGGGACCAGTATATTTGAACTTAGTACCTTCAACACAGTAGTGGCTTTCTTAGCTAGTATATATTATATATACTAAAGCAGTTAGTCCTTATGTCCAATCCAATTAGTTTCTTGTCTCTCATACAAACCTTAGTTCTCGAGAAGAGTAAATTTTAATATACTGCCCTTAATTCAGCAGGTTACCTTTGGTGGCAATATATTTCTATATTGTGTCTCAACAGTTATATATTTAACAGTTGTTAAATCTAGTAACCAATACAATTAATAACGAGCTCCTATACAGTGTTATATCGTTACAATATCTCGTTTTCACAAATTAATCTTCTCTGTCTTGAAGTTATATAAGTAAAGCGTTACATGTCAGCAACATATTGTTGGCAATTGAACAAATAAAGCGTTACACAACAACAATATACGGTTTAAAGTTGAACAAATTAAATGTTACATAAAAACAATAAACAGTTTAGAGTTGAACAAATAAAGTGTTAAACAACAACAATATACAGTTTAAAGTTTTATAAAATAAAGTGTTACATAACAACAATATACAGTTTAAAGCTGAACAAATAAAGTGTTACATAACAACAATATACAGTTTAAAGCTGAACAAATAAAGTGTTACATAACAACAATATATAGTTTAAAGCTGAACAAATAAAGTGTTACATAAGAGTTGTGTATGCAAAGAAATTTGTTTGGTAAGCAACAACCATCTTTACAAGTGTTGTATAAGTAAAGAAATTTACTTGGTAAAATATCTTACCACAAACACTGAAACATGTCAACATGGACACTATCGTGCAAGAAATTTATGAAGACTTAAGATGAATACCAAACATTTATGAAATGTTAAACTTCTACAATACTTACATTTAGAGCTTACTATCATTAGTACTCGAACAGGTTCCAATCACTCACAGTAAATACCCTTATTTAGACATGATTTGCTTCCAAAACAAATTTTATATGTTCCTTAAGTTTATGTTGACAGATATCTTGGAATTTATGTTATTTACGAAGGTTTATATAGAGTGTTACAATGAAACAAAAGGCTTAAGAAAACAAGTATAGTATATACTTTCGTTAATTAGCCTCTTATCTATGGTCTGATAAAATATGTATAAGCCAGTTTGTCCGACAGTTTTTGTTTTCATAATCACCAAAATTCTGGAGAATGTGTTAACAATTTTACCAGATGATAAAAAGTTTGTTTTTAATAGATACAGAGGAATAAAAAAAAATACACAGTAATGTTTTTACTTCATTATTGATAGAATTACTTATGTTAAAAAAATAGGTGGTAGAACTAAAACACCAATTTGCTACAGGTCATTAGCCATTTCGCCGCACGTGGCGAATGGCAACCGTCTTAAACGATGTATTTAAATCGCTTGGATAATTGTGTTTAAACCAACAGTTATATAGGAAGGAAAGACAGATGAGCTTGTTTATATACCACACAATTACTTTATTATAAATTACAAAAATAATTGATTTAGTAATTTATTTTTCTAGATTTCCCCAAATTTTACCTTGCTACATAATGTCTTTCCTATAAATAAAAAATGTCATTTATTTCAATTAACTTTTCACTTACACAGTTTAACTTTTCTGCTAATGTTTCTCCACAAACTTAGAGAACCGTTTACCAAGCAACAAATTCTAAATACTTTCGTGTTTGGACTAACTTTCCTAAAGGCAACAAGCCAGAAGGAGCGTTTTTCCGATAAAAATTCTATAGCTTGCCAATTCACAAATACGGTAACCATGACAATTCGTGACATAGACAATTAACACTAGATTATTTGAATATACAATTTGAAACACTCAAAATAAGGGTGGACCCGAAACATATGAGTATTAAAATAAGGACCCCAGAGTCAATCTATAATTATCGAATTATTAAAATATACTCAGCCTATATCGTGCTAAGATAACGTGTTTAGAAACTAAATAAACTCATTGGGTGTACTTTAGTGTACGTTTTATTCGGGTAACACGCACTGGAAAGAATACTTCATCGTCAAATAACAAATTCTGGAATCCATCGATTTTCTTACACTGTGTGAAGAAGCTGTAATTAACATCTTTGTTTTCAAACTGTTTTGAATCTTTTCTTTTTTATCAAAGTACGTTTAGGTAGAATAAACCCTCCTTTAAAAAACGTAAATTCTGCCACTTAAAAAAAGAAACCACTAAAAAAACAACGTAGCATAGTTTCTACTCTGTCTTTCTAAACCCGTGATTATTCACACATTCTGGGTCAAGATGCAAGAAATTAGCATTATGAAATTTCTTATTCTCTCAGGAAAAAACAACACAGACATAATTATCAGAAGAAATAAAGGAGAGAAAAAATATATAACGCACGAAGAAGCAAGCCTAGTCTATTTCTTATCACGCTCACATCAACTGAACCAAAAGATTTCAAGATGTGTGTGAAAAGTATACAAGTATAGATCGAAAGCAACAGAGTGAGAGAAAGAAATCAGATGAAATGATTATATAAGAAATCAAATAAATCTTATATTTTATTATACGGTTAACGTATATATTCACTGGGTTGAGGAAGACTTAAGACTTTTGTTATTTTTTATCTTTTTTCAAACGTACAAGGCTAGCTCGGGTGTTGACCACACACAAGTTTGAATCCTTTTTCAGTGACACAATATCTACAGGTTTCTCAAACCAAGCGAAAAAAGGGGAGTGGTGTCAGTATTGGAACGTGCTAGACGTGGGCGTGGTTATGAGGAACGAAGCACAGGACGAGAAATATTCTAGTGCTTAGCTGAAAAGCACGATTTTCTTTCCGTGTTTCAATTACTTTGTGCTTGGTATTTATGTCTGAGGAATTACATAGCCTTAGTAATAAGGCAAAAATGCGTTATTCGACAGTCATTAATCATGAAAGTTGTATATCGCTTTACGTGTAAATGTTAAGTACAATATATGTTATACAACAACACCAGGTGATTAACTTCGTCACATTAACTAATTGATAAAGCTCATAACACCTTCTTTAAAAAGTCCCAAAATATTTTTATTCAACACCCGACCCTCCTTCCGCTCTCCCAGTAGTACAGCGCAATTTCAACAAACTTACAACGCTGAGAACAGAATTTCGATGCCCGTTGAGAACGGAGTCAAGATAGCTCATTGCGTAGCTTTGTGTTTAATCTCAAAACAAACAGGCTTGCCATGACCAGTTGGTCAGGGCGCTCGACTCATAATCTGAAGGCCGTGGGTTTAAATCCCAGTCACTCCAAATATGCCCGCCGTTTCAGCCGTTATATGTTATATGTGTCAATCCCACTGTAGCTCAAGAGTTGGCGGTGGGCGGTGGTGATTAGCTGCTTACCCTCTAGTCTTACACTGCTAAATTAGGGACGGCTATATCACATAGCCCTCGTGTAGTTTTGCGCGAAATTAAAAATCAAAGAAGCAAAACTTTACAAACTGATACCCAGAATCTGGATAAGATACGCGTAGTTTATCTATCTACTTATCTATCTTTGCTCTATAAAACCGTAAAACAAAGGAGAAGCCTCATCGGTCACCACAAAGTGGTTGAATAATACTTCTGTCTCATCGTGCACGTAACATGTTATGTTACCATATTCAAGTTTTGCAAAGTGTATAGTTTATATCCAGTTTGAAGCTGGTGGTTATATTCCAAAACAGTATTTAAAGAAATAATGTTGTGATTTAATACATTAATGTATTCCTTTTTTTAGGACTATTTAAACTAAACTTTAGATAAGAGAATCAAATATCAAATGAAGTTTTTGTAAGAGCCGTAAAAGTAAGATATTTAGAGCTTCGCCAAATCGTTCGTGAAATGTTGCTTTATTTCAAATTGTCCTTAATTTTTACCATAGGATGTTAGGATCTTTGATTTTTCAACGTTTCCAAGAGTTGTTTATCGTTTTTACAGACGGTAGAGATGTTTCTTCCTCTTCTTTTATTCTGCTGTCAACCTTTTCCTTCCTCTGTGTCATTATGGTTCAGAAAGACCGTATTCTTTCTGTTCCATAAAGCTTTTGAATAGCAAAGAAATCTTAACATCAAAGTGGTTGTGAATAAAACCTGCGGGAGAGATTGGCTATAAAACGATCCACTATCAAAGATAGATTGTTAGTTTGATATATATGTTCCTGACATATTCTTTTGGCTCGTGTGGTGTTTTAAAAAGATGCATTCGTTTCAGTTTTTGTAACAAAACGGTAAAATATATATATATTTACCTACATAAATAAGCAATGTACGATTTTCGTTTTCCTTGCTAATTTTTGGTCTGAATAAATACGTCATAACTAATGGCGTAATATGTTATATGTTATTCGAAATAATATGTTAAAGCCTTAAGCCGTGTAGTAACAACATCAATTTTTTTTTCTGGCAAAAACGACCAGTTTAAAGCTCATGAAGAAACTCATTTAAATGGTTACACGCCATTTGTAGACATATTTTTCAATGACAAGCTATTTTAAGCAATAAAAGAAACTGAAAATGAATAATTCGTGACCAACCAGTAAAGTTGTCTCTCACTCATCGGTGAACATATAGTACAAAAAACAACTGTATGAAATATAGTATTTGCATTTCTTGCGGCCCGGCATGGCCAGGTGGTTAAGGCACTCGACTCATAACCCGAGGGTCGTGGGTTCAAATCCCCGTTACCCCAAACGTGCTCGCTTTCTCAGCCTTGGGGGCGTTATAATGTGACGGTCAACCCCACTATTTGTTGGTTAAAGAGTAGCCCAAGAGTTGGTGGTGGGTGGTAGTGACTAGCTGCCTTTCCTTCCAGCCTTATTTTGCTAAATTAGGGACGCTAGCGCAGATGACCCTCATGTAGCTTTGAGCGAAATTCGAAACAAACAAAGCATTCTTGCGAGTATAAACAGTAAATATTTTGCAGTTTGTATTTTGAAAGTGGTAACAATAGTGTGCAAAACATCTCTTAAAACATTAAATAAAACAATCTATATTAACTGTATTTTTAGACGTTAAAAAGTCTTTGATTTATAAACGGTATACTTTTATAGCAAGTAGTGTGAAAATGACGTGGGATAATAAATAACAGCATGAATACTCGGAATTGCTAGGAATTTGTTGCCTTCTTACTGTTTAGTGTAAATATTAATGACGTAATGAACAGTGTACGTGTTTTGCTGATGACGCGTAAATTACAAGAAATGATGCCTTTCGATTAAATATATATTGAATGAACTCAAACAAACTCTGCATAAATATTAAATATCTATACACGTGCAGTATGGTTATATTTCATCTAGAATTTTTAAATATTAAACGAAAAAATTAAAGGTGAAGTTATCACAAAGTTGGAAAACAAAATTTCATGCATTAGTGAATAAAAGCTACATGTGATATTCCCCTATTGCATTGCTGGGAACTAATATTACATGTACTTATCATGTTATGATTAAAATACGCCGTTCCAAAGAAGAATATTCCTCGTTTTGTCTCGCATTATTTTCATCATCTGGAGTTGAATAACGCACGTGAGTTTCCCATAAAGCGATTATTAGTATGTCAAATATAAGCTACGTATCTAATGGTTTACTCTCAGTATTTTTCTACAATTGTATCTTTTCTGTAAACAAATTGATATTTATATGTTCTGTGAAACAACATCAAATGCCTTTTACGAGAATAGATACGACAACTGAATGAAAACAAAATATTCAAAAATAGAGAGAATTGCCAACTCAAATGAAATCAGTTATAAACACACGTGCTCTTAAACAATAAGCGAAACACCATCTACTTAATGAATATTAATGAATAAGTGAAATATTGAATTTCATCGTATTTACAACCATAATTTCTGTTGAGTGTGTGAGTATCTTATTGCGTTCTAAGAGGACTCTAGAGGAAACTAGTGTCTCCAGACAATATATTGTAGGGGAAACTAGTAAGTGTTCAGTCACTATGTTGTAAAATGAATAATAAGCTTCCTGTAAACATGATCTGAAGGAATTGTAGTGAAAATTGGTAAGCTTTCCATAAACGTGTTCTAATGTGGACTTAAGCTTTATTGTTGTTGTTTGCTGATAAGCACGAAGCTAGTCTGAGAAATCTTTGTGCTCTGCCCAACCCCATGGGTATCAAACCCGATTTCTAGTAGCTTAAATTCACAGTTATACAGCTATGTTCACTGGGAGGCTTAAGATTTATTGTAAATTACATTATACGGTATTGAGTATTTATCTGTTTTTATACATAAAAAATTGTAGAGGAAATTAATACGTTTTTATAAACACATTCTAATGGAATTGCAGAGGAAATTAACGACTTTCCAACAAACATATTGTGAAGGACTGTACGGGGACTTAGTGGTTTTCTTGTGAATATGTTCTGAAGAGACTGAAGAAGGAATTAAAAAATTTCAATGCAACATGTTGTGATCTAGCTGTGGAAGTAATCACCGAGTTTCAGATGCACGTGTTTGTAAAGTTTTGACTGGCAACAAATATGTTAATATACCTACAAAACTTTACTTTTTTAATGTATATATGTATTTATTAAAATTAAAATTTAATATTTCATTTTTGAAATCGTATAGTGTTAATAAAGTCTTTCACCTGAGTGTTTTACTTTAATTTTAATATACATGGAGGTTAGTCCAGGATCACCTTTTCAATTTTAAAGTTTAATAATTAATCAACAAAAGAAACACAACCGCACTGCTTTCATGTTTTGTAGCCGAACTCAAATAGTTTTCATTGACATGCCAGTTATGGCTCTCAGCATGTCTAACATAATCGATTTCAATCTGCGTTCACTGCAACATGTTCACAGTTACAGTGGCGATGTTGTCCGTTCTTCTGACCTTGAGTTCCGTGGTGTTTGCTATAGGTGTGCGAAACACAGTATCCTTAACATACCCCACAGTTCTCTTCTGTACTGACGTTACTAATTACGCTGCACCCGCAGTTCGACACGTTGAACCTTTTCTTACACTGTTACCCATTTTAATACTACTTACTAAAGAGACAAGAACGCACAAAAAACATGACCATTAAAACTAATAGAGTTTGGCTACAAAATGTTGAAAACTACACGAATGTGTGTTTTTAATATATTAAATTTATCAAATAGGTGAGGAAATTTTGGACTACTCTGTATATTTAATGCTTTTTTATTATCATCATGTCGTCACTATATTTAGAGATATCTTAATACATAACTAAGATCATGTCCTCACTATATTTAGAGATATCTTAATACATAACTAAGATCATGTCCTCACTATATTTAGAGATATCTTAATACATAACTAAGATCATGTCCTCACTATATTTAGAGATATCTTAATACACAACTAAGCAACAATGATTTTCACATTTAATTGTTTGTTTTGTTTTTTTGAATTTCGCTCAAAGTTGCACGAGGGCTATCTGCGCTAGCCGTCCCTAATTTAGTATTGTAAGACGAGAGATAGACATCACCACCCACAGCCAACTCTTGGGTTACTCTTTTACCAAAGAATAGTTGGATTGACCGTCACATTATAACTCCCTCACGGCTGAAAGGAGGGAGCATGTTGGATGTGACGGGGTTCGAACCCGCGACTCTCATATTACGAGTCGAACACCTTAACTCACCTGGCCATGCCAGGCCATTGACATTTAATTTAATATTTTTGTTTCTAATTAATCACTGCATTTATTAAATGTATAATTTCAAAAGGTGTTTTATTCTCCACTTACACTAAGCAGTTTTATATCGTACAGAACTTTAATATTCCGTGTAAGTTATATTCTGTTGGTTTATTACAGCAATTTATTACATGTATATTAATCAAACTTTACATCTCAATGAAATCCCTCCATTAGAGATTAAAGCTAGTCGTCAATTTCAATTAAGTGAATGTCAGTTACTGTTAAGCCTTCTCTGGATATCTTCTTCTGAGTCTAAATTTGCCACTTAATCTCGTTAATGGAATTCATCGGTGAAGCAGAGAGACGTAACAGGGCATAACGGTCAGCTACTTTTTCTCTTACCAAGGAAGACGTTTCTCAAAACCAGAAACATTTCCAATTTAAAGAAGCTCAGAGAGTGAGAAAATATTAACTTATATCCCCTATACTTGCCCGAGAAAATAAAAGCACTTGGTTTCCAAAATTACGTAACCATACCGAAGTTTTAGTAAAATTTCATTATTTTATATAATAAAGAAAATAATTCATGAATACGATTAAAATGAAAAACAAGCAAATCATGTTAAAAGTGGTTTTATCACTGTAAGTTATCCTGCTAAAAGTAGTGGAAGTCAAATAATAGTTGCTGACTTAAATATCACTAATCCACATATTCCTTAAATTACACAGATTTTGTTGTTCGTTATATTACAAGAGTCTATATGTCTCCTACATTACACGATCATCATGTGTACTTGCACGTTCATTACAAGCTTGACTCACAACTTGAGGGTTGTGCGTTCGAATTCCTGTTTCACCAAACAGGGTCGTCCCTTCAGCTCGGAGAGTTACAATGTTACAGTCAATCCCAATATTTGTTGGTAGAAGAGTAGCTCAAGAGATGTCTGCCTTTCCTCTAATCAGTCATTGTTATATTAAGGATGACAAGTGCAGATAGTTCTCGCGTAGTTTTGCGCGAAATTCAAACCAAATCATTACATAATATACATGTCTTATATTACGGCTCTACACGTCTCTTACATTATATGAATCTATACATCTTCTACGTTACACGGATATATATCTTCTTCTCCAAACAAATCTTGTATATTACATGGTGTAAAATCTTCTGCATTACACGAACGTACACGTTTCCTACACAAAACGTATCTAAACTTTTCCTATGTGACACAAGTATACATGTTTTCTGCATTATACGTATCTCTACGCTTCCTACATTATAAAGCACTGCATGCATGTTTTATACACTACACAGTTTTACGTGGCTTCTAAGTGACATCACGTAAAAATGACCAGTAGTGCTCTTAATAAGCCAAACCCTGAGCTTGTGGGTTTAAATAACTGTAGGAAACTGTTGAAACTCTGGGGACAAGGGAACATTCCAGTTCGCTCATATGTAGCGTGAAATGGGCTACGAAAGCTAAAAGTTTAATTATTAAATTTTATGAGTGTTTCCATAAAGTTCAAACACACCGATTTTCTGGTAAATAAAACCGGGGATCACAAACAGGTTTGCGCTATTTATTTCCTGAACTATAGTTTTAAACATCACAAAAATTGATGACAATGTATCATCTCTACTAAGTTGGTTGATATGGTTTACATACGTGTGTCTGGTTGTGTTTCACATTCACTGGTGTCCTTTCCCTGTTAATCTGTGGTTGTTCTTGTTTTACTTCTAATTTGAAGAAAATGTGGAGTTTAATATAACAACAGCAAAATATTCTCTCTTAAGTATAAATTGTTACTTCCTACGTAACTATTAAACACTGGGCTTAAGTAAGCTAACAACATAACTAAAACAAAAAATGACAATGACATTACTAGAGAGAACGAGTAGAATCAAATAACATTAACGTTAAGTCGAAAGTTATTATTGTGGAGCAGTCTGTAAAACGTTGAATGACGATCCTACAACTATGTACAATACATGTTAAACGAATTACAACTTATACTCATTAGAACACATTTTTAAAATAATGTTTCCACTTAATAAGTTAAAAATATCGAGTTTTATAAAAAATTTACAGAATATTTCAAGATCAGTGTATTGAATCTATTGAGGTATCGTAATATGCTTAATACGCTCACATGACTTTCATAATCCTTAATACGTTCACACCTTTGTCAGAATCCTTAATACGTGTCTTTATACTTGTATGCATAAATTCATGTGAATAGAATCGTACGAGAAAAAAACAAATGATCTAAACAATATGAAATATTGTGTAAATTAAAAGCTGCAATTCCAAATTAGCACTGCTATATCCTAGCAAATTAAACATGTTTGTCTTTTCAGCATGTTTATAAAACATTCCTAGAAGTGTGCTCATAATTTCTTGTTTTTTATTTAACATGCCTGTTAATTAATTATGTATATATTGATCAAGTTAGAAGAACACGTACTTCAAAGTTTTTATTTCTTCCGAATAACTGCTGCCGGTTAATTCAGACAAGCTAAAATTAACAATTTAGGCTTGGCAGTATAAATTCAATCATTTAAAATAACAACTATTATTTAGTTCAAAGAGGTTTGGTTTTGTTTTCGAGTTCGTTTTAAAATAATCTCAAATAACTTTAACATTTTTTGTAATTCATATTTTACTTAAGGTCTAACGTAAAAAATAGGCGACATCGATGTTTGTCTAAAGCACTAACTTCTCAACTCCTTTGGGCCGCCAAAGAGGAGAGAGAATCTACTGGGAGCGGAATAGTGGCACAACTTTGACTTCTGTCTGGGACGCTATTTAAGCTATTACAGGCTATGTTTTACAACTATAATATTCGCTTGATTCCTTCTGTATGGCTTTCATAATTCTAAATAATATCTTTTCTGTTTATTCGAGGAAATTGATGTTCGAATTTCTGCTATGAGTATTGATATTGTTATAACTGAAATATGGTTATAAATGTTGTAAATTTCAATGAGGCACGAGCAAATGATTTTGTTTAAAAATTACCTCACTATATCTTGTAATCTTTGGTAATTTAGAAGTCGCTCTTATCCATTAGCTCTTGACTCCTCACGAAACGCTCACTTTAAGGTCTGTACAGTGTTGTAGGATCTCAATAAGTTAGGCTTGAGACAATAGCCTTACATTAAAAGTTTAGAGCCGAGTAGAGTGTAAAAGCATCACGATGTAACACAGTTTTCAAATATTGGTTCATTTGCTGTCGTTCGTAATTCGCCATGTATTCAATCCCAGTGTTCACATATCACGTGGTTTCCTTTACCGCGAGACCTGCCTGATCAATGGAACAGTGCTAATATCGAACGTTAGTGAGTGCATTTTGATGTCTGCTGAAGTAATCAATTAAGTTTGCAGATTTTGCTATTTACTTTCACACTCAAACTTAGAGTAAAGACGAACGAGAGAGCATGTCTATCTGTCTACTGCATAAGAAAACAGTAGAAGTAAATGTTATTATCTGGATTTTATCTTCAGCTTTCTTCGACGTCTGTATTCCCTCTGAACTCGCAAAAATAACGAAACCCACAACTTTAAATTTTGAATCAGTAAAATATAATATTTAGTTCTCTCTGACTAGCCTTTAACAACATTCTGTTTCAAGTTACATTACATGAAAAATGAGAGCATAAAAAAATGGAGAAAGATACAATGAAGCAACAGACCTACCAAGACAATCAATACTACGTGATTAACGTCGGCTCTTCTGGTAAACCGTGTTTCAGTTTGAAGCATCAACAGAAAACATAATTTTATATAGCAATGAATAAAGATTACTCGTTAACGGCGTGTCGCTTTCAGAGAAAAAAACAACCTAATTTATTATTGGTTTTTGTCTATTTCAGTTACATAATATAAAAATCATGAAATGTTTGACATTCATATTGGTTGTTCTGGTGAAGTTAGCGGCTGTACTTCCAAGGCGGAAATAAATTTCTGTTTTTGCTTTAGTTTGTGATGAAAATTGGCTGTGGCGTAAAGTGACATGAATAAAAAGTAAAAGGTATGGAACATTATGCTGATAATATATTGTAAGAATTTTAAAATTTTCCTGGATGTAATGTTTGTCATTTCATTAATTTTTAAACCGAAAATATTTTTATATTCGTAATTTCTGTATTAGAATACCTTCCCTGGACTGTCTTAATATACGACTGAATAATAGATTGAGTCCGATGATTAATTTGTTTTATTTAATACCACTGAACTATGAAGTGTAAATTAAATTAATAGTGTTCAACATAGGGACGAGGGAAGTGTTTTTATTTCTGTCTATACGTATGCCAACGATTTTGCAAAAGAAGCCTATGTTTCACAGTCTGGACACTACAACCACGAAGGCTGCTATCAACTCTTAAACATTAGATATTAATATATTAACATAGAAAGACCTTTTGGTCCTGAGATGGTCAGGTGGTTTGGGGCTCTTAACTCGCAATTTAAGGTTCGCGGGTTCGGATCTTCATCCCCCCAAAGCATGATCACCTTTTCAGCTGTAAAATCGTTACAATGTGACGATGATGACCAGCTGCCTTCCCTGTAGTTTTACACTGCTAAATTAGGTATGGCTGACGCAGATAGCCCTCGCCTAGCTTTGCACTAAATTCAAAATAAACAAATCTTTTAATTAAAGAAGCTATGAAAAATCACAAATTTGTCTGTGATGGAAGTAGAATGTATCGGGATAAATTCATCTGAGAAATAGTGGTATGTCTGCGGGCATACCCCTCTAAAAACAGGGTTTTAAAACCCGTGATGGCAAAATTTTAGCTTTGTACTTAACTGTAAATAAACAAACAAATTTCAGAAAAGTATTTCTTTCAAAGTTATGGACGCTTTCACAGTCAAACCCTGTATTAATAATCAACGATTTGTCTTTCTTATAGACAGCCTATGTTAATCTATCAGTGCGAAGGTGTCTGTTTACTAAAATGTAAGTCTAATAAACTACATAAATAAACAAATGATGAGCCTGGCATGGCCTAGCGCGTTAAGGCGTGAGCTTTGTAATCTGAGGGTCGCGGGTTCACGCACGAGTCGCGCCAAACATGCTCGCCCTCCCAGCCGTGGGGCGTTGTAATGTGACGGTCAATCCCAGTTTTCGTTGGTAAAAGAGTATCCCAAGAGTTAGCGGTGGGTGGTGATGACTAGCTGCCTTCCCTCTAGTCTTACACTACTAAATTAGGGACGGCTAGCACAGATAGCCCTCGAGTGGCTTTGTGCAAAATTCCAAAACAATGCAATACCAAACAAATGAAATAGTTTGTGTGACGTCAGAATAAACTGAGAGATAGAGGCGCTACCTACAGAGATACATAGTTTCTGCATCCAGTTTGTGTGTGTGAGGTAACAATGACTTACAAAAAACATAAATTTTTAAAACAAAAAATTAAAGAATGAAGTGTTTGTCCGTAGTTGTTCACTAAGAAACATAAAGTATCATTTATCAAACAATCAATACACAATGATGAATAAGATATATTTGTTTTAATTGAAGTTAACTTTAATTTATCTTTGTAACAGAATAGTGGCTTTATATACTTTTGCATCTCATGTATTTCTTTAAACAAATACACGATACTGTTTTTGAATTTCGCGCAAAGCCACTCGTAGACTATCTGCCCTAGCCGTCCCTATTTTAGCAGTGTAAGAGTAGAGGGAAGGCAGCTAGTCATCACAACCCACCACCAACTCTTGGGCTACTCTTTTACTAACGAATAGTGGGATTAACCGTCACATTAAGGGGCCCCATGGCTGGAATGGCAAAAACCTAGAGGAAAGACAGCTAGTCATCGCCATCCACCGCCAACTTTTGGACTACTCTTTTACAAGTGAATAATGGGATTGACCGTCACATTATAATGCCCCCACGGCCTGAAAAAGAAATCATGCTTGGTGCGACGGAGATTCGAACTCGTGACTCTCAGATTACGAGCGCCTTAACCACATGATAATGCAGGGCCTGAAGTGAGAGTTAGTGAAGAATGTTTCACAAGGGAGCGTCGTGCCTCTACAGCTCCCACAATTGTGAGATGGAGCCAAAAGGGGGCATGGTGAACTTTAAAATTGCCACCAACAAGGGAGGGGCATACAAATTGGATTTGTTTGAAGTAAAAAGCAGCTGCACAGTTCTGTTTGATGAATGATATCAATCAACCAGAATCGGGATTAAAATTATAGGGAAGTGAATGTAGGAGGCCAAATTATTTTTTATGGGTGCGAGTGTGTAGGATCAACTTCTGTAGTTATCCCATTGGTTATGGTCGAAAATTTTCTAGAAACTTCATGCAGATTTATAATTCATTTAAACAGTTATATACATATGTTTTTCTACTACTCGTTAAAAGCTACATATTTCTTACACAGTATCTATTCTTTATAAAATGATATTGTAACTTATCGAACATCTGAAAACACTCTTTACGTAGTCTAAAACCGTAAGCACTTCTCACGATCTGCCTTTTCCGTAAAGAAGTTTTATTGTTTACGTGTGTTTATTAAATTTTATCAAACAATTTATTATATTTCTTTTTGTTCTGGTTCTGACGGGCTCTAAATGATTTTTTTATGAGATGAGAATGGTCCAGCTGACTTCGCTAATTTTTTCGCTTAATCTTTTTTTTTATCTTCAATTTTTCCTTTCTTCTGAGAATGATTTGCCCCAAAATACGAGGACTATAAAATTGAAAAATTCAGCAGTTTTCAATTAATTTTGAGAGACAAGAATTAGTAGAAGTATTAATAATGTTTCTATATCACATTTCGTGCATAGTGACGTACATTGTGAGTGTGATTTTGTGCATAACTATACACATATATCTATATAAAAGCAATTGCTTAGGGCAACATTTAGTACAAACTTATGAGGACATTGTTCTACACTTATATCCGTGATTTTGTAATAACTGACTAATAGCAGATATGAAACATCATATATAGTCTCTGTGTATGAGTGTTTCTTATAGCAAAGCCATATCGTGCTATCTGCTGCGTCCAGAGAGGAGAATCTAACTCCTAATTTTAGCGTTGTAAGTTCGTAGAATTATTCAAAGGGGGACTCTTATACAAAAATATTTAACGATTAAAAATTGCCACCAGTGTTTCAGTGGTATATCCGCGTCCTTACAACACTATAAACCAAGTTTTGACACCCCTAGTGGGCAGGGCACTAACAACTCATTGTGAAGCTTTGTGCCTAATTTCAAACGAACAATGAATAAAAGTGTTAAAGAATGTTTTAGTTTTTTGCTAAGGATGAACATTTATTATTCATGATATGTATGACGTTTATTAGAGGGTAATGTTGTTTGTAGCGATTCTGTGCTCTGAATAAATCAGACTCTTTTATAAAATTAGCATTACCAGATTTGTAGAATTAAGAAATTCTGAGACTTCTTCCTCACAGAATAACAATCTAACAGTTTAAATCATAATGATGTACTTTTTACCATTTCCTAAAGTAATCTTGTGTATATTATATCTCATTTTAAAGATATGGACAAAACATATTGTTAAAAGCTTAAGTAGTTATGAAAATAAATAACAAATTTTTTTTACTGTTGTCTTGAACTTACTTAAAATAAAATAAAAACTTTCACTAAGTTGTATTTTGAACTTACTAAAAATATGCTGTTTCGTCTTTTTTTTAGTTTTTTCGCGGAACATGGTATGTTCAGGTGAATAGGGTACTTGGCTCTCAATACGCGACTCATGGATACGACACCCATTACCAAACATGCTGGGTCTTTAAGCTGAGGAACATAATAATGTTATCGTGAACGCCATATTTTAAAGGTAAAGAGAACAACAACAAAAAAAAAACAGACGGCACGTTGGTTGGTTGCGCTCTTTCTAGCTTGTTACCTCTAAATTAGGGAACAATTAACACGAATTAGTTCTGCGCGAAACTCATTAAAAAACAAAACTTTTCGTGGTTGAGCGGCATCTATATCTCAGTTCTTGTAGTTGCCCGATGTTATGTTAGGAAAATGGTGTCCTGTGTAATTCGTGTTTAACAGGTAATTCTCCAAGCAAAGTTTGGAGGGATTGTGTACTGTGGGAGACCGTTATACTGATCTCATATTGGGGTCCAAGAAAACCGGAACAATTTAATATTTTTACTGCTTTTGAACAAAACCAAAAAATGAAGCTAAAACTGAGAGAATTTCAGTTTTGCTGACACATCAGGTAACACTACGCGTCTAACAGATATATTTGAATAACTAGGAGCTTTTCGGTTTTTTATACGTTCGTAGGTTGATTTGAAATTTTCTATTAATAGCACCTACCGCATTATTAAACTATAAATTCTTCTACCAATAGCAACCACTGTATCATTAAACTCTGAATTCTTCTATCAATAAGATCAACTGTATCATTAAACAGTAATTATACACCAAATCTACTGAAAATCGATGTAGAGAACCAGCATCAGTTTTCATCTGAGGATATCACAATTTTTTCTAGAAATCTATCATTCTCATCATAAAAATTGTATTTTAATTCTACGTTATTGGGAAAAATAATCTCTCATCCGTGATACAAAAGCATAACTAAATAAGAAATACACCTCGAAAATAAAATATCTGTATATATATATATAAGCAGTTTTAGAGCGATTATACACACACACAAAGATGAATAAGTAATCCACTGAGCCCAAACTCAATATATACAGACATAATTATGTGCACACTCACGCCTATACGTTTTGAAAGGAAATTTCTTGTCTGAATAACTGAAAATGTTGAGAGAAAAATATAAAACTTTATCATTCTGAAACATTGTACCTCCCTAGCACTATATATAGACATTGGTAAACAGTGCCATCTGTAGGAATGTTGAAGTTACAAATATTATAAATAAAAATAAAAAGACAGTTTTTAATATGCCTGTAAAGACAATTAGGAGTTATGAAATGTAACTTAAAAATCATATCGCATAATATTGTTTAACAGTGTGTGCATCTGTTCTAAATGTAATGATTTAGTTCGAAAATCTGTTTTCATGTGCTTGTGTGTTCGGGAAGCTAATTATTTTTAAACTCTGTGAAAAAGATGTTAAATAAAAACCTTCGTTAGGTATTTTGTCTGAATATTAAGACCAATACATACGAAATGTGTTGAATGGTATTAAAATCATTATTCATATCATGTGTTAAATGAATATACGATAACAGTACCTGTAAAACCTCACGAATGAATATTAAAAACTATCTTTGATAGGCATATTTTATCAGTATTAAAAACAACTTTTGTAAGGTCTGTTAGTAAGCATATACATGTATAAACGTTAACATCTGTACGGCCTTATGTATGAATATAAAAACAATATTTGTTCCAGTTAACAGCTTTATTTACCTAAAGGAGAATAGTCAGTAATTCAAAATCGCTCTTACAGTATTCATTTGTAAGGTCTGTTGTAACAATACCGAAAATAAGTTTTAAAGTCTATTTTATCAGTTGTGAAAACAATATTTCTAAAGTATCTTTTATTAGTATTTAAAACAATATTTGTAAAGTGTGTTCTATTTAAAACAGTCTTTTAAAAGTGTTTTATATCAGTATTTAAAACAAGCTTTATGAATAAAGTCCAATGTATTGGTACTTTAACCAGTCTTATAGTCTGTTGTGTAAATACTAAACACAGCCACAATAAACTTTTGTTTTCTAGCTGTCTGAGTGTTATAAAGAAAAAATTCTAAAAATTGCCATCTAATTTCTGAAAAACGTTTTTTTTAGAGCAAACATTCAATTTATAGTTCTTTCCTTGTCTCTACATTACGTAATGCTACATTCAGGATAAAATTTTAATATAAAAAGAAATAACTTTAACTAAACACCAATTGTAGACTTTTAACTGATTTGAGACAAAATTAGATGTATATCGAAAACGAAACAAAAACTTTTAAAATGCAATTAAAATTCTGTGTACACATGGAAAACCTGGAATTTGTGTTCAAGAATATTGTTTTCCAAATTTTTTTGTTCGGTTAATTTATGGCTATGAAAATCAATCTTAAAGTGTACACGATGTTTAAATATTATAGTGACTGACTTTTGAAATGAACTGGTATTAAAAATGACTTACTTGCGTGACTTGCGTTGTGCTTTGAATTAGAATCAGCTTAAAAGGGGATTTAACTTTTAAAATATAATTATAAGAATCAATTCATGTTTATAAGGTAATTGCGCTTAAAACCTTTATGCATTCTATTCTTAAACATAAATATTTTATGTCGGATTTATCATAACTTGTATTTTTTTATTTTTACTCTCCATTCTAACAATTTATTAAAACAGAACATGCTGGTTGCTTAAGAAATGGCCTGGGATGGCCTAGCGCGTTAAGGCGTGCGCTTCGTAATCTAAGGGTCGCGAGTTCGCGCCCGAGTCGCGCCAAACATTCTCCCCCCCAGCCGTGGGTGCGTTATAATGTGACAGTCAATCCCGCTATTCGTTGGTAAAAAGAGTAGCCCAAGAGTTGACGGTGGGTGGTGATGACTAGCTGCCTACCCTCTAGTCTTATCCTGCTAAATTAGAGACGGCTAGTACAGATAGCCCTCGAGTGCGAAATTTAAAAAAAAGCTTTAGAAATAACTAGAAAAATATGAATAAAAATAACAATAAAGTAAAAGAAACGGTGTGCCACGAAGATTTGTTTCAAAACAGTACTCAGGTAGATTTCTAAAACAAGATGCAATAGTGATGTGTTTGGATACTTGTTTGTAAACTTCACGCAAAGCTACACGAGGACTATCTGCGCTTACCATCCTTAATCTCGTAATGTAAGGCTAGAGGGAATGTAGCTAATCATGACCATCCAACTCTTTTCCCAATGACTAGTGGGATTGACCGTCACGTTATAACGTCCCCACACCTGAAGGAGCGAGCATGTTCGGTGTTACGGAGATTCGAACCTGCGACCCTCAAACTAGGCGTCGAGCGCCTTAACTACTTGGCGATGTTGGGCCTAACGAAAATACGTGCGTTGCAATAGTGATGTGATTTACTGCATGTAAGTAATGTTAAACATTTTAACTCATTTCTGCAGCTTCCAGTTCATTATGTTCTGTTCCATGCGACTGATTTGAGTGTGGTTAGCACTATAAGTGTTACTTAATTCCCACTTTTCGATTAGAGTAGTCATATAGCTGGTGGTAGGCACTTATTCTAGTCTACAACTTAAAAATTTGGGGTAACCAACACAGAAAGCCTTCGAGCAGCTTTGTGAGAAATTCAACAAGCAAAAATCAGTTTATAGAAATAATTAGCTTTTTAACGTTCTCCTTTTAGTGTAAATACAAAAGAATATGGACCCGGCATGGCCAGGTGGTTAGGGTGCTCTAATCACAATCTGAGGATTGTGGGTTCGAATCTCCGTAACACCAAACATGCTCGCCCTTTCAGGTGTGGGGACATAATAAAGTGACGGTTAATCCCACTATTTGTTGATAAAAGAGGAGCCCAAGAGTTGGCGGTGGGTGATTATGATTAATTCCCTTCCCTATAGTTTAACACAGGCCTGGCATGGCCAGGTGTTTAAGGCGCTCGTTTCGTAATATGAAGGTCGAAGAGTTCGAATCTCTGTCGCACCAAACATTCTGGCTCTTTCAGACGTAGGGGCGTTATAATGTGACGGTCAATTCCACTATTCTTTGGTAAAAGAGTAGCCCAAGAGTTGGCGATGGGAGGTGATGACTAGCTGTCTTTCCTCTAGTCTAACACTTCTAAATTAGGAACGGTTAGCGCAGATAGCTGTTATGTAGCTTTGCGCAAAATTCAAAACAAACGAAAACGATAGAAAACAGAAAAGTTAAAAAATACTTATATTCCAAGCCCATGTTGTACGAATATATTCAATATCACAATAAGAGGGGGTGTTGTTGCTCCACGCTAGTCTAGCGGTAAGTCTACGGATTTTCAGAGGTAAAATAAGGGATTCGATTCCCTTCGGTGAGCTCAGCAGATAGCCCGATATGGTTTTGCTATAAAGGAAACACACGACATTTCAAGATTTTTCTAATTAGATAAAATCTTCCAGATTACTGTAAAATAACTTGTACTTCACGTCATTGCTCATAAGTTATATTTTTATCCTAAAAGAAGATTCATAAATACTTTCTTCCTAAGAGATATATTGTGCAATAGTAAAAGTACTTCTACCAACGATTTTTAAATGATCTTTATAAATTGAAAAACATATTGGAAAAGTCACGCTAAATAAATAATTCATATATATCTGCTATTTTAAACCATTACAGACTAAAAGTGCTTAGAGTCCAACGAAAATGTTTCAACCAGAGTGGTTGCTTTTAACATAAATAATTCTCCTATGGATTTGAAAATTGTGTTTCTCAAAAGAAATATAATTTCCTATAAGCTTACCATGAAATGCACCTGAATAATTAGTTACTTTGCTGTTTAGATAATTTAAATGCACTACTTGAGTATTCTGCTTATGTAAGAGTTAATCTGTCTTCGTAGTTACTCTTTGGTAAAAATTTAAACGTTTTAAAAATTGTAATTTACGTTACTAATAATCAACACGCATATATTTTACAAAATGTAAATAAAATAGTGATTGTGACGCCAAAATCTGTTTTTAAGGTATATTTTTTATATACAGATTTAGTAAATAAATAATGTGAAAGTTCGTTTTGTATTTATTCGATTCCTATTACTTGCATTGTTCGTGTGAAAGGTGCACACCTCCTAGTACAAGGGTATGTCTTCGGATTTTCAACACTCAAATGAGGGGTTCGATTCACGTTGGTGGGATTTGCAGATAACCCGATGTGGCTTTACTATAAGAAAACGCAACCACACCCTATAAAAGGTAAAATGTAGATACTTGTGGAAATTTGTCTGTAAGAGAAAGAACTTTTTGTGATTTTCAGAGATAAATGATAATAGAAGCATCGTTAGCAAAATTCGTATCCTTGACAAGTAGTTCAGAAATGGATTAACGGCCATTTATTGTTATATATTTAAACAATTACAATACAAAACCTTGAAATGAAGTCAAAATTAATCAGTTTATAATAAAGTTCCTGCAATAAACACAAGTTACATAAATACTCAACATACATTTTATAAAGCACATTTTCCCGTAAAAAATATGTATATGTGCATCCAAAGCACATCAGAAAACATACATTTCACAAATTCGTCCCACTAGATAATTTTAGACATGTAATAACATAAGAGACGCGAAAGTCCACACAACCGAACAATAATGGTCGTTTTTCGGAAATATTGCTTCATTTTTTATTGTTTATTCTGGTTTAAATTCCCAGTTTTCTGACTTAGAAACACATTAAAATATTTATTGGAACATTTGTACGACACATTTTACCACAACTTCGGTCAGAAAACCTGATATTGCTGATACTAAGAAGCTTATAACTATGATTATTTTGATAATAAAATTCAGTAAAAATGTACGAAACAGATTCCCGAAATTTAATGGAAAGACTCTTGATAAAAAATGTGTTATTTTTCACTCGAATATTGCAATCAAGAAAGAAAATCCGATTGGTTAGAAAAATATCATTAAAATAAGTAAATTATTTTTTGTAATCATGAATTTTGGTTGTTTTTTTTTTCCTTTTTTTAACATCCCAAAATTCTTCTTGATCGTTTTCGGTAGTTATATCTTCGTCACTTTGAAATTACGTAGAAAAATATGAATTTTTTGATAATCTATATGATTAAACCTTACAAATTAAATTTATTTTTAAACGAAACGAAGAGAATAGTGATCTGTACTATAGAATATAAAATGGTCTACATATATGTTCTTTAATTTTTACTCAACAGCTTTCACTTTTATTGACGTTCTATCAGAGATGTTAAAGAATCTTTCCAGTAACATTCTTGTGCATTATAAAATGAAAGAAAAATGTTTCATACAATCAATGTAGTCCACGTCACTTGCCTCGAGCTTGTCAGTTAGTAAAGGAATATTAGTTGTTTGTTGTTTGTTTTTTGTGTGTGTGGAAATATGATTTGATTCGGCTTTTCATGCCAGTTCCAGTGCCTATGTGTATCGTTTCAAAGTCTATATACATCCACTGATAAAGAACGGCATTAAAAGTAACAACGTTTATTACAGAAGTTATGTCAGATGCATACAGAGACAGAAATGGAAGTGGAAAGACCTTCTGTTTATCGTACGTGAAGAAAATTTAATCATGATCATAAAAACGAATACATTTCAAGTCAAAGTTACGGCAGCTCTAAACCCGCTGTGGAATAAAAAAATAAAACATGAAAACTCGTAAGTTAAGCATTTCAGATCACGCTTACAACAAAAGTACACTTTCGGACAAGCTAAAGTAGTATTGTTAAAAACCTTACAAACTGTCGAGGTTTATAAACCTAGTTCTAACAGCTCCTCGGATGTAAGAAGCAGAATCCACTCAGGATTCAATAGTTTTAAGTATCCGTGTATAAACGTATATACACGTGAAGGGAAACATTGCTTTACAGCTTTACACTTGTAGTGTTTTGAATGAGGATATATTTTAGGCTATCACCGCTCCTCACTTTATGATCTCTTCGAGTTACTTTTAATTTTGTTAATATAGCGGTTAAGATATTCATGAACATATCAATTCATAAATGAATTCCACTTTTTCGAAGTGGTGAATGCCAACATGAGATACTCATAAGTAAATCACAGTGATTTTAAAGGGTAAATGTGAAGGTTGAATTTAATGACTAAACTACACAACTTGTAAGTGATAAATATTAAAGTTAAGATATTCATGAGTAAATCGCACCAATTTTAAGTGATTAATTGTGTGTCTTTCTTTAGAATTAATTCAGTTTATTAAAAAAGGTTCTCAAGAACATTTAAAAGAAAAAACGGCAACTCTAAAACAATTTATCTTTGTTATGTCACTTATTAGCTTAGATAATTAAATATGCATATGTATATATATATATATGCTAATATAGCAGCGTGTCGACACGGGCGACATTTCTAGTAACTACACATATGCAGTAACAGCAAAGTCAGTGTCATTGAAACGTCACTGGCTGTGTTGAAAAAAATCTGTTTTACGAGAAATAATCACAGAATGAGATTTTGGATCCTGTAGGATCAAAAGACACAACATTTCTAAAGAAAAAATAAACCTTCAATGTCTTTAATAGAAAGAAACACACACACACTGTATGATTTAGGACTGCAACTAATTCTGAAACCGCATCCAAAATCAATTAGAAACAAACACTCATCCACCAAATGCGGTTATGGTTGTGAAATAAAACTCTCTGACCCAAAACATTGTTGTGAAGAAGATGAGTGTATTTTCTGGTGTTATTAACACTGAATGCGTTTTCATCATAGCAAAGCCACATTAGGCTATTTGCTGAGTCCAATTATATTTATTAACATTTGGATAAGGAAAAAAATTTAAAGTTAACGAACACTTAATTTAAGAGTTCATTAGTTTCTAGCAACACTTTTAATCCATCACTGTCAAATTTCCTTTAACTTCAGGCCCGGCATGGCCAAGTGATCAAGACACTCGACTCGTACTTTTCATTAGATATATAGTTTCTTTCCATCTGCCCCCCAGTGGCTCAGCGGTATGTCTGCGGACTTACCCGCTAAAAACCGGGTTTCGATACCCGTGGTGGGCAGAGCACAGATAGCCCATTGTGTAGCTTTGTGCTTAATTCCAAACAACAACAACAACAAAATTCTTTCCATCTTTTTAAACCTGCAATAGTCAATGTATCTGAAGATTTATTTATTCAGTCGTATGTCATAGTGTATAATTAATTATTCAGAATTTTACTGTTCAAATTATTTAATAGTAATACTTTGAGCCATCGCCAAATGAACTGTTCTAGTATATGCATTTTTAAAACTCAATAATTTTAACGTTAATTCATTAATAAGCTGATAAAATATATTTTGTATAACAGACATTTAGTATGCATATTTAATGTCATAGAATAATATGTTCTCAGGTTTAAACGTAGACAAAGAAATAGTCAAAAGTACGTGTTAAGTCACGTGTAATTTTGATAACTTTCTGTTAGTGCAATGTTTCAGTCATTCATGGTTTAGGATTTTCTACTAAAACGTTTGGATTACATGAACTTCAAGTAACTTTGTGTACCACTGCAGCATTCAGGTAAGTTTTTGTGATATACACCTATACGAAATTCACATAAATCTGTTGTTATAAGATGGTAAACGTAATAATATCAATAGTTTTGTGGTACTTCACCGTTTCTGTTACAAGTATTTTAAATATTTGTGTTGTGATTTTGTGTCATTTCAGTTACATGAACTTGAAATAACTGAACGTGTCGTTAGGCTTGTTAAAATATCATTTCATTTACTTGTAGATTAGATAACTCTAACGCGGTGTTAACTTAACTCGGACTTCAAACAGACGTGTACTTATCATAAATGTTTTAAGCATTCGCATACATGTTTCGCATCTTGCAACCTTCCAGCTACATGGAGCTCATGTAATTGTACTTTGTTGTACAACGTCCCGTAAATGTTTTTCGGTCTTGCAACGTTTCGCCTCTACGAAATTTATGTAACTGCACTGTCATCTGCAACGTTACGAAAACGTTTTGTGATCTTGTAACGTTCCGGTTACACAGTGTTTATAGCTATATAGTGGCTTGCAATGTTCTGGTAGTATATAATTCAGATAATTGTATCAGAATGCTAATTGTACACAAGTGATGTATAGTAACAATCATTGTGTGATACTGATAACTATCTTTTGATAACGTGTAATTTATGTGGCTGTTTTGTTGTTGTTGTTTTATACTTCTGTGTACTTCGCGTCCTTACACGCTTTTACAGATACAGACACCCATATGTACATGATATTTTTTAAATATTTTTTCATTAATATTCTCACTTTGGTGAATGTATGTAAAGGTTAATTTAACAATCTACCATTATAAACTAATATTTTATCGAACAATTGAATGGAAAATATTTGGTTGACAGATAAATATATTTTGTTTATCATTTAAAGTTAATTAAATCACCTTTTACCACAAAAGTTAGTGATTAGACTTACTGGTTAACATTGATAATAACTCAAAGTTTAATTGCTAGCTGTCCCTTATATAAAAAAGTGAGAGACTATGATACACTAGTCATCAATTCCACCGCCAGTTCTTGAGCCACGCTGTGAGATTGACTGTCACATTACAGTGTACCCACGGCTGAAAGGGTGAACATATTCGGCTACAAGATTCGACTCGGTTGGCTGCGAGTCGAGTGCCCAAATGAACAAGCTACAACTGGCTTCCTTTCGAGAGTAACATGATCTGTGACACGGGTTTGAAAAACGCATAAAGCTCACACAGAAAGTGCTTTTTTGTGATTTATATTAACGAAATGATGTGTTCAGTTGGTAAACACTTGTCAGTTTTGGACCATTCCAGTATAAGTCAGTTAGAAGTTGACAAAAACGTGATCTTTATAGGTAGAAAAGCTTTACTTGCATGGCTAGATATAACTGAAAAAACATATCTTGTGGTATTTCTAGCGTTTTAAAATTATTTTCCTGAATTTACCTCACTTAAAGTAGTGGTACAAGAATGTCGTGTCAATGCATCAGCTTTGGTGAGACTTAATACGTTCCTTCATTTATAAAACGTGTTTGAATCCTCATCACACTAAACATGCTCGCCCTTTCAGCCGTGGAGGCGTTATAATGTGACGATCAATCCCACTATTCGTTGGTAAAAGAGTAGCCCAAGAGTTGGCGGTGGGTAATGATGACTAGCTGCCTTCCTTCTAGCTTTGAACTGCTAAATTAGGGATGGCTAGTACAGATAGCCCTCGTGTAGCTTTGCTCGAAATTTAAAACAAACCAAACCACTTGTAAAATCTTTTTCTCTCCACCTTCACTATCATATTTAATCAACACAACAGTTTACTCTAGTTGGCTAAGCAGCTGGTAATTACGTAACACCCACGTCATGTTGCCACTTGAAACACCAGAAAGGCTGAACCCTCATTAAGTCTGTTTGCCGAAATTATAGTCACTACAGCAACACTTCCCAATATATATCGCCATCGTTACCTCAAGGTCGAATCATTTTCATCTGTGACTTACGTGTATTTGAAAAGAAATGACATTTATAGCAATGGACGTATTGCTCAAATGTAAGTTTAGATAAACTTTCTTGCAACGTCCCTGCAGCGCTGAGCTCATGTAACTGTACTGTGTTCTGCAACGTTCCGTAAATGTGTTCCACTTTAAGAGTATTTCGCTTCATTAAATTTTACTTTTTTACGTCTTTTATTTTTATCTTTATATCTTCGCTTCTCTATTTATTTTTTATTTCTATCTATCATCTCATTTCTCTTTGTCCTTCTCTCTTTCTTTCTCGTTTATTCGTTTATTCAAATTCGGTATCACTTATCTTCTCCTTAGTTTATTTTCTTTGTTGTACATATTTCTCAGTGTACTGTTCTTCAGCTGCTATTTATTGTTTACTTCATATTTCAGCTGTAGAGTCAGTTATTCTTTGGCCATGTGGGTTAAGGCGTTCGACTCGTGGCCTAATGATTGCGGGTTCGAATTTTCGTCGCACCAAACATATTCTTCCTTTTAGCCAACATCACAAGGTTATGAGCACAAGAATTAAGACAAAACACTCGATTATACAATGACAGAAAGTTCCATTTATAGCATACAAAGATAAAATTATTAATATATAATGACGTAAGATATACTTCGCAATTGTGTGCGTAGTAATAATGGTTCAACACTTAACATCATAGGTTCATCGACACATTAACTAACAATAATGGTTCAACACTTAATATCATAGGTTCATCGACACATTAACACCCAATATCACATGACAGTCTTTTCGTTGAACAAAAAAAAAATGTTTGAATATTTAAACATCACAGGATAGTAAATATATCAGACGTAAATGTTTGATATATGTTAAACATCATAATGTAATTGACTCATAAATCAAAAATAACAATTTGACACTGGACCTTAGACTGTAAAGAAGAAAAGTGATTTTACTGCGTTTATACGACCCTCGACAAGTTGTGTGTGAAATACAACCATATTTCCCATTATTCCATAGTATCGCACATAAAAGTAAGTATAATGATTTTGATTTAATCAGAAATTTATTACGTTAACTTATGTAAGAAGTCCGGAGCTTATAAAGACTAAAACACATAATTGACACTGTAGCTAACAACTCAATATCACTAGTTTATCAAGTCGAAAATATTCATAAACCACTGTGATATTAGATGTCAAAGACTACTTTCTGCCGTATATTTTACTTCTATCATTATGTATTTATACTTAGCTCTAAACAAAATTTGAAATAATTAACAAGTGTGAAAACTATTCATAAAGTTGAACGTATTGACCAGAGTTTATGGCAAGCTAATATAACGAGAAAAAGAGTCTTCCATCTCATTATGCGTACATACGCAAATCCTTTTTACTGAATAAAATAAGTTTTATGTAGCTTAGAGGTTTGTTTATATGATGTTACAATACATATGCTGCCTTATAATTAACAAAAAATGCATAGTATTCGCTACATACCTTTAATGTTTTGTGAAGTATCAATATGGTAGTTTTCAGATTCTTCTGAAAAAAAAAAACACTTAAAATCTCAACCTTTCGAACTTGAATAACTAATTCGAAAAATTATTAAAATTAGAAAATAACAAAGAAAAAATTATATGTTTATGTTATTTGTAATCCAGTTTTTTCCATTCGTAACTAAAATATGACATAAAAAGACTGTTCATGAGATGTTGGAGCTATGAAACATTTTAGTATATCGATTGAGGATTCACAGTCTGTTTAACCTTGTGTCAATGACAGAATAACAATATTTTTTATGTTCGATTTATATTTTCAGGAATTCGAAGACTTCATTCTGCTTGTTAAGCAAGTTATTTACACAACTAAGTTAACATAATCGGAGTTCCAGCTTCAGTTTTATCATAAAAATGGAAACCAGCACGTGGCTAAAGTTATTCCAGTCAACGTTTTACGTATTAAAAATATGCAGTGCTGTCGCTCAAAGATATGTTTTAACATCATGTTTTTTAACATGGCATGAAATTTTAGAATATAACAACATTATTTGCATTTATTGCATGTTTTGTTAAGGGGAAATTAAACATTAGACCTATGATCACTGTTTGGTATGAATATGCTCTAACCATCTAAAGTCTAGGGTTCGAACAACGGAAGCATCAGTGATTAGTTCATTCGTTTATTAGAACAAATACTGACAGGAAATTGGCATTTGTCTCAAACCTAGATTTTCTAAAACCAGCTAGCTAATAAAATAGATTCCAATAAGTTGGAGAAAAGCAACTTAAAGAAGAGGATTAGTTTACGGGGATGCTGAACTAATCTCTTATATAATAAAGTATCCAATAATAAATGATTCAATAGAGCAAATGAAAAAAAATTCACATGATTGTTCTGTAAAAAATTCTCTGGTATTCGACCACAAACTCCAGTAAAAAGAATTACTTTCGGTCTGAAGAATTCTTCTAACTCGTGAGGTTACAACTATTTAGATAATCCTTAGAGGCTATTCGGTAAAGCGCGTTTTTTATGAATCAATATAAGAAATGAAAAAAACAACAACAACGAAAATAAAACTATTTCAAACGTAATTCTGTATTTCAAGAATTCAATTACCTCGAAAGTTAGAATCTAATATATCGAACCATTGGAGCTTCTAATGGAATGCTACATCTTGTCATTCACAGCACTAAAATGAGAACAAGATAAAAAACTGTGTGCTTTTTTGTGTATTTGATATGATCGAAAATGGTTGACCACGGAGCAGAATTATTTTAGTCTAGTTTCTTTCTCATCAAGAGATATCTGATATCACAGAGTTTTTTCCTTTTTTGCTTTTTGTCTCGAAAAAATATTTCCGTTTTTTTGCTTCTGAGAATTTCACCTTTTCTTTTTTTCTTTATCATTCTTACCCAATAAACAAAATCGAAAGATAATGACGTCAGAATTTGCCTGAAATTTAACAAGACTTCCGTTTGTTTATTTGTTGTTAATCGAAAATTGGACAGTGTTATGTCTGTATTGCAGCCCTTGCAGGGATCGAACTCAAATTTAAGCATTACAAAACCTCAAACTTGCCAGTGAATCACATGGGGAAGAGAGCAACTATGGGGCCCATTGACCATTATAAAAACAATCTTAAGTATAAAATCTCTAGAAAAATGTTAAAGAAAATGTTTGCTATAGATATTTGGACTTGGACAAAGATGTATTTTGACATTGTCCTCAGAAAAACCAACAAATCTCTCTCAGAAGAACATTAAAATATCATAAGTAATTTTTAACTTTTACATTTCTATTTATTAAGAAATTTATATTATTATCAGGAATCCAGATCGCACCAAGGGAGGCGTTATAAATCTCACTATTCTTTGGTAACAAAGTGCCTAAGAGTTGGTAGTGGGAGTTGATGACTAGCTGCCTTTCCTATTGTATACACTGCTAAATCAGGGACGAACAACGCAGATAACCCTATAGAAATATAAAAACTTTCAACTTTTACATAGCTGTTTGTATTTATTTATCAAATGATACCTTAAGGCAGTGGTTCCCAACCAAGGGTGCGAGATAGCGTTTCAGGAGGTGCAAGACAACATTTGGTTTGGCCACCTTCACCTTTATTCTTAAATAAATAATTACTCTGAGGGGTGCGAGAACATCAAAATTTTTAGGGGTGCGGAGCATAAAAATTATAGAGAACCACTGCCTTAAAGGTTTACAGTCTGTTTCCTTCTTTACTGTTCCCCGCTTATACAACGGTAAGTCTATGGATTTATTACGCTAAAATCATGGGTTTGTTTTCTCTCGGTGAACACAGCAGATAGTCCAATGTGGCTTTGCCATAAGAAAACACTCATACACACCCTTTTATTGTCGTGGAGTCGTATCTCCGTCACGTCGAAAATGCTCGTCCTTTCAGCCCTGGGTGCGTTATAAAGTGATGCTCAATCCCACTATTCATTGGTAACAGGGTAGCTTAAGAGTTGGTTTAGGGGGAATTGCTGACTAGCTGCCTTCCCTCTCATCTTGCACTCCTAAATTAGGGACGATCAGCGCAGATAACCCACGTGTAGCTTTGCGCGAAATTCAAAATAAACCACACCAAGACCATTATTGGAAACCAACTTAAATCTCAAAACATCGAACAAAAAATGAACGTGAAAGTTAACTCATTTATACCAGAAAGACACAGCCTGTGCTTACCTCTGGCTCCAAGAACGCAAGCAAATGGTGACACATTGTAAATACAAGACCTTTTATAAGAATGTGTGCTTTTTTGCCATTAGAGGAACCATATTCTTACTTTACATGGCTTTTTACAATTTACTCTTTTTGAATTATTGAAGCTAATGATTCCTTATTTATATAAAGCTTTCCACACTCTTATCCACTGTGAAGCTTACTGGTACTGGAGAGGAATGTAGTTTTCTAAATTTCTCTATGAAATATGTATATGCTTTTGATTTATATTCAGCGTCTACAGTACTGAAAGGACATTTGAAATCTAAACTTGTGTCGTTTTGACATATCACACACATTCTTCAGTCAATCGTATCACTGACATCTGAATATGTAAAAACGAATGGCAGATGTTAGACGCCATTGCCGAAATAGCAGTAAAAATTAGTTCTGACTCCTAAAATTCACGAATATTATAACTTAAAGACCTATAAATGATACACAACCACATCACGTCCTAGCTCAATGTATGTTTGTAATATCACACAGAAACGTATTAATTTCGTGTGGTCACATTCGCCACTTTTTTGGCTATTTGTAGAAAAGGGTAGTAACACGCGGTTCTTGAGTACAAATAGAAAAACACATCTTAAATGAAAAAAAATAGCAATGAATTTTTTATTTCAATAGTATCTACCAAAAAAATTAATCTTGTGACCTATGTTTTCAACAAAAAGAAATTCAGTACTTGTGTCTTACGGACTACATCAATTTAGTTAATAAATGAATAGTTTGAGTGTGATAATCTTTTACATTTTACAACCTTAACACCAAAAATAAAGAATCAACTGAGGAAGGAGATCGTTAGCAAAATATGTGATTCCGGCGACACGTATTTCGCATCGGACGAATGGTCACTTGTTACGTATCAAAATATATTGGAAGCCCAGCTCCAATTTATAGCATTTATTTTTAGCCCGGCATTATCTTATATCTTTGACAGCACCTGCGAAATTTGTAAAATTTCCATAGTGAAACAAAATCTGGAGTTTATACTTTTTGATGACTAATAAAGGCTCGTGTTAAGGCGTTCGACTAGTAATCCGAGGGTCGCGAGTTCAAATCCCGATTACAACAGACATGCTCGCCCTTTCAGCCGTGGGGCGTTATAATGTTACGATCAATCCCACTATTCGTTAATAAAAGAGTAGCCCAAGAGTTGGGATCTAGTCTTACACTGCTAAATTAGGAACGGACAGCGCAAATAACCCTCGAGTAGCTTTGCGCGAAATTCAAAAACAAACAAACAGACGTCGTTTAATAAATCTTGTTCACCTTGATTCTAGATAATTACGTATTTTTTATTTCTAGTGTTATGTAACCTTTTGAGGATCATATTTAAACATTACAGGGAGTAGCCGCTCCCTGAACGGATGTTATTTAAATTTATGATTAATTAAATGTTATATTAGGGCATGAGAAGTTCCTTCCATTATATGTAATTACACAAAAACACCCAAAAGTCTGTAAAACGGAAAATAAAAATTTGTCTACCCAATGTTTCGATACCCGTGGTGGGCAGAGCACAGATAGCCCATTGTGTAGCTTTGTGCTTAATTCAAAAACAAATAAAAATAAAAAAAAAACCAATGAACCTCCATACCAAATTTAGTGAATTACAGGACATGAGATTGTAGTAAAAAAAACCGTAAAAACTGTAAAGCGTCAAATGCAAGACTAAAAATTTGTTTGAACCCCCGTATGGACATAATGAACCTCCATACCTATTATGGTGAAGATCCAGCCCCACTATGCGAAGTAGTTACATTAACAGACAACAGACAGTACTGTTATATTTATATAGATTATTTTATTAGGAACTGTTAATTTTGTTATATTTTAAATAAACTATTGTGTTGTTTCGAAAACCAAAAAAATTACCTTTTAATCTATTTTCAACTACGCTACGATTATAATAATTTCTTATTTGTGAAATTATTGTCCGTATATTGGTAATTATACTTATTAATCTACGCAAATATGTCGTTATATTTCGATTGGAAACGTTGTTTAATTATATAAAAAAGACTTGTTATTTTCCTTCGCAATTATATGAATTTTGGAAAATTGTAAAATGAATGTTTTGAAAGACATTAATCAAGAAACAAAGTAATTTCCGTTAGATTCAATGAATTTCAGTTCATGCTTTTGGTTTAATAAACTGTTTGATTTTATTTAAAAAAAAAAGAAACTTTGGGAATTATACGTGAATCAAATTTCCGACTTGTTTACCGACAACAAAATAACAATCTTGTTTGATACTTTCAAGTCGAGCGAGCGTTATAAAAGTAGAGCTAAAGTATTGCTACTCGGTCTGATGGGAGTAGCCCAAGAACGGGTGGGGAGTGGTATGACTTAGCTGCCTTCTCTCTGATCTTTCAATTCAAAATTAGGGTGTGCTAGCTCAAATGGTTCACGAATAGTTTCGCGTGAAATCTAACAATTAAAACCTTTATACTAGCTTCTACTATTACGGTATTTCAGTTGTTTCTAGATAGGATATCATATAAGATTATGATATTTCCTTTGTACCAGCTGTTGCCATAACGGTATTTCACTTGTTGCTGGATATGATATCATATAAAATGATAATATTTCTTTGGTTTGTTTGAAATTAAGCACAAGGTTACACGATGGGCTATATGTGCTTTGTCAACTACGGGTATCGAAACTCGGTTTTTAGCAGTGGAAATTCGCAGACATACCGCTGTGCCACTGGTGGGCATTTCCCATTTACTTCCTGCCACCATTACGGTATTCCAGTTGTTGCTAGATAGGATATCATACAAAATTATAATATTTTCTTTGTACCAGCTGTTGCCATTACGGTATTCCAATTGTTGCTAGAAAGGATATCATATAAAATTGTAATATTTTCTTCGTATCAGCTGTTGCCATTACGGTATTCCAGTTGTTGTTAGAAAGGATATCATATAAAATTATAATATTTCCTTTGTATCAGTTTTGACAAATAGAATAGGAAAAAAAAAATACGAATATTCCTGTGTACCGTACAAAAGATCATAGAAAATTATGATGACCATTCCCCTGGACCAATTGCTTTCAGGTAAGTGACCTAGCTTTATTTAATTAATTTATTGTATCACATAAGTCATATGCTGATCTAAGTGTTAAAAACAAACCAATACCAGCCGTAAATACCACATGAATTTCAAACATTTGCCAGTTATTTTCCTTTCTATCCAAAGCAGCAACATACTGCTTGTTTTGTACTTCAAAAGAACGTTAACTAACTTTGTAGTCACCTGTATGTTCTGGACTGAAGTTACCTCCCATTCGTATGGTATTTAAATACACGTGTAGTCATCACTCGCGTACGATATTCAAGTATACCTAGGCAGGACTTACTCGAGTTGGGTATTTAAATTTAAGTATGTGTATCCACAAGTTGTGTACGGTATTGTATTTAAATACTCGCACCCACTAGTCGTGCATGGAATTTAAGTACACGTGGCCATGGCTCATATATAGTTTTTAAATACACATAGCCTCAAAGCTCATATAAGATATTTAAACACACGTAGCCGTACCTAATTTAGCAAAGTAAGACTGCAGAAAAGACAGCTAGTCCTCAAAACCTACCACTAGCTCTTAGACTACTCTTTTACCAACGAATAACGCACCCACGGCTAAGAGGGACAGCATCTCTGGTGTGACGGAGATTCGAACCCGCGACCCTCAGATTACGAGTCGAGTGCCTTATCCACCTGGCCAAACTTGTCCGCTTCCAGGAAAGAGACCAGGCTTTATTTAATTATCTGATTGTATCATATAAGTGACACATACTGTTTATAATAAAGACTGTTTGTTCGTTTGTTTTTAAATTTCGCACAAAGCTACTCGGGGGCTATCTGTGCTAGCCGTCCCTAATTTTGCAGTGTAAGACTAAGGGGAAGGCAGCTAGTCATTACCACCCACCGCCAACTCTTGGGCTACTCTTTTACCAACGAATAGTGGGATTGACCGTCACATTATAACACCCCCATGGCTGAAAAGGCGAGCATGTTTAGCGCAACGGGGATGCGAACCCGCGACCCTCGGATTACGAGTCGCACGCCTTAACGCGCTTGGCCATGCCGGGCCATTATAATAAAGACAATGAATAAATAAATTTATGTTGAAGGACATTAAAAAGAGTACATGTAAAAATGTTATTAAACCTAAAAGATTTTACAACATTAGAATATAGTGTACGCCAAAACTTCAATAACATTCATTGTAATCAAAGATCAATTTCTGGTGATAATACATGTATATATTTAAAATTATATTAAAAAAATAGAGCCCCCATCATGTTGTTACATCCAATGCCGCCACGTATGGTGGTGCTTATCAACACAGTATCCATATGATAAAGCTCTTTTACAAGGCTGACATATATAAAGCATACCTCTCCTCCCTAAGATCTTTCTATAATCCACCTAGGGCACGCGGAAAAGGGCTTCCCAGCACTAATTTCAATAATCCGACACCACAGTAATCCAAGGGAGCTGCATTTGTCAGTTTGAATGACATGTCTTGGTATAGGACAGTATGAATATTCATTTCCTTCTCAATGTGATTGAAATATGCAACTGTTGAACAGATATGTCATAGAAGCAGTTTTTCTGCATGTAACTTGAGTGGCCTTTCCAGAGTTACATCTTTTTTTCGGTTATATTTCGTACTGTTGTATGGGACATGTACTATTTCCTGTCATTTGTCACTGACCGCCATATTATATACTTGGGTTCTCACCTCTTACAAAATCCCGCATTGGGGTACGACTTGTTCAAATTTCTTTGTAGATTATTTCTTTGCATCAAATTAGTCTATAGTCCTTTAAAATTCTAAATTACCTATATTGTTGTTATGTGTTATTAATCAGAAAGGCCATCTGCCCTCTACCCACCACAGGTATCGAAACCTGGTTTCTAGAATTCCCCATGAGAACACATGATTACCATACGCATATAAGAATACTTTAGGTTTGTAAGAGCTTTAAGATACCTATCTCAAAAAGAGGTCAGTTTTAGGCTGCATCATAGTATCTGCAATTGAAACGTTAAACAATATTAAAATGTAGTTCTGATGCATTGTGTTCCATAGGGACTTTATATCCTCTGTAGTTGGTGGATTACCTTTTATTTACATTTTCAAAATTCCTTTAAAATGTGCTCAATCTTCTGTAAACGAACTACGTTTTCAGTAAAACTTTAGTTTCCTCCTACAAAATGTTCTTATCAAAATTTCCAACACAGTCCTTTCAGTGTGTGATTGTTTTTGAAAATTAAATCTTCGAACATAACCCTTACACGGATTCCTTTATCAATCCACCACCAGAAGAAAACATCACATCAAGATATAAACAGAACATAACAACACCTCAGGAAAACAGCTACCAATCCTCTTCTCTTATATAAAAACACTTTATTTCATTACTGTAAAATCAAAACTTGCCCAAACAGTATTGTTTACTCATGTTAATTTTGTACAAAGCTATACAAGAGATATCTGTGCTAGCCATCCCTAATTTTAAAGCCACAGACTAAAGGTAAGGCAGTTATGCAACACCATCACACCGCCAACTGTTGAGTTATTATTGCAAGACCGAATTGCTGAATTTGGCTGTCAAAGTGAAAGCACAAAATGACAAGTGCGATATTTTTTCGCGGTAACGAACGTGAACTATAGAACCTCCGCTCCATAGTCTACTATAGTCAGTGGTTAGCTGACCCCAGCTTCGTTTCAGATTGAGAAGACAACTACAAACTTTCAAATATTTAGTATTTTCACATATTAAAAATAACAGACTAACCGTACTTTCCAAACTCACCAGCATGCACATTGAAAATAGATGTTTTAAAATAATTGGTTTTCGAACAATAGTTATGGATCTGAGCTCTGGAAAAGGCACTATACTCGTAATCTGAGGGTCGTGGGTTCGAATCTCTGTCACAATAAACATGCTCGCCCGTTCAGCCGTGAGGACGTTATAATGGTATGGTCAATTCTACAAATCGTTGGTAAAAGAGTAGCACAAGAGTTGGCTGTGGGTGGTGATAACTAACTGCCTTCTCTTTTGTCTCACACTGCTAAATAAGGGACTGCTATCGCAGATAGATCTCGTGTAGTTTCGCGTAAAATTCGAAACATGCAAACTGAGTTCTGGCCACTGTTTAAGAAAGTTTCTTGACCTCGGTAATTGGAAAATCATCTGATTTTAAACTAATTCAATCACATTTCAAGTGCGTAGATTTACAGTGTTAATTAGTTTAAACTACGTCATTGATATAACGTGTAAAAATGTTCACAGTTAGTATGAGTTAATATCTATAAAACTTCGTTTTCTGTGCAATCCCAAATTCCGGAAGAACAGGTGTTAAAATTCAAAATAAATAGCAATGCAACAACTTTAATATAATAGATCAGTTCTGCATTTTACACATTCTATTATTAATGCTGCTTGCTTTTGAAGCTTCAACACCTTTTTCAGTTCTAGTTGTAAAGAAATGCAATCTTAGTGTTATTCCCAGATGCGAGCAAACCTTCTCTCACACGAAGAAAGAAGCGTGACAAAACTGGAGAGTTTTACAATGTAGAAGCCAAGCTAGTAAGTTTGGATGTGGTTGAGACTCATTATAAATATACTGTATAACATTGTTCATTATACTGCAATAATATTCATTATTTAAAGAAGAAAACTCAATTCCAGCATAAAATCAGTTGGTACTCATAGCAGACCCAATTGTATAAAAATCGGAAGAGGTTTCTATCAATATGGATAAAGAGAAAAAGGCGAACATTTATATAAGTAATATACTTGCATTTGTTCATTCGGAATTTTTTCGCGCTTTTTTCGATCAAACGCTACAAATAGCTCATATCGTTAAAAAGACCTTTACTGAGGATTCTGGATTGCGTACGAGTATGGTATACGACGGCACAATGTCATTGGTATCACATGGCAATTGTTTTCGATTTCAAATTAATTTTTATTAAAAAAAAAACTACACTTAATATGCATATAATTTCTGAAAATATAATATTATACTAAATACATGGCCCGGCATGGCTAAGCGCGTAATGCGTGCGACTCGTAATCCAAGAGTCGCGGGTTCGTGCCTGCGTCATGCTAAACATTCTCGCCCTCCCAGCCGTGTAGGCGTATAATGTTACGGTCAATCCCACTATTCGTTGTTAAAAGAGTAGCCCAAGAGTTGGCGGTGGGTGGTGATGACTAGCTGCCTTCCCTCTAGTCTTAAACTGCTAAATTAGAGACGGCTAGCACAGATAGCCCTCGAGTAGCTTTGTGCGAAGTTCCAAAAACAAACAAATTAAATACAATTATTATGAGGTTCTCGAGCTATTTAAGTTTTAAATACCTTTCAAACTTAAATAATGTGCATTTCACTTTGTAAACATAAATTCAGACGTTTCTGTAACCCATTATGACCAGACTGATTGTTTGTTTTGGAATTTCGCACAAAGCTATTCGAGGGCTATCTATGCTAGCCGTCCCTAATTTAGCAGTGTAAGACTAGAGGGAAGGCAGCTAGTCATCACCACCCACCGCCAACTCTTGGGCTACTCATCTTTTACCAACGAATAGTGGGATTGACCGTCACATTATACGCCTACACGGCTGGGAGGGCGATCATGTTTAGCACGACGCAGGCGCGAACCCGGACCCTCGGATTACGAGTCGCACACCTCAACACGCTTGGCCATGCCGGACCGCATACTGAGTGAGTGCTTGATGTGCAATATAAAAGTCGTTAGAGTGAATCCCGTCTATCTAAACATGTTCACCCTTTCAGCGGTGGAAACATTATAAAGTTATGGTCAGTCCTACTATTCGTTGTTAAAAGAATAGCCCAAGAGTCGACTGTGGGTTATGATGACTAGCTGCCTTACCTCTAGTCTTTCATTGTTAAATTAGGAATGGCTAGTGTTACGTATTTTTAAATGTTTTATGTTCTTTGTAGACTAAACGCAACAGAAAAACGCAGATAACAGCTTGTATAATTTATTACACTAAACTATTAACAAATATAACAGATATAACATAAATTATATAATAACAGTGACAGATATTAAGTTACAACATTCGAAATTAATTACAAAACAAAATAATATTAGTTTAAAACTTCAAAATTAATCACAATACAAAACGGTACTGGCCTGTATCTAATGTAATGATCTAAAATGAAAGTCTCAAATTCCAGTCTAGAGTGTGAATTTGGTCCAACGAAGAGATTCCGAAGCTTAAATGAAGAAGTTTAGAAACAGAGTTCACAGTTCAATAAATTCGCCGACTCTCAGCACAAGCAGTAATTCGGATGAATCGTAGAGATTGACGAAATAAAATCACAGCTTCCGTAGATCTAACTTCAATCACAAATCCAAGTTGAATATTCACAGCAAACACTTAATCTTTCTCAAATAACTAACTCTCTTCTTTTGAAATAAAACTGATGTCTGAATCTCACTCTTTTTCTTCGAATAAAACTAATGACTGACTTCTTCTCGCGTCACCACCTTTTATACCGGTAGGCCTACTTCTCGAACAATCTTGCAATTTTCATACAACTCCAGAACAATCCGCGCGTGTCCGTTCTTGCACGAGACTACACGTCTAGACACGAAGTCCCCAGCACTCATTTACAAACATATGATTGGTTTACTTAATTCAAGAGAATTCTAAATGTTACCCTTAATGAATAACAAAATATTAGTTTAAACTTCGAAACAATAATATCAATATGGAAAAATGAATAATAGAAATGAAAATTCAAACACAACACGACATGTTGTCGTTAACAAAATATTTACACATATACATAACACTAGCACTGATAACAATCGTGTAGCTTTGCACGAAATTAGAAACAAACAGAAGTTTCTGTATTATCAACTAAGTTTGCCTTCATTGCAACTTTAATTTGCAATAATTTAGCTTCGGTTCGTATCACAAATCGCTCTAAGCACCTTTTAGCTACTTGTTTCTTTAATGTGGATTTTATTCTTAGATTTGTGAGTTTCAACTTGTAAAAAACCGTGCCATAACTGTTTCATACTTTCTACTTTACTATAAAAATCATTATTTTACTTTACTGTTTACCTTAAATGTAGTTTTACTCAATAAAATTTTTTTTCTATGGAAGCTTGTTTGTCCGAACACATTCACGTTGCAGGTAGACCAGAACTTAACGATCTAATACATAACACTTGCAAAAGTTCGTAGCCTAAGTGGCATGAAAACAATAAAAAAGGAAAATTCAATCGAAGGTCATGAAAACTACCACAAGTGCTTTGTGGATCGCTACTAGTTTAACAAGTTGTATAACTTCTATCTTGCTGTCTCCCCCACCCAACCCAAGAGATTGATGAAACATTTCTTTCTCTCCACTGTAGTTTGAAAGATTTTTTACCAACAAATCCCCAAAATAAAATTGTTGTTTTCTTTTATTAAAATAGCTACAAATTATTTGTAATGTCTGACTATGTGACAAGAATATAGTTATTTTCAAAATGTACCTGAGGGAAATATTACATGTATATTTTGAAATGAATTTTTTATACTCTAATTTTTGACATTAAACTAAATCGATGTTAAATTTAAAGACGAAATACATTTTTTTTAGATAAGAGAGAAAGTAACCGAGTTTTTATCAGACGCGATTTTCTAATGCAGCTGTACATAAAAAGTGAAAAGACACTTTATTTTCGTATACATTGTATTTGAATACATAATTTCCTACAATTAATTAATAACAACCAGAACTAAGAATGGAAGAGAATAATTAATGAAATTGAACTCAAATTTCCAAAAAAATACTTCTATCAGTTATTCATGTAATAATAGTTTTAAAATATCACCAATCACTGAACGATTAGTATGAATATTATTAAAATATCACCAATCACTAACGATTAGTATGAATATTATTAAAATATCACCAATCACTGAACGTTTAGTATGAATATCATTAAAATATCACTGAATGATTAGTATGAATATCATTAAGATTTTACCAATCATTGAACGATTGTTATGAATATTTATCAGGCATTCCACTTATCATATGATGAGTAGCATAAATATTCACCAATTACTAAATGATCTTTATACGATTTAATTGTTAATATCAACACTTCTATGTGCATGAAAAGATAATAATCCTGGTAGACAAGAGATTAAACCCTAGCTATTGTCTTTCTGAATCCTAAACAGAATAAGAGTACTAAGCTCAGGGGTGCAGTCGTAAGTATGCGGACTTATAACGCTAAAAAATCAGTATCAGCTTGACTATAAATAAACATAAGAAACATATTTGACGACGATATTGTACCTAGAAAAGTGTTTAGGTCGATTCATATCACTTAGAATATTTCTGTAAGCTGATGATTCTAATTTTACATTTTTTAAAAGTACGTTCTCTCTGCACATTTTAACATGCGTTAGCTTGCTGAAGACGTTATGTATTGTCCTATAATATAAAAGATGTCTGAATGACAAAGATTCAATCAAACTCATTTTCGAAATGTTTACAGTTACAGAAAAACGTGAACCCCCAGGGAAGTGGTTAACCGCCTGCTGAATAGACAAGTTCTATTCTGTTTGTAAAACTTGTTTTTCTTTGTTTCTTGACATGTCTTCCCCAACTCTACGTGAGATATAAATACATAAAGTTAAGGGTAATTGGTGGTCCCAAGATTCTCTTTTGTTTCCTTATCTAACGTTCCAAACGATTTCTCAGTAGTGATTTCTATTCCAGCATCGTTTTTGAATTCTGAAAGAACGTGCTGTAACATAAACACAAAACTGTCACGCACGTTAGTTATCTTTAGACGAACGGTTTCACTATTTTAAAAACGTTTCAGACTGTCGTAAGTTGAGCAATCTGATCAACTTGCACAAACGTCTCCTATTTCAAAAGATTTTCCTAAGCCTCAGCATTAGTCACTGGTAAACGATCGAAACTTCAACCACAATACAACTTGTACATGCTTGTCTATAATTTAATTAATTATAAGTAATATTGTTGCTTAATATGTTGTTATTTTTTAACATTTTTTAAATGTTGATGAAGCAGATAAGAAAAATATAAAACTATAAAAGACAACGTTACCAAGAACAAAATAAAATATATAAAAATCAAAATAACTAAAATAATAGTCTGAACATACAAAAAAGTGATGACATATCGACGGCCCGGCATGGCCAGGTGGTTAAGACACTCGACTTGTTATCAGAGGGTAACGGTTTCGAAGGTCCGTCACACCAAGCATGCTCGCCCCTTTCAGCCGTGTGGGCGTTATAATGTGACGGTCAATTCCACTATTCGTTGGTAAAAGAGTAGCCCAAGAATTGGCGGTGGGTGGTGATGACTAGCTGCCTTTCCTCTACTCTTAGACTGCAAAATTAGACTACTTTTATTTTCTTTATAATGTTAGAAAAACATTCCCAAATATTCTTTAATAAAGATATGTTACATTCTAGATGTTAAAAAGGAAAGTGTGATAGTTTTCAACCGCCGAACTACGCGATCTCAATATTGATTCATAGACTTATAACCAAAACAAATCGAGAACGTTTGCAAAGACGGAAATATGTAATGTTTGGCAACATAGAAAGAAATAAAATTCAGGTAACGACTAGCTTCGATTGCAAATTTAGTTTTTTATTTGCAAAGTATTTCAAACAAACATCAACCAAAGTGTGTGTAGCTTCCTTTAAAAATGAGGTGCACTCTGAATAAATTCCTATGGGATTTTTTGAATTATTTAGGTCTAAAATACGCATGCAAAGTTTGATCGAACCCATGTATCTATAACTTTGTAAACATGCATTCAGATATTTCTGTATAATCAACCACGTTTGCCTTCATTACAACTTTACATTTACTTTACTTTGCAAAAATTTAGTTTTGGTTCGTTTCATGAACTGCTACATAAACCTTTTAGATACGGTTTTCTTTATACTGTGTTTTATTTTTCGTTTTTTGGAATTTCTGTGATTAAACCAGTAAAATTGTCATACATTGAACGTTGATAACCGCATCAAACTCTATATTCCGTTATAAATACTATTACTTTATAGTTTACTTTATGTTTAGTTTTATTAAATAAAGTTAAGTCTACGTGTGTCTACTTGTTTGACACTACATTTTTTGTCATAATGTCTGTAAGAAAGTGTAACTTAACTGGCTAGCATGACGCTTAATACAGGGGCTACTTAGAACTAGTTATCAAAAACGCTTGATTTGGGATCTGTTTGGCACTGGAAATAAATATGGAACGGGAACGTGAGAGCTATAGACCACAGATGTAAAAAACGATCTCGAACATTCAAAGTAGGATCTAAATATGAATAGATATAAACATGAAACCAAAACGATAAGCGTATGACCTCGGTATTGAAATCCGGTTAGCAACAGTACACCTCCATAGACGTACCTCCCTGCCGTTGGGGTGGGAAACAGAGATAAATCGCTTAGTGTATGGACTGTATAGGCAGTTGATGCTAAAAAAGAACCAAAATCATTCGATATAGAAATAACGTACCACTAGATATTTACACAGTTAGAATTGAGCAGTGAAAGTACCTAACCTCAGTGTCTTCATCAAAGTAAGAAGGCCCGGCATGGCCAGGTGGATAAGGCACTCGACTCGTAATCTGATGGTCACGGGTTTGAATCCCCGTTACACGAAACATACTCTCTCCTTTTAGCCGTGGGAGCATTATAATGTGACGGCCAATCCCACTATTCATTGGTAAAAGAGTAGACCAAGAGTTGGCGATGGGTGGTGATGACTAGCTGCCTTCACTCTAGTCTTACACTGGTAAATTAGGGACGGCTAGTGCAGATAGCCCTCAAGTAGCTCTGAGTGAAATTCAAACAATCAAAATAAAAAAAAAACGTAAATTGAATTATTTTACTTTAAATAATATTAAATAAGATGGAATTATTCTGTTGCCTTTGTCCAATAGTAGAAATGGGTTAGACCCAGTTACTGCGCAGGAAATATCTATTTTTAGTGTTAAAAAGCTTTTTATCACACTCTTTTGAGATGCATTCATTTACTTAGTTTGTGAAGATACATATTAATTCATTTAAAATAATGTGGATTCATGTTTGGTTGTGTTACTCAAAATTATTACAGTTTGTGTTTGTATTAAGACGTTGTTACATATTGGGTTATTTCCACACTGTTCAGATTTTTGCGATAAAAGTGTGTAAGCTTACCACTGACACACTGATGGACTATTATTAATTCTCAGTTACTTATCGTGTAGTAAATGTTTGAAAGGAAAATAAAGAAAAAATAAATGATAGAAGAAAGATGATGGAACCTAACAGTAAATAAATATAAAACAAGGTAAGCAAACAGCATACACATAAAATAATATTAGTTTCTCACCTCAGATATAATAAATTTTACATTTTGGGAAGGGGACTAGCAACCTGACTCCAACACGTGTGAACTGTTCACCTAAAGTAGGTACAGCTACGCATAACCCAATGACCATAGCATTGGTTATCACAATGTGAACTGGATGCAGGTGGCAATAATAGGAAGGGTATTGGCCCCTGGTAACCTCAGGTTAGTTAGTTTCCTACCCGGCCTGTTACATCTGTTAATACTTTCGTCAGAATCAGTGAGTGGTAAGTTATGATCTCACACAACTCAGACCGTGTAATTAAACAAGTTCCTTAAAACACACCTAGAAGAAGGATAAGAATAAATGAAATTGGAAATTAAAAGGGAAATGACAAATAGGAATGATGATAGGATATCTCGGAATCCCCATAGCTACATAGTTAGAAGGTTGCCATTGGATAGTTATTGGATTGTAATAACGTCATAATCGTGCAAGAAGCAAATAAATAAGAGAAGCAGTCATATACACAAAAATAAAAGTATTTTTGAACCTTCGACTATGAAGACACATCCTAAAACAGGACGTCCAATCCTTGTGTATGGTAACATTAAATGCTACAAATTATCTTTAGCTAGAAATATAATGGAAGCAGAGACTTTGACAATCGGTCCAAAGACTGCTGGAAAAAACATTAACCTTCGTCTCCTTGTCTGTTTACAGTGAACTTATAATAGAAGAAAGGAAATGGACTAATTTGCTGAATCCGCTTATGAATAAGGGCATAAGTTGCTTCCTACTGGATACCCCTTTTGATAGATTGCCTTCAGTAATTCCTCGTGTGTAGGGAAAGATTTAATCCAAATATTTATTCCTTGATCTTTATCACTAGGATTTTGTATTGGTGGAGCTGAATGTGAATTTATAATAATAGATTTTTGTCAGTCGTGGTGGATGCTTTATTACGTAATTGAACACGCAAAGTGTTTAGAGATAAGCCAACATCAGTAATTATCTTTGCAACTGCGAATGCAGTATATGTTGCTCTGAGCCTCTGTGGCATAAGAAAACCAATGAATCTTTCCCTTATTTCACAGTTGTCATCTATAAAGTGGAGAAATGTTAATAAATGCTCCACAATTGTAAAATGTTTTCATATGTATGTGGATGTATCTTTGGGTAAAGTTTTTTACAGTATGTTTTGTTAGCGAAATATTTTTTAAAAAAAGAAAACATAACGCTGTCCACTTGTTCTAAAATAATGCAATAAAAGAAGTGTAATATATATATAAAGGTATGCTACACATTTCATTACCGAAATTGAATCCAAATATTTAAATTATTCTCTTTTTCATCAAAAGTTTACACATGCGGGTTTAATTACTTTAGAACCAAATTGACAAAATGAATTATTCTTCTCGACTCTGTTACCACAATAAAATCAATGATAAATTCACTTGCGTTACTCTCTGGGTTACCATAGTTCTATCCAAAATTTAAAAAAAAAATTATTTTACTTCAAAAGTCCACACAGGCTAGTTAAGTCATTTTATAGCCCAATTTACAAAATGAATTATTCTTTTTTTCCTACTACTACAACAAAATGTGTGATTATTACACTTTAAAAGTCGCCTCTATACACGATTTATGGCTCAACTCACAATTGCCCAGTCGATATCTATTTATTTTTTTACTTAACTTCTAATTACATTTGTATGCATATTTATAAATAACTCAACTGAGGCCTATAATTTTCAGCGCGTTAAGGCGTGCGCTTTGTAATCTGAGGGTCGCGGGTTCGCGCCCCAGTCGCACCAAACATGCTCGCCCTCCCAGCCGTGGGGGCGTATAATGTGACGGTCAATCCCACTTTTCGTTAGTAAAAGAGTAGCCCAAGAGTTGGCGGTGGGTGGTGATGAATAGCTGCTTTCCTTCTAGTCTTACATTGCTAAATTAGGGACGGCTAGCACAGATAGCTCTCGAGTAGCTTTGTGCGAAATTTCAAAACAAACAAACCTATAATTTTCTATATGTTGCTGAAAATATATGATACAGCAATACTTAAAGCAACGAGAAAAATTCAGAAATTTGAAGTAACATGACCCCAGTTCACAACGTAAGCAAACTTGCTATAACTATCATTTCTAAATATAACTTATTTTAATGTTGCATCATGTAAAATAAATATCAAATTCGTATTAAATGTAAAGTGAACAGGTATATTCATCTAACTATAAACCTCTGTTCAAGAAAAATATTTACAATATTTTCATATAAAATACAAAGAATGTTTACAGTTCATGCTCTTACAATTTGTATCAACATCTGTGGTACACTTAACGGCCTCAGTGCAGAACTGATAATTCTGGAAGTACGATGCTCACCTCATGATCGGTGCACTGTTTATTTTACAAGCAAGTGGCTTATGGTTCATCTTGATGATGAACTCCTTCACATAGAGGTAATTGTGGGATTTCAATATGGCAAATATGATAACCAGACTCTTGTTCAATCACAAAGTAGTTCTTCTTACTGCTCAACAGCTTTTAACTTAATACATTATTTTTTCATTTCACTTCGTTGGGTAAGCCTTTTATTGTCAGATTATTCAGTGGTGCAGTAACTTCAGCATAGTTTGGGTTGTGCTTCCTGAGGATCTCACTAGCTTCAGGAAGGATTTGAGTTGCTGTTAGGTCATTAGACTTGGTGCATCTTTTATGCACCTTAACTTCTCTTTTTCCATGATAATTTCGCAATCACCCACCTTGTGTCCAAAAATGTTTAGAACAGAACAACCAATGCAGCATTTAGATGGGCTGATTGTCAGGCTTGCTGCCCTAAGTTGCCCAAACACCTATCTAAGTTTCATCAAGTGGTCTTCCTATATGGTTGTGTTGTCCAGAATATCATTGACATAATGCTCAATGATAATGGTTTTGTGCAACATCATCCTCATCATGAGGTTGGATGTCGTTATTGGCTTGATTAACCCAAATAACAACTTTATGAACCATTAGCATCTATCTCGGGTCACAAAGGCTTTCTTCTCTTTGAATACTACCTTCATTAGGATTTGTCAACAACCTTTACTGTGGTTGATTTGGGTAAAACATTTGGTCTTGTAAAGTTTCGCCGTTACAGAGTCTGGGTTATCTATAAGTTTGGAGTCGAATTTTGTCACAAAGTTCATTTTCTGGAAACTTCTCCAGAAGTAGTTTGACTCGTATTTCCTTTTCACAATTACCACTGTTGAACAGTAGACAGGTTTTGAAGACTCACTAGTTTTAGCTTCGACTTACTGCTTGATCAGTTTACTTATCAGATAAAGCATCTAATACGGCTTCACTTTGACTGGATCTCTGGTCATGATCTCGATCTTGTTTTGCACAAAGCTTGCCCTACCTGGTCTACCTGGAATATATCAACATACTGACATAACATATCTTGTGGGGTTTTTTACTTGCCAGTCAGTTCTTCAATTATATGGTTTAAATTCTATTATGTCCTCATCTTCTATGAAAAACTCATTATCTTCTGTCACTATATCTATGATAACCATATATGCAATGTCCATCTATGCCACAATATCTGCACCTGCTATGTATTCTACCCTCTTGAAGTACCTCTTCAAATGATTGGTGTAGTTGAATTTGGTCTTCCTGCCCATTTTCATCTTAGAGTTCATTCTGTTGACCATTGCTTCCATTTTAATGGGTACTTTCCACTTCTGAGTAAGTTTGTTGTTGTCTTTTAATAGCGAAACCAAAACCCTCTGTCCGACCTTGAAACGTTGATCGTCGGCCTTATTGTCATGAACGTGCTTCTGACTGCCTTGAACTGTCTACAGTTTGACACATACTAGTAGATGTTGCTTACTTCTAATTCTTCTTCCCTTGTTACCTATAATTATTTCAATATCTGCATCACATCATGTACAATTATTCTGTACAGTAACTCGAAGGGTGAAAATTCTGCACTGCTTGTGAGATTTCTCGGTAAGGAACTAATACTACATGGAAATGCCTTTCCCTACTATGTTTTCTCTTCACACTACTTCTTCAGCATATACTATAAGATTTTAATGATTATCTCACAATATCCATTACATCCGGGATTGTGCAAGATGATAAATAGCTGCATGGTACTAATGAGTCCACATATATTTTGCATCATTTCTGAGGTAAACTGGGTTGCTCTGTTATTTAAAACTTTTTTGAAAAGCTTGCTCCGTAAAACGCTTCTAAGAAGGCTTTAGCTACTCTTTCTGTCTCTATTTTTGGCAATGCCATGGCTTCTGAGTAATGTTTGACACGGTCGACTACTGTCAGTTATTACTGGTTGCCCTTGTCAGAAATAGGTTTTAGTGATCTTATCATTTTCACAGCTACTCTGCTGAGTGGCTCTTCTTTGAGAGACATTTCACTCAGTTGCGCCTTGGCTAACTTTCCTCTTGGTATTGTTCTTTGGCATAACTGGTCACATCTCCAATGGGAGTTACTGGTAATTCTGTCTGCTGTCTTATTTGCTCCTAAGTCCTAGTCCACAATCAACTCAGGAGCGGATTTGCTCACTCAGATACAGTATTCTGTTAGTACTGGAATGTGCTTAACTTCCCCAGTAAAAATGCCTTAAGAGATTCGACACAGCACTCCATTTTGATCTGTTATTCCGTAGGTTCTCAACCCTCTAGTGTCGTACTCCCCATTTTCATTAACACTGTCTCAGAGTTTCAGTATTGAAGGGTAAACCTACGTTTAGAATGTCACTTTCTGAGACTTACAGAGCTTAGTGTCTTGCTTGCTCTTCTCCTGTTGAGCTTCTGTGGTGACCGTAGATATATCATCAGTTTTCTTTCTGTCTGGTGCTTTCAGATTTCTACTGCCTGGTATATTGCCGATCACCAATTCATTGATAAATGCCTTTATACAAATGGCATCAAGGTCTCACACATAATGTAGAATACCGTTCTTTATGCTTTCTATGGAAAACTTTCTCTCTGTTTCAACAGTGAGCGCACAAAAATATGCAGTACCTGTCATTTGGTTACTAGATGCTAGACTGTTTCTCAATGCAGCACTACTGCACCCAATATCTCGTAGAGCTTTCATTTTCATGTCCCGATATAAATTTTACTTACTGGCATGTTGTAATTTGTTGACACCTCTCAATGTTGTTTAATGCTCCAATCACTATTGGAGCTGATCATCAGTCATGCATGATTAATTCCAGTGATAGCACTTTTCGTGAAGCTGATCAGTTGTCTACATTATTTTCTTTCTAGTAGATGCATTTATGTTGAAAGTAACTCTTTTCTGTTTCTTTCCAGCACCCTCTTTGTATATCACTCTAGCTGCTTTATGTTGATATTTCTGTTGTTGCTTCCTGGTAACAGACTTGTAGAATCTCTTGATGTGCCCTATTTTATGAAAGACATATCATTTCTTCTCTCTTTTGTCTGTCGACTTCGTGTCATCTTTTAATGGTATCCTACTTTAACTGGCTATTCTTGGACTGGCTGTTATATTTCCTCCATGATCTTCCATACACTATACTGCCAGTTTAATCATCTCGTCCACGTCTGTTGGCACTCTCTCTTTTCAAAGCAGTGCTCTTATTTTCTATTTCTTTCATTCCTCTCTTCTCCCCTCTCCTCCTCTCTCCTTTATTGATACTTTTCTTTCTCTGGTTCTTGTTGTTGTGTAACAACCTTATTTTGTAGATTATCAGATTTGAGCCTAAGTTACTCACCTCTTTTTATCCACTTACCAAACTCAGTCGACATGGTCGTGCAGCAGGATTTTAATCTCTACAATATTTTCGCCATCATTATAACTGTGCATACACAGGCTTGATTCCCCATTGTTTACATCAAATTTTACCACTTTTTACTTCTGTATAATCCTGACTGGCTCGCCTATGCTAGTTTTTATCTATCGATTAATGTATGTCTGCGCAGGATTTTAAAAGTAGGTGTCTGTGTAATTTTACTCGAATTATATCATATCCTACGATATTTATGATGCCACTAATTGGTTAATGTATGTCTGAGCAGGATTTTTAAAGCAGGTGTCTGTGATTTATTGGCGACAACTTTTAACAATAAACAAATGGCACAAAGTCCACTTGTTTTAAAATAATGCATTAAAACGTGTCAAACACGTATACAAATGTTCATTACACACTTGGTTATCACAAAACTTTAAATGATTATCTTTTTTATCAAAATCCCACACATGTTTGTTCAGCTACCTCAGAAACCAAATGAATTATTATTTTCTACTCTGTTATTACAACACAATTTGTTATGATTACACTATACAAATCGCCGTTATACACACATTATGGTTAAACTCGCAATCACACAGTTTATATTTATCTACATTTTATTTCTTTTTACTTAGATTTTATCACATTTTGTTAACATAATTACATGCAACTCAAACGAGGTCTAGACCGTTCTACATGTTACTAGAAATATATGATTTCACAATACTTACAAAAGACTCGAGTAACATGATGTTAATTCACAATAACTGAACTATACAAGAAATGGTTCTTAAACAGTAATCAAAGCACAAATGCTGTAACAATCGCTTTTAGAAGTAACTTCATCATTCACATTTTATAAACAAAACAATACACTCATATTGAACATAAAATGAACAGTCGTATATAACTAACAACATTGCTTGAAAACACTTCATCAGCAAGAACAAAGTACAATCCACCTTTTTTTAGTTCATTAATAATTTTTACTCGAATGATATCATATCCTATGATATTGATGATTTCATTTTTTGAGTAGGGAAATAAATATGTATCATTATTTTGCTTTGGGTTGATACGAATAACCTCTTAGTATTTCATCGTTTTCAGTGCAATGTTTAAGCAAGGTAAAAAATTGCCAGGAACTTTGAAATCATTTATATCTTTAGTTTTACAGTGAAATGTCAACTTTGTTTTTCTGAAAACAAAATAGCATGAGTAATTTGATGAAAAATATGTTTATTCCAAGTTATACAAAGTTGAAGGGCACTGTTTGATATCAGTTCAACTGGTTAATGGATCATCAATGGAAACCTTCAAAGCATTAGTTGCCAGCATAGAGTCACAATGATAAACAAGCTTAGAATGATTGTTCAACCTGTTAACTGCCAAGTATTTCAACTCTAATGCTTCTTCATTTAGTAACTTTTTCGTGACGCCATTTTGGATCGAAAGTGAAACAGTTTGTAAGTAAGTCAAATGCTTGTATGGTGCTGACATCTAGCGTTGAAGTTAGGAATCAATGAGAACGAATTAACTCGTCCGTAGCACTGTGTTACCGATCGGCTTGGACGAGTTATCTCGTCTACGGCACTGAACAGGTTAAATTATCACTAACGTTTTACTCAGTTCTTAAATGATTTGTTGAAAGTATTACTTTATCACGTCAACTATGAGCTGAAAGAAAAGTAACACAAGAACCACAAAAAAATACCATCCTATGTTGGCCCGTATAGTAACCACGAGTGTTTTCAAGCCAAGTTATTTTAAACTTGTGGTTACACCCATAAGAAAATGTGTTAAGAAAAACTTTTGGTGGTGCCACATATTCATAAACATAGAAATACTATCCAATATTTGATTATATTATTAAAACCATATTCCACGAGGTGGACTTAGCAGACAGCCCAACGTAGCTTTGCTATGAGGAAAACACAAACTCTGATAGCTTGGGATTTTCATCAAGTGACGTTATTGTCGTTACTAAATTGCCACTATAATTTCATGGCTAAATGACTACAGAAATACCACGACAAATCTCTGATGAAGCCAAGATAGTTGTAGTAGAACATGATGATCGTCATCAAAGAATAGAGCTGTCGGTGCTTGAATCAGTTTGAGACTCAGTTAAACCAGTTTGTACATCATCAATGTCATAGCTCATTAATAACAACCTCATCTGTTTCACGTTCATCGTTGGCAGCAGAGAAAGAATGAGACAGTGACAGAGTGGTGTCATCAGTAGTGTATGAACACAATAGATACATATAGTAATTTTGAAGAGGTGACCAGAATACAGTTTTAACATATCATTGTAATTTATATGACACATCAAGTTATAGATTGTTGGTGTATTCATCGATATATATTGACGAATTATATTATCATGTGCAGAGATATTGATGGGTTAAACACAAACTTTGTAATTTAAAACGCCATACATATGCACAACACAACACAGCCATTTTAATTGCATATTAAAGGCTATATTAGTTACTAAATCAGCAAATCCGAGTAGTTTTGTACCTTAGCCATCATGTAACAGTCCTTTAATTTACGGGCAAAAACATTATAATGTGACTGTCATCGGTTCGGCATAAGTGCTTCATTCTCTTCACGAAGTGTCCAATCTCTAGCTTGTATATTTAGCCTCGCGATCCAGACTCGTACTTGTATAGTGGGTACTTTTCAAATGCATTTAAGTTCCTTCTTTGTTCGAAAATACAAACCTACAAAATGTTTAAATTTCAAGTTCACAATCACACATTGTGACGCAACGAAACGTGCCTTTGCTCTAAACCAGATGTGTCTGTTTCGCATATACGATTGTTTCAGTTTAAGTTTAAGCATAGTTCTTTATATAAAACAAAATTCGGGGGTTGGCCCGAATCTCTCAACCCCCTTCAGCATATATGCGAGGTGCTGCCATCTATAGCGAATTATATATAACTATGGTTCACGTGATCACGTGTCTGAACGGGTCTGAATTTGAAGGTTTGGTTTGTTTTAGAATTTCGCACAAAGCTGCTCAAGAACTATCTGTGCTAGCCGTCCCTGCCCCCCAGTGGCTCAGCGGTATGTCTGCGGACTTACACGCTAAAATCCGGGTTTCGATACCCATGGTGGGCAGAGCACAGATAGCCCATTGTGTAGCTTTGTGCTTAATTCAAAACAACCACAACTAGCCGTCCCTAATTTAGCAGTGTAAAACTAGAGGGAAGGCAGCTAGTTATCACCACCCACTGCCAACTCTTGGGCTACTCTTTTACCAACGAAAAGTAGGAATGACCGTCACATTATAACGCCCCCACGGCTGGGAGGGCGAGCACGTTTGGCGCGACCCTCAGATTACGAAGCGCACGCCTTAACGCGCTAGGCCATGCCGGGCCTCCGAATTTGAAGGATCGAACGAAATGCGACTTTAGTTTATTGTTTATTTTTGAACAACTTTGACCTAATAAAAACACTTTTAAATTTTTATAATTACAAAGTAGATATTTTAGAAAATTTCTCTGTGTTGAATTCAAATAATGTGAAATTATAAGCAGCCGAATATACCTTAAAAAAACACACTTCAAATTCGCTATTTCTTTTATAAGTGCAATTACTCTAGGATGATAATGAGGATGGCCAAGTGGTTAAGGCGTTCAACTCGTAATCTGAAGGTCGCGAGTTTGAATTTCCGTCACACCAAACATGCTTGCCCTTTCAGTTATAATGTGACGGTCAATCCTACTATTCGTTGGTTAAAGAGTTGCCCAAGAGTTGGCGGTCAGTGATGATGACTAGCTGCCCTCCTTCTAGTCTTACACTGCTAAATTAGGGACGGTTAGCGAAGATATTCCTTGTGTAGCTTTGCGCGAAATTCGAAAACAAACAAACAAACATTAGGATGAGTGGTTGAGGGTAAGACAGAACTCTGAAGAACACTCTTATTGTACATAACCTTCTCGATTATTTAAGTAATTTCAATGAAGCTGCTAAATGCATCTTTTATTTTAATTCGTATCAATTGTGAGTTAGATGAGACCATTTTATCCAACCTTACAGAAGTGAGTTTTGTCAATACATAAAAACATTCACTGTCTACTCTTTGAACTGGCTGTATATAGAAATTATAATAAACAGTCGGTAATTTGAAACATTTATATTTTTCGTAACGTTTATTCTAATTGATGAAAATCGCATTCAAAGAAGTGGCCGTTTTACTCCAAGTTTCCTTACAACAGTTACAAGTACCTGCTGAGAAACTTCCATAATGACATAAATTATATAAAATACAAAAAGTTAAACTATACTTTGCATATCTACAGCTGTAAGTTGTGTCGTGAATTAAAGTCGGCATAAAGACTTCAATAAACCTGTTTTCTTTCATCCATAGCTATCCAGTAGTACAGTGGTGTGTCTGCAGACTCACACTGCTTTACACCATGGTGGGCAGAGCACAGATAGCCCATTGTGTTGTTTTGTGCTTAATTCCAAACAGTGCTCTAATCAAACATTCCAATAAACTCTTCATAATACAGTTTCATTTTTTTTATTTGCTGATTTTTTAAGAACACTTTCTGCAGTAAAATTTTAGAATATGTTAATGAAAAAGATTAAATTTCAACAGCTCGATTATAATTCACAATACACAGTACCGATTAAAAACTATTTTTGACGATGTGCACCACGTTTTAGTTCAGTCGAGTGATGGTTTTAGATGGTTGTTGTTGTTTTGAATTACGCACAAAGCTACACAATGGGCTATCTGTGCTCTGCCCACCACGGGTATCGAAACCCGGATTTTAGCGTGTAAGTCCGCAGACATACCGCTGAGCCACTGGGGGGCTGGTTTTAGATGGAAAGTTATATTATCAGAAGCTTCCTCTTGTGGCAAACGGGCAAAATAATGTTGGATTTTTTCCTCATTCTTTTTCAGATTAACAATTTATTTTTGTTTCCCGAAACACTTTTCATACACCTGTCTATAAATTAAGAAAACGTAAAAAAACTGTGTTTGAACAGGTTTCAGCAGAGCAAATTCTGTGTTCATTATTATTTTCTCGACTGAAAATCCACTCACTCTGTGCATTCAAACGCTTCATAACTGACTTGAACTCTTTTAAATATCAGATAACATGTTAGACGTTACCTTGGTTGTTAAAGCATTTCTGAGTCATTTAGAACCTAGAAATGTGTGATTAGGCACATCTGTTGCAACTCACACGTGGTCAGTTTCACTCACGCGCCACCAAAATACCTCGCTCTAAGTGACAAGTGGACGTGTTATATTTAATTAACTGATAACCTGAAAGGAGTAATTAAATTTATAATCCACGTTAAGTAGGCAAAATTGGGGATCCATATAAAGGTATAAACAATAAATCTCTCGTTGGCTGTCATTTAGCCTGCGAAATTCTTGACAGCTGTGCGTATTCATTTTCTTTGTGAATTTACAGCAAAAGTTTCAATTTTATCTCATATTCGTTATTTTCAATTTTTACCTACATAAATTTCGAGTAATACATAAAATTTGCTCGAAAACTGTGAAGATAGTGTGGACACATATAACACATGTTTTTCATAATTTATTTTAATTTTGACCAGTTGCGTCTGTTTTTAAACGTTAGGAAGAAACAGAAGTTATCTAATGTAAAATTATTGATTATCCTTTTTCTATGTATTTGATTGGTTGTAAATATAGAAATATTTTTACACTAATGAAAGTGTACCACTTTTATGTCAAGAAGTGTGGTAGCATAAAATAAGTACTTGTTATGTAACATTTTATGACAATAAATTATATAAACTACTGTGTATGTTTTCCTGGACTTACTATTGAAAGTTCAAGAATGAAACTAGTTCTAAAATGAGTGTTTTACTAGTATTACTTTTGAATTATTTCAAATTAAAACATCAATAATTAATTTTAACTTATTTAACATAAACGAATATCAATAATATTAAGTAAGCCCGATTTAAACTGATAACAATAGTTGTTTTTAAGTCTCTTAAATGATTAAACTACTTTTAGATAAGCCAAACTTCAACTAATAATATTAACTTCAGATAAGCATAATTTAAACTATTAGTAGAAATATTTAAAATAAGTCCAGTTTAAACGTCTTATAAGCAAATTAAACTAATAACATATTTTAAAAAAAATAAAAACAACAGTTCAAGTTATTTTGACCGCCATCAGCTATAAATGATAAACATAGAATTCTGATAAACTTATGATTAATAATTAGTATATCTATAAGACGTTATATGGATAACATACTAATCATGTTTAGTGGAACTGTGAAGTACATGGCAAAAGGTAAGATAAAGAAATCGTATTAGTGGTGTTTCAGAAACCTTTCTTTGTGGTTATTGTTTGTTTGCTTTTGAATTTCGCGCAAAGGTACTCGAAGGCTATCTGCGCTAGCCATTTCTAATTTTGCAATTTAATACCAGAGGGAAGACAGCGAGTCATTACCATCCACCGCCAACTCTTAGGCTACTCTTTCATCAGCGAATAGTGGGATTGACTGTAACATTATAACGCTCCTACGGCTGAAAGGGCGAGCATGTTTGGTGCGACCGAGATTCGAACCCGCGATCCTCAGATTACGAGTCGAACGCCTTAACCCAACCATGGCCATGCCGAGCATGTTTGAATTCTGTTTAGATTTGTTCTTTAATAATTAATAATAAATTAATCATTTTAAAAATTTTGTATACAATAAAAATAAAATATAAGAGCACCCCTAGACATTATTGAATTATATTAAAACAGTAACTCTCCTACATCCCTGCCCCTGCTAGTACAGCTGTAAATCTACGGATTTACAATGTTAAAATCAGGGTTTCGATTCTCCTCGGTGAGCTCAGCAAATAGCTCGATGTGGCTTTGCTATAAGAAAACACACATACTCCTATCTCCCCATTGGCACGCTGGTCCCAGAAAACTGCCTGGCTACTCCAGTTGATTGTGAGTTAGGAAAGTTTGGAAACCCTCTGAGGCTATAACAATAGAACAAATAAATATTCATTGCAACCAGTAGTAATATTCTGTTGATGTTACGTTGCTTTAATGTGAGAGAGAGTTTCAGATCCATAATAGGTATCATAATGGTTATTGCAAACCTGGTTTTAATCCTCAAAGATAAATTTTACAGAAAAAAAAAACTTTGCAGTTAAAATAACTACTCTTACTGATTAATTTTGCAGGTTTACATTTTTTATAAAAAATATTTGTTAATAAATGAAACATAGAACTTGGTGCAGAAAGAGCCAGCGCGTTGAATGTAAATAAACATAACCAGTGCATACAAAGACACAGAGACGGAGTCTGTTTTGACTTTGTGTTCTGATCAGTGTCAAGTAGTGCCATATCAATTCGAATTTACTCTGAACGAACCTAAAACAGTTATTTTTGACATATATCTGACAAGTTCTAGTGATGAGGACAGTTCCACGTGCGAGTGTAGCGGAACTGTGAGTGATACTGATAGCTCCCAGGCCGGTCACGAGTCGGTCATACCTCCAGTGGAAGAATGGTAAGCCTAAGTCATGACAACAAATATGGTCTGTATTATTTCACGTGCAATTTTAAGCATTTTGAAACCTGTCTTGTGTTTATAAATTATTGGTATTACAGACTAGATTTTATTTGTTTATACTTTGCCGTCTGGTAACTAATACTTGGCCCTTCCACAATCATTGTATCGGGTATTTATGAGTCGTAACAAAATGAATTTCAATTATACGTCATAATTCTCTCTATAAAATCAAACTTAATGTGGCAGTCTGAATAGTTAATTTAATATTCACCATAAATGTATAATTTATATGACATATTCCGTATGTTTATGCAACGTGTAGATGTGATTTATGCGAGTAGATGCCAACCAGGAGAGAGTGCGTTTGTTGTCGCTCATACGAGAAGGTGTCAAACCGATTAAAAGTATGTGATCCGAAAAAAGCACCGATAGATTTACATAAAACACCAGCATGATGAGCAACTATTACGTCATAGTTGTAAAACGTCACGGAAACAGCCGAACGACCGAAAAGAGCTTGAGTTCGAGGACCCGCATATTTTGTTTCATTTTGTACTCAAAAACTATAGTGTTTAAAAATATGGCAACCACACAGGAATTATACCTAAACAAAGTACAGTTTCTAAAGCAATTATTAAATTTGTTGAAAATTCACCTATAAACAACGGAAATGTTGTAAATAATAGAATCTACAGATGATGGCCGCCGTTTAAATGTTAATAAGATTTCTTCAACTTGGTCTTTGTACTGCAAACTTTTGGCCATTCCTACTAGCTCGTGCTTTTTAGGTAAAGCTTTAAATATAATAATTGAGTTTAACAGCTTGAAATGAAACATTAAGGTTCTTAAGAGTAATTGTTAAGCTGTTAAAGGTTAAACGTATCTGACAAAATGTCAGTGTTTTTTGCTGTTATTTTTCAACTGGTTGAGTCCAATGACATAGAACAAAATAATACATTTACGTCACTCGAATGGAACAAAAAATATGTTTCTTAATATGTTTTGTGTCATCGAACTCAAAATACAAAGTAAAACAATAAGAATATAAAAATGTCGGTGTAAATACCAAAACTGGCAAAATATTGAAGATATAATAGTTATAAAAATTGTTATAGAAATAAAGAATATTAAAGGCATCTTTTAATTAGTTTAATTTAAATAAACATAAACAATTATTAATCTTAATATCATTTTTGGTTGCACTTAATTACACAAGGCAAAATAATAAATAACCTTGATGCTATCTTTCATTTGGTCGAACTTTACAACGTAAGGGAAAACAATAAATAATCTTAATGTCATCTTTCAGTTGGTCGCACTTAACAACGTAAGGGGAAATAATAAATAATCTTAATACCATCTTTCAGTTGGTCGCACTTAACAACGTAAGGAAAAACAATAAATAATCTTCATGTCATCTTTCAGTTGGTCGCACTTAACTTCACAGCCTCCCTTAGTGGTACAGTGGTATATCTGCAGACTTAAATGCTAAGGCCCAGCTTGGCCAGGTGGTTAAGATACCCGACTAGTAATCTGAGGATTGTTGGTTCAAATCGCCGTCACACTAAACATACTCGCCCTTTCAGCCGTGGAGGCGTTATAAAGTTACCGTCAATCCCACTAATTAAAGAGTAGCTCAAGAGTTGGCGGTGAGTGGTGATGACTAGCTGCCTTCCCTCTAATCTTACACTGCTGTATTAGGAACGACTAGCCCAGGTACACCTCGTCTAGCTTTACACAAAATTCAAAACAAAACAAACACAACCCTAAAAACTGGGTTTCGATACCTGTGGTGGGCAGAGCACAAGTAGGCCTTTGTGTAGCTTTATGCATAACTACAAAAAGCAGCTACATAGGAAGAAACAATAAATAATGTTAATGTCATCTCTTCTTTGGCCGTAATCACCCTCACAGGCCATAAGAGTCACAGTTTTGTTGACCGAATTCCATGGCGTAGGAAAAGCAATTCATATATTTAATGTAATTTTGTAATTTCAATTTTGTTAGTAGTTGAGCACAATAGCATGAAACAAAACGAACCAGTTTTCTGTATATTTTTTATTGTTCGAATGGTACAGGATAAAAAAATATACATTTTTAATGACATTTTTTGATTGTTTAAGCTCAGCTAATCAGCGTGAGTCAAAGTTATTGTTCGTTTGCTTTAGCTCTTCAAGCTCAGTCAAAGAAGATAAAATAAGTGATTTTTAGAGTCACTTGTAAATGGTCAAACCTAAGTACCGTAGAAATTAGCGATCGAATTACTTTACATCATTTCAACAGTCAAAACTCATTAACGTAAAAACAAAAATTGAGTTTTAAAGTTGTAAATTACGTAATTAGACGAGTGTCATAAGAATCGTCCAGCAAACGTTTCAGCGTTAATTAGTTTTAACGTGAATTTAACCAAAAAATTAACAAAAATTACATATTACAATTAAGTGTAGTAAACAACTGATTAGTTCTTATTTATTACAGTTAGAGTTAGTTGAATATATGTGTTAATCAATGACTAATGTAGGAAACTTACCTCCAAAAAGGCCCCTGTCATTAATAATGTAAAACAGATTCGTGTCTTCATTTTTTTTTCTTTACAATGAATAATTTTCACTGATGAAATTTGTATCTCATGAGATGAGTTGTTTAATAAAGATGCCGTTTTTTATTAAATTCGTTTTTCTAAGAAAACAAACATTGGTAAGCTTCTAATAAAAATTACTTCTGCAGTTTTAATTATTTAAGTTTTTGAGTAACGCGTCTAAAAATATGTCCAATAATATTATGATTTCTTTATTAAGATAAAAAATACCGTTAATGGATAGTGTAAAAATTATCTAAAATAAAGAAATTAAATAATTAAACAGCATTGTTGTTGTTGTTTTGAATTAAGCACAAAGCTACAGAATGGGCTGTCTGTGCTCTGCCTACCACGGGTATCGAAACCCGGATTTTAGCGTGTAAGTCCGCAGACAGATTTACTTGTTTAAAGAACGCTGAACAATATCATATGTCGCTTATGTACAGTTCTGAATACATGTGTTAACGGCTGCGTGGGTGAAGGGTAAATATTATCCGGTTAAGTATACTCACCAGCAGTATTTTTAACATTTTATACGTTTGAGATTCAAAATAGCAATTGTGCCCCTTTTTTTTCATCTTTGGCATATTTTGTTGTTAGCTATGTTTTAATAAGTGTAATTTGATTATTGTTTTCAACACTAATATAAATTAATGATTTCTTTATTTTATATTCCTGCTATCTGACAAGAATTTTTTTATATTTATTTTACTAGTTCTTGAAATTTAAACATTACGTTGCATAAGATTATGGCAATATCTAACACTGTATGATCCCAAGACCCAAGGGATCCTCTTTGTGGACAGCGATATGTTTATATACGTGTTAAATCCCAGGGCTAGGTTCCTTGTGGCGGACAGCTTATTGTTTAACACAGCCCTAAAAACACCAGCAGCATTAAATGATCGGTGAAAAGGCTCAGACATAGCGGTATATGTGAACTATTCAAGTCAGAATAGAAGCCATATAATCTTGTTTATCGCTTGTCATTGAAAAACTATACTCTGACATGCGTGTTGTGTACCAAAGGGTTGTTCAATAAAGCCAATCTAAAGAAATCGTACCAATAATCTAGTTATCATTGATGTTTGGATTTGTTTCTCCATCAGGATACGTTTCAAGAAAAACAATAGGTGTTGCAGCACTGCTACGCCCTTTTTCTGTCCATACAGCAATATTACCTCAAAGTACTCCGAAAATGTAAGTTCAGACATTTTAATACGCGTCCTTCCAAACCCTCTAACCCTTCAGTGGCACAACAGAATGTATGGGGATTTACAACAGTAGAAACTGCGTTTCGATACCTATTGTGGGCAGATCACAGATATCCCTTTATGTAGTTTTGGGCTTAACTACAAAGAAATAACCAATCCAACCCACTGGTGCATCATAAATTTCTCTCTTATAGAGTTTTCTACTTTTGTGATGCTTTGACAATGTTTGACGAACTGTGGATCGTGAATTGTTTAAGATAAACTGTACATTACTCACCTCAGTGTACTCATGAAAAATGTTGTTATTGGTTGTAATTAAGTTCCATATTAATCTTGTCGGACCGAAATATAAGGTGACTCAACTATAGACTCTGCAGTGATTTCTTATGGAAAGTATATAATTCACTAATGAAAAATGTACGTCAGTGTAATAGAACGCTTCGCTTGTAACAGTGTCAGTCAAAACACTTAGCATTCAACATTACCATTCTTTAGCTTCCACGTGTCTTCTAGTAACTATAAAACATACTTATTTACAAAAATTAGTGCGTAATACTATTCCTACAATAAATCAGTGACGTATCTGTCATTGGATCCCTCTGTAGCACTTCGGGTGATAAAATGTAATATTTAAAAAGAAATGGTTAATTCATCCATTCACTACGTCATACGATGTAAAGTCCAGAATTAGAGATATCTTTGTTGATTCTTATAATGTTGAAAATTCAAAACTGTTTTTTTCTTTTACATTCATATCCGGTTTAAAACTAATTTTACAGCCTCATATCTCCTACATTTTTTATTTTGGAAACGATCGATCTAACTGGCCAACTCTTGTCACCAATTTAGTTACATCTAAGTTAATTCTTACTTGGTCGTTTTCGTTTACTATTACTTCCTGTCAGAAAGCTTTCTTCTATGTAAGTTACTATATATCGCTTTAATATATCCTTTTTGCTACTCGAGAGATCGTTATATAGCTTAACAAACATATCACAATAGTTGTCTCTTAGGCTTATATTCATCACTTTATTTGTTAAAGAAAAATACAGAAGAGTAAAAATTATTGGCAGAAATACGCTCTTTAAAAAGAGAACAAAACAAATATCGGCTGCCATAAAAGTTTTGCAACAACAAAAAGATTAAACTGGAAATAAACGTTCATCTGTCTTTAAATGATATTTTCCAGACTGCATCCGTTATTTCATAAATGGTCAAACTGTTATATTCATTCAGACTTATTAATAAACATGTTAACATTTTTAATTATTCGTGTTTCTTGTACATCGTGGAATCTCTTTCTTAGCCTGGATTACCATTTTAACTGGAATAATCTGCTCACGAAAAACAACTTCAATCTTCTAAGTTTAACTTACTCCGACTGTTTAATATTTTGATGAATTTCACTTTATACTGACAATTACACTAAAGCAGCTGTTTAAGAATTGTCCAGCAATAATATACATGTTTATGTTTAATTAGCTTAATGAAGACATTTGTCGAAATTATTGTTTTGTTTCCCAAACGACGTGATTAGTTCTAAACTGTGGGTTTTAGATGGTTTTATTGGTTATAACTTCTTTCCTAGATCGTCCTAAATGTTACAATAATTATGACTGCAAGTTCTTGAAGTTTTGTGCTAAAAGCTTTAGAAGTAAATTAAATCTCATGAAAACTTCTTATCAGTGTTTTGGTAAACCAGAACGTGAACAATTTTATTGTCTTCAAACAGAAGACTTCAGTTTGTTAAAGAATAATTAAAACTTCTTTACGATACTATTGATTAAAATATTGAAACGTTAATTAACTAGCAGATTTTACCTTAATACCCTGAATGTACAGCATACACTGAGTTGTATTTTGGAATGTAACAAACGTTGTAAATAAACAGTTTTGGATGTCGAGGACAATTAAAATAAATTCTAAATAATACAATAAAATTAATAATAATAACAATGAATTGGAATTTCATACTCCCTGTTATAATTTTGAAAACTTCAAGGAATTCTAAGGAGATACTATCAGATTTCAAACATCAAAATTGGTTATATTTCCGCATCTTTCGCATTTGGAAATTTGTATCTAGCCTGTATTGGATAAATTAAATTCACGAATAACCTCCTTCACCAAACCATTTCTACTAAAAATATATTAAATGTCTAGGTTTCTTGTTTTAATTTAATTAATATTGAAGCTGTTTGATACAAAAAGCTCATTCGTAATTCATCAACGGAGTTTAGCCATTTTGTTATTATAAGGACCATAACTCACATAATGGTTAGAATAAAAGGACTGTAAAACTGAGAGTTCGTAGATCACGACTACAAAAACTGGTTACGCGCTTTAGAGCCATGGATATGAAAAGAGATTGACAGTGAAATTCCATTATCCGTTCAGAAAAATTTGCTAAAAATTGACTTGTGTTAGACTTCCTCAGTTTCATGACCTTGGTGTCTTGATCTTTCACTGAGTGTCTTTAATCTAACTAGCACTTTATGTGGCTCTTTATAAAACCATTTCAGCTTCTGTTTGTAGCTCTGTTTCCTTTTCTGGTCCTCTCAACTGGTGTTCTGTTCCAACACTTTCATCTGTAATAATATTAACTGGATTCTGTATAATTTTTGTTTGTAATGAAGCATAAAACTACACAATGGGCTACATGTGTTCTACTCACCACGGGTAATAAAACCCGGTTCTAGCGGTGTGAGACTGCAGACATACCGGTTGATAGCACTTTGTAGGGCACATTAAGAAGTAAGTCAGTGCTATTCATCTGTAACTGCTCCTTAGGGAGCTTTCTTTCCCTTTTCGGGGATCTGTTCTTGGGTCCAAACAAAACCAAATTACGCTGATTTTTAGTCTGTTTTAGTAACAATGACTAGAGAAATATCTCCAATGTTAATTTAATTGTTTCATCATATAAAATCCAGAAGATTTACTTTTCTATATCTTACATTAAACAACAGTTATATGGTGTCACCACATCCTGCACATTATACTATAGCAATGTCCTTCATGCCATAAACTTGCAGACTTCTCCACATTCACATGATTTTATCCATTCTCTGAGCTATATAAGTATTTCAAATTTAAAGTATGCTTCGTTGGTCTTATTTTTATTTTCACAGCTCAGCTGGTGGTACTTCATCTACTCATTATCATTGAGGGGATTATTTAAATAGTTTTAAGTTTGTTTGTTTGAGAATTTCACACAAAGCTACTCGAGGGCTATCTGCGCTAGCCGTCCCTAATTTAGCAGTGTAAGACTAGAGTGAAGGCAGCTAGTCATCACCACCCACTGCCAACTCTTAGGCTACTCTTTACCAACGAATAGTTGGATTGACTGTGACATTATAACGTCCCCACAGCTGAAAGGGCAAGCATGTTTAGTGTAACCGGGATTCGAACCCGCGACCCTCAGATTAAGAGTCAAACGCCTTAACCCACCTGGCCATGCCGAACCCAGAGTTTTAAGTTACTAAATATAGTCGGTATATATTTCCCTTGTTTACAAGTAAATGATCTCGAAGTTCAGTTAGTTAATTTGACATGCAATTATGTACATGGATTTAACACATTAATAAATGTTGCTTGACCAGAAGTAAGCACTAAAGCAATATCTAGTTCTTACAAAAGGATGCTTAACGTATTATTTCTACTTCACTGTTACCTTTTAAAGTTGATTGTATTCATGAGTATAGGTGTCCACTATTGCTTGGCAGAACCAATTCACATGCAGTTATCGAAACGTTTTCTCAGTTATTTCGAACAGGAGTCTACACATTAGATCCATTAGGAGTGATGTTTTCATGACTCTGTTTATCATTATAGTGTCTCAGCGTCTTGAAGGACATGTAATTCTGTACTATTAGTAAACTCATTCCACTTTAGACAAGCTTCAATCAAATTCAGGACCACTTGCTACAGTGGTGATTAAACTTCTAGAGTTTTACTGTGATGTGCATAATATTTTCTCTTCACGGAGTCTAAATTGCAAGATATTTTCAAAAGTCTTCTTGGGGTTGCTAACTGTAAATTCCTGCATTTAGAAAATACTACTAATAGAACTTCCTTCTAACCCATTTAGCTCTCCAAACTGACCCTAAAAACTGCCATAATTAACTCTACATAACTGAACGAAATCATTTTTCACGTTTTATATGTAAGTGATATTCCCTGTAGCACACCGTGTAATATTACCGTTTGATGTGTGTTTGAAGATTCATGAGCACCAAAAGAAAGGAAAAACTCTACTCAGTTCGAATGAAAGTGACTTTTGTTGACCAAATAGATGGTACATAATGTCTATATTCTTCCTAAGATAAAGTAAATCACAAGAATATTGGTTATTTCAAAGTTTGGAAAATTCCTCAGGAACTCATTTTTAACTTGCAAGAAAAATGTTAGATAATCCAGATAATGTTTATATCCCTTTGGCACAGTAATTGAGTTCTGAAGTATAGAAAAACAGAAATAATACGCAATGTGTTTTATGTGCCATCCTTCACTTGTAACTTTTCTATGACTTTACACTAACTTACAAACATTAATTGTTAAAGTTTCTAGCATGTTTGTAAAGCTGGAAATATTGTAAATTATGAATAATATGTTGCAAATGAAATTAAATATATATAGGGATATAGTAATAATCTTGTACAAATAATTTAACTTTACTTTGTGTTGCTTTTCATCAATATACTCGTCAGTATAACCAAGTTCGGTTATTATTTATATACTTTTATCATCAGATAAGTGTTTTGTGCAATGTCTTGCATTACATCAGTTTCAAAATCACGCCTTTTGTTTGCTTTTCTTAAATTTCGCGGAAAGCAACACGATAATTAGCTGCGCCGTCCCTAATTAAGCATTATAAAACTAGAAGGAAGGCAGCTATTCATGCCACCCACCACCAGCTCCTAGGTTATTCTTTTACCAACGAATAGTGGGATTGACCGTAAACTTATAACGTAATTTATAATGGCTGAAAAAGCTAGCATGTTTGGTGCGACGGGGATTCAAACTCGCGAACCTCAGATAGCGGGTCGAGCGCCTTAACCACCTGGTCATACCGAGCCATCACATCTTTTACACCTATGATTTATGTATCCTGAATAAGATAATTGTTTGTTTGTTGTTATGTACAAAGCTACATAAAAGGCTATATGTATTCTGCCTATCATGAGTATCGAACCCGGTTTCTAGTAGTATAAGTCCACTGTGCCAATGGAAGGGCAAGAGAAATCACCTTATATGAAAAAATGAGCTAAATCTTGATCCAGGTAAATCTGCGCAGCTGTGTCTTGGAAATATAAATTTCATATAAATTTAACACAATGTCTCTTTCATCCATATCATTTACGATTATCTTCTACGTAACTAAATTTTATTTTATATTTTCGAACACGCCTGCTATCTTAGATCATGGTTAACATCGGCACAACTGAGCAAAATCGAAGCTAGACGTTGCTTTGAGTATTATTTTAGCTTCAAATTCAAATTCTACTCCAGTGCATCCATATCAGAACTCTTCGCTTATAACCTGTCATATATTTATTCTGAATAAAATTTTAGTCATTGTTGACACAAATAACGCAAACAGAATAGTTTGTTTTCTCACACACAAGTTAAATAAACATTTATGAAATACAAAGTGAACATATACATGAAAGACTCTAACAACGTAAAGGTTGTTTTCATGAGTCTGTTAATAAAACTAAACATGTGGTATCACTTTGTATGAACAAGAAAAAGCAGAAGTTACACCAAATGTTTCCAAAGTGAAAATAAACAGCCTTTCTAAGAGGCTTTAGTGCAATCAAATACAGACGATGAAATCTTTATATTTCCTAGAAATCCGTTTCTGGATAAAATAGATTATGATCAGTTCTATACTGATTATAATGCTCTAGAGAAACACAATCTTGGATAATATACTATGCCTTGCAAGAGTATTCGGCCTTTTGTAAAGTTTCCACATTTTGTTGCCGTCTTAGCTTGCAGTTATAAAACTTTCAAACTGAGAAGGCTAAAAAAATTCTGATGTTATGTAAGTAAGTTATATCTTTAAAGAAAATTAGAATGTTCTCAAATGTGTAAGTATTCAACCTTTTTCTTATTACAACCGTAAATTAGTTCAGGTGCAAAAGATTAATTTGAAAAGTCACAAAATTAGTGCAATAGTCTCTGTCTCTGTATAATCAAAGTGGTTTGACTTGAATTCAGAGTAAATGCATCTGTTCAAGCCAGAACTCACATTGTGATACGACAAACTGACCATGAAGACCAAGGAGCTTTCCAAATAAATTAGGATTAAAGTCGTAGAAAAGCACAGGTCAGGAGAAGGTTACAAAAAATTTCAAAGTCACTAATTATCCTTTTGAATATAGTAAAGTCCATCATTAAGAGGTGAAATGTACTTCATACCACCACACATTGCATACCTTTCCATACATGGCCATCCTTCAAAACTAAGCAGACAGGCAAGCAAGAAACTGATTAGGGATGCCACTGTGAAGCCAACAGTGACTTTGAAATATTTATAAAATTCCATGTCTGAGGTAGGAGTCAGTGTCCTTACACCGACGATATCCCAGTTCCTACATAAAGCTGGCCTGTACGGATGAATGGCAAGAAATAAACCATTATTGAAAAAGAACCCTCTTAATCTCACATAAAGTTTGCAACAAAATATGTAACTAATACCGTGAACATGTGGTAAGATGAGACAAAAACTGAGCTTTTGGTAAAAATTTCAAAGCGTTACGGTTTGCGCAAGTGCAACACAACTCATCACCCAGTCAGCACCATCCCAGTTGTCAAGCATGGTTCCAGCATCATGTTATGAGGATGCTTCTCATCAATAGGGACTGGAGAGCTAAGCAGGACTGAGGAAAAATTGGATGGTGCATCGTACAAGGAATTCTAGAGGTAATCCTGATTGGGACAGCCAAGAATCTAACGCTGAGTCGAAAATTCACATTTCAAACCAAAAGCACAAGGTCAAAACCACATAGAAGAGGTTTCAAAAGAAGAAACTGACTGTCCTGGAAAAATCCAATCAAAGTCCTGACTTAAATCCAATGGAAAATGTATGGCAAGACTTGAAGATTGCAGTCTATCAACGATCCATAACGAAATTGCCAGAACTGTGGTAATTTTACCATGAAGAAATAGACAAAATTACACCATCCCATTCTGTAAGGCTGATAGAGACCTATTTAAAAAGACTGACGGCAGTAATTGCTGCAAAAGATGATTAAGCACCTGAATACTTGTGCAATCAGCAAATTTCAGTTTGCATATCTTGTTTGCAAGATTTGCTGACATTCAACCTCCATTACACACAACATTATTAAGTTTAAACAAAAACATCTTAAATGAAAACATTGTTTACATTATTCGTTTTTTTCTTAATTCGACATTATTGATGGGGGTGATTACTTCTGCGAGGCACTGTACATGCATGGTATGCAAACTGTGGGGCATAACCTCAAGGTAGAGAGCATTATGTACGTGCAACTATGAATACAAGTATATCATACTGATCCGTTGTGGGCAAAAACAACAAACAAACTACCATTCTTTTAACTAATATAGAACAAATTTAATATAGAACTTTATTATATACACAAACAGTTATATGAGCTAAAGAGATGGGCACAACAAAACATATCTTTAAAAAAAGAGGTGTCCATAAGATTGTTTGCACACGGTTGATTCAGGTGACTAACAAAATCCAAGAACACAACCCTCTACCAATAAGATCAATGAAACTTGAGTATTCTAAAAGCTACTCTTCTAAAGTTGTTGTTTTGAATTAAGCACAGAGCTACACGATGTTCTATCCATGATCTGCCCACCACGGGTATAGAAAACCGGATTTTAGCGTTGTAAGTCCGCAGACATACCGCTGAGCTACTGGAAGGTCTCTTCTAAAGAAGATAAAAAGTGATTTTTTTAATTTTAGTATATTACACACTTACACTCTTAAAGAAACACATTTAAATGTTATAATCTATAATCTACGCTTGAAACAAATATATAATGAAAGAGACAGGTTGAAGCGGTTGTCATCCTGAGGGGAATTTGTACAACGAAAAATATCGATTATGTGAAATCGAACTCCATCACAATACGACTATTGAGAAATGTTTATTTTGGAAGACACCGCTCCTGGGAAGCCTAAACAACGTTTATTTTAGAGACTTGTATTCTGGAAAAATGTAAAAAAAATAAAAATTACACTGTACATTTTTAGCGCAACCTTGGCCCCAAAGTGCTAAGTGCGTTCGCGTCAGATAAAGTAGCAAACTGCGTATGAAACTTCGGATTCACTCACTTAGCATTCTGTGGCCATGGTAACGCTCAGTTATTGTTGAAATGGAATAAAAACAAAATGATATGATCAAATAGTGATGCACGTGTAAAAGCTACTAAAGCATTTATCATAGTAATCAAATTAAGCCATGTGATTAGGTGCGTCTGCCGACACGAAATATCAAAGTAATGTTCCAAGATTCGTATTTTTTTAAACAAAAAATACTTAGAGTTACTTCAGTATTCAACATTAATAATGTTTTAATATCGTTTGTGCAGCTTAGTAATTGCCTAAAATCCATAATAGTTTCAAATACGTCTGTATAAGAATGTACGTACTATGCACTTATATGAGTACGTGTATGTATGTATGTTTTTACACGTATTTGTATATGTTTATATTTCAGTTAGAAAAGTTTTCATGAGACGTTTCGTGGCTTTAATTCAACATAATAAAAGACAGATTATTATTCATTAGGATCGAAGTTCTCGTGCACTTGCTCTATGTTCGTCCTTGCAAAATGTTATATCTTAAAACGACAATCCTGACTTGGCTTGGTATCCAGTCACCATCTTTCAAACGGGTTGTTTTGTTTTGTTTTTTCACATGTTTCTCAAGGCAGCAACAAAATGTCCGTGATCTACAGCTGTCTACAAAGAGTAGAAAATACGTTCCACCTAATTTGTCTCCTTATGTATTGGAATTTATAGCGAGGCAAAACATTGTGTTGTTAATTACAAACATCGCTTGTGCAGGAACGTAAGATCGAACGTATAAAACATTCAGCTTAGTTTCGACAGCCTTAAGCCGCCGTAAACAAGCATCAACACAGGTTTAGCACAGTGGTTAGTAATTCACGCTACAGAGGTTCCTAAAAGTGAGGAATTATTTAGGACTTGAATCTCACCATTGATGTTATAATACTAAAATTTAAACGAAGATAAATGGTAAAACGAAACGACGTCAGAGTGAAACGTCACATTAAAATTTTAAAAAATTTGAGATTGAACAGGAATAACAGTATTAAAAACTAAGCTGAAGAAACAAGTTTCTTGGAGTCAGAACTTTCAAAGTGCTTATCAGTAGCTCTATATGACACTCTGTAGAGCACATTTCATTAATTACACAGTCCTGCAAATTTAAACTGCATGAAAGTTATTTGGGTTTTCATAACAAATTTTCCATAATTCAGCCACGTAGATTTCAAAAACGATACTTATTTTTTTCTATTGCGTGAGGAGTTCTTACGAATCGTAAGAAGAAAAACTTTTACTTCGTTTACCCCAATGAAAAAAAATTAAAACACAAAAGAACTGAAGAAAAGGGGAAAACGCTGGAGTTAAACGAATAAACATCTTCATTTGTTCTGATTTTCTTATTTTAAAGATATTTGCCGCTTCTATAATCAAAACTATTGTTGTGGTTTTCTCCTATGTATTAAGCCTAGAGCATCTGGTTTCAATAACCAGCAGTAATCACCCATTATGCTGATGTGTCCATCTTCCACGATACCTCTCAAGTTCCCTGATCTCTTGAGGAAATTTTACCCTTGTTCTTTGCTGACGGCTCCGGAGTTTTCAGGAAAATAATTAAAGTGTGAGTGTAAAAAAATGAGCTTTCAAGCTCTTATTACAACCCAACTCTTTGAATTTATCAAGCATGTTACTAACAATATTCTAATAATTTGGGACCATTTTGCTTACTGAACATTTGTCAATAACATCAGTAAAACAATCCACACTTCATTTTTAACGTTTTTCATCGTCCTTCCGAAATGTTTCTTCAAAGAATAGTTGTTAATTTAACACAATAAAACGAAATATGTTTGGGTTGGGTTTAAATTTCGCACAAAACTACTCAGTAGCTATCTGCGCCAGTCGTCTCTAATTTGGAAGTGAAACACTAGAGAAAAAGCAGCTGGTCATCACCACCCACCGACAACTCTTGAGCTACTTTTTAACCAACGAATAGTGGGATTAACCGTGACTTTATAACGCCCCCACAGCTGAAAGGGCGAGCATGTTTGGATGGACAGGAATTCGAACCCGCGAACCTCAGATTACGAGTCGAGTTCCTTAAGAATCTGGACATGCTGGGCCCTTTCAGTAACTATTAATAAAAGTTAACTATATTTTGATAAAAGAAGAAACACGTTTAATAATTATAATTTCGAGTAAAACATGAAACATTATGTTTTAATGAAGAAAATAATATCAGCCATTAAAATGATAATTGCAGATCATTCCGACAGAATATTTTTATTTGTTTATTGCATAAAACAACACTAGATTTTGATAGACTGTTTCAATAGACATTATATTACACAGGCATGGCTAGGTGGTTAAGGCGCTCGACTGGTAATCTGAGGGTCTCAAGTTCGAATTCCCGTTACATTAAACATGCTCGCCCTTTCAGCTGTAGGGGCATTATAAAGTGACGATCAATCCCACTATTCGTTGGTAAAAGAGTAGCCCAACAGTTGGCGGTGAGTGATGATAACTATCTGCCTTACCTCTAGCCTTACACTGCAAAATTTGTACGGCTAGCGCAGATAGCTCTAGTGTAGCTTTGCGCGGAATTCAAAAACAAAGAAAACGCGTTAAAAAGTGTTTATCTAACACAAAACTAGTCGATAGTTTTCATTTTTATGCGGGCTGAGCGTGGTCTGTTGATTAGTGTGGTAGACTGCAGATTTATGGGTCTAAGATTCCGACCATGAAACCATTGAATGCGCTCCACACTTCTATGTATTGGGGCATTACAAAAGCAATAGCCATTCTCTTTATTCGGTTCAACGAACACGACATACTTGATTGGCACTCTATTAGGTCTTCAAAATTAGAGATGACTAAGCCTAAATTTCAAAATCTTTGACTTTGTAGTTCAACTCACGAGTGCATAAGACGCTTTTCTGAAAGAAAACAACATATAAAATAACACGAAATGAAAAATTAAATACATCTTTGAAATATTCAGCACAAACCTGAGAAGAAAAAACTAAATTTCTCTTAAAGTATTTAGTCAACGCGTTCTAAGTAGAAGTTTCCATAAGTACAATATTCACCATATATTTTCTGAACTTGAAGAATATTGAGAAATTCTAAAGGCAATGAACATTAACCTTTTTTCTTTAGAATAATTAAGGTACACCAAATGTTTTTAAACTTCAATATAGACTTGAAAGTTCTAACTGTTTTGTATAGAACTAAAAGTTTGAAATGCTTGGTGTGAACCTGAAAGTTTAAAATACGTAGTGTAAACGTAAAAATACTATATGTTTGTTCTCGTCATCGAGTGCAGACGTGTCTTTGTTGTGCTCTGCTAAGCCTTAGTGTGAAGTTAAAGCTAAGCCTTGTGAGCAAGTGTTTCGTTTTTTCTGTTTGAGGTTTTGTAGTTCTGCTATTTTTTGATAATGTCTTCTTCATCTAATAAGGTTATGGAAGTTATGCGCCGTACAGTGTTTTTGGAAACAACGACTTCAAGCCATGGGGACGTGATCCATGCTGTAGTTTCAACTTTTGGTGCTTCGTCGGTTACCGCAGTTGTTCCACGACCAGGAGGGTATGAGGTAACTTTTATTCTTGCAGCTGATGTGGACCTGGCTATCGATGCTGGTCTGGTTGTGAATGGGGTACCATGTGCAGCTAATGGTATAACTAAGCGAACCATTACCGTGTCTTTTATGAATGTACCTGAATATATAGACGATGATGTAATCCTGAATAAGCTTAAGGATTTCGAATGTGAAGTTAAAAGCCCTATTGTTTGGAAGCGTGATCAGGGTATCTATTTAGGTATACGCCATGTTCGGGTGTCGTTTAGCGAGAAATGTATATCTTTGCCTTATGTGGTTAAAGTTTTTGATCCGTTAGGAAAAGCAGTTATGTTGAAGGTGAAGCATGATCGGCAATCCAAAGTGTGTAATATGTGTTTAGGAGCTGATCATTTATATCGCGAATGTCCCCAGTTCATTTGCCGACATTGTCATTGTTGTTCCTCGACCTTCTTCTGGTGACGACGCTGCAGTGGCAACGCCTTCCTCCGGTGGTGCCGAAGCTGTAGTGTCCACGCGTGTTCCTTCTCGTTCAGATGCTGGTGTAGCCACGGCTGGAACTTCTGGTCCAGTTCCTGAAAATGCGGACAAAATCTATCTTAGTTCACGAGTTGATTTGAAGGCTCCTCTTTCTGGGTTGGCCTCAGCTTCCAATTGTGTGGTGGAGAATGCTTCTTCCAGGCGACTGATGGTATCTGGTGGGGCCAGGGAACGGGCCAGTAGTCACCCTCCTTCTGGTAGACGTAACTTCGATAACCACTTCCCCCTTCTTACGAACAGTGGTGAGAATAATACCGGTGATGTGGAGGTGCCTATACCTCGTCGTTGGAAGTAGGCTAGTGTGGTTGCAATGGACACCTCACTGAAAGGTAGTGGACGAAAGCGAATGTCGGACGTGCCAATACTACGCATTGCTCGGGCGAAGGCGAAGGCCGTTTCTCAGCCATAAATGCATTATTTGGCCATATTATTTGTTTCAGATTAGTGTAAGACTGTATTTTATTGTATATAGTACTTTGTGCGTAATTGCTTCAATTTTTATATTTGTTCTTATTGTTTTTGTGTTCGCGTTGGTTTAATTTAACTTCTCATCCAGTTTATTGCGTTTTGCATGGCGCATTTACTTAGGGTGGGAGTTTTGAATTGTAATGGTTTGAGTAATGTTAGTAAGCTAGTATATTATATGGATTACTTTGTAACTAATTTTGATGTTGTTTGTTTGCAAGAAACTTTCTTCACTGATGGTTTTCATAATGTGGTTCTGAAATTTTGGCCAGGTTTAGTTTTTTTAAATAATTCTCCCACTGGACGACAAGGTGTTGCCATCTTGGTAAAGCGGTTTTTGTGTGACCATGTTACATTCGTTTCTTCTGATGGGGTGGGTAGGGTTCTGACACTAAAATTAACTTTTGAAAATTTAGCATTCCTGTTATCATCTGTTTATGCACCACGCGATATTTATGAGAGACATAGTTTTTTCCAAAATTTATCCTATAATGTAGATGGTTGCACTGGACTGCTCGTTGTGGGGGATTTTAATTGTGTGGTGGATGTAGCTCGAGATCGATTCCTTGTTCGTTTCTACCGTGATGCTAGTCGTTCGGCATTTGTTCAATTCCTTACTACGTTCGATTTAATTGATGCACATTCTCTCTCGTCGCCGACTACCCCTAGTTTCACGTGGAAACGCTTTGTTAATAGCGAGATGAGGTCGTCTCGGATTGATAAGGTTTTACTTTCATCCACATTGCAGGGGACTGTCCAACGTTTACATACTACGTGGTTCTCTAATACTGATCATGCTTTATTAAGCTTTGCACTTACTCTGCAACCAATTCTCAGAGGTCCTAATTTCTGGCATTTTAATAACCAATTGTTGAGGGATCCTGACTATGTGAAAACCATAGAGCTGTTAATCGCCAGAAGTCGTACTTGGTCAGTATATGGGACAAATAAACTCTTATGGTATGAAACATTGAAATGCGCGATTCGGGACCTTACCAAGCGATATTCGCTACTTCGAGCAAGAGCATCCAGATCTCGCAAATGTCACCTAGCGTCATCAATCGCTCGTGAGCTTCGAAAGCTGTCGAATTGCCCGGGAAGGTCCAAGGAAAAATTGTATGAACTTGAGGTCGAATTGGAGACTTTGGATCACGATGCGATAGAGGGGGCGAGGATTCGTTCCCATATTCGTTGGTTTGAAGAGGGTGAGAGGTCTACCTCTTACTTTCTCCGTATGGAAAAGGTCCGTCAGAGTCGAATTGAGTTTCATTCCATGCTCAATGATGGGGGTGTGGAGGTGTTCAATGTGAATGATATCGCTGCTGTTCTGCACCAATATTATTCAGTGCTGTACACAGCAGATATTGTTTTGCAGGAAGACATCGATTTCGTACTCACATTTGTTGACAAAACTCTCACCCACGAACAAGCTCAGATGTGTGATGCTCCATTCACGGTCTCAGAAGTTATCGCTGCACTTGACAGTTTACCCGTTAACAAATCTCCTGATCTTGATGGTTTTACGTCGGAATTTTACAAATGTTTTTTACCTCATTTTGTTGACGATTTTGTGTTTCTCTTATTTGACCTTTTCCGCTCTCCACAGTTGCTCCATTCTATGTGTTCTGGGGTGATTGTTCCTATCCCGAAAGGGGGAGATCGACGGTTGGCAGCTAACAGCCGGCCTTTGACATTGCTTTGTACAGACTATAAGCTATTGGCGAAAGTGCTGGCTCGACGCCTTTCGAACGTGATATCAAGTTTAGTTTCAGATGACCAATCCGGTTGTATACCTGGACTGGATGTTATTGATACTCCGTTAACTCTTGTTTTGCTATTGCAATCGTTAGAGCGAACTGGTCAGGGTGGGATCTTTCTGAAGCTCGATCAGATGCAAGCATTTGATCGGGTTGACCATAACTATATATTTCAACTTTTTCTGCGTATGGGGTTTGGCTCTACTTTTGTTCATTGGGTTCGTCTTTGCTACACGTCTATATCTAGCTGTGTGAAGTTTAATGGGTTTCTGACTGATGGTTTTGCTGTAACGCGGGGTATTCGAGAGGGCTGTCCCATGTCGGCTTTACTGTATGCTCTCAGTGTAGAGCCATTGCACAACATGTTAGCTCAAAATGCTTTTATTACTGGATTAGGGGGTGATGTGTTCCTTAACAAGCCATCCCTTATTTATCAGCACGCTGATGACACCACTTTGACCTTACGGGATGCCTCTTCTTTGCCACACGTATTGAATGTATGCGACTCTTTTGGTAGAGCTACAGGTGGGAGGATTAATTGGATGAAGAGTAAGGGTTTGTGGGTTGGGTGTTTGGCCTCTTCTGCAGACCTTCTCCTGGGAGAATTAAGAATTTCCACGGATCCTATAAGGATTTTGGGCATCGTCTTCTGCTCAGATTTCGATGTCATGCTGCAAGATACGTGGCAAGGTGTTTTGCGCAGAATATCTCGCATTTTAGTGTCGTGGCGATTTCGTTCTTTGTCACTTAAGGGAAAATCTCTTGTGGTGAACTCGTTGGTGGCATCGGTATTGTGGTACCCTTTGCAGATTCTTCCATTGCCAAAACAGTTTGAGGCACGTTTTCGCAAATGTATACTGGATTTTATTTGGTGAGGAGGTATACATAAAGTGGCATATGGTATTCTGATACGGCATTATGATTGTGGGGGAATCAACTTGGTTGATGTTAATGCCCGTAAACTTGCTTTCCGTTTGAAATTGTTGCAGCGTTGTTTGGATGTTTCTTGTCCTTCCAACTTGCGAAAAATTCTCTCTGGTTTCTTTTCTTGTCATGGGAATCTACTTTTGGGTTTTCGGATTTTTCAGTGCCGTATTTTGCCACGTTTTGTGCAATTGTTGCCTTTGTATATTCAGGAAATGTTTTAAGCATGGAAGGTTCTTCTTGGGGATAAAGGGCTCGTTCCAGCACCTCTTTCTTCACATATTTTTGACGAATCTTTGTTTTACAATCCAGCTATTGTTGATGTTCGGCACCGCACGTTAAATTTTCCTGAATTTATCACTGCAGGTTTAACTCAGGTCCGACATTTGTTGTATGAGGTGCTCCCTGGTTTTCTTCCTGTCAAGGCAGTGATAGAAATATGTACAGATGCTGACCCTTCAGCCAATGTCCGCGCTATTACTTCACACTTTAATATGCTTAAGCGGGCGTTGCCTGCAGACTGGTTGGAGTTTTTATCTACCCAGACGGCTCCCTTACCATTGACCTCACGTATAGTGGATTTATACTTTCTGGACCACACTGATACCCAAGTTCATTTTCAGGGGTTATCCCTGAAGCAGTTGGTCTTTCATTTACATTGTTCACTTGCTACAAATGTTCCTGCTCCATTCTACTGGGGGGATATTGTTCCTCCTGGAGATTGGAAACGCATTAGACAAAACACTTATTCTTCTTTTGTTGGGTTTCATGTTTGTGATGTGGATTATTTAGTGTGGTTGCGGGCGATAACCACAAATGTTAAGCTGGTACACATGGACAGACATCCCACGGGGCTGTGCACTTTCTGTTCACAGGCGCGGGAAACAATAGAACATCTGTTTTTCCTCTGTCCTTTTGTACAGCCTTTGTGGCAATATGTATATCAATTATTGGCGTACTATCTCGGTTGCCCTATCTCTAACTGGGTATGGAGGAGATGCCAATTGGTGGGATCTAGTCCTACGTTACCCAGGAGATGCTGCAACATTTTTCGTTTGTTTACCAGCTTGACAAGAGAGGTTATATCCTCTGCTCGCTCTGTTTGTTTGGCAAGTCATAGGGACATTCATTTACGTTCAATGTTTAAAGTACGTGTACGCAAATATGTTTATCTCCATTATCATAGATGTTTGTTGCATCACTCGTTAAATGTATTTTATTACATGTATTCTTATGTTGGTACCTTGCTAAACCAAGGTGCCCAGGGTTATTACTTATGTCCTTTGTTAAGATAAGTTATTCTTCTTTAATTGAACTGTCTTTTCATTTTTCTTGCTAATGTTTTATATGTATAAATTGTCATTTTTAGTAGATTACCTGCTGTTCATAATTACCACTTTTAATTTTTACTGACTTTTATTCACTTTGTGGTAAAGTCCAGCATGGTAATCTGTCTAATTTTCATTCCATAATAATCCAATAATTTCTGTTTTATTTGTTGTATTTTTTGTCCATACCCCCTCATTGAGGTGGGATAAATAAAGAGAAAAAAAAATTAGATGTATTTCTCAAAGCGTTATATGTTATTCTGTAGGTCTTAAAGTCTCGAATCCTACTCGGCGCAGACCTGAATATTCGAAACATTTAGTGTACAACAGAAAATCTACACTGCTTGATGTACACTTGAAAATATGAAATAGTGGATACAGGCATGAAAGTCTGGAATACTTGGTGCCCATCTAGGAATGTATGAAATAAGTAAATAATCTGGTATTTATAAATTACTTATTGTTCGTATATCTGGTATATCTGACACATGAGGCCTGGCATGGCCAGGTGGGTTAAGGCACTCGACTCGTAATCCGCGGGTTTGAATCCCTGTCGTACCAAATATGCTCGCCTTTTCAGCCGTAGTGACGTCATAGTGTTACGATTAATTCCACTATTCGTTGGTAAAAGAGTAGCCCAAGAGTTGGCGGTGAGTGGTGATGACTAGCTGCCTTCCCTCTAGTCTTACACATTCCACATTAGTGACGGCTATCGCAGATAGGCCTCGTGTAGTTTTGCGCGAAATTCAAAACAAACCATAATAATACCAGAATACAATTACTCAGAACATCAAAAAGGCTATACTTCAAAATAGAAAGAGAAAAACAAAACATCGCTCCACTACGGTCCGAAGCAATTTAACCCCTGCGTGCAACACACTTGACTGAAATGTGTAGATTAACATACGTTCTTACGCAGTCAGATCTTCAAGTAAACAATGCTAGAACCAAATAATAAGAACTAACATTTATGTTCAAATCTTTTGAATATCTCTGATGAGAATGGATAACTTTGTGATGAAAAGAAACCCACTTGAAGTAAAAATGTGTCTCAGGACGGCTGATATGGGTAGTAACACTTTTACTAACAAAGCAGAGAACAACGTTTCGACGAGAGTGTAAACGTCCCTAAGACATGTGCCAGGCAACAGTCAGTAGCAAACTCTCTCTTTGTTTACTTGAAGATGACCTTAAAAGGACGAAACGTTGTTCTCTGCTTTGTTAATAAAAATGTTAATACCCATACCAGCCGTCCTGAGATACAAATAGAGAACTTCTTTATTGAAATACATTTTAAATAAATTCCTATTATTTTGTGCTTTAAGTAAAAATGTGTTTGATTTGTGCTTGAGATATTATAAATTGTTAGATATAAATTCAACATGAAGAAGCATAGGTGTTAGAAACTTCAATTAATTAACCTTATCCACCTCATTGGACCAATAAGAAAATATTAATAGTGTTGCATAAGCACTTTAGAATGTCCTTGTAAAAGTACTAACGAAATTTGTCAAGTGCTTCGTTACAGCATACATTTTATGTCTGCCTTAATCACCGCACCTAAATCCAATTTAGCATCGGAATTTTCAGTAGCTATTAGCAGTGCGTGCAAGAGAAACTTTGTAGCTCTGTTCGTTTTTGATGAAGCCTCACAATTTTACGTATACATCAGCTTAAAAAAGCAAAAGTCATGAGACTTTTCTCTGAATTGTCCAGAACAACGAACTTATAAACATGTTTTTTTCACATTTATTATCCAAATAACTCACTTTATTTGTCACGTTCCTGTTTACCAAGTTTCTACATGAACTAACAAATGTCTAGAAACGTATATATTTTTTTTATTTTCAAGTAAAACAAAAAACTTCCTAAATACTTAAAACGTGCCATTATCTCAGCTCTTCACTGACCGTATTATCGAGTATTAATCTTTCCATTACAACGTATGGATGAATCTACCTAAGTATTACTTAATTAAACAAATACCTCATACACATTACCAAATCACGTACGTACTATATAAGAAATAAATCATACGCATATAACTAGAGCAGTGTTATTTGAGCCGGAACGAATAGAGACTCACAGATTATTCTATTAGAGGGCGATTTTAAGAGTCAAAAGAATGTTTTATTTAAGTCTCTTAAGTGATATAATTCTCCGTGTGGCATGTTTCTTGGTTAGATGGAAATTATAGTACGAATTTCATCTTCTATTTACACGTAATCTAAATAGATATGGTCCTTACATAGAGTGCAATGTTGTGTGACGTAATATTGCTATTATATTTATATATTAGTAACAGATTAGATGAGCCTCAAAGTTTGAAGCTCGGATGCCACTTTTTGAGAACATAACGTAGATAGTTTTAAATTAACTATGCATTAAAAGGCGAACTGGGATATCACTTTTGTGAAACGGATATTGCCTTAAGTTGAGAGTATAATAATGATAGAAATAAAGTTAGTTATACACAGTTTGATTTTAAGTAAGAATAAATGTCAAGAAATATTCATAACAATTGATATGTAGAATTTTGATTAAATTTGTTTTTTAGTTTAATACACTCGCGGTTGCCTGAAGTGTTTAGACTACGAAGTTTGAAACAAAATTCTTACCTAAATGAAGATTGTTAGTAAGTTAGATGACCTTGAAACTAAGTGTAATACCTATTTCCATACATATATATAAAACTTATAACAGGGGACGATTTCAGAGTAGATGTACTTTACACCGTAAAGTGTATTAAGCATTCCTGGACATATATATGTCTATAATACACATACATGTACATGTATTAAGTACTCCTGTACATATAGATATAAATATACATCACATAGAACAGGCAGCGAGCGATTTCAAATTAAATGTGCTTTCACTATGAAACTTGTTATATAACGTAACGTAATGTTTAAGGACTACAGGGTACCTGATGGTCCATCTCGTCTGTCCCCATCTCTAAAAATAAAACTATTAGACTAAACAAATTACAGCAGTCCTTATCATTCGTATAGCTATCAAGATTTGTTTTAAAGTCATTCAAATTTACTGCTTCCACAACATCTGAAAGCAACCTTTTCTACATGCCAACCACGCTATTTAAAAATAAAATTATCTTATTTAAAGATGGCTTCTACCTTATTTAAGTCTACATTTGTGTCCTCTAGTTCAATACTTATCACTGTTAAATACGAAAAATACTAATACATCAAAATTATCAATTCCTTTTACAATCTTAAACACTTCAACTACACCCTCTCTATTTCTTCTTTTTTCAAAAGAAGTCAATTTTAAGGATCTTAATATCTCCTCATATGACAGCCCTACTATCTCAGATACCATTTTAGTAACCCTCATTTGAACAAATTCCAGCAATGTAATGTATTTCCTAAAGTAAGGAACCACAATACTCCAAATGTGGCCTGACCAGTGACGTCTACAATTAAATTATAACCTATTTAGACTTATATTCAGTACTTCTATAGATACAACATAAATTCCTATTTGTTCTACCACTAGCAACAGCACACTGCTTGGTTGGCTCAAGAGACTAATCCCCCATTATACCAAGATCCTTTTATTTCATGACAGTGTTAGGGTTATTCCCATCCAATTTACACTTATATCTCAAATTGAGATAATACACATGAAATATATCTTGCATTTATCATAACTAAAACCCATTTGTCATTTATTTATCCAATTCACATTCTCTTTACAGCCAGCAGCCCCCAAGACCTCGATGTCAACAGCAAATTTAAGTACTTTATTGACCATTCCTTAATCAGTGCCATTAACGCAAATCAGTCTCCAGACTAAGCACTGAGGTTCACCACTTATAACATTATCCAGTTTGACTAAACTGCTTTTATTATAACCATATGCTATCTTCCATCAAGCCACTTTTCTATGCAATTAGTTAACTTATCTCACATACCTATACCTACGCCAAATCAACATATACCCTCATCGACATATACAGTAACATTGTCAAAGCATTTTAAACGATTTGTAAGGCAAGAATTTATCTAAGTAAAACCGTGTTGATTATCTAATAAAATACTAAATTTTGTTAGCTAAATTTACAAAGAATATAATTTATCAAATTTTCCAAAGAGTTTCCCACAACTGATGTTAGACTAATGGGTCTATAATTACTGGGACAACTTCTATTACCTCCCTAAAAGTTAGGAATGACATTAGCTGATTTCCCATGTGTTGGTACTTGTCCACAATTCAATGACTTAACAAAATGATGACAAGTGGCTCACATATCCAATCCTTGACCTCCTTTAAAACACTCAGGGGCAATATTATCTACCCCAGGAATCTTATTATTCTCTAAACATCCTAATTTTAGTTCAACAAGTTCAGAATTTATACAGTTGTCTTATTCAACATTGCTTTCATTAATCAATTGTTGAAAAAGAGAAATACTGCTTAAGTCTTCATTAGTAAAAACTGAAGAGAAAACAGAATTTAAGAACCCAGCCATTTCATAATCATCAGATACGAGCTTTCTCTTATTATTGCTAAAGGGCCCTAACCCCGTTCTGCCATTTTGTTTACCCCTAACGTTGTTTTTAAAAAAAAATCCTTACTCTTAATTATTATGTTTTGAGACAATTTTTTCCTATATACGTTTAGATGTCCTAATTTCCTGTTTTACCAACTTTATTGATATTCTATAATACCAGACAAGTTAAATTTCTTAAATTTGTGATAATTTTTGGTAATTTTACTTCTTATACCCTTTGTGAGCCAACCTGTTATTTTACTTGCAGCTATTCTTTTCTACCTGTAAAGAATATATTTGTTTTCAATATTGAAATTTTTTCCTTAAAATTTTTCCACATTTGATCACAGTCTCAAAGTAACTCAGCTGCCCAATTCATTAGAGAATATCACTGAAACACTTCTTTAAACTTTTTTTTAAATTTGGAATAAAAATATAATTATTCCTGATTTCCATATGCAGTAAAACATCAAATTTAATAAAAAAAAATATCACTTGTACCTAAGTGTTCTCAACTTACACCCTCTCAACCATTTCTATATTGTAACTTAACAATAAATCTAAAATAGTACTATTTCTAGTAGGTTCCTTGACCAATTGGTGAAGAAATCCATCTTGAACATCTTCCAGAAATCTTTCTTCCTCATGATTTGACTCCAGCATTTCCGAACCAATATGTTGGAAATTAAAATCACTCATAATGATTTCATTAACCGCTGAAATCTTAATTTCACTGTAAAATTTCTTACTAATTTCATCAGTATTACCTGGTGGTCTGTAATAACTTTCTACTAAGAACTTTTCCCTCGATATCAACGAACAGAAACCCAAATCCTTGATGACGAGGAACCCAGTTGAAATAAATATGTATCTCAGAACGAATATACTTTCGTCTCTAAGACAGGTGTCCGGCAATGGTCAGTTACAAACTCTTTCTTTGTAAACCTGAAGATGACTTAGGAAGATCGAAATGTTATTCTCTGCTTATTAATAAAAGTGTTATTTCTCATACCAGCAGTTCTCAGATACAAAAATCCAAATGGTTTCAACCTCCTCGCTATTATCTCAATTTCAACATGAAATAACTCACACTTTGCATGTGTAGACATTCATTTCTCTATCTTTCAAACGCAAACGCACCTGGCAAGGGTTTAGTTTAGAGAGCGCGAGAAGCCTGAGGAATTCTCTCCTCAACACGGGTGGTCAGGATCGTTGTCGTTCCTCTTTGTCCAAGCTCATGGAAAATTATTTACTTTTACGTAGAAGTTTTCTTGTAATTTGATTTGACTTGTTTAAGGTGATGAAGTAAGGTTTGGCATTATGAAAATGACGGGTGAGAAAGGGGGGCGAGACAAAGGCGACACAAGGGAAACAGGCCAGGCCGGAGTCCGTATTCCAAAAAGCCGACGAAACATCTCTCTTTGCATCTCTGTCCCAATTAAATACCCTATAACCATTTATTCCAAATAAGTTTATTTCGTTAAAATCATCTACATTTAAACATGTTTCAGTTAATCACATTATATCAAAATTTTCTGTTAATACCAGTGCCCTAAAGTCATCTATTTTATTTCTTATACTTCCAGCATTACAATAGAAAAAAATATGCCTATTCTTAGAACTACTTTTATATTTATTTCCTATGCTAATTTTGTTTCATTTAGTTTATCTTTTCCCTCACCACGAATTAGTTCTTGTTTCAAACTTCTCTTATAACTGTGTTAATAGCCCATGTTAACATGACAACCCCTTTCCTACCTAAGTGTAAGCCATCCATTAAAGAAAACAAAAAAACAACTTCCATCCTCCATTGAACTGATTCCACAGATCAAAGTAGTTAACCTGCTCATCTCTAAATATGATTTCAGCCCTAGTGACCTACTCAAAATTTCATCTCCACAATTAATTCTTGGCAGTATCTCTGACACAATTAATTTATGGCCTTTATCTTTAAATGCTTTTTTTCAACCCCATGTACTTATTAAATAGCTCGTCTAACTTTTCCTTTGTCTTTAACCCCTACGTGCATAACAAGGACTGCATTGTTGCTAGTCCTCTTCACCACATCTCTTTCTCTGACAATTATGTCTTCCACCTGAGCGTCAGGGTAGCATAATCTAATTCTTTTTTTCTCTCTGTTTGTTTATGTATACAAGTAACGTAAATCAGGTGATGGTTTCAGGTGTTTGTTTGTTTTGGAATTTCGCGCAAAGCTACACGAGGGCTATCTGCGTTAGCCGTCCCTAATTTAGCAGTGTGAGAATAGAGGGAAGGTAGCTAGTCATCACCACTCACCACCAACTCTTGCACTACTTTTTTACCAACGAATAGAGGGATTGATCGAAACATTATAACACCCCCACGGCTAAAAGGGCAAGCGTGTTTGGTGTGACGGGGATGCGAACCCGCGACCCTAAGATTACGAGTCGAACGCCTTAACTCACCTGGCCATGCCGGGCCACAGTTTCAGATGAAATATGCTTCACACTGTGAATTAGTTATGTATATATATATATATGTATACGAGATGTGATATCTATTTTTACGTATACATTATTACTATATAAAGCCTAAGACAGGTGGTGATTTCATATTTGATGTGCTTTACACTGCAAAGTATAATAGGTCTTTATATATAGGTATATATCAAATTAAAACAAGTTATGATTTTACATTATCTGTATTTTTCACTGTGAAGCATGATAACTATATACATATACAGTAGATGTACTTCTGCAGGGTCCCCGAAAGCGTTCTGTTTCAAGAGTAACAAATTATTTTATCTTTCGTTTTCAAGTTCGTCTGTCATACTGTATTGTAAGTAAAGATGTGACAATACAGCGACACGATACGACTATCGTATCGTAAAATTGTGATACGATTGTATCGATACATCGTCTTATACGATACGATGCATGTATCTTCACAAAATTTGGCAAGATTTCTGTAAACATTATAAGTCTTTTATACAGAAAAAAAGATCAACAAATGGTTCAATAAAGGTTCTTATTTGCAATTAAGCACAAAGCTGCACAATGGGCTATCTGTGCTCTGCCCACCACGGGTATCGAAACCCGATTTTTAGCATTGTAAGTCCGCAGACATACCGCTGAGGCACTGGGGGGCGATTCAATAAATAAAGACGAGTATTGAGCACTACGTGTTGTCTTTATTTCTTTTATCAAAAACACAAGGAAAGTAACATAAATTAACAATAACAAAACAGACAGTCATTTGTTTTTCTTGTAGTTTTCTTGCAACCTGCTATTTAGTTGGTCAAAGCTGAGAATTTGTAAAATTTCTGTAAAGTGGGAAGCACTTAAACGAAAGGTTAGTAATATAAATAATAAATTACACACAGGATTGTTAAACTTTGTAACAAACTGTTGGTATAATCTATGTATGTAGATACATATCGTACCACGGCATCATTATATTGATACGAGTCATATCGATTACTAGTATGAGATACGTTAGTTATAACTCACAAAGTGCATAATTCTTCTCATGGTTTCATGACAGGCACACTTGTTACTGATGTCACGACAGTACAAACTGCAACGTTAAGCTTCCCTTATATGACGTAATTTTAGTGTGTGCTGACTGAGTGACAGGCAACATACTACTGCATACTGCTGTTAAAATAGATAACTCCTCCAAGTAGCATTTGGTCCCCTTTTGGGGAAATAAGATAAAACAGGTAATAATTTCAGATAAGGTGTTTGTTTGTTTGTTTTTGCATTTCGCTCAAAGATACACGAGGGTGCTGTCTGCGCTAGTCGTTCCTAATTTAGTAGTATGAGACTAGGAGAAAGCAGCTAGTCATCACCACCCATCACTAACTCTTGGGCTACTCTTTTACCAACCAATAGTGGGATTGACCGTCACATTATAACGCCCCCATGTCTGAAAGAGCGAGCATGTTTGATGCAACGGAGATTCGAACCCGTGACCCTCAGAACGCTTTAACCAACCTGGCCATGTAGGGCCTAGATAAAGTGTACACTGTAAAGTGTGACAACCATTTCTATATATGTATACTAGCTCGAGTTATGTCAATTCATGGTTAATAAAAAGCTGCTTCTTGTATATGGTATTGTTAAAGAATGCAAAAATACCAATTTAAGACATAAAACACAAAATCTGAAACCGTAAGTTTGCATATATCTCCGCAAGGGTCCAACAAATCTTCTCGCTAAATTTATGAAAACCCATATACTCGGAGCATGTTTGTTTATGTTTTCTTATCGCAGGGTCACATGGAGCTATCTGCTGTATACACAAAGAAGAATCGAGCACTTGATTTTAGCATTGTAAATTCGAAGACTTACCGCTGTTCCACCAGGGGACCAATAAGGGAGCGAAGTAGTAGTGAAAATCGCATAAAACAAAATGCAAAAGTGAACATTTGTTTCTACCCTCGCATGAACTAATGAACTTCCAAACCAATTTTGGTGAAGGTCAAGCTACACCCTAGAACATACAACAGACAGTACTTATTATATTTATATATAACCTGAAGTAAATAGTGATCTTGGATTAGATGTACATTACACTTCGAAGTGTAATAACTATTTCAAGATATGTAACACCTAAAACGTGATGATTTTGAATTAAATGTACTTTACACTGTGATTGGTTTGTTCTGAATTTCGCGCAAAGCTACATCAGGGCTGTCTACAGTTGAAAAAGCGACCATGTTTGGTGTGACGGGCAATCGTGGCTATGCCGAGCCTTTTACACTGTAAAGTGTGACAAATATATATATATATACACACATATTCTAGCAAATGTTTAGTATTTTAAATGAACAATAGATAGGACAGTATTACTGTAACTTCTCGTTGGCTTAAAACAGAGAAATATATACATTATCTATAATTTTAGTACAGATCAAAGTTAAGCTGTGCACAAAAGATTAAAATCAAGCCCTTCAGCTAATATATAAAAGTTCTGAAGTGTAGAAATTGAAAATTGGAAGTACATCCGAGTATGATTACCGGAACTGCGGAATACACCTACGAAAACAAAGACATGGACCTTTAGGACACATGAATGAACTCTTGAGAAAGCACGTGAGATGTAATCAAACATTTCCAGTCGTTCATTAGGAAAAAACAAACTTAACATTTATTTATCATTCATTGGTGAGGTAGAAATAAACCCTATAAAATAGTATAAGGTAATATCTTTTGATAATACTCAACGTATAAGACCAAAATTAATATCTCACCAGAGAACATTTATTTTAGTTTTTCCCATCTATTTTTATTTATATATCAATCTACACCTTTTCCAATTTCCAGATATTTTACTATAGTAATTTGGGGCCTGATGATGTAACAATGAAAAAAACGGGAATATTCTTTTTGAGTTTCTATGTGGAATAAATTTTTAAAAAACTGGAATATTGTAAAAGTTACGGTTTTTTTCCGTTACCGCAGTGAAAATTCGTTTGTTTTTCACTACAGTTAGTCATATAACGAAATATATAGATTCCTCCCACTACACTAATTCAATAAATAAAGATTGAAACATAAAGAACGGAGGACAAAGACGATCGTGGCTCAATAGAAGAGAAGACGAGAATAGTGAGCTCCGTACTGTAATGATAGTTTCTGTCTCTAAAAGGGGTCCGGCATGGCCGAGCGCGTAAGGCGCGCGACTCGTAATCCGAGGGTCGCGGGTTCGCGCTAAACACGCTCACCCTCCCAGCCGTAGGGGTGTATAATGTGACGATCAATCCCACTATTCGTTGGTAAAAGAGTAGCCCAAGAGTTGGCGGTGGGTTGTGATGACTAGCTGTCTTCCCTCTAGTCTTACACTGTTAAATTAGGGACGGCTAGCACAGATAGCCCTCGTGTAGCTTTGTGCGAAATTTCAAAAACAAAGTGTTTCTAGAAAACCTTTGTTCTTCAGGTTTACCTTCAAGTTTAAGGTCATATATTTTGCTGAAAAGTGGTTCAAATTAGTTTTCTGATTCATGATTCCGTCAGTTAAATAGTCTCGCGTTTTTAACTTTGTTATTCTATCTACATAAATTGAGCTATCTGTGTTCTTCCATTTTTTACCATCCATCCGGAATATACTTTTTTCTGTGTTGCAGCTATGATTCTTACTTTCAAACAAGTCCAGTTTTCATCTGTATTTTAATGTTTTCCTCACACATTTATTATTTTCTGCGTGCCATTAAACCTCTTGGCGTTTTCGATATAGCACAGGGATTATGTGTTTTACCAGCGGTTTAGTGAATGTGGCATCTTGAGTGATTAAAGCAACTTTTTCCTTGCATGTAAGGATGTTAGTGTGATCTTTAATGAAAGACACAGCTTATCACCTTCGTTATCAACAAAATAAGTCACTGTTGTTGTTTTTTGTATTTAAACAAAGACATGCGTAATTAATGTTTAAAGTGGTCTGTCTGTTCTAATTATTCTATAAAGGTGAGAGCCGGATTTGGCTTGAATCCAAAAATAATTGGAATAATCTTTTGCCAGTAGCTGTTCAATAATATATATTAATTACGAAAAACAAAAAAATGCCGATTGAGGCTTCACGAGTCTTCATATTGATAAAGTTAAATTACTTAACTCAGGAACGTGGTTAATCTTGTGCCATTTCCACTCAGTAACGATTATAAAAATATAAAAAAGTCCTATTTTAATTCCACAAAAATCAGGCTCACGAGTCTTAAACGAAATCCAACTCGGATGAAAAAAAAAGAACGAAAGTGAAACAGCTGAATGTGAAAAGGATACTTTCGCAGATTAAAGAGTTATTTTCTCCCGTTCGTACTTTCATATATTACATCAGTATACGTAATAGTTGTAAAAACAGGATCTGCTTTCGATAATTTTATTCAGTTAGAAATACAGTTCGTCGAGTTTTTAACTTTATTTATTTCGTCGTAAAAAAAAAAAAAAAAAAGGTGTAAAAGTCCCGGCATTCTAGGTCGTTAAGGCACTCGTAATCCGAGGGTGGCAGGTTCGCATCCCCGACACATCAGACATGCTCACCCCTTTTAGCCTTGGGGACGTTATAACTTGACGATCAATCTCTGTATTCATTGTTAAAATAGTAGCCCAAGAGCTGGTGGTGATGACTAGCTGCCTTTCATCTGGTCTTATACTGTTAAGTAGGGATGACTAGCGCCGTTTTGCGTGAAATACAAAACTGGCAGTTTTTCAGTATACTTTCTCATTTGGTAAAAGAGAAATGCATTTCAATGCTATGAACTTTTAAATGATTTAAACCGAAGTCTCATCTAATAGAGAGCGCCCGGTAAAGGTAAAAGAATATTCTCTATAAATATTTTTGTTATGTTTCTGTATTTTTATAAATAACGCGTTTTTAATGTTTAGTTTATGGACGTCGTGTTCTTTAGTTTCGTAATGTATCTTACAACTAAGTGTTTTTTATGTTTACTTACACGTAATAATCCTTTTAATTGTTCTTTATTTTTTTCTGTGAAAAATCAAATGCCTTGGTTGGATTCCTTTCAATTCACACTAAAATCAGGGGTTCTATTCCCCTTGGTGGACGCAACAGATAGCCCGATGTGGCTTTGCCATAAGAAAACGCACACATACTTCTTTTAACTGCCGCAAAGAAGATTGCTTTTTTTTTTTCAAAATCTGGAGGAATGCTCACATTCACAAATGCTTAATAGGTAATACATATTCTGAAAGTAACAACGTGTACATGAAATAAACATTAACATCCACGTCAAAAGTAATGGGTAAAACATCTATGAATTAAATGTAAATCTGATCAATAAACTAAAGGGCCAGACACCTCTTAATTGAATGTCTATATGAACATCAAACTAAGGCTAGACACCTCTGAATTGAATATCTGTATGAACATCAAACTAATTCTAGACACGTCTCAATTGAATGTCTATATGAACATCAAACTAGGCTACACATCTATGAATTGAACGTCCATCTGAAAATTAAACTGATGGACTAGACGTCTTTGAACTGAATATCTAAACGTAACAGATAAAACATCCTTGAATGTTATCTTTTCGATAACATTGAACAATGAAAAATTTACTGCTAGAGAAAACTCGAGTGATTCCAGGTACTTCGATGATGTTTATTTAAAAAACTGTTGTTAGATTTTTTATTTCTTCTAGAATTTAATTTATTGTAATATCTCAATATTTCACTAGCACTATGTGCAATCAATTAATAGATTTTATGCTGTGTAATTACGTTTACTTGGACTGTTTAATGGGTAAAAGGAATACATTTTTGTTAACTTCAAACACTGACTGTATTATATTGGTGTAAAATTGTAAATGTATTTTTCATATATAATTGTAGAAAACTGCAACAGTTTGGCTTCATTCCCATGCTTACCTCCTCTTCCCTGTAATCATGAACTCTTTATGTGCTCAGTTTGCTAGAACATTTGAGAAGTACTTCGACTCGACATAAAAGTGGTAGACTCGGACGCTTCCTTTTCAGCTGAATCTCACTCACTCAGTTGATCACTTCGCCTCGCTCTGCAAACAGTCAAAACAATCCTTTTCTTCGTATCATACTTGTGATATTAACAAATTCTTCAAATTCTTGTTGTTGTTTTTATCTTTTAATTTCAAGTTCTGTAAACGTAAATTTTTTACATTTTTTATAATATCATTTGAAGTGATGGCTACCTCCAGTTAAAGTAAAGTTCTTAAAGTGCGGAGATCACCCAGGCAACTTCTGCCACACTTATAGGAAATGTATAACAGTTTAACTAAGAACAAACATCCAACATAAAGTAAAAGTAGCTTACTGCGATTAATTTGAATGTAGTATTGGTGACCAAGAAAAAACAATTGGTTCGACATGTATATTGTATATTTTGCTCACCTAGATCGATAACAGTGGCTGGATAAGAAAAGAGCAGCTTTGCCATTTGTTATTCTAATGACATTGAGTGATTTCAAAGATCACCAAACTGATTGTTATTTTTGTATGATTAACGCTTCTAGATATACAAGCAAAATCAAACAATACACTAAATGTCCAGATTTGGTACTGAAATAAAACCAGTATCTTATGAGGATGGTGTTGCAGTGCCACTTCCACCAATGAATTAGGACACAGAAGAGTTACCATGCAAAGAAGGCAATGAATCATCTTTATCCTTTTCTTCTTCTCGTATATACATTTTTGTAGCACCTCAAGATAAACTGTCTCATACGATCACACAAGAAAAGCTAAATAACCTAATTGGTGATTTGTTTCTATTAAAGTAGCATGAAGAACTTCTTCTGTCTTGTTTACAACAATGGAATTCATTACCTTCAGGAACAAGAGTTTTAATTTACCAAGGTCACCTTCAAAGTCTTGCTTCTCAGTATAGCATGATAGATACTTTGTGTTTCTGTATAAATCTTGATGCACTAATAGAAGAATTAGGTACTAAAACTCATCCTCAAGAATGGATACTTTTTATTAACTCATCTATAGTCAGTCTAAAAGCTGTACTTTTACACAATGGGAACAATAAGACATTGGTTCATATTTATCATGCTATAAACATGAAATAATTATACTTAAACAAGTTTACAAAAGATCAATGAAGCAAAAACTAAATTAAGTATCTTTATTGGGCCATAAATTTGGGAAGTGCTGATGGATGATGATTTAGAAACAGTATTAAATAAAAAAGAACTTATTTTCTGGAAATCATTCAAACTGGTTGTTAAAAATTTCTTAGTAAATCACAGAAATGAAAACTATGTTGTGATGATTGATGATATGCTTGAGAACTACAGGATAATGGGGTCTGTGATGTCACTAGAGATACACTTCTTACGCTTACATTTAGCCTTATTTCCAAATAATTTAGGTGCAGTGAGAGATCATCATAATGAGCTCTTCCAATAAGATTTTTCTAATATGGGACAGCGATATCAAAAATGATAGAATCCAATGATGACGGGAGATTACTATTGGCCCTTACAGCGTCAAACTGAGAACAGAGAAAAAATCCGTAGTAAGTAGATATTTTGTAAGAGAAGATAAAAATAATACCGCCATGAAAGTTTTAAACAGAGCTTAAGAGTATTTTATTACATAATCTTTTTATATTCTTTATTTTTTAAATTAGTATTGCTATTACGTATTGTTTTTAAATATTCATAAATGTAATTTTTAACAAATAAAGAAAATTATTAGATAAAAAGTTACTTTGACAATAAATAAGAATATTCTGAATAAATATTTCATAACTCGATACTAAAGGTGATGAGTTTTAGAATCAGTAACATCAAATCACTTAGAAACAGTTGCATTTATTCTAGTAGTAGAGACAAAAACGTTTGTTGTTGTTCATAAGTGATGATGTTGAATTGGTGGATGAACTTATAGGCCTATCAGATAAAAATCAAGCAATGTGTAAAACATCCATATGAAAGATATAATATATGTACTAGAAGTTTGTTTTTTATTGATTCTGTTTACTCATACTTTTATTTGTATCTTTATGACCTCAGAAAATATTACATGACCTGGATTCATCAATTGACCATTATCATTCCTAAATGTTATAATAATAAATGCATATTAATATATTAAACATTTTCAGATGGATTTAAGAGAAATAAAGAATCCAGAAAATTAATAATAATTCTATAAAATATACCTTTAGCGATTTTAAACTAGGCGATACAGTGATAAAATAAATACACTATCGTGATTTATAGAGCCTAACCAATATTCTAATGGTTCTGCATAGAAAAAAGTCCCCTTAGTAAAAAACAACAGAGAGTTTGAAATGTTAATAAATTACTTAGCGTTACCAGTAACGTTCACTTTATAGTAAAGGAAACTATAAGCATGAAGAAAATGTCTAATTTTGTGAAATATTATTTCCAGCTGGTTTCCCGTAAAAGTTTGGAGTAACTCTATAATTCATTCCAATTACTTAGTTTAAAATCAAGGAGATGAAATAACATTTATAACAATTTTAAACGTCACTACTATTCTTGGTGAACAGAAAAGTTAAAAAGTATTTATTATAATAGATAAGAATATTCTTGAAAGAAACCGTTAGGAAGTTTCCCGAGAGGCAAAGTTAATTCTGTCTTGTTTACTATAGCTGTTCTAACCAAGCTTATCTGTAAAATGTATCTCAAGAAAAGAAATTCATCTAGGTATTGCAACGTAAGGTTACACATTTTTTATGTTTCTCTGTTAATGACAGTTTTAATTCAAAAAATCAGGGATTAAGAACGAAAAGAAAAAAAATACAGATAATTAAATACTATGAGAATTTCTAACAGATGTTCTGATATAAGTCTTTATAAAATCACTTTTAACCAAAATTATATAGAAACTAAAAATCGATCCCTCTGTTAAGTTTCACAAACAAGTTAAATTATTATGATTTGGCTGTTTCTCGTAATGTTCATCATTATCTTTTACATAAGATACGAAGAAAAAATAAATGTTTTTAATTTATATATAAAATACAAAGAGATTAGTCAAGAAAACGGTTTCATATTTATCGAAAAGCACTGCTCAAACAAAGATCTCTCACTGTGGGAAACCAACAAAGCAAAAGTAACATCTGTACTGAAGTAGACAATGACGTATTTTCTGCCAGCTTTCATTGTAACTTGGACTTGAAAAGTAACATATAATGAAAATCATCTTCGCTGTGCTGCTCTGTAATCAGTGGACAAAGTTGCTCAGCTAATCTTCCATAATGTTGCTTCGATCTGCACGCATTTCTACCGCTGAACTCCACCAAAGAATGAGAACTAGCAATTAGGTTATAAATCATAATCCCGAAGTGTACAGACCGTATATATATTTAGTGTTGGGTTATACTTCTTTGGCAGAAAACACTAAAGAAAACGATTCTTTATTATCTGTCTCACGTTATTGTAGAACTCGGAGAAGTCTACAGAACAATGTTTCATATATTTTATTAATTATCCCCCATCAAATTAACATTTCTATCATGTCCACTAATTCTATTTGACGCTGATAGATACGCTTTCTTTCTCAAAGTATTTTCATCTAGTAAAAGACAGTACTCTATCAATGTAAGCTGTCTACTAAGAACATCATACAATAAATTGTTTTGCACTGAAGCATCCATCTGACGCAGAAAAGTTGATTCAGTCTTGTGGTCCACATTTTATAAAATTCACTGAAACAAAGATTGCAAATCAGTTACTGTACCGAATTCTCCATATCAGTTGAATCAAAGACAGTTTATAAGTTTTAATTTTTCTAATTATGGTAGTATTTATCTATATTTTCATACACATAGCAACTTCATCAAAACGTCGCTAGCAACATCGAAAATTGAACATACCCCTGGCAACTTCATCCAGTTAAAATGCCCGAAGTAGCTATATTTACTGAACTTGCCCTTAGCATCTCTATATACTGAAAAAATATTAGCAACTCTTTGTAATCTACGCCTCACTACATTTTTTTAATATGATGTTTAGTCGAAAAATTAGTATTGGCTCTCAAATTTTTGTATCAATAATTCTTTAAATAATTCGTCCGTTTTTCCAGAAAGACGTTTCTTTTTGCTATATAAGCGTAAAGCTATGTGCGCTGAGCTCACTCCAGGGATCAAACTCAGAACTTTTAAGTCTTCTAACATATCGCTGAGTCAAATGCGATGTTCCGTAAGAAGGGCGGGAAGTGAACCAGAAGTTTATCAGTTGATAAATTTCTCCATTTTATATATGTTTTCATAATCGATTTGCGTTTTGTAAATCTAAAATAAGTGTTTAATATGATAATAAGAATCACTAGGTGCTAATACGCATGATTAATATTCTCAGAAATCCTGTTCAGTACAATAATACAAGCAACATTCTTAAAGAATTGAAGGGCCCAGCAAGGCCAAGCGCGTAAGGCGTGCGACTCGTAATTCGCGGGTTCGCGATATTTAAAATTATCTAACTTATAAAGTTAATCTAGTGAATAGTAGTAATGTTATGAATTAGTAGCGTTTTTCTGTGCGGTTATGATGGTTAATCACCAAATGTTGTTAATACTGTTTATAAGTATGATCTATGATGGTTAGCTCTTAGTAGTATTGTTAATTACTCTTACCTGCCTGCTTAGATTTATATCTTTTTTTTCCTTTGAAATGATTGTTTAGTTGTCTTGGGATCTTATAAACTGATGGCCAATTTTACTTTCCGTGGGTAAAACAGTAAACTCAAGAGTTGGCATTGGCACCTTCCCTACAGTCTATCACTTCTAAATTATGAATGCCTAGTGAAGATAGTGTTTTAATAGCCTAGTACAAAATTCAACAAACCAGCAAACGAATGGTTACTTAGCATTTGCTTACAGTGTTAGTTAGTTATGTCTGTCATAATTAATATCACCTTTTAATATCTGTTGCCTTTGATTCTATTACAGCCCAGCAATGAGATGTAAATTCACTTTTAAGAAGTGGCTGCTCCCCAAGTTGTCGCAGGAAGTACAATCTCTGGTGTAGTAATATCGTACAGGCACAGGAATTTCCTGACCGCAAACTGTGAAGCAATTTGAAGTTAGCCTAATCTTGTATCCATATCTCCACATGAAGAATGTACACTCTTCTTCGACATAATACACACATCATAGGTATAAAGAAACTTCCTCTAGAAGGATAACTTCTAATTTTCACCTTGCTAGAGTCTCATGTTCATTAGTTGTTTGCATCAATCTCTTTTCGTGAGACCTTTCCCACCTTACATTATTAAGTTAAGTTGCACCAGTGTCAATCAATATACTGCACGGTTTTCTATCAATAAATCCATAGATTCATGGACAGGTTTCTTTAAACAATTAACTTCTTATTTTATTTGGGAGAGATGAGTATTCTCGGCTGAATTTGGTAAGTCCAATTTATTTCTGTTTTCTGATGCCTTTTTAACCCTCTTCTATTTCTTGAATCTGGTTGGACTCGAAACTTCCTCCTTATGGTATTTTATTTTGACTTATTAACAAATTTTAATTCATCACATTCTTGGCTGTAATGTGTACCTCAGTTATAACAATTTTTCCTTTCGGCTTTGGAAGAATGTTTAATTGCTGCGAGTTTTTGTCTGCACTTCTTGCAATGTGTCTTTTAATTTTACATTTGAAATACTTAATGTCTTGTGCGATTTATTTTCTCCATTCTGTATCACTGTTGTTTAACTAGTTCTTTTAGTTCTTCTAAACTGTTATCAGTGGGAGATGATGTTTCAGTACAACTTAGTCTGACAATTACTTTGAGATAATATTTTTATCTGTTTATCTGTAACTGAGCTGGACTCTAGTTTATCATTCACTGAAACGTTTTCTTTAAGGGCATGCAGTTGCTTTTCTTCAGCCTGAACTTTACATCATCCTCTGTTATACTGTCTATAGCTTGGTCAGACGTCAACGATTCCATCATTTCACTAGAAACTTAGGGGTAAGATAATTAAGCAAGCCTTTTCGAATCTTCTACAAGTTTCATTTAGATTTCTTCTTTCCTAAATGCGCCGTCCTGAAATGTTTTTCTGTATACATTTTTCTGGTGCAAGAATATGAAACTGCTGAATAAGGCAGCTATCTATGTTTAATTGTTGAAACAGCTTTCAGCTAAAAGATTGCTTTATGTTGTCAAAGTTGGTCCTTTTAAATGGACAGGAAAATTGACCATATCTTGTTCATTATTCCACCGATTCATTCTGGAAATGATTTCAAATTGAAATTCATATAGCATTTTCAACAATGAACAATGTTGAATTGGTCAGCTAAGCTCTGTAATTGGATTTGACAGTATCAAGGCTGGAGCTTTCCTTTAATAACAAGTGCTAAAACAATGTATTATATTTAGACCAAATAACGTTTTTCATTCCACAGCTTGTAGGAGGTGATGTTTTAAATTGGAACTCTTAAGATGATGCAAAAAAGAGGTTTGGCTAGTTTAATCTCAGAATTTAATAATTCGTTTTACAGCTGTTTTATTCTGTCTCCGGTTTGTTTTGCTACATTATTGTTGTTTCTCTTTACTTCACTTTTGATTTTGTCGCTACAACCTCTCATACTTTTTGTAATCTCTTTGTACATACCTTATAGTTTATTTTATTATAGTTGATTTTTCTCTTGAATCAACTTTTCTTTTTAGTATAATTTTATCTTTATCTTATTGTCTACTGTCAGATTATTCCTGACCTTCTTTAATTTCTAATTTTTCTGTCTTGCGCTTCCTGAATTTATCTTAGTCATTCGATCATTTCAAGTAACGCTTTGCACTTTCTGTTTCATCTTGTAATCGTCATCTTTAACAGTTAAAGTTTATTTAAAGTTCTATTTTTTTCATCAAAATAAAACCGTACATTTAACGCTCAACTCACGATTTTAACTGTGGGTGCATTATAATGTTATAGTCAATCCCAATATTCATTAGTAAAGGGTAGCGCAAAAACTGGCAATAGGCGATAATTATTAGCTGCCTTCCCTCTTGTTTTTCATTGCTTAGTTAGGAACAGCTAGCGCAGATAGCCCTAGTGCAGTTTGCGCGAAATTCAAACCAAACGTTTCTGACGGTTAAGGACTAACGGACTTTTGGTGCTTTGAAGAGAGAAGGAGAGATACAAGACGTGTTTTGTCCGGCTCTTGACTAAAGGATTTAGGCCTAATAGTTTTTTACTTGAAAATTTAAGGAAAAGTATTAGAACTACTAGACAACTGTTTAGACAGCAAATCAATTAGAATAAAAAACTTCTGAAATCAGGAACAGAAGAGCGGGAAACCGCAATAAACAACAACAACGGGTCCTACAAGACCAAACAAAGAAATGGCGGGAAAAGCCGTTACAACTAACGGAAAAACTATTGCAGGTAAGTCAAGCACTACTGGTGGCAATATAATCACTAACTCCCCATTGCTAACTCTATGTAGTTTAGCAAAAAAGGAATTAACTACCGTTAAGAAAGCAAGAACCGTTATAAAAAAAAAAAGTAAAGCTAAGAAAAAACTAATAAAAGAAATTAATTCTACGGAAAACTCCGAAAGTGAAGAAGAAGCAGTGATGGCTACCAATACTGAGGTAGAGGTAGCTACTCCTGCATCTAAAGTAGGGTTAAGTACTAATAATGTAATAGTAAAAGAAATTAACACTATGGATGTTGATAAACATTATAGTGAAGAAAAAAATGACAGTGATAAAGAATTGGAAGACCAAGATTTTATCACTGTTATTTCTAAAAGAAATATGAAAAAAAACAATAAACAAACAACAAGTAATAGTAATATAACAAAAACAAGACCACCGCAGTATGCAATAATTATAGAAGGCATTCCAGGTCAATATAACCAACCCCTGCTTGCCACTGAAGTAAAGAGATGCAAACCAAATGTTAACATAGTTAACATTAAGCGTTTGCCTAGAGGCGGAGTACTGGTGCAAGGGCACGATGTAGTCGACTTTAACCGACTACTGAAAGAATGGCCAACAGATGCCTTTAATTCAACAAAAATTAAAATCCATCTACCGGGAAGTAAGCCGCAACCAAAATCAATAGTGGTAAGAGGGGTACATCAGACTATTGACCTGGACCTTATAAAGCAGGCACTTGATGAACAAAACATTCCACACACCAAAACAGAAAGAATAATATCAAAAAAAACACAAACACCTACTAACTTAATAAGAATAGACATTGATGATAGTTACAACACACAAAATTTAATAAATAATGGAATATTGCTTTGGTATCAAAGATATCAAGTTGAGCTATTGAAAACACCGGCAATTGTTGTAACACAGTGTTACAACTGCCAAAGATATGGACATGTTTCGGCAGCCTGCTTAGCATCACCGAGGTGTTGCGGATGTGGCGGGGAACACCATATCAATCAATGCAAGAAAGATAAAGAAACTCCCAAATGTTGTAACTGTGGTCAAACCCACACAGCCAATTATAAAGGATGCGAGAAATACAAACAAATTAAGCAACGCATTTTTGAAATCAGAACACCAACAGTACAAAATCAATTGAAAACAAGTAGCTTACCTAAAACAGACACACCAACAGAACAGAATCAACAAAAAACAAGCAGCCAACCTGAAGTAAGCACATCAACAGAACATACAAAAACAACAAAAACCACATATGCAGAAATGGTAAAAGGAAAAGAAACACATAAACAACAAGTACAGAAAACTAATACACAAAACAAGAACACATTAACACAAAAACCAAAAGAAAACAACACTACAATACAAGAAACCAATAGTAACACAACAGATAAAACAAGCCTGTTCTCAACAGTGTTTAAAAACGTAATAACAGAGTTTATAACAGAATACACCAAACCAAATCAAACAACTAATTTTATAGAACTACTGATCACAATTACGATAAAACACGTCACACCTCATATACCATACATAATAACTACACTAACAGGTTACATGCTCACAGCTCAATGTTCACAGTAGTGTATATCAACATCCAAGGTGCAATAGCTTCCAAGAAACATGAGATTGAAGACCTAATAGAAGAATTAAACCCCCAGATTATAATAATAAGTGAAACTTTAACATATAATAATAATAGATTTAAAATACCTTATTACTCAATAATTAGAAAAGACAGGAAAAATAAAAACGATGAAAACAGAGGCATTATGCTACTTCATAAAGTAGATTTATCTGTAGAAGAAATAGAATTAAACAGTAACAATGAACATGTTACTGTAGATATCCTCCAATCAAATAATACTAAAATAACAGTAGCAGGAATTTACTGCTCACCCAATAAGCAACTAGATACAACTTTACTAAATAACATCTTTTCCCATAATCTAAACACCATAGTCATAGGAGATCTAAATAGTAAAAATGTTTCATTTGGATGCCGAAGCTCTAACTCAAATGGTAGAAAATTAATAAAATTTATTGATGATAATAATATAGCTCTATTAAACGATACTACCCCAACACATACATCCTATTCTACTAACTCTAGTGACATACTAGATCTGTGTATGTGTACATATAATTTAAGCCAGAAATTAGTAAAATTTCAAGTGGGAAAAGATGTAGATAGTGATCATCTCCCAATTTTTTGTGTCTTCGATCTCACCCCCTATAAAAATATAACATACAGGAAAGAAAAATTTAATTACAGAAAAGCAAATTGGCAATGCTATAAACAAGAATTAGATAATCTATTACCTAATGAAATTATTAAAGAAGTTAAAACGCAAGTCGAAATGGACAACTATTGTCAAACAATTACGGATTGCCTACAGAAAGCAGCCAAAGAAACAATACCAAAACACCACAAAACAACAATCAACACATGGAAACCTACCACAGAAATAATCAACCTAATTAAAAAGCGCAGACAACTAAGAAGACAGTACATGATTACAAGAAACAGAGAAACTAAAACACAAATAAACAACATTAGAAATCACATCAGAACTCAAATAAAACAACAAAAGCAAAATAAATGGGACAATTACTGTAATAAAATAAACGACATAACTGACCCGAAAAAATTCTGGTCACATCTTAAAAGATTCACAAGTGAAAACACAAACACAAAGAAATATCCTCCACTTGAACATAATAACACCATTGCACGTACAAATAAAGAAATAGCCGAAGCTTTCAAGGATCAACTCCAAAATACATTTAAAACTCACACAGATCCAGAAATGAATACACACTTCTACAATAAAGTCACTAATCACATAGCAAACAATAAACATCAATATGAACCAATATTTCCAGTAAACATAACTGATACAAATACAAGTTCTAACACTGATTTTGAAAACACATTACTAACAAAGAAAATATCCCTACATGAAATACTAGAAGCAATAAAAAACACCAAAAACAAAGCGCCAGGAGAAGACGAAATACAAGCTATTCTCCTAAAAAACGGCACTCCGAAATTGTTTGACCATCTAAATTCTCTATTTAACTTATCGCTATCCTCAGGATATATCCCAGTTTCTTGGAAGCTAGCAAATATTTTAATGTTCCATAAGGAAGGAAAACCAGCGAATAAACCAAATAGCTATCGACCAATCAGTCTGACCAGCTGTGTAGGCAAAATTCTCGAAAGAATAATAAGTAATAGACTCTCCACATTCCTGGAGGTAACATCAAAATTACCAGAAGAACAGAATGGATTCAGAAAATTTAGACAAACGACAGATCATCTAATAAGATTAACCGAAACCATCATAGATAGTTTCAACAAAAAAGAATGTACAGTCGCTTGTTTCCTCGATATCGAGAAAGCATTCGACACCGTTTGGCACGACGGTCTAAGGTTCCGAATGAATGAAATGGAACTACCGCGAGGAATTATTCGCTGGTTATCTAACTTTCTGGAAAACAGAAAATGTAGAGTAAATGTAGAAGGAACTTTTTCCGAATACTTTACTCCACTAGCTGGTGTCCCGCAGGGAGGGGTGGTTAGCCCTATACTCTTCATCATGTATGTTAACAATATGCCATTGAAGGATCCAAATCATGGATTCTCATCACAGTTCGCAGATGATGTGGCAATCTGGAAAAGTGCTGCAACACCCACGATAGCAGCTACAAACATACAACCACAATTAAATAGAATTAGTGAATACTGTGAAAAATATAGAATCAAAATAAACACAGCAAAAACTCAGCTCGTACTCTTTACGAAATCGCCAAAACATAGAAAACAACAGTTAGAAATATATATGAATGGCACGCTGCTCCAGATTGCCCAATCAGCAAAATTTTTAGGTCTGACTTATGATTCAAAATTAACTTGGATCAAACATGTCAACGAAATTAAAAATAAAATTTGGCGAAGAACCAACTATGTTAGGAGTCTAACTGGTAAACACAGTGGAGCATCCACAGAAAATATTTTGAAAATATACAAAACATATATTAGACCAGTAATAGACTATGCAGCTCCAGCATGGGTAACTGTAAGTAATGTAACAATCAAAACCAAACTACAAAAAATACAAAATGCACTTCTCACAACAGCATACAGAGTTCCGAGAGCAACATCATCTAAATTCATCCATAATTACTCCAACATACCAATAATATCAGATAGACTCCTAAATATTACAATTAGGTATTTTAACAAAAATTGGAAGAAAAATGATTTGTTATGCGAACTAGATAGGTACCTTATACATGATGAAGATATTCCTAAATACCTCTCCCCAATTAACATATATATTAAATATAAAGAAAAAAAATAAATTAAATTAGAATATGTATGTGTATAAATTTTAAATCTTGTATTTATAATTTGCATACTTATATATTTTAAAATAGTAATAAGATTAAAAAAAAAAAAAAAAAAAAATGCCACCAGCAAGCTTGACTACTGTGAATAAGAGACTATAAATGGACATTGCCCTGAAAAGGACCTAACATAACATCACGAGTTAGGGAAAATATGTTAAGGAAGGAGGAAGAGGTCAAAGTGAACCTGACCCTCCAGGGCAAATACCCAAACACCATCGGAAAGAAAAAGGACTAACGCAAAATCAAATTAATTGACTTACATAAAGCAATTCACCCAACACATTTCACAACTATCTGGTATTTACAATCTAGTTGGGAATGTACAAGCATAAAAAACTTGACGTCATCTTAAACTTTGACGCTCTAGACTAATTTTAACGTAACATTAAAACCTGCATCTCTCTTAAATGATGGAAAAGTAGTGTTGAAAGCAAACTTGATAATGCAGATGTCTACTGTCAGCCTAAAGAGCTTGAATACATTTTCATGAGGAATAACTCACACTGCTAAAACAGAAGTCACAATTTTGTACTAAAATATACTTACACGTATAAAAAGAGACAAAAGCTGGCATGTAATATTTAAACAATCAAAGTAATTATTTCTTTTTTATGTCACTTAAATCTAGGTTGAATAGAAAATTGTTGGTTGTGATTTTATTATATCAAATAAAAGAAAATTATCCATTCAAAATTTTTATTAATGTGGTTGTCTCTTCTTTTTTAAAAAAGTAAATCGTTTGTTTCAATATAAGATTGCGTAATGGATTATGTACATACAGAAAAATTTTCATTAAATAATTTGCGCGTGTTTGAAGTAAGCTTACAGAAAAATTAATTAGTAGTTGCTGTGAGATTCATTGTGTGTAGGCCTAGTTCAAACACCCGCAAATTATTTAATGAAAACTTTTCTATACACGAGTGGTAATAAGGCAAACATTCCGTTATCTGAAAACAAAAACGGATATACATAAATCGACATGCATGCAATTTTACTTACAGCATTAAATTTACTTACTTCCTATTAAAACATGCCGACGGCCAGGACTATTTTCAAGTTACAAAGCGTATAATTATGCTATTTTAAACCTAACAGACACGATATTTATTGGTACTGAGCTAACCCACTTAAATGCGTTCTATTGTTTATAAGATTTATAAAAACACATAAAGAATGTCTGAGTTTATATTAAGCAATTAGTTTCATTAGTTTATGTATTGCTGTAAGTCTAACGAAAGAGTCGGGCACACTTCCTTGAGTTCTGTTTGTATTTATTACCGTAGGCCTAATTAAAGAAAATTGGGAAAGAGTTTCAACTATCTCTGGATTTTGTTGTTCACTACCATTTCATCATTGATGAATAATACAATTTAGGTTTCATTACATAACAAACACCAGCTTCTATGAATGTTTGAGTGTTTTTCTTATAGCAAAGCCACATAGGGCTATCTGATTGTAGCGTTGTAAATCCGGAGACAATCGGGTAACAAATTGTTTAGAGAAAAATATGATTATCTGTCCTAAACTATTAAAAAGTGAACAGCAAGGACAATCGTTTGTTACTCATTACAAGCAACAACGTATTGTGTGAATAAACAGTGACCGTAACAAGCACCCCTATATAAAGTTAGTAGGCCCGGCATGGACAGGTGGGTTAAGGTGTGCGGAGGGTTGCGAGTTCGAATCACAGTCGCGCCAAATATGCTCGCTCTTCCAGCCGTGTGGGCGTTATAATGTCAAGGTCAATCCCACTATTCGTTGGTAAAAGAGTAGCCCAAGAGTTGGCGGTGGGTGGTGATGACTAGCTGCCTTCCCTCTAGTCTTACACCGCTAAATTAGGGACGGCTAGCGCAGATAGCCCTCGTGTAGCTTTGTGCGAAATAAAAAAAACAAATACAATTACTAACGATTGGTTAGCAATCGTTTCATTTCATTCATAAAAAACTGTTTAGAAAGCGCCCAAGTAAAAAAAATACAATATTAAAAATCTTGCAGTATTCTATTTGAAATTTAGTTTTTTGTGATTAAACTAGATACTTAAATAAAACCAAAAAAATGTAAAAAAAAATCATACCATGAGAAATGGCAAATACAAGATAGACACTTTAATGTTGACAACGTGTCACATTAGGATGTACGAGATAGACACTTTAATGTTGACAACGTGTCACACTAGGATGTACGAGATAGACACTTTAATGTTGACAACGTGTCACACTAGGATGACCTTTGTGTGGTTATTTTAAACTTTGTCCCCTTTTTTCCGATTTCATCATAAAACAGCGTTTTTTTAGTTTACTTTCTTATGAATATACTTGTATGTGATTTTCTCTACTACTTATAACTGACAGGACCCGGCATGGCCAAGCGTGCTAAGGCGTTCGAATCCTAATCCTAGAGTCACGGTTTCGATCCCGTTCGCGCCAAACATTCTCGCCCTTTCAGCCGTGGGAGCGTTATAATATGACGGTCAATCACACTGTTCGTCAAACGCTTAGCAACATGATGTAATCTAATATTGTTGTTAGTCTATATAATTAAAATATAAAATTGAAATGTATAACAATAAAGCTGGAATGATATTTGTTGATTTCTTAATTTAAAGTCTCCGTTGCTTAAAGAGGTTTGTTTTCATTTAAAGCGTTGGTAACATAACAAAAAATAACTTAATTTAGAAATTATTTAAGTTTTAAAAGAATCGATGTATGTACTTTCATGATCAATTTTTGCACTTGCGAAAATATATGAACATAAAAATATATAAACGTAGTAATCCGTGCAAAGTCTGGTACTTTGCGCTAGTTGTGTTATAAAATGTTTGATTAAAAATTTCGTCATAACATGCTATAAATAAATTTTTATTTTAAATAAATTATATTATTTCAACAAAATCATGACCCAGAGAAATAATTATAGCAAAGAATCTACCACTTCAGGAAAAAATGTCTTCTTTGTTTAAACCACCACTTTTACATTTTTCACAATGAAGAACGTTCGAGCTTACCTAAGTATATCAATTTTTATGCTTTCTCAGCACAATGAGCTTGTCACTTAATGTATGCGTATTGTAACATTACCTCGTTCGTGCAAATGTGCACCTACAGAGAATACACTTTACCTCAATCATAAATTGAATTTAAATCATTTTCCATTATCAATAGTAACAGAAAATTAATAATTTGGATTAATAAAGAAATAAGCATGATATAAATTTTAAGTACATGGCAAATTGTTTGTTGTTTTGTTTTTCTACTTAAAGATATAGATGGCTAGATGTTTGTTTGAATATAACATATATTTAGCAGCGCATGTAACTTATATTGCTAAATGTGTATTGCGAAAGTCCCATCTGTTCTCTTAACTTATAGGAGATTCTTACATTCGAGACTGTTCTATATTGTTGCCAACTGCACTTTCGAGAACCTCGCCTTATGCTTATAAATTCACATGTGAAGAAACAGTTTTCATGATATTGTTGGTTAACTACAGTTAGTTTACTATAAGCTCGGAAGCTGTAACTTTGATAAACGCTTATTAACCAGAAAACTACAGATATTTGACCAGAAACATTTATATATTTGGAACATTTCAAACCGTTTAACTTCAGAAAGTTAACTTTAGATGCTAATATTTTTGTGAGGACACTAGACACCTTTCTCGGTGAAAAGTCAGCTTATAAATCGCTTTAATTGAAGTGGCCAGAGGAGAATAGAGTTTATAAGCATTCTCGTTAAGTGAATTGTACCTGTGTATCAACGTAGAATTAATTCACTACCGTCGATAAAAGATTTAGTTTTAGACCAGATATAAAACTCAGTATTATTTGTAATTTTTTTGTAAAACTCCTCTTCATAAATCATTATTTGTAGTAACCGTTATTATAAATTGTGTTGTTGTTTCTATATTAAAATACATTTGTGTTAAGAAAAAAATTGTATGCATCAATCTTGTTGGTAAATATTATAACTTTGATACATTTCGACATTAAATTAACTTATGAATTAAAATTAAAATTTCAAGCTATTTAAAATCGTAATTCGGAGACTTGTTCGAGTTAAATTATAGTACATATATGATGGAATAGATTAACTTTGAATTGCTTTTAGCTTTCTCTTTTAAGGGTGTAGTTTGTTTGTTTCATATTAGGGACAAATTTACATAATGAGTTATCGGTTTTGCGCCTACCGAAATTATCGAAACCCAATGTTTAGTATTATATACCCTTAGACTTACCAGTAAGTTAAGGAATATAAAGCATTTTGATAGACTTTCTTTAATGTAAAACGTTTAAAGCGTAAAATTCAATGAACTTTGAGTAGTTTCAAAATACATTTACAAATTAGATTTCTTTGTTAGCCACCAGATCCTTATCTACCCGGTGCTTTAGAGGATTCGGTGAATTCCTTTCACATCAGTTTCTAATATTAGATTTAATCTTTCTGAAGGCTTTACTGGGTTTCCCTCTGCTATATGAAAAGACTGTATCATGGTATAATGGAACTTAAATAGCCAGAAGGATAGGAATCGCTTTTGTCAACCATTTCCAAATAAAATCAATGTCGTCCTCGACTTAGAAGAATATCTTCCATTTTAGCTGTACTGAGTGATATATAAAAGATATTGGATTTCAAGTAGAAAATAACAGACAGGTAGATAGATAGAGAGCATAAAACAAGTTAATTATAAATACACATGGCAGCATTTCCATTTAATGGTTTGAAGCGTTCACGCTTATAAGTGCCTGATTTTAATGTATTTAAATAAAAATTAATAAATAAATGATGTTTACTCTTATTAAGATTATTTAGACACTACTTACATATCTCTTTGACGTTATTTTTAAAGTTTATTTTCATTTGCTTTTTTAGGCTATTTGTCGCTGTCTTTCATAATCAGACTCACTTCAAGCTTATTATTAACGTAAAATTCTTCCTTCCCTTAGATCTTAATTACATTTTGCATCCATTCATTAATTTATAATTATATAACGTGATTAATGGTTGCATTGTTTCATTCACAGTAAAATCTACCGTTTTGCTCAATAATTGAGTCATGGAACATAAGGAACATCGCAACTAAAGTAAAGAGCGTAAATGTGTAAATTTGCATCATGACTTCATTACTCTGATGTGTAACAAGGATGTAATCGTACTTTGACAACTCAAGTCGTTCTTCACTTTATTTTAAAAGTCCATTAGCCTAATAAAAATCAAAAAAATGAAACTAAAACCTACTTGCACATTTCCTCTAATATGATATTTATTGTTTTATATTAGCCTTACGAAACCTAATGGGAAACTCGTTAGTTTTCTCGAATAGCTAAAAGGAAACGAATCAAATAGAAATGAAGAGCTTTCAACTGAATACGAAAACCTCTCGTTTTCTATGAAAATGGCATAAAGTTATTTCTATACAAAATTTAAAGTATTTGTTTGTTTTAGAATTTCGCACAAAGCTACTAGAGAGCTATCTGCGCCAGCCGTCCCTAATTTAGCAGTGTAAGACTAGAGGGAAGGCAGCTAGTCATCACTACCCACCGCCGACTCTTGGGCTACTCTTTTACCAACGAATAGTGGGATTGACCGAACATTATAACGCCCCCACGGCTGAAAGGGCGAGCATGTTTGGCGCGACGGGAATGCGAACCCGCGACCCTCAGATTCGAGTTGCACGCCTTAACACGCTTGGCCATGCCGGGCCAAATTTAAAGTAATGTCATATGCTGAATAAATTTTAAAAATTAGCATGTTAAAACAATTTTGATTTATCGAGTCACGAATGATTTTATTAACGCTAGCGAAGAACTAAAGATCGAATACATATTTCCAGTAGAAATAGTGATAATGATAATAAATCTAAGCATCGTGTATCAATGTTTTTATACATATTTGTACAAGAAATATGTTACAATAATAGATTAAAGATCATCTATGTACAGATAATTCTTGTGTAGCTTTCTGAAATTTTGAAACAAACAGGTTAAAATGGCTAAATATTGTTGGCTACTTCTTATAAACGCACTAGAATTCTGCAATTCATAAAATGTTCAGTTAAATTAACTTTAATGATTTTGTACCTTGTTTGTTTGTTTAGAATTTCACGAAAAGCGACTCGAGAGCTATCTGCGTTAGCCGTTCCTACTTTAGCAATGTAAGACTAGAGGGAAGACAGCTAGTCATCACCACCGACCACCGACTCTTGGGCTACTCTTTTACCAACGAATAGTGGGATTGACTGTATCTTTGTAACGTCCCCACGGCTGAAATGGCGAGCATGTTTGGTGCGACCGGAATCCGAACCCTCGACCAACGGATTACGAGTCGAACGTCTTAACACACTTGGCCATGCCGGGCCGGTTTTGCACCTCGAAATGTCGTTAATGTTAATATTGCTACGTTTAATCACACACTATCTGACGACCGTGCATCTTGACAATAGCTCTTCAGCATAGTTTCTATTGCAAAAGGCTCTGTCGTAAGATTTTTATATTTAAAGCGCACCCATCTTCCTTTAGAAATTCACACAACGTCATATAGTGTACAAAGACGGCCGTTTTCCAGCGTCTATTTCAACATTCCGATTATACATAAATCCACAGACGTTGCGTCTGACGATGTGACCGATTTATCTTAGCATTGAATAGCATAAATAGCCATATGTTGATGAATTTCAAAGCTATATCTTGATGAATTTGAAAACCATATATGGATAAATCTATAAATTGTTGGACTCATTTTTATACGAGAATCTTTCTTGATTGTTGTTTACTGATGCCTGCGATATAAGAAATGAAAGACTTTTTCTGTGCATCTGTTATAAGATGCAGCACTTTGCTTACTACTGCTGGAATATGACTGTTTTGTAGGCCTCTTTCTGGATGGTCCTGGTACTCCATGTTCACATACATTAATTTATTTTTTTCTATTACCAGTGAATACAACTAGTTGTCGACTGTTGAAAATTCTAAACCCTCGATTTGAACACATTTTTATGATTTGAATGCATGAATATTTTAGTTGTAAAAGGGCTGTTAAGTACTCTTCTAAAAGGTGGCCAATTTTTGGTTGCGTCAAGATACCCACGAAGCATGAAACAATGTCAAAATGTAGTTCAATACGTGCTATTCAACTATGACTCTACGTGTGATGTGATTATCACGTGACTTACTAATTTGCATATTAGAAATCGTTTGAATATAATGTACTTAATCATTCTGAAATTTATTACATAAAAAAAGACAATTGAAAAATAATTTTCTAAGGAAAACACTAGAATTGTATTGAATTTTCCAGTCATGAAAGCTAATTGATTACCTAAAACAGTCCGAAGGTAGCCTAAAATTAATTTGATATCCTATAAACTTTGAGTCAGAGCAACTAATTAGTTAGATAATAAAATGTTAAATATTGTTGAATAATTTCTTACCAAGCACTAGAATTCAATTGAAATCCTCAAAATTTCGAGTCATAGCAATTAATTAGAAAGGTTAAAAAAGGATAAATATTGTTAAAAAAATTCTTACTAAATACTATAACTCTGTAGAAAATTGTCCATGTATAAGACTATAAAAACTAGTCGACTGAATAACGAATTATTATTATTGGTGAAAATTTCTCATCATTAATTTCCGATCAAAACAAGTTGTCTGTATAGAGGAGACATAAAAATGCACCTATTAATTAATATAGCTATTGCAATTTAATATGTCGGTGTTCAGTATGTAAATAGAATACCTGTAATGGTCGGTGTTCAGTATGTAAATAGAATACCTGTAATGGTCGGTGTTCAGTATGTAAATAGAATACCTGTAATGGTCGGTGTTCAGTATGTAAATAGAATACCTGTAATGATTAAAATGCATTTTATTACTTTCACTGCTACTGATACTGTTGTTTCCTTCCAAATTTTGAGTTAAATCAACAAATCGGTAAGAACATGAATGTTCGGTATGGTCTGGTAACGTTTCGTCTGACACTGAAATTCTTGTGAAAAATTTATTCTCAACATATTAGAAGCTCAAGACCAAATCTAAAAAATACAAAGATATAAAAATAAAAGCCTTTATGTTGCTACCAAACATTTAAAAAGTAGTTCAAAGTTTCAGATAGTATTTCTTAACATTCGTTTAAGTCGAAACAAAGATTTCAAGTTTATTCAAGTGTTATTAAAATATTTAATTCATTCCGACAAATCTTTAAGCAACCATATTGAGATAAAAACTCTACTTCGTTGCGTGAGACAAGATTTATATCTTATTTGTTAATGTGCTAGGATTAAAATATCATTAAATTATTATATATGTTGATGTCAAACCGAATAGCTTGCTTGTAATCTTCTAACGCATTTACAACGTTATGTATTGTATCAATGAGTAATTATTACGGCAATATAACATACTTAAATTGGTGCGTGTTCTTAATAACACTAGAATAAAAGATGGTATAATTAATAACTTTAAATGCTAAAGAAAATATGTATCACATTATTTCTCAAAAATAATACAACAAAATATGTAACCTATTTTAAGTTTTGCGTAAAATAAGTAACTATTTTAATTAATTGTTAATGATAAAATAAAACGAAAAACAAAGGATAAATATGAACATTTTTTTGTAAAGCCTCGTAAAGTGATATTAAAAGAATATATACATATTTATTGGCTAAAAATCAAATAAACTTACCAATCATGTATGACACCTTGTCTAACAAATATTCAAAATGTTATTCAACATATTCAATGCATTTTTCTTGATGATTTTAGATAATGTGATATTCCTCTGCTGCGAATGTTTCTGGACTAGTATTCCATTGGATTAGTGAAAAAAGAAAGAAAAATTTTATGTGTGTGTGTGTATACAATGCTGATAACTGATATGGAATATTTATTTCGAATTACAAACTCCAATAACTGAGATAAGAAAGTAGAGCTGTTAAAATTTTTCAAGTTTTATGGCAAAGTTGTGTTATTACCCATTTAATATACATTAAATTATTTTTTGATTAATCATTACAAACACAAGTCAGCAGAAGCAATGCATTTATCAATAATATCCAACCAAAGCTCTTAAAATTTGAGTTACGGTAACGTTTTAAGATGAATAACGTGTCATATTCATTAAGCTAGTAACTATTCATTACCTTTCGCAATTTATGGAGGGCACACCTGTTGCTGGTCAGCATTTGGTATAGCCTCCATATGCGTTGATAATGGCTAGTATAATACATTAATAGAGCCTGGCATGGCCGAGCGCGTAAGGCGTGCGAATCGTAATCCGAGGGTCGCGGGTTCGTGCCCGCGTCGCGCTAAACATGCTCGCCTTCCCAGTCGTAGGAGCTATATAATGTTACGGTCAATCCCACTATTTGTTGGTAAAAGAGTAGCCCAAGAGTTGGCGGTGGGTGGTGATGACTAGCTGCCTTCCCTCTAGTCTTACACTGCTAAATTAAGGACGGCTGGCCCTCGAGTAGCTTTATGCGAAATTCCAAACAACAAACAAACAATACTGCATGAAATGCTTTCTTTTAAGGACACCAAGATATGGGCTCGGAAATCTCAACATACAACAAGGACATCCTGAAAAGATGTTACATATTTATAAGCTGATGAGGCATCTTTTTCAATGAAACGCGAGAATGATTTCTGCCTAAAGATTCTTTGTACGATATTATCTGTTAATACTGCTGGCCACCACGTGTGCTTCATCTTATGCTATTGGAGAAAATCCTGGACCATTCGGGTTCTATGATTGGCTTGTCATCTTGGAAAACAATTTTTTCCTGAACGACCCATCAGGAAATAATTCAATCATCAATGATTCAAAGGCCATTCTTACACCCAGAGTAGAATACACCCAAGACTATTTGACCCCCTGCCTTCAGCTTGCAATTTTGATTTGATGCATTCGTAGTTGTATATGATGTGTGCAGTAACATCATCTTACACCATATATATTGCACATTTGATCACATCACACACAATCACACATAAGTATACTATAACGAAAGAAGCAAGTGAAAAAACACAAAGAACATTAATATAAAATTAATGGAGCTCTAACTTACAAATATTCCATATTAAATGTCAATTATAATTGTAATATAAATTGTTTATTATGTGTGGCATGAAAACAAAGTGTTACTGGTCTGGTTTTATTGTTATGTCTAGGTTTACTCCACTGAATATTCATAATGTGCAACCTGCTGTCTCAAAAACTGTTATCCGCACTTTAGAATCGTGATGTTGAAGTCATGCTGTTCACTCAGAAAAAGAGTGGGTGGACAGTAATGCTAACTAATTTCATATTCTCTGACCTATCGGTTTAAATTCAGATGACTTTTGTACAGGTTAACGCAAAGTTTTGGAAAGAAACAAACATTCTATTTAACTCTTTTTTTTTTTTTTCACTGAGTGATATCAGTGTCAGACCGTTTCAGTTTTTGTATAGTGATGAAATGTACATTATGTAAATGGTGTTTTGAAATCTCTTTAACATACATTTTAATCTTATATTTATATATACATGCAAATATTTTAGAAAAATGCAACATTTACGCTATTAATTTATTCTTGTGAATCATTCATTCAGGTAGGCCGTTCACGTTTATTTTTCAGCGTCTTAAACAGCTTGTCTGACTAAATATATTAGTAAAACCAATGTTGAATGTTCTTAAAATTTTTGTGCAGATGTAGGGTTAAAATTTGCTACAGGTGTAAGGAAACATTTTGATTGATTTGGTTTGTTTTGAATTTCACGCAAAGCTACTCGAAGGTTATCCGCGCTAGCCGTCCCTAATCTAGCAGTGTAAGACCAGAGGGCAAGCATGTTTGTGCTACGGGGATTCGAAACCGCGACCCTAAGATTACGAGTCGAGATCCTTAGCCCTCTGGCCATGCCTGGCCGAAACACTTTGAGGCACCATAGATATAAACAAGGTATTTATTGGATTAATTTATATTTGATCGTTTTGTGTAAAATATTTTGCATTTATTTTTCTACACTATGTCATCTCTTGTTATATGTTTTATAATTATTAAATACAAAATAAACGAAAATTTTTTCTTGAAGTCAGTTTATTTCATTGGGTAGTGCTAGAAGCAGTGATTAAGCCAGTCTTAACAGACTAAATATGATAAATGAAGATTGGAGGGGTGGGAGTGAACTTATTACTAGCCCTTCTAAAATCAGACTAAATACTTCCCGTTTCAGTAAGCTTCTTTTCCATTGCTCAGCAAATCCTTTTATTACTTTACATTTAGAACTTTGTTAAAAATCGGATCTTTTAAAGAGCCAGTATCAAAAGCCATTCTAAATAACTTTTAATAATTTCTGCTTGAACTGAAGAACCCGTTTAAAGTTCTGAGGGGGAAAAGAATAGAAAATCTGCTCATCTGGAAAAAAAAAGGAAAGAAATGGTATGTTAAACACTCTCGAGAATTGCCATCAATCAGCTGAATAAAATATTTCTTTGTTCATAATGTCGTGTCTCAAGCTTGATTGATGTCGATGATTAGGCGCAGATGGAAGATTAAAAGACCTCAGTACACTTTTAACTATCTTCAAGTCGTTGGTTTTTCGCTAAAGATGACTCTATCAAGTTCAGCCTTTCAGTTGATAAAATGAACTTTGTGGGTTTCTTAAGTTATTGTTTTTTTAGCGAACTAGGATTTAAAATTTCTAGTTTTGAATTAACTCACAAAACAATGCATTGTGTATGTTAGTTATGCCGTTATTTGTTTTATAGTTTTATACATTTTGTTCCACGTCGATTCTCACATATCGTATGAGACATTCTTTTCTGTTCAAGTTTTTATTTTTATTTTCCCTTTTGTTATTTTCATCTTTTGAAGCTCTACTCAAATAAATGGTTGAGTCTAATAACGCAAAATGCATATTTTTTCTTTATGTTCATTGGCCTTAAGATTTTGGCCAGCAATGCTTATATGTATAGTGAGAGAGGGGGATGTCTGTCTATTTAACCGTTAAATGTGCTCACTGAAGACTTAGCGGTGGATGAACTAAATATTGTTTTCCTATCAAAAATAGAAATTGTTTAATATCTGCTATCTGTCAGTTTCTGCTGTTTGTTTCTATTGATTGCTTAGTATAAAGCTACACTATGGGCTATCTGCATCTGTCCTCCGTTGGAAATACAACTATCGACTCCTAACATTGTAACTCCGTAAACAGGCTGTTAACACCAACGAGGGAACCTATCTATCAGTTGATTTAACGTGCTTTAAGTGTTAAGATGCATCTTGAAACATGTACAACATCAAACTTTGTTGTTTTTTTGGAATTTCGCACAAAGCTACTCGAGGGCTATCTGTGCTAGCCGTCCCTAATTTAGCAGTGTAAGACTAGAAGGAAGGCAGCTAGTCATCACCACCCACCGCCAATTCTTTTCCAATCACTGAGAAGTACTTCGAATCAATATTTGAAAATATATATTTCTTTCTCTCATTTTGATGAGTTATTAATGTGTAAAACATCACTTATTTTATGTCTATTTGATTTTTTTTAAAAACTGGAAGTGAAAATGTAGTACTTCTGTGTAAATATTGGCTTTTCTTTCATTAAAGTAAATTAAAAAGAATTATAAGCAGCTTGTCGTGCTGGATGTTTGTTTACTATCTATCAATCAGTATCTGCAATGGCTCAGTGATGAAACTGAGAGTACTAAAAATCTGGTTTCGATACTGAGCAGAGCTCAGATAGCCCATTATGTAGTTTTAGTTTTAACAAAACCCATCTGTCAGCAGTCTGTTGTTACAGTACAGAATATTCGATTAATTTTTTCATAACTAGATACACTAGTCTCAAGGGTAGAACGTTCGTCAAAACAAAATTTAACGTAGTGTATGTACTTCCTAACGAACTGTAGATTTAAACCTTTTATTTTACTGGCGTATCTCTGCCTCCGGCTCATGGAGGACTTGTAGGTACAATGGAGAGCCTTCTGTAAATGTCACCCATTATTTCTCTGGCAGTCTAAAATTTTTCCATGTACATTTTTCTCTCTGTTTATTCGTTTTTGTCTCACAGTTTTATTATATTTTTCTATTTATTTATTTATCGAAAGAAGAACACAAATAACGTGAGAAACAAAACGTTAAAACTATTGTTGTTGACGTTTGGTGTTTTGTTTTTTTCAACATTAAATTATGCATGAATTTTACGCGTGCAAATTTGTAAATTTTTTGCATCTCTGAACCTACCTATCCAACAAGCTAGCTACATCTCTGAGCCTATCTAACAAGCTGGCTTGGAAGTGATTTCCTTCCTTTCGTCCTTCCTCACTGCCTCTTTCTTCCTAACAAACTACAGCTAGCTAGATAGAAAACAACGTGCGCTAACTGCGTGACCCATTTATATATATGAAACATAAAAACTGGATTTATTCAAAATTCGTACAGATAAGTTTCATTAAATATGCATGAATCTTAGAAGCAGTAACTGGCAGCATCTGGAAGGAAATTAAAACCCAAGAAACATGAAACGAAAACCTTTGTTCTTATTTCTAATTGCAAGCTGTTTTACAAAGAATTCTGAATTAGAAATTTTCTATATTTTACGTTGATTGAATAGCATAAATAACAAAATATTATATAATATATAATTAATACAGTTTACCACCAAGATGGTTTTGGTTATCAAAAATATTAAATGAAAATTCTTGTTTTGTTACTACAATAGTTTTATTTTAAAAACACACTTTGTTTCGTTATCACTGAATTATTAATATTATGTAGATAAATAAAATTAATAATCATATAAGCCTTTTTTAAAATATATAATGTAATAGTAACAAAAAATATAAGCTAGAATGAAACAGCAAAATGGTTGAGTTAAACGTTTGACAGACTTTCAGCTGTAAAATTAGTGACGGTTTTCAGTTGTTACAGTAAAAAAATAAGCGGTATTTAAGAAGGATAAATAGAGTATATGTATTAGCACTACACACAAAGCTCCCTGGTGACACAGTGGCAAGCCTGACTACTTATAACGCTGAAAATCTGACTTCGATACAATAAGTTTGGTACAAATAACCCGTTGTGCACCTTTGTGCTTGACAACAAACAAGCTGTTAAAGAAGGTTTAAAAATAATTTTGTTTGTGATTAAACCCAGGGCATTTTATCATCGTGACATTCTGTAAGGCACTTATTTCAACATTTTAAAGTTCACTTCCTCGCAGAACTCTTTAATAAGGAATGTTCAATGGTTAGTTTTAAAGCAAATATACGAGTTAAGATTAATTCTTGCGTTTACTCCTTGTAAATACTGTTGTCGTCGTTTTTAACTTTAATAACTGAATCCAAAGACTGAACCCCTAGCACCCTCCAGTGGCTCCAGCAGTCTGCTGAGTTACAACGCTGTTAACTGGGTTTCGATAGTGGTAGGCAGAGCACAGATAGCTCGTTGGGTAGCTTCGTACTTAATTACAAACAAGAAATCGAGCAAAATATTAAAACACTAGTAGTTAGTGGTCAGTGCAGATTAAAGTGGCCGAACTCCTTCAGTTTTGTCGGTGATGTTTAGGTTGCTCGTGGAGTTGTAGACTCTAAATTACGTGACCTAAATTACATCATTTTGAAATAATATAAAGAAAGGATTTAATATATTTCCATGTATCTTATATTAGCTTGTTTATCACATGAAATTATTGGAAAAAAACACGCTATTTAAGCTGGCGTTGTAAAGATTGCTAAAAGTTATCTTTTAGACATATTGGATTTAGTACGCTTTTTTCTGAACAAATTGCTTTTATATATATATCTATACGTACAGAAAGAGAGAAAGAGAAGTCGTTTGTTTGTTTCAGAATTTTCATACACAGCTATATAAAGAGCTATCTGCGCGTAGCCTACCCTACATTTAAGCTGATAGACTTGAAGGAATGCTGTTAATTAACAGCGCACACCGCCAAATCTTGGGATTTGACCGTCTCCCTCACAGCACACTTACATGCTCAAAGTGTGGGGAGCGATTTTCTTTTTCTTTCATCTCCTAAATTTAATTTGCCCCGAAGTACTTGCGAACTAACATTATTAATTTTTAGTTTCCTCGAATTTAATTCGTGTTTTTGAGTGTGTTTTTTTTCGGTGTGGTACTGTCTCTAGCATTGTTGTTCGTATTTAAATCTGCTTTTTTATTATTATTGTTCTTGTTTAATTTATTTTTACCAGAATAGTGACATGATCTCCAGTATTGTTATTGTTTGTTTTTGAATTTCGCACAAAGCTACTTGAGGGCTATCTTTGCTAGCCGTCCTTAATTTAGCAGTGTAAGACTAGAGGGAAGGCAGCTAGTCATCACCACCCACCGCCAACTCTTGGGATACTTCTTTTACCAACGAATAGTGGGATTGACCCTCACTTTATAACGCTCTCACGGCTGGGAGGGCGATCATGGTTAGCGCGACGCGGGCGTGAACCCGAGACCCTCGGATTACGAGTCGCACGCCTTAAGCGCTTGGCCATGCCAGGCCTCGGTATTGTTATTAAAGTCATTCTATTTTTCCTACAGAGTCACACACTCTTTAGAATTGTTGATCGTGTTTTCTACAAAATGACATTGACTCTAACATTGTTGCTCGTTTTTATTCTATTTTTCATTCACTTAAATTATATTCAATATTGTTCGTATTTAGTTTATTTTTATACACAGTGACATTGTCTTCAATATCGTTGTTCCTATTTATTTTAATTTTTATAGAGAGTCACTTTCTTTGTTTTCAGCGTTATCGTCAATTACTGCCACAGCTATCGTTTTTGCTCGTTTACTAAATTTGTCCAATTCTTGAGCTTCGTATTACAACTTAGAATTGCAAGACGTAAGCTAAACCTTCAGGCTTTACAACTATATTTGTTCAACCCTGTTTGGTTATATTGTGACGTCAGTACATTCTCTTTTTGGTTGAGGTTTGATATACCCCTGTGTTTGCTAAGCGAGAGTTCAACAATCCATGACGTGCGCTCCACAGATCAGTAATACTAATTGAGATATTGTTATATTTAAGGAAAAAAATAAAAGTAAAACGTATTGTTTCCGTTAAAATATTTGATTTCTTTTTACGTAAATATACTCAAATGAAATATTTAATTTATTGTTTGTGTAAGAGACATAAGTATTTTATTTTGTCAATAATTCAGAGCAGCGTCTTGAAAACATAAAGCTTAAGTGTTTCAAGATGACATACTTTATATCATAACAAATAGATCAATTTGGAACCTTCTCACACAGGTTTATCTCAGTGTCACAGTGGTATGTCTGGAGACTTACAACACTAAAAATAGGGTTTCGATATACACTGTGCGAAGAGCCCAAGTGTCTCAATGTGTAACTTTGTGTTTCATTCCAAAGAAACAGTTCTATAAACAAACTTTTTTTATGGTGAGGAGAGTAAACTGAGTAACCTCAATGTTCTTAATTTAATACTTACCCTCGGATTACGAGTCGAATGCTAAACCACCAGCCGGTATTTCTGTATATGACACTGGCATATGGTGGTTAAGACTGATAGATGGTGTACCCCCACCGCAATGTGAGTCCTACTTCGTAAGTCACTTACAAAACCCCGGATACATTTTATATCATACATTATAGCTTATACCGTGTGATCCTTTCAACTGATGCAGCGTTTTGTTTTTGTTCCGGCTTGTTTATGGTTATAACAAGTGTGTGAGTGTATATATATACAGCCTTCTATTTGTTACAGCTACAAATACTTATAATTTAAATATCAAAATATATTTGTAGTTTCACATCCGCCCCCCAGTGGCTCAGCGGTATGTCTGCGGACTTACACGCTAAAATCCGGGCTTAGATACCCGTGGTGGGCAGAGCACAGATAGCCCATTGTGTAGCTTTGTGCTTAATTTAAAATAACAATAAAAAGTTTCACATCCTACAAATTATTAAATATATTAAAGAATGTCACAATTATTAATTAAAATACATACGTCTGTGAGTATGTTAAAAACAACAATAAGAAATAACTTATTCTGCCATGTGAAAACCTAATTTATTACATGTTTTCTTTCACCTAACATTTCAGACTCTTTTCATTTAGCATAAAGCTCATTACATAACTTTTTATGCCACACATGTTTAAATTCTCTTTCACCCCATCTGTTGTTGGAAAATTTAATTTAACATAGAGAAAACCTGTCTATGTTTTAGTTATTTATTTGATTTGTAAACCTGCGCAAAGCTTGTTTTTATTTTTTTTTAATTTCGCACAAAACTACACGAGAGCTATCTGCACTAGCCATCCATAATTTAGAGTGTAAGATTAAAGGGAAGGTAGCTAGTCATCGCCACCAGCCACTAACTCTCGGGCTACTCTTTTACCACCACATAGTGAGATTGATCGTCATGTTATAACGCCACCATGGCTGTAAGAGAGAGCATATTTGGTGTGGCAGGGATTAAAACTTGCGATCCTTAGATTTCGAGTCATGATCCCTAACCACCTTGCCATGTCGGGCTTGTGCAGAGCTGCATAAGTTCCATCAATATTTTTTATTTAAAGACTAGGGGATAAGCACCTTGCGAACAGCACCCAGCGCCAGTTCTTGTGCTACTTTAATCGAAATATGTGATTTCATAACAATGAACGGAATACAGTTTTATTTTTGATATTGTCACAACAACGGGACCCAAATGACAGCTGGGTACGTTTGAATTTGTCGTAAAACTACACGAAAGCTAGCTGTACTAGCCGTCCCTATTTTAACAGTAACAAACTAGAGGGAAGGCGGCTAGTCAAGAACACTTACCCCAAACTCTTGGGCTACTCTTTTACTAACGAAAAATCCAATAATTATATCTGTATTTAGGGTGTGTGCGCACAATTTATCTCATGTTCAGTGTACGTTTTTACATAAGTGCGACAGCATTCACGATGTTTAGCTGGACATAACTGAAAAAGACCTGAACGATGTAATCGCGTGGAACTAATATACATTTCTGAGAAGTATTTAGAAACATATAACAGCTTGTTATTGAAAGATGTGAAGTAAAGTATATTTAAATAGCTTTAACTTTGGTTAACATAATTATTTAATGGTGAGTTGAAACCTTACACTTTATTTTTCATCATGGAGTTCACAGTTTTATCCTTATTTGTTCCTTTATGTTGCAATGAATGCGTTAATGGAAGTTGGGTACAAAATTAAGACAGTATAAGAAACTGTTTAGAGCTTCAAACATTTATTAATGGTGTGTGTTTTTTGTCAAACCTTTGTTAAGAAACTGCTAGTATTCAGGTCTGCCGAGTTTCAAAACCAATTTTTTACATCATTTACATAGCTATTCAGCTCGAAGTGTGTTAATAATGAACTGTTTTTTGTGTGTTTTTTGCAGGTCATTAAGTCTTCAATTGGTTTCAGTAAACTACTGGTTTCATGATACAAAAGAAAAGAATCCAAGATTGGTGATGTAGAAATGACTTTATAAACACGTGAAGTTTTAACCAAACTTTCTTGAATTTCGTGCATGGCAAACACTAAATTAGACACACTATAATTAAACGTTTGAGAAAGTAAAAATATCTCTCTGTTTACTGAAGCGACTTTATTTTTTATATTCTTTCAATAAATTATTTCATTAAAATATTCATGCATTTTTGAAATACGGAAGGTGAGTGTTAAAAACAAAACATCATCAAATATTTCAAGCTGCAAAACATTGCTATTTCCTAAATTTTCACCCGAAACACTACTAAAATATTGCTGTTTTTTAAATTTTCACCAGAGGCCCAATTAAAAATTGCTATTTCCCAAATTTTAACCAGAGGCACTATTAAAAGATTGCTATTTTCTAAATTTTCACCAGAGGCCCAATTAAAAATTGCTATTTCCTAAATTTTAACCAGAGGCACTATTAAAAGATTGCTATTTTCTAAAGTTTCACCACATTCACTATTAACAGATTGCTATTTTCTAAAGTTTCACCACATTCACTATTAACAGATTGCTATTTTCTAAAGTTTCACCACATTCACTATTAATAGATTGCTATTTTCTAAAGTTTCACCACATTCACTATTAATAGATTGCTATTTTCTAAAGTTTCACCACATTCACTATTAATAGATTGCTATTTTCTAAAGTTTTACGAGAAGCACTGTTGAAAGCAATGTAGTGTCCCCACAAGTGTTTTCAGTAATGATACTATATATAACTAAGTCAGACATAAACAATACAATTTTAAATTATTTAAAACTTGTGTGTGTGTATAACAATGTATCTGCTACATCAGTTCCCGACGTGGCTTTTCTCCTTATGCCAAAAGTCTTACAGCTGACTGAATGCAACAGATGTAGTTACGGTAGACACATCCTTTCGTGATGACCAGAAACTCACTTGAGTAAAAATGCATTCTCAAAACCGCTGGTACAAGTGTTTGCACACTAATTAAAATAAAGTACAAAAGAACACGTCGATCTTCTTTATTTTAATTAATGTGTTAAAAACCATACCACCTATATTGAGATATATTGACACATTCTTTATGTTACAAAATTGCTCGACAATAACTATTATGGTGTGAACTAGACGTAACGGGTGAAGTGTAATTTCTTCAAGTTCATTCATGTCAGAACACGTCAGAATTAGAGTGAGGACATTTAAACACTATATGGTTAAATTGTTAATTAATTTTAACGTCATTCGTTATGGGTTTTTTAAATTAATTTTCCCATTATTCGGAAGAAATGACGAGCAAAGAAGCTAAGGTAATGGTACAAATTGTCTCTTCAACAGATGTTTTGAAAACATTTAGATCATCTCAGGAATCTTCTGTGGACTGGAAACTACATCATCTGTTTTCCTTTATTTTTGTCAGAATAGTTTAGAAGCATTTTTGTTTCGTGTACTTGCTATTAAAGTATAAATTAAGTAGACGTGCAACTTAATTAATTTTTTGAAAGTCAGAGTGCATTCTCAACTCTGCCTTTCGTGAAAGCTTAACAGATCCAGCGAAAGTAAACTCTCAGTCCGTAATGAGCTTTCGTTTTCGAAGCTTTTGTGATACGTTTTAAATATCTTACCAAAAAAATCAGGTTATTTCAAGAATACTGCACTACTAGGCCTTTTTCTTCTTGAAAACACACATACACTGGTTGGATAATTGTGATCTAAACCTATGCGAATATTTTCGGTAGCGTTCATTCTACAGGAAAATAGTTGTAAGACGGAAGTGGCTCAGAAGAGTTTGGTTTGTTTTGAATTTTGCGCAAACTAGTCATTCCTAATACAGCTTGTAAAATTAGAGGGAAGGCATCCAATCATCACCACTCACCGCCAACTCTTGGGCTACTCTTTAACCAACGAATAGAATGATTGACTGAAACTTTATAACGCCCTCATGGTTGAAAGAGCGAGCATGTTGGTTGTGACTGCGATTCGAACCCGTGACCCTCAGATTACGAGTTGAGAGACTTAACCACCTAGCCATGCCGGGCCGGGATCAGAAGAGACACGGAAGTCGATTCGAGAAACTTGACAGGAATGTCTTGTTCAAACTAACAAGTTTCACATTAAGGATGTGGTCGATATTTCTTATGTCTGAATTTTGTGCATTTAATGCATTAGATTTAATACTAATATTGAAATTTGCTCCAACGGAAAACTATGTTCTAAAATTAATAAAAAACCGGGTTTCGATGCCCGTGGTGGCAGAGTACAGATAGCTTATTGTGTAGCTTTGTGCTTAACTTCAAGCAACTAAATTTCTTACTTCTTGAACCTTCATCCCGACCACTACATCAGCAAAACTCTTAAGCCTTACTTACGGATTGAAACTAATCTAGTAAACATTTGTAAGCAAACTCAAAAACAAAGTCTAGAGAAAGGAATCCACTTGGAAATAACGTGAACACGTCACCAAAAGGCGTTAAAAATCTACAATCAATATGCACAACTGATAATAGAATATAACTGTCTGTCCGACTTGGATTAACGTTACATAACTAAACAGATTTGTTGTTATTTGTATCGAAACCGACTTTTAGCGTTGTAAGCCCGCAGATATACTGTTGGTATGGGGGTAATTAAACAGAAATTACAAAATATAAAAACCTAAGTGCTCATAATAGCATATAAAATTCCACGCACAACCGGTTCAGTTTTCCTACACAGATATACGACCATACAGCCACTCCACGACAGACCTCTGAATAGATCGGTTATGTAATTAAGGAAAAACTTAATAGATAGGAAATAGTATGTTCATTAGATCATTATTGTGATTTAACCAAAATTTCTCTTCCCCCATTAATGTGTACTATAAGTATAGCAAACCAGCCATCAAGTGCTAAAGTTACTTAACCATATCTCTTTTGTGATGTATTCACTATGTACTATAAGGGCATTAAAATTAAATACAAATACATACTAAATATACCACCGAAAGAATAAGTATTGGAATATATACAATAATTTTTGTAATGTTAAACTGTCTACATTCGAAATGAAGCAAAGTGTGTGCGAGTGAATATGCTCAAGTTGAACTTAAATGGACATGACACTAAAAGCGGTAATGTAATTATAATAGTGGGTTTGTGTAAATATAAAACTCTCATTTATGTAATGTTTAGCATCTTAGAACACTCTGAACCTAACAGTTCCGAATTAAACGAATCACAACACGATTAATGCTGTAAGTTGTCATAACATCTGACATTTCCAGATTATAACCAAGAAGAATCTGACCCATTGTGTGCGTGGATATTTTATTTCTCTATATCTTGGTAATTATTGGAAAAACCCAACATGTTAAATATCTGAATATTATAACTTACAATCTTTGACTTGTAGAATTTTGTTGTAGTGTGAGTTTTGTTCAAAGTCAAGCATTTCCAATAGCTACTGCGAAAACGATATAAGGGTTATTTTTGAATATATGACAAAGTTGAATATAAATTTTGTTTGCTGTTGGATATTAAGTCAACTTTAGTCTGGATCGGTGAATTCATTTGGAAGGAGATGCGCACACAAACAGACAGAAAGCTTTTGTTTATCTCACACAGTGTGCACAGTACATACATTAAAATCATCTTTACCTCAATTTTTATAATCAGCTCTGAACAATGAAATGAAGAGCTGATAATTAAAATCACAAAAGAACAATGCATTTTTCATTTATTATTTTGCAAACTTACGCCATGAATAGATTTTGTCTATATAAATGGTTTAGTACATCGTATTGGAACAGCTCTGAATACGCTACTCAAAAAGTCACGTAACAAACCCCATCCAATATAGAGGTGTAAATCAGAACTTTATTTTGACATTATTTGGTGTGGTGTGGCATAGGTATTTAAATGTTTCCGAAAGTTATTCACAAGATATTCATACACTTATACCATAAAAATATGTCCAGATCTGTAATTTAAAAATTCCAAGACAGAGATATCCCCTGTACTTAATGGCATTGAAAACAAAGGAATATGGATCAAACTGGTGCATCATAACCATCTAGAAAGAGACGTGTAACAAGACGGGAGACAAATATAATTAAAACTGCATAGACGACGATATGGCGAAGCATATTAGCTCGAAAATAAAAATATACAAAATATTTGGCGATTATTCACATTACTTTTCTTTTAATTTTATAGTAAGTAGTACCCAAGCTGTGTTACGCAAAGTGCAGCGTTTGTAACAGGTGAATATCCATGAACATAAAAGTTAGTTACAAACTCCATCAAGAAATATCTCAATTTGGAAAGGTAGTGTCACGAGTTTTGTATGCAGAAACTGTTTCCACAACAAATCATTTCAAGCGTCCCATACCTGAAGTAACAAACAGATAAGGATATAGATAATTACGTATGCTATTTCGTTTATAGGTATACTTTTGAACTTGCCGGACACACACGGATTTCTGTACGATTGAAATGGATGCTTAGAAACTGCTATTTTTGTAGTCTAAGTGGCTAATAGAAAACAACCGGGAGGGATAATGTGCTTTGAGCCTGAGAGTCTTAAGATGGAATCGTTTTTAATGAAACTTCGCTAAAGGGCTATTGTTGAGTTGCATCGTTTTAAGATAGAGACATGGACAATAACATTATGATGAGACCCAAAAAGCATTTCTGCATAATGAAATAAAACTCTTTTTTAAAAGAGGAAGTAAGTGTAGGGATGGTTAATTTCTAACTTTCAAAAAGATTGTAAACAATGTAGTAGGGATGTCATAGGCATCATCCCTACATAATAACATTGGTATACAGTCGTAGAAAATGTTAACAGACAAAAAGTAGGATAATTAAACGCAATTATGATTGAATAGTTATATATATATACATTTCTATATGTTAATTATTCTTTGTGCTAATATGTTGGAATAATGTAAATACCGTTCTCCATACCAGACACACCTAATATACTCTTAAAAAAAAGAAACGCAAAAGGCAAAATATGAGACAAATTGTTAACAAGTTTATTCCAGGTAATTTTGTATGACATGTGTGAAACTTTGCAAATTCACTGCTGAACATCCAAAGTCTGCAAAGGCGAAGTCCACGCTCACTAGGTGAGGTTTAACGTCACTCAACGTCAATAACGAGTATGCCCCCCGTGAGCATCAATAACTACTTGGCATCTCCTGCCCATTGGAGCGATGAGATGACGAATCACATCCTGTGGAATGGCTGTCCACTCAGCCTGCAAAGCTGCTGCAAGCTGAGGTAGAGTCTGCGGTTGAGGTTGTCGCTGTCGCAGACGTCGGTCCAACTCCTCCCAAAGATGTTCGAAGGGGTTTCAATTTGGTGATCTGGAGAACCAGGGAAGAACGTTGATGTTGTAGTGTCTCAAGAAGACAGTGGTGAGTCGGGTTGTGTGAGGACGGCGTTGTCATGTTGAAAAACGTCGTTGACGTTCACCATGATGGGTTGCACATGGGGCCTAAGAATCTCGTCGACGGTTGCGTACGGTCTGACCGGAAATCCTACGCAGCCCTGGTATGGTTGAGGCAGTACATGTCGCAGTGGTGGTCATATCCCGAAGGTGACGTAACCAGATGTTGCGATCTTGTGCGGGCGTGGTCACACGAGGTCTGCCAGATCGTGGACGGTCACGAGTTGATCCATGTTGTTGGTGACGAATCCATAGTCTTGTGATGGTGCTTGGTTAGACATTCACAGCTCTGGCAACATCTAATCGAGATTCGCCTTCGACCAATGGCGTTGTTGCGTTGTGCTTCAGTCAGTCTTGGCGTAACTGTATTGCGTGTCGGTGGCTTAACACTGAGCTATGGAAACCGAAAACCCGTCACTTGTTTAGGGATTTTGCACATGTTGCACTTGCAGAACATGCAGATCTCTCAAACAAATTTATTGGACACGTATGCGTTTTGGCGAAAAATCCGATGTTTTCCTCCGTTTTGAAAGTGCACAACTTTTATTGTCATTTTGGTCTGACAATCAGTGCCTTAACACGTGTAACATCACATACTCTGAGCTTGTAACGTTATTACATATATTTCTCTTTAAAATAACAAAGGTATCCTTTTTTGCGTTTCTTCTTTTGAAGAGTATATTTACTTCTGTTTTAAAATGTTTTTATTTTCATTATTAATGATGTGTTTCAACAGTCATAGGTAGGACGTATTTATAACCAAGTTGTTGTTGTTGTTGTTTCGAATTAAGCACAAAGCTACACAATGGGCTATCTGTGCTCTGCCCCCACGGGTATCGAAACCCGGATTTTAGCGTGTAAGTCCGCAGACATACCGCTGAGCCACTGAGGGGCTATAACCAAGTTATACTTCTTATTGTTTTTTGTCACTGATCGGTAATTCCTGTTTCACTCTGCACTTGAGCTTTGTAAAGGAACAACACGTTGCTATAAAGAAGCTAATTTTAAGGTATAATAATAAAATCATACAGACTATAATTTTCTGAGGCACAGCATGGCCAGGTGGATAAGGCGCCCGACTCGTAATCCAAGGGTTGCGGATTCGAATCCCTTTCACTCTGAATATGTTTGCCCTTTTAGCTGTTGAAACGTTATAATTTCGACAGTAAATTCCAGTATTCATTGGTAAAAGAGCAACCCAAGAGTTGGCGGTGGGTGGTGAGAACTAACTGCTTTCCCTCTAGCCTTACAATGCTAAATTAGAAAATGGCTAGCGCAGATAGCCCTCGTGTAGCTTTACGCTAAATTCAAAAACAAACATTTTATTTTCCTAATTACTGCTTACTATTCACAATACTTTGAAAAAATGGATGCTATATTTAAAACTATGTTATTACAGTGAAATTGGTTGACATCATTGTATTGGTTTTTGAGCTACCACGTAACAAAATAAATTCAAACGTTTTGCTGTCATATTTACAGGTATTCTCGGAACTTGTAGATATTGTTATAAGAGGAAACACTGTACTTTATTGTAAAATTATGATGACCTGTTGCGGATACATTTAATGTACTTCGATGAACGATGCGAGCCATAGGCAGTACTACTGCCTGAGGCATTTTATTCAATAAAGAAAGACAAAAGGTACAGCTTAGTTCAAGGCAAGCTTCTTAATTTCGAAATGACGCTGTAACGTAATATCATAGAGTGTTCTAACATCGTACTCTTGTTAGATTATCGAACAAGGAAATAAATAACAGGTTTAAAGAGTTGAGAAATAGGCAAGTATAGACAATAATATACATATATATATAATGTAAAGATTAAAGATAGTTCTTTTACTAACAAAAATTTCGACTATGAAGCTAACACTAACATCATTTTAATATTTTTTAACAGTAACTGCAACACCCAGAACCGCTTACAAACGGTGAGTAAAAATTGGTTTCGAGATCTTGTGAACTAGAACAACCTAAAATCTCGCCCACCTGTGTGAATTTTCTTTACTAACTATCTGTTGTTATTTTTCCCATCCGGATTATATCTGATAGACAAGATACCCTCAATACTTTGGGGAAAATATTGCCTCAACCATTTTCCTTTAAAACATTATAACTTTTATGTGTAAGTTTTGTTATTACAAAGCCACATCGGGCTGACTATCTGCTGAGCCCACCGAGGGAAATCGAACCTCTGATTTTAGCGTAGTAAATTCGTAGACTTGCCGTTATACCAGTGGACGACTATAACTTTTATAATTTCCTGAGAAATTGTATGATTTTTAATTGTCTTGCCCTGCATATTTTTATGTCGTGCAATAATGGATTGATCTGATATAATGTATTCAGGATTATAATTGAACCCGACCCTCCCAGGTCGTGTACTAGGACTAAATACTCGTTCAGACGCTTGAATTGGCTTAGACTTGTTTTTGCTAAGCATTGAAACGTTGGGTTCTGCTGTGTGGGGACAGTTTGGGGATTTGTCTTCATTTACTCTTTTAAAAATATGATTTTGCACTTTATTATTGTTGTATAGTGTTGGTTTTTTACCTATATATATATTCCTGACGCAAATAACATAACTTGACCATGTATTCATATACATAATCAAATTTTTTCAGAAGTCAGTTTTTTATTAAATGGTATGACGTAAATAAGTTAAAATTCTGTTTACAATAAATGTATGTGACAAAACTGAGACGAGTTTATAATAAGCTAATTTCTTTCAGTGATTGAAAACTATATTTCAATATAATTTCCAAGAACATCTAGCTGTGTAGCTCAGGAGCAAAATAATTTAAAAATTAGACATTTATAGGGCCCGGCATGGCCAAACGCGTAAGGCGTGCGACTCGTAATCTGAGGGTCGCGGGTTTGCTCCCGAGTCGCGCTAAACATGCTCGCCCTCCCAGCCGTGGGGCGTTATAATGTGACGGTCAATCCCACTATTCGTTGGTAAAAGAGTAGTCCAAGAGTTGGCGGTGGATGGTGATAACTAGCTACCTTCCCTCTAGTCTTATACACTGCTAAATTAGAGACGGCTGGCACAGATAACCCTCGAGTAGCTTTGTGCGAATTTCCAAAAACAAACAAACAAACAGACATTTATATATGAAAAAGATTCTGCGTAAGAAACTTACTAGAAATAAAACCATAAAAACCAATGATGGTTAGGTTGCACTGAGTCCTTAGTTTGATACCCTTGCTATTAACAGTATATTTGGTCATAATCCTAATAATATTTCGCAAACTTCCCATAGCTTAGAAAACTTGCTATATTAAAGTCAATTTATTCAAGATAAATTTAAATATTGTTTAATTTTTTGTTTTACCATCATGGTAACTGTAAAACAAAACTAATGGTTTATTCACTGATAGAAATAGTAAATGTAAAAAAAAAAAAAAGTTTGAATTTCGTTCAAAGTTATTCCAAAGTTATCTGGTTTAGCAGTATTTAATTTAGCAATGATAGACTAAAGGAAGACAATTAGTCAACGCTTCCCACCGTCAACTCTTTGACCAACGAATAGCGAGTTGGCTATCGCATTGTAACACCCCTACGGCTGAAAAGGTGAGTATGTTTAGTGAAACGGATTCAAATCCACGACCAGCGGTTTGTAAGTCGATCACTCTAGCCACCAGGCCATGTTAAGCCCTGAAGAGCAGGCCTTTTGTCTGTTGAGTTGGTTTATTGAACCTAAAACCAAAAACTCGGGAAAAGCAAATGAAATATGAACGTAAAAGTAATAGAAAGAGATTTAATGACATCATGTTTGTGTTCATGTTTAGGAAGAGGAGCATTTTGATTAACTGAAAAACAATATTTAAATATTATTTACATGTCATCAAAACAGTCTATTCTGATATGTTTATAGTTTTTATTACTTTCAGTATAGTAGTGTTCGTTAGATTAAAACATGGTTTGGTTTGTTTTTAATTTCGCGCAAAGCTACACGAGGGCTATCTGCATTGCTAAATCAGGGACGGCTAGCCAGTCATCACTATCCACCACCAACTCTCAGGTCAACTTTTACCAACGAACAGTGGGATTGACCATTACATTTAAACACTCTAACGGCTGAAAAGGCGAACATATTTGGTGTGACAGGGATTCGAATGCACAACCCTCGGATTACGAGTCCAGAGTCTTAACCACCTGGCCATGACTGACCCACACATGGTTTGGAAATTTGTGACGTAGTTGAAACATTAAACACATCACTTTAGTTGTCATTTCACCAAGGTTATACATCTCTTTATAAATCTTCTGGAATTTGAACGAAAATAACATTCCTCGCGTTAATCTCTTTAAATCATCGAAATAAAGCTCTCGTCATATCAGTTTTGTTAGTTATGGCTGAATATAGTAACTAAATTTAAAGTTAGAAACGACACCTTGTTAATTACAAAATTTATTGATTAACAGATTCGTATTAATTGAGATATGTCTGGAAACGTTTGCTTTGACAGAAGAGAAAATATTTTGCTATAGGCCTAAATCGGAATAATTAATTTCGCTGGTCTGTTTCGGTATCAATTTATTGCCGGCGGCAAAACTCTACGATTGACAGCGACAATCAACATGATGTTTCCCCTGTTACGTATATGAATATAAGCTGTTCACTCGACAAAGTGATCAACAAAATATAGTCCTTGCGTACAGCAGGTCAATTAAATATGTATTACTACTTTACGTTATTAATGCACTCGCAATTTATTAAATCAACTTTTTGCAGTATTTATTTATAGCAAAATTAGCACAGTGTGTACTTTCCAGCATTTCTGCCTATTTTTATTCGAATCTTCTTAATTCTATTTTTGTCAATTAGAGATGTGTAACATTAATATTATTTATATGAAAACAAAACTTTCCCCCTACCCAGTGTAATCCTCTCTCACTGTGCATTAATTTTTTTCTTTTCTTTTATAAAGTACAGAGTAACTTTACATGTAAACAATTTATATTTAATTTAAAACGATCGAAATGCATTCTGGTTAAAATGTTTATTAAATTTATTACTTAATCTCATATTGCAATAAAATGTTGATATTGTTGTTTTCACACATACCCATGATAAATTATTGTAAAAATATATTTTCGTGTAGGTGGTTATATTGAAAAAAACAAAAAGGATATTTATGAAAATACAATATCATGAACGAAATTCCAACGAAGTTTGCGTCACTTATTGACATTTTAGGTACTAAACATTTGTATTAAATTCCCTTTTCGCTTCCACCCTCTAGTGGCATAGCGGTCAGTCTCTTTCTGAGGACTCATAACACAAAAACTCGGTTTTCAATACTCCTGGCAGTCACAGCACAAATAGCGTATTCTGTAGCTTTACGTTTAACACTAAGCAAAACTACTTTCCTGAGTAATTAATAATATTTGATTTCTTTTCAATTTCCAGGGAAAGTATATCTTTCGAACGACTTGCTTGTCAGCTTTCATTATATTTTTCAGTTTCATCAACACTGCCATGCAAGAGCCTTAGTTTAAGTGTATTGAAAACTTGAAAGGTAAGTCTGCAAAATTTATTTCGTTTAAATAATTTTTTTTAAAGTGTCGAGAAGGAATTTTTTGAAAACAGTTAAACTTTTAAGGGCAAATAAATTATAATAACAACGAAAATAGATTAACACAGAAATTAAAGTAGATTAACATAAGGAAATAATAACCAGTGAGGTAATAGAATGTTTTAACAATTTCGTTACGTTGAGGTAAAAGGCCTACGGTATTATGGCATGATATTTGTTTGTATTATGTGCATTGAATCGAAGAATTAACGTAAAATAGTCTAACTTTCTTTCCCTGTATTCCCGCTGTACTGAAATTGTTTTGAATATATGTATAACGTATCCCAGGTATTTTAACAACTACGTTAAGAATTGTATATATCACATTAAAAAATAAAAAGTCATGTGACAACGAAATATCTCCAGCAGGATATATATACATGTGTGTGTGTGTGTGTGTTGTGTTTTCTTAGAAGTTTTGTTCGAAAGATCAGCAGAGGTCAGTAGTGAACAACTGCATCCCTTAGAGAACTGTGGTAAAAAATAGAAAATTTAAAGATCTTAACAAAACATGACTGTTATTTCAGTACTGCTGGTATGGGTATTAACACTTTTACAAATAAAGTAGAAACAACGTTGAGTTAATCTAAGAAGGTCGAAACGTTATTCTCTGTTTTATCAGTAAAAGTGTTAATACTCATACCAGCCGTCCTGAGATACATTTTCACTTCGAGGTCTCAGACTTACTGCTGAGTCGCTGGGGAACAACTGTTGCTCAGAGAGATTTATATATTTCATATACCCAGTATATGGTAAAGTTTAGTCAGTTCTTCCTTAACCACCCCCACCCCGAAATATTTCTGGCTACTTCACGGGGAATATATGAAACTTCTCTTACATTCACTGCTTTACTGCCACAGTTGTAATTTTTCATTTAACTTAACCACAAACCCGGATTTTAGCGAGGTAAGTCAGGTAAATTTATTCCTGATTCACAGGAAACTAACGTGGTATACTATGAAATAATAATCAATCGATTTTAGTGGGTTTAAAACAATGTGGGAAAAAAACAAAATCATAGAAAAATTACCAAAAAATATTTATATGGATTAAAATAACACTTCTGCGTTTTTCAAAATGTTTATTTTCTTAAACTTTGCACTATACTCAGAGAAAAATCTTGAACTCGACAATATAAAACAAAAACTACACCATTAATAAGACATTTTGGTAACAACTATTTGTTTGGTTTGAACTTCGCAAAAAAATATATGAGGGTTATCTGTGCTAGCCGTCCCTAATTTAGCAGTGTAAGATTAGAGGGAAGGCAGCTAGTCATCACCATAAGACGATCATATTTGGGGCGTCGGTGATTGGAACCCACGGTCCTTAGATTATGATTAAAGAACCTAAACCACCTGAACTCTTGAGGCCAACGATGTATTAAATCTTAAACCCTACACAAAGCTTATATATGCCTACTGATTATGACGTTTCTTCGTGGTGGTCTCTTGTTATGACTTCAAACACGGTTCATATTCAGTGTTCTCGAGAAGGCGCTTCATTCTTCAACGTAGAGATGGTAGTGAACTGTGACGATCATTCAAGAATACAAAAACCTGACTTTGACTCTTTGAGAATAATTTTTGATTCGACTCTTAGTGATGCCTGTTTTATTACAATAGATTCTGGTCAGTGAACTGAGTAATAATTACTAGCAACAAATTCTATCGATGGCCCCTTTTCACGAAACATTTGCTAACACTTGGTGATGGCACTTGAGCATGGAACTTGCTAAAGGAGCCTGATGACGACACCTGGTTACGGCTTCTTGATTATAACTTTTGGCAATGATTATTGATAATGGCTCATGACTACTAGTGGTTACGACTGGCAATATTGGATAACAATGGTTTAATACAAGATAATGACTTTTATTGATTATATTTGTAAATGACTCTTAGCAGTTTCTCATATGTCTGATAATGATCCTTGGTGACTGTATTCAGCAATATTTTTTGGTAATGACTCTTCTTAGTAACAGTTAATGTCGACTAGTGATGCTTCTTGTTATACATTGTGTTAATGACTTCCGGTAGCAGAGTGCTATGTTTGTGGACCCATAACGCTTGCAATTACATTTCGATATCCGTGGTGGGCAGAGCACAGAAAGTCCATTGTGTAGCTTTGTGCTTAACTACAAAAATCAGACTCCCGTTAAAAAGATGAAGCCCTGAAACTCGACGATTATAAGTGCGTTTATTGAACTCGATTTTGATAAATTTATTAACGACTTGAGATTATTACTACGTAGAAAAATAAAATACTGTACAAATATCCGTCGTAATTGTAATAACACCAAGTGTTTACAATAAAAAATTAACTAAATCTACTATATGAAGATAACAGGGCTTTTATTTAAAACTTAATTACAGTTAATTGCATTTATATGTATAATATTTGATATTTCATATAATTCGTATGTCAACTAGAATCACAGGGGACTAAACATTGTCTCCTGTGGCTGAATACGAGTACCAAATCGATTAGATTATAAGCTATCTATAAATTGTATATTTACCAAAACATGCCTTTAATACAAATTATCATGAAGCTATTAATCATGTTAATTCCTCATTGTTTTATAATAGTAACTTAACAACCATCAGCGAATATTCAGTGCTAAGAAGTATCGGTAAATAAATATACACTTTTACATTGTAATATTAGGATTACACAGTTGTCATAACGGACCACGTACATAGAATAAGAATAATCTGAAAGTATTCGTCATTTCTACTGCAGTAAAATCGTTTCAATGCAGGAATAAAGTAGACGTTTAAATAACTGCTTAAAAAGCATACCTTACAACTAACAATAATTAAAGCAGTTGTGATTATGCCTGCTCCCCAATGGCACAATTGTTCGTTTGCGGACTGACATTGCTAGAAACCGGATTTCGATACTCGTGAAGGGCAGAGCACAGATAGCCAATCGTGTAGAACAAAAAACCCTTGTTATGCCATATAGGTGCATAGATGCGGCAAATATTAATTTAACGAAAGTTTGTTTGTTTGTTTTGGAATTTTGCAGAAAGCTACTCAAGGGCTATCTGTGCTAGCCGTCCCTAATTTAGCAGTGTAAGACTAGAAGGAAGGCAGCTAGTCATCACCACCCACCGCCAACTCTTGGGCTACTCTTTTACCAACGAATTGACCGTCACATTATACGCCCCCACGGCTGGGAGGGCGAGCATGTTTAGCGCGACGCGGGCGCGAACCCGCGATCCTCGGATTACGAGTCGAACGCCTTACACACTTGGCCATGCCAGGCCACTTATAAATTTTCTCGTGCTGACAATATTTTGATTGGATTGTGAAAAGCTATAGTTGTTGTTGTTTTGAATTAAGCAGAAAGCTACACAATGGGCTATCTGTGCTCTGCCCACCACGGGTATCGAAACCCGGATTTTAACGTGTAAGTTCGCAGACATACCGCTGAGCCACTTGGGGGCGATAATTACTTTCATAGTTTGTGTGTTTTTGTATAGCAAAGCCACAAAGGGCTATCTGCTCAGCCCACCGATGGGGAATCGAACCCATAATTTTAGCGTTGTAAATCCGGAGACATACCGCTGTACTAGCGGGGGGCAACGAAAGAGCATAAATTAACCAAACCATAAACTGCGCAGGTACGTAATATATATTTTTTTTAATTTCGCGCAAAGCTACTCGAGGGCTATCCACGCTAGCCGTCCCTAATTTTGCAATGTAAGACTAGAGTGAAGGCAGCTAGTCATCATTACCCACCGCCAATTCTTGGGCTACTCTTTTACTAAAATAGTGCGATTGACCATCACGTTATAACGCCCCCACGGCTGAAAGGGCGAGTATGTTTGGTGTGACAGGGATTCGAACCCGCGGATTAAGAGTCGAGTGCCTTAATCACCTGGCCATGCCGGGCCTGGTACGTAAGTTAAAAATACAACCATCAAAGTGAATAAGTCGTATTTAAACGAGGACAAATAAAGAAAATTAGTTTAACTCACAAAATAATTTTACCGAGCTTGTTCTTTTGTTGTTTGATTTTAAATGCAACGTGGATATCGAACTCCAATTTTTATCTCATAAGACTTCCTTAATTTTATCTCTAAACTACTAAAGTCAATCCTTGATCCACCGTCACGCGACTACCAAGATAACGTACTTTTGTTTTCCTACTTGTTTCGAATTGGTACACAAACTGTAAACTTTTCCACAACACGTGTTTGAGTCTGATCGGTGTTACACCGCTGAAAAAAAAATCTTCAAACGGCACACAAAAACTTAACATTCTTCACGTGCCAAACACTCACTATGTGTCCGAAGTTCAGGTGTGTCGTGAAGCAAATTACACTTTTGGTATCATCAATTTCTTGAGCTTATCAGAGCTGGGAAAGCATTTTCAGAAACAGGTAATTGATTACGAGATGAGAAACTATACCCATCTTTGTAGCTTTCAGACAAAGGAATGAATTTTTTTAGTCATCGTGACAAAGTATTCATTGCTTTAGATTTTTATTTTTTGCGCATAGAAATCATTGAATGACAGAAAAATCTGAAATACCTAGAAAAAAAGAGTCGAAATTATGTATAGTTAATTGTAACCTAACCAGTTAAGTAATTAGTTCGTTTTTTTATTCGAATGATTCAAACCATCTGCATTATATTTCCCAAAATAATAAAGACAATAGATAATGAAATACCGATAATATGGAATTTCCAAGAAATTGGCAAAAAAAGCATATAACAGAACATATGTTCATATTCTTCCTTCTATTATTTAACCAAAGGTGAGAGAGCCATTGACGTTAAAACTGGGACTTTTTGAAGTAAGAAATGTCAGTCGCTATGGACTAGTAGGTTTGGTCAAAAATATAAATAAATGTTCAGTTTTTGAATATGTTCGGTTCCATGTTACGTTTGCAATGTAATTAATAAATGGTTAACTTCTTCATTACAGTAGAAATGGGCCTGACATGGTCTGGTGGCTAAGGCACTTGATTCGCAAAATTGCGAATTTGAGTACCACCTCATAACAAACATGCCCTTTCAACCGCAGAGGGAGAACGTTATTTGCGCCCTTTCAACCGTAGAGGGAGAACGTTATTATGTAACTGTTAATCTCACTCTTCGTTTGCAAGATAGTCGTCTAAGAGATGGCAGTGAATGCTGTCTTTCCTCTAGTCTACCAAATCTAATTTAGAGACGGCTTACGCAGATTTTTGTTAGTTGCTTCCAGTGAAATTCAGAAACAAACAAACAAACAATCGATGGAAAGGATCTAGATCTTTAGGTTTGTTTGTTTGTTTTGGAATTTCGCACAAAGCTACTCGAGGGCTATCTGTGCTAGCCGTCCCTAATTTAGCAGTGTAAGACTAGAGGGAAGGCAGCTAGTCATCACCACCCACCGCCAACTATTGGGCTGCTCTTTTACCAACGAATACTGGGATTGACCGTCACATCATACACCCCCACGGCTGGGAGGGTGAGCATGTTTAGCGCGACGCGGGCGCGAACCCGCGACCTTGGATTATGAGTGCACGCCCTAACGCGCTCGGCCAAAATCTTTAGGAGGAAGAAGTTTAGATTGAACCTAACTCTGTAAGTTGGCGCAAAACGCGACCATGCAACGATCAACTTCCTGACCACGTGTTTATGTTTTGGGTGAATATTTTTTTCAATTATTTTTTCATGTATTGCTACAATGTTGCGGTTTCCACTGTATATTTTCACAACACTTAAACACTATTTATGGCTTCATGGTAGAAGACGTTGTTATGTGACGTTATATTCATTTATCTTTCAGTATCCAGCAAAAATTGTTAGCGAGAGATTTTTTTGGCTTACTGCTTTTCAGTTACGTGGTTTATATATCTTGATAATAAAGCACACTTTGCAACCAACTAATATTTAGAACGTATTTCGAAAAAAATCTTTTGGGCTTTTGCCACAATTTTTACTTTTATTTTTCTTAGATGATACAGAGGGAAACTCCGCCCACATGTGAGAGAATTGTTTTTCCTGCTTTTCCTTTAAGCTTATGATAGAGAAACGATGATACACCTTCTCATAAGTAAAGCTATAAATGTCAAAGGTATCACAGGATTTACTGAAAATTTCTGTGAAAAGAGGTTATCCTGCTGAAAATATACAGTATTCACATGTCTTTGTCGTGCGAACTACACATTATATAACATAACTGCTAGAAGCCCTGTAAACACCTCTGAAACGCGTTTTTTTGTGTGTTTTTTTGCTACCAAAACAAAATTAAAAATAATAAGGAAATAATGATATGAGTATATTTTCGGTAGGTGTTACGGTATAATGTTCATTTACAAAAAAAAAAAAAAAGATATGCCATGTCGTGTCCCTATGTACGACTCAAAGCAGTGAAAGAATTAAAATTAAATAATTCATTTTGGTATTGCAACGCTTTAAACTAACTTCTTTCTGTGTATTTTTTACCTCTCGTGCAGCTAACAACGCTGTAAGTAAATAGATATACATAAACCGTACATTATGAGACATTTTTCTCGAATGTAAACCGAGAGAACGTGAATTTATGAATAAGATATTGTATAAATATCGACTTGTGTTACGCGTAAATACACGTTCGTATTGCATCTGGGCTAGAACATCAACTGATCGTCAATTACTTGCATCATCTTTCTTGCACATTCGTTTGTGTCGTTTCGTTTAATTACCCTCACACATAAAGTTCCAAATCTGGTAATTAACTTGCTAATTTCAACATACTTGGAGGTCTCTTATAATTCACAGCGACACCTGACATTCAAGGAGGGAAGCTATAATAATGCCAACTCTAGAGAATTATTTCCGTAATTAGTGAAGTGATGTACTAGATGACACGTTGTCTCACTACCTACACTAAATATCGCCTGTTTTATCGGCTTTTTGTTTTCAAGTAATCACCGAATTAAACAACGCGCCCTCAAATGCGCAAGATAAAATATTATTATTAGAACTTTTAATGACAGCAATTAAAAACATAATAGTAATTCCAGTACAGAGAAGTCGAGACATGTATTATTGTCATCTCAGTAATGTATTTTACATGTATAGGCGGATATGAAAGTTCTGCATCTGAAACACATTAGGTCGCTCTTTGAATAGCAGGAACACTAATGGATTCGTACTTTATAATGTATATAGATTTATACTATAATATGTAGAACGTTTGACTGTTAGTTCAGGATAGATGCTATCGACATGCACTTGTTAAGCTAGTTGAAAGCTCAACGACAATATTTAATACCCTTGCTACACCAGCAATCACATAAACCTAGGAAAGGTCTATATTTATAGTGTATAAAGTTAAAGAAACAAAAAATATCAGCTGAGAGTTTCACTATGCAGCGTTTTGTGAATATGTTCTTCCCATTAAATATTTCTTCCATGCTTTTAAAGTTACCTTTGATGCATTAGCGAACACAGTGCTTACATGTCTAGGAAGTTCTCGTATAAAGTATATTTATATACTAAGCGCCATTTTGATTATATGCATGCTTTGCTTTTAACTTCACTTTGCTTTTCCTTGAATACGTATTCAGGCTTGTTGCACGCAATCCTCATTAGTTTTAAGGTGTGTGGTGCAAAGTAAGCTAATAACATTTGTCACTGTTTCGGGTGTCCTTTTGTTTGCTTTTATTTTTCTTATATTTAATTAGTACAATGCTTATTATGTTACATTGAGACCAATCAAAGGAACTTTTACAACAAAAGACAACATTTTTCAAGGAAAATTTAACAAGAAGCTTTTGAAAAACAGTGTCAGTTACATTGTTTGTTTGTTGGTTTTTTGAATTTCGCGCAAGGCTACTCGAGGGCTATCTGTGCTAGCCGTCTTTAATTTAGCAGTGTAAGACTAGAGGGAAAGCAGCTAGTCATCATCACCCACCGTCAACTCTTGGGCTACTCTTTTACCAACGAATAGTGGGATTGACCGTCACATTATAATTCCCCTACGGCTGAAAGGGCGAGCATGTTTCGCGCGACGGGGATGCGAACCCGCGACCCTGAAATTACGAGTCGCACGCCTTTAACACTTGGCCATGCCGGGTCCTGTCAGTTATAAGTAGTCGAGAAAATCACATGCAAGTACATTAGTCAAGGATTATAAATCGTTTACAGATCTTTCGTTACAAACTGATTTGTTGGATGAAAGTGTAATTAAACGTGACTATTGAATTAGCTCCCTCAGTGACTCACCGGTGTGTCTGCAGACATACAACGCTAAAAACTAGGGTTTCGATACTCGTTGTTGGCAGAGCGCAGACAGTCCATTATATAGCTTTGTGCTTAATTGAAAACAACAACTATTGAATTGCAGCACCTAACAAAAGATTATTTTCCTATGTTATGTACATACGTATGGTGAATGCAAGCGCGACAGACGAGTATACAGGGTGTCCCAGAAGTCGCGCACCATACGTACATATAATAATGTCAAAGGATTAGCACTGCAACCCTCAACAAAGTAAAAGACAGTTTTATAAAGAGAATTGATGAATGTATCAAAGCAGAGGGTGAACAGTTTGAGCATCTGTTATGATTATTATCAATAAAATTGTTATTCATATGTATTAACATAAAAATTTATATGGTGCGCGACTTCTGGGACACCCTGTATAAGAGTAGAGGGTCTAATTAAGTATTTACATATTTGAAACACGTAATTATTAAGTATATTCTTTGTTAATATTTATCGTTAACTTGTGTATAAGTAATATATGGTTTAAAGTATGAAGTTGCTTATTACTTAGTAGTCAAAGTATTTTCGTATTTCGTATTTACTTTGAAACCAAATATATTTTTTTATTCTTTTGATAGGCATTATACGACAAAATAAACTAAAGGCAGTGTTTCATTGAAAATTCGGTGTTTATGTAAACAAAGACAGAATATTCTGTTTATCGCTTTCTATCTAAAGAATTTTAATTAGTGGTATTGAAAAAGAAAAGCACCTGAAGAAAACATAACCGTTTATAGGATAAGACAGCTGTCAAATAACACACTAAAACACGTTACTTCATTACAAGTAACAGCTTTTATTGCAAGGAAGAATATTTTCAGAACAGGTACGACGTTTCGATCACTAGTACGACCATTTTTTGACAGTAATTGGATTTTTGTTTTCTCTCAGTTCTGTAAAGAAGGTTTTATTAATCAATATTCAGAAATCTAACAACGTATTTATATTTTAGACTTGATCGTGGCTACTTTTCATGTGCATATCAATTTGACAAATTATTTATTTAGGGCTGAAAGGAAAAGTAAAACAAAATATGAATAAAAACATGAAAATAGGGAATTTATCATGTGAAATATTTGCATAACGTTAGAAATACGCGGGAAATATGGATCAAAGACAAATACGGAATGGTCTTGGGTATTTCTTAATTATATGATTTCTTTTACTCTTCTGCTGCTAATGTTAGGTTCATCCCATAGTATAGTAACATTCTGTTGAGAAAAAACTCTTCGTGGACTTGAGAAAGCAGTTTCTGATTTTCTCTTAACTTCATCTACAAGTTATGTCTTGTTTTATCTATGTTAAATATTGGACAAATGTCGCATTTTATTTTGTTAATGTTTTCGCGCGAGGTGAGTTCGCCATATAATTTTTTTTAGCTTGTGTTTAATTTTTATTCTAGGAGTGAAAATAAGTCTTCACGTTATGTTAAGTTTATACTTATGTCCTAGACTTTTCCGAATTTCTAGTAGAGGTATGCTAATATTTCCCATACCTGGAATAGTGATAGTGATTAGATTTCCTTCATTTTGAAGTTTGTTTGTTGACTACCTTAGTTAAAAACTGGTTCGCGTTGGTGAAGCATTGGTCAAGTGTGCAACTTCATCTACGAAATGTTTTTTTTATATTCTGGTATTAAAATTATAAATATTTGTCGTTGGCGAAGCAACATAGAGAAAAAAGTGTTAAAGTAGAATTAATACTTATAAATTATGTTTTAAATAATAAAAATAGTATTTTGGGTACGATGCTTTTTGAGCTAGGCCTATAAAAGATAAATTTTACATATGGTTTGGAAATTAAATTTAAAATACTGTTTCAATTAAATATCTAATATAATTAAACCAAAAATTAGCTTCAAGTGACACTGCTTTTGTATTTGTTTTTACCATAACAAAGTCGGTTGAAAAATATTACACTGGTCAACAAATTCAAACTTTTCTCTTCTTTCTTTATTATAAGAAAAAATTTTTTAAAAATTCAACATGCTGGCTGCAGCGAGAGTATATATATATATACACGTATCGTTTCTGTGAGTTGAGCTAAGGATCTTTTCTTATATTACACTGAAGAGTTTCAGGGTTCTTAAGAAATTAAATTACACATAACAGAAATATTACTTATTTTGCTTTATTTTTACTATATAGAAATATTTTTATTATTTTGTTTTATTCATAAAAAACGTATTTGAATTGTAACTGTGGCCAGAATATCTTATGCAATGATTTTCATTTGCAATGTGCATCAAAGTTTTCTCTTTTCAATTCCAGCAGTAGTCAGCCAGTAAACATATTTGGATTCCACTTGCTCTGGTAACACCTTTCCATGGCAACAATGTCTTGGTGAAACCTTTTACCATGTTCATTATTAGCTTCACTAAGATTGAGTGGGAAATAATCTAAGTTGGAATGTAGAAAGTGGATCTTCAATGGCATGTTGAATCTCGCTATTTTATAAGTTATCCCTGTCATACATAACATGCTTGCCCTTTCAGCCATGGGACGCTATAATGTTACGGTCAATCCCACTATTCGGTGGTAAAAGAATACTCCAAGAGTTGGCGGTGAGTGGTAATAACTAACTGCCTTTCCTCTTGTCTTACACTGCTAAATTAGGGACGGCTAGCGCAGATAGGCCTCGTATAGCCTTGCGTGAAATTCAAATCAAACAAAAATTTATAAGTTTGAAGTATTTCCTTAACTTACTGTTTGGAGTTTGGAGCCCGTTTATTTTTGAACGCATTCCACGATCCATTCTCTGATCTGTGTACCAACAAAAACACCGTCCTTTATTTTGGCATCACTTATTTTTGTAAGTTTTTTGTTTGAGATACATAAATCCATAGTTATTATAAAAGATTTCATTGATCCCAATTTAATGTGAAGTGGTTACAAGTAAATGGTATTTGGACAAACTAAAGGAAGATAATTTACATTTTCTTTTGTCCAGGAATCAAACTGAGAAAGTGACCGGTCTTTAATGGTATAGTAGAATTTTTGGCACGGCAATTCCATTCACAATACCAGTTGTACTTTGTGTACTGTATATGATGGAGAAGAAACTCCTTACAGCCTCATTCGGAATTTTCACTTTGGATGAATCAATAAAGAGTACCCATTGATGTGGGTTATGTTTCAGAGTCATCACCAAAGCATTTACATCACTGCAATGACCCAAATTTTTACTTCTAAGGATAATGAAGACAAGATTTTCTAACCATTTTTGAAGATAGCAGCCTGAGTATCTCTCCAGTCTATACTTAACAAAATGTTAATACGCGTAACATTAAAAAAATATAAATCCAAGATGAGATTATTTAGTTAAATTTTATTGATTACATGTAGTTCAGTGGATATAATTGGATGTACTTCTTCACCTTAATCTATTAATATATCCAGGGACTCATTTACAGAAGAAGTATCTTTTAATGTCCAAATTTCCGAAGGCTTTGATATGAGAAGATTTCCGTTATTAGCTTCTGGCCTCATTGCAGATGAAAAATTTGAAAATTCAATGTTTTTCTTGCTCTAAGAAGAGAATTAAGAAACATTAATGAAATAAAAGAAGTAGTCTGTGATGTGGTCCTTTTTTTCTTAGGAACCATAAAAATTGCAAAATATTTGTGATTATCATTCAACCAAGTTCTGAGATTAACTACACAAGTTGCATAGCAGTTGGTGGAGCCAATAATTTATTTTGATCTCCAACTTTACAAAAGAAGTACCCCCCAGTGGCTCAGCGGTATGTCTGCGGACTTACACGCTAAAATCCGGGTTTCGATACCCGTGGTGGGCAGAGCACAGATAGCCCATTGTGTAGCTTTGTGCTTAATTCAAAACAATAACAAATCTTTGTTAATGCTTCCCTCCAGACGTTAGTTTAAAACAATGCATTCCAATCAAATACTTTTTCATATTTTTCTCAGGAACTCTAAAGTCTTCAAAACTCACTTATTGTCGACCATTATAATCGGTATTGAAATATATTATTTGAAATCAATATTGTAATTGAAAGAGTACAGACAATGATAATTTCATTTGATGTTTCTCTCATAAATGCTTTTAGTATTTTTGTTTATTATTGCCTTATATTTTCTTTATTAGTATTTGTGTTGTTTTGAAAACCTAAATACAGGTGGCATTCAATTTGTTTACATACGGCTGTTAGATTATGGGAATAGGAAGTGGAAGTGGAAGTTATTTGAAACAACGAAATTTTTCGCAGTGTCATTTCTGTTTTCATGTTCTGTCCTTAGAAACATTAAAATACCCATATTTTGCATGATGACTATAAATTTTATTGACTACTTTTGGGTAAGTATCCAAGTAATATATCCCTTGTTAGTGTTAGAAAATGTATAAAGTATGTTACGATATTAGCAATGTATGTATATAGTCTAATTGTTAAAGACCTAACTATTTCAAACATTTGCGAATTTAGATTTGTTTAAAAAACAAGTTTCACTAAACTTCCTTTACTGTCGCTGTTATGGTTAGTAGTGCTAGGATAGCTTATACAAAAGTTCAAGTGTAATTACTGATTGGTTATATCTTATATTTATGTAGTTTTCCCCTTGGTAGACTCAGCAGATAGCCTGCTGTTCCTTTGCTATAAGAAACCAAAAACACACACATTTAAGTAGCTAACCTGTTTCACCTTTGGAAAAGCCAATCATGAGTATAAGAAGGACAGCTTGAAAGTGTTTCCTTTAAGGTACTGCCACTAGTACTAGTATTAGTAGTGACAGAGATTTGATACTGAATCTTAATATTAGTAACAAGGGTTAGTTCTAATAAAGGAATCAGTGAAAGGATTGCTCTTCCTAGGTTTATGTAGAGCCAACTAGAGGCGAAGGAATAGAAGTGGTAACTATTAAATCTCAAGTTGAGAAATTTATATGGGATCAAAGCAAAATATTGCCTATTCAATTTTAATTTTCCTGTGTTTTCAAAATTTTCAAAAGATAGTGTAGTAGTATCACTACTTAGTTACAAAACCATTCATATGTTAGTGATATACCAATTTCAAGTTTATTGAAATTTATTCCACCTGGCAAACAGAATATCCTACACTGCTAGAAGGGTTTATGCATATTCCATTTATCCTGGGTTTTTTCTTGAGAATTGACTTAGCTAACTTACTTGAATGCTTTCAAGAGTATGTTTATAACTTTGGCTTGGTCTAATACTAACCTTTTATGATAATTGTTTATCATTGAGATGGATAAAGAAGATTTATTTTTATTTCTCTCTTGTGTAATTAACATCCCATCAATTTGGTATTGTTCCATTGTATTACATGGTATTCTTGTTTTGCATTTTCGGCTGTTGTAAATATATTAGTGCTATATGGTGTTTCATATTTACTGTGCTTTAAATTTCAACTTTTGTTGGTCTTTCTCCAATGTATTGGAGTCCAGATTTATTGAGTATATAGTAAATGGTGTTTATGTGCTCCATTTGGTCTTTAACAGGTTTTTGTTTACCAACACATAGACAATAAATACATTAATGTACACCAACCTTGATAAAAAGTAAAAGTTTAAACCCATCTTCTGTTTTTGAGGAACTTGTATATTCTCTTCACAAAATCTAATAAAATGCTGGCTTCTACCACTGAAGACAAATTTAACATTTAAACAGACAGAATAAGTTCCAATTATGATAGTTTTTCTTTTCTATTAGTTTTAGAATATAGCACAAAGAAATTGGGAAATCAGAGGCTATTATCCCATAAATCCATTTATTAATATTGTAAACTTCATTGGAATCACCTCTTGCTTTTTCTTCTGAAGGGAAAATAAGTTAAAAGATCTAAATTTATCCATGTAAGATAATCTTGTGAGACAGACACCTAATAAGTTTATTTTTTAATAACTAGTTAGCTCAATAATACTTCCTGAGAAACTCAAAAAATATATTGCCTTAGAAAAAGATTAAATGCTTTCATTGTCATAAAGATTTACAGACATTAATATATCAAGTTTGTTATGTGAATGCTCCTTGTATTTTGAACAGTGTTTTATACAATCATGTGTATTTCTAGAAAACAAATGTTCACTTGAAAAAATAAATCTGTAATGTTCAAATTGAGTTTTGACACTTTAATGGGAATAGCACCGGTAAAACAAATAACGGCAATATTTTGATCACTTGGATAGTAGGAATAATCAGAAACTGTGATTATAATTAGTTGTTTGTTTTTATGGTAGTTGATTTTATCATAATTTTGATTAATTAGTTGCTGGAGCATTTGCAAACAAAAATAATACAGTTGATTTCAGTTAGTTGATTATTTCAGGTATCTGCAATTTAAAAAAAAAGTTCTCTTTCAAAGGGAAAAATGCTATAAACATTTACATGTCTTTCTTTAAAAAATCTGTTTGACCCCTCACCATCTTATGAAATGCCCATATAAATCTAGTGTAACTTTTATGATTTTGCTTTTATTAAACAATAAACAACACATAACATGAAGAAAAAATAGTTAAAAACTACATTGTATTTTGTACAGAGGTCCTGTTACTACTTTGAAATTGTTAAAGTGACTGTTAGCTTCCCATATGTTTGATTATATTTATTAATATAGGCATAAAGGTGTTCATTTGTATTGGTTTATTTTGGGCTTGAGTTACTTCTTTCTTTCTTTTTGAACCTGACAATGACCAAAGAAGGTCAAAGCATTGTTTGCTCCTCTACATAGTGCTTTCTCTACCCATACAGTGGCCCGACATGGCCAAGTGTGTTAAGGCGTTCAATCATAATCCGAGGGTCGCAGGTTTGAATCTCAGTCATGCCAAACATACTCACCCTTTCAACCATGAGGGCAGTATAAAGCGATGGTCAATCCCATTATTTGTTGGTAAAAGAGTAGCTCGAAAGTTCGCAGTGGATGGTGATGACTAGCTGCCTGCCCTCTAGTCTTACACTGCTAAATTTGGGGTGGCTAGCACAGATAGCCCTCGAGTAGCTTTATGCAAAATTCAAAACAAACAAATTCTACCCACACCAGTCATTTTATCCATATATAATTCACCAAGCACTATGTTATTGTTGTGAAATTATCTTTTCTTTCATGCAAAAAATACTAATAATTTAATTTCTGTGTTGTATAGTTAACCTTTATTAAACATTACAGCAATTGCCGTGGAGGAGTTAAACCTTGTTGTTAACATAGTAGTACTACATTATCTGGATATACTTTCTATGCTTATTCTTATTTCTTCCTTAATGGAATTCAAACTTTGTAATATAAATTCATAATTATTTAAAGTTTTATAGAATTAGTTTACAATATTCTAGTCTTTATATTGTTTTATTTTACATTTATGCAGCTTGAATTTTCAAAATACCTAGTTTTGCTGTAGCTAAGTGTACATTAAAATTAATTATGATTGTTCATTTCCCTTGGTTGATTAAACAGTGCTTGTTTAGAAGGCCTTAGAGATTTTGTAATCACTATTGAAACATCTTTTTCCTTGTGAATTTCATCTAATTTCTCCATTTCAAAATTTTCAGCAACATTTATAATACCGAAGCAGCATTATTTGCTAGTAGTAAAGCTAATATAATTTTGAACACATTCAGACATATTTTACACAACTTCAAAAAATAATTCTCTGCATAAAACAAATCATTAATTAGATCCCTCTTTCAAAATATGGCATACAGTTTTAGTCTTCTCATCTCGGAAATGATTTGTTTGTAAGAGATTAGAAGAGGGATAAAAGAATGATACCGGGAATAGGAGGCTTATCTTTTAAGAGATAAGTTCTCTAAATTTATTTTCTCATGAGAAAGGAAAGGTAAAAAGCAATCTTGTTGAAGTTTATGAGATTATTTAGAGAATTTATAGGATAAAACTTTTAATTTGTTTGTGCTGTATTCTGAAGATAACAGGATGGAAACTTAATATTTAGGTATGACAGGCTAGACTTCATGAAAGAAAGTTTTATTTTTATAACAAAAAACATGGTAATTTTGAATTGAGTTGCTGTAAGCAGTAGTGGAAGCCAGCATTTTAGTGGAATTTAAGAAGGGAATTTTTGATTTTCTGAAATACAAAGGATAGGTTTAAACTTTTGAGAAAGTTTAAATAGCAATAGCACTAACAGATTATGTTGGAGAAGAAGAGCTAAGTACCAATGGAAGACTCAAGATAAAAATATTTAAAAAATAGTGCATTAATACGTTTATCCTGTAAAATATTACCTTTATCTAATTTTTATGCTTTCATTGATATCTTTCTTTAATTTAAAACAAAAATCATTCTAAAAAGTACTCACCAAATGTTAATGTTAAGTTTTAATAAAGCCTCAAATTGTTTTACTTACAGATGTCATTATTAAACTGTTTGAGTTGAACATCCCTCTGAAAGTTCTTTAAATTCAGTGCACATTGTCCAAAATGAGGATTTGCAAGTTTTAAACAAGGTTATAAGACTTACTTTCTTTTAAATTCATAATTGTTATAAACCTATCTAAAAACTCTTTGCTTTTTTTTTCACCTCAGCTAAACACATAAGCAGATTTAAAGGTTCGTTGATAACAATGCCTACCTCTCTCTTCCCACAATGCCCATATTCCAAGCAAGATGCAAGTCATTTCTTAGTGTATATACATTTGAGTATTACTACTGAATATGAAAAACACTACTGTCAGTTGTAGTTTATTATATTAAATACATTATAGTGTAATACATAATTATGTGAATTTTATTTTTTTGCTTCCCATTTTACATTTTTTTACTCAACTAAAGCATAAAAGGTAAACATTTAAAATGGGTTTTAAATACTACCTGTAAAGACCTACCAACCATTATGGCTATATCAGAAATGATGTTATGTATGAAAAATTTGTTTCAGAAGTTAATAGTAGAAAAATACTTAATTCTGCCAAAGAATTGACATATTTACAATAACTATAGACTGTGGTAATGCACAGTACAGTACATTTACAATAACTATAGACTGTGATAATGCACAATACAATACATTTACAATAAATGTACACTGCTAATACACAGTACAGTGCACTTACAATTACTGTAGACTGATAATGCACAGTTCAAAATGACTACAACAATTATACACTGTGATAATGTACAATACAATATATTTACAATAATTATAGACTGTAATAATGTACAGTGCCTCTTCAATAATTATAGACTGTGATAATGCATAGCACACTTGCAGTGATGTTTATTTTAGATCATCTTTTATTTGTTATTAATATTGTAGTCAGTATTATTCATTATAGACTAGAGATGTAAAACTTATTGTTTATAAAATATACAAAGAAAAATTCCAAAACAGTACATGTACTTAATATATTTATATAGACAATAAATTTCTTTTACTAACTTACAAAAGTGAAGTTATTGTTTTTTGAATTAGAAAGTATGCATAGTTAGTTTGCTTGTCAACATGGAAATTCTTTTAAATTTTTCATAAGTTGTACAGCTTCATAGATTAAGAAATAAGTTTTTGTGTGAATCGAAACACTTTTTCTTTGAGTTTCAAACACGTTCATTTGTAAAGTAATTTTGCAACAGTCTACAGATGTGTGACAAGTGTCCCACTAATGGGTATAATGTTCATTTCCCTTGCAGGGTGAGAAAAATGATGGTTTTGAAGTCTTGTACAACAACATGAAAAATGGCACCTCAGATTGTAAAGAGCTAGTGGAATTCTTTAAAGAAAGGTAAAGAAGGTTGCTTTGCATTCTCTTGTAGTGATATTATTTTAAACTGTTCAATAGACTTCTTATCTAGGGGCCACTTTTCTAAAAAGAAAATATTTATATCTGAGGATTACATGTATCCTTAGAAGTTTAAACAGATTGTTGAAAACAAAATTACACAAATGTATCTCAGAAAGGCTGGTATGGGTATCAACACTTTTATTGATAGGGAGAGAACAACATACAACTTTCCTAGGTCATCTTCAGGTTAAGAAAGAGAGAGTTTGAATGTGACCTTTGATGGGCACATGTCTTAGGAACGAGAGTATAGACCACGACAGGATTGTAGGGGGCATTGCAGGGGGATGCTAGGTTATTAATTAGTATAGGTATAAAGGTGTTCTTTCATGCTGGTTTAATTTTGGTTTTAGTTGCCCTTTATGTAGGGATTCTTTGATTTTGCATTTGTTTATATTTGTTTCCCTACTTAATATTTGGGTGTTTTCTATGGTTATGTTGTGTTTATTTTACTTGCAGTGTTCAAAAACGAGTTAAGGTGTTAATTTAGTTTCCATTTTTCTGCTTGTTTCTCCAGTATAGAAGTCATGGGAGTTGTTGCATTGTAAACAGGAAAAAAACTAACTAAATAGCATTTCTTAATCAGTTAATCATTGTAATATCAAAATCACTAGAACTAATACACAATTCAAAACAGAAATCCACAAAAAATCACCCATACTGGATTATACATTCCCTGGGACTCAGCACATGAAATAAAACAAAATTTCAACATGTTAAGAAACTAAATAAATACAGTCATAAAACTATGTTCACCAGATAAAATTAACAATGAAATCAACAAAATTAAACAACACTTCATCAACATTAAGAAATTTCCTCAAGAAACCATAGAAAAAATTATACACACACACCTATACCAACAAGAAAGAAACAACAATAAATCCTAAGGTACAACAAACTATGAAACCTTACACTACTGAACATCATATGATCCTGACATCAGCAAAAAAATAACTAACAATTGGAAAAAACTTATAATAAAACACAACATTCCAATAAACACTAAATTTATTCAAAAACCAGGTACAAACCTAAAGTTCATACAAAGTAAAAACTACATTGACAAACACAACACCAACATATTTTATAAAATACAATACAACAACTACCATGACTTCTGTATTGAAGAAACAAGCAGAAAAATGGAAACTAGATTCAAAGAACACAAAAAAAACACCACACATTTGTGAACACTGCAAATCAAATAAATGCAACATAGCCGTAGAAAACATCCAGATATTAAGTAAGGAAACAAATGTAAATAAACACAAAATCAAAGAAGCCCTATTTGTACAGCAACTAAAATCAAAATTAAACCAATATAAAGGAACACCTTTATACCTATACTAATTAATAATCTAACATTCACCTGCAGCTTCCCCTACAATCCCGTAACTGTTTATACTCTCATTCCTAAGACTTGTCTGTAAATAGTCACATTCAAACTCTCTTTCTTAACCTGAAGGTGACCGAGGAAGGTCAAAATGTTGTTCTATTATCAGTAAAAGTTTTAATACCCATACCAGCTCATCTGAGATACATTTTTATTTCAAGTGGGTTTCTCATCATGTAGAAAAAGACACAAAGAGAATAAGTTTCAAAAACTTCAGAAAATAATATAATAATTCTTATGGCTAGTTAAATTGTTTTTATGAACATGCATTTTGTTAACTTTCTTGGTAGAGCACTTGCCCTAGAATCACCAACATTAAAATTTATACTAACAGCCATCTTATGTGACTGAATGGAAAAAAATATGTTCTGCTTGTATTCACAAAAAAAGGAAAGAGTAGGAAAGTAAAGATTGTTTTGTTTTTTGAAGTGTTTTGTGTGTCAAAATACATTCAGTTTACTACAACTGTATAATATTTTCATAACATGCATAATTAAGTGTAGTGGCTTATTATAGCTCCTTTCTTCATCTGAATCAGTCTTACTAGATACAATAAATAGATAACTGTAGTTTTTGAAATACATTCTTGGTTATTTGAAGAAATAATTTAATGAGATTAATAAAATATATTAATATTTTATTTTAGTTAATGTGGAGAGCTCAAAGTCTTGTATTGTTGCTCATTTATATTTGTGTGCAGTTATGGAAGGGTACAAAGTATGTCTGAGTGTTTTCTTATAAAGATATAAATTTCATGAAATATGTTATATCTGAAAACTAAAAACTCAACTTACTTCAGGATAAAGATTTCAGAATATATACCCTCACTTTCAGTGAATGACCTGTTGCTATTATCTTCTCTGATTGGACAGTCTTTAAACATTATTAAAAGAGCAGAAAATTATGTATTATCCTTTTTCCCTCCATTTTGAAAATACTGTTCTGATAAGGTATGATACTTACCTTCTCTCACAAGGTTATGCATTTTACAAGCTTTGCTCCAACCCCCAAGTTGGAATTACACGACACATGCAACTCTCTTTACTAAGTCCTCACTTCTCGTTTGGCAGCATTTGATTTTTCTGATGCTTTGCTATTTATTACTGTGTATTTCATTCAGTTTTCCTCACAACATGGTTTATTTTAAATTTTATTTGATATTTTCAACTAGATTTTTTTTGTACTTATCAGTTGGTTTGTGTCACTTTATTTCTGTACTTGAGATTTGTGAAATGCTTCTATGTGATACACTTTGAAGTTCACCTTACCACTTCAGGAGTCACAACAGCGACTAGTGTTTTCATGAGCCTCAGGTGTGGGCAATCCAGCAATGAATTTTTCTGCTGTCTTGCATCAAGAAGTCAATTGTTACAAGACCCAACCTTTCTTCCTGATCTTTGCTACAGCTCCTACTGAAACTTCTGAGCATTTGCTGGCTGACAAGGACTACATTAATCTTTTTCTGCATCTAGAGTTTAGCAATCATTCCATTCCCAACCTGTGAACTGTCCTAGTCCTGATTTATTTTCTTGGAACTTCTGTCTTAGTTTTGTGTCTTTTTATTCCTGAAACCTATTTCTTTTTCACCTCATTCTCTATTTTACGTGTACTTTGCTTATTTTATCTCCTCCCTGATATTCTGGTTATTGCTGTTCTGTTATCCTACTATTTTCATGAAGATATTAGCTTTTACCAACCCTCCTCCTGCTTATTGTGAGATTCTAGTTAATCTTATGGATGGAGGTAAGTACCTATTGTGAATACATTTTTGACCATGTGCCTACAAATATCAGAACAGTTTCATGGAAGAACAAAGTCTTGATTGTTTGGTTAATTAGTCTCTCAAGTCATTCAGTGTGCTGTTGATAGTATTAGAGCAAATAGGATTTTAGTTTGTATCTACAGAAGTATTGAGTGCACAAGACTAAATAAATTGTAATTTTATTGTATATACTATAAGTTGGACCACATTTAAAGAATTGTGTTAAATCTTGGGATTCTTCTTTTAGGAAGGACATAGAATTGTTAGGAAAAAAAATCGGAGTTGGAAAATTTCTCATAAGAGGACAGGTTAAGATCTTGAAAAATGCTTTCTCTTATAAAAAGAATAGTTAGAGGTGATATGACTGAGGTCATTAAGATTGTTAAGGGAATAATTTCCGAGACAATGCCTCATCTCTTCACACTGAGTAACTTTATTTCTTGCACATCTACCTACAAGATATGCATGCTGTTAACCATGAGCTAACTCCCACCTTAACAATCCTGTGTACAATGTGAACTACCCTAATGGATGATTACGTCATCTTGTGACAGTGGTCTACTTGCAACACAATGTCCTTGCACAGCAACTCCCCGTAAGTGTCTGTGCTTCAAATAACAATATTCTTTTTCTAACCTCGTCTTGAACAAACATTTTTTTTTTACTCATGATACTTCAGTTTGTGAGATTTGCTATAATTAAAGAAATTTAATTAAATTTTGGTTTAATTGTTTCTTTCATTATTACATTATGGAAAAACAAACTCCATTATCTAATAACAGTAAGTTCTTTGTCTTGATCATGATCAGAGTGATGATGATTTTGACCAGCTAATTCTCTCACTAGAATTTTCTTTTATTTCTGCTTTATCATTTGAAGAAACTCCTCAACTTTCTAATCTTTCTGTGAAGATGATTTCTCATATATGTTCTATTCTTTCACTTTTTCCTGTGACCTTTATTTCTTCTGTTATCTACTGCATGAGACCCAATCTGATGATTACTTTGTCTTTCTTCCTTCCCCTGATGTTAGGTTTTTGCAAAATCATTTTTTGAATAACTATTCACTGGTATTAACATGCCTTCTGAACTCTCTTCTCTTCACTTTAGAATCTCTCTCTCTTTTTTTTTATTTTACCTGCTTGAGAGGAAAAATTTCTTAACTTATATTTTACTGTCTAATGCCCAGTTTTTATGCCTTTATCCTTCTGAAGTGAATACTCACTTTCACAACCAGAGAGCTTCATTCCTGTTAAACTTGTGTATTCTGCCAAAGAGATTTGTAAGACACTTGATTTCACAGGAAAACACATGAACTTGTACCACTGTATGATGACATGATTATGCAAAAGAACCCTCCACTAGTAGGAGTGTGATACACCTACATGCTTAATAACTCCCTCTACAGTTATACTCATAAATCTTCATTCCTATCTCAGCACTGTAGTGCACTAATGTGTTTTTTGAAGTTGCTGAAATTTGTGTTTGTAAACTTTTACATGATTTCACAAATTAATGTCAATATTTCTGAAGCCAATATGAGTGAAGAATCACTTCACATTGAAGAAATTAACATAATTTCTTCTGGAAGTTATTTTCCTGCAAAAGACATAATGGCCATCTTTTATGTGATGGAGACCATTATATAGCTGGGAGTCCTTGTTTCAATCCCTACCACTCACTTTCATGCCTGAAACTTGTGAGAACAAAGTTGGCCACTGGAATTTATATTTCTCTATTTTTTTGTTTCTATGGCCCATTTCACCTCCCATATGATTTCTCATTGTTTCTTCTGTTGCTAGAGCATTTTGTGAAGCATACCTTTATATCTCAGTTGTGTCTCTCTTCAACCTATCTCAAGATTATTTGTTATGGCCCTTCTCTTTGTCAAGAAGAATTTAGTGGTGTCTCTGATCCCCAAGTAGCATTGGTTTCAGCTGCCCAACCATCAATCATTCTTCACATCTTTGATTTTCCCAAATGTTCCAACCTCAACCCATCAGTTCTAAACCTTGTCCTGGCTCTAATACCACTCCAACTTCTATGACCAGTAAACCATCCATTCTTCATTTTTCTTCTTATTTCCATCCAGCCTAATTGCCAGTGATCATTTGGATCTTTTTTCCCCTCTCTTGTTTGGTCCCAGTCAGTTGCTTTCACCTCGCATCTTATCCTGCATATTCTCAACATCTGTAGAGAATGATACTGAGATTATGAGATACTTGACTATCTTGAGTTCATAGCCTCTTCCTAATTTTTCTCTCCAATTTTTCTGTCTCCCTTTGATATGGATTCCTGTACATGGTGAGGGGACCTCTAAGGGAAGGTTCTGTTCTTTTAGTTTATCTCCTCTGGGATTTAAACATCCACTCACATGTTGAGGGTCATTTGGCTGGTCCACTTGGGCTAGGGTCAACCAGTGTTGGATGTTTTCATCAGGTGTTGTAAACATTTTTTCAGATGCTAGTGTTTGGGTATAGTTCTCAAGAAACCATGGTGTTGCTGCAGTGTCCTTGTTTGGCATTTTAGTGCATCCCCTCATAGTAGATGGGGTCAGTGGGCATTGAAATATCCCTTTTTTTTATCATGGATCTTCCAAATAAAAACTTTAATTCTGAGCAGCAATCTTCAACATCTGTAACACCTGTTTTACCTCATTTCTTATCCTGCATTCTTTTTCACACAAACCTTTAGGGCAAATGTCTTCCTTTTTCATTCAGAAGGGACTAGAGGGATTTGCTGGCTCTCCAAAATCAATAAAAAAGCTTTGCTCTGGTGACATATTAGTGGAAGTATCCACATCTCAGGACAGTGAACTCCTCTTGCATTCAAAGGTAATTGGGGATATACCTATTGAGGTTACACCTCATACTACTTTGAATTCATCATGAGGAACTATTGTTGAGATGGATTTGAAGAATGTCCTCGAGTCAGAGATTCTCACTGGTTTCTCGAACCAAAGAATTTCTTCAGTGAAGCATATCTTCACTTGCAAAGATGGAACTATGATGCCAACCAATGTCCTCATTCTTTCATTTACATCACCATGTCCACCTGCTACCATCAAGGCTGGTTATCTTAATTTTGGGGTATGGCCACACATTCCAAACTCTCTCAGATGTTTCCAGTGTCAGCGGTTTTGTGACTTGAAGACATCTTGTTATGGTTCCTTGATGTATGCTTATTGCAGTAGCAAGGACCGCAATGTCTGTGACTGTGAATCAGGCTCTCATTACTTTGATTGCAATGGCTCTCACCTGTCCTACTTTTGTTCTTGCCATAAATGGTTGGAAGAGAAAAAGATGCAGTGTTTGAAAAACGATTCAAAATATCACTTAACCTGAGACTCAAAAGTTGCTGTCCACCACTTCCTCTCAGACTTATGCTGCTGCACTTCATTCCAATACTACAGTGGGAGTGTAAATGGCCACCTGGCCTGTGCTCCCAAAAGAATCATTCTCAAACCAAATGAAAAGTCTTTTCACCTCCATAGTTAAAAACGTTGATGAATTAACTTCAACACCCATCTCTGTCCTTAACATACATTTCAGCAAATCCCAAGATCCACTTCCTTTGCTTCAAGGTACAGGCATTTCCTAGGGTACATCTTCTTCTCCCACCCCAAGATGCAAAATGATCATTTGTTCATGTCCTCAGTAACTGGAGTCCTCTTCCAACAGCAAAAACCTGTCCAATCAACCCAGGACAAGATCCATGGAGATCAATAGACCTCCCTTGAATAAAGACAATAAAGAAAACAGATGCAATCATAAACAAAAGGGTTCTCCACTCAATTTGCCTACACATAAATAAAAATGCCCACCTTGATACAATGAAATTGTCAGGGTTTACATTCTAATCTGGATGACATAAAAATACTGATTACTTCCTACCATCCTGTATGTCTTTCCTGACAGGAAACATTTCTGAGACCTGCTGATACAGTCGCCTTTCAGTGGTTTTCTTTGTACAGAAATGACAGGACATGTGACAGAGGAGTGCATGTAGGGGTGGTACTGTTAGTTGACCAGCATGTGTCCACCCTGTCTTTGCCACTTGACACATTCTTGGAGGCCGTAGCCATCCATGTTTCCTGGGGTCGTACCATCACTGTTTATTCTCTTTATCTATCACCTGGAAGAGCTATGATCAATCAGATCTTGACTGAGAGCATCAATGAGAACTTGAACAGTTGCTGTCTCCATTTTTAATCCTGGGGGATTTTAATGGACATCATCACCTCTGGGGTAATGCTGATATTGATAGGAGAGGTCACTCTGTAGACTGTATGCTCTCTAATCACAACCTTTCCCTTTTCAACACCAGTTCTTCTACTTATTTTCATGCACTTAGTCAATACCTTACTGCTATTGATCTCTCAGTTTGCTCACCTTCACTATTCTCTCATTTTTCATGGAGGGTTGACAATAATTCACAAGGCAGTGATAATTTTCCTATAATTTTGAGAGACTGGCCATGGTTGATGCCACCTGGCCTGCATGCCCAGGTGGAAGGTGGATCAAGTAAACTGGCCCTTTCTCACTGCTCTCACAGAACTTGATCCTGCCATCAACTGTGTGGCAGCAGTAACTGACTGTATTATATAAGTAGTTGCTCATTGTATTCCTAAAACCTCAACATTTTGTTCATGATATCCTCGTCTGAGGTGAAATCCAACCTGCCACATGGCATGGAAGGCTTAAAAACAGGCCTGGGATACTTTTCATAGGCATCACACATTCTTATACTGCACTACTTTCCAGCAGGTCTGTGCACATGCATGGTGGGTAAGACATCAAAACCAAAAGGAATCTTAGACTAAGTTCATAACCATCATGTCTTCTATCACCAGTCATATGGGACAAGATTTGAAAGGGCAGTAGGCAATATATAATTCTGTCCCCCTCTCAAACTTGTTTTCTGATGCCTAGAGCATTGCTGATACTCTCAGTGAAAGCTTTTGCCAGGTATCTAGCACTTTTGATTTTTTCTCCACCTTGTTAGCCATCAAGACTCAGGCAGAGCAGTCACCTTTTTCCTTTTGAGCTGATTGTCTCTATGACTATAATTGTCTGTTTACACTGATAGAACTCAAACTGGCCTTTTATTGGTCTGGCAGTACATCAATTGGACCTGATGATGTACACTATGAAGTGCTCTGCCATCTATTTCCTGCTTCTCTTGCTATTTTTCTGATTGTTTTTAACCAGATCTGGCAGGAGAATGTTCTTCCTGATGCCAGGCATCAGGCTATTGTCCTACTTTTCTCTAAGCCTGGGAAGGAACCAAAGATTTCTTTAAACTACCATCCATTTGCTTTGATGAACTATCTCTGTAAGACCTTAGAGAGAATGGTTAATACTTGTCTTGTGTGGTTCCTCGAATCAATCTCCTCTCACCCACCCACTATGGATTTCAAGAACAGCTCTTCACCATGGACCACCTGATATGACTTGAAATGTTAATCAGAGAAACCTTTCTGAAATAACATCTTGTATCAATAGTCTTTGACATTGAGAAGGCTTATGATACTACAGGGAGGTATGACATTTTGCAAGACCTCCATGCATATGGGTTACATGGCCATTTGCCCATTTTTATTTAAAAATTTTCAATGGACACAAGATTCCAAGTTCATGTGGGTTTGACACTTTCCCATTCTTTTCTACAGGAACTTACAGTCCCTCAAGGTTGTTTTGAGTGTCACACTTTTCAATATAAAGATTAATGCCATCACTGAACCACTCCCTCTTACTGCTGCAAATGGGCTCAATGTTGACAACTTTTACATCTTATGTGAGTCGTCAAACATGAGGTATATTGAGTAGCAGCTACAGACTGCTCTCAATCATTTACTGAAGTGGACCACAGCAAACGGCTTTCACTTCTCTCTCTCTTAAACTGTTTGTATGCACTTTTGCTGCCAGTGGGATATTCACCCTGCTCTTAAACTTCATATCAATGAAGTTGTGCTGCCTGTGGTTCCTGAGACAAAGTTTTTTTGGCTTATCTTTGACAATAAGCTGACCTTTATACTACATATCAAGCAGCTAATTGTACAGATCAAATGTACAAAAGCACTGAATGTTCTCAGTGTCTTCTCTTTCACCACTTGGGGGGTGAATCAGTATTTTGTGTTAAAGACATATCATGCTTTTATTCAACCAAAGCTCAACTATGGATCACCAGTCTGTGGCTCTGCCAGGACCTTGGCCTGAAAGATGCTGGACCCCATTCATCATCAAGGACTTCGACTCTGAACTGGGTAAGTGAAGAAAGTCCCAGTGCAGAGTTGAAGTCCTTGATGATGAATGAGGTCCAGCATCTTTCTGGTCAAGGTCCTGGTAGAGCCACAGACCAGTGATCCGCAGTCGAGTTTTGATTGAATAAGGGCATGAACCTTCTTTGCACCTCAGCCATTTGCAGTTCACTTTACTATATGCTTTGAAACTTCATTCGTTACCAAAGCATCCCACCTGGAGTTGTGTTTTCCTTCCTCAGTGGGCCATACTTTTCAGAACAGATGATCTGCTATTGCTCCTTTTGGCCTTTGTATCCAGGAGCAGCTGGATAAATTGGGTCTGTCCTTGGATAACATTGCTGTATCCACTGGTCAACCCTTCATACCATGATTTCACACCCTGTTTTCTCTGATATTCAAAACAAACTGGCTCATTTCTTTTTAACATCTGCTTCTATCCAGTTACTCTAGATACCAGGCCATGTTGGTATTTGTGTAAATGAGCTCCCCTGACACAGCATCTAAATCTATCTGCTCTGGCACTATTATCGCTGCGTCTGTTCCATACATGGACTATGGTACTGTATTCAAGGCTTGGCTCCGTGCTAGTTGGCAGTCAACTTTGAGTGAGCAACATGAAAACAAGCTTTTGAAAATATAACCCTGTATTGGATGGCCATCTTGCTTTTGTAAAGATCAGAAAGAGGAAGTTATTCTAACTAGACTATGCATTGGTCACAGTTTTTTAACTCCTTGTTTTCTTCTATTTAGGACTGATAAACCAATGTGCTATCTGTGAAACACTCAAGTAACAATAAGCTACATTTTACTGTCTTGCTGTCATTATGACAGTCAACTACAGCACCATTTTAAACATGTTCTGTCCCAGGGCTTATCTATAAAGTTAGTGTTATTGGTGATGGTGACACTGTCCACCTTGGAAATGTTTTTAGTTTTTTAAAGGCCATTAATCTTTTTAATTCTATACAAGTTTTTTAATTTATACATTAGACATTTTTTTATGTGATTCCCTTTTAAGAACCAAAGTACATCTTGTTCGATTTAAAATTAGAAAATGGCTGTAACATCAAATAACTCAAAACCAGGACTAAAAAGGCCAACTGCATGTGACTAACGCTGCTGTTTGAACTACCCATTAATCATTGTAGCAAGTTCTAATTAAAATTTTGCCATAAGTCTTTTAAAACTTTTATTACTTTACTTTCTGAAAATGGCCATAATGTTAAATAATTTGGAACCAGGACTGGAAAGGCTAACTTCAGGTGACTGGTGGTGGTTTTTGAACTTACATTTTAGTCTTCCTGTTAGTTATGATAATTACAGTTATGCTACAGAAAGTCCTTTACAACTTGTGTTACCGTAGTTTTTCTCTTACTGCTGTAGACTAGATGTAAACATTGGTCTTAATGTTTTTTTTAACTTTATATATGTAAAAACTGCTGGTTTGGGTTGAGAAAATCTTTATTTAGAGGAGTGAACAATGTTTTAATCTTCTTTGATCATCATCAGGTTCACAAAGAAAGAAAGAGGTAACTGACCACATGTTTGAAGATGGTTGTGTAATTGAGTGTTGGAATGTGAAGGGCATACTTAGATGTTTAATTATGTTTATTAATATAGGTATAAAGGTGTACCTTTCTATTGATTTATTTTGGGCTTGAGTTGTTGTATAAGTAAGGCTTCTTTAATTTTGCATTTGTTTATGTTTGCTTCTTTATTTAGTAGAAACACAACATAACCATAATAAACACCTAAATACTAAGTGCAAAATTTACTGTGGTATACTGTCTCCTCCTTGTCTCCAACTATCTCCTCCATTTGAATGTTTTTTCATTTCTGTAGGATATTTTACTTCTGTCTATGGTGTTTTTTTCGATCCATTCTCCATCTATTGGTAAATGAATGAACAAAGAAACACTTCTCATCTTACAATAACTATCGGATCCTGCTAGGTAACTAGGGTTGCCTTCAAGGGATACTTATCCAAAATTACATACCAAGTCAGGATAATAGTAAGTGATCATACCCTGGCTTTACAAGTACCCACTGTGAAATGGAATGTTCTGCAAGATCACTTGAAGTTTCATTGTGCTATTTCTTACTTTACTTGTATGTTCAGGCTAAACTCTACCCATTTTATGAATTATTTTGAAAAAGCCAGAACTTGAATAGTGTTTCTACCCAATGTTTGGCTTGTAAATATAGGGTTTAATAGTTTCACTGTTTCCAATAAAACATTTTTCCATACAGAGAGACTGATGAAAACCTGGGAACATTCTTAAGGCCTTCCTTATGCAGATTTTCTCTTCATGTTGAGTGGAGTACAAGAGATCTTTGCCACTTACCAAGTTTGAGCTGTTTGGGTGGTATACTCTCCAGAATCCTCACAAATTGGGACCTAACTACTGGTGCTAGAACAAAGGGTACCTCTACAATGAGAAGTGGGGTTCCAGTGACACCAGATCTGCCCCATATAACTCACTATGATACATTACAATTACATTTGAACCACAGGCACCTCTGTTTCCATTTCATATAGTACTGAACACACACACAGTTTGTAGAAATGGATGGTCAAGTGATGATGTATATGTTATGATGTCTCCTTCTGCAGCTGGCATGGGGCCTATAGAGAGGATGACACTGGTGTTGAGGTGAACACATTGTATGTACCAGTGATTTATTGCTCACAGACCCTATGCCAGTTGCAAGAGAAGGACACTATACTGAATCATGTCTATAACACATACACCCTTGTGCAAATTCATTGAAACAAGATGGAAAATTATGATTTTTTCAATTTTTTGCATTTTATTTATGAGGATCCAAATATTACTCACAAATTAATACATGATAGACTGCCTTTATTTTTCAGAAGATCATTAATCCTCTTTGGCATCAAGTCGACAAGTTAACTGCAATCTTTACTAATTTATGGATCACGGTACCACACCTCAATTAGCTTATCTTTTGCAGTACAGTCTTTTTCCTGAAGTCTTTTTTTTACAAATCACCCAAAGATTTTCAATAGGTTTTAAGTCCAGAGAGTTTCCAGTCCAGTCCAGCACTTTTATTTGTGTTGTAGTTATAAAATTCTTCACAAGTTTCAATGTGTGGCATGGAGCCAGATCTTGCTGAAAAATGCTAGATCCATCTGGAAATCTCATTTTTAAGTCTGGAACAACTCTTCTCTGCAAAACTTCAACGTACTGTGGTCCTCACATCATACCTCCTATGATATGTAAGCATCTGACGCCATAGTAGCTGAAAACATCCCAAAACATCTTCTTCAAGGGATGTTTTACAAACTGATTGATGTGAGATTCTCAAAGTTTCTCACCTGGAGATCTGCAAACATGCAGACTTCTTTGACCCTGTACAAAGAAATAAGTCTCATCACTGAATAACATTTTCCTCCATTGTTCTTGCATGCAGTTCTTGTATTTCAGACCCCATTGATACGTTTTTTTCCTTTATTGAGTTGGTAAGAAGTTGTTTTTTGACTGGTCTCCTTGCTTTTATAATGCAATTTTGAATGATTTAATATTCCTCAAAATTTTGTCATATATTCCAAAAATAGATCAATCGTACTGCAAAACACAACTAATGATGCCATCTGTGTGAAAAAATGACTATTAAAGGAAATCAGTGGGTCCACTGAGTCTACAGCGGCCGCCATGCTGAAAATATTGTAAAATGCCCGTTTGTTTCAGTTAATTTGGACAAAGGTGTATTTAAATTTTTGTTTTACTATCAGTTACTAGAGGTCTTTTGTGTGACTTTGTAATAAAAGTATGTTACAAGAATGGGCAGAATAGGTAATGGCCATCTGAGAACTCACACACAAGCTGTTAGACAGTTTCTACCTTGTGTGCTCAATTCCTCTATCATAAGAACTCAAAGATTCAGAAACCAGTTGTGTAAGAGGAGTATTTCTAGTTATATATCATGCTCAGATGGTCATTACCTATTCTTCTTATCCTTGTACCATACTTTTGTCTTTTTTTTTACCTCTTCTATCCTTCTACATGTGTAAAGAGTAAACCTTGGATAAGATATGATCTTTGATGGGTGTTCCCCTATGAAGCCCTTGGTATAGGGTGTAACATTCCATAAAATTTCTTCAGACACTCTCTGAAGGGAGCTTATGTTGGTATTTTTGCACCAGTACCTCTGTCATCTCAACATTGGATTTTAGCTTTTTGCATGCAGAAGTGAGTATTTGTTATGGAATGTAACATTTTTCTTATCTAAAAATGTATTTCTGATAATTGCTCACTTATTCACACATTTTTACCCATCCTCCCCACTTTTTTAATGCACATTTATTCTTTGCCACATCAAAGAATGAGGATTTGTGAGCATGAATGTATAGGGGATTATTGTCTGTTGTGGTGTGTCACACTCCTATTGGTAGAGGCACAAATTCATATGCTTTCTGTTGAAATCAGGTTGGAGTTTTCTGTAGCAGAACACACAAACTTAAGAGAAAAAAAACTCTGTGTGGATTTAAATATTGATCAGAAATACATTTTCAGGTAAGCAAAATCTTAACTTTTTTCACCATCCTTTTACATTCCATCTAATTCCTTCATCTCATGTCTGAAGCACTTCAATGAGCTTCTGGAAATGTTCCTGTCTTCTTTTTTTCATAATTTTATCCCATACTACTTTTTCACACTGCCCCGTTTTACTTGGTCTTACTGTTGTTGAGACTTGTTGGGTCAGAATGTTCTCCTTGATGTTTGCCTTCCTCCTTTTTATCTCTGTGATTTTTATCATGAAATTTTCAAAAGTGTTCTTGATTATCTTGAAACATAGGCTGAAGCCAGCCTGTCAGTAGTCCCCATTGTCTTCCTTAGTTTCTTGTCTTTATCTGCCTCACCCATCTGTTTATTACCTGCTTCATCTTTAACTCCCCTATCAATTCCAGTTTCCCATCCTTCTTTTTGAGTTCTTCTCATCATGTTCTTCACCTCTTATCTCAGTTGGGCTCCAGCTTTTTCACTTCACTTCCAACCAATGGAATTTTCACTTCTCATTTGCACCTTACAAATAAAATTATTTCAGCTTTGAAAACTCTGGCTTCTCTGGAACAACTTATAGGTTTCTGTTGGATTTGTTCTCAGATGGGCATACCTCTCATGGATGCCTTGACTTCTCTTTTCAGAACTAAACTTCCACTCTTTTTCACCTGAGGTGATGTCCCTTCATCTTCATGTGTGGGATTTGTCTAGTTCACCAATCTCCAAGGTCAGCTGCCCAGTCATGTTGCCTTCAACTTAATTTGTCTATCAATGGAAATGGTGAGTTTTACCACTCCCTTATTCCGGACCACTGTAGTATGGTCCTACCTTTCAGTCTTTTTCACATTGTTGTTCAACCATCGTTTGTGAATATCCATCATATCTGGTTATCAAATAATTTTGTTTACTACATTCCACCTTTTATTCATTAACAGGTGTTTTCTTCTTCCATCCACTTCATCTTGTTCCAAACCTTCCTTCTTCACTGATCTCCACACCTATCCCATACCTGACTGGAACCTTAATGTGGTTTTGTATTTTCCTGCATGTGCCCTATTCAAACTGTTGACTACTTGTTTTTTATATACCATCTTTCTCTCATGCATACTACTTCTCATTCTCACTTGTGATTGTTGTTCAAATGTCTATGCAATTAGTGCTTCCTGCACTTACTCTGACCACATTTTTTTAATCTATCCAAACTGGGTCTTTGTTCTTAAAACTTTAGCTGCAGATGAGAAGATAATTTTTTTTCTCCTGTCTCTCTCCTTTCTGTTTCTCACCTCTAAATTGATTCGTACCCAAATTATCTTCTATATATAATATTATTTAGTACAAACCTTGTCTTTTCTTCTTTCCTGCAGTTGTTTGTTTCTGCCTTTGGATCACATCCACTTTAATGTTGGAATTTCACTATTCTTTACAGAGAGGTGTAGTATTTCATTGAAAGTTAACATTTCCCTTACCTGAAAATGTATTTCCAATAGATACTCATCTCCTCACACCTTCCAACCAGTCCTCCCAATTTCTGTTGTATTTTTTCTTGTTGTGGCTAAGAATGTAACTATAATGAATGACATCATATAGCAAAGTTACTGTGCAAGGAGATTATGTTGCCCTACTATTGGTGAAGGGCTGTTGTTGCTAGTACATCTGATGTTAAATGTGATTTTTAGGTGGTAGTTAACACAATTTTATGACTTACAAATTTCATGAGCAGATGTTGAAGGAATGAAACTACTGTGTGTGTTGAGGTGTATGTACAGGAGTTACATTTTCAAATAAAGAAGTAAAACAAATGTTAACATTGATGCATTTTCTTTTCTTTTTTTTGTGTGTGTATATACTTTGTAGTGAGAATGGTAGGACTAAGGATCACAAATAAATTTTGACAGGCTAGAATTCATTTTCCCCTAGCATACTTATTTTTCTAATTGTGTTGAAAAGAGTTGCCTTCAGATGTGGTGGATGCAGTAAATTTATGGGAAGACTAATGCTATGTTTTGTTGCTTTAGTAGATGCTTGGTAACATTTACTTATCAAATATGTAACATCTGTTCTTTATTTATAATCATAAAAACATACAATACAAACAGTTTCTTAAGAGTCCAGTTTTGATAACAAGTATCATATCAATTTTGTATGTGTTCTAAAATAACATCCTCATTAATATTTCAATTTAAAGCAAAATAAATATTACAAAGATAATTCTGTGTAACTAATCAACCAGATAGGTTGAGTTTATTTTTAGTTACTGTCATATAGAATGAAAGAGAAACATTTAGGGTTGAAAAATAAGTGTAATGAAAAGAAACATAATACTTATTATAATTTTCTAAGTAAAATTACCCAATAATATTCACATACGAAGTGTCAAATTTGCCTTATCACCAAAAATGATACACCTATTGACTTTTGCAATACTGTAGTCAAAAAAACTCTTTATTGAAAAGATTGTTAGTGTCCATGTAATCTCTAATGACACATTCACCATGGTGCTTGTTATCTTTGCAATTGCAGCCAGCAACTGCACATTGTTAAAAGATTTGAGTATCTGTAAAATCATAAAAACAGGTTTGTATTAGTGCTTGTTATGTAGAGACTTTGTGCCAAGCATTCAAGATAGGGATTCAGACTCAGGATTTAAAGGTTTTACTTTAAAATGTTTGTAGTTTTGAATATCAAATTTAATGTAGAAGTAAGTAGTTTTATATTTCCAAACATTTCTAAGTTTGCATGTAAAACAAATCTTTAAAAAATCACAAGACTTAGCTTCTTGATCATTTTATTTCAAAAAGCGTGTTTAAAGATACTGAAAATGGACAAAATGGAGAGAGAATTCTCATATGTATGCCTTAGGAAGAGAGATAATTAATAAAACAAACCATCAAAATACAACATTTTTAAATTATAGAAGTGTGCATTATCATGTCATAAAATATGGTCTAAACTGGCTGTAAAATATCATTTTAGTTTCTTACCATATATTATATGTACCCTAACTTCTATATAAATATTTAGTGTAAAATATGCATATCATATTTGGAAAATTATAGTGCTGTGACATATATTTTACGATATATAGTTTGTTCTTGAATTCACTGGCCAATCAAGTATTACAAATTAATATTTATATAAAAGTAATTATAATGTATCAAATTCTTCAAAACGTATTTATTATACTATTTTTACAAATATTATGTGACCATATAAGCTATTTTTAAATACAGTTCTGATGCTTTTGTACAAAACATATTAATACATTTTTCAATCAAACATTCTACAATGAATATAGCATGCATTTTCTTTTAAAATTTATGTTTTTTTATTACAAAAAATGAATTTGAAGGAAATTGATAAAATTTAATACCAGAGATATAGTGGGTGTTTAGCTGGTGAATGATGCTGCTGGTATGGCACTGATGTCTTAAAGTTGTTAAAGTTGGATAGCATGACATCTAAATCTAGTTATAATTCCCTTGAACAGGGGCTGAAGGTAAATAAAATATGATGGCAACAATAATCAGTAAGTAGGACACTTAATGTACTTAGATGTTTCTTATCATCGAAAACAACTATTTTAATTTGGGACTTTCAGAAATTAATGGTAAATTAAGACTATCAGTAAGGATAATTAATCCTTGGTATGACTCTGATTTGTGTGTAACTTCATGTACATGTATAGTGTACTTTTTCCATAATGATTGAATTTCTTGAATATTTGGTTCAAGATTTATGACTATCTTTTATACCTATGTATAAAGATGTATTCTTTGAATAGCTTATTCTAATTTTTTTTTATCTAAATGGTTTATTTTGTGGTAAAAAAGAAATTAGTGTGTCTGTGTGAGAGATATGGTTGGCAAGAGGCCATAGTGAATAATGTTTTAAAACACCATTGAATGTCTTGTCATAAATATCTTTTGTCAACTTTTTCAGACGCTTGTTTCTTCATCTTCAGTTAGTTTATGAACAACTCTGAATCTGTATCTTCTTGGTTGATGGATCTTGTGTAATCTGTTTTTCTTTGGGTGGGGTTTCTGCTCTATGATCTTTTCATTTTTCCAATTAACTGACAGAGAGAAGAAGGAAAATAGAAGTATTATATATGAAACAAAGGAACTGAAATAAACAATTTATGAATTAAAACAAAGGGATTAAAAATAATCAAAACATAATATTCAAGGCAAGATATATTATTTGTGAATTTCTTCAAATTTATGTAAACCTTTATACGTATTTTCATTAAGATGTTAACTGCACCACTCTTATAGGTCTGTTATAGAAGACTCTAACTCAAAAGCATTATCCAGACTTGCTAAACATGCTGGTAGTGGATTAACTCATGGGTGAGTAACACGTGCAACTTTCACTGTTTTATTTTTGTTCTCACATTGTGTTTTCTACAATTTTGTAATGGAAAATACACATATAAACATAACAGTATTTTCTTAGATCTGAAGTATGCATAATTTATGAAATTGTATCATTCACAGAAACATTCTCTCATGCCAATCTGGAAGATTTATTTGTAACTTCTCCTCATGTAAACCAGATCTACATTAATTGGTATAGAATTTATGAAGTATGTGGGTTTTCAGAGTATACTGTTTACAATTCTGTAATTTAGTACCACTTTTGTTAGTGGAATTATATCACTCATTGGTGTGGGATCATGGAATTAGTGAAAGTAATAGATGTTACACCATAATCTTTTCAGTGATTAGGGCCTATAAAGGTCCTAATCTGGCCTTGTATACAGAAATACTGAACAAAGCTGTAGATGTGCATTTTGGAGGTTCTCAAGGTTTTGCATGTGCAATAAGAACACCAGATCAAGTATTTTTATTCTTCCCTTTCCATTACTTTCCTTTCATCTGACATCAGAATCTGAGTCAGACAAAACTCCTCAATTTACAAACATGTTTTAAGTACAAATACTTTCAATATGTTATACCACCTCCATTCATATAAATAGTTGTTCTCTTCCAGTGCTATCCTTTATATAGAAGACTTGTTTGTACACATGCCACAAGTTGTTTCATTTCCCATCATGTGGAATTGACTGATTTCAATTAATCTTTTATGTAGATCATCATGGGACAACCCTCTACTAACAAGAATGTGACATATTTTCTTGACAAATGTGGCTCCCTCTATTCATTTTTCACAACATCACTTCTTGTGTTATGGTGTTTGGTTTGTGCTCTCTTCATGTGTTTTATTTAATATATTTCCATATTTTTGTATTAATTATTAATTTATTTTAACAGGTTATAAAATAGTGATATATGTAACTTGTTGAGTTATTACAAAGTGAAATTATCTTTGCTTAAAACATAATACCACATCCATATGATTATTTCACTACATAATTTAAAATTTCTACTGTATTGACTACTTCATTTTGACTTTCTTTATAGTATATATTTCTTGTCCTTAATTATGCTTAATTTATAACTTATGCTTCTTACCATTAATGTCATTTGTGAGGTTCCCTCGTAGGCTGAAGCTCACCCTCTGTGATATCAATATCACTTGCTTTCCTACTATAATGACTGAATCCATTTTAAGATGACCAAGATTTTGTTAATTTTTCTTCCTCCTTTATAGACCTCAACTGCAGAATGTGTCACGCCTATCTACTATATTTTTAACATGTTTTCCTGTATATTCCTCTTCTCATGACATTGTTTCATGATGATGTTTTTGTCTCCCTTTGAAGATTGGGTGATTGCAAGCTTCACCTTGTATGGTATTATACAAGGTATTCATTTTGCCTTAGCTTACCATCAGGCAAACTTTCTTCCTGATTTATGTCAATTGCATTTCTGTTAATCCTATCCATTTTTTTTTCCCAACTATTCTTTTTTTTAGTTTTGGTTTCCTTTATTGACACTCCTGCAGTTAATATTTATCTTCAATTTCTTTTCTTCAGTGTTCCACTTATATATAAGGATTTTTGCAGGATACCTTCTCCTTTTTACCTTCATGTTGTGGTCATTTTAAATTTCAGATTGTTCTCTTTCTTGCTTTTAAGATCTTCTGTGGTTTGATGATGCAGTTTGTTTATCATCCACTTTGGATTTTTTCCTAATTTTTTCCTTCCCTCTTTATACATATGTGTTGATAGTTTGACAAATCACCTGTGACTTTGGGTTTACTGCTTTCATTGCCTTTCCTTGATTGCTTCTTTTCTCTGATGCTAATCTCCAAAGATGGGAGGTGTGTTTCTATCAGTAGGAGGCTTTCAGGATAATGATCTCCAGTGGAAAGGTCTACTAACTGTCATACCCAGACATCCCAAGGTGTTTTAGTTTACATTTTCTTCTTGTTTAGTTTGACTGATCTTGTTTCATTTTGACTTGTTGATGGTGATGGCTTTTATTACTTAACAAGAGGACCCACCTTCTTTTTCCCTTTCAGGTATGCAAGGGATTTGTTTTTGAACCTACACACCTGACGTGTCTCCTGGAGGGTCATGTTCCAGGACTTTGCTCTCATTACTAATTGAATTTCCAGTTCTGATACTTTCTTCCTTGGAGAGACCTCAATCCTCCTACATTTTGGTGAATCTACCTCCTTTGAACTACTTTTCCATGTAAAGCTTTTTAGTCTTTTCTTACTTCCTGTTTAGTTATGTCCTTTGATTTTGGTCTTTGGCTCAACATTCTCTTCCCCAAACTGTTGTGAAATTCAGAAAGGTTTATATTAGTTCTTTTCATTCTGTTAGTCTTCTTCCTCAAAGTATTGACCATCCATGCTATTCCAATTCAAGTCTTTCTGACTGATCTTTCCCAGATGGCACTGCTTTGATTTTACTTGGCTGTTTCAGCTCTATTTATTTCATTTGTTCTAAATCAATTTTACTAATGTACATATGAGTGGTTAGTGTAGTGTTTTTTTCATTTTTCATTTCTTACCATCTTTCATGTTTTTTCTCAGTGGAAACTGAATCACCTTTTTGGTACAGTACATTTCGTGGATTGTTTCACTCTTTTTGCATGTTTCTTTCCATTAAATCCACTTTCTTTCCCCTCCTCCCTTATCCATTGGATTTAGATTGTGATTTGATTGGTGATTTTTTCCTTGTCTCTTTCCTATCTTCACTTCCCAGTGTTTTCACTCCTTTCATGCACCTTCCTTTTTCTTGCATGGTTACCCTGCCTGCCATCAGTTGGAAGTACTCCATCTGTTTAACACTGAGACTACATCTCGTACTTTTACCTCATTCTATGCTGTGGGTTGCTGTTTCTTTCTTGTCAGGATACTGTCATCCATCTGTTGCCATAATTCACTCTTTTGTGAGATAGTGACTTAGTTACCTTTTTGTATATATAACTTTTTATGGGGGGGAAGTATGTTCCTCTTTTTCATACTGGATCTTGCTCTGTGGTGTGTAGAATCTGACCAGATATTCTTTAAATGCTTAAATCCATCCTGTAAAGCCATTTTAATTTCCATATTATCATTTTATAGCAGTGCAATGTGCATTGCAGGGATGGGATGTTTCTCTCAAGAACATTTGTGGGTTTGTCCTCATGAACCGTACTCACCCATAGATTACATGGGTAAAGCAGAAGAGGATAGCTCTCCATTCATGCTATGCCTTGTATTGAGTAGATTGATATGGTTTTCTTTTAAAAATAGGGTTTTGTGGTCACCTATTGCAGTGTCACAGGTGCTGTCTTTCTTCCAGACTCTTCATTTCATTTCACTCCCTCCTTTCTTCTTGTGGAGTTTGAAGAGTCCTTACTACTTTCCTGTTCCAAGCCACTGAGGTGGTAGACCATGTAGTCATCATTCTGAATAGGTTAATGAAATACAAATAAAATATCAAAGTGATTAGAAAACTATTCACTTGAGAGTATGTTTGTGGTATTCTACTGATGTAAATGATGGGATATGCTAGAAGTTGTCTGGTAATGATCCATTCCAATCTTTCTTCATTGATTTATTACCTCAGTTACCAGGATGATACCCATTTTACATCGCCCTTTATTCATACATTGAGCATGTGGCTCCCAAAAGATACATTATTCCTGTCATTTCATGTCATGTTCCAGTTGCTGTCACTCTTGTTGTAAATCAAATTGCTGTCCAAACAGCATTTATATGAGTGAGTGGTCACTTGATCCTTTTGTTTTACAATGGTTTTGACTTCATTGGAGTACTCTCTCACTGAGGCTTTTGCTACATCCCTTAACCAGAAGTTGTCTTGCTTTTGGCCAACAATTTTTCATTTTCCTTCTCTGGGACCATTTCCAAAAATAGAAAAAGGTGAGCAGGGCCACTAAATACTATGGTAGGTCAATGAACAGAAAAAAAATGAAAGGTTTTTATTTTATATTATAGCTGTGTCAGTATTGGTAATTTGAGTTCTTAATTCATACAAAGCTATATATTTTTGTATTTTTACCTCACAAACATCTAATTTGAACCAGTGCTGCATTCAACATACCACGTGCCAGTCAAAAATTAACATTTACGTGTGTGCATTTTTAACATTTATTTTTAAATTAAGAAATTAAATAATATATATCATAAAAAATTGAATTATTATCCACAGTTTTATACTAAACTTGATGAATTAGGAATATTAGTCAACAAGTGCAGTGACATGACCTTTCATTTGTAACTCATATGGAAAGGGTTTGTGAAATACAAACAAAATATTAAAATTGTTATAAAACTATTTAGTTCAAAGTAGAAGAGTGGTGGTGTTCTGCTGGCATAGATGATGATGATATCCTCCAGTATAAAACATAAAAACAAATCAGAGTGAGACCTCAAAGCTGCAATTCACTCCTTTGATTAGGATCCATTATTCTTCCCCCACATTGATGTCAGTTCCAAGTGGCTGGATTTTGAATTTAAAGTATTGCAGATGTCTGTATTCCTCCTTTATTTAGACTCCATTATTATTATATTTTCTCCCTATCTGCTATGCCTCAATATTTATTCAGAGGATATTAATGTGCTTGTAGTTGTTCTCATCAGTTTTGATTTTGAGGGAGATGGCTTACATAACATAGACATCTTTTTGGTATCATATGTGTTTCCAGATTGATCTATCAATTCATTCTATTCATATGTACCTTGTTCATGAGTCAGAGGTATCATATTTTTTTTTTATTTCTCATGAATTTGAGATGAAAATGGTAAGATCCTTTTTTCTACCCTCAAATAAAGTTCCTGGTGGCCTGGATTTTGATTGCAGTTGGCTTGTCAGTTGTATGATCCTCTTACCTACTCCCCACATTTATGTGAGTACCTGGCAGCCATGTTTTGGATTGTAGCTGATTTGCTAGCAATATGGTCCTTCTCCTATCCCTATGTGGATGTTGGTTCCCAGTGTTATGGAATTTGGATATAGTTGATGTGTCATGTTACATTCCATCATGCTCTAGCCACTCTATATCTTATGGGTACATTCTTTTCATTTTACCCACTTTATAATTTTTGAGATTGAGTTTCATAAAATTTGCATAGATTGGATCACTTTCCATCCATAGTTCTCTTCCAGTTGGATGTACTCACCTCGTACATACAACATCTTTCTGTAATGAACAAAGAGTACGTGACTCAGAAGTGGTGTGGTTCCCTTCATCAGGTCTTAGAATTTGGCTATCTTGTCTTAGGAAGTATCCAAAGGACACTTTCAAAGGATGCTTTTTTCTTTCCCTCACTTGTTCAGTGTGGGATTCTAGCTATTCATTTTCCTGTGCTAAAAATGTATTTTCAATAGCTACTTACCTCCACTCCCTTTTTGCACCCTTTCTTCCTACTGAAAACCAGAGTTTGCATCTTTTCTTCTGGATAGTTAGTGATTTACTTTTATCATGATCAATCTAGCCATGGATAACAGCAGAGAAATCCTACAATGAGTCTCTTCCACCTGCAGTCTGTGAAAATAATAACATTACAGGAATAACATCAAAAATGAGAACATGAACTTCAGAAGTTATTGCAGAAATACATATATCAAACAAATGTTTGATGTAAGATATGCAAGTGTGAAAAAATAAGGACTGAGAAGTTAAATTAAAAGATTTTTTCAAAGTGAAGAAAATAACAACAATGAAAAAAGCTCACTTTGGGAGTTCATTAAAATCATGATTCACAAGAAGTGCAGTGAAAGAAAAAAATATCTGAACATGAGTAATGCCAAAGGAGAAGTATTAGTTTGGTTATATAGGAAGAAACGTGTTGTGAGAGTATGTTGCACTCTTAATTGGGAGGATTGATGCATGATGATTTGCATGAGAGACACATTGGAATCAATCAGATCTGGGGGAATAAGAAGCTTGTGACATGCATAAGGTTTTTTCTTTTTTCGCATATAAAAGACAGCACTTAAAGACAATATCTATTTATGTGAAAGGAGATAAGTATCTAAAGGAAATATATTTTCAATGTAAGAAATGAAACACAATAAAACCAGATTATTAAGTTCTTTGTCCTTTATATTCACACTTAAAATGTCTTATGTTTCTATGAAATGTAGTACCAAAAGTAAAAAAAAAATTGTTCTTTCTTCTTTATAAAAAGCGTTAGTTTGTGAAAGAATTGATGGATAATTTAAATATGCATGTAGGTCATATAGCACTCGCAAAACTTGCCTGAAGTTTGTTTCAAGAAACTGTATAAAGATCTGAAAATGAATGAGTCAGTGTTAAGTAATATTTATTTGCATGTATATTTATTATTATTTTTTCTTAATTATATCCATACCTTATGAACTTGATGTGACCTGAGAGAAAACTTGTTTCTAAACATCACTTTGAACTTTCTGAAAGAGTGATATTATTTGCAAGATTATTATTATGATAACACTTATTAAGGAGTGAAGTTTCATAACTGTCACAGGGCCAACACTTGAAGGTCTAATTAGTTTCTGTGGTAAAACTGCACATTTAAATATGCATTTCAATGGTTTTTGGAATGTTTTTTAAACATATTTTCCATCACTTCTACACATGTGACTAATTATTTATTGTCTTTTAACTAAAGAACATTTGGTCCCTTATGGCAAATGGTGAAGAGCTCAGCAGACAAACTGTCACACCTACACAACATTATGGTTGAGAGATTACAAGGACTTGTCAAAGATATCAACCGTTACTTTGAAGATCAACAAAAAAAACACAAACAGGTAGGAACACCAGTGCTTTTTTATTAATCTCTATAAAATTGAAATTATAATTTTGAAATATTTTGAATAAATTATCAAAGTACACATGGATGCCTGCAGAAATGTTAAGATGGTGGGAGGGGGGGAAAATAAAAATGTTGGACCCATCTTCAGAGTTTTGCCATTATAGTCAATGGAATAGACCAACTTTCATAGTCATATTTAATGGCTTTAATGTTTATAAGATTAGTTTCATCTGTACTGCAGACTTGTAGCTATATGTACTCCATTACAATTAGAGAACTGTAAAAGTAACTTCCACCCTAGCTGTTTAATTTAAGTCATTTTGAATATTATAATTTTGAAATAATTAATTAGTACAGATGGACTCCATAAAAAGAATGTACTAAGTAGTTTGAAGTTTGAAATACATTTTTGAACATAATCATAACAAAAAACATTGTTTTGTAAATCTTAGTTCTTTTTACAGTATTAGCTTGAGTAGTTTTTACCTCATGGTCTGATGTCTTCCAATGAAGTAAATTAGTAGCTTGTAAGTAGGATGTCAAAAACTGAAGTAACTTGCTTGTAACAAGACCATTACATATGACATGACCCATGACACAGTGTTGCATTAGCAATTAAGGTGTTGATACTTTTATGGGTATGATATTGGCAGCAGGTTGACCTCAGCCATGCTGTCTCATGGGATGTCTGCAAGACATCATCAGTCTCTTTGATAACCTTCTACTGGTACTAACAGAAACAAACAAAATGATAAAAAAGAAATTTGTGGACAACCATAGAAATACATGTTTAATTTTCAAAGAAAAAACTTTTGTAAATAGTGTTTTATAAAGTGTTGTCTCTAAGTGTTACATCATTAGCTGTTGAAACTTGAGCTGTCTTCACTGCCATAGATTTGTCAGAACTGTTTCTTAACTTTTATTTTTTATTCTGTTTCTGTTGTAGGTGAAATCCAAACAGATGGGAACTGTAGATGTAATACAAGCCTTCCAACATATTGCTGCCAGCGTGTTAAAAGTATGATCTTTGATAAATCACTTGTGTTAAGTGATTGCTGTCAATTTATGTGTGTTTGCTTTTTTTGTATCCAATTTCTGTTCTTATATAAACATGAATTGAAATTTTTCAAGAAAACAAACAACATTAGTGATGGTTTTCTCTTTTAGAAATGAAGATCAACAAAAGATTTACATATACAGCTATCTGAAGTTCTACACAGTTGTAAAATAAACAATTCATGTATTAATAGTTTAAACAGTTTGAGATTCTTTTAAAGTAATTAAGCAATATTTCAAATGATATATTATTCATCCAGTTAGGAGTTCCACTAAAAAATAATTCTAATTTTTAGAATAGCACTTTAAAGATCTTGTTATTTAGTGAAACTATTCATATACAACTGTCTGTTTTATTGAAAGTTTGTAGATATATAGTGAAGTTTGATGGAATATATATGTATTCTTGCATCAGAAATAGTTATGGCATTTAGTGAGTTATTTTACATTTGTGATCAAGATTTTATATTTTCAGTAATTAAACTCTTTATACAAAAGCTATATAAACATCCTAAAGTTTTAGAATCAAAATCAGAGTAAATAGTGTGAGGTTTTAAGTATACAGAGTTTTGTTATGTAAGAAGGTTATTAAAATGTGTTATATCAAATGTAATGCCAAATGAAGTAAGTTTGTGGGTGCACAGTACAGTCAACTGAAGAGCTCTGGTAGTCAGCAGTAAACTTCAACATCAAAAATTTTTAATATCTAAAGCACAAAACTGAAATATTATGAAATATTTCTTTGTTGGAAACTAATATTGACTCGTTAAAGAATAATATATGTACAAATTTTTCCAGTATTTCTCTAATATCTCAGTCATGATTGCTACCTTGCTACCATTCTTAGAACTACAAATTTATTAGTTGGTTGCATCACTTGATTACATTTGATATGTCTATCTACAGCTCAGTATAATGAAAATGTAATGAAAATATTATGTATAGCTGTTTGCAGTGGTGTATTTACATAGGGGCAAAAGGAGGCTTAGCTCCAGAGCCCATGGTCTTAATGAGAGCCCATTGATAATTTTATTATATGTAAAATTACATGGGGTGTAGGGCCCAAACAACCTTAAATCCACCACTGGCTGTTTGCTTACATGTATGCAAATTTGAGACTCCTTCAAATATGTTTTGGAAAGAAGAACTTAACCTCATCAGTTGATAATTCTTTCAGGCCAAAGAAAATTGTTACAAAAGATATATTGAAGTACAGAAACTTAGAGAATGCGGTGCATCTAAAGAGCTTGAAAAAGTAGGTTATCTCTAAGTTTGTTTTTGTAGACTAATGCTATGTGAATTATCTCTTTCCAGTCTCTGAATTTTGTTGTGTTGTTTGCTTGATAAATTTTAATTGTTTCTATGTGGCATTAAGCTTATTCTAAGCTGAATATAAATGAATTTTATACTTGTCTTAAAAATCAGAGTTTAATGTTTGTTCCTGGGTATTCATGTTTGGGAAAGTAGTTTAATATTTAAATATTATTCTTTGTACTAAATGTAAAGTAATGAACTGATGTCATATTAATGGGGTATATCAGTCTTAAAAAAATCATGTTTGTTGTCATATATATATATATATATTGGTTATTAAAAACAATTTACAAGGTTGTATACTGTTTGTGTGTATATACATAGATAGTAGTACTTGCAGTAATAAATATATAAAACATGAACTTAACATCAGCATATGTAAATGGGCAAGAGTTATGAGTAATCACAAAGTAACTTAGTGAAAAATTTAAAAAATCTTAAAATTTAGTACAAATATATGCTGAGAAAAATGTACAGAAATAAAAATAAATTAAAAAAAGTACACAGCCTGTCTGTGAATATGTCGTTTCACAACAGATGAATAAAACTGAAATTATTAGAAGACCAGATTCAGGAGTTTGTACTTACAGCTTCCTGAATCTAACCACACATTCACTGTCTACAGCTGGCTACGAGAATGGAATTGTCTACTAATAAAATCAAGAGGTGAATAAATAACCCAACCAAAACCCAGTCTAAAGATTTCAGAATAGAAATGAATAAGATATACAATAGAAATTAAATATAAAATAACAAATATTATGATACCCATACATAGTTAATAAAAAGCAAACTTTATTTCCTCCCTTGAATATAAAGTATAAAGCAGATGAAAAGAAAGCTGACAAAGAGCAAGGGACTGTAAATAATGAAAGCCAGAAATTGTTTTGAAAAGTGCTGTAAGTATGATAAAAGCATATGCCAGTACGAACATACTGAAGTATTCTTCTGTCACCTCAAAGTTGGTATTTCTTATCCTATTTTCCTGTAAATGATATTAAAATAATTAATTTTAGAACAAAGATGAAAAGAGAATGTTATATCTGTTCTTAAGACTGTAGAACTGAATATTTTACAGAAAATGAATGCTTATGTGGGAAATGAGATCACATGGTACATTTAACATGTCTATATCACCTTTGAACATGAATCAATGTCATTTAAAAGTGATAGAAGGTCAACAGGTTCAACAATGGGAACATTATTTTCAAGTATCAGATATGTTATCTGCATGGGAATAAGACATGTATTTATTTGCTACAATATTCTGTTCAAAAATAATCTATAGATTTTTGATTATGATAAAAATGCCATAACCATTAGATTTGTGCTTTTCAGTTAATAATGTTATGCAGAATAAAGTATTGAAATTTCTCATAGACTACTATAAATCTTTTTATTTGTGAAATAGTGTCACCTTTAATAAACATGGTAAGGGTTACACTATTTACAGAAGGAAAATTGTGTACATAGAATCGAAAGCATTTTTGTTTTGTTATAAATGTTTAAATTCAAATTACCATTAGTGAATAACATATCTAAGTCAAAAAAATGATGAAAAGTTGTCATTTCATTGGTCATATTAAGTTCTTGTTCCACATGGTAAATAGAAGAGATTGTTGTAAGAAACTAAGGCATTTGTATAACAGAAAGTAAAATTATTTATCCAGATATAGTGACTGTGAGATGAATAATTGTTTACAATGAAGGAGATTTATCAATTTTAATATGTAGCTAGAACATGTTGAAATTAGTAATTGGTGTTTATAAATTTTATGGTTAAATTCAATAAATTACTAAATTAATTTATTAAATACTTATTAAATAAGTATAAAGAAAATATTTTTTTGTCTGTTGCCAAGTTTAATTTTTTTTCCAAATATCTTGTATTACTTTTTGTGCTGCTAACTTCTGTCCTACTAACCTTGCCACATATGTATTTCTACAGTGTGACTTGCTGTAAGAAACCTTTTAAGAACATGTTTTTTTTTGTTCCTGTAACTTTTTTTTTTTTTTTTACAAAATAGATTGTTTGTTAAAATTACTCTTGATGTATTATGTACATATTAAGCAGATGAAAAGAAAGCTGACAAACAGTAAGGGTCTATGTAACTAATGAAAATGCTGAAGTAATCTCTTAGTACTATCAGACTCCAACAAGACAATGACTTAAATAATTTTGTTTCTATTAATGGTGTGTGAACTTTTTCATATCAAAATGATTGTTCACAACCTATGGTAATAAGCTACATATTTGCTCAATTTATTTCTAGCTATCTTATTATAATTATAATGAAATGCAATGATCTGTATTAAATGGACCTTTTCTACAAGGGTTACAATACTTTTTATTTGTTTGAAGAAAGAATATCTCTTATGTTAAACCATATAGTGGAAGAATATTTAACCTCTTGTTAATTAAAATAAACTAGAGCACAGTAGTGTTTTGCAGGTGTGGAATTATAAAGATAATATATATGAGTTAAGACATAAAAGCTTCCCTCATTGGGACAACAGTAAGTCAACTAATTTACAATGTTAAAATCAAGGGTTTGATTCACCTTGATGGATACAGCATATAGCCCAATGTGGCTTTGCTCTTAGAAAAACACACAAGCACAGACATAAGAACTGAGTTTACAGACTTTTCCCAAAGCACATAGTCAACCAGAAGAGCAATTGTGAAAGCCATCTAAGTGTTATCTGGCAGCATGTTACAAATTAGAGCATGTGTCTTTTTACACATGTCAGGCTTTTCAGTAATACAGTATTTCAAAATATGGTACTTAGTATGTTGTGAAAGTTTTCTGAAGTATTTATGATTGTGCAGTAAACGTAAGGAAAGTGAAGGAAAATGCTAAAGTAATCTCTCGAACGAGACAAAGAATACTGGCGCTTGTCCAAGTCGATATGCAAAGTCCAAGTACACATTGAAATTTATTCTGTAGAATTTGCATGTATCTGACATCAGGGATTCAATTCCTCTTGGTGGACTCAGCAGATGTGCTTTATGAAAAACACACACCTACACACATATCTCGCATCAACTCCTGTGCCTTTGGGTTGCTCAAATGTTTCATTAAAATTTATCATTTTCTCAACTGGTGTATTTTGGAAAGTATTTAAATAGGAAGGGAAGGACAACATTGAACAATAGTTTCTTGCAGTTGAAATTGCACTGCAGAACAATAGTCCATAACCAGAAACATAACTCAGAACATTGTTGATGGTGAAAGAATGGGCAAAAGTACTTTGGCACTTATCTTTATATTATAATCTAAGATTACTAAAACCATATGCAAAAAAATCAGTGTTACATGAATTTTTAATTTTGTTAGTATTACATGCATGTGGCATTGATATTACATGGATCTTTTATTAATGTAGGTAATGAACACAGAATTTCAACAAAACACTGTTTTATTAATATTTTGACTATATCTTAAACATTTTCTTGAAGTATTTTTGTTATGTTTGTTTTAGTTAAAACTAATATTTTGTGTATTTTAACAGGCAGAAGCAAAGCATAGGAAAGCATGTAAGTGCATAAAGGTTTTTTTTTTTTTTTGTCAATGTATATGCTATTATCTGTTTGCTAAAATCTGTCAGAACCTTGTGTGGTTTCACTCACACAGTAAAACAAAAAGTACTCCTTGTATAACATTATCAAGAGGCCTTACCTTTAAGATACTGAAAACCTTCGTTGTTGAGTTTGTATTCATACTGTTACAGAATAAAGTAATCAGTTTCGTGAACTAACTGAAGGTTAAGAGAATTTGATACTATATAGTAGGTTTATCTTTACTTCAGAATCCTTTCTGAGTTTGTCATGAATTAAGAGTTGAAACAGAGAATCATCAAAACAGCAATTTTCTTTAAACAACAGTCGATGTTGTTAACACCATAACAAAACGAAGGAAGTCTTTGTGGTGGATGAGTGTTACGTTTTTTTATGTGGACTGAACGCAACAGAAAGACACAGATAACAGCTTATATAATTTATTACAATAAACTAATATATATGTGACAGATATAAAATAAATTATATAATAACAATGACAGATATTCAGTTTCAACCTTCAAAATTAATTACAATACAAAATGGTACTGGCCTGTGTCCAGTATAATGATCCAGAATGAAAGTCCAAAAGTCCAGATCAGAAATCCAAAATTCCAGTCTAGGGTGTGAATTTGGTCCCACGAAGAAATTCCGAAGTTTGAATGGAGAAGTCCAGAAACAATTCACAGTCCAATAAATTTGACAAAGTTCTTTTTACGATGTTTTCGATGAATGTCTCAAATTTGTCGTTTTCCAACTTGCCCCGGTCTCCCTTAAACAGTCTTGTACGTCTTGACCTTCAGTATAACCAGTAATTCGAATGAATCATAAAGATTGACAAAATAAAATCACAGCTTCTGTAGATCTAGCTCCAGTCACAAATCCAAGTTGAATAAACACACAGCAAACATTGAAAATTTCTCAAACGAAGACAATATCTCTTGAATCAAATGAAAACGAATGACTGACTCACTTTCCTCGCATCGCCGTCTGTTTATATACTAGTAGGCCTACTGTATTCTCGAACAATCGCGTAACTTCCACAGAATTCCAGAGTAATCTGCGCATGCCTGTTTGCACGAGGCTCGTACAGACGCCAGGCTAAAATATATTCTATTTAAAGACAAATGATCGATCTACCTAATTCTAGAAATTTCTACATGAATAACAACATATTTTAAAGATATGGAAATTCAAACACAACACGACATGGCATTCCAAATGATTTATACATAACAATGAGCTCAATTTGTTAGAATGGTGTTGAGAAATTTTTAATTAATTTATCTTACAAGTTCGTGTAAGTTATACAAAAAATAGAAAAGTACAAAATTAAAATAACATAAACAAATTAAAATAAAACACAAATACCTAACTTCTCAAAATTAAGCTTAAAGCAAAAACTCTTAAAGTTCAGATTTATGATCCAGTTAAGAATTTATTGTAAGAGGAAAATCAACTTTAAAAACAAATTCACAATCACATCAATAAAGCTAACTTTGCACATGTTTATTGTAATCATAGTGCAAGAAAATGGCATCTCTTGGCAAGTATCAGATTTACTAACAGAAAAAAAAAGGCAAACATGTATTTCAAAATGTTATGAACTTTTTCACAAGAAAAAAAAAAGGGCTGATTGCTAATTAGTAAATCTACATCTCATGAAAGATGAGTTGTATCCAAAGTGAACTGATAAAACAAATAGTGACATTTTGAAATATTTACATTCACTGCTGGCCAAAATCTTAATGCCAATGAACATAAAGAGAAAAATATACATGTTGTGTTGTTAGACTCAAGTACTGATTTGAGTAGAGCTTCGAAAGATGAAAGTAAGAAAAGGGAAAATGAAAATAAAAATCGTTTTTAGCATTTAATAGCTGAAATATGAACATTATGAAATTAGCCTAAAGACCTTACTGGCAGAATTGTTGAGCTACAAAAGCAAGGTATCTCTCAGCGTGTCATCGCTGGTGAGATTGGGTGTAGTTAAACTGCTGTTGCAAATTTCTTAAAAAATCCTGAGGGATATGGAACAAGAATTTCAAGTGGTTGGCCTAGGAAAATTTTACCAGTGTTGAGCAGGAGGATTCGACGGGTTGTCCAGCAAGACACCAGCCAATTGCCAAACCAGATTAAGGCCCTTATCAACGCAGAACGCAGCTCAAGAACAATAAGATGGCATATACGAGAGAAAGGCTTTGAAAGCCATGCCTCCTTCCACACCACGAAACAGCTCGGTTAAACTTTGCTGAGAAGCATCAACATGGGACGTAGAAAAGTGGAAGAAGATTTTGTTCTCTGATGAGAAAAAATTTAATCTGGATGGTCCAGATGGCTTCCAACATTACTGGCACAATAAAGATATCCTACCAGAGACATTTTCTACTCGACACATTGAAGGAGTTTCCATCATGATCTCGGATGCTTTCTCTTTCCATGGAACAATGGAGCTTCAGGTTATATAGGGGAATCAAACAGCAGTTGGCTACATTCGCACATTGGAGAGAGCATCCTTATTGACTGAAAGCCCTCCCTTGTGTGGAAATGACTAGATCTTTCAGCAGGACAACACTGCAATCCACCATGCCTGCAGGACAAAGAACTTTTTCATTGCAAATTAGGTGATTCTTTTGGACCATCCAGTGTGTTCGGGTCTGGCATGGCCAAGCTCGTAAGGCGTGTGAGTTGTGTTTAGGGGTGGATGGCAAGGAAGTCTGTAGAAATGGATGTCAATTTCAAACACTGTATGATCTTTGTGAAGCCATCTTCACCACTTGGATTAACATTCCAGCCAGCTTTCTGCAAATGTTTAAAGTTATTCTAAATGACAGCCGTGCAACTCACTACTGAGACCTCTTGTTGGGCATTTCCTACCCTGTTTAGGACTTTTTTTTTGGTGTGGTCTTAAACTTTTGACTAGCTAGTGTTTAAATTAATTTCATAGTGTTCACAATTTCCCTGTTGCATGTTAAAAAAAGATTTTTTTTTCACTTTTCTTATTATCATCTTTTGAAGCTCTACTCAAATAAGTGGTTGAGTGTAGCAACACAAAATGCATATTTTGTCTTTATTTTCATTGGCCTTAAGATTTTGGCCAGCAGTGTATGAGCTGTATTTTGATCTAACACATTATACAGCATTGTACCACACCATTAAAATTACAATAAAAAGCACGTATCACCAATAATTCTACACATAATATTTATTCTGATACAACTATTTGTACCAGTATTGAAAACTTTTTTTGGACATTTTACTCATTCAATTTGTCTTTAACATACAAGATGATCTTGAAGCTGTATTGCCTCTGCTTATTCAACATTTTTGTACTATTATGTACAGACGTTCACAGCAGGTATCACCATTGTGTGGATGCTCATGTTATATAACACTTAACATTTTCTTTTCTTTTTGATTAAGCTTGATTTTTTGCTCAGGTCTGTTCACTTTTAGAGCAGGATTTGTCTACTAGCTTTAATTTTGAAGACATTTACATTTGTCTCATTTCTTTTTCTCTTGAATCTGTTATATTTTCTACATTGAACTTATTTCTTTTACACCTGGTAGTGCTTTTGTCATGTAAAAGAGTTCAATACTTAAGTCTGCTATTTCTTTTGCCTTTTTGCAAGTTGTTGTGGATTATTTTTAAATTAGTTCTGTGTTAATATATTATGTACTTCTGAAATTTCTCTTAGCTTCTTGAACTTCAGTCTGGTTATTGTGGAGTAGTCTTCCATGTGTTCTTTTTCAATTTCACCTATTCTCTGTTTTTCTTCCCTACATGCTTTGACTTGTTTTGAGACTTTGTTTTTACGACAGTTATATATAAGTATATAGCCCTCCCTTTCTGATCTGTCTTTGTCATCATATGCCTGTATGCATAGTCATATCATTAGCTCATCTTCTTTTTGTACTTAATATTGATTTTCATCAATCCATGGGTAATTAAAGTAGTTTTTTCAGTTCACTTTTTATTGCTCACTCACATTAAGTTAACTGTCCTTTCAGTTTATATGGGAATTTTTAATTAATTTTTTTCAAGGAACTATTCAACTATTCTTTATTTGGCTTTACAATCCCTTGAGTTTAGGGCCTGTTGTCTTTGGCTAGAGGATATCTTACAAGTTGGTATGTGGACAAATTCAAACGTATTTTTCCTGCATTTTTATTTCATTGTATTACTGTCTCTTATGCTTATGGTTCTAGGTTTCCCTCTCTGATTATTCCTCTTGATAAATGGAATCAGTCACGGGTGATGTTTTGTGTATTCAACCTAACTGTGGTTAACTATTTCAGTTATTTTTTAGATTGGGAGTGATTTTGATTTCAAAGAACAAATAAAATAATGACTTATGATATAGTCTCTTCTTTTGTATCAAAACAACATGTATGTGAATTTAACCAGTTAGAGCAGTTGAAGAACACAGAGAAGACAGAGAGCTACCCTAATTGAAAGAATGCTTCATTATAAGTCTACAATATATTAGTTCTTTCTATAAGGCTGATACATAACATTTATTCTTCTTGGAATCCAGATCTTTGAAGCTATTCTCAGGTTTTGATGTCTATTTTGACTCTGTTTGGTTACATCTTTATTGTATTACAAGTCAGTGGTGCAAACATTTTTATAAACATGTACTTTATCCCCCCACAGCCCGTGTGACCTATTTGTGCAAATAATACACTTTATTCTCTCGTTTTAATTGTTTTCATGATATTGTATGTTTATAGTAATGTTTGTATGATAGTTTCTGAAACATCTGTATTTTTAAATTTGTACTTTCAGATATATATGTATGCTTTTATGGTGCCCCTTATACCAACTCTCCATGCCATTTATGGCTTACAGTTTGTGTAACATGTAGTTAAATTATTATTCTCTTCTTGCTCTGTAACTTGTACCTTTCTAATTTTCTGTGTTTTTATTTTCAATATAAATTCAATACTATATTATGTAGTAATAAATTCTCCATTTTTCAGGATTATCAGTTATATAAATGTGTAGTCTGCAAAGTTCCATAACACTGTTCTTGTTACCTACTCAAAAAAGATATAATATTTTAAGTTGTAGCATACAAAAACATATTAATACTGCAATATTAGTTTGTGTAATATACTGTGTGAAGATCTCTCACTTTACACTCATACTAATGTAAAGTTTTGTTTTACAAAAATTTCTTGTAAGAGTTGTACAGAATTGCATGTGTAAAACATTATTGTTTATATATGTTAAACAAACATGTGTCACAGGAGCTTTAAAGCATTACCTGTTTAACATAATATATCAAACTTTATTGCTGACACAAACATCCTGTACAGGAGCTGTACCTGTTATAAAACCAACATGAAGGACAATCATTGAGCAATTGAGTGATGAACTAACCATTTTAACCTGAGAAACAGAGGATATTTCTTTTAATTTGAATATTTTTATTGAAATTTACAAAGATTGTTTCCACTTTATTATATTTTAATGTATTTTTTTGAATATTAATATTTGTATGTTAACATATCAACAGATATATATTCTGATTAAAAAGATAGCAGACAGGATCACATTCAAAAGCTGTAATGGTTTTCAAACAAGGCCCAAAACTTGAGTGGTCTCAAATAGTTCACAATTCTTCTTCAAAAGAAGATATTCTTCTGAAGTCACTTCCAAACTCCCATTGCTTTGATGAGTTGTCTCAGTATGACCTTAGAGAGGATGATTAATACTCATCATGTTTGGTTCCTTGAATCAAACAACCTTCTCTCATTCACTCAGTGTGGGTTCCAAAGACAACACTCCATGATAAACCACTTAATTTGCCTTGAAACATCAGTTAGAGAGGCCTTTTTGAAGCAACAATATCTTGTTTCTATTTGTTTTAATTTAGAAAAAGCTTATGATACAACATGGAGATATGGCATCTTGCAAGACTCATACAGATTGCATGACAATTTTCTACTTTTTATTAAGCATTTTTTAATGAACTCCCAACTCCAGGTTCATGTGGGCTTAATGCTTTTCCGTTTTTTCCCACAGGAACTTTGAGTCCCTCAGGGCTTTGTTCTGATCATCACACTTTTCATTATAAAGATTAATGCTATTAGTGAACAGCTACCTCCAACAGTTGCAAATGGTCTTTTTGTTAATAATTTTCACATCTCATGTCAGCCATCAATCATGAGGTTTATTAAACAGCATCTAGAAACTGCAATCAATCATATACTTAACTGGACCACAGCAAATGGTTTTCAGCTTTCTCTCTCTAAAACTGTTTGTGTATATTTCTACCACTAATGGGGTGTTCATTCAGATCCAGAACTTTGTATTGATGATGCTGTACTTCCTGTCATTCCCAAGGTAAAGTTCTTATATTTGATTGTAAATTAAACTTCATTTCCCATATCAAGGAACTTTGTGTCAAATGTATAAGAACACTAAATGTCCTCCGTGTTCGGTCTTCCACTCTTGGGGAGCAGATAAATATTCCATGCTTAAAATTTATCGAGCCCTTATCCAATTCAAACTTGACTATGGGTCTATGGTTTATGGTTCTCCCAGAACCTCAGCACTGAAAATGCTGGATCCTATCAACCATCAGGGGCTTCGGCTTGGCACTGGGGTTTTTCGTACTTCTCCAGACCAAACTTTTTATGTGGAGTTCTATGGACTCCCTCTATATATTTTCCATTTGCAATTGTCTCTTATATATGGTTCCAAACTTCACTGTTAGCCACAGCTTCCTACTTGATGTTGTGTTTTCCATCCTCAGTGGGCCACACTTTACTGTGATAGAAAATCTGCCATTGTTCCTTTTACCCTTCGTATTTGGGCACAATCAGAAAAATTGGATATATCTTTGAATGCTATAGCATTATCAACAGTTCAGTCTCTTCCACCATGGCTAATTACTATCCCCAACTGTTACCTACCTTTGAGTCATCTGAGGAAGGCCAGTACTCCCGAAATATCGCTCTTTATTTGCTGAACATCTTTCAGGCGATCCATCCATTCCCATATATATATATATGGATGATTCAAAATCAGGTAACTGTAGGTTCTGTCATGGTTTGTTACAGTTCGGTTGTAACACAGAGAATCCCCTCTACAGTTCCTGTGTTCACTGCCAAATTGTGTGCCATTTCTCTTGCCCTGAATCATATTGAAACTATGCAATATACGGATTGTATGATCTGTACTGATTCACTCAGCTATCTATTGACCCTGATATCATTCCATGTTAGTTATCATTCTGTTCTTATCAATATCCAAAACAAACTGACCCATCTCTCTATCATCTATCTCTGTCTAGTTTTTTGTATACCAGGTCACATTGGTATTTGTGGGTATGAGCAAGCTGACAGAGCAGCAAAGTCCATCTGTTCTAGCTCTATCACTGCCATCCCTGTTACATACATGGACTATGGTCCAGTTGTCAGAACCTTACTATACACCAGTTGGCAGTCAACTTGGATTGAGCAACAAAACAATAAGGTTTTTCAACTCAAGCCTTCTCTAGCTCTTTGGCCATCTTGTTCCTTTAAAAATCAAAGGGAGGAAGTTGTTTTGGCTAGGCAACACATTGGTCACAGTTTTTTAACTCACCACTTCCTTTTATCTGGTACTGATGCACCAGTGTGTGGCAGTCAAGTCACAATTGTACATATTTTATTACCATGCTGTTGTTACAACCAAGAACGATGATGCCATTTTAAACATATTTTTAAGGTGGGTTTACCCTTGACATTAGCCAGTGTCATAGGTGGTACTGGCCACCTCACTCATGTTTTTACATTTTTAACTTACTTTAAAGTTTTTATTGGACTATACACTGCTTTTGCATGATTTATTTTACACATTTTAATTTTATTTTGACCTGAATCCAGGACTGGAATGGCCAACTTCAGCTGACTGACAGTAAGTTTGAATGTAATGCTTCAGTTTTCCTGGCAGGTCTTAATTTTACATATTTTTACCTTTATTTCCGTATACCATTATACGGTACTACATTTTGTTTGGCACAGATAGCCTAATAGCTTTGTGCCAGTAAACATGAAATATCTGCCTACAAACCACTTACAAAACTTAGGATACATTTTATTCTTACATCATGAAATGTACATTGTATTATTTACATGTCATTTTATATTGATTAAAAATTAGTGTTTTGTTAAGCTTTGCAAAAAAAACTACTGTGAAGGGTGATATATGTATGGAATGTTATGGGCTTCATCCCCCACATTTTGCTTTCCAATTTTATATTTCTTTTTATTATTTTTATCAATTTCTTCCTGTGAGACTTACAACTGGAGGTTAAGACTGATAGAAGGTGTATCTCCACCAGAATATTGGTCTTACTTCTTCCATCACCTCCAAAACCTTGGGCACGTTTTATGTCACATACAAGAGCTAGTACCCTAGGGATCCTTTTGATTTGTGTGGTGTTTTTTAATTTTTGTTTGGGCTTGTTTCTGTTATATATATATATATATATATATGTATAAAGTAAAATTTTTAAATTTACAAAGGTTATGAAATAAATGTGTTAACTAACTAAATGTAGTTTGTTGTTACAAACTGAACTATAAGTCATACTTTATTATACTCAGGTGATGAATATTGCTCCTTTGTTAAAAGATACAATCAACTAAGAATAGAGTTTGAGAAAAAGATGGCTCTTGCTTGCCAGGTAACAATTTCCTGTATATTTGGTTATGGAGTATTTGCTATAATGAAAGTGTAATAATGATTTTGTTTTGTTCAATGCTTCTGTCATGTATTTTTTGTTTTATTTTTAAGTAAAAACATTATGTAACTTGTTCAAGTTAGTATGAAGACAAAACCACAAAATAATACAGTTTGTGTTTTATAAGAAAATGTTATGCTTTATAACATTATTAAAATGTTCCATTTATCTATTTTGTTGACCTCCCACAGAGACCTTTAAAAACCTATAAATGTTTTAAGAGTATATAAATTTGAAATTAAACCTATATTTTTAACAAAAATCATTGCCACAAAATCTTGCAGTGCAGTTATGGTATTATCATAATTTTTCAATACAGTTATTGAAAACAGAATGATTGTACAGAATTTTTATTTGGAGGAACAATCCAGACTTCTTTATGAGCATTATCAGAACTTACTTGGTAAAATCATAATACACAATGCCATGGATTTTTTTCACGGAAAATATATAGGTGGATGTAAAAAATCACATTTATTATTATTCAAATATAAATTATATATACATATATTTAACTGTATACTTTTGTTCTTTTAAAAAATGAAACTTTAGAAGATTTTTTTTTGCTTTGGCTCACTGGAAGACTCAGTTTTAGTATGGTGTTTTATTATTTTATCATGCTATAATTCAAATTTTATTTTATTTTCACTGAAAAACAGACACACAGAAAAGGTTGTAATAAAAGGAGTATTTGTCTCAAAGTTATGTGTTCCATTAGAGTTATTATAATTTATTGTAAATGTGTAAAAATTCTGTTTTTTTAGACCTTCCAGCAAGTAGAGGAAGAACATTTACAACAAATGAAAAAATTCCTTACAAAGTACAGTCAAGTGCTTGAAAATTGTTACATACTTATGGGCCAGGTGAGAATAACTACTTCGTAACCTTGTGTGTTTATGCATTGTGTTCCATATCATTATTTAATACTACAAAGACTATCTTCTTGTCAAATATACATTTTAATAGAAAATTGAGAAATAAATTTTGTTTTGGATGACTGACACGGGTAATAGGCAGATTTCAATTCAATAAACATCTCAAAACTCCCATCAATGTTCACAAACCTATGCTTAATTGTAAGTCATACAATGTCTTCTCTAGAGTTTAGACTCTTAACAAAAAGGTTAATAAATGAAAACCAAAAAAGCCCTTTGATCAGTGGAGTGCATTTATTTATTTTAATTTCTTTACTCCCTTATTTTGAGTTTGTTTGAAGATGTTACATTTTATTTTTATTATTATGAATAAAAAATGATAATGTTTTTGCACACAGTATTATGTTCTTTGAAATTGAGATGAATTTTTCTGCACATGTTCCCTTAACCTGTTTGAAAATAGCAACAGTAAAATAATATTCACCACAGTCACCTGATGATGTCATGTTAATCTTGTGAAATGTTTTGTAGTCTTAAAAACTTTTTACTTTGTTCATAAATAAAAACTGTTAGTTTTTTTGTATGTATTTCTTTGTGTGTTTTCAAAGATAGTTGAAATTGTTTCAGATGTTTAACAGACATTACTGTTTAGTAGTAAGTTCATATATTATCATCAGTGGTTGATTACTGTTTAGTAGTAAGTTCATATATTATCATCAGTGGTTGATTACTGTTTAGTAGTAAGTTCATATATTATCATCAGTGGTTGATTACTGTTTAGTAGTAAGTTCATATATTATCATCAGTGGTTGATTACTGTTTAGTAGTAAGTTCATATATTATCGTCAGTGGTTGATTACTGTTTAGTAGTAAGTTCATATATTATCGTCAGTGGTTGATTACTGTTTAGTAGTAAGTTCATATATTATCGTCAGTGGTTGATTACTGTTTAGTAGTAAGTTCATATATTATCATCAGTGGTTGATTACTGTTTAGTAGTAAGTTCATATATTATCGTCAGTGGTTGATTACTGTTTAGCAGTAAGTTCATATATTATCATCAGTGGTTGATTACTGTTTAGTAGTAAGTTCATATATTATCATCAGTGGTTGATTACTGTTTAGTAGTAAGTTCATATATTATCATCAGTGGTTGATTACTGTTTAGTAGTAAGTTCATATATTATCGTCAGTGGTTGATTACTGTTTAGTAGTAAGTTCATATATTATCATCAGTGGTTGATTACTGTTTAGTAGTAAGTTCATATATTATCATCAGTGGTTGATTACTGTTTAGTAGTAAGTTCATATATTATTGTCAGTGGTTGATTACTGTTTAGTAGTAAGTTCATATATTATCGTCAGTGGTTGATTACTGTTTAGTAGTAAGTTCATATATTATCATCAGTGGTTGATTACTGTTTAGTAGTAAGTTCATATATTATCGTCAGTGGTTGATTACTGTTTAGCAGTAAGTTCATATATTATCATCAGTGGTTGATTACTGTTTAGTAGTAAGTTCATATATTATCGTCAGTGGTTGATTACTGTTTAGTAGTAAGTTCATATATTATCATCAGTGGTTGAAAGTTACTACACTGTTATTCCACTTTTATATCAAATTAGTCTTGTTAGAATTTTCTGTAACTTAATATTAAATGTTTTGTTTTATTTTATGACAGTATTGAACATTGATTTGTTTCTATGCAGTTACCTTGTCTATTATCAATAATAAAACAGCAAGGTGGTAGTTATTGTCCTTCTCCTTCAGACTGATCTAGTCTTCTTAAAACGTTCCTGAACTTGAGGACTTATAATGTTGAAAGTCCGGTTTTTGATACCTATATTTTGCAGAGTACAGATAGCCCATTGTGTAGCTTTGACTAAACAACAAACAAAAGTTCATGAACTCAGTTTGACTAATTGATCTTGAAGGTTAGAGTAAGTGTTATTTCTGAAAAGATAAATTTGTGTTCATAATTTATGGAATAGGATATATTAAACATGTTTATTTCAACTTATCTAAGAATGACATTTTAATGAATTATACCTATAGAATAAATTTCAAAATTCAAAATAAATCTTGAGTGAAAAAAGTTGATTTTTGTTTTTTTATCATGTAATCATTAGTATTTTTGTATCAGTATTTATTCACAAAAAAGTTAACTGATTTAAAGTAACTTACATGCAGTGTCTTGAAAATTTTAAATTTTCTCAGGCAAACTTGGAATTCAAACAACAATGTAATGAAATTGATGTTTCAAGTCTGTTGGAACAGTTTGTTAAGAAAAAAGGCACTGGGATAGAAGTCCCTGGTAAGTTGGATTTATATCAAATTAATGATACTTTTAAAGAAATATAATAATAATGTAATGCAAAATTTCCTTCATAATTTATTACTATAATTAGAAATAAATTATTTTCAGTAGATTTTTATGTTTTATGGCTTGATACTGATTTTAAATCAGTGACACTTGTTTTTTTCTAAAAATCTTATCTCACCTTGTTAAAAGTTACTTCTGTCATGTATAATCTTTAAAAATCACTTGTATGTGTGTTTCAACAAATTATTATTGATCCATGTATTAACATTCTTAATATGAGTTGGGTGAATTTGACTAACCACATGACCTCTTTGTTTTCATCTGAAGCTTACATAGATTTAATACAACTAACTTTTAAAATAGTGTATACATCTTCACGAAATTTGCAGTCTTTCATGTAAAAAAATCATACTTTTCAGAATTTTTAATAAACTAAGAAAAAAAATCGTTATCCATGAATATGTCAAGTATTTGTTTTACATAGTTAATGTGCAAAATAATTTTCATGTTAAGTTTATAAAATTACTTTTATCTCAGAAATTTCTAATTCCATTTACGTAATCTCCAAAACATCCAAATACATCTCAGATGTTTGTTTTCAGTAAAACTTTATGTTTATCAAATTGACTAACCTTGTAATCACCAAACAAAATTGAAATAAATCTATATTACTTTCTTTTCATTTCCAGGATGACTGTAAATGTAACATTACATTTGTTTATTCTAAGTAGTTTTAAACTCATAATAGTATATATCTTTATAATTAAAGTTTATTGTTTTATGCGCTTTGAACTATGTCTAAGTACTATTCACACCATTATAAGATGTAAATTACTCACATTATGCTATTGACTTTATTACAAGGCCCAGCATAGCTAGGTGTTAAGGTTGCTCGAGTTGTAATTTAATGGCCACAGGTTCAAATCCCTGTCTCATCAAATATGTTTCTCTTTTAGCTGTGGAGAAGTTATAATGTTATGGTCATGATATCTAGTTGCCTTCCCTCCAGACTTACACTGCTAAATTATGTATGGGTAGTGCAGATAACCCTTGTGTAGCTGTGCACAAAATTAAAAACACAAACAAAAAACAACTTGCATTACCCATGTGCATGTCTTGTGAAACATTTTTATGTAATTATTAATATGTATGTTACCTAATCTAAGCTTAACTAACCTCAATAAATCTCTATTTGTAAAGTTTAGTTTCTTTTGTTAAGTTTCTCACACTAGAGGAATTCGAGGATATTTTTAAATATTGCCTTATAAAACTGAGAACTTGAAATTTACTTACTATTAAAATATTAATTATTAACTATGATTTTATACTGTACTAATTGGTATAATGTAAATTAAAAGTAGTTGAGTAAAATTTTAAGTGTAAGTCATTAAAAGCTTTTGACATGCACATCAAATAATGCCTGCACAAATTGGGTTAATTATAGAAAATTATAAACTTTAATTTTATGTGATGTAATATGAATAGACATTATTGAATTTTATTGAAAGCAAAAAATGACGTAAATTTTCAACATTTTAGCTTTTTAAAAATTTTGATTTTACTGTAAGTTTATTCTTATTGGCTACTTTTATGTTTAAAACTAGTTGGATATTAACAACTCTCTCTCTCTCTCTCATTCATGTTCAGTTTTCAAATCAAGGTTGTTAGTACATAGGTGTATACAACTGTAGACTGGTTGTTTTTGGTCATAAGGTATTTAATAACATTGTTATGATTTTTCTAGGCCCAGTTGAAGTGGAGTCATTTCATTTATCTTCTGATCATCATTTCAAGATGCCAGATGGCGCTAGTTTTAGGAAAGCAAATAAATCAAAAATTAGAAGTAGTAAAAGATTTTCAATACACACAAAAAAGAGTGGTGCTGTTTCTATGACAGACTTGTATCATACATCAAATAAAGGTAAAAAAATGTGAAATACTTCTCTACTTTCCTATATAATACTTTGCAATTAGTAGATTTCTATCCCCAGTTTCAAGTTTCACTTCTGTTATTTGTAAGTAAAAGTTTTGGGTTGCTGATATAAAATGATTGTAACTTACTCCTACAAATAAAACTGTGTGATATCTTACTTATAAACACACGTGTTTTTCAGTAGTAATTTAGTTTTATCTGTTAATTCCTTTGCTTCATGTCTGTATTGTAGGTGAAAAAAAAGTCTGAGTTTTAAATTGCATGTTTTAATGTAACTAATCATTTTACATTATTAATTTTTAATAATTATTACATTATTATCATTTTAAATTGCTTATATATTCAAACTTGTTTTTCATGTATTGTGAACCTAAATAGTTATCCTAATGGGAGTTAACACAAGGATGGATACAAATATTACCCTTCAAAACTACAAAACTTCAGACGGGAAATTTCACATGCCACATGATAATAAACTTTATCAAGAAATAGCTTGAATTTATCAACCTTACTTTAAACATATGTTGTTTTTTTTAATCTTATATCTAGTTTTCAGCCCTAACAGTTTGACTATAAAGTCTTACCTTTAACATTTGGACATGCACCTACACTTCATGTTCTTATGAATCTTTTGATACCAACTGTTTGGTAATTTTGATGACATCAGTTAAAATTAAGTGTGTTGGAAGTTAAATGTAAAATTAATTACATCTGAAATGTCTGAATGAAGTAATGTATGAAAGTTGTATAACTTCTACCATATAAAGTAAATAGATTATACCAAGAGTAAAGGTATGGTAAAGAATGGTGTAATAAATGTTCTCTAATTAATGGTCTGATAGATGTTAAATATTTAATATATTTTATGTTTGATTTGCTGACACTGAGAGTTAGTGAAATTATCTAATTATAAATTTTAAGTTATGTGGATCTATCTTTTGTCATCATTCAGTAACTTAGTGAAAGATAGTACCTTTGCAGGCTACACTTATTCAAAACCTGCATCAACATGACATTATTTAAAGAAATCTTCAATGGAGTCTTAAATGAGTGAACACAATTACTTCTACATTTATTGTAACATTTCAGTGTTAATGGACATAATTTTACCAGATCATCAGATGTCATTGATTTGTCTACTGATACAAAGGGTGATGTAGTTAGAGGAAATTAGGGCTTTTAATATCTGTTGGTTCTGTATCGAAGTGACAATTACTTCTGGATTTGTTGTAAAATTTCAGTATTAATTCCTAGAAACTATTCACAAATGAATCACTCAAGCTTTATTGCAATAAATGTATTATATTTAAGTAGCTTTAGAAATTTAATATACTGTAAAAATTAATTAAAATCTTTTAATTGTTTTCAACAACTTTTGATTATATTTTAGTGACTGTTATGCATATTTCATTCATTTGGTCTGTTAAGTTTTTTATTAGTGTTATTATTTTGTAAGATTTCTGTTTATATAAAGGTACCACGTATATATTATGAAAATTTCTAAGTGTAGTTTTTTTTTAAATGTACCTTACATTTTCAACATACAGATATTAATATATTACAGATAATGAAAGCTCTATAGACGTTTCACCTTCTTCCTCCAAACCGAACCATGCATTTTCTGTGGAAGATGTAACTTCTACCAGTTCTACTCCAACTCGTATGATTAGAAATAGTGCTCTGGCTCGTACTGCTCTCAGAGCTTCCAACTGTAAGTAACTTTTGACACATGTATTTACTAACCACAAAAATAAGACTTCTAAAACTGAAATCATTCAAAAGATGTATACATTAACACCATTTTCATATAAAATTTGTTCTGGGGTTGAATTATTTCAAATATTTTTTTAAAACCAGTTTTATGTAGATCCTATATTTTGTTGCAGCCTTTCTTCCTAAGTTGTCTCATTTCTTATAGATGCTTGAAATGTGTCTATATCAAGGTAACTTATTCTCAAAAACTATGGTCTTGAATATAAAAAAGTTTTTGTCGGTTCTTACACTTTTTTTTTTAAATCTGTAGCATATTGATTAGTATAGTGGACTGTAGATATGAGGTTCCACAGTTCTTGTTCTATCAATGCCAAAATATAATAGGGCTCTGTACTCTGAAAACATAGATTCATTATAAGAGTGAATTTCAAAACTCATTATTTTGGTAGAGTAGCTCCAACATTGATGGCTGACAAGCTCCCTTCCATCCACTCTAGCACTTCAAAAATAAGAATGGCTGGTGTAGGTAACCTTTGAGCAGTTTTTTGCAAATTCATGGAATGACATTAGTGAACACGCATAATTTATTTTTTGGCTTTAAGTTATTTTAGAGTTATTAGCTGATCTTTCTCGTACATTCACTTCATCCCACATCGTAAGTACACGTATGTTCACTTCATCGCACATCGTAAGTACATGTATGTTCACTTCATCCCACATCGTAAGTACACGTATGTTCACTTCATCCCACATTGTAAGTACACAGCTTCGTTTCTTCATTTTCTATTTTCTCATGAATAAACACCTTCTTTTCTCTTGGTTCTTTTCAGACTTTTGGTCAGTCAAACTGTGTTAAACTTGTAATTTAGTATATTTTTACTACTGTGTTTAATTTTAGCTTCATCATTATACTTTTGGAAGAAAAGAAAAGGGGCCTACTGCTTAATTTATCCAAGTACAAATATTCGTCCAATCATTGGTTGCACATATTTATTGTATTTGAATTTGAATTTCATTGTTGGTCTTGCATGTTTGAGAGGGTGTTCTCACTTATTTCAAGTAGTTTCATTTATTAGAGAAATGCCAGTTTTTGAGTAAAGTAATTTTTATTATTTTATAAAAAGAAAAGCCAGTTAGAGATGTTGTTGTTGTAATTAAGAATTTATTATAAGATAAAAAACAGCTAATTAATTTTTTTTATGCAAGTGGAAATTTTTGTTTTATAATACCATCTGCTTTTGTCACTGCTATTAATATTCCTATTAGCATTCCTTATTTACATTTTATCATAGAATACTTTTTATTCCCCAAATATTGTTTCTGTGCCATTATTGAAAAACAATGATGGGAAAAGTGTTTAAGTTAATCTATCAATTTAACTTTAAAATGTTTTATAGATCTTAGAAACACTAATTGTGTTTCACTTATGGTTCTACTTAGAACTAAAGATCTGTGCTCCTTATACCACTTACTGCAGATTGTTACATATTTCAAGTAATGCTAAGAGCTACTCAACACTAACATTTAGTAAATTTATATTTTTATTCTTTATATTATGTTACATTTTGAAATGTGAATGATAGTGTGGTTAGTTCCTGACAACATAGCATAAAATATCCTTGTAATAATTTGCCATCAACATTATTCATGCCAATTCTCCTGTAATTTCAAAAATGAATGTTGAACTTTACCTGTGTGTGCAACTTTTCGAACAGGAGATAAATGTACACTCAGACAAGCACCACTGTTCTGTAACAGGTGAGCTGGTAAGGCCATTTGTTTGACTTTTTACAAGTCACAACTGAATTTATTTAAATTTCAGGAAGTCAGTCATGTGTAGCTGAGTGAGCACATAAGCTGCCAACTTGAGGAATTTATATGTGAAACAAAAAATTGACTCAGAGGCTGTGGATACAAACAATGTACAATAATCCTTTTGTACATCTCTATCTAATATATTGATATATTCATTAACATCATATATACTGAAATCATCTGGAAAGAGTTCTGTATCAAACATACCAAAGTTTTTGTTTTGCTTATTGAATTGTTTATTAAGTAAACCTTCTGTCAAATTCTTTTAATCTGACACTGTATTGAAAAAATTATCCACTGAATTATTATGTGAAATATATACCTATATAATCCAGTTACAGGTAGAGAACTTACTGAAACATCATATGCTAAATGAATAGAGGAGATATCACTCAAAACTTACAGAAAGTTTGCTTATATAAATCAGAACAATGACCATCTTCAATAACATGAACACTGGAGAGAACTGGTTAAGGGTTTTTTGTCTCAGGAAATGTTGGAGAAGTCTGATACAAAATTTTCAGCTTCAGAAAACATCAGGGCAATCTCTTTTTCAACCCCAAAACATGTAGTTTTATTACTTTTTCAAAATATTCTTGTGATACTTCAGTAGCCCACCAGGCCCATACTACAAGTAGATCCTTCATCTAATTGGTTAATTATGTTGATTCAGTGTTTCCTTGAACCAAAACTGAACACTAATTGAGTGTCTATTTTCATGTATCTCTCCTCTTTGTTGATCATTTTACTAAAGTAATTAGCGTATTTAATGTAAACTTCCTGTAGCTTTTCTGATCTTTACAAGAATGGTTGCGTATATGAACAATTGATGTTGCAATCGACTTATTACACGACAGTTCCTTACTTGGAACAACAACCATCTGTATGAAACTTTTATAATACACTTGTTAAGATGCATCTTCTTGCTGCAATACATAAATGACATGCACAGAAAATTTAATTTCCTCTCCTAGAAGTATTTGTAATGTTGTTAACTGCCTGAAATGTTTAAGTTTGTGTTATGCATTAAGATGTACACTTGTTCAAGTATATACAATTCTTGAAGCAAATAATCATACGTGTATTACTTAAGCAATGTTAAAAACTTTAATTTCTTCTACTTTTATTGGAATTAAGAATGATGTTAATTTCACTTAGTTACATAGATTACCATTGTGTTGCTTTGTGCAAAATTCAGAACAAACAAACAAATCTTACATAGTTGGTAAAGTGATTATTACAGTGTGTATCAGTTCCAGATTATCTTTTATGTTGCTATGTTCTCTGGAGATACAGCTTTATAGGTATAAAGGTAATCTACTGTGTTTTAATCATTCAGTTTTTGTTATAGAAGTAAAACATTTTGTATTTGATGTTATGCTTCATGTAGTAGTTTTTTTTATATAACGTATATTTGTGAGTTCTGCTACCATGGGTTATCACTGAAGTAATTCAATAATCAATTAGAACTGTTTATTTAAGAAAATGTAATAAATTATTCAGCTGTTGTACCATATATAAGAATATGTTTCTTTTGTATTAACAATATTATTGAATTAGAGTAAACTGAGAATGTTTCAGTACAATTTGGTTACATTTAAGGAACTCCTTTCAGCTGAAATTACTAATTTTCCAAGAGTGTTATGTGTATATTTTAAATTTTTATCACAAGAATTAATAACCAAATGATAATTTTACATGCATTAAATGCATGAGCAATGTTCTGTTTTTGTATATTAAAATAGCATGTCAGTTTAGTTTGCTTAGTTTTATGTAACACTGCATGACAGTTTTATTTCGGAGTAAAAGAAAAAGGAAAAAAAAGAAAGAAATGCTTGAGAATCATGAACACACAGCTCAAGATAAAAGTGTTATGTAAGTGCATGCTCTTTTTATGTTTCTGTAATTTACTAGGATTTGTTTTGATATAAAATTTACATTCTGAAGTAAAATATTTCTTCTGTACAAAATATCAATAACATCCAAAGAGAATAAAGTTATATAAGTTTACAATATCTAGAAGTTTTGGATTCAGTTTAATTAAAATATTTTGTATTTAATTTTTCTAAAGCTTACATTTGCAGATTACTAAATACACGAAGATCGGTGTTTTTTCTTTTTAACATTTTGGTGAATAAGACTTTTTGGTTATAATTTCACTGCTAATGTTGTTACCGAAGCTTTCAGAAGCTAATAAAGAATTTCTAGAGTTCCAAATGAATGACCTTCCTGACTTCCAAGAACAACAAATGACAAATATCTAGATAATTTTGTAGCAAAATGTTTTTCAAATCATTATCATAGTTAAAATTACAGCAACTTTTTCAAATATTATTTTACATGTTTTTATATTTTAACACATTTTAGTAAATTTTATGCTTGTTTTAATTGTTACTGAAACTAACCTAACAAATGCATGTTTCTTGAATTAATTTAATGTAAGTGTGGAAGCTTATATCTTAATTTTTTTCTGCAAACAATGAAAAGTATTAAAGGTCTTGCTTTGGCTATTCAGAGCAGAAACTCTCAGACTCTGAGGCTTGACTGTTTTCTGATAAAAATAAAAATAATTTTTTCCCTATCTTATAGTTTCCAACTTTTCACTCTTTTGCAGTAATGACAGTTTTGCTGCACTCTGAACCATTTTCATGAAGATAAATTTGTAATGTATGTTTAAAAAGAATGCAAGATTTGGCTTAATTAACATCTATACTGACATCTAGTGTTAACAATATTATTTTAGTGTTATAATGTTACAAGTATCACTTAACCATATACTTCAAATAAGGATAACTGGTAGAGATATAGTGAAGTTTAATCTGACTTGTTTCTTATTTGAAGTGGTAAATTTTTGTCAGATTTTTCTTTTCTTTTATGATTCCAGTATAATTAATTTGGTAAACAATATGTTTTATTCACATTAAATTTTCTTTGACTGGTATTAAATCTGTTAGGATCCTATGCATGCACAAACAGTGATTCTTGCTAATAACATATAGGAAAGATTGACATAAATGCTAAATATCATGATACTTGAAGGTGTTTGATCACTTGGTTTGTTTGTTTTTAGTAATAGTGTAAAATGGTACATTAAAAAGGTTTGAATTCTTATAATAATTTTAATCGTCATATGTTACAGTGGAAATGGTAGACTTTTATCTTCAACATTACAAGTAAGTTGAAAATTTTTAATCAGATTTATGTGTCTTATATTATGTAGTGAAAGACAAATTCAGTATGCAAAAATATGAAGTTAGAATCCATCAAAACTTGTATATTGGTGTTTTTCTCAGCAAAATGCTGTGCTATGAAACATATTTTAATTAATAAAAATTTAACAATCAAAAATATTTTTTAAATTGTGGACAACATTATGTTTTCGATATGTGTCTTTATTTATAAATATGCAAAGTATTGCGTTCAAGAGTAATTGAAAAATATATCATAGATGTTGTAAAAATATACATTATTATTCTTCAAATTTCATGTAATGTATCTAGTATTATGATATTGCATGTAACAATATATAAAAGTTGATCTAATTAAATCATAATTACTCATAAAACTAACTTTATTTAGTCTGCTCCTGTGATAGATTCAGAAGGTTACACTATCAGGCCACCTGAAGAACCATCAGAAAATATCCTTTATAATAGTTTTCTTTTGAGATATAATTTAACAGATAAACTATATTTAGAAATAGAAGCATTTATCTTTTCACTGTATAAATATATTTATCTGCATACTCTTTGAGATTGGTGTGATCAAATAGTTAGTATATTCTGACTGTAAATCCAAAGGTAGGTGTATGGTTCACATCCCATTCCTGTAAACACAACTTCTGCAATTTTATAAAGGTGCTGTTGATGAATTGCCTTCTTTTTAATTTATCAGCTCAAAATTAAGGAAATCTGTGCTCATATATCCCTTGTGTGGCTTGATTTGAAAAATTTAGAGAAAAACTATATTCTTAATGAGAAATTATCTTAAATGTGTCAATGAAAATTTTCTTAAAAAAACTAATGCAAAATATCTGAAGTGAAAAGCTATATTTAAAATGTCATATTACATTTTCTTCATATCAGTTTTACAATACAGATTTGACAGTCTCAAGTGCTGTTGCAAAGCTGTTTCACTCTTCTGTATAAAATCGAAATTTTAATGAAAAGAAAGGTCACGTCGACAGAAACAACTTGTGTTTGGTTGAATATTTTCAATTAAAGTAGATTCAACTCTCTCTCTCATTTGTTTGTATGTTCTTTATCAAAAAATCAAATTCAAACAAATTGCATTCTTAAACCAGACAAAATGAAATTTTGCATATTCTATAAGTAATATATGATGATTCTATTTTGTTTGTTTTTTCTAGTTGTTGTGTGTATAAGATATACAACAGTCTAATTTTAGGTACTAAGTTTTAAATTGATTATTATGTCATTGTAGTTTCTGTTTAAAGTAAATACCAGTAAATATTTGTTCCACTTGTGTTTATTAATTTTGTATAAATCGGTTATTAGATTACATTATTTATTAATTTAACCTACTACAACTAGTAACATTATTGAGTAACGACTATGTTGTTTGTGTGACTTTAACTAATACTGTACAGGACAAAAACAGTTTCAACTCGAGCTCTGATACTGAATCTGGTAAGATTGCAAGGTTTGCTGTGTAATGCCTATTAGCAAGATTCACAATGTCTTTTTTTTTAATTGGAAATACAACACTTTAAAATTTTCATGTATACAAATATTTATTTATATATATTTAAAAAAGAGGCATGTTTTTAACTTTATCTGCCTGGGCATCTTTCACTGAACATGTCATGAGGTTTTAGTGATTTACATTCAAAATCTTATTAAAATAATTTTTGTTTACACGATATCAATTAGTATAACATCAAGTAGTAGCTAATGATACATATTTTAATAATATATACAGTACTGTGCAAACGGTTTAGGACAAGAGAATATTTTGTCATTCTTTCATGCCAATACAAAATGGACATTTTAAAACTATGGTTGTTTCAACGATCTTCATTGACAATTGAATAAGCCAGGGTGAGAATACTTATCATTCTTTAGAATTTCCATTTTCTTGTACCAAGGGTATATCTTAAGGATTCTGCTTAAATGAACATAGTGATCAAATTTAGGATCTGAAATAACTGTTATGGTATGCCATGCTGCTTCTTAACTGTATAGAAAAAGCTATTATATGATACTAATGAAAAATAAATCAGATTAATAAAGCTCCACAAATAAACTTTGATAAAAATATTGTTTAACTGTATATATTAACCTTTGTTGTCGTGCCAAGGCCCACAGAGCATAGAAAATTGTCAGTAGAACAGAGAGTTTGTCTAAAAGCTTTAAGTGATACTTGCTGGACTGTCCAACAGATTTCTGCAGACTTGAAATGCTCCGCAAACTTTGTAAAATACACTGTAGATTATGAGACTGAAATAGGTAAGTTTGAAAATAGGAAAAGAAGAGACAGAACACCCAAACTCAATGATACTGATGTTAAGCATCTTTATTTATGCAGCTTTCAGGACAGAAGGAAGACTATCACTGATTTTAAGCATGAAATAAACTGCCATATACCAAATGGCAGAAAAGTATCCAGATCTACAGCATAGTTTGAGGAAACTCAACCAGTTGTGCATCTGTGGATGAAGGGAGAAAGATACCTCAATGCATAGCACTTTCCATGAATAATGGGGATGCAGTGTGATGATTTGGAGGTATTTTGCTGATGAGGCAACAGGAGATATTTGCAAAGTAGAGGGAATAAAGGACCACTGCAAGTACCATCAAATCCTGATTTGCCATGTTATACCCAAAGATTTAGGCATTATTGGTAAATAATTCTACTACCAAGAAGATAATAACCCCAAAGACTTATCCAACCTATATAGAAATTACTTAGCTAAGAAAGAAGTTGAAAGATTCATTTGAATGATGTTATGAACCTCATAGAGCCATGACCTCAACCCAGTTGAGCAGATCTGGGATTTGATAGATCACAGACTTGACAAATCACATGATACTTCCAAATAAACTTTATGAAAGTGTATTAGAGACTATTGAAGTTGAAATCCCAACTAAAACTCTAATTAAATATGTTACAACAATGTCTGAAAGACTGTCTGCAGTTATTAAAGCAAAAGCAGGACACAAAATATTAACTGTGTGTTGAACTTGATCACTTCCACTGATTTTCCATTGTAAAAAGTATGAAAATTAATAAGGTTTTGATGTTCCACCTGTGATTTACCTTCCAGTTTTCTGATATTAGTCTGAAAACTAGTTATTGACTTTGTCCTAAAACTTTTGCACAGTACTTTAAGTTTTTAATTTTATAACCAATATTGAAAACAATCATGTTTCTCCCAGTGTGAGAAAGGTGATAAATTTTATTTAAGCATCCCATTTTCTCTATTTCACTCACCATCCATCCATCCAATAATTATAAAATTTAGCATTTATTACTCACTAAAAAATTGTCATTGCTCAGACAAACAGCAAGTTTTATAGCTTTCAATTTTGTTTGGTTACAGAAATATCAAATAGAAAATTAGACCCCTCTTGCCACAGCTACCAATCACATTCTCTCTTTCAGAATTTGTTAATAGTTCTCTCTTATCTTTAATTCTTTATTATCTATAACCAGTAGAAAGTCAAGGTTTTTCATCTATCAAGTGATGTATTATATTACATTGTGATGGGGAAAACAAAATTATAAATTTTTCTTTTAGTAGAAGCTTTATTGCCACTGGAAAGATAATGATTAGTTTGGATAAATTTCTAAGGCTTTTGTTGCATATTTAAAAAGCCAGAAAAATTATGTTAGCTAGAAGAAATTGCCTGTTTTTTGCATATTATTATATTATGTTCTTTGGTCCATTTCTTACTTAGATTAAAAAAATTGTGCATTACTTTCATTAGTATAAAAAAAGTAAAGTACCATCAACAGTAAGCAGTAAAAATACATAAAAATTGTAATTAATTTATTTTTTATTTATTGTTTATCTAGTTTTATAAAAATAACTGAATTATAAAAATATGGATCTCTTTCGGCTAGTTAAGGTTATATTGGTAAACTAAATAATAGTAAAAATGTATCATGAGGCATGCAGGAAAGTAACTTGGAGTAGATGGTGGGTAATGGCATTCAGTAGCATAATATGAACTGCATGTTTCCCAAGTTATTTATAACTTATAATGTTGTATATAGTAGTTAAACATGATTCCAAAAGCAATAAAACAATAAAATTTAATTATAAATACACGTATAATGTTACTAGTTTAAAGCTAGTAACTAAATGTAGTTTAATGTTACTTTTGAAATTATTCTAGAATAAAAAAAGGTAATTGTGATTTATTTTATGGTCGTTTTTCTATTTGTTTTTTGTAGTTACAAGCATTTACTCACTCATGATTAGCAATTATGAGGTGTTTTTTTTTTAAACCAAAAATTAAATCACTTTATTTTTTATGCCATCAACTGCTTTCTATAAACTTCAGAATAGAATTACCAGATAAGATAAAAGGGAATTTTAAAAAAAAAGGTAATCCAAACACTTTTGCTATTAGAAGTGGACTGTAGAAATTCTTTTCACAAAATATTTAGTCTCAGTAGAAGAATAATTTCATTTGCAATACTTCTTTGATAAATAATTATGTATATCAAAGATGATTGTATCAATAAAGTAAAGCTTTTTAGAAACTATTTGCTTAAAGTTTCTCATTTTACTGACTAAAACTATTGTTGTGAGAGTTGTTTTGTAGCTATTCTTTCAACCCTTTCTTATTAATCAGATGAGGATGACAAAAGAAATAAGATTCATGTAGAAATCAAACCACTGAAAAGTGGAACTCCAATTTGTGCAAGTATCGATGAACTGAAAGCAACAGTTAGTATGATATCTTTATCCACTACATCTCGAAACACAGTAAGTTGGTATCCTCTTTGATTTGTTTTTATTTTAATTTTAGTAAACATTATTCCATCATTAAACTGAGGTTTTTTTTCTTTATAAAAAAAGATTTTAATGTACCAATTGTGAGCATGAGGCCTATTTTTTGTCTAATAATCAGTTTTTTGTCGTAATAAAGTAAAGTGAAAGTACCAGTGTTATAACTGAAGTAGTTTTTAATTATATTTTTCTTGTTGATGAGTAACTTGCAAGGAATTTCAAGAAAATTTTAAAAATATTGCAATATTCATTAATTTCTCAGTATTTATAATTCCTTCTAGCCATTTAGGAATATCTTGAGTTTTCCAGAGACGTAAGGAGCAAATTTATCAGTTTTGTATTTCTATTCTAAATATCCAAGTGATCATGTAACTAAAACTTTTCCTTCTAGCCTTCCCACACCCATAAACAACAAAAATGTGACAATTTAGTAGTGAATGAGTCAATGAAGAGGTCAAAATCTGTATCTCATCCTCTAAGGTAAGCCACAACCTTGCCATTTAAACACACAGTATAATCCAGTCCCATTAGGAAATTTGCATAAGTAAATCTAATCAACTAAGGCAAATCAGAACTGCATGTATATCTCATCTACTTGTTCCAAAATTCTATTTCATCTTTGAATTATGTTACAGAAGTATATCTTATTTACTGAAATAAATTATAAAAATACTTTTCGTTCATATAGATAAGTAAAAAAAATATGTCTTAGAATCAATAGCACAGGTAATTCACTAAAGTAATCCCATTTACTGAAGTAAGACAAAAAACTGCACAGTACATATCATTTACTTAAAATATTTACATATTATGAATTGGCTGCTTAAGTAAATTTCATAAGTCACAGAGCTTCATACAACAATTTAGCTTCAATTAATTGCACATACTTTACAAGTTGTCTATCAGTTTTATATGTATGTATGGGCAGGATTCTTTAAAATAGGTATTTATGACTTGTTAGCAATAAATTTTAACAGTAAACAAACAACACACAGTCCACTTGTTTTTAAATAATGTATTAAAACAAGCCAAATGTATATCCAAGTGTTTGTTACACTATTGGTCATGACAGTTGTATCCAGAAATCTAAATAACTGCTCTCGTTTTGTCAAAGTCCACACAGGCTGGTTCAGATATTTTAGAACACAGTTGAAAAGGCAAATTATTATTCTGTACTTTGTTATTACAATACAATCTATGATAATTTCACCTTAAAAAACTACCACAATATGCTCTTTATGGTTAAACTCACAATTATATAGTCTAGATCTATCTGCCTATATCTAGGCAAAATTACGTTTTGGATGTGTATTTATAGCCTGACAGATGCCTAGAATGTTCCACACATATTACGATATGATAATATTCAATAAAAAAAATGAGAAAATCTTAGAAGATTTTAGTAACTTAAGGCAATAATAAAACAATGGCCAATTCACAACAACTGAAACACACAATGTATGATTTGTACAAAGGTATGTAAACAAGTCTACAATAAACTATTGCTTCTAAACATAACTAACTTTAGCTCTGGCAACAAACTCAAATTGAAACAGTCACATACATCTATCTGTCTAAGTTAAAGAAATGTACTTTGTGATTTTCTTTAGAAGTAGATAATACATGCTGAATGAGAGTGGATGAAATCAATGTTTTTAAATATCAGATGAGAACACACGTTTCATGACAAATTTGCCTTTTCAACTGTGTTCTATAGTATCTGAACCATCCTGTGTGGACTTTGACAAAAAGAGAGCAGTTATTTAGATTTCTGGATACAACTGTCATGACCAATAGTGTAACTAACACTTGGATATACATTTGGCTTGTTTTAATACATTATTTAAAAACAAGTGGACTGTGTGTTGTTTGTTTACTGTTGAAATTTATTGCCAACAAGTTATAGATACCTATTTTAAAGAATCCTGCCCATACATACATGTAAACTGATAGACATCTTGTAAAGTATGTACAATTAATTGAAGTGGTAACACATACAAGTATGCAGATATTATGAATAGAATATGTAATTAATATATATTGTATATTGTCAAATAACTTTGTCTCTAAAGTTCAAATTAAATACTTTATTTATTTGTAGTTTACTTGGCTAAGACAATTTGGAATAAGAATTCAATTCCAAAACCATAGATTTTAGCTTTACTGTATAATATTTAATTTGCATGCATAAAGAGCAACACAAACAACAAAGATAAAGGTGTGAAACAACCCAATATTGTATAAGTTTACAGAATTTGTACTTCAGATAATATTGTTATGAAATAAAGAATACTAAATATAAGTAATAAATTTAAAGATTAGCGATCTGTCTGTGCTATTTATTAGCAGCAACAAATGTTTACTCTTACTAGTTTTATATTACTGTGTGTGTTATGATTGGCCTGTATTCACTCCAAAATATTGGTTTAGTCTATGAATACCATGTTTGACATGTGCATATGTATTCCTAAATATTAGTTGAAAAATTGGGGAAAAAAAAATCACCTCCAACTAGTACAGCAGTATTTCTATGGATTTACAACTCTCAAATCAGGGGGTAAATTCCACTGAGTGGGCTCAGCAGATAGCCCAATGTGGCTTTGCTATAAGAAAACACAAACACACACAAAAATTCTTGACAATCCAGGGTTTCTAATTGGAAGAATTAGCAACCTGTATGTCACATGACAGCTTATCAATGTGAAAGTATAGTACTTTACATAGGCTTCACTTTTACAATGAATCTGACAAATGACAATTTAACATTTTCATGTAGTGATGCTATCTGTTGGTTTCAATCAGTAGTGCTTAGCTCCGAAAGAAAATCTTGAAAAATAATGACTCATTAGAAATTTTAAAAAATAAGAGTATTATTTTTAATAATAACTCAGATACAGGTATTATGGAAATTATTTTGTGATGTTAGCTTAGTAATTTATGCTGTTGTATCTATGTATGTACACATGTATAGGGATGTGTAAGCTTATATCCCATTGCTAGCGAGTTAGTTTTTCTGATAATGGTGGTGTGGTCACAGCTGTCAAAGCATGGTATCCAACAAATTTGGAGCCATATTTAAATACTAATTACATGATATTTTTAGTTTATTTAATTTTTGCACATGCACCATCATTTACCATATTTGTATGTCATTTATCATTAAGTTATAAATATGTATGTTATCATATTATGTAATTTGCTAAAATCTATGCCATTTACCAAGGTAATTCACAAAAGCTTATATAGTCAGAGAAATAAAATAAGGGATTTTCTCTCAGTAATGGAATTCAAGTTTCTACAAAATAATATAATATTCTCAACAATAGAAGGGTAAAAGTTTAATATCATTCTCTCTGTTACTAAGTGATTGTTACTTTAAACCTAATATTATGTTTCTTTTGTATTGCTGTAGTCAAGAAAATGTTGAAGCCTTCAGTGTATTTGAGGAAAGTCTATCAAAAACTGTGTCAAAAACCAGTGCACCGTATGATCGAGTCCAGAGCTGTTATGGTCATATTGACCTTATTCATGAACAAGACAAAGAAACAAATTCTATGGACAGAAACTCGGGTATGTAGCATTTGAACATTACTTGTGAAGTAGTTATTAGGTGATATATAAAGTGATACTTTCAGTCCAGATCATCTTTGACGTCATGTGTATATTTTTGGGTATGTCTTATGGTTATGAAACATTAGGAATATGGAATAGTTAACAGAAGTGTGCTAGAGGTATAACACTGAATCTGTGGTTGGAGTAAGTTCTTTTAAATATCCATATGAATGGGATGGAATTAATATGTAGATTAATTTAAGCTGAGCATGGTACATTTTTGAAGCTGTGATAGGACTTTTTTGAACCTTGTTAACTTTCAGAAGAGGTGGTGCTACTTAAACTTCCTATTCCAAAACATACAAACCTCTTCTCACACAACAGCTACAGCTAATACTGGACTATGACAGTTTCTTTCTTTGCACATCTAAGCATTGGTCTTTTCTCACTTGCTCCAGTCTTTTATACCCCACTTAACTGCCCCAAGCAATATTTATCTTTTGACACTTTCCACTTACATTAGTGCACCCTCTGTCCTAGTCCTGTGTATAAGCACCTTGTTCAGGAAGAGAGTTTTCTTGTGCCACAACTGTGAGAGACACTTGGAGCAATTTTTACGTCACCTAGTTGATTTTTGTAAAAGAAATATATATATAGATATATTCTTTTGTTTGACAAGCCAATGTATGGCATGAACTCTCAGATTACTGTTTCAGGCACAACAGTCAAAGGTCATTCTCAGATGAGGCTGTTCATAATTTGATTAGTAATGAAATGAAGACATATATTTGATCTGATGGTTTGTTGTTTTTTTATAAGAGTCTCTGAGGCTGCTTTTGTTGGACAGTCCTGGACATTTCATAGAAAATTTAAGTTTCTTTTCTCCAATGCCTTCCTTTACCGTGACAGTTTCTCCTGAGGCCAACTTGGATCAGCCACACCCAGCTCTCTTTCTTCAGTTAGTTAGTCAAGTGTGTGTTATTTTGGGCTTTCCTCCAGTTGCTTTTGAGCCTACACCTTCCTTGATCGTAAAGTTCTGCAGGTCAATACTGAGTTCTCCCTTCATCAACTGATATTTATATTCATACAGAACTTACCACTCAGTTAAGTTAAGGCATTGCTATGCCATTTTTTTACTACGTTTTGCAGAATAACATGCTAGGGTTATGCATATTTAGACTGTCAGGGACTAGACCTGATTTTGGAAATGTAGGGTTTTAGAACAGATCCTCTGATTAATTTGAACAGATCACAATTTGTCCGACACTCATTATGGTTTTGATTTTGTTGGAAGCCTCTTAGCAATCACCACTCAATTTGATAATGAGTTGGAACCTTTGTTGGCATCTGTCTTGATATGATTATCAGGTTTTGTTCTTTCTTTAGTTTCTTGCCTGAAATGTTGTTGAGTAGAGATGTCGTTGGAGGTCATTTATCCACTTATTGCTGATCTCTGTAAGTTGCATGAGGTCCATTTCTTTGACCTTTGATTTTTGTGAGCATTCCAGGGTTTTTGGAATAATGAATGGTTGTTGCCTGTCTGCAGTCCTCACTGTTCTCATTGTTCTCTCAAATATCCTCAGCTCTACTTTTATTTAAGTATCCCAACCCCTGACATTAGCTTCTTGACCCATTGGTACCCAGAGTAGATTCCTCCTATATCAAAGAGGTTGCTCTACTCATTGAGAATGCAGCCAGTGATCATGATGATTACTCTACATCAGTGTGGTTTATGATGTTTTTGCTACAACATTGTTTTTGTGCATGAAATTCCTCTACAACAAATCCATGAGTAGCACACGTTCTTGCATTGGTGTTGGTCATTCAGTTTGCATCTCTGTTGAGGTAAACATAATCCAATATCAAACACTCAGATATCCCAAAGCTTAAGCTTCATAAATTTATTCCTTCTCATGGCTTGGGGTTTAACTTCTAAGGTTGCTCTGTTTCTGTCTAACCTCTGTATTATTCCAGGATGTAAATTTATTACACGAAATGACACACACATTAACAATGGTGTCTCACAAGGAATTTGAACCTACTTCATCCATGTATGTATGTACTTAGCCAAATTACATGAAACTCAATACAACCATATTAGAGAGCCTGAAATTTTAGCCTAAAAATTTGTAATATTTGATTTAGTTTCACTATAATTTTTTAGGTGTGAAATTTCAAAACATTCTGTTAAGGAACTTTGTTTGGTTAAAAAAGACATTAATAATACTTTATTTTGTCATAAAATTTCAGTTGCCATTTTTTAATTTTGATCAGGAAATTCCATTTTCATATTTCATCTTGACTGATAGTAGTTAACATATTTATTTCAATATTTGTAACAGTCACTATATTTGTCTATAAATCATTAGAAACAGGGAAAGCTAATAAAGGTTATTAGTGACCTGAAATCTCACCTTTCACAATGTTGTTATTATTACTTTGCCAGACTTGGTAACAATATTATTGATCAGTATTATTTTATGTCTAATAAATTTATTGTTTAGTAAGTAATTTGTGTGTATGCATTTTTGGAATGTGGTAAATTAAACAGTAATACTCAGTAAATAGGAATCTGAATATTTTGCTATTGGCTACCATATTCAGTGAACATAACTAGTTGACTTGATGTATTTTAATTGGAGAAAATCTTCATACATTTCAAACAGATATAATTTAACTCAAAAAGATTTTAATGAAAGAAAATAGCATCTAAAGAAATTATAAAAAAATACCTAGATTCATGATTTGTTCTTAAATCTTCCACACTTCCCTTTAAATTTCTTTGTTTGTTTTGACAGGAGCTCCAACTAGTCATTTTCTCATAAAACCTTAAATTGTTGCTTAAACTCTACATTGACATAAATAGCTTATGATCTGCTGTATTCAATGATATTTTGACTTGGCATGGCTAGGTGGTTGACTCATAACCTGTGTGTCTCAGGCTCAAATCACCCCATCATCAAACTTGCTCACCCTTTCAGATATGGAACATTATAATGTTATAATCAATCCCACTATTTATTGGTAAAAGAATAACCCAAGGGCTATTGGTGGATGGTATTAACTAGCTGCTTTCTTTTAGTCTATCACTGTTGAATTAAGGATGACTTGTGCAGAGAGCTATCATGTATCTTTGCATAAAATTCAAAACAAACTAACAAATTATGTATAAACTTTGTATGTAACTAATTTCAAAACTGTATTTCCTCAGTATTTATTTGCAATGTGCTATAACATAAAATGGTTGTATTAATAATGAAATTTCAGTTAGAGAAGGAAAGTCAGGAAAGAAACAACACATTTATACTCTGGAAAGATAATATTTCCTCATCAAATATGGGATGGTCAGAAAATAAATTTAAATGTCAGTTGTTTATAAGCAAAACCTTTCAGAGCCATGCAACATATTCAGTCACTTCCCATTTTATTTTATAGTAATTTTTTTATGTTAAATATTTTTTCTCTTTCTTCCAACAGTGAACAGCTTTTTCTCAGCAGATGACATATTAAGCACAGAAAATAGCTTTGACCTGGAAGGCAGCAACACAACTGGACATGTAGATTTATTTGGTTTATCCCCAGAACCACATGAACAAGTAACGTGCAGTTACAGTTATAGTTCTTGATATTCTCAACATCTATTTATGTGTAGAGAAGTGTGTTAGCTACTTATGTATAAAATTGAAGTACAATTTATTTTGTTATATTCAAACACAAAATGTTACCTTTTCCATTATGAAGTCAGATAATGAAAAACAAAACAAAAAAACGGCATAATAGACGTCTCAGCAGTCACTGGACAAATGGTCATAAACACATTTATTTACTTAAGCTTACAGATACCACATTAAGTTTTCAATGATTGTGTGAGATGGTTTAACTGAGTTATGGAACTGAACGTGTAGTTCACAAACTTCATTATGTACAGTCCTGTCTGTAATCATCCTTGTACCATTTCAATACATTCTGCTGTTCCATATTTCAATATTGTCAAAAAGCTGAAATGAAAAGAGAAACACCATTTGTTTAACATGTGACTCCTGTGACACTTGGTATATTCTAATAAGTGTGTGAATACATATATGTACAAGTTTAGCGTTTAAACAGAAAACATGTCAACCAAAGTGGATATTTAAAAAAAAAACATTCTTCTTTACTGTGAATTTAGAAGATGGAAATTAAGAAAATTAACTAAAGTATTTGTTAAATATATAGTTATCTTTGTGTTTTTCCTCAATTCTGTAATTATGGAGTTTCACCAAGTACCATCAGTTTCACGTATCAGTTATACAAACCATAACTTATATTCTGAGTAAGTCATAGGTACATTTGTCACATGCAATAAATATTGTATGCCAAATAATTACTATGCATGGGAATATGATATTAGATTTTTAATATGCAACTTGTTATTCGTAAACAGGTTTTCACATCAACATGTCATCTTGTAGATCCGAAACATAGCACATCTAATGCTTGTGGACCCAGAGATGATGACTATAAAACTAACAGCACTTGTTGTATTTTACAACAACCATCTTTCACTATTGATGTATGCACCATAACTCCTGTATCTGCAGTCTTTGTAGAGAAGATCAGTGCTTATTTCAAGGGTAATGATCATTCAAGGTAAACTGAGACAGATTTGTGAAATATTTGTAAGTGATAAAGATAAACAGATTTCCAATTCTTCTAATAATCTTTTGTAGCATGCACATGTGATCAAAACAGTGTGCAGATTTGTAAATTTTTTAATTCAAAGTTGCTTACGATTTAATGAAAAAGCAATACTTGTGTATTACTGATTTTTCAATTAATTGACCACTTTTGTTGCATGAGAAATTCATAATTTTCAAAGGTATGACAAATAAATACTTTTAAAATTGTTACAAATTCTATGTGTTTACTTCAATTTCTTCAGGTGTCACGTAAAGCTCTGTGGTAAACTGAAACTTGAATTTTCTGAAACAACTCTCCCTCTGTTGGAAAAACAGTCAGAATTAAACTTGCCTGTTTTGAAATTATACCGAACTGCTAAGATCACTGACATACACCCCAACAAGAACTGTATTATTGGGTAAATACATATGTGTACATTTTCTTTTTTTTTGTCACCTTAAAAAAATATACCTGTTATCTGTTGACATGTGATTACACTATGTAACAAATTTTGTTCCTGGATAGTATGTATTACTTCTTAATGCTTGTGTTGTAAAAGTACAGAAAATAGCCATTATTCCCTTCAAACTTTGCTTTTGTGACCTGGATAGTGAAATTAAGAAATTAATCTATTTTCTATGTAAAAATGGGCAAATTTGCACATTGTCATTTGCATAAGGTCTGAATAAAACAACATATGAATCAAGAATTATGAGTATTAATACTAAAGTTATACAAAAATGAACAAAATTGTTTAGAAGTGAATAGTTTTCAAGATTCGTGACTGTAATATAAATCACTTTCATGTATCAGCCCCCAAATATAGTCTCCCATCATGTTTTCATTATATGCTCCTTGGTAGCAGTGTTCAAAGTCCTGTATATATTGGTGGAAGTGCATGCCTTGCTCCTCTGAGTAAGCTCCCATGTACTCCATGAATTTGTCAAGATGAGCGTCAAGGATATGGACTTTCAGAGACATCCTGCAGCCCATTTTACCGTAGTTCTTCACTAGATTCTCAACCAGTTTCACATAATTTTCAGCCTTGTAATTGCCCAAGAAGCCCCAAACCACTGTGACAAAACTGTCCCAATTTTTTTTTCCTTCGTACTGAGCTTCATGGGGAATTCTGTGCACTCCAGGATCTTTATTTGGGGTCCAACAAAGACACCAGCTTTGACCTTTACCTCAGACAGCTTAGGGAAGAAATCTCAAAGGTGCTTGAAGGCTGCAGACACCTTATCAAGAGCTGTGACAAATTGTTTCATAAGACCCAATTTTATGTGCAGTGATGGTAACAACACTCTCTGGACATACACTAGTGGCTCACACTTGACATTTTGCCTTCCCATAGAGAACTCAGTTCGTTGTGGCCAGTGCTACCTGTTATAGTGAACTGTGGTGTCCCTGCTCTCCCAAAGGGAAAGATAACAGGGAAACTTGGTAAAGTCTCCTTGGACACCCAGGAATGCCACCATTTTGAAGTCTCTGATAACACTTTCATCTAACAAATCACACTTCTTGAGCCAAGATGTCAAAAGCTCTGTATTCGACTTTGTTAGACCAAGATCTCTGATCAAGTCATTGAGGTCTTTTTGGTTGGGGTAGTATGGGTTTCTCTCACAACCTGCACCTCTAAAATTGTTTTCTGGATTTTCAACATCTTCACATGTTTCATGCAGAGACAGAAAAAAGAAACCTAAATAGTTTTGATGCCTTCACACACATATAATTTGTAGTTTTATACCTGTATAAAATCCAGACTGACTCTAGTTGCCTGTTCATGAAAGGTTGAGTTGAATAAAAATTTGTGAAGCTCAGGTACAAAAGCTCTCAGATTATTCATTAGTAACCCTACCTCTCAGAAACAATCAACTAGTGTCACTAGGAACTCCAGATTATATAGTCAGACTTGACTTCATATTTTAAGTATACACACCATGTGGCATTTTTAATTTTAAGCGAATAAAGCAGTCAAACGTGTTTCTATTGTATTTTTCAGAGTTCCTCAGTGGCTTTCAGGTGAACAGTTATCTCTTAAGCTAGACATGACTGGCATCTTAACAGTTTTAAGAAAACCGGATCAGCAGAAGTTTTGTAATGATTCTAATTACATGGTGGACATTCTTGAGTATAATGTATGTATAACATGTTTGGAATATGTCTTTCGACAGGATATAAGTATATAATAAATTACACTTGTATTTTGCATGTAATATATAATGACTATTTTTCAGTGTGTGGTATAGATATATTATATATTATTACTGTGGTTAAGTATAGTTTCTTCATATATGGTTGTTTTGAATGCATGTAAGTATATTAGCTGCAATGGTTACTCTTCAATGCTGAGATTATGTAGTATCTTATGTTGATAGCAGTTTACTAACTGTTTTCATGTTCTCCACTTTTTAACTTAACAAGGGTTTGTAGGCTTATAAATGTAGAAGTCTCTCTGCCTAGAGATATATTAATGCTGATGTATATTGAACAGATAATTGTAAAGGTAAATAATTTGTACACATTTTCTTCCCATTTTTGACTATAATTTAACATCATTTGTTAAGTGTTCATAGGAGCAATAAATCAAATTTCAACAGCTAGGAAGTTTTAAACTTTTCTTATTTTTATAATATTAATCTCTTGCTTTTGGAATTATTATCTGACATCTTTTTTATTGCTTTTGTTCAAATATTTTGTTGAAAAACAAACCAGGATGCATATATATTATGAATATTCCAAATATGGCATAATAAATTTCAGTTACTTCAAAATAAAATAAATTCCTATGGAGATTTAATACACTTTTATAAGCATCCTCCATGATTTTCTTTCTCTTTTGGAAATTTAAAATAAATTGCAAATTTCTATGCTTACCTTTACTTAGAAAACAAAACACTACATGAATTTTGTTAGTGTTCTGTAATAATATTCTGAACATAGTATACTCTATCTTTTTCAACAGTTATTCTGACTTAACCAGTCTTCTGTAGCTGTGCCCTAGCATAATCATTTATTCTCAATGACCCGTGTAGATTAATCAGTATTCTGTATTAACCTTACACAGGTTATTAGTTTTCTATTATTGCTCTTCTGGATTCATCATCTTTTTTCTTAACATTCCAAGAACAATGTATTTTCTTGTAAACTATTCTGTTTTAACAAAGTTTTGTGTTAATCCCCTAGTATCCAGATTCTTTTTCTGGTAACCCTCATAGATTTACAAGGCTTCTGTGTTAACCCTCCTCAGGTAGTAAATCTTCTCTGGTAGCTTCTTCTGTTTTAATGAAGGTCCTTTTTTAAGTCTCCTATGATGATCAAGTTTTTTAGTAACTTTTTGAGGATGGTAACTAATTATACTTGTGTAGTAGACTTCTAGTTTAGTCAGTCTTACCAAATAATTTTCCAGATAGCTTTATGAATGCTCTGAAGATAATATTTGTTTCTGGTAATTATTCTCAGTTGACCAGCATCCTCTTGAATACTGAAGAACACTTCCTGATACATAGTGTACAATTTAATATAATTTGTAAAATTTAGATATTAAATAACATTTCTGTAATCTGTTTATCATAACATAGATTAAATCCAGTCCTGGCATCAGAAATGCACCTCTTCATATGAGTGTAGTGTGGAAATGTGAAATGACAAAAACCGAACTTTGTGTTGAGTACAAATATAATCCATCAGCCCTCGCCAGTATGGTATCTATATCAGATATCTCGATATCAACCTCAGTAAGTGGAGGAGTGACAAAGATGAGTTCCAATCCTTCTGCCCTGTGGTAGGATATGATCATTACTAAATTAATGCTTTAGCATTTTAACAGGACATATTAAAACTAATATAACGCTTCTGTAGTCAGCTCCTTTAGCAACAGATTGTGTTCATACTAACTTATTTTTTTTATTTTGTAATATATGACTCTACAGTGTTGACTCTCCTGTTTTAAGTTTATAAGACTTCTATAAACGAGGTTCACACAAGTCATGAAAATCCTGGAGAGTCATAGAATTTCTTAAACAAACCTTTCATTACTGGAAGTCATTTTTATTATTGATGAAAAACCATACCATTTTGTTTATCTTAGTTTTGCAAAATTTAATCACCAGTAAACGTAACTCATAAAATCACAAATATGTTTACTTGGTCATAGTTATTGGTAAGTAGGCTTTCAGTTATCTACCCCTATCTGCAAACAAATAAATTTTTATAACTGTTGTTGATATTATGTTGTTTTCATTAAATAAGCTAAAGATTTATTTGATTTGGCAGAATTGTTAAATCATAAAATTGATGATAGGTTGAAGAACATGGATGTTTCAAACTTTTTCCTCCTAATTCCTTCTACATTATAAACACTTCAAAAATAATTACCAAATTTGTATCCTAAATTCTTCATCAGTTATTACCTAATATTTTTTAACAAAGAGAGAGAAATGCAAATTCAAATGGCAACACTATAATAGAATGAGTGTCATGGAGATAGCTTGTCAGCTTATATCTGATAAGGTCACCTGTTATTTATCCAGTAATTGGTGCAAACTACGATATTTTGAGTGAAATTTTTGGATCCAGCCCAACATGGCCAGATGGTTTGGGCATTCAACTTATAATCTGACAATCACAGGTCCAAATCTCTATCACACAAAACATGCTCACCTTTTCAGCTGTGAGAGTATTATAATGTGAAAGTCAATCCCACTAATCATAGGTAATAGAGTAGTCCAAGAGTTGGCAGTTGGTGGTAATGACTAGCTGCTTTCCCTCTAGTCTTACACTACTAAATTAGGGAGAGCTAGTGCAAATAGCCCTCTTGTAGCTTTGCGTAAAATTCAAAACAAACAAACAAAGTTTTAAACCCAATGCTAAATATTATAATTAATTAATTATTAATAATCTTATTTTATCTGTTATATCCAAATACAAAGTTTATAGTTTCTTACAAATTAGAAACTCAAATCTACCAATATTGGCAACCTAGAATATAAAATAATAACCTCCTGTATGTTTTATTTTCTAAGATATTTAATAAATAAACCAAGGTGTCCCTCCCATTCCTTTCATTTTTGGAAATACTTGATCATATACAACTAATTTTCTCTCTGAAATATGTATAACCAGTCAAAGTTCAGACTCTTCCCCTCATGGTTCTCTGAACTTTTGTGAAATTATTGCATGGAGATGTATTACTTTGCAAGGTAGAATTAAAGTGGAAAGGTGTGATATTACTGGAGCTCATATTTTTGTAGACTCAGATATAGTTTGGTTGCTAAGCCTGATAAATTATAGTGGAATTCTGTGGGATTGGTGTAATAATTTATGATTTTTTAAATTTCAAAATGCATATATAAAACCTAAAAAAATATTTTATTTTATATCATCCATGTACAAACTTTGATATGACTTAGCTAATTATGGAAAGTGGCAAAAAAGTACAAGGTTCACAAATAGAAGAGATCGGTATTTTCTATATTTCCATATTTGCTGTTCCACGTTTTAAGAAAAATAACTGAAATTTAAAACTTGTATGTAAATAATAATAATATATCTATTATAAACGAAATGTGACTGTATTTTACAGAATATTGGTCCACTAGAACAAAGCCAAGACTGGTCACTTTGTAAAGGCCAGTTTTATATTACTGGATATAGTAACACGAGTGCAGTGCACGTGTGTCATGTCATTTCCAGTCTGTGATGTTAGTAAGACACTGCTGAAAGGGCATTAAAATTAAGAAAATAAATATATATAGAGATATGTATAATGACATGAAACTTAAGCTATTTACACTAAACAGTTGTGGTTTCATGTTATAATTTGTAATCATTCTCAAGGGAAAAAAAACATAATTTATTTCTGTTTCCAAATCTTTGTGGTAGTTATGTGGTTGATCAAATTAACCAAACCCATACAGGGATACAATTGTGAAAATAACAGATAAAGTGTGAGGTTTTTTTTAAAACTTTTCATAATTTTCTTAAGCTCATTAGAAAGTTATAAAGAGTTTGTATGTGAAATTTGACAATTTTATGATGCATATAAGTATTTTTAATGTTAAAATCAAAATTATTTTGGCTTTTGGATAGTCAACACTCAAAAAGAAAAATATGCACAAACAAATAATTAATTAAAAAATCTTATATTTTGTGTTTACTGATAATCTGCAGAATTACATAAAGATGTGTGTACATTTTAAAAAGTTACAGCATAACTACTTCATGGTTACTTTGGGGGTCACAGGCTACATGAAAATTGCACATCTGTAGCAAAGAGGTTAAATACTTTGTTGAAATATAATGGTTTTATTGAGCATTTCTAGTTCTTTGTTAGGTGGTATGTAGATATATGGTAAAATTAGGAAATGTACAACTTTGCTACTGTGTGCATCAGTAGGTGAATGGTTACAGTAACATTCAAATCTTTCCTCTGGTTGGTTGGTTGGTTGGCATGGTAGCATGCCATTATGTACATTTCACAGTTCATCAGGTGAAAGTTTACTTGTACTGTTGGCAAGTTGAAATATGTTTAATGAGTATTATTTGGGGTTGGTTACATGCTGAATGGAGTTTTAGCTCCAGCCAAAGCAGAGTATACAGGAGAGAGAGATGCAAGATTTCATCACTTATTATTGAAATAAAGTTTGCAAAAAAGTTGTGTACTTAAGAATTATTGCACCAGTGATCAAAAGTTTGTACCTTTTCTAAATACAAACCTTACTTACTGTAAGAGTTGTAACTTATAATGAAAAAGTTGACAAAAACTGAATCATACCTAGAGCATGGTAAATGGTGAAGAACTTGTTGGTGTTTTGTTCAGTATTGCACAGTCATTAAAAATTTATTATAAGAACTTATATATATTCTTTTGCTTAATTAAGAATTTATTGATGGCTTAGGTGTTACTGTCATTGTTTGAACATTTTTTTACAGTTGTTTTATTTGTATTTTTTTCAAAATATAATAAAACTTTAGTTTTTTTAATTGTGGTAGATTTCACGTTATGTTAAAATCTACATATTAAGAACTTGAAAATGTCGGTCTAGTACTCAAAATGTTCCTTTCCAAATCATGGTGATAAATTTTGTTTTGTCAAAATAATTCTTTTCATTGTATAATTTTTGAGCTCTCAAAGTATCTTTTATGTCAGTTATCTTGTGACTTTCCACATAAATGAAAATTCATAAATCTTTATCCATGATTAACACTCCTACAAAAAGTGGGGCCTAATAGGCCCTAGAGCAACTTGAAATATCATTAATATCAGGCTGATAATTTTGTATTTAGATGAAATTGCCATTAACTGACCCTACCCCTTTATATTTTAATGGCAATTTCATTTAAATATAAAATTATTAGCCTAATATGAATAACCTTTCAAGTTTCTCTGGGGCCAATTAGGCCCCAATTTTCGTAAGAGTGTTAACAAATTTCCTGTTGCAGAAATAATTCATAATTTCTCCTACTTTTTAACATATTACTTTTCTTTAACCTTTATCCTACCACTCATAGCTCTCCTTGAGTTTATTTTCACATATTTTAACCACCTGATAAACAGGATTGAAGCTGTGCTCATGACAGTTTTCAAACAAAGTACATAAAGATAAAATGTATATTTATATAACAAATAAAAACTTCTAACCAATTGCCACTTTTCTATCCAGTGCTTGCTCTTAAACGATATATTGAATTTGAATGCACTTATCTAAATTAACCATTTGCATAAGACCTTTAAATCTTCCTGATGTAATTCAGAACTGAGTGGTTTTCACTATATATTTCCACTAACTCAGCTATAGTCCCTTGGTGGGACAGCAATAAGTCTTTGGATTTAAAATGTTAGAATCAGGTGTTTGATTTGCCTTGATGGATGCAGCAAATAGCTCAATGTGGTTTTGCTATGAGGAAACATACATACAACAACTTGGCTATTGGCCCACAGGTAACAAAATAACTATTCCTTGTGACAAGATAAACTACAGGGTGAACAAAACAGCTTCATGCTTTCGTAATTTTCTGAATAAAACTTCCCAACACTATTATGTAGGAACAGTGATGTTTTCTTTAATTTTTTTCCTTCTCCGGTTAATTTGTTATAAGTGTCATACACAGCAATAGAAAGCACACTTATTGCTTTTTATAACTAATGCATAACCCTTACTTCTTGAAATTTTGGTGGAATCATAGCATTTAAAAAGATATCAGCAGCTGTTATAAAATGTATGGCATGAAACATTACTTTTAAATAATTAAAATGAAATGTAAATGAAAGTCACCTGACAGCTGAAATATGTCTTGTTCTCACATGGAAACATTGGCAGGAATAAGGTTTAACAAATTAGTTTTTGCATATTCTAATACTATGACATTTTTTAAATATTTAAACATACTCCATTTGCATTAGAATTACCTTAAAATAATGTAATATATCTGAATTAGTTACCTTGAAAGGCCAGGTATTGCTTGGTGATTAAAATCTCAGATTGTCAATCCAAGTGTCTATGGTATATCCTCTTTTATGCAACAAGAAAATCAACTCACATTCCATTGTTGGATCAAAAATGCTTTACAAGAGTGACAGTCAGATACATTAATTGATTAAAGTAGTCCAAGAGTTGGTGTAAGTGCTGTTGATTAGCTGCCTTCCTTGTAGTCTGTAAATTCAGATTTAGTGAAGGCTGATGTAAATGTCCCTTTTGTAGCTCTAAACAAATATTCAAAGCAACCAACCATTTTAAATACTGAACTTGAATATTATCTTGACTTAGTTTATATTTAATAGGTGGGCCAAGTGTCACCTGATGGTTATCATGCCAGGTAGTTCTTCTGAAGTTCTTTTATTCATGCCCTGTTAGTTTAGTTTGAGATCATGAATGTATTTTAAAACTTATGGCTATATCTTACTATTTAAACACATACTTCTCAAGTAGATTTACTCAAAATAAAAATCAAATTAATCCTTTGATGAATAATGTTTTTAAATTATTAATTTAGCCCTTCATTTTCCCAAATTTTTCAATTATCAGCAACAACTGATTTGCTCTTTTCATAGGTCATTATGCAAGTTAATGGACATTTACAGAATACATGCTTTATACATATGTGAATAATATAAGAAGATGGTTTTTCAAGAAATGGTTTTAGAACTTCGTTTATCTTTTCCTTCTTCAAATAAAAACTGTATAAGTTGATAAATTATATTTTTAACTGTTATAATTTCATTCTTATAGTCATCTTGCTCTTTAATTATTTTAAGTTTTTTGATATTACTGTATTTAACTCTTCCACCTTGTATTACATATTAGTATTTAGTAGTTAATATGATCTTTCTTTTAACAATTTTCTGTCGGCCTTTGGCTTTGCAGTTAGTTTTCTTTTAAGTATAATTTGCAATGTGAAAAGCTCATTAAACTGCAGTGAATGAGATTTTTCTCAAAGATTGAAAATAAACTTGTTCGTGTGAAATTTAAAATAGTACATACATGTATGTGTCTGCTTATTACGTTTTCTTACACACACTGACACACTTTTACAAAATGTGAAATGGACAAATAGTATTACTGTCTCTTCTGAGTTTTATGATAGATAAATTCATTGTGCAGTTGAAAGTGACTTGTATAATTGCTTCAGGAAATCAGATTGTCAGCAGATTACCTGGTATATATCTGACTTGTCACATCATTCAGAAGGGGGAGGAATGGGATTGTTGCAAGCCACATTTGACCTCAGTTGGGGACCTTCTACACCCAGCCCAATTTTTGCAAGCTTTATCTGTCAAAATACTTCTTTGTCTGGTGTTGAATTGGACTTGAGTACAAACAGTATAGGCTACCAACTATCACAAGTTAACAATCGTGTGGAATCAGGTAAGGTATTATTTGTCATATACTTTCTATATCTGGTGTAAAATTAGTTTGTTTAGGTTACCAGCTGTCACAAGTCAACTGTCTTGTGAAATCAGATAGATTATCATTTGTTATCTTTTTTGCTGTTTGGTGTGAAACTAATGTAATTAGTCTGGGTTACCAGCTGTCATAACTTGACTTTCTTATGAAATTAAGTTGGTAGTTAATATTAATTGCAAGCCAGGTAAGTAAGTTTGACAAAATGCTTTTCTCTTTGGTGTCAAACTAGGATATCACCTATGACAAGATAATCTTGGCAAGATAGGTAATTATTTTTGTCATATCATAGTCCTATTCATGTTTAATCATGTCATAATGTGGTACCTCCTTCACACTTCCAGTAGTCCTTTACTTCAAAATATAATAACCTTTTTATGTTTTATAAAAATCATGCTACACTGCATTAAGTTTTTGTAATCAGTCCCATATGGACTTCAGATCAGAGGTGTGTACAAATAGAAATTTATACCTGTGTCTTTTTGTCTGTGACAAGTAACTACTCAGAAGGTCTTTTTTTTCAGTAGTGTAACTCAAAAGCTGGGCTTGTTCATGATGTCAGATAGAAGTCTATCTAAAAATGTTAATTTATATCCAGTAAGAAAAATACATGTTAAAATGTTGAATGCTGGCAAAACAAAGGAAAAAATAAGCTGGACTGCATTTGTTTCTAAATTTTCATATCTGTTACTTTAAAAGCTCTTCTACCATTGTTTATTAATATTTCATAGAACTTGTGTTTTAGAAAGATTGTGAATACAAACATACATACATATATATATATAAACATATTATTTTGTTACAACCAAAAACAAGCCAAAATAAAAATTAAAAAATGGTGTACTAATTGAAAGGACTCCGGGGTACAAGCTATAATGTGGGATATGAAATATAAAATGTACCCTAGGTTTTGGAGGTGACTGTAGAAGTAGAACCCACATTGCAGAGGGTATACACCATCTGTCAGTCTTAACCTTAATTTGCCAGTCTCACATAAGGAAAAATAAAGTAAAGAAATAGCAATAGAAATAACAGATATAGAAATTAAGAGAGCAAGATATGGGTGCTCAAGCCCACGATATCTTGCATCTCTATCACCCTTCACTGCCTGCAGATAGTTGTTGGAAAGTGACTGCTTTCCAAAGTAAAGAAAAATAAAAAATTAATTGAAAAATAAGAATAAGAAAAGTAAGGTACTACCATTTGAGGGTAAGTAAGTTAAAGAGACTTACTTCTTGAAGTTAGCATTCCAGCCCTCATTATGGCAAAAAGGCACTAATTGGTAGACCAGTAAACAAATTATAATAGTATGTATGTCCAGTTATCTAAATTAACTAGTATAACTCCTAATCACCACCCATTAATTCTACTGTAACTATCATTCTCTAAACAAGCCTTCATGTGTGGCAAAGTGGGCATTACACATGTAGTTTGTTTGTGATTTTGCTAGTTTTTGGTTATGAGAACAAATTTATTGAAAACTACACAAATCCAGATATTTCTTTCCAGTAAATTAGAAATTAAAATGATTGATAAGGATATCAGTGAGAATATTTTTGATAAAAGAAACAATTTTCCAGTTTATAGTTTTCCCTCTTGTAATAGTAATGTACCATGCCTCTTTTGTTATAAGCATTGCAACTTTGCAATTATCCAGATATTGTATAAAATTTGTAATAATTTACAGTATTTTATCAGTAATGTCAAAATACTGACACAAAAATTAACAGTTAATGGATTAAATAAAGAAACTTTAAATAAAATTATTAAACAATTCTATAACAAATATAAGAATGTATTAAACAAATAAAAATTTCTAATAACTATTTCAAGTTATCAATTGAATAAGGTAATTTAACAATTTGGCACTACTTTAATAAATAAAGGGTGCAAGAATACTATTAGTATTCAATAAATATGTCCTTTACAATATCTACAGCAGAAACACACTTTGTATTTACAAGATCTGAAGTGTGGGTCTGTGTGCTTGAGGTTCTTTAGGACCTGAAATATATACATGTAACTGATCATAATCATTTGTTTTATCCATAATTCCTAAAATAATGTCTAACAGTATTTGGATTTCTAGAAAAGGAAACTTAACATTTATTTTTGTCATCAGTTTTAATAAGTGAACCTATATAGTAAATCAATGAGCAGTTTTAAAATAGCCTTATTGAAAGAAAGAACAGTGTATCGTGTATTTAGTAGCTTGTACTTAATACCAGTCTTAGTATTTAAAGATGCTCACATCTGATATTATTATTTTTAATTAATTATCACTTGTATTTCTTTCTCACATTTGAAAGCCGAATACATATGTGAAGCTGAACAGAACATATCCTTTGTATGAATCATCTCCATCTTAACAACAATTAAAAGTTAGGTTCAAGAAAAGTCACTATTGTCTATTGTTTAACAGGGTAGCTTCTCCTATTTGTTTGAACTTTATTTCTTTATAATGTTTTATTATATTTTGTAATAGGATAAAAAAATTGCATAACAGAATAATTTGTCTGGATTGATGGGTACTAATCTTCCAGGCATTTCATTCCTTAAAATGATTGATATGTTAAGTATTTTGTAAAGACTACTTAAAAATACTTCACACGTGATATTTGTTTTTGGTTAAATACTTACATAACTTGATAATTAAAAACAAAAGGAGTATTTTATGTTAGTATCATACAGGATGGTACAAAATCATTCCAAAATTGCTTGACAAACGAATGTGAGTGAAAATGGAGTAAGCCATTGTATGCATGATAAAATAACTCGAAGACTCAGAATTCATAATGAATAAACTGTCATATGTTTTACTAAAACGAAGCAAAATGTGAACTTTTATTCCTGTTTCACAGTGAAATTCCATAGGGCATTGGATAAAATTTATCGGCTTTTATCGCATCATTGTTATGATGGTGTGTAATAGGAACAAGCATAAATTATGTTATCCTTACTTTTAACCTTAATGACAGTTTTGTGTAAAACTACTATTCTTTTATGATCATTAATGTTTTATGTATACATATAGTTTTGTTGTTGTTGTTTTGTCTTGATTTCCGTGTTATTAAACTTTTATTCTTTCATGATTTATTTTTAGGGTATTATGATTTTGTCCTTGTTAAAAATTGTGTAGTTTGTTTCTTTACAAATGCATTGCTGTTAACATGTGGTTTTATTTTCTGTTCAGTGTCAATTTCATACACTGTTAAAATATTTTTGTTACACTGCCCACTTTTTGTCCAGATTTAACTGTTTATGAAAGTTGTGTTAATATAATATCCTCAGGGTACACCTATATATCCATTAATGATGATGACTGTATTAAAATAAAAATATTTTTATAATTTTTTACAACTTTATATATGTCATGCTATCTGTATATTTACATAAATTCTTTGAGATATTTTTCTTAGTACTCTTTCAAATTATTCTTTTTTAATTGGCCAGTATTAATACATAAAATATGTTAAGAAATTTAGCTGTTTTCAGATAATACTATGGTATTAGTTTACATTTATATCAATATGTATGTGGAGAACAGAGGGCATATTTCATATACCTTTAACTATTTATTAAGAGTATTTTAGTGTAATGTCAACACCTGACTATTTGTATATCAGTGATATTCCTGTATATTACAGAATCTAATACAGTTTAGAATAAATTGAATCTATGGAGCTTCAGTTGCTTGTACATATAAAGCTAAAGTTCCTTATTAGAAATGTTAATGCTATTTGCATAAATGGTCTTTATTATCACTAGACATTTCTTGTGAGATAGGAAGGTAGGATTTCAAAACCATATATAATATTATATTACACTGCACTTCAAGTACTTTAGAATTTTTTATTTGAAATAAATTCTTTGCCTCAGGATTTTTCAGACCTTTTAAAATTTTGTTATGAATGTATGTATTTTATCAACAAATTCTTGCATAACTGCAACAAATGGTGTCAGATGTTGCATGACAATGCCACTTGATGAAATACTTTTCGCTGTACTATTGGCTAAAGTAATCAGATGTTCAAACAAAAATTGAGCTAAGCCATCTTATTCGCCAATATTTGAAGAGAATAAACATTTTTATATAACAAGTGTTCTGAGCTAAAGAACATGTACATTGAGTTTAGTTCTGTGAACCTGGGACTTTTTTATTTATTTCATACATATAGTGTTTTGCTGGTTAATCTAAATATTACTTAAAGTCTAGTTGGAAGTGCATATTATCTCTTCAACACAGTTGCCTTTGATTTGATTTTGTAAATGTAAGTTTGAATTAATAGCTTAGATTTGCTCCATTTTTTGTGTGAATATATGTTTGCTTAGTTATTACTTGATTTTATGGTTTTTCTTGGTTCAGTAGACAAGTGATTATATTTGTTTATATATATATCCTTTCAATAGGTACTCAATTTTATGGTGTGATTTATTAAGTCAATGGTTGTGTGTATTGATTAATTTAATTTTGTATGTAAAATGTCAACTTCCTTAAATCAGTCATTAATTGATTGAATTTTATGGTGTGATTTATTCAGTCAATGGTTGTGTTTATTTGATCTATCATTTCAGTTTGTGTCTAGTATGTGAACTTTACTCACTCATTCCTTATTTGATTTATTGATTTTATATCTCAGTGGATATTCTTGTTTGGTCCATCAATTTTTTATTTATATAAATACTAGCTCCCCAAGTCAGTTATTATGTGATTTTATAGTTTCTTTGATATAGTAGCTAAGTGGTTATACTTTGTGAACCATCTACTCTTCAGTTTATTTATATATAAGCATTCCACTTGACCAGTACAGAACTTACTTTTCTAAATGTGCTAGCTAAGTTATTATACCTGTTTGGTCCACTTCATGTTTACTGTTAATAGAAGTTCCATTAATTAATCATTACTTAAATGTATAGTTTGTTTGATTAACATTGTTTATCTGTTAAATTTATACTATATATATGTCAATTCACTCTTTCAAACATATTTGTTTGACTTAGCATTGAATAGGGATTTTTGTTATTCACTCAGTTTTCATGTTTACGTTATATATTGTATATCTGCTCACATGTTCAATCATTACCAGATTTAATAGTATCCACATTGTTGAATGTTGTATTTTCCTCATTCACCTCAGTATAAACTCACCTACTATTTGTTTTGTAATATTCATTGATTTGCTGTTCACTTAGGTATATATTTTTAATTCTTCAGTTGGCTATGATAGGTTTAGATTTCTCAGCTAAAGTATGTTTAATACAAATACAGACACTGTTTTTCTTTCTGTAATAATATATTATAGAGCACTATTGCTCTTGAGGCTAGAACAGCATGTCTAATGAAAAACTAGTCACAAACAATAAAAGTTAAAAAAATATGTTTGTGATATGAAAACACAGGTGGTGTTACCTGAAAGCACACTTTAATGTAGGTTTTATAACATTCACTGTTTTTAAAACAGGCATAATGTTATTTTAGTGTGCATGTCTTAGGGTACTCTTACATGCTTTAAAACATAATTTTAACACATGTAACTTTTGCAGCTTATCTAGTCAAAGACACTTGGAGCACTACATCTTTTTAATGTTTAAGATAATAAAAAGAGTTGATTATTTTGTATGTGCATTTATTAGTAGTACAATTGTTTTTAAAATGTCTTTGTACCTTACTGTTTGGCTCATATCTATACTTATAAATGTGTGTCAATTTTAAAAAGTTTATAAGTAATACACATTTCAGAGTATTTATTGCTTTCAATTCTCTTATGATTTTTGTTGTTTCTTGCAATCAATTTGACAGACAGTCTTTGTGATTTCAGATTCTTTAAAATAATTGGTTTACTAAAATTATGAAATTAAGTATTTCTTTGTTTGTTTCTCAATTGAAACAAAGTTTCAGAATTATCTATGAAAAAAGTTACAATAAAATATCTTTTTAAAAGAGTAAGAAATGTGTATTAAAATATATAACTGAAAAATTTGTATGTGTGTATAAATTATTAATATATTTCCATATTATTATACAGGATTTTGTTACATTTTTTGTACACGTTACTTGTGTATAACCTACAGCTGTTATTTGTAATTTAAAATACATCAACTTATAAAGCAGTCAAGGCTACTCTACTGGTTGTAAGTTGTATTTGCATCCTTAACACTGAATAGAGTACTAATCTAGTAATGATTAGATGTTAATTTAATTGAGTTTATGTTCCGTTTCTTGAATTACTGAGGAACATAAACTCAATTAAATTAACATCTAATCATTACTAGATTAGTACTCTTAGAAAAGCAAGGATAGGTCAGTGCTGTCACAAGTAGCAGTTATCTTGTCCTTTGTTTAAATAAAACCCAACTAATAAAAAAGAGTAGAGAATTGCTGTGTGATAATCACGAAGGTATTTAAAGGAACGACTATGATGAATATATAACAAGTTTTATTTAAATATGTAGTTGTAGTAGTAGGTTTCATGCTATGATGTATAACAGATTTGATTTAGAAACATACAATAAGTAAATGAACCATTGAACAAATGATTAAATAAATACATTTAAGTTATACACGTAGTTATAACAGATTCATAACTACCTTGATGAATGATGCAATGAATTCCACATCACATTTTGCTCATAAATTGCACATAAGAAAACCATTGTTCTAAATGTAATTTAACTCTTGAAATGGCGATACAGTCGAGCGCCGTTAAAGCCGCGGTATTTGGGGGGTCAACCTGCTTAACCGCGGCTTAAATAAACCTTTGTGACTGAAAAGCCGAAGTCGCCAACAGCTCCGCTAAGGAGCCTCAGCCGGTCAATAGCATGATCATTTATATCGGATTATCGAATTAAAAATAATACTTTAATTATTGATAAATTTTTCACGGATTTACCGCGAATTAACTTTAATGTATGGAGAGGTGTGATTCGGTAACAATGGCGGCCTCCAGAAAGCTGACATAGAGAGCGGATAAGGTAGATTAACGGTCGATTTCTATTGTAATATATTTTATTTATTTCCCAAATTAAAGTAATCATTTTTAAATATTCACTTGAATTATAAAGCCAGGATTAAATTCGTAAGCCGTGTTTTTACACGTTCTTAAATTAGCGGTGAGCCGCGATAATCCTCGCTACAGCGGCTTAAGCGATTTCGCGGTTTTCTGGTCCGCGGCTTAATGGCGCTCAACTGTATGCAGCTTGAAATTATATTTTCCTTTCATTAAGTAATATTAAATAAACTTTAATTTTACTTAAACATTTACTAAGTATGTTCTGTGTGTATAATATTGATTATAATCATTAATTCTATTGTATTTGTGCATTAAAATGCATTTTCTTACAAATATAAATTTCGTGCGTGGACATTTCTATGAAATTATTTAAACTGTATAATTAATTTTAGCCAGTCATAATTTTCACTATATTTTACTTTTGTTTGATTTGTATAAAAAACTATTTGTTGATTTAATTAAAATGTTGTGATTAATTTTATAAAATATAAATTTCAGAGATTGGTTTATTATTTTTCCTTGTATACTGAGTTGAAAGCATCATTAAATAAAATAGATATGTGATACAAGTTTTGTCTCTTTATAACTTCTGATTTATGTTTAATTAACACACACACAAATTAGCTAACGAACCCATAGTGTTCGTGCCATAAAGAAACTTACAAGTTATCAACAACATGGTAGTAAATAAAAATAACCTAAATGTTTTACCTTATTTTCCTATTGTAATAAATACCACAATTCTTATGATGTATTACATCTAAACTTACAAAGTACAATTTCTTGATATCACACTCTATAATAGGTGTGATATTAAACCACTGTACAGATGATAATTTTAATTCATTTCTCATTTAAAACTGTAAACAATGATATTTATATTCATATTTATTTAACTAGCATTGTCAGAATCTTTAGAATGTTGTGGACAAGAATTTACACCATTGTAATGCAAATAAACAGGACCATTGAGTCTCTTCTTACAATAAAAACAAAAATCAGTTTTACAGTTCCAACATTTGATGTGATTATTATTGTCAGATTTCATGTTTTCCTGTCTACAGGTAGGACATTTCTTCACATCTTTTTTCTTCTCTGGCTTGTCTAGTAGCACAGCTTTAATTAAAAGTTTATCCTAAAAGAAATACAAAAAGTGACAATGAATATTTTTAACTATTAGTTTGTATCACTTATTCTTGTGCCTAACGGATAATACAAAGTCTGACATCATAAAACAAACCACTCAGCATTAATCAGAATTTCTATGTAAGATAAGGAAATTTAGCAACTCTAAAAAACAATGTTTTATAATTCACTTGAGCAAATAAACTGTAAACTGGACATCAAAATAATGACACTGTAGAACACATTGGTATGTCTGACAAAAAAGTAATATTACATTACTAAAGACCAAAACTTAGAGAGAAATCATATTAAAATAAAAAGTTGCTTCCTACCTTTGTAAGTTGATTTTCTTTATAAACTGGCATTACAAATGTGTTACATTTTGAACTTGTATCAAAATGAGCATAAGAATTAATTTTCTTTCCACATCCCCAGCACATGGAAGTCTTACACTGTGAACATGTGATTTTGTTGCAACTGAAATAAATAGCATTTGCATTTTATAGAACATTATTCTGAAATTAACTTTTCTACTGCTATTATGAGATTAGCAAGACAGTAAGAATATAACATCACTGTATTTAATAGTATAAATGTAAAATCAAATTTGGATGTTACTTAAAGTTCACATCATAATAACAAATCAAATTTGGATGTTACTTAAAGTTCACATCATAATAACAACTGAAGAGACCACTAGCTGTCCATTTTTTTTATTATTAACAAATGAAATATAGTAATAGTATTAGCGGAATCCACATACAACATCACCATGAATAATTTTGTATTTCCTGTTACAGTACTCATTGTAAAGAACTGATAAAACAAACTGGTGAGATTATGTATTTTATGTGTAAAAGAAATAGCAAATCCCTACAGTAATTGGAGGAGTTAATTTCTACATTGATTATATTTTTGCTTGAATTTTCTTACATGAATTATGAAGTTGTTAAGGATCCTGCCATCAATCCATAAAACAGTTTGACACAAAGGAAGCTTAAGAAAATAATGTTTAACAAATAGGGTTTCTGTTAACAAATCACTTAAAATTTAGGAAGTTTCAATCTTGAGATATATAGGATAATTATAAAAAAAGGTTCTGCAGTTCGATACATCATATCAAATACTATAACGTATGAAGGTTAAAATTACACTGGAGTATTTAGAGTATCACGTAAAATCACAGTTGTCACATACTGCCATTATTTTGTGGATTTTTTTTCACATATTTTTCATCAGTATAAACTTGTCTATCCATCATGGTGTAATTCATTCAACAAACAAGGAATTGATAAATGTGTAAAGAGGTGAAAATAACTGCTACGATGATGGTGATTGCAATAAGCCGCCTACAAGCAGATCACCGACACATACTGCTATTGTTAAGTCAGCCATGCCATAACATAACAGACCAGCAAAAGTTTGTGTTTTGTCACCAACTGTCTGATTTACAAATTTTAACTATTCACCATTTATGAGTCATTTTGGTCAACTTTGTGGACATTTACTTACAATCTCTATTATACTCAAGTACTGAGTACATATTGATTTAACATTGTAGTTCTTGGCAGGTCTGGAAGTTGATGAACAATCAATTGATACAGCATACTATACTGTTTTTGGAAGTGTCCACATGCTTAAAAGATTTATCTGGTCAGGAAATAGTTCAGATGTGACCTTTCCAACACAACTCCATGATGCTTTGTTGTTAGAACAGTTTCTTGAAGAACCATCAGGACAATCACTGCTGTATAGTACAAACTAATACTTACAACCAATGTGGTTGCTTACTACAACACTGAAATGTGATATACACCACAGGACTTGTCATTCTGGATACTTGTAACAAGATGAAACAATTTTTGCTCATTAACTCGTTAACTAAACACTAAATTGTTTTGGACTAAAATAGGGCCATAATTTTCGAAATGCAAATCTTTTATTATTAGCATACATGCCAAATTATTCTCTGATTTTTAAAACAAACATATGAAAACAACTGCAAAGATATTACTTTCATTTTATAATTTTCTAACTCTTATAACAAGACACTACAATCATTTCATTTGAGTTATTTTATCCATCAAAGATATGACTTGAATAGTTATAAATTTACTTTGATAAGAAATATAAAAATTCACTCATCTTTAATTTTTGAAACACATTATTACTGCCAAGATACAGGTTTATAATCTTCAATATTTTTTTATCACAGTATATATACACATATTAATAATTACCTGTTGTGAGGGGTAGTTCCTCACATCTAGTTGCTTTGCTAAATTTAAAACGTTTACTATCCAAATTATTTCAATCAAGCTTTATTACTGAAAAAACTAGAAGACCTGTACTTGAATCCACATATAATTATTAAGCATGTATAAAGAGGTGGTACAAATAGTTCATCAACTAGTTTTTAAACAACATTGATATAAAATTAACTTTATAATGCAGCTAATTCCTTCTGATCATGAATTTTGTGTTGCCACTTCAAAAATATCTTTATATTTGGTGAATTTTTATGTCTCATTTTATTTAGGTCTTTCCACCCACTGGCACAGGAGAGACAGATCTTTATGTATTTTTGTACTGAACAATAAATATACAAAAATCAAGTATATTTGTCATCATTTGTATAAGGATGCTATGTTTTAAATTTGTGATTTTTTAAAATTTTACTTTCCTCTTTATATAACTGCACAATACAAAAAATTCAGTCAGCTACTTTTGTTAACTATGGTTAGATTGTTCATTTTTTTATCAAATTCACTTTGTACAAAACGATTTATTGTATATTTATATCAACTGACTTAAAAAATACACAGTATTAGCATAAATATTTACATATTTGATTCACTACTTTATGGTTGATAATTTAATCAAAGAATAACATTTTCTTTCTCTTAATTTATAGGTCTCCCAGTGAATCACCAGTAAGTGTACAGCCTTATAACTTATATCTGGGATTTGACTCCCTACAGTGGACACAATACAAGTGCATTAATTCCTTCAAATCAAGATTCAAAAATCTCATTCATTCATAAATCCAAATCATTTCTTATCTTCTAAGATTTCTTCAAATACTTTTAACTTGTTTTTCTAACATTTTGACTTATTTTAATATAAAAGTAACCCTCTATTTGACAATGATGAAAAGACATCAAATTTCTCTGGTTCATATTCTTTTTAAAAATTTCAATACTAATATGGTAAGAATAATTTTGCATTTCAAAATTATTTGCAAATGATGAGAAAACATCAAAGTGTGTTTCCATATAAATTTAGAAAGGCAGTAAGATATAGAATGAGTCAAACAGTAATTTTTTTTATTATGCTATTAGGTTTATGATCCATCTAACTAAAAGATAGCAAGAAAGCAAAAATTACTTTTACTTTAATAGCTACCATCATTCATTGTACATTTTACTGTTCATACATTTGCAAGGTCTGTTGTTATAATGCTGGCAAAGAATCAAGCTGCATTAAGCCTAAAATTTACTGCATTGAATGCGAGTTTTTATTTATTCTGAAAAGCAAAACAACTATTTTAAAAATTAAACTGTTTCTCTTTGTGCATTTGCCTCTCAAAATAACTGTTTTTCTTTCACTACAGAATTTCTTTTACACTTTATATGCTGTGAAGAATATTTTACCAACTCCTGTTAATTACACTCTAGACACTACCTAGAATGCCCTATCTACTGATCATGTTTTTTGGGGGGTAAATCACACCCTAAACAGTGCCTGCAATGATCTACCTACTCAGTTTGTTTCAGTTTAGGTAAATTACACTCTTAGCAAATCAGTATATTCTACCTACCCATCCTGTTTCTCTATAGATGCCTTACACTGTGGACACTTCTTGGTTGTCTTTAAAATACAGTAAGTTGATATTAACTCTTCATATTTTTTGGTTGATGGGTGGTTAGTTTCTTCCAAAGATGTATCCTTTAATGTTTCTTCTATACAGATACATCGTGTACCCTGCAAAAAATACAGTGTTCAAACCACAATATATCTAAAGTTAAATTAATCCTTGTACTATTTTTAAATTGTTTTTGTCAGGTACAAAATTGATTCTGCACTTAATTATTTGTTGTAAATGCTTTCTTTATGGTAATAATTTATTTTTTTACATTTACTTAATTTTTAGTTTTGTTTATTAAATTATAATATTTTTTTTTTACTTTAAGCACTTTGCGAAGGTTGTTTGTAATGTTATATGAACAATAGTTTATAGTACATAACATGTTTAATTCTTTAATCAGTTGTGGTTTCAATTACCTTATTATCCTTATTTTTAGCTGTAGCCTTTTGGTTATTGTCTTGTTACTCAAGTGTTACAAAAATACTTTTGGTAGATTGGTGAAAAGTTCATAGTAATGTACTCATATTTCTTTATTTTGTTTCACCATGAACTTAATTGTTGATTCTTTAGAATTAGTGTGTAATATTAATATTATTGCACAACAAAGGTTTTGCTTCTTGAACACTGTTGGTGTTCCTTATAGATTTTTGGCTGCTGATCACGAAAATCACATCCAAATTTGCCCATCATGTACCGTTTCATCGAAATCTTGGTTTCACCAAGACATTGCTACAATGGAAAAAACCTATACTAGGACAACTGGAATACGTCAATGTTTGCTGACTGCTGTTGGACACTGCAACGTGATGCACCAGACATTGAATAGAAACGAAAATCAGAAGCAAAACAATTTTCATTATGTTAACTTAATAGCATATTAGAAACATAGACACAATTAAATATGTTACTGCTGGTAAACAGTTAACTGTCTATTTCTCAGAGTTCCTACGTGATGAAGCCAAACCAAAACTATATTTGTGATACCCACCAGGTATCTGTTACAATCAGCAAAAACTGATCAGGAAGCAAAACTTTTCAAAAAAATTGTTATGCAATGTAATTAGTGTTTCATTAAGTTAGTAATTACTTTAACCTTTCTACTAGCAGTCACCTAACAGATAAGTAAAGATTTATTAATTTCATTCTGGACTTTTAATAATTTAATTTTGCGTAGCAATTTTTAGATTGAATACAACAGATATGCTATATTAACATGACTCTTAATGAAATATTTGACTGTTGTCCTTGTTTACAAAGTAACTAACCTGATGCCATGGGTTCCTGCAAGAGGTACAGAAAGCAAATGAGCATTGCAAACAAAAGGCAAGATTTAAGGATTCATTTTCATCACAGACACAGGGATTATTACACCGAGGACACCACTCAACATCTTTCATGGCATCCAGAGTTTTATGTAATAGTAAACGTTCCCAGCGTTTTACAGCATCAGGCTTAAGAATTGTAGTGATAATACTAGTAGGAAGCTCTTCCTCACAGTCTGGTTCTGGGCACCTGTTTAGGCAAAGAACTATACTGAATATAATTACTTCTGAACCTGGTCTGTGCATGTAAACATACACACGCACAACTGGTCTATATTTACCTAATTACACAGATACATGAAGAAACAGACTTACAGAAAAAGTCTGATCCTAGGTAGATAAAGAAAAAACTCTTCTAATGTATTCAGCCAATATACCTGCTCAAATATATATATATACAACAGATGTATGTATTCATTTGAAATGTAGACATCTATATAAACTGAACAGAAAAGCTGACTAATTGAAATAAAAATTTAGCTTAATGTAATCAGTTCTCTACAGAAATTATCCTTCAGTATTGTTTAATCTTGGTGTAAGTATATCAGACTCAATTTGGGTATTTATACGAATATGGCAGAAAGGTATGCTTCACTATAATAAAGTTAGATCCAGATAATCTAGCAGAACATAAAGATGACCTTTAGTGTTCTCACTTTGAATCAGGATATTTATGAAAATTCAACAAAAAGGTTTATTTTATTGTAAGTAACCTGGATATGTGTGTTTATATAAATATGACACAAAGGTGTACTTTAGTCAGCTTAAATGTGGGTATATATACAAATATGATACAAAGGAATACTTTAGTTAGTCACCTTGGATGTGTGTACTTATTTAAAGAGGGCAGATAGATATACTTCAGTAGAGTCGGTGTGTATCTTGATATTTTTACACCCAGGATTGACTTTTTTTTAATTGAAGACATATAAATACAGCATAAAATCAAATATAGTTTTTGGACTAAAAATGAAAATATGATCTGTAATCTATAAAAATCAAAAACAAGAACCACACAGTATTATGTCATAATCTATTGAGGAAGCATAAAAATTAAAAATATATTTACTGGATCAACAAAAGTTTCATACCTAAGGTTTTGAACTGTCCCTTCTTTCACGTGCAGTTCACAATAATTCTTAATGCAGCCTTGACAGAAATGGTGTTTACAGTACGGAAGCCTAAAGAAATTCTGTCCCAAATCTTCACCAAAACAAATGGTACATTCTTGATAGTTCTGGGTGAAAAAATCCTGTTCCTCCTCCCAGTTATACCTTAACAATAATGTAAGCAAACAAGAAAGAAAACAAACACAGTTTCAACGTTTCAGATGTGAATACAATACATGTAGATAAAGGTAATGAACAACATGAAATGAATGACAGTTACAGTGTTTCTGCCCAGGAATAAGCCAACAATAAGAAAATACCAGTTCAATGTTTAGTTAAGAATATATCATCAATTCATAAAAACAATGTGAAATATTAATTTCAAGTTAAATGTTAACTGGCAAGTTCTAAGTATTACCCCAGTTGAACTGATGAGCTGGGATACTTTTACTGAGTGGCGAACTTTATTAACAACAGCATAGCATAACCATGATGACGTTGAACCACTGATGTCAAACTGCTACTGTAAATTTACTTGCCTACTCTCTTCTTACTGGAAATTAGATCTGAGCAATTAGTAGAACTATTCTGATGTGGTACTTAACACTCTCTTATAAAATTAGCTATTCTCTTTCATTGCTGCAAGCCATTCTTGGTGACTCCTTTCAGTTGCTTCTTAAGTGGACTGGTTAATCAAATTAGAGAACTCCTTTCTAAGCCCTACTCAGTATCTCACCTACTTCGACATCCTATTAGACACTCATATTAGACAGGCCTGGCATTCTCCTTTAAGACTTCATTCTGCAGAAATGTTGGTTCACCATGCTTTCTTGGTCCTATCACTTTTAGGGATGTGGTCTTCAATGATATCACTGAACTCTCTCAGTCATGCTCATCCAAGATGCCCTAAGTTGGCTTGTCACAATCCATGGAATCTTGCACAGGAAACCTCTTTTTACTTCCACTGCTCCTCCTTTTTCCCTCTGAGATGACCTGCTTTGGTGGTTGGACAATGCACATGTATTAGCAGGTGTACCAATTCCTCCCCCACATCTGGATCTATATCTTTTCATGGATGCATTCCTGCAGGAAGGTTTGGATCACTGGTTTGTAGAAGAAAGCACTTTGTATATCAATGTTCTTGAACTTTTAGCTGTACACTGGACACTGAACCACTTCCTTATTCTCATCTGACATTGTCTGATGATGGTTCATCCAGACAATTCTACAATGATGGCACATACCAATCATCAAAGGGTCACCTTGGTGAGTCCACACATGACACGTTTATCACATTGTGTACCATGTGATTGGTGCTTTTAAGCTTGTTGCAAATCATCTTTCCAACCCTAACTGGATATATCTGATAGAGTGGTCCTTATATCCCCTTATTTTCAGGAAGCTTTGCAGTCAGTGGGGTTCTCCCTAAGTGGATACATTTGCTAAGAGCCTCAATCACAATTACCTCTCTTTTGGTCACTGGTCCCTCAGGCCCTGGCACTTGATGGCTTCAGCCAAAAATGGTCCTACAAATATTTCTAAGTTTATTCTCTTATTCAATTACCTCATCATGTTATCTCTCTCATCCAAACCACTATTTGTTGGATCTTTGTGATTTCTTCTTACTAGCCACCTCAGCCATGGTTTCTACAATTACAGCACCTGTTACTCTCTTCTCTTATACCTCTTCCATTGTCTCCCTTCCTCCTTTATCGACTCAATTTGTTGGTCCTACATCTTAAACTTAGTGCATGGGTTTTATCTGATCCTTGGTAATAACCTCCAGTTTCTCTCATCAAGTTGCTACTTTCTTTTTATTTGATTCTATACATCTTTCTTCCATAAAGGTGTATCAGCAAAAGTGGAAGGTGTTTCATAATTCATCTAGAACTTGAGGACTTCCTGCTGAATGTGGCTTGGATGGCAGAACTTTTCATTTGGCTGTTTGGTCCTTGGTGTCCTTAATCATGAGTTCTTGGATAGCTTTATCCCATATTTTTCATTTTCCAAGATAATGTACAATTTTCACTTCAGCTGTCCTTACCCTAATCATGCATTCCTTCCAAGTGACATACCTTTCCAGATTTGGATGTGGTGCTCCATTCCCTCATTTTACCTCCATTTCAATCACTTTTTCATGTTCTGGATTTCATCCTTCCCTTAAAACATATTTTTTCTCCTCTTAGCCTATGGATGTCAATGGTTGGATTTGTTTGCTAGTGACATACTCTATCATCCTACCTATCTTCTCCTTTATCTAGACATTCCTTCCTCCCAAAGACTTCTGTGGCTTGGGAGAGTAGCTCTCCTTTTTTGCCTGTTTCCTTTCTTTCCATTTCTCATCTTTACCATCAACTGGATTTGAGTAGATTTCTCTGTCCACTCAGGGCTCATCATTGTTATATTGACCACATGGCTTCCTTCTGTGGTACCTGTTCCAGACTCTTTATCCTCTGGCAGTCTTCCTTCCTTCATGATCTTTCACCTTCAACCCTCACTAATAGATATGACTTCTGATCCAACTGAATTATTCCTTCCTGAATTTGTTTCAGATATCTTCTCATCAGATTAAACACTTCACCTTTTCCCTTGCTTCTTGTCTTCATCCTCCATTGGAAGAACTTGTACAATCAAGCATGTGACAACACCCAGTATATTCATCTCCTGTTATCTACCCATCATATAGCAATTCTTCTTTGTGGGGTTTCAATTTCCACCTGTTGCTGTTTCTCAGACTTTGATACAATTCTGAATGGTATGTTTCTACTCATACTTTATTTTCTTTTCAGAGGTCTTGTCATCATTCATCATTACATAGATCCCACTCTCTTGCAAGTGATGCCTGGCCAGGTATTCTTTAACTTAAAATTCACACTGTACATTGATGTTGACTCACACTTTATATTTCATGGCTTTGTAGTGTTCATTGTTGAGATGGGGTGTTCCATAAGACCATCTGGAGATGAATAACCTAACAATACTTTGCTTCATAAACACGCATGTCCCAAACCGTATTGCCCATGGGCTTCATCGGTGAAGCAGAAGAGAATTGCTGGCCATCCCAGCCATGCCTGTAATGAATAGCTCATTATGGTCTACTTTTCAAAATAAGATTTCATGATCACCCATTGCACTGTCTCAGATGATGATGTTCTTACAGACTCTTCACCAACTTTTCACCCTCCTTTCTCATAATGAAGTATGGAAGTCCTTGCCAATTTCCAGTTCATGGCTGCTGGGATAGTTGACCACAGAGTTACTTTCCTGAATGGGTTCCACACAAAGATGGCTATAACCATTCAGTGCAGGGTATGGAGGTGGTGTTCTGCAGGTGTAAATGTCATAATGTCCTTCTTTTTCCAATATACAATTTTGAAGGAGTGATATGTCTATAGAATTGCAGTTCACCCCTTTGCTTGAGACCATTCATCAGCCTTCTGCAGCTTGATTTTGGATTTAGAGTAAAATCAATCAACATAAGTCCTCACACACATTTTGGGTTGTGTATCTTCCTTCCCCAATGTTATGGGTCACAGAGGTAGAATGTGGGATTGTTATGGCTCTGTCCTTCTGGTTCGCCTTTCATACTATCTTAACATGATGATTTTATTGCCTTGTGGATATTTCTAGTAAGTTTCCAGTTGGGAAAGTTGATTGCATGTGATAGACATCCTTTTGATACCAGATATTAGATCCTGGATAGATAGCTCAGCATTAATACTTGTGATATACCTGAAAGACAGTGTGACTTTTAATCACCCAGTCTCTAGGGTCTGAGGTGAAGATAGTATGAACCTCACCCTCCCCCCACATAGATGTTGGTTTCCAGTGGTATTGGTTTTGGATGTAGTTGACTTACTGAGTACAGTCGACCAGACCTTAGCCTCTCTATATCTGAGGGCACATCCACTGTTTTACCTACTTTTCTATTTCTCGGATTCAGTTATATTTATTTTATATGCTTCAGAACATGATCTTGAAATAATTCTCTCCCACTTAGATATGCTCCTCTCCTTTACTGCCATTATCTTCTCCCCATTTCATAGTGAGATGGAGAGTATACCCGATTTAATAGTGGTGTAGTTACCCAAAGTCAGATCTTAAAATCTGACGTTCACATTTCCAGGGTTATATTTGTGGTACTTCTATCATTTCCTTACACTGGTACATCCAGTGTGGAATTCTAGCCAATATAGTGAGAGGTGTAAGTACCATATTGGAAGTTATAATTTTCCTATACAGAAAATGTATTTCCAATAAGTACTTCCCTCTTCTCACCATTTCTCTTCACTTTAATCCAATGCTTACATCTTCTGGCAAACTTCAAAATGATAGTTTGAAAGAGGAAGACAGAAAGAGAGAGTCATATGCATCAATTGAGTATTTCCTGTTTCTGTTAATGGAGAAACGATACATGATGGCTTGCATGATAAACATGTTGGAATCTTTCAATTCCAAAAGGGGAAACAGAAGGCTTGTGGTATGCATATATATATGACAGCATTGAATAATTGTAGCTAACTTTGTGATAGGGGATAAATGCCTATTGAAAATTATTATGCTGCTTAATCACCAGGCTCATTAATCAATTACATTCATCAGATGGAGTAATAAAAAGAAACACTAATATTGATTAACTGATTATTTTTATAAGTTCTAACATTACGTGATCAAGTTCAATAATCTTGAATTAATCAAAAATAATAATAAGAGATAATGAAAATATTTTGACCACTTGGACAGTTGGTATAATCAAAATCTCTAATATTAGTTGCTTGTTTTCATGATGTTAATCAGTTTAGTCACACTTTCAACTGATTGACTATTTTGTATCACACTAATTTATTCAATTTATGCTCGTAGATAATCAATTATACTAACTAATCAAATTATCAATCTTTTTGTAATGTATTATCACAAACACATTACCTGTTAGCCCTAAAATGGCACCCATCATCAACTGGTGCTGCTACCTACAACATTCTCACTGTTTATGGGTTAATCAGTTTAATTGCATGCTTATATTACAACTTTTAATTAAGTATGTACAATTTGATTTCCTAATGTGATAATAGTTTTGCTTTAGAATGGTCAAACAATATATTTATTAATTCAAGAAATATTATTTTGTTAAAGGTGACTACTATTAACAACAAAAGCATTACAGGTGATTGGGAGTGATGAAAAAAACCAGCAGGTTTCTGGAATTTTTGAAATTTTTCACATCTAAAGACATAGACACAGTTAGGAAAGTGGGGGTTTATGTCTTAATAACAGTTGCAAATAGACGTGCATGTAGCGACTATGGTGTCTACGAATAATTGGTTTTATATTAAAGCTAAAAATCTGTAAGATGACCATAGCAGCACCATCACTCCTGTCTACATAGAGGTCCTGTAAAATTTATTTTTGGTTTAAACCTCTGAAAAGTAATAAATATGATAAACAACTCATGACTGATATTTCTAGTTCTATAAAACCATGTGATGTTAACTACCAAAAATCTTCAATTTTAGATGCCAGTTCTATATATCAGGCTTACCAATGAAACTTAAAATGTAAAAGTTTTATGCAAAACTTCCTGAAATATATAGATATATTTATAACCATTCTATCAACTTTCAGATGAATGTTCTTTGTAAATTATGTTTATTTGCCGTATCTATGCACACTTGATCATTATCTTGAACTTCTCCAGAACGACTCTGTCATCTGGAACAACTCTTTCATCAACCACATCATCCACTGCTTTTCCTGAATTAATTTCATCTAGAGGATCAGTCAGGGTTACTTGATAAATGTTCAGGAACCTGAAAGTGTTAAGAATTATAATTATTTATTGATTAATGAGCTAATTAAACTTCAACTGTTGTCATACAATTTGTAATATTTTAATTATTGTGTATGGAAATAAATACAGTACTGTTTCAGTAATTAATTAGCAGTTTTATGGTATGATTTTCCTTCAAAACATGTTGCCCTCGTTATGGCGCATATTTGGAATTATCATCATCAAATTTGAACAAGTGTGTCATGGTAAGAGATGTTATGTACGTGTGTGTGGTTTGGACTAAAGTTCAAAGCTGTGTTTCTCTTTACTCTAGATGAGTGGATAAAAAGACAGATATCAGATGAATATGTAAATATGCTATAAGAATGTCTGAAAAGGGAAGTAGGATCTATAGATCAAATAAATACCTGATACTGTGATTCTCTAGCCAGTCTGTCCAGAAAAATATCATTGGCATTCCTTTCATTGTTTCCCATAGTTCATCCAGCTTGCCACATAAACTAGTAATCTGATCATTGGTCAACCAAAGACAACAGAGAGTGAAATAAGGAGGAATTAGTTGTGGATATCCAAGAGGTAGTGTTATGTTCAGTTCCATAGGAGTGAGGTGTTGAACTTGAAAAATGGACTGCCATCTGTGACCTATTTATCAGAGCAAAGAATATAAAGATATTAACTTCGAAAAAAAATGAAAAATAAATGAGCTAAAACTGTTTTTATTTAGCATTTCTGAATGAATAAGCCGTCATTTTAGTGACATTGCATTATAACTTTGCCAAATTTTCTGAATAGAAGCTAAAGTATTAAATAATGCTTTATCCAGTAGATAGATCTACTAATGTTACTAGATACTTAACATTATACCAAACTAGATGAATAGCTTGAATACAAAACAACCACCTAGTGGTAATGTCTCAAAAGTGACTTTAAACAAACAGACCATTTCTATTTTGTTGATAAAAAAGTACTTTTAGATCATTTTCTACATTAATTGTGTAAACCAATTTAAAATATTCTGAGTTAAAAGACACTTGCCTAATTTTCATCATGAGATTTTTTAAATAAAGTTATTGTTTTTCAAGTTACATGAAAACCAACCTGATGTTGTTCTGTAAAAACTGTATTTAACAGCAGTGGTTTCTTTGGAGAATGATTTTGAATCATTAAAGAGTGGATGCTTTGGTAGTTTGCAGTTAATTTCAATGTACTCCTGGTCATCAGGAATCTTTGGCTTTATGTAAATCTAAAGTGAAAATGTTGTTGTGAATTAAATTCACAAACTCATAGGAAATATTATGAAATGTATTCATGTTGCACAAAATAAAAAGATAACATTAATTTATGTTTCAACAACCCTCCTCTCCCTATCCAATATAGAGTAGCTTCAACTCTGGCAGTAAATACAGCATAAATACTGAAATCAATACCTGTTACTGTTGGTATATACGTGGTTGAGTAAACTTGCACTACACTTGCAAATCAGCTCCAAGTGCAATAAGACTCTAGTGTTTAAGAATGTTCCAGGACTAATATGGATGTTTCTTGTCCTAACTATTGCCTAATATAATATGAAATGATGAGTTGTAATGCTGAAAGAATCACAATGGCCAAGGTCTTGTATTTAATGGCTATAATGCACAGCTCATCTATGAAATATGATTGATGCCTGTACACAGTGGATGTCTATTCCCTTAACCTGAACTCTCATGACAATTCTTGGTGATTATTTTGATGCTAGACATGTGATTCACTTCATCATGTGTTTAGTATTTAGTGATTAATATGGTAGAATAGTCAATGTTCATGCTTGGGTTGATGTCAATTTTAAACATATTACTTTCAGACTAAGATATATTAGGTAGTTACACTCCCCACCATAGCACTGAAATAAACTTTCCTTTTCTTAAAGATCAACGAACATCTTTCATTACAACATCTTAAACCTATTTAACTACCTACAGCTGCTAACCTTTATAACCTTTAATGATGCACTGAACCTCTATATTTATAAATATGTGTATATATATACACATTTTTATTTTCATCTTTGGAAGCTCCACTCAAATAAGTGTTTGAGTCTAACAATGCAAAATGCATATTTTTTCTTTATGTTCATTGGCTTTAAGATTTTGGCCAGCAGTGTATATGTATTACTTAAAACACTAATAATAATATTTTATGTGAATAAAGAATATTAGTTATTTGAAATAATTATGTTTTCAGGTTTCTAACAGTCAGTAAAGTATTTATGACTGTAATTTTCTAACTTGTTTCAAACAGAATTATTTTTCTAAAACTTTATCATCTATTAATTTCATTCACAATTCCCATAAATACTAGTATAATTTTACACAGTTAGATTGCAATTTTCAGAACAGTTTGAACAATTTTAGAATAAAAGTAGTAAAGAACTTGCAAAGAAATAATATTTGCATAAAAAAACTATGGTAAATTACTTTAATTAATTAATCTGGAATTCATAAGGATCAATTTGCTTAAAATGTTCACTTTTTCTTAGAATATTTGTTCTCTATTATCTTGCAATAAATTTATTAGCTAATAACTGTGTTAAAATACATTACCAACTCATATAATATTTACATACAGTAAAGTGAAATCTTCCTATTCCATTCTTTGGTTGAGAATTGATAAGGAATGTGGAATTAACCAAAGTTTCTTTGAGAGCTTCCACCTATTAAGAATAAAATAAAACCAACATAATGCTTCAATCCATGATAGATTTCACTTAACTTTCTTCCTTTCATAAGTTTTCCTCTTTCTTATTAATCTGACATAATTTTATAGTTATAAATAAAATTCACTTCGTTTTCTTTGAAAATATATGTACTTGGATAGATTAAACATTATTTTCCTGAAGACAGTACTCAAATATTTAAAATGTACAGTTAACTGTTTTGAAATTATAAAGTTTATGTATGTAATATAGCAAGAAAAAATTATTAAAAAAAACTATCTACAAAGTAGTACAGAAGAATTACAAAATTAGAATAGATCAGAAGATAAATTATAACATAAAACGTTAGTCTAATTCACACTCTTCTGCAGAGAATGGATAAAAAACAAATTTTTAAAGAAATAAATTTATCCTTTTGATGTTCATGCAAAGCTTTGTTTATTTGTTTTAATTTTTCTCAAAGCTACATGAGGTCTAACTGCACTAGCCATCCCTAATTTGGTAGTGTAAGGCTAGAGAGAAGGCAGCTAGTCATCACCACCCACCATAAATTCTTGGGCTATTCTTTTATCAACAAATAGTGAAACTGACTGTAGCATTATAATGCCCCCATGGCTGAACGAGTGAGCATGTTTGGTGTTATGGGGATTCAAACTCACAATCCTTAGATTATGGGTCAAGTGCCCTAACCACCTGGCCATGCCAGACTTTGTGCAAAGCTACTTGAAGGCCATTTTAGCTAACTATGCCAATTTTGGGATAGGCAGCTTGTTAATACCAGCCACCACCAACTTTTGGACCACTCTTTTCCAACAAACAATAGAATTCTATCACACTGTGTGCCTGTGCCATTATGTAGGGATGATGCAAAAGCCATCCTTACCCTCTTGTTTGCATTGTTTTCGAAGGACATATATTAACCAACCCTATAATATTTTTCTTTTTTGAAAAGTTTTGTTGTACTTTTATGTTATAAGATTTATCAGATTGCCCAACAAAGTGCTATAAAACCACAATGTTTCTCCATAATATTGTACCCCGGTGGGTCAATGGCAAGTTTACAGATTTCCAACGCAAAAATCAGGGGTTCATATCTCGGGATGAACAACAGCAGATAACCCGAGTTTACTTTGCACCAAAACAAATACGGATATTTTTTTAATTGGCAGTCTTGAGAAACATTGCCTATATTTGCAATTTGACTGTTGAACCCACAAATTATAAAGTGAATATTGCATTTTCCATCCAGCAGGTTTATCCTTCCCAATGTTTACCGCAAAATTACATTTTTACGTTGTAACAATTCTGGGGCGTAAATGGAATACCTTCAAAAATAGGCAATGAATTTTAGAAAGTCAAATTGTTCATAAAGAAAAACTGAATATTTCTTTCTTTCCGTAGTCACTCACCCTGTCTCTCAAAAACACCCCATGTCTTGCAGCTAACCAAATGTACATACAATATACTTGGTATCGCTGTGATATTCCCGAAGACAAGACCGTTGTTCATATCAGTAAAAGTGTTATTTGTAATGTAGCTGTGTAGTTACAACTTAAGTAATTTTTATACAAACATTTGTTTAACCACTGAATCATTATCCCGTGGGTGTGAATGTTTAAAAGATATATGTAATTTCTGCTAAGTCGCATATTTTTTCTAAAACGTTGTTCTCGTTGCTTTAGCGCAAAGCTAAATAATCCAGGTATCAGCGCTCTATCCACGGTAGGGAATTGTACCTCACATTCTTAAACGTGAATTCATTTTTGTCATATGATAAACAGAACAGCATATTATAAAATGTACACAACTATTTACAGCGTTCTGAAATGCTAACCGTTTTATAAAACGCACGACTTTATAAACATTTCATGAGATATATTTATTTTGAAATAAAACACACGATATGAACATACTGAATAACTATCTATGGACATTTGAGATCAGATGTTTATGGCCCTTCAGTGGCTCAGCGGTATGTCTGCGGACTTACACGTTAAAATCCGGGTTTCGATACCCGTGGTGGGCAGACCACAGATAGCCCATGGTGTAGCTTTGTGCTTAATTCAAAACAACAACAGATGTTTATGTTTAGCCACAATGCAAATTTTTGAAACTTTGTCTGAAATTAATCAAGAAAAAATGCCCTAATTCCAACCTGTAAACCTTTCTGGAAATTTGGAATAATTTCCGAGAAAATAACGAACACACTGATAATTTTCTTAAAATATTGGCCTTACGCGTAAAACAGTGATAATAAACTTGTATTATAATTAGCTTTCCCTTATAAAAACTGGAATTTCTTATGTTAGTTATAATAAATACAGTAATCAATTTGTGTTCAAACCACTCCCCTTTTTCAAGCGTTTAGTTACTTGTTCTAATTTTATTTTCGCTATCACTGCATGATGTTGTACAATTTAATATTATATAAACATTTATGAAAACTAATTGAAAATCGTGATTGTACTTTTTATTTCAGCTAAATATACTCTTCAAAAAAAGAAACGCAAAAGACAAAATTTGAGATACATTGTTAACAAGTTTATTCCGGGTAATTTTCTATGACATGTGTGAAACTTTGCAAATTCACTGCTGAACATCCAAAGTCTGCAAAGGCTCACTAGGTGAGGTTTAACGTCACTCAACGTCAATAACGAGTATGTCCCCCGTGAGCATCAATAACTGCTTGGCATCTCCTGCCCATGGAATCGATGAAATGACGAATCACATCCTGTGAAATAGCTATCCACTCAGCCTGCAAAGCTGTTGCAAGCTGAGGTAGAGTCCGCGATTGAGGTTGTCGCCGTCGCAGACGTCGGTCCAACTCGTCCCAAAGATGTTCGATGGGATTTAAATCTGGTGATCTGGAGGGCCAGGGAAGAACGTTAATGTTGTGGTGTCTCAAGAAGACAGTGGTGAGTCGGGCTGTGTGAGGACGGGCGTTGTCATGTTGAAAAACGTCGTTGACGTTCACGATGATGGGTTGCACATGGGGCCTAAGAATCTCGTAGACGGTTGCGTACGGTCTGATCGGAAATCCTACGCAGCCCTGGTATGATTGAGGCAGTAGACGTCGCATTGGTGGTCCTATCCCGAAGGTGACGTAACCGGTTGTAGCGATCTTGCGCGGGCGTGGTCACACGAGGTCTACTAGATCATGGACGGTCACAAGTTGATTCATGTTGTTGGTGACGATTCCATAGCCTTGTGATGGTGCTTGGGTAGACATTCACAGCTCTGACAACATCTAATCGAGATTCGCCTTCGACCAATGGCGTTGTTGCGTTGTGCTTCAGTCAGTCTTGGCGTAACTGTATTGCGTGTCGGTGGCTTAACACTGAGCTATGGAAACCGAGAACCCGTCACTTTTATAGGGATTTTGCACGTGTTGCACTTGCAGAACATGCAGATCTCTCAAACAAATTTATTGGACACGAATGCGTTTTGGCGAAAAATCCGATGTTTTCCTCCGTTTTCAAAGTGCACAACGTTTATTGTCATTTTGGTCTGACAATCAGTGCCTTAACACGTGTAACATCACATATTCTGAGCTTGTAACATTATTACATATATTTCTCTTTAAAATAACAAAAATATCCCTTTTGCGTTTCTTTTTTTGAAGAGTATATGATTTATTCTTCCGATTCATCCATTCTTAAATCGCCCCCCCCGAGTGACACAGCGGCATGTCTACGGACTTGCAACACTAGAAACCAGGTTTCAATACCCGTAATGAGAAGAGCACAAATAACCATTTGTGTGGCTTTGTGTTTAACTATAAACAAACTACCATTCTTAAATCAAAATGTTGTTAAACATAAAATGCTAATAACAGTTCCATGATTCCAACAGCGGGAGAAAACAATTAGTTATTAATACTATACCTCAGATCTCTGTATTTCTTCAGTTTCTTCCGTAAGTTGAGTTTCATCTGCGACATCAGCTTTTAAAGAATAGGTTACCAAAGGACTTGCTGTCGTCATTGCTTCTAATCTAACCACTTCTGGAGTACGTTTTAGTTCGTCTTCCACTTCAGAAACTAAAGTTCGAATGAATGGGTCCTCCACTGCCATTGTTGTCTTGAGTTTAGCAACCTGCTATGTAAGTCAAACATTTTCAGTGACTGGATTATTAACGAAATGATAATGTTGGCTTTGTGGGCAATGCTGTTAAACAATTTTTGTTGTTGTTGTTGTTGTTTTGAATTAAGCACAAAGCTACACAATGGGCTATCTGTGCTCTGCCCACCACGGGTATCGAAACCCGGATTTTAGCGTGTAAGTCCGCAGACATACCGCTGAGCCACTGGGGGGCCTGTTAAACAAACTTGATTATTTACAAAGTGAATATTGCTAATATTCTATTATTAAAATTGATTTAAGTGATTAACCCTCGTTAAGATATTTATTGATCTACAAGCCTGAATTAGAAATACCACCATTTATTTTTAGGCTTTTATATAAAAAAAATCGTATCGGCTAAAACTAGAAGTATTTCCCCACAACATGTTCACGAGCTTCTTAACTTCAATAATAAAATAAAGGTAGGCATAATTTACATCGATCAGTTACCTACTTTCGAAGTTCCATCCATTAAATTAGTTCTTTGTGTTTCGATTGTTCTAAAGGTAAATAATAAAAATTAAATATGCTAAATATTCATTTTAAATAATACAGAGAGATAATGCATTATAACTGATATCTTGGTTTACGCAAATAAATATTTTAATTACATGCCTCATTCTTAATTTCAAAATTTTAAACATTTTATAAAAATATTATTATTATTATCAACATCATGAAATTGACTGACTGTCCAGTTCGACGGGTTGATACCGATAGACACCTCTTAATTCTATTCCTGGGCTTCATAAACAGATCGATAAATACCTTTTAATTCCAGGTTTTTCAAATACAGTATTTTCACTCAAACTGTCATTTTGAAACAGTCAGTATCCAACAATCAACTGCAGTTTTTAGTACTAACATAGTTATTTGCTTGCACTCGTGCCACGTGAATATACTTACACGATAAACGCAATAACGATCGCTGTTGCGTAGATGTGTCTTCTGCTTTTACCAGCCGAAGTCCACGTTAAGAACATTATAGTATTGCAAGCAATGACGAAATACACGAATATTGTCATAACAACGAGATATTACACGCGATGATGCAACAGACACAATGATAATGATTTTTTTAATTCACCAAAGAAATATTTGATCGTAATGCAAATTAACACTAAATAAGCTTCATTTTTAGGGTTATTTTTAAAAACTTTACTAAACTAGTCCTTTAGTAATTTATATATTAGAAATTTGTGTAACAATAATAATTTTGCACCTACTTTATTGTTTTAATCCGTGGTTGACAAAACTAACTGATGTGACAAATTTAATGTGGTTGAAATACTATTATTACAAGCACTTCTAATTCTTGAAAATTCCTAAGGAGGTGATTAAGAATGTACATGGTGGCCCGTGAGTCCCTAGCCATCCATATATCTTATGTATCCAATGTATCTGTGTGCTGTCTCTCATTCTCGCTGCATAATATTATGCGACGCCATGTTTTGTGAGACATTTTCAAATGTAAATGGGCTTAAATTGGCCATATTTCTCTGAAAAAAAGAAAAAAATTATAATACTAGCGTAATTGAATATAGCATGATAACATATGGATGGGTATGGACTTACGGGCAACTCTCTAACATTTAAAAACGTAATAAGCCTAATACTAATGCCTCATGACAAATATGACTGTAACCATTCTTCGCCGGCTTGTAAAAGACATACATACCACAACAATTAATTAAACTTTGACGAGTATTAATAATTCCATTCTAGAGCAGAGTGCATATATTTTTACGATTACTGTTGTTCATATCGTTATGTATAACCTGTGTAGTAAACTATTATGCATTATCTTAATACATTAGAGTTGCACAGTTTTGTGCATGGTTTTGAAGTTAAAATCATTTACTTGTTCTCCTTTTGCAGTTCTATGAGCTGTTAATGAGTAATGTATTTAAGTCAACCATCCAATTATTTTGTCTTTTTTTTATTACCGTTGACTACAGGTATTCCATAAGTTGCATCATACTGAGTAAGAAACCTTGCTCTTGGTTTGTTACAATATTCATTGTAAAGAAACAAGTGAAAACATTTAATAAAATTATTCATTTTTTTGTAAAACATACAGATATAGAAATCTAGAAGTAACGTAACTTAACTAGTTCTGTATCATATGATGTCATACCATAAAATAAAGAAACTGTATATCCTTTTGTATATAGTTATGTCTCATCGTCTTTTAAACTCTTTAAAGTTAAGATGTAGGGTAAACGAAAATTTATCGTCTAAAATTGTTTGTTTGTTTAGAACGTCGCGCAAAGCTACACGAGGGCTATCTGCGCTAGCCGTCCCTAATTTAGCAGCGTAAGACTCCAAGGAAGATAGCTAGTCATCACCATCCACCGCCAACTCTTTGATTACTCTTTTATCACCGAAAAGTGGGATTGACCGTTACATTATACTATCCCCATGGCTAAAAGAACGAGTATGTTTAACGGGGATTCGAACCATCGACCCTCATATTAGGAGTGGAGTGTCTTAAACATCTGACTATGCCGAGCCCGGATGTTTTGAACGCAGGTGAATTATTTAAATGCGTGAATAATCGCTTACCTAAATGACGTCACGAAGCTATTAGGTGACTTGACAAACTTACAATCATGCAACCAACGTTTGGTGAAATAACCTATCTCTCTCTGTCTGTGCTTTTTATGTTAAAACCAGTCTATTGGACGCTTATTCAGTCATTTCATTTTGCTTTCCTGTTCTAAAGGAAAGAAAAATATAGGTCAATGAATAAGGTGGAGAACGGAAAATACGTGTGTCAGAAAATAAAACAGGTCGTTATTGATGTATATTGGCCAGCACTTTCTACCTACAGAGGGTGAAAGTGTACCAAAACTATGCCACTCATTTTCCTACAAGTGTCAGACGTGTCAATAGAGCTACTCCAATTAGTGCACTTGAAAAAAAAACACAAGAAAGCACTAAATTTAAGAGTTCAGATAAATAAACCGAATATTAATTGAATGCAATAATACAATGAAGAAAAAGGTAAAATAAAGTAACTGTGCAATGCACGCTTTTCATACAAAACTGGTAATCTTTGTTACAAGTTGCACTGAAATCTGTCTCACCTTTGAGGGCGTTTGCCTCAAGCAACAGCACAAATCGCTTAGTCGCTTTTCGCTGGTAAGGCCGAACAAGCAACCATCTGATACCAGGGCTCATTCATACCAGCTTTGGTACGACAGCACCAACACTGTTGAGACGCTATTGACATTAACAAATTGCCTGAAGAATGTCTTTACTATCAACTAGATAAGGTTGGTTAAGTATTATTTTTACTGAATTTATGAGTCATTTTTTAAAATCATAATTAAGGTAAGAATTAACAATTAACAACCGGAAGTAAGGCAGTTAGTCAATACCACCCACCGCCAACTCTTGGGCTACTCTTATTACTGTCACATTATAATGCCTCCACGACCAAAAGGGCAAGCATGTTTGGTGGGACAGGGATTCGAACCTGTGACAAATATACACCAACTCGTCCATTATCTATAGTCACTATACTCTTCAGGTTTAACTCATAGTGGAAGAAATGGTGCAACAGTCTTATGAATGAACAGACACTTGAAGAACATATGTAATCCAAAAATGTAATATACAAAATTTCATTGCCAAGTTTTATTACTTTTATTTTCTTTTGTCGTTGTTGTTGTCGAGCACAAGGCTACACTATGTGTTATCTGTGCTGTGTATACCATGGGTATTAAACTATGGGTTTTAACGTTATAAGATTAAAAAATCACCGTTGATGTACAATTGTTTCTCAAAGTGCCTGTGATAAAGAAAAACTAAAATAACCTTCTAATAACAACGTAGAGAAAGAAGCGAAAATGCTAAAGGTTAGACTTCGTTAAGCAGGTTTTAGTTAAAAGAGTTGGAACAAATTGTAAGCCGTGTTTGAAGTAGGGCGAGATGCCAGCCCACTTATTCTCAAGAGGACTCGAAATCATCTCGCTGTCTTTTCGTCTTATCACTGCAGTAAAAAAGTGTGTGATCATACGATTATTACAAATTGAGTTAATAAGCTATAAAGGTTTTGTGTGAATATCTCAGATTGATACATGTTAATCTCGCACTAGGCTTTCTTTTATTTTAGTTTTTCAAATTCAAATATTTCACAAACCATACCACTTACTTTTTTCTCCAAAGTTGTTGTACTGACTTTAAATTTTTTTAAAAAATCCAGTAATACTTTAGATTAATAATAATAATGGAAATGTATTATGAAACTGAGTCGGAAAAGGGAAAACCAAATTATTTCCAAATTAACGATACACGTAATTCAAGAAGGACTGTTAGTTTATTCTGAGTGTGATTCCAGTTTGTATTAATTATTATTCTATCATGAAAACACAGTAGATTTTCTTAGAAATTTACAAAGCCAGTTTTTGAAATAAATAATACCAAAACTTGAAGGAATTTATGTCGTGCATTTATTTACTTACTGGTTCTCGGGCTTCTTGCTAAACCTGTTACAGACTGAAATTTTGTTTTCTATATCTCACTTAATTTTGAACTACCGATAAGAGAAAAAATCCAAATATTTTGTCTGGTGATGAGCATGAGGAAGTTTGTTAATATGGAGCGAAACGGTTAGGCAAAGTCTCCATGAGGCTCAGCGATAAATCTAGAAGATTACACCGCTTTAAAGAGGGTTTCAATATCCGTAATTGAAAGAGCACAGATAGCCCATTTTGTAGTTTTGCAACAACCACTCCAACATTAGGTTAGACAAAATCGATAATGATATTATTGGCGCCACTGGGGTGCAAATAATTAGTAAAGTTTCATCATCACCTAAGGATGTGTGGGTTTGTTTGTTTTTGGAATTTCGCACAAAGCAACTCGAGGGCTATCTGTGCTAGCCGTCCCTAATTTAGCAGTGTAAGACTAGAGGGAAGGCAGCTAGTCATCACCACCCACCGCCAACTCTTGGGCTACTCTTTTACCAATGAATGGTGGGATTGACCGTACATTATACACCCCCACGGCTGGGAGGGCGAGCATGTTTAGCGCGACGCGGGCGCGAACCCGCGACCCTCGGATTACGAGTGCACGCCTTAACGCGCTCGGCCATGCCAGGCCACAGGATGTGTGGGTTTAGTCTACCAAACCGGTATATAGATATAGATATATTTTAGATCATGAATCAAGGTGGTGGTTAGCAATAGGAGTGGCCAATTTGTTCTTTTTTATTATTTAATATTGTTCCACCAGCCTACAGCAAATACGGCTGTGGATGTTGTAATAAAATTTTAGCAGTAGTACTAATCGCATCATTGGTCATTGCGTAAGATATGTTTATTTGACCACCTAGCAAATAACAACAGCTATAAAATCGTTAACACACAACTGTTTTAATGTAGTCTGTGGGATGTTATATGGACCAATATAATCTACTACGTGGATACGTATATAAATGTGTGCATGCCGTAGATGTAATTTAATGTTTACATGGCAGGCATGACACATATATTATTTTGTTGCAACTGTACAGATGTCGCGTATAATTTATATACATTTTCTTGCCTTTTCGTACACGATGCATTTAACAGGATCACATTTTGATGTGTTTTTTCCGTTACATGACTGATTTTGGCATGACACACAAACGTCTGAGCCGTATCTCACAATAGCAACCAAGTTCAGTTTCGAGCATTGTATCGGCAATCACGATAATGGCTGACGGCAAGTGATTTCGTGGTTGCGAATTAATGCAGACAAAGTAGCCATTCTTGAAGCTGAGGAATCACAAAAAGCATGCAAGCTGAAAATAGTGAAAATTATATGCGAAAGCGAGGCAGAAAGTTTGTAGTTATATATTTTGTTTGAAACAATATTTAGTTTCAGATAAAGTACGCATCAGTAACCGACCACCAGAGATTAGGGTCATCACAGAGGAAAATAGTCTCACATTTTCACGACTCAAACTCTTTCCGAAGTGAAGGGGAATAGTAAAGTAATCAATTCACAGTTGTTAATTAGTACATTTTTCACTCTGTAGAGTGTGTAGAACGTCTTTCTAAAAAGAAATTTGGCAAAACCGTGACATGCCTTAATACGGCCAGCACAGATGAAATGGAAAATATAATATCTATAAGAAACAGTAAAAAATGCTTATTTTTATATATATGCTATTTGCATTGAACATATATGCATGCATCTATACAACTTGAGAAATTCATATGATTGCCTATATAAATATACAGCTTTACAACTTAAAAAACTGTAAATTCTGCATGTATATATATATATATATATAACACAGGAACTGAATTAAAAAGGGGTCCCTTCCTTGAAAATATTAATTTGTCACATCTTCTACTAGATAACAGAAATACGTGTAAAACTACATGTTTTTATAATGTACTCGACGAAATTTGTTAAAATATTATCTCAAATCCTAATTTTAATATTGGCCTTCATAAATACCGGAACATGGGTTGGGCTTGTTTTGTTATCAAGCACATAGCTACACTACGCGAGGATCTATCTCTGCTTTGCTCACAGCAAATATCGAAATGCGATTTTTCATGTTATAAGCCTGAGATTAATCAATGAGCCACCAGAGGGCCGGAATGGCTTGTAACACGATTTACAGTTATTTCAAAGAGTTGATTTATGATTGCGTTAAATTAATAACATCACATCTTGTTATTTGCAATGCAAACCTTAAAATTAGGTTGTTGTTATAATAGCCTAAATCTCAGAATATTTTATTTAGTTTTACTGAACTTCGGAATAAAAACAAAAAAGTAATTTCAGTTGTTTTACGGGAGCAAATTTATTAAGATCTTACATTTCTATTGTCACAAATCCTTAAACCAGCAAGTGTAACCCACTTTTATAAAATGTTTAGATTTTATATCTTGCAAGACCTTTGTTAAATGAATATAGAACCTTTGGAGTTCCAGAGTAATGAGAGCGAGGTTATCTTTTATGCACAGAAAGTTATCATATTGTTGTTCATTATTTTGTTCGAAATAACAACAAATAGATAAACTTTCCTGTGAGCAACTTAAGGAACTTTATGGTTTGAAAGAACTTTAAACATTCAATAAAGATAAGTAATATTGATCCAGATTTTACTAACGTAACTAAGGTACCTTAACTGAAAAAAAATGTAAACTTAACCAATGTAAATGAAAGAGTTCTAAAATCTCACGAAAAATAACAGATTTTTTTTTTTTTTAATTTCGCGCAAAGCTACGCGAGGGCTATCTGCGCCAGCCGTTCTTAATTTAGCAGTGTAAGGCTAGAGGGAAGGCAGCTAGTCATCACTACTCACCGTAAACTCTTGGACTACTCTTTTACCAACGAACAGTGGTATTGACCATGACATTATAATGCCCCCACAGCTGAAATGGAAAGCATGTTTGGTGTGACGGGGATTTTAACCCGCGGTCCTCAGGTTACTAGTTGAATGCCTTAACCACTTGGCCATGCCCAGCCAAGTATAACAAGGGGAACTTTATAAAAGTTCAACAGAAATATATGAAATAATTCTTAAAAGCTCAATGAAACTGAAGGAGCTTGAAAAATTATATTGGCATATTCTTTAAGATTTGAGTTCGAGGATTTATGGTTCATATCACATTGGCGAAAAAAGCAAGCCGCACTTTGGGACAATGGAGGATGCATTATAAAAGTAACGAGCAAATCCCACTTTTTACTCAGAAAATGGTAGACCAAGAGTTGATGGTGAGCGCGGTCGACTATCAACTTTTCTTCCAGGTTGGAAGTTCAAAATTGAGGACATTTAGGCTTGCGAAACTTTCAGTAACCAGAGATCGTTATTTGGAATATTCTTATCTTCAGCAGCTAAACTAAATCCGTTTCTTATAACAAACGTAGTAAACAGAAACAAAAGCTTGACTTCACCAATAATGTCAGTTTAAGAACGCAGATGTATTTTGCACAAGAAAGGAAAGAAAAGTATATTAAGAGTCTATGTGCCTTGGATGAACTAGTAATTGGCAGTGCTTGACTCGCAACTTGCCGGCCGTGGGTTCGAATCCCATTCAGTGAACATGTTTGCCTTTTAGTCGTGGAATGTTATCAAGTAATGATCAATCTTACTTTTCCTTGATAAAAGAGTAACTCGAAAGTTGACAGCCGGTGGTGTTCCCTGGCTTCTTTCCCTTTAGCCTGTCACTGCTAAATCAGGGACGAGTAGCGCAGATACTCCTGTAACTTTTCGCGAATTTGATCACAAACCAAACCATTAAAAATTTAGTCCCTAAAAGTGTCTTGGCCAATAAACGACGGAGCTCACGAGTGGAGATAATAATAAGATGAATCAATCCTTTATGGCAAGAGCAAGTGTTTATATACAAATAAGGATATTAGCATAATTTATAGATCTCTAATAATATTAGCCAACTAATTCCAATATTTTTCGATGTAATTTTCCTTTAATCAATACTTTAAAAGATCGGTTACTGAAGTGACAGGTTTTTTCGCTGCTACTGGAAACATTCTCCTGTAGATTACGAACAGATGTAAATACACATAAAGTAGTTGTGAACTTGTCGCGAATCTATTTAAAACAAATGTTATTTATTACATTTTCCTGTTTCTAATAAACGGTTTATTTTTATTAAAATATTCTCTTCGTTAAACAAGAATATAAGATGTGAAAAACGTTATTAAACTAAGTGTTACTAAGACATACATTTCATCATAAATAATATTTATTGTAACGAAATTTCACAAAGTATTCAATTCAACTATTGGGCTATTTTCACGTATTTTTACTCTCTCCACAACATCTTGCTGAGGATATTTGTTGTAGGGAATTCAAATGCTTTTGCTAATTTACCTTTTAAAAAGTTGAAACATTATCTTGAATATCAGTGCAGTGTCGAGAACTCATAAACAAAGCAAATTTCTTTTGTAACATCATAAGTCAACACTGAACACTATGATAATTTTGTTCAGAAATTTATTCGTAATAGTTTTCAGAATGCCCAAGAAAGGGTATGGCAGAAGTTAGATTGTTGAAAGATTTAACATATTTATAGTAGCCTCATCACGCTCTACTTTTCAAAATAGAAAGACTCATAAAATGCAAAATGCACTTGTTCACATTGAATAGCCCCCAGTGGCTCAGCGGCATGTCTGCGGACTTACAACGCTAAAATTCGGGTTTCGATACCCGTGGTGGGCAGAGCACAGATTGCCTTTTGTGTACAAAACAACAACACATTGAATGATTGGATTTCTTTCTGCCCGTTATGATTTTAGTGATGAGGTTGCAAGGGAACCGTGAGGACGGAGTACCTTGAAACCATAAAAGTGTAATAAATGTTGGTATAATAAGCCTAAAGTAAAAATATAGTGTAGGATCACTTACCTTAAAATTAATTGCATAAAATTTATAGCGACAGTAAAAACATCGAATCAATTTTAAACTTAAATCATTTTTAATTAACCTATTTTCTGTTATATCACCAACGTTTTTAATAATAATGGAGGCTTTAAGTTAAAAAGTCTCGAAATATTTTTTCCAGTTTTAGTTAATACTTTCAGTACAAAAACTAACAACAACATTAGGTTATATTTTTGTTGCTAAGCGACAGGACATAAAACCCATTATTGGAACATATTGTAAATAAATCTGACTGGCGTTTTTATATAATAAAAGTTGATAGTCTAACTGATTTTTACCAATAATTATTTTTCAAATACGACACAAAATAATTTCATGAATAATCTAAACTTTGATTGGCTCCCAAAGGAAATTATCTGCGTTTAATCGCCTCGACTGCACTTTTCTGTTTTTTTGCTGGTCAAGCTTTAATTTGCAAAATTTATTGATTTCAGGTAGCTATGAAACGTGAGATTAAGGTGTACTGTGGGGTGGGGTCGGTAGTACTTCACCCGTCAGTTGTAACAGACTATACGTTAGTAATTAATAACAGAGACAGCATTCGTAATAAAGGATCTAATGGAAGTGAGAAACATGGTAAAGGGAGCTCCAAAATGAAATCCAAACCAATCCTGAACAACACCATAATCTGAAGCCCGTGATGAAAAAACAAAATCTCTGACCGAGAAACATGTGGCGATGAAGTTTGCCTATATGTTTTCTGGTATAGTTAACAATACATTAATGGATACTTGAAGTTTAAAACGGTGGCTCACCAGTTCCAAACTACACCTGCAATCAGTAATTATTCTCATCAGATGAAACCCAACTGGGTTTTTAAAGTAATTGTCTTTGTTTGGCTAAAACTTGATAAATATTCGCATACATTAGAGGACACAAATAAAGTTAAAGGCACTTAAAACTTAACAGTCTTATAATAATGCCATTCTAAACTGGGTTAGTGTTAGGTTTTCGGACTTACGACACTGAAATTCAGGGTTCAATTCCTCGTGGCAGACAAGAGTAAAAATATTCCAGCAATTAACCTTGCTAGAAAATAAGGCATAGAAACACACTCTAAAATAACAATAGATATACTAGTGTAAGAAACAGTTTGCTTCGCAGGTTTAAATTTGTTACGTATAAAATATTATTTGTGTGTCTCAGTCATTGAATATCAATGGCACGTAAAAGTAAACTACATATACTGAACAGCAGAAAAAAAGAACAACATAGAAACACTTTTAAATTTCGCGCAAGCTACATGAGGGCTATCTGCGCTAGCTATCCCTAATTTAGCAGTGTAAGGCGAGCCATCACTACCACGGTGAACTCTTTTACCAACGAAAAGGGTAATTGGCCATATATTATAAGGCCCCACCCAGGCTGAAATGGTAAGCATGTTTGTTTTGACTGGGAGTCGAACGCCCTAACCACCTGCCCGAACACTTTTGCTGCACTGAGTCAGTATATGACCTTGGTTTACACACTGTACAACAGCGAAGCAGTAAGTTACAGTTATCCAATTTGATAAGCCTTCTACTCTTATTTTAACACGATCTTTTAATTTGTAGAACTAGTTTCCTATTATCCTATGCCTTCAGGCGCTATACACAAATATCTCAAGGTGATCAAGACAGTTTGTAAAAACAAGGTTGATTTTAGAAATAATGGGGTACAGAATTTCTTAGATCATTGCTGCCGAAAAAGTCGCGTTAAACAAATATCATCGTGGAGAGTAATACCTTGAAGACTGCTTTAAAACTACTAAATAATAAATAACAAAAATAACTCTCTTTTTTTTTTCAAACAACTAATTTCAATTTTAAAACCGTTCTTTTAAGTCTACCTACAATTAGGCCACTGCAGTATTCACTCTTATTTTTTTCTTTGTAATTTTGAAGAGAAAAACAGACAACAGAAATCTAACCATCTGCAATATTTCACGGTTATATAAAGTTATGTGACTCAATAGGTTTGACGAACCCCTATGGGTACATTACAATAGTGACAGTCAAATTCCACTATTCAATAAGACGAGAGTGGCCAAGACATTGACGATAGATACTTTTGATTAACTGTTTTCTATCTATATTATTACTTTCCATTTTGCCCCTGAGGAAGAAAAGCATTTCTTTCAAAATGGCTGTAGTTACAGGTTACCACATCCTTGTATTAACCTGATTTGTTGAATCTAAGTGTTTTGCTAATGTCATGACTTGTAAATGAGGCGAAATTTAGAAAGCCAGTGTTTTCTCTTCCCAGTTACCTAGCGGTCATTACCAACAGAGAATAAATAACGAAAAATTAGATCACATGTGTAGTTCTTTTATTTAAAAAATCTTCGAATAAAATAATATTTTATATAAAATGGTGTGCGAATGGCATATAAGTCACTTCTTATATATATACAACTACTTGGAGTACGTGTCCTCTAGACGGAAGTATGTAAATTCATGACAGGTTACCTTAGGGCATAAATAGTTGCTTCCCTTGTGTGCCCCCCAGTGGCTCAGCTGTACGTCTGCGGACTTACGCGCTAAAATCCGGGTTTCGATACCCGTGGTGGGCAGAGCACAGATAGCCCATTGTGTAGCTTTGTGCTTAATTCAAAACAACAACTGCTTCCCTTGTGTATAATTGTAAAAAAAGTATCCATAAAAACTGCGAAACACAAAATATTAAACCTCAACTTTGTATTATTTCCACATGAACCCAACAAAACTTCATACCAAATCTGGTGAAAATCAGTCCACAAGAGGTGAGGTAGTGGAACAAAACGTAAAAATGCTAAAAAAAACGCAAAATGCAGAGCCTGAAGTATCCGTTCAGGATAGAAATTATCCAGATGGATAATGATTAATGAAAGGTTTTCTTAAGACATGAAAAGTTTCTTCCTTTAGATGGAACCATGAAATAAAACACTTAGAAATCTCTTCTCCACCCCATAGCAGGCAGAAGACCGTTATTTGAATTTATAATTCACAAGTTTTGTGGCCCGGCATGGCCAGGTGGATAAAGCACTCGACTCGTAATGCGAGGGTTGCGGGTTTAAAGACCCGTCGCACCAAATATGCTCGCCCTTTCAGGCGTGGAGGCGTTAGATGTGACGGTCAATCCTATTCGTTCGTAAAAGAGTAGCCCACGAGTTGGCGGTGGGTGGTGATGACTAGCTACCTTCCCTTTAGTCTTACACTACAAAATTATGGACGGCTAGGGCAGATAGTCCTCGAGTAGCTTTGCGCGAAATTCAAAACAAACAAACAATTTTATAGCAGCCTATAATTTATTTTTACGACGTTTTGGTAATTTTATGTTTTCACTTTTTCAGAAGAACTTTAACTGTACAATCATCGTAACTTCTAAATTAAATGTATATCATTTGCTACTTGTTAGCATCATTAGATACATTCAACCTGTCTATAACTAACCCAATGTACTATCTTTATTTGTCGAAATTTGTTTGTTTGTTTGTTTGTTTTTTTGGAATTTCGCACAAAGCTACTCGAGGGCTATCTGTGCTAGCCGTCCCTAATTTAGCAGTGTAAGACTAGAGGGAAGGCAGCTAGTCATCACTACCCACCGCCAACTCTTGGGCTACTCTTTTACCAACGAATAGTGGGATTGACCGTCACCTTATAACGCCCCCACGGCTGGGAGGGCGAGCATGGTTAGCGCGACGCGGGCGTGAACCCGAGACCCTCGGATTACGAGTGGCACGCCTTACACGCTAGGCCATGCCAGGCCTATTTGTCGAAATAATTTTCTTTTTAATCAAATGCATCGTCACGAATATTGTTTCGCTCATTTTAAGTTAACTATATTTGGCGCGTATATTGGTCAATATATTCAAGTTAACTATATTTATTATGTGTATTTTACGTGTGTTTCTAGTTAATCACTTTTATTTCGCACATTTATTGATTATTCAAGGTTAAATGTACACATCACGTATATTGTTCGTTTATTTCAAGTTAACCGAATTCAATACTTGTATTTTATTTAAATAAATTATGAATGTTGTATCAGAAGGACATGGTGTGGCCTTGCGGCTATCGTCTCAGACTGTGAAGACAAAGGCTTAAACTTGTTTCCCCTCTGTCTCTAAAAAAATATTACGTTTAGCTGGGTGTGCGTTATAAGAGTGAAGGCGAATCATACTATTCCATTAGCATAGTTCGAGAGTTGACGGTGGGTACTTTTACTTAGATACCTTTCTCAGTTTTAGTTAATTAGTTCAAAATTAGCATAAGTAGCCGTTGTGTAGTTTTGCGTGAATGTCCGAAAAAAGTCAAGCTTAATCAGAGGGGTCGTGCTTGTGACCCTCGTTAGTACAGCGGTAAGTCTAAGTATTTACAACCCTAAAATCAGCGGTTCGATGCCCCTAGGGGGGCTCAGCAGATAGTCTCATATAGCTTTACTATAATAAAAACACACACGCTATTGCTTGCTTTTATTATCTTATAGTAAAGACCCCCAGTTAATTCAGTAAATGGAAAAGGATGACACAACAAGAGTTAACCTCGCTGTGCTTAAAACAAAATATTTTGTTTTCTTTGTTTGTGAAGAAAAACAACTCTAATAATTACGTCAAGAAATTATTCGTATGAAATGTCATCCTCGTTTATTTAAAATCCATACTTTATATCTGTGGTTAGAAATTTCTCTCACAGTTAATAAAATGAGCACAAGAGAATTTATGATACAAGTTATGTTCATCTCGCTCACAATTATATATCCCTAAAAGGAGACGCGTTGTTTTAAAAAATAAAAATAGAAGTCCTGCAAGGATTTTTGAGAAAACAAATAAATCCGCCAAACACTTTCCAAATAACAGAGTTAAAGTACTGGACGACCAGGGTTCTCAGGAATCTTAATGTTCGATACGCATTTCGTGATAGTGACAGCACGGCCTGATTTGTAAGTGATGTGTGACATTTCAGTCCTCACCAACTAGTGTTTATCCTGTTGTTTTCAGACTAACCTTCAATTCAACTCTTGTAAGTTACTGGAATAAAATTGATAAAAAAAAATGTGAACATTTTGAAATTAGTAATTCAACGGAATACAACGAATCCAGAAAAACCAGTTTATAAGAACCTAGCGACGAAAAGTATTTTTTTGTTGTTTATAAGTTGGGTTTGTATTTTACAGAAGATAAGCAAATTACTATCAAAAGTAACAATCGAAACGTAATTTTCTGATGGTAACGACCTGTCTGTAACCTCAAAATAATTCTCTTTTTCTCAGCTAACCAGTGACTACGCGAACGTAAGCACTGCTAGTACCAAATGGGGGAAAAAGGGGGGGAGTGAAAGATATGGGATTTATGGTTAAAGCTTACAAGTGATGTAAATTTGTATTACAATACTAGTTAGAATATAGTTATGACCAGGTTTTGGATTCCCTGCCGTCGACAAAGCGGATAGCCCAATGTGACTTTGCTGTAAAAGAAGTAAGTGAACAATATAAGTAAATACCATCTGTCATTTTTAGTCTACAACTAAACCGTACTGCAACACCTCTGAAGGTTTCATTTTTATTTGTTTGTTTTTTTTAATTTCGCGCAAAGCTACACGAGGGCTGTCTACACTAGCCGTCCCTAATTCGGTAGTCTAGGACTAGAGAGAAGACTACTTATCATCACCACCCAACGAATAGTGGGATTGACTGACACTTTACAACGCCTCCACGGCTGAAAGGGTGAGAATGTTTGGTGCAACGAGGCTTCGAATTCGCGACTCTCAGATTACGAGTCGAGCACCCTAACCGCGTGGTCATCCCGGGCCTCGTTTTTACTTAATACTTCATTAGATGTCCATCCATACCAAAATGAGGGAAATACAAATACATATTTTCAAAACCGTTTATTGTAAAATAACTATAACGTTAAATAGGAAATTACTTATCAGATTATCCCCTGTTGGTACGGATTTCACAACACTAAAATCAGAGGCTCGATTCCCCTTAGTGGACCCAGCAGATATCCTAATGTGACTTTATCATAAGAAAACACACACTCACTTCTCAGATTGATTATTAGGCCAAAATAGAGTATCTTTAATGTGATACATGAATATTTAAATTACTTGTGAACATTTGTAGCGATGAAATCTACTTTGATCTACGGCTCAACTTAAAAAAAAAAACCCAAAAAACACTGACTCCTTCATCACTGATAACGTGGCTAGCTACATATGTGCTCAGCCGTCGCAAGGATTGGCGTCTCGTTCGAAGGATATATCACTTACATGTTCAACATAGCGCTCTTCTACTGCAAAGAACAATACTTGTATAACTAGTTAGTACGAAAAACTGTTTTACGCATGCCCAAAAAGAATGATACATCTGCGAAATAGCAAAACTGCTTTCTTTAAACCAGGCGAACGTAAAATAAAGTGACTAACAAGGTTTCTATGCACCAGACAACATAGAGAGACCTCTAGTGATAAGGTGTTTTGTCCACTTGACGTCGTACAAGAAAACGAGGGCGGCGCTGTATAAAACACGATTTACGCGACATTTCGTATCACATCTTTCGAGACGCTTTTCATTTTGGGAAAACTCTATAGAACTCAAATACACATGAGACAATGTTGTTTAAAACATTCCATATGTCACTGGTTTTTATTTTGTTAACCCTTCTGCAAGTCGAAGCACAAGACGGTGAGAAACAAGAAGAAAATGAAGGTAAATAAATAAACGTATATCTTTTCAAAACTTTGCAAAAAAATGTAAACATTTAAATACTAAAATAAGTATATGTTGTTTTTTTATAATCTATATAATATACTTCTTACACTTGTTTCTTAGTTCACTTTCATTGGTCAATATTTGTTTAGGGAGGAATTTTTAACGTTTTTAAGTTTAGATTCGCTTTTAGTTGGTGGAAAACTATTGTGCATCGTTGTTTAGATTTAAACTACATACTAAGGTTTCTTAGTTTGATGACATAGATAGAGGGAGAGAGAACATAGTTTACAACAGTGACAAAGGTGTTATCACATTGATAGAACTTGATAATTGTAAAACCAATAAAATCTACTTAGATTAGAAGGATGTTTCTGTCATCAAATATTAAACAAAATTTTAAAATACTATCACGGTTCTTCTTTTACGTTTAAACTGAGTTGGTTTATTTACCATTTTTAAACACATCACTAGCAAGCAACGTAATGACCAAAATTCTAAATACTGACTTTACGGATTATTTCCAGTAAATTGCGTGTTTATATAAGAAACATAAGAAACTGTACTAGCCACTTGCTCAGTGAAAACGTTTGTTCTCTTTTATTACTACCAAGGTCATTAGAACTTCGTACTAAATTTAGATATTTTAAAAGTTAATGTTAAGAAGGATAACGTGCCTTATCTTAAAAACATGTAAGTACAAACAGAGTGTGAAATACACTTAATTAATAAGGTGCTTTTCTTTAATACCCAGTGCTTTTGGTGTGTTTTTTTTAATTGATCAAATATGTAGGTATGTATATTTATTTATTTCTTAGAAGTCAGTCATCCAATGTAAAATAAACTCCACCCTCACAACAAAAAATTATTCTGTCCTTCGAAATTTCCGTTCCAGTGATCAGTGTTTTTCGTTTTTGTGACTAATGGTTTAGTATTATTATCATTAGTTTTGGTGCTACACGTCATGTATCTCACGCACAAATCGGTTGTCAAGAACAAGGAGTCAGTCTATCGCGCTCTTCAAACTAATGTTATTTTTGTTGGTTTATCTGTAGTTAAACACAAAGCTACACAAAGAGTTATCTGCGCTCTGCCCACCACGGGTATCGAGACCCGGTTTCTAGTGTTGTAAGCCCACATTCATACCGCTGTGCCATTAGTGGTAATGGGGGGTTAAAGTTTATGAAAATATATTTCTGCACCGATGCATCTGTGAAATAAACACCCACCGTCACTGAATGATACTTAATAACCATAGTTCTGTGTTGATACACCCAAGAATAATTTATTATTTGATACTGGATTAAACCTCACAATTTTGTTTTGATACATCGAAGAGTAAGATACCTCCGTATATTGGGATAGATATTACAATCATAACTATTTTGGTGCAACCGGTATTATTCCTCTTTACCGTGGCTTAAATGTTACAACCATAGCATTTCTTTATTTCACCTAAAATAAATATTAATCCATCATACTGGGTTATTTGTAGCAACTATAATCTTATTTCGATGTAACTAAAAAACATACTTTCGCACACCTCATTAAGTTGCATAACTATAATCCTGTTTTGATTCAACCAAAAATATGCCCTCTGTTGATGAGTTAAGTTTTGGAAACGTAATTCACTTTTGATACATCCAAGTTCATACCTCTTCTTACTGGGTAAAATTTTGCAACTGAAATTCTGTTTTGTTTTAATCAAATATATATATATTATCACATTGATTTGTAGTTTACAGCCGTAATTCTGTTTTCATACAACAAAATATACTTTCTCTCATACTGAGCTAAGTTTACAACCATAATCCTTCTCATTTTTCTAGTCAATATACTTTTTCTCATACTGAGCTAAGTTTACAACCATAATCCTTCTCATTTTTCTAGTCAACCCCAAAGAATATAATAATACTGACAACATCACACGTTTAGAGCCATTTAGGATTTATTTAAAATATGAGTTATTTTGGTAGTATGTTAAGTTTTATATTATCCCAGTAGAGCATTTTCTGATATAAAAATCAAATAATGTATTTATATTATTTGACGTTGATAACGTAAATAAGCGGGAATTAATTGTAATAAGACTCTGGTTGTGAAAGTATCTGTATAACCTATGTTCTTGTTGCAAAGCAACCCTATTCCTTGTTATGAGGCCTGAATATACTGATCTAGTTACAATACTATGTGAAAATCGGAAGCCAGTCTTGTTATTATCAGATCAGGTCAAACTCTAAACAGTTAATTCTATACATAAAGAGATGCCTTAAGCTCTAAAAAAAAACCTAAAATGTTACGCAGCATTAACAACCACGAAGTATATTCAGCACACAAGTAGACCTAATAACAATGTTTGTGAATAGTCTCCAGCCAAGACATTTCTTCTGTGCGCTGCATCTCCACTCGCAAGGACAGAATTATGCTGCAGACCAATGTCTTTACGTCGCCACGTTCACCTACCCCTATAAAAGCAGGTTATCTGAACTGTTATGGCCATTCATAAGGCCGAATTAAGGCTTTTATTGGCCCTAGGCTTGTCATCTTATAAAGGTCCCCTCGAGATAGAACCTTTACGTACAATACATTTATAGTCCTAGTTTAAGGCCCCCCTAATCAGTGTGAAGCCTTGGACTTCAGTCTGGAAAGCCCATGCCTTAATCCGGGGTAGGCCATTCATTTCTAGCCCTTTTCGATGTCTCCAACGCCAATGGTTTGGACATTCAAAGGTATTATGACATGGTTCTCTGACGTGTACTCGTCGTGGTGGCAAAGATCACGGCGCCTACTGTTGAACCACATGCGGTAACTGTACTGGTTCCACCCCTCTCACTTCGTTCTTTCCCTAAGTTCGTGGAGGAGAATGAGGTATAGCGTTTATAAGCCGTTAACAATATTTCTTACTTCAAGGCTCGGAAGCTGTTGGCCCTTACTCCATCTTGGACATATGCTGCACTGTGTCCCACTGCAACAGTAGAAGTGCAGAAAGATCTTTCCGTGCCACCATCAGAGTAAATATCATTCCATATAAAACGTGTTTCTCTCCATGAATAAGCGAGTTAAGAAGTCAATGTCTGCTTCTGTCTCTGTTCCCACCATCCCTTTCAGTGACTGCATGGATCCATATCTTCGGCCCCGACTTCTGGCGTCCACTCAGGTCCACTTTTTTTGGCCCCGAGATGTAGAACAATTATTCATTCATACCCTCAATCGCTGGAATTTCCATCAACTGACAGAGGCCTGTCAACATACCCCAGGGCAGAATCCACGGAAGTTGAAAGACCTCTTTCTAATAAACCAAAGGGTTCTTACCCCAGTTTTCCTCCATCGAAATAAAAACGGTCACTTTGATACAGCAGAACTGTCGATGCTTCGTTCTAATCTTGATGGCAATAAGGTCTTGATTGATTCCTATCATTTTATGTATCTTTCCTTACAGGAAACATTTCTGAAACCTGCTGATACTGTCACCTTTCGGCAGTTTTTCTTTATACCAGAATGGCAGACTGTGTGATGGACAAGTGCGTAAAAGGGTGGCGCTGCTGGTCGAACAGCACGTATCCACCCTGTTTTTGCAGCACAATTCACCCTTGGAGGCTGTCACAGTCTGTGTTTCCTAGGGTCACACCATCACTGTTTGTTCCATCTACCTGTCTCTTGGAGAGTCTTATGACCATACCTTGATGTTCTCATTGAACATTTTGCGTCTCTATTTTTAATCCTGTGAGACTTTAACAGGCCCAGTCCCCTCGGTGGTGGTGCTGATATTGATGAGAGGGGTCGTTTCCTACAGAATGTGCTCTCGGAACGCAACCTTTCTTTCTTCAATACTGGTTCTTCTACTTATTTTCATGCACTTGTTGAGTTCTTTACTGCTATTGATCTCTCTATCTGCTCCCCTTCACTTTTCTTTAAGGATTGTCAGAAACCTCGGGGCAGTGATAATTTTCCCATCGTTTTCAGGGAGATTTGCCATAGTTGATGTCACCCAACCCACATGCCTTGTTGGAAGTTCTACCAAGCCCTCTTTCACTTCTCTCTCAGAACTTGCTCAATAGGCGTCTTTGTGGTGGGGGGACTGACTGTATTATTCATGCAGCTGCTCATTCTATTCCTTAGGCATCGACACTTTTTCCATGATATCCTCATTTATATTGGAGTCCTGTCTGTCAGAAAGCATAAAGGCTCAGAAACAGGTCTGGATTATCTTTAACAAGTATCTTACTCTTTTGAGTAACATTGCTTTTCAGTGGGACAGTGCCAGTGAATGGCAGGTTAGACATCAATACCAAAAATAATCTTAGATTATGTTAACAACCAGCATCTCTTCTACCAAAACTTCCAAATTCCTATGGGACAAGATCTAAAAGGTCAGTGCGAAGTATACTTCTTATCTCCTTTCTATGTCGTTCTCTTCTCCAATAGCCAGAAAGTTGCTAATGTCCATATCATCGCCGATACTCTCGGCGAGAGCTTTTCTTGTGCATCTAGCATTTCTGTTTCTTCTGCTGCTTTCTTGGTCATCAAGTCACTGTTGGAACTCAAACTTGCAGTACGTGTCTGGCAGTACATCAGTCGGATCTGGTAATGTTCACTTTCAGATGTTGCACCATCTGTCTCCTGCCTTTCTTGCTACTCTTCTAGTTGTTTTCAACTGGATCTGGCAGGAGAATGCTTATACTGATACTTTGCACGAGGCTATTGTCCTGCATTTCTTTAAGCCTAGAAAGGATATCAAGATTCCTTTTAACTATTGTCCAGTTGTTTTTGACTATCTGTTTCTGTAAGGTCTTCAAGTGGATAGTTAATGCTCATCTTGTTTAGTCTCTCGAATCAAAGAACTTCTTCTCACCCATCAAGTGAAGATTATGTCGACAGCGTTCAACGGTAAACAACCTGATTCGATTTGAAACGTCGATCAGGAAAGCCTTCTTCAAGAGGGAATGTCTTGTTTCCGTGTTCTTTGACCTTGACAAGACATACGACCATACGTGGAGGTACGGCATTTTACGGGAGCTCCATTCCTATGAGTTACGTGGCCATTTACCCATTTTAATCCACAATGAATAGGCCATTCCGAGTCCGTGTAGGTTAGACAATTTTTCGTTATTTTCCACAGGAACTTGAAGTCTCCCAGGGCTGTGTATTAAGCGTCACACTTTTCAGTATCAAGATTAATGCTGTTACTACACATCTTCCCCATACTGTTGTAAACGGACTCTATGTCGATGACTTCCACATCTCGTGTTGATTGTCAGACACAAGATTTCTTGAGCAGCAACTTTTTACTTCTTTCAGTTGCTTGTGAAAGAGGACAACAGCAAACAGTTTTACCTTTTCTTTTTCCAAAACTATTTGCATGCACTTTTGCCACCAATGGAGTATACACCCTAATACGGAGATCCATCTCAATGATTTTGTTCTTTCTGTGGTCTATGAAGCAAAGTTCTTGGTGCTTATCTTTGACAGTAAGCAGAATTTCATTCCTCACATCAAACAGGTACGTGCCAAGTGTATGAGAGCACTGAACACCCTCTGTTCCACCTCTTGGGTGATTGTATTGATCTTCTACACTCTCGATCTATTGTGCCCTTATTTGCTCCAAACGTTACTATAGGTCTCTGACTTGTAATTCTGCTGGATCCCATTCATCATCCGTGGCTTCGGCTCCTCACAAGGGCTTTCTGCACTTCTCCAATCCAGAGCTTACACACTCTGTCCCATGAACCCTCTCTTTACCTCTGCCATTTATAACGTTTTGGCAATGTGTCATTAAATATCGATTCTTATCACAGCTTCCCACCTGAGATTGTCTTTTTTCCATAGTGGGCTATGCTCTTTCAGAAAAGATGGTCTACCATTCTTTCCTTTGACCTTCATATCCAAGTGCAATTAGCTGAGTTGGGTATGTCATTGGATGACGTTGCTGCCTCCATTGATCAGCCCTCCCCGCCATTATTACAATCCTCGTCTATGACCTTTCTTTAAGTCATCTGAGGAAATCAGATAATCTCGATTGGAAGTGCCATCTTCTCTTTGCCAAACATCTATCAAACCTTTCTTACATTACCATTTGTACAGATGGTTCAAAATCCAACGACTCTGTGAGATCTTCCATGGTTTTTTGCGACTCGAAGGTTGCTAACAGGACACCCTCTTCAGTTTCTATGTTTACTGCTGCATTGTATGCCAGTTCTCTTACCATGGTCACGTAAAAGCTATGTAGTACAGATATTGTACAATATACAAAAACTTTCTTAGCTCTCTAGTGGCCCTGGGATCGCTTAGCGTTAGTTCTTACCCTGTTCTCGTCGATATTCAACAAGGGCTGGCCCATGTTTTTCTATCTTCTTTTCTGTTCTATTCGTATATATTATTATTTTATTTATTACAATCATTATTATCAATACTTTGAAATAGATTAATTTGTAAAAGAACTTAGTATAATGATTTATATCTAGCTCATAGCTGCTAAGTAGATCTAATTTCATGAGGTGGTAGGTTCATCGTCGAATATAATAATTAATAACACAAATAACGTAATCAACTAATGTGTTAAGTAAATACAATGTTTGTCAAAGTATAATTTTATGAACTTTTATACTTAACTATATCGTTATTCACTAAACAGCCCCCAGTGACTCAGCAGTACGTCTGCGGACTTACAATGCTAAAAACCGGGTTTCGATATCCGTGGTGGGCAGAGTACAGATAGCCTATTATGTAGCTTTGGGTTTAATTCAAAACAAAAACTCCGTTAAACAATTTTAAATATTACTTTGGTTAGACAATATTTTTACAAGCTACCATTAGTTGATATCATAACTTCCTCTTAATTTATTTTAATACATAGTCACACAATTGATTATCAATGCTATTTCAACCCAAGATTTTTGTCTTGTAACTACGTTAAACTTATTGTTAACTCAGCAGAAGAAATAGCTAAATAGAGTTTGGCCTAAATATAAGCTATTTGTTGGCTTACAGCGCGTAATTACTTTTTATATCTACCACTGACGTTAGACAATCTAACATCAAACTAACAATCTCTCAAAGAATTAAACTTGTTCTTTTAATTACACTTACTTTTATCGTGTTACCTGTTTCTGTTCAACTGCAGTTTATCTTATGTGAATCTGTGTGTACGTAGATTAATAAGTTACTTTAATTCAGAAGTACTTACCAATTAGATCTGCTTCAGTGATAATATTGTGTTAGATTGGCTACTTCATAAACAGAATATGGATTAATATAGGTTCACTGTCATGACTAATAAAGTTAATTATTAATTACATTTTTTAACTTTATTAGTCACGAATTAAGCTATTTCTCCAAAGGTTTTTAAGTTCATCGTTATTTAAGCATACTGATAATATTACTTACACAATATTAAAAATACAATTTACAACACTGCCCCTTCATGCAGTTTGAAGTCCCTTAAACAATCCTAATATAAAAAAAACACCAAACTAAATTGGTTATTCAACAAGCCTTTTTTTGGTGTGTTTTTTTCGATGGTTGTAGTGTAATGACTTAGAAAGCTGTTTATTTTAGATATAATTAATTTTATTTATTATGTGAAAGAATGTATTATTATCTATCGTTAATTGTTTAGTTTTTTTAATATTATAACAGAGCTAAAAGTAGACGAGTGTTGGAAGTTGTGTTTGTAACTGCTTGGTATTGAGAATATAGTGACCAGAGAAACACACATATATGTTCAATATATAAGTCTAATGGTTAATATGAGCTTAACGATTAAAGGAAAACTAACTAAAATAAAAAAAAGATAAGAATTGTTTATTTCGTCAGATAGAGTCTAAAGTAATTAGGCCAGTCTCAATGAATTTTGGCAAATAGACAGACGATTTTAAAAAAATATAAAAGAAGAAAAGGAAGTAAAAGAGTTTAAAAATGTAGAGGAAAGTCGACGATAGTGAACTATATTTAGATAGTTTGACAATAATAACAGAGGATATTTCGGCCTGTCAACTGAAATTCCAAAGTAATTGAATAGGTCTAACTGTAGTATTCACGATAGGTCCACATTCTCTTCAGTGCGTACGTCGTTTCACTTGTTCATTCATTGTTGAATTTATTGTTAACAAGTCACAGACACATAAGAATCCTGGGCACAACAACAACACGGTATGAATAAAAGCCTTTTAATTCTAACAACTGAAGAAAATGACTTTAAATTCCGACAATTGGCGAGCCAGTAGGTATTATACAGCGGTAAACAACGTTAGAAGAAAACGTGAAGTACAGTGGAACTAAATAGGCCTATATATATGCACAACTGTAGTAATATTAACGAAAATAGTATAGAAATTACAAGCACGCTATTAATTATGTCAAATTTTGATAACTTAATAGAAGTTCGTGAACATTTTGGGTTAAAAGGCAGTGAACTACGAAAGTTTATTAAACAAAAAGAATAACTAGAGAAAGAAAACGTAGCCAGAAAAGAGAGGAAGAAAGACTAAAAGAAATAAATGAGAGAAAGGAGAGACTGGAAACAGAGAGATTAAAATATAAATTTAGAAAGAAGAAAAAAGAGAGCAAAAAGACGAGAAATAGCGAAAATAAGAACACAAATAGATGTTGCAAAAGTCACCAAACCAAAGGAAGAAAGACCCAAGAATGACAATGAAGTCAGGGCCAGCCGATCTAAGCTGCTAAAATTTGACGAACTAAAGATGACATCGATACTTTCCTGGAAAAATGTGACAGATTTGCCCAAAGTCAAAACTGGGACAAAAACCACTTTTCACAAGAAAAGATCTACAACTATAGGTAAGCATGGCGTTAGAAGATGTCATGGAATACAGCAAATTAAAAGTGGCTTTCGTGAAATTATATAAATTTACTGAAAAAGGTTTTCGTCAGAGTTCAAAGGAGTTAAACCCGAAACTGTAGAAACTATATTTCAGCTTGTTGCACGTCTGTGATCATATTTCACCAGGTGTACTGACACGGCCATGTGTGAAAATAATTTTCAGACACTATTAGAGCGAGAGCAGTTCATAATTCCGTGTTCAACTGATATGTCACTGTTCTTAAAGAAGAGAACACCAAAATATTTAGAGGAAACAATCAAGCTGGCAAAACAATATATTAAACTGGTAAGTTTAATGGTAATGGCTGACCAGAAGCAAAATTTTACCAAAGATGATAGGAGGTTAATAGACAGAAGATAGAAGAAAAATGCTGCGTCTATTATAAAATGGGATATAATGCAAGCAAACAGCAAAACTTCGATATAAAGCAGCTGGAGGTATTTACAAGACTGTTGGTAAGAAACAAGAAGAGAGTGACTAGCACTATGGAATCTGCTGCCAGAAGAAATAAAATAAAGACTGCTTGTCAAATTCAATATAAGAAAACATGATAGATCATTGCACGACTCATGGTTGGCTCAAGTTAGTAAATAGATCAATAGTATCAACTGTGATGAGAGCATGCGACAAATATCAAGAGTTGACAACAGATAATAATATGGCAACATGTAAAAGCTATGTTGAGGACAAGTGAAGGTTCTAAGAGACACTGGATATATTAAAGCAGCAGTAAGAACAAGTCTGGTGTGTTATGATAAGATAGCAAGCAAAATACGCTTGTGTGTATTAATTTATGAGACAATGAAAATATTTCCCATAGCAAAAATAAACGTGGATGCTTCATATTATGTAGGAGAACATGAAGCCATGTGTATCAAGGAATAAATGCACGACTTCATAATAGGAAACATGCCAGATAGTAGAAAGCTAGAGAAACTAAACGGGAAGAAGAATAATGGAGAGTTCTCTGTCACCACCAGAGCTCAAGAAAAGAAGAGCAACGAACACATCAAGCCCTTGAAAATGTCAAAAAGTGACATCTAGAATTTAGGGAGGAGAAGTCAAAAATCTTAAACCTCAGAAACCAACTTGAGGAGATTGCTTCACTTGCTCGGTAGAGTTTGTATGCAGCTCAAAGTGGTCAAAAGCATTTCTATAATAAAAAGGCCAAAGCCCGAAACTACAAAGTTGAACAAAAGATCTTAGTTCTGCTGCATATATACTACAAAATATCACTCTGCAATAGAAAAAACCTTTTGAAGTACTGAAAGTACTCAACAGAATGGACTACAAAGTGATTGAGAAGAACGGGAAGAAGTATTTCTGGAAGGAAGACGAAGACCAAATTGGTGCAGATATTATAACAGAAATGGATATTGCAGGTGTAGCCATCATAGATGCAGAACCAGGAGACAACGACTTAGAAGATGATAACCTACTAGATCTTAGATCACAAGTTGGGAATGAGATATACAAACATTCAGTAAAACACTGATTGGCAAGAGACAAAAAAGCATTACAAGACCTTCTGTGCCAGTATGCAGATATCTCCGTGGATAAACTAGCAAAGACAATTCCTGTAAAACACAAGATCAAGACAACAAACAACCAAGAAAGCAGACAAATTGAAACCCTATCAAATGCCTTATGCAATGAGAGACCTGATAAAGCAGGACACTGAGATAATATTGAAAGTTGGGATCATCGAGTTTTCAAGTTCAGCCTACTGTTCACCAGTTGTAATTGTGAAGAAGAGGAACCGATCAAACCATTTCTGCATAGACTTGCAGAAATTGAACTTCATGAAGAAGTTCTGCTCCGAACCTTTGGGCAGTGCGAAGGCCATCATGGTAAAACTAGACGGGGCCAGATTATTTTCAAAGATAGACCTCAGTAAAGGTTATTGACAAATGCCAAAGGTGATGAAGTCTAAAGAAAATAGAGCATTTGTGACACCAGCTAGATGTTATAAATGTAAGCGGATACCATTTGGATTAGTCAATTCAGCAGCAACATTGAACCGAATAATGAGGAGAGTGTTGTAGAACACCACGAACATCAAACATTATGTTGATGGATTTCTGAAACACACTAAAAGATGTGAAGACCACCTGAAGAAACTTAGACAGTTGCTCCAATGAGTGAGGGCAGCAGGCCTCACCATCACACCATTCAAGTGCTTCACTTAATTTTCTTCATTGAAATTTGTTGGACTGGCCTATAGCTATGGAAGAGGAAAACATAATCCATATACAAGATACACCAGCTCTGATGACTAAGTAGCAAGTCAGACCCTTCCTGGGATTAGTGTTATACTGCAGGAAATTTGTACAAAATTATGCTGAAATTACTGCACCATTGACTGACTTAATCAAGAAAGGCTTACCCAACAGGGTGAAATAAGAATAACTACATCAAGTGACATTCCATAAATTAAAATACAAATTTGGAACTCACCAGTTCTTAGGATGCCAGACTTGATCAAACCATTTATTGTTCAGGTATACCTCCTGTGGTATCTTTCTATCATAGTCCGTTAGTTTCTCAATCGAATGATGTTGATGAATGAGCCAGTTATATTCTGAAACTGTATTTGGTAGTAGCAGGGCTGGAGTAGCTTAGGGAGGTCTTACATAAACAGATGGCACAGTAATGGTGCTAACAGATAGACCAAATAAAGTCTCCTGTTCATCATTTTTTAGTAGATGATATTTTAGGTTGAAATTCTTGAACAGATACTGAATGGAGCATGATTTAGTTACGCATTTGTCGCCATGATTTTTTATAATTGCATTCATTTTTATCATTGCTATGAAGGTATATTAGTATTTAACATAATAAATAATGCTAAATTAGCACCATCTGCTCTTTACTACTATACTTTGCACCGCAATCGTGAGCAATATACTTCTGCCCGGCATGACCAGGTGGTTAAGACACTTGGCTCGTAATCCGAGGATCGTAGGTTCGAATCCCCGTCATACGAAACATTTTCAGCCGTGCGGGCGTTATAATGTAAAAAAGTTGGTAAAAGAGTAGCCCAAGAGTTGGCAGTGGATGGTGATGACTAGCTGTCTTCCCTCTAGTCTTACACTGTTAAATTAGGGAACGGCTAGTGTAGATAGTCCTCGCGTATCTTTGCGCGAAATTCAAAAACAAACAAATAATATACTTCTAAGGTGTTTAACGCACGCTGATAAACAGAACAGTCTTCGCTGCACCTATTACCACAGTACTTGCACGCTCACTATTCTCAAGAATGGCTATATTCTATGCTACTGTGTTGTTGTTGTTTTATTTTCAAAACTAGGATAATTATATATTTGTGCTAGTAAGGGATGAGATTCAAACATTTTTAATTGACTGACACTATTGTTTAAAATTCTCCCAAGGTCGGTTTACCTCCAGTAAGCGCGATAACATGGAAAACACGCCACTGATATTTGTATTAATCATATTTTTTTCAAAATATTTTATTCTGTCAGAGATATCTTTTTGTTCTTCTTCAGTTTTATCATAACGTCTTTTCTGCACTTCTTCACAGTTGTTGTAATCTATTTGTACGTCCCCAGTAGCTTCACGGAAATTGTTCTCAGTCATAGTCATGTTTGTTCTTAATTATTCCTTAAACGCAAACGAACGTGGCAGGGGTTTAGTTTAGAGAGACAGAAATCTGAAGAATTTTCTCTCCATCTGAGTTGTTCAGGAACGTTGTGGTTCTTCTTCGTCCCCTTTCGTGAAAGATTATTGAAATTTGCATGGGGTTATTGCCTTTCTTTTATTTTGACTCTTTTTAGGTGTAAGGAGTTTGGTTGGTGATAATACTGATCAGCGAGACAAAGGTATCACCAGAGAGATCAGCCAGACCAAATCCCAGAAAGCAGATGTTAAAGCAAATATAAACATGCACGCGAGACGACCCAATTCAGGGCATGTCAATATGATGCTTTGGCTGTGATCTAAGGATCCAATGCCTAAGATTTGGATGTGGGAGGAAAGGGGAGTGCCCAGAGAAAACCTACTTTTACAGGACAGGTGCCGAAAAATTTACCTGTCCTGTGTCCGAGACCTTAAGTTTGACGTATCTTTTTATTAACTTCTCTCCTAAAGTCCCGTCTATTTCCGTTTTATCTTTTATAAATTTCTTCTTGTTTTTATTTTACTTTTCTAGTCCACTAGTCCTTTTTTATTTCTTTTTATCTAGTTTTTCTACTTTTCACTGTCTTATTGTCTAAAGCAGGTTCCTGTCTCGTTTTGTAATAGTTTAATCACCTTTAAAGTTGAAGTTTAGTCAACGTTCTACTTTATTTTCACTAAATGTATTCCACTTTTGACATTTGTACTATTAGCAGTTTCTCTTAAATTATTTGGTAAAAAAAATGATACGATATCCAGTTTGTGTGAAATTAACGAATTAATTAATTTCATCAAAAATGTTTGTTAGAACTTCATTCACTTGTAGACTTATGTCATCCATAAAGATTTCAACATTAACTCCGCAACTAAATATAGGCCTCACTTCAAATACAACATTTCATTCTAAATTGCAAGGTGTACCTCTGAAGTACTTAACTTTGATAAATAAAAATATAACTCACAGTGTAACTGAATAGCAGAATAGACGCAATAATTAACGCTTTATACCTTTTCTTAAATTAAACTAACTTCTCATTAATATCAACTTGCCTGGATATTTCATAGAATTCTCATTCAACTTTCTCGTATTCATTACTTGTATTTCCTTCTTTCTCGAAATTTCTAGATTGTTACATCTTCACGATTAGTATGCCACCCGTGGGGGGCAGAGCACAGATAGCCCATTGTGTAGCTTTGTGCTTAATTCAAAACAACAACAACACCCCAATCTATGTCAAATCCTACATTTTTTTTTTAATACTACACTGTTTCTTGTATACATATTGTTAAAAGAAATGTTTGTTTGGAATTTCTCGCAAAGCTACACAAGAGCTATCTGCGCTAGCCGTCCCTAATTTAACAGTGTAAGACTAGAGGGAAAGTAACTAGTTGTCAACACTAACTCTTGGACTACTCTTCTACTACTAAACAGTGGGAGTAACCGACACATTATAACGCTCTCACGGCTGAAAGGGCGAGCATGTTTGGTGCGACATAGATTCGAACTCGCGACCATCGGATTACGAATCAAGTGCCTTACCACCGGCCCTTGCCGGGCCTGAAAAAAATGTTAGTTCCTCTGAAGTTGTCCGCTACAAATTTGAAACAAAGAGTTTTGTAAAAATAGCATATCAGATCTGTTTTAAGTCTCACCTGTTTCGTGACCATGTGGCAAAACCTTTTGTGTTAGTAAATGTGCAGCTTGACACGTTTTTCTTCACATGTTAAATTTGAACAAAGCATTCATTTTCACAGTCATGGGTTTAACGTGTATCATTGTTATTAACACACAAGATACAATATGTTTGAAATAAGTATCAAGGAAATGGGACTGCATTAAGTTTAATCAGTCTACTTTACGGCCGTTTCAAAATACTTTTATCAGATATTACAAATATTGGGTTAATTTAAAAATACATTAATTGTCATTTAAGCATACTGGTGACACCACTTGCAAAATGATAAACTTTCGTAAGACAAAACACTTAAAAACTTTCAGTTATAAACAAATTAACATTTTATTTTTAATGTTCTTAAATACTGAAAGACATCTCTAATTAATCTTATCTTTATCTACTCACTTTGTTGAGACAGTTGTTCTAGAATGTATTATGAAAGGAAATCGGCTTTTAATGTAAAAATTAGGTGTAGATTGTGTTTTAAGCCTAAAATTGGGAAACGTAATTTTTGTTGAAATGTTAAGAAACATAGTTAGCCACTTTTAAAATTTGTATTATAATTTTTATTATGAGTAATAGGTGAGAATACAGGAATAGATATATTTCCAAAAGTTTTCTGTGTGTAAAACAATAAAATCTTTTTGTAAACTTGCTGAAATCTACTTAATGTTTAAAATGTACTTATCAAAATATTAACTAAAAATTCTCATGAGAAGTTAATTTTTCAACAACCTCTAAATACTTATTCTCGTAACGTTTGTTAGAACAAAGAAGTGTTCTAGATTATGATAATTGATCACTTTAACTTCCGTAACAAAATTGTGAGAGTAATCGCGCAGTACTTTGAAAATACATGTATTTAATACATTATATTCCACGTGTTGCGCTCGTTTTCGTTACTGGTTAGGCGTTGTTTTAAAAACAGGTTTCGAAGCAAAAGTGCAGATTGTCGATTTTTAAAACTTATACTTTCTGTTCGCACCACACTAAGATAGAAACAGTTTGTTAATCTGTATTATTTACCGATAAATATATTCCATCACTTGTATAAATATGTTGATGAATGTTTTAATCTTTCACATGTTTTTCTTTGATTCTCACCCTATTTGCTAGGTGCTTGCTGGGACTGTATTTCTTCATACCAAGTATCACACGCTGTTCAACTAAAATCATGTTAGAATGTATAATACTTTTACACACGCAAAGGCTAAACATTTTTGAGATCTTCACTTTTGCTATTTAAGGTACAATGTTTAATTAAGCCTTTTGTAACGAACCTTCAGTTTGCTGATTCTTAAAACTGTTTAAATTAACTTACATACAAAAACAACACAAAAACTCAAAAGCAGAACATTTAAACAAAATGAAAGATTTTGTGATAACTAGTTGTTCATATTTTAACTTCTTGAACTTATAACAATTACTTTTTATTACTTCACGCAAAAGTCACGTTTTCGGTTATACGCTACAATACGAATTTTGTTATAAAATCTATGAAGGACTGACAAAAATAAAAGGTTATTGTGTATTTATTTATCTAATTTTAAAATGTAGTACATGCATAAAAGGGTATATTAATTAAAACTACTGACAATGACAAAACTTAACATGCTGTGAAAAATGCAAAAATGTAACAGGGATTATAACCTAGAATTACCTCACAGTGCAGACAAAATAACAATTCCTGAGGAAAATGGGCCTGGCATGGACAGGTGGTTAAGGCACTCTACTCGTAAATCGAGAGTCGTGGGTTCAAATCACCGCTACACCAAACACTTTCGCCCTTTCAGTTGTGGGGGCGTTATAACGTGACTGTTAATCCAACTATTCATTGCTAGAAGATTAGCTCAACAGTTGGCGGTGGGTGGTGATGAATAGCTGCCTTCCCTCTAGTCTTACACTGTTAAATTAGGGGCGGGTAGCGCAGATACCCCCTTGTAGCTTTGCGCAAAATTCAAACACAAACAATTTTTTTTCATCGGGATTCAATCCATGTTTTGAGCTATGGAGGGCAGATATTTTCCTTTTTCTCAATATAACACCGCCACGGCTAAATTGGAGAACTTGTGTGGTCGAACTGGGATTTCGAACCCGCCACCTTCAGATTGCGAATCGAGTTCTCTAACCACCTGGATATGCTGGGCCTATAGTGACGAAGGATTTGAGATATGATCCTATGTTAAAAGTTGGACAGTTGTTATGGTGTGTACGCATTTCACAAGCCAGCGAAGGATGTTAAAGGTATCTTTCTCACAGGTCATTAGTATTAGGCCTATTCCATATGTTGTTATGCGTGAGCAAAATGGTTTTTGTAGGATTTGCAACAAAAAGTTCACAACCACTCAAAGCTCGTCATATCGGTTGCTCCAGTTGGAAAATTAGTTAATCACAAATCATCGTCGAAGGGTGGAATTACTTTGTGTTCTCAATATTTAATTCTTTTGTCGTCTTTCTACAAATAGTTGTTGTTCACTTTTCCAACTCGCGATGTATAATTAAAACTTTGTAACTCTGATGGATAGTTATATACTTAGCTATTTTATTTTAGTTAAATTAGACAATAATATGATTTATATAAGTTACATATAATTTTAAACAACTTTACACTGGATCTCAGTGTGCAGAGTTAAACCTGACCTTAAGTAATACTGAAATGGTTTGAGCATGTGTAATGTTCAGATTTAGACATTGCTTAAGTTCTTTGTGACTGAGCATGCCTGACGTAATAGGGTTTTAATACCGGATGGTGAATTATTATGCTCTGCATGTTCGCAGCTCGTTTATTATCATCTGGTGGGTTTATAATAACAATAAATATCAGTTCCTAGATTAGACTTATATTTATAAGTATATCTATTTTTACTTTGTATAAAATCGCCTACAATATTGTTGTTTTTTTCAATTGGTTTAGCAATGCTCTTAAGGCCCAGCATGGCCAGGTGTGTTTGACTAGGTAATTATTAACAATCATTTAATATGACACAGTTTCTTTATTGTAACTAGGAAAGGATCAAAGAAACCGTTTGATAGCTGTTTATTAATATAAGAATAAACTCTAAAAAGGTAGGATTATAATTTTCGATATCCGTTAATTTGGAGTTTAAATATCTCGCAATTGTTAAAGAATTTAGGCCACAGAGATTGTGCCTTTTAATTTCTCAATATACTGAGAGAAAAAAAGCCAGTAATCCTTCCATCTTTTAATTCAAAACACTAGAAAATAAACGTGACAATGTCTTTACAACCTAAATCTTTTCTTACAGCTGTCCACACGGCACGATATGGTCAAGCGTGTTAAGGCGTGCGACTCGTAATCTGAGGGTCGCGGGTTCGCATCCCCGTCGCACCAAACATGCTCGCCTTTTCTGCCGTAGGGGCGTTATAAGTGACGGTCAATCCCATTATTCGTTGGTAAAAGAGTAGTCCAAGAGTTGGCGGAGGGTGGTGATGGCTAGCTGCCGTTCCTCTTGTCTTACACTACTAAATTAGGAACGGCTAGCGCAGTTAGCCCTCGTGTAGTTTTGCGCGAAATTCAAAATAAAAAACAAACAAAAGCTATGCTCTTCTCCTGTCTTGTCGTCCAAATTTTATTCCTAAATCTACGTAACCTGTTTAGCCTTGAACATATCCTATTGTTAGGATGTCTGTATTACATGGTCTGCCGCATGTGTACGCTGTGTTACAGGGAGTGTTAACTCACATTCTACCGAAAATAAGTGTTACAGGAACTCAGTCAACAATAACATTTTAGTCAACTCGTGATGTAAACACATTTCTAATACCTTTCTCCTTTCTTTTTCGTATTTCCCATAATTAAAATTTCTTCTAAAATGAACGTTTACATAAAACAAACAGCTATACAGAATTATTACTTTCTGATGCTGACGAGTACAAACAACAAAGTTACTGCGTTAACTTTACTCTTGTTTTATTTCTAAGGGGCACTGAAAACTAAGTGGATACGCACGAAGGAACACCTGAATGTGTGCCATGAATCTGTAAAACCTGGCTGGCATGGCAGTCTTTAATAAGTATACTTTCAGATGAACACCAAACTGTGTTTTTTTAATACCTCTAATATCTAGCCTCGCTTTAAGAGAAAAGAAAAGAAAAACACGAGAATCTAGATGCACTTGCGTACTGTGGTGGAGAGTACAGATGTTTTTTACATGTTACTACTTTTGATAAATAATGGAAACTATTGTATGTAAAAATTATTAGTAAATAAATCATTACTACTGTATGCTATAAACACGACTGTACAGAGAGAAACGTAATATCGTACAGATGTATGTCGTACAAGGATGCTTATGAATAATTTATGGAGGAGTATTTGCCATGTACGCATACGTTAAATGACAAACGATTAAACATTTCTAAATATTTCACCAAAATGCCCAATACTTCGCCTTGACGGTTTCATTTCAAGTTTACTTAGCATTACAATGTATACTGTCAGACGAGAGAACGATTCAGGTTTTAAAGTGAAAATATTTTGAAAGTTACACTTACACTAATTTCAGGAAATTGTTTGTTTGTCTCTCAAAGTCCAGCCCCGCTGACGAGTTTTGTGGATTAGTAAAGATCTCTTGGGCAGTGACTTGTGATAGACAGAAGACACATAAGAAATTTTTGTTTGTTTGTTTTTGGAATATCTCGCACAAAGCTACTCGAGGGCTATTTGTGCAAGCCGTCCCTAATTTTGCAGTGTAAGACTAGAGGGAAGGCAGCTAATTATCAACACCCACCGCCAACTCTTGGGCTACTCTTTTACAAACGAATAGTGGGATTGACCGTCACATATAACGTTCCCACGGTTGAAAAGGTCGAACCCGCGACCCTCAGGTTACGAGTTGAACGCTTTAAATTACTTGGTTATGACGGGCCCGTATTAGAAGTACAGATTAATTCTGATTAATGTTATAACTGGTAAATCTCATCTTACTCTCCAAGTGCAATTACTTACTTTGAAGTTGGACAGTTGTATCACTTTCTTTCTTTTTCAGATGTTATTATTTATCTTTGATGCTGCTCAGCTGTATCCTTCCACTACCCAAACATGAAGCAGAAATAGAAAAACAACAACAACCCTAATGAAGGCAGTTTTAAAAATCAAAATGATTTTAAACTTTACTCTTTCTCAAATATACTTATGATTTATAAGTGCTTGAAAAATGAATATTTGAACAGACTCCCTTGTAATTCAGTATCACTAATCAATAGAAACGTCACAACAGTGCTTAGTAAGAAGGTTAAAGTGCTACAACGATATCTTTCAGATGTGGACCGTGAACTAGTCTTTATATGAATTTCATACTATCATAAGCTCTTTTCGTTATTTTATTAATGTTACATTAAAACACTCTGGTAACAAAGAGTATTTATCTTTACTATTCTTTACCCTTAATCTTGAAGATGCGCAAGTTACACTCATTTTGGCTATTAAACGTATAGCGCTAATCTAGTATTCTTACGATTCATAACAAGTGAAACATAATCTCAAGAAAACTTCATCTAATTGGCTCCATCTGTACCTCTCTGGAGGATAGAAGAAACGTCATTCTGTATTAATTTGTAAAATACACAGAAATTAAATGGTGATTTTGTTTGTTTTTGAATTTCGCACAAAGCTACTCGAGGGCTATCTGTGCTAGCCGTCCCTAATTTAGCAATGTAAGACTAGAGGGAAGGCAGCTAGTCATCACCACCCACCGCCAATTCTTGGGCTACTACGAATAGTGGGATTGACAGTCACATTATAATGCCCTCACGACTGGGAGGGCAAGCATGTTTGGCGCGACTCGGGCGCGAACCCGCGACCCTCAGATTACGAAACGCACGCCTTAACGCGATAGGTCATGCCAGGCTTATTAAATGGTGATTCAGACTCACAAATTATTTCAATAATTAAATAGTTTTCTATTGAGCAAAAAAGATCTAAGTTCGAGACCCAAACCAAGGAAAAATTGATTAGCTAAGTTGTTCCTAAGATGAACAACACTGTTGCTTCTGAACAGACTATCCCTGCAAATAATCCATAAACAGAAAAAAGATGCTTAAATTGATGCTTATCAAGTTTGCCTTCGCTACTGTGACAAACGAAACGGTAATATACAGTAAAGAAAAATAATTGTAAAATAGTGAATAGAATGGTTGTAAAATGTAAATATTATAGGGTTATTACTCTCACCTAATGGTATGGAAATAAACTTTACCAGTGTATGATTACGTGCTGATAATTTATACCATAATTGGTAGTCATCCAACCAATGAGACAGTGCCACACCAGCATTGTATCTATAAAAGTACATATGGCCAAAGTATTCTCAGTAATTACGTTGTGAATGCACTCATGCATCATATTAAGAAGAGGTTTCATGTTTCAGTAGAAAGTGTATGGAGACAATGAGAGTAGGTGAAACCGGTGCTATTAATAAAAGAAAGAGTCAAAATAGAAATACAAAATCTTCAAAGGTTATGTTAAGAGAGTCAAGGTAAGATCTTTGCGTGATAAAGATAATTCAGAAGAGATATTGCCAATGACTTACTGTAAGTACACGCGTGAATGCTATCTTCAGATGAGTAAACCATAAATTAGCAAAAAATGACCTCAGTGGATGTTCACCTGCTGTAAAAAAAATGACAGAATCGTACTAAGGAAAGACTAAGTCGGAAATGGTCATTACGTTTCAAACAAGAGAATGAGCAAAAATGGAGGGGGTGATCTTTACAGATGAATACAAATTCATATTGTTTGGTAACAATCAACAATATTTTCTTTAATGGCAGAGAAAGGTACGGTATCACGACCAATACACACGTATGGTGAAGAATTCTAGAGAAATAATACAAGTGTTGAAGGTTCACACTAAACTGAAACTGACTGCTGACAGTTACAAGTCTTTTCTTATTCATCATTTTATGCCTTCAGAAATACAACCAGTTGGACATGGATGCATCTTTAAGCAAGTGATCCTCAGCGTGCAACAAATGTGATGTTCGCTAGCCAAATATAATTTGTTTCAGTACTAAAAAAAAATATTGATGACGACATCATGGGACAGTATGGACAGTTTTTAAGAAATATTTTGAGGTCGTTAATCGTTTCGTATTTCATAATTTATTTTAATATTTGTTTTACGATCCAGTCATCTTTGTAGTTGAATTCAGACAGCAAAGTTTATGTATTGTATTTGTATGCAATATAGACTATTAGTATACTTATCTGATTATATGATGTATAAAATTTTAACTCGTATATATATATGTACAACAAGTAAATATACATAATGTATGACAAATGGCATTAATAATTATGCGTATTATGTAAAAACAATAGCAGTAAGTAGTTGTACGTTTTATGTAAGAACGACAATTGATATACGTAAATACTAGAAGAATGATAATGTAATCTTAATATACTTTCTGTATATGGACAACAATTGATGAATGTGATGTGTTACGTGTTATAATTTATCTCGGATTAGTTTCCGATTTATTATGTTACATTTTACGATTTTAAATAACCTGAAACCAAGATAATTGTAACTTGAATTGAGAAACTAATTTAACGTCAACAAGTATCAAATTTATGATATTTATCAACAAAAATTATACACACAATTTTCTTGCTTAACACAAATATGTTAAGTACAGAAACAACAATACAATTTATAATAACGCTTATTACACGTATTGGTTGATATACGTGTAGTTTTACAAACAATACTGAGTTTTCTATCTGGTCTAAAACTGATTCTTTTATCAACATATATGTTTATATTTCTTGACGGGAGAACTAAGTAGCTTTTTCTTGGCTGGCTTCACGCGGTTTACAAGCTAACTTTTTACTGTTCTCGTAGAAATACTAACGTCCGAAGTTAATTATCTGAAGTTGAACAGTTTGTAACGTTAGAAATATATAAATATTCCTGGTTATATATCTGTAGTTTCCCGATTAATAAATGTTTATCACAATTATACCTTCAAAAGTTTAATGTACACTGGCCATAGCAGGCCAACAGTATTAAACTGGTTACCTTTTATAAGCTTGAAAGGATATTTTCTACAAATTTCAGCTAAAGCAATAATGCTGGTATTTTACATACAGACATCGCACATTGTTGATTCTTACTCTTGAGAACCTTCTACAAATTTAGAGAACAGGCGGAACTTTCTCAATAAATGTTTTACAGTATAAGTTACGTGCGTTTCTGAACATATATTTAACTAAAACAAGCATTGATACTTAAAAAGTAAATATACATTAGTAAATCCATTACAAATCTGTAAAAGTATGAATGGTGTAAGAACAACATCTGATGCACGTGGTTGTGTGTATTCTGTGTGTACAGCAACTGTCACCCATAAATTTATGTATATAGATACATGTCAATGTATCGTGCTGCCAAAGCGATCTGCAGAACACACTGTGTGTTACTGATAAATAATAAGAGTATTGCAATAGTCCACTTTATATAGCTTAGACTGTGGTAACCCAAACTATTATATATTTTTCATGGATATGTTCTACTGGATCCTTACTTCACATGTCAAATTTCAAGATAATCCATTAAGAAATACATAGTATATAAAATTTTCAGTTTTGATCGAATTTCTTCCTTTTTTTTCTTTGCACTTCAAAATTTTATTTGATAGGAAAGCATATTTAACCTTTATGGATTTTTTTCAAATTTGGTACACTGACAGACCTTTCAGCTTACAGTTAGGTGTCAACTTTGATCTAAACATAAGCAGCGTGTACAAAGTTTTTCAATCCCAACTGCTCACTTTTGACCAAAATTATTTCGCACACGTACACAAAAAATCTTGTGAGCTATTGGTTTAAATACAGCTTCATATAAGGATAAGAGTGGGCAGTTTGTTGTTATTCGGATTAAAGACGGCTGGCTTGGAGCAGCAAAAGTTATGGGTGAAAGCAATTGCAGACACATAAGTATCGGTTCGCGTTGCGTGATATTAGCTTAAACACTTAGTGTAAATAATAATGCTTGATACGGTTGTACAGAGTAAATGTGGAAAATGACAAGAAATTGTAATATAGATTCTACGGCGTTACTTTGAAAGAAGTTATTAACACTGTTTTACAGAGGAAAACTACTACTATGTGTGATGAAACTTTGTATTGCATCAAATAATACTACTATATATTTGAAAGAATATGGTTGTTTCTGTAAAGTATAAGTCTCAGTGATGTCGAGAAACCCACTTGTTGAGAATTTTATATGCAAAAACGGCTCGTTTGGGTTGAGAAAATATTTTACATAGAAGAGCGAACAACCTGACGATGACCGAAGAAGGTCGAAACGTTGTTCGCTCTTCTATATAAAATATTTTCTCAACCCAAACGAGCCGTTTTTGCATATAAAAGTGTAGGTCTGTTCTGAATGGTAAGGTTGTGATCCTAAACTGATGCTGGTTACTATCGAGTCTCACTTTCTTACCTGATGGGATTTGTTGATGTGTATTTACAAAAAAAAAATCATATCTAATCAAAAACTTTCTATGTGTTAGAAGGTGCGGCCAAAAAAAGAATTGAGCATACGACTTAAAGGAATGAAATCAAAATCGACAGCCAATACCATGTATAGCATTGGTAAGAATTTTACACTAAATATTCATTCATTAGTTAGTTAGGCCGAATATTTTGTTTTACTCACCTTATGCCCAAAATTGAACAAACACTGTTTTTGTCTGAGCAAAGAAACTAAATGAAAAAATGTAGCGTACAAATTCCACAAACACGTTGGAGAAAATGTTTTGTACTAATGTTAAACAAAGACAAGTAGGAAACGTCATTTCATTTTGAAACTGTTATTTTCAACATATTCTGTAAAACATGCACAAGTTTGAGTCGACAGCAACTGGTAAACGTTTTATTTATCATACCGCACTATTAACTTTATTTATGCATATCGATGCCGATGACGTTGTGGAAACCTAATTCGTTAGAGAACACCTTATCCACATGTTGCACACTCGAATTTTATGTACATTCACCACAATGACAACTAACACGTTCTAGGGTATGGTACAAAACTGTATAATTGCTTTCATAGAAACTCAAATGTTATATCAGTATACGGTAAGTGCTACTTGCTAAATATGGAAGTTTCTCCTGAAATTGTACGTATTTTGGTTGCTGTGTTCGATAAGTTGAATTATGTTATAGAAATGCCTCAATACTAAAATATATATAGTGTAATTTCGTGAACACCATATTGCAGGTACTGGTAATATTATCAACATGTACATCAGGCTTAGATGATATATATTTCACCTTAAAATGCCATTTGACGTTTTAAAAACTTTTTATGTTTTCACTTATAATAATCCGTTACTCATTTTACGCAGAGCGTGACCCACAAGTCACGCTTTACTGGCTAACTTAATATTCTTTCTTGAATTATCATCAAGAAAATAACTATCAGTAACAAAACAGAAAGATTGGTGTTTTCTTAAAATACAATACCCTGAATAAATTAAACGTACCATAGCTTACTGGTGACAGCCATCCAAGCCACGTCATCAGAAGACACTGCATATTAATCAGTCAACTAAAAGTAACGAAAAAACACACAAAAATACTTCTGTATTCAAAATTATTTATTACAACTTTATCACGCTTGGTTGTACAGGTAAAAAATAAATAAAGTTCTGCCATCATTAAAGATTATTTTGAGACCCGCGGCCGCGAAGGAAAGTCGGATATTTCAGTAAAATATTGAAAATTATAAAACACGTGTAATCGAGTGTGTGTTGATATTTGTGCTTTTCTTATACCAAAGCCATATCGGGCTATTTGCTGAGCCCACCGAGGGGAATCGAACCCCTGATTTTAGCGTTGTAAATCTGGAGACTTACCGCTATACTAGCGGGGGCAAAACTGAAAGGGCGAGCATGTTTGATATGATGGGGATTCAAACCTGCAACCCTCGGATTAGGAGTCGAGGTGCCTTAACCACCTCACCTTGCTGGGCCATGTAATCAAAAAGGCACGTAAAGAACAATATAAAATGTTTGTGAACAGTTTAAATACATTATTGAGCTGATTTCAAGCAAACTTTCAGATTTCTTATCTGAAACCAACGAAGCATGAAAACAGTAGTGATTGACAGAGTTTGTGATGAACAGAAAATACAAAAGAAAAGGAACTCCCACATGTGCAATGTTTGTCGTCTTTGTGATCTATTGCCTTTACGCACACTATCGATGAAGCACATTAGTTACAACAGAAAGCGTAAAAGTCCTCAGTTTTCCAAACTGTATCAAAACTCTTTGGTAAAGATAAGCTGACGTGTGTGTGTGTCTATCGATAAAACTGACGTAATGATATTCGCCTTTTGGGTGATGACCCCCAGTAGCACAGCGGTATGTCTGCGGACTCACACCTTAAAAACCGGATTTCGATACTTGTGGTGGGCAGATCCCAGATAGCCCATTGTGTAACGTTGTGCAAATTAAACAAGCAAAACAAAATTATCTAAACATGGAACCTTGTGTAGCCAAAACTATAGCGTGCCCGTATTGTTCACATTATTGTCCTGATAATTCACAACTGCTCTTGGGCCGTGAGAGGAGTTATAACAATTAGGGTCATATCCCACTGCTTGACCACACAAATGTTGGCGCAGAGTAGTGTTGATTGGTTGTTTTACCTCTAGTCTCTCAGCTCGAAATTAGGGATAGCTTTGTGTTGACAGCTTTTATAAGGTTCTTTGAAAAAAAAATCAAAAGATTTATTTTACTTTATTTTTTTGAATAATTCTGAAATATACAAAATAAAAAACCTTGATACATCCAGTGTTTAAAATTGATGTAAGATTACAGGTTAATGGCACGTGTTTAATGTGTGGGCTTTGATGAAACATAAGTAATACATTTACACGAAAGCTTTTATCGAGAAATGAGTGTTTTTCTTATAGCAAAAACATGGTGCTATCTGCTGAGTCCACCGAAAGGAATCGAACTCCTGATTTTAGCGATGTAAATCCGTAGACTTGCCGCTATGCAAGCGGTGGACTGTTAAAAAATGAGGCTTTGTTTGTTTTTAAACACAAAACTGCACAATGTGTTATCTGTATTGTGCTCATCAAAAGAGTAAAATCACGCGTTTTGGTGTTAAAATACCTCTGAATTTTCAATAAGCTAGTAATACGAAATGAAGAAGAAATTTAGTCTTTAGAAAATATAAAAAATCATCTTCTACCAGTTTAACTACAATCCTAAAAATGTGGAATTTTTTAATGAATTTCACACATAGCTATTCGAGGGCTATCTGTGCTAACCATCCCTAATTTATAATTTATAGACTAATGGGGCCCCCTCAGTGGCACAGCGGTATGTCTGTGAACTTACAACGCTACAAACCGGGTGTTGATATCAGTGATGGTCAGATAGTCCATCTTGTAGCTTTGTGCTTAATTACAAACAAACAATAGCCTAGAGAAAAGGCAACTTGTCAACACGTTTTAACGCTAATTTTTGGAGTACTTTTTTATCAACAAAAAGTAGGAGTGGCCGTAAATTGTAACGCCCCTACTGCTGAAGGGGTAAGTATGTTCGATTAATGGATTCGAACCCACGATTCGCAGCTTGCAAGACCAGTGCCTTACCCACCAGTCTAAGGTAGGCTCTAGAACACCATCTGAGTATTCATAAAGAATCAGACTGATTTATTTCATTCTTCTGAATATAATCTGTAGTAACCTAGCGGGATTTACAAAACTATACATAATGTTGTTATAATTAGTAGTTTGCATGGTCACCCAAGTCTGATCATTAATAATTTACTAACTTTTGTTAATTACAAAATGATAATTAATAGTTAGTTTCTATCCTATGTCTCGGTTGCTGCTGTCTTCAGAGAAGTCGTGAAAAGGATTACTTCTGTCATGAAGATGACCAGAACTCGAATCTGGGTCTTACTGAATGTTAGAAGTCTGGTGGGACGTTTCCCATGAAATATTTAATCAACTACCGTATTTGAATACTTACAAGAGACCTTATTTTATTGTTACGGTGGTGTTATAATGAGGTTTACTTTTCATTGCTTCCTTTTCTGCTAAATTTGTCTGAATTGCTTTCCTACTTCTGGTAGACTGTAAGTTGTGTCTGTTATACATTAAGACGTTCCTGCCGTTATTATTTTATTATGTGTTAAGGCGAAGTTTAGTTATTTACTTAGTACAGTTTTGCAAGGTTCTGTTAACAGTCGTTGTTTGTAATGTGAGAAAACTTCATGTCTTGAGAATCGACGGGTGCGTTTGTGTATGTGTGTAAATATCTTTAGTGCACAAGTGTGTTTGTGTGTGAATCTTCTCAGTATACAAGTGTGTGTGTTGTTATGAAGTAGGAATGTCTGTAGTATCATATACGTTCTAATATAGATGGCATACGTTATTCTGTGTCATAAGTTCATTTATACGAGAGTATTTGGTTCTGTCTTAGACTTAGAACGTAGCTTTATTAATATCCAGAATATGTACATAATAATGTTGTTTGTTCATAAATAAAAGTTTTAAAAATGATACATAGCCACAACGCTGGTAAAATTTCTAAGCGTTGTACATAAGGACAACACTAATTACGAGTTATGAACTGGAAAAATTCTGCATTTATTTTAAAATGCCAGCCCACAAAATGAACTTGTAATATTTCCAAGCACACTACATAACACCAATGTTCCCAGTGAACTATTGGACTGGCCCAAACTTCAACAGTTATTATGAGTTGGTGGAAGCTGATAGTGTGATGTTTTCAGGTTTGTTTGTTTTTTCATGTTTAATAATGTAAGTGAAACGTCCTACAAAGTTTATGGACGTGACTTGCGTCTAAAGATGTTTTGTCGAAATTATTAACGCAGTGTTAATTCTATATTATCTCAACACCCTAGTTAATATTTAGGTTACTATCTGCAAATTTTGTAAAAAAACGTTTATCTGTATTATTGTTGTTTCGTAAGTACGCTCGAAAGATGACGGAAATAAATGCATTTTAAAAACATTTTCCTTGAATTTCCATTCAATGAATAAAGAAACTAAGCAAAGGGAAGAGCTTGGTCGTACTGGAGTCTATTGCGAAAAGGACCAGTTTGAATGTAGCAGGAAATGACCATGGTGTTATCTCTGACCTCTCTCAAACCATGTAACCTGTTCTTATGTTGAGCTAAGCTACTGTTTGTTAATCTACTGATCAAACCACTGTTTCACTATTCTTAACCAAACAGTTACTGAGCTAAGTAACTGATCAAATCACAGCGGTCTTTTTCTTGATCAACTAGTTTATTTCAGTACCATATGTAGTAGTCGAGACCTGGCATGGCCTAGCGCGTTAAGGCGTGCGCTTCGTAATCTGAGGGTCGGGGTTCGCGTCCGAGTCGCGCCAAACATGCTCTCCCTCCCAGCCGTGGGGGCGTTATAACGTTACGGTCAATCCCACTTTTCGTTGGTAAAAGAGTAGCCCAAGAGCTGGCGGTGGGTGGTGATGACTAGCTGCCTTCCCTCTAGTCTTACACTGCTAAATTAGGGACGGCTAGCACAGATAGCCCTCGAGTAGCTTTGTGCGAAATTCCAAAACAAACAAACAAACAAACCATATGTAGTTAATAAAGCAAGTGATCACAATACTATTGTCTTATTCGTAACTAAATAGCTTATTCCCGTACTAAATTAAGCAACTAACGAAATCGCTGTCGTCCTGTTCTAAATCAAATAGTTGACTTTCGTACTAAGTCGAGTAACTAATCAAATCATTATCCTTGTGTTCTTACCAAAAAACAGAGTACCTCATTCACGTGCGAAAAACAACAACTGGTCCAATCGTTATTGTTCGACTTTAAACCAGTCAGTTTGTCCTCGTGTTTATTTGTTAGTATTTCCTTTGCATTTATAATCCACAAAACTTTCTTCTGTGTTTATTTCTTTTCCACACTTGGAGGCTGTGGATGAACTACAAGAGCGACAGTCAAAACCTTCCATTCAATAAAACAAAAGTAACATAAGTGTTAGGGGTGAAACAGACATGTGCAGATAGTTCTTTCGTAGCTTCGCGAGAAATGTTCAAACAAACAATTGTAGTGAGCGAATATTTCACTTCTTATTATGAATAAATATGCTTGAAATATACGATAGACTGTTTGTACTTTATTGTGACGTCAGTTTAGTATTTACCTTCTATGGATAAATTCTTGGTTTCAAGGTTTTGTTTGCTTGCAATTAAACACAAGTTTACACAGTGGGTTATCAGCGCTTTGTCTACTACGGATATCAAACCTAGTTTCTAGCGTTATAAGTCCACAGACATATCTCTGTGTTACTAAGGGGCAGCCTCAAAGAGGTACACAGATTTAACCCAGAATACGTATGTATTAAATAGTTTCCAATTAAGGTATAAGCTAAGTAATATACAGCTTAGAGTGTTACAAAATATGGGGCCTCTTAGCCCCTCTAAAAAAGAAAAAAACTGACTCCATTTCAATTTTTTACAGTTTTCTGTGCTGTCTGTTGTTTATAGCAAAGCTGTATTATGTTATCCTCTATATCCAGTAAGGAGGAATCGAACTCGTGATTTTAGCGCTATTCTTACACTGGGGGATTTTTTTATCATATGGAGTCTCTCAAGCTCAACATAGCTTAGACCTTAAGGTCTCAGAATATCATACTCCGTCACTGGCATCATATGGGTAGTGGTTGAAATTATGTCTTATTAGGGGTGTGGGCCAACTACACGGTTTAAAGTATGAATTTCATTAACAAAAGCATCGTGTCTGTGTTACACAGTAGAAGAAACTACAACACATTTTTATGTGTATGTTCGTGTACGTGACGGTATATTTGTGTGCGAGGGTTAATATAATAGACAGTTAAACTTTACTTCGAGCGTATGTATACGTTTTTATTTTATTTTTTACTTAATGCTCCCTCGTCGGTAAAAACTTTCTATTACGTAAAATTTGTCATCGTTTATGTATTCTATATGTTTTGGTAGTTTAAACTGTCTCTTGTTTTAACGTTAAGTGTTACGGCTAAAACGTTGGACGGTAAATTAGTTTATGACAAGAATGCTCAAAGCAGATAAAGTTTTTCCGTCTTTTCATTTCATTCATTCAACCGTTCTTTGGTAAGCACGCATGAATTACTTAAAACTTACTCAAATAAAAATAAGAACAGATATTCAGAGAATTTTATTAAAAAAAGGGTTGCATCCTTATATTTATAACTGGATTTACTTATTTAGATGTTATATTATGATTCACGTTTTGTTTTCGGAGAGGATATGTTAAAATATTAATCGTGGTAATTTGATCACCAGTTTTATATTATGTTTAAAATGGTTTCCAAGACAGTAAATTTAAACATTACCACCGACCATGCATGGTCAGGTGGTTAAGGCACTCTACCCGTAATCCGAGGGTCGCGGGTTCGAATCCCCATTACATCAAACATGCTCGCCCTTTCAGCCGTGGGGGCGTTATAATATAACGGTCAATCTCACTATTCGTTGGCAAAAGAGCAGTCCAAGAATTGGCGGTGGGTAGTAATGACTAGCTTCCTTCCCTCTTGTCTTACACTGTTAAATTAAGGACGGTTGGCGCAGACAGCCCTCGTGTAGTTTTGCGCGAAATTCCAAAACAAACATTACCACTAAATTTATTGTTATCCTCATTTATCTCTAAACACAACTTTATCAAAACTTCATGACCTTTTAGTAGCAGAAATTAAACAGAACATTTCTTATATAAAATAAATAATAAAAAATCAACAATAAATCTGCGTGCTTACAACGCTAAAATTCAAATTTATATGAGCAAGTAAGAAACGTTTGAAGATTACGATATCTTAACTGGATTCTAAAGTCGTGAATTATTATAAACACAGAGGTTTTAACCAGCTATTTAACGTTATTATTTTATTGGTGGGATTTCGTATTATATGCATAAATTGGACCACGTGTAAGTGTAGTAATTTAAACTTTGATAACTTTTTTTACTACAGTTACATATTTTTATTTAAACGTTTTTTTTCTTATGTATTTAATATTTCTACCGCTAGGAAAAATCTTCGATTATATGAAGTCATCGTTATTTGTGTGTCTTGTTAGACAAAACCGAAACTTGGGTTATGTCTGAAATAGACCTATAACTTGAACGTTGTTTAGTAAATGTATTTATGATGAGAACGTAAAAAGCAGTTCGACTGTATTCGTTTTTATTTTTCTCACCAGGTTCAAAAAAAAGTATTTTTATGCTACACAATGGCTGTTTGTAAACGTTTAGGAAAATATAAAATATTATTAAATTGTTAATGAAGATATTATTAATATTATCAGATTTATATTAAACCTTACAACTAAAACTAATTAGCTTGTATTTAAATACAACGCACTTAGTAACATAAATAAGATTTAAGAATATATGCTGAGCTTAATCACCCGGTTTTAAAAGAACAGTATTCCTTCGTTACTTCAAAAGTCTTTCCTCCAGCACCGGTCATACATATTATGATGGTCCTGGCTGAGCACAATTGCATTTTCATTTATAACAATATTCTATAAGGGCCGGCAAGGTCAACTTACAATTCAGAATATTGATATATCACACGGTACATGAATTTTGGGTTTCCAGACTACTGCTATTGAACAGTATCGTGGACTTTACTGGAATGAGATTGCTGTGATCCCAGTTTCTTTTGAAATCTTTCCCGCCTATTTGGGCACGAAACTTGAAGGTTGTAGACTGCCCATGAGCCCACATAATCATAAAATCCTTGTATACTATTTTGTTAACTGTGCCAGGAGATACGCCAAGCTTCATGGGCTTTTGATTCGAAAGGTTTTCTTTCACAACCACAAATTTCCATTTCGGATTAGAGTGTCCCTTATGATTGGCGTAGGGTGTAGTTTCGAATGTAGGAGAAATGTCATGATTTGTTAAGCTCATAGAAATTAAATTATCGAATTATTCCACTCACCTATGTGACGATTGACAACATACAGGCTGAAAAGAGCAGTTGACCCTGTGTTATATATATATGAGTAACTTGTCAAGTTAACACACCGTTTATAGAGTGCTCTTTAATAAAAAATAATTTAAAATATTTTTGTACATACTATTATATAGTTTACAATGGTTCATACAATATTATTGTTAGGTGTATCAGCAGAATCGTTAGTTAAAAAGTACAATGAAACATCACAACGTTTTATCTTTTATTCTTGGTTGACTTCGGATTCCTAACATCTTTTGGTGCACAATTCGATTATTGTATTCCTCTACGTACAAAACGTTTTACTCAAAGACGAGGCTCTTTAGAAGTTTTTAAACACCAAAATCTCTGTTTCAAATATCCTTTTGAGTGGTTATGAGATATTCCAGTATTAACTGTTAATAACTGACCAAATAAAAACATTTTGTTTTTTTCGTTGACACAAAGCTACACAGTAGATTTTTCTGTGCTGTCCTATGGCCCGGCATGGCCAAGCGTGTTAATCTTAGGGTCGCGGGTTCGTATTCGAGTCGCGCTAAACATGCTCGCCCTCCCAGCCGTGGAGGGCATTATAATGTGACGGGCAATCCCATTATACGTTGGTAAAAGAGTAGCCCAAGAGTTGGCGGTGGGTAGTGCTGACTAGCTGCCTTTCCTCTAGTCTTACACTGCTAAATTAGGGACGGCTAGCACAGACAGCCCTCGAGAAGCTTTGTGCGAAATTCAAAAAACAAACAAAACAAACAAACTGTGCTGATCCTGCCAAGGATATGGAAACCGGTTTTTAGCGTTATAAGCCTTCAAATTTACAGTTAAGCCTCTTGTTGAGGGCAATGAAAATAATATCATTATTATTCAAATTATGCCTAAAAATTAATGAATAACACAATTAAAATAATTGCACAAATATTATTGATCACATATTCGTATCAATTTATCATAATTTCTTTTTCTTTATTTTTGTAGGATGACTTCAAAACTTAATTATATAGCATGTGTTGCTTTGTGTCTGAAGCCGTTTCAACAGGTTAAAGCAGTCATTACACTTTCTAGAATTTTATGTTTAACCCGGTATTTACAACTGGAACACTTGTCAAAACTAGTTTGAAACAGCTTTCATTACTGTAGTCGAGTTTTGAAAGAAGTGATTTATATTCTATTCTGCTTCAATATTCTGGAAAAACGAACTGTGAAAATGTGAAAAAAAATCGTGACAGTTTTGTATCTGTTTGCAATATTCTGTTACCGATCGTCATTTGTACTTTATGTTTGTTTGTTTTGTTTTTTGTTTAAAAGGTTCAAATCTTTGCTAAAATAGAAGATGACTAGTGTTAACGAGAGAAACCTTAACAATGCCTTTAATTTGGTAGTAGGAAAAACTAGAAATTCGGGAAATTTCAATAGCAGTGATATCAAATTTGTCCAGCACCTCCAGGTTTTGAGTTATTATAATATCCCAATATTTTATCAGCACAATATTTTATGTGAAATACTATGCAACCAACTCAATACAGTAGATTTATGCTAACAAATTAAGTTTACATGAGGAAAGTGCATACACTTGTAATAATTTCAAACGTTAATTATATTGTATTGGTGTAAAATTACAAGTATATTGTTCATATATGTTATTTGTTCTAAATATATTTTGTAGAGAATTGCAACACTTTTGCTTCGTTCCCACGCTCAGGAGGCCCGGCATGGTCAAACGTGTTAAGGCGTGTGACTCGTAATCTGAGGGTCGCGAGTTCGCATCCCCGTCGCGCCAAACATGCTCGCCCTTTCAGCCGTGGGGGCGTTATAATGTGCGGTCAATCCTACTATTCGTTGGTAAAAGAGTAGCCCAAGAGTTGGCTAACAGTAACGGGCTTGTATCTTATCTCCAAACGCTATTATTTGTATAGGATATTCGAACTCTCAGGAATGATCATTTCCTGATCCAACGTACGTATCAAGATATTAGTTACGTGACTTGCTCTCCACGTGTCACATAAGAAGTGAAATAGAATACGCTTTGGAGTATTTATTGAAAATAAGTAAAACAATTATAACCGGATTACTTCCCAGCTGTGTTAAGATTCAGTCTCATAATGTTGGTTTATCACTTCGCCCGCTTAAAGCCGAACAAGGCCCGGCATGACCAGGTGGGTTAAGGCTTCGATTCGTAATTCGAGGGTCGCGAGTTCGCATCCTCGTCGCGCCAAACATGCTCGCCCTTTCAGCCGTGGGGGCGTTATAATGTGCGGTCAATCCCACTATTCGTTGGTAAAAGAGTAGCCCAAGAGTTGGCGGTGGGTGGTGATGACTAGCTGCCTTCCCTCTAGTCTTACACTGCTAAATTAGGGAGGGCTTGCACAGATAGCCCTCGAGTACCTTTGTGCAAAATTCAAAAACAAACAAACAAACCTACGCTCGGGAATCACGAAACCCTTACGTTTTCAGTTTGCTATTGCAATCGAAAGATCTCTCGACTGAAATTAAAATGGGTAGAATCAGATGCCTTTCTCTCAGTTGACTCGCTCACTCAGTTGGTCACTTTGCTTCGTTCCGCGATCAATCAAAACAAGGTCCGATCTTTTTCATCGCATCATATCCGCGATATATCTCTAGGTTTGTAAACATAAATTATTTAATATTTTAGTAAATAATCTGAAATGCTAGCTGCCTCCAGTTTAAGTAAGTGCAAGAATCACCCAAACATATTTCGCTACATTTAAGAAAAATATGTTAGAGTTTCACAAAGGAAAAACATCAAACACACAAGGAAAAGGTAGCTCACCACACTATTTGGGCATAAAATTGATGATCAAGTTAACATTGCGCTCCAAGTGTGTGTTGCACATCTGACTTGACACAGTGGCTGAATAATAAAAAGAGAAGTATGCCATCTGTTGTTCCAATGATATGGAGTGATCCCACAGATCATCTAACTGACTGTTATTTTTACATGACTAATGTTTCTGGATATTCTGGATATGTATTTTTGAACAATGCATTAGATACCCAGATATTTCATCAGCAATGAAATTGGTACCTCATGGGGATGATGTTTCAATGCCACATCTACTAGTGAATTGGGAAACAAAAGAGTTATCCTGTGAAGACAATGAACCATCTTCATCTGGTAATTCTATTCCTGTAGCACCTCAATCAACATAAACTTCTTCATCGGATCATACAACAAGAGTTAAGTAATCTGAGTCGTGATTTTATCTTATCAAGGCAGCATGGATAACTTTTCACTTTTCACGGCACTTATCACAGTTTGTAGATTATACTTAAATCTATCAACTATGATCATCATAGGTGGGTCATATGTGGTGATCTAAAAGTTATTACCTTCTTGCTAAGCTTTCAGAAAATGTGTACCAAATATTGTTGCTTTTTGTGCCTGTGGAATAGACGATATGAATAAACTAATTTCAAACAAAGAAATGGCCAGTAAGAAAGAATTACACACCAAGAAAACAGAACGTTGAGAAGTAAGCTTTGGTGAATTCTCAAAATGTGTTTCTGCTTTCACTTTATATTAAATTGAGATACACGAAGAATTTTACAAAAGAAATGAACAGATATATTACTTATTTCAGATATCTGTCTGACAAGTTTCCAAAAGATCAGTGAAGCAAAAATAAAATGAGGTATCTTTACTGGACTACAGATTCGGGAAGTGCTGATGGATGATGATTTTGAAACAGTACGACGTCACAAAGAACTGTCTACCTGAAAATTATTCAGGCTGTTTATCATAAGTTTCTTAATGAATCATACAGATAAAAAGCCATGCTGTAATGATTGATTATATGTTCGAGAGCTACAGGAAACTGGTATCTAAAATGTCACTAAAGACACATTTCTTGCATTCCTACCTCAACTTCTTCCTAAACGATTTAGATGCAGCGAGTGACAAACATGGTGAGTCCTTCCACCAAAATATTTCCAGTATGAAACAACAATATCAAGGACGTAGAATTCTGCGGTGACGGTAAATTACTGTTGGTTCTTACAGCGTGAAACTGAGAACATGCACAAAATTTGCAACAAGTCAAGAAGATATTTTGTCACAGAAAATTTAGAAAAATAATACCATAGTGAAAGTTTTAAACATAACGTGAATGTAATTCAGTATATAATTTTATTATAACTTTTGCTTTTTTAAAATGTTATTGCTGTTATGTGTTGTTTCTGAAACTTCTTAAACACAAGTCTTTATAAATAAATAAAGTTATTAAAGAAAAGTTATGTTCATGACATGTAAGAAAATTTTGAATAAATTTATCACTGCTGGGAAACTAGAGGTGATCAATAGTTTTTAACGTAAGTTTTAGAATCACCATCATAAAATTACTTAACAGTTGCATTTTTTGTAGTAATAAAGAAGTATTTTTGTTGTCCTGTGATATCAGAAGATTATATTTAGTACTGATTGAGCTTTGAACTTAAGATATTAAATTGAGACTGTGAAGCCAGATTCCTGTAATCAAGAGACTTCAGTACTGATTGAATATTGGACTTCAAGATACAGTAGGCTAAAGCCATAACAACTTCGAACTGCTTATCTAAAAATATTCTAGTTACAGAAATTAAATTGATTATTATTCAAATGTTTGTGTGTTTGAATATGCGAGCGCTGATATTGGTTTGTTTTATTGTAATCGCAATATTTGTTATAGTAACTGTTGCGGTTACTCACGTTTCTCCCCTCAGTCTTGAGAACCACTGCACAACAAGACTGTCGTTTTCAGATTCGTATTTTTTTATGTTCTTCCATTACAGTTTTTATATCAGTTTATTTTCCTATTAGAAAGTATATATGGTAGTAGCACATATGTTGAAATGTTATTATTAAAAGCTTCCAAATAACTACATATTCACCGTTCGTAGTGTCGAGCGTACTCGTTCATGAATGTGAATATACTTAGAACTAAGTCATTCAGTGTTGAAGAACCTGCCATGGTCTGGTGATTGGGTTACTCGAACCAGAAGCTGCGGATTCGAATCCCGTAACCAAACATGCTTGCCCTTTCAGTTGTGGGAATGCTAAAATGTGACAGTTAATCACACTTTTTGTTGGTAAAACGAGTGATACAAGAGTGATGTTGACCGGTTGTTGTCTTTCTAGTCTGTCACATCTAAGTTCGGGAAGGCTAACGCAGATAGCCCTCACGTAGTTTTTGACGAAACCGAAAAAACTTAAGATTGGAGATGAACTCTCGAAAACCCTGATTTTGTCTAATGCCAGGAAAGTCTTGTCGGTATTAATAATTTATAAAACGTAAATAACTCGCAGAGTAAACGTTATAAATTTTATCATTTGAACTAGTTGAAGACAGTTTTCATAAACACGTCTATGAGCTTGTATGTTCTAGTGAATTGGTATGTTGATTATGTTCTACATTCTATGAACTCAATGATGCCTCCAGGTTATTACCTGAGTCATTTACACAAAAGAGCGCAAATTTTATTTTGTCCTAGATTTACGTTTTCCTTCTAGTACATGTGGCTTGATCTACTTTCATTCTTCGAATCTTAATATATATAAATCTTGAACCTCGGAAGCGGAGACGCCGCCTATAAGTCCTACCTATAATTTATCTCTAACTCATGTCTACGTTTCATACCGGATATTTTACAAATTAGGTTATTGTTTGGCGACGAATGTTTAAATGATACTTCTATGCATCACATCTTCTGTTTTATAATGTTGTACATTGATCATACAGGCGCCATTTTAATTTGAAAAACATTTTTTATAAGTAAAGTTTGGAAAGTATCGATAAAACAAAGTGAAAATTGGTTTTAAAAATAAAATAGAATTTTCAAATATTCCAAAGTCGACTGCGGCCTGTTAGTTATAATGCTATTTTTATTTCTAAGGTTCTGTGCTTTGTATTCCAATTTTCCTCTCCCCTTTTCATCTCAAAATCATCCTCCGCACTGTGGCGCTGTTGGGACTTTTACAAGAGCGTCATTCAAATTTCAATATTCGGTATGGGTGGTTTGACTAACTGCCTTCCCTCTAGTATGGTTTTCCCGAAACTCAAATAAACAAATAAAATTAAAAAAATATAAAAAGTAAAGTATAAATAAAGAGTTTTGTTAACTTACATTCAATACTAACTTCATGAGATTTCGTACATCAAGTTGGTAAAACATCAAAAGACCACCATTAATGGCTCACATGCGTTACAAACTTATAACCCTCTCTCTATGTTCGATAAATATCCTCAATCGTGAAAGTGATATATTGACTCATAAGCCATAATGTACATAAACACGCGTAGTTTATCACCTTCTTTTAATACTAATAAAGTAAATGTTGAACAATATACATTTTGGACATTAGGTTTATTCATCGCTTTGTTTCACAAGCTTCTAGTTCTTAGATTTAGTTGTTCTGCAGAGGAAACAAAACGTAGGTTAAACTAATTAATGGTGAGTAAAACACTACAAATCAAATATTGACTTGTTTATACTTAACATAATCATAAATGTAAATATATGTAAAGTTGAATAAGTCGATGTTGGAAATGAATTTTTATAAAAAAATTTTTCTAATGAGAAAATATCAACGTTTTGTCTAAGGTGCCTTCATCGAGTCAAAAAAACAATAAAAAAGTTGTGGTCAAAACTTTGTCCAAATGACCTTAAATTGGTCAAAGCGAGGAAACGAAGTCTGGGTTTCTCTTAAACAATGGTTATTAAAAACTTTGGCTATTAATCTGTGACGGGTTTCCCAAAATATAACCTATAAAAATACTCGTAATAAAAACATTAAGTCTGATTATATAGAAGTTAATGTTGTTAAATCATTTCTTCCTAAACATAGTTTGAGACATAATTCTTATAGCATAGTTGCAGTACACTCACTTAATGCCTGAATTCGATCCTGGGTTAGTCCTTAAAAAAAAAAGGTTGTCATTAAAGAATGAACCCACAGCTCGTGAAGATGTTACAGCAGATAGCACGATGTGGCTTTGATATAAAAAAACATATACATATATGAAGAAGTTAGATATTCTGTAAGTGCGTATAACTTTTACTTGTTTTTAGAAACACTACGCCAATAACCCATATGGCACATACCAAGTTAATATGTAACACCCAAGAAAATTAGTTTCATTTTTTCCTTAAAGAAAATTTCCTTGCGAGTTTCCAAAGCTACTTTATTGTATTTAGTCCATTATGTCTTTATATCTTTTCGTAATTACGCAATTTGATGGTTGTGTAGCTAATTTATAAATATTTAGTGTGCCACACTTTACCAAAGGTGAGGTTTACAGAAATATTAATTCATCAAATGAGGTCATACACTAGCTACAAGTTGCGATGCATCATAAACCAGACTTGAAGTCCTTGCTGTAACCTCGGGGATTTATCTACAATGAAAGAGAACACGAAAACTTATAGGGGGTAGAGCATGACCTGATCGGTAGCTATGAATACTACCATAAAGATAAGTCACAAACCTGGCCACTTCCCATTTAAATGTTTTCTGTACAAGCCACTAAAGCCATAAGAAAGAAATAGCCTAATTTTAATTTACTATAATTATCAAAAACATTTTTCGTATCTATTTTGGAAAAATTAAAACAACATTCGAGAAACCATACATGTGATAAAGAAATTCATATGTTTAAGAAATGGCATCGTCCTATAATTTTGTCGTTTCTCGTGGCTGTTATAAGCTGCACATTCCTCGTTGTTTTATTTGTACTGGTTTCTCCAACAATACAGGTTTAATTTCGAGTAGCGGTTGAAGCAAAAGATGGATTTCCAGCTTTGTGGTAAAACTCAGAGGTTTGAATCAGTGCGATATCGCAAAATGTTCCCACACTTTAAACTGTAGAGGCATCATAAGAGTGGCAGTTAATACCTTAACACAGAATGTGGGTGTTAGAATACTGTTACCTAGTTGCATGGCCTGGGGTTAATAATTCAACGTTGTGAATGGTCGTAGTACAGGTATAGGAACACAATAACATTATATGTTTATTTAGGATAACTGCTTGAAATCTACACGTGACATTTGCGTTGATTCTCCCTAAGTGCATCAAGAATGAATGCCATTCAGAAATGTTTGAAAGTAGATTTAAGATAATTTACTTTAACTAAATGTGCTACATATAGGCAATGGGTAAGGTTTAAAGACATAATGTTCTCTGTGTATATTAACCATTTAACACAGATAAACCAAATGTAAGCATTTTATTTATCAAAAGGAAAAAAAAATGTAAAAAACGTGTCTCTTTATGTCATCGAAAGTTATTATGTTTGAGAACGAAACACCATTGATAAATAATTAACGTATGTGCATTTACCTGTGCCCCCCAGTGGCTCAGCGGTATGTCTGTGGACTCACACGCTAAAATCCGGGTTTCGATACCCGTGGTGGGCAGAGCACAGATAGCCCATTGTGTAGCTTTGTGCTTAATTCAAAACAACAACAAACAACATTTACCTGCATTGCAAATTGAGCTCGAACTTCAGACACTGTGTCATTGTAGTCAAACCGGAGCTTCATAACACTGGAGTGAGAACTAACACCCAATTTTGTATCATTACATTAAGGACTTAAACTAAACATTGTATTAACACAGAAAAGATCAAAACTAGACTTTGTTATTTAAGTGAAAGTTTAAAGTGTAAAACACTGTAAAGAAATGGATAAACTAGACTGTATTTTAACACTGTTATCAGAGCTTAAACTTAATTAAACTTACACTGTTCCATTAACGATAGATATCAAACATTTTTTAGCGTTACGTGTAATGGGATATTAGGTGTTTTTATTATTATCGTGAGGAATCATATTCTATATTATTACATTAAAGGTTTATTACAATCACATCTGATAATGGCTCCATATCGTTACTGTTGGAACAAAAGCCAGACTTACTTTCATTACGCCCAGTGGTTAAGGCACTCGACTCATAATCCGAGGGTCGCGGGTTCGAATCCTTGTTAGACCAAACATGCTCACCCTTTCAGCCGTGGGGCATTATATAATATGATGGTCAATCCCACTACTCGCTAGTAAAAGAGTAATTCAAGAGTTGGCGGTAGGTGGTGTTGACTAACTGCCTTCCTTTCAGTCTTACACTGCTAAATTAGGGACGGCTAACGCAGATAGCTCTCGTGTAGCTTTGCGCGAAATTCAAAACAAACCAAACCTTCTATTATATATACAGGGGGTAAGAGAGAACGAGACTGAATACTGCTATGTTGAAGACTAAAATTAGGGTTTAATTTTTAAAATAAGGACAGACATTAGATTTAAATTTCTTACAGTTAAGACCGAAACTAGGCCTTACATAGAGAAATACGATAAGTTTACTTTCTGAAAGTGTGTTTCCTTTCCTTGTGAATAGTTTAACTTTAGTTTTCTTACTAGTAATAGGAATTTTTGTAAAGTACTGCTTTTGCTGTCGGTTTCGAGGGTAAAACCTAGTGGACAAAGCACAAATAGTTCTTTGTGCAGTTTTTTGTTTAATAACAAATTAATATTCCTGTAATAAAAACGTTTCTCCTCCAAACTTACTTTAAAAGCTATAACATAGTGAAACAATTTCTTTACTGATGTTATCTGTTGGTTAAGTTTAACTTGAATCATTATAACTGGATTTTTTACTTATATTGTATATATATATATATGTATTTCAAATGAAATAACAATTATGTTTTCCTTCATAATTCACCGATATTCATCAGTTTTATATATTATCTGTACAGATGATGTCCTTAAACGTTGTTACGGTAAAATAGGATGCTTTTCAATCGGAGAGCCCTTTCTTTCTTTGTATCGTCCAATCAACCTGTTTCCTTACCCTCCTGACTACCTCAATGTTAACTTTCTCTTGACGACCAGGAAGAATCCTAATTACTTCCAAAAGCTGACCACTGATGAAATCTCCAAGTCAGACTTTGATCCCACTAAACCAGTGAAGATACTTGTGCATGATTATCTGGAGGATGTCAATCATGAATGGATGCTGGTTTGTGCTACTTTATGTATCTACCAATCATATTTTAAATCCAAGCTTTCAAACAACTGTAATTCTTGGTTTATAGCTTTCCATCAGTTGATTCACCAATCTTAGTTAATTGACAGTTAACCACAAATCACCTGTAGTTTTGGGTTTATAGTTTTTTTATTACTTGATATACAAACCATAATTAACTCACGGCTTTCAATCAGCTGTAATTTTAGGTTTAAGGTTTTAATTACTTGATATACCAATCATAATTAAATCCTACCCTTTAATCACTTATAATTCTTGTTCAGTGTTATGATGTTCCTACAACTCACTAATGAATCTGAAATATGATAAGAATCGAAACTGTACGAATATGTACCAACTTGGATGTTTTCTGCTGGATTTTATGTATTTGTAAAAGTCTCACTGAGAGAGCTATACTCAATTGCAAATTTAAATATTTATTTAATTTTGAACTTACAGCAAATGATTCGAGAACTCCTGACTCACGACGACTACAACATCATTTCCGTGGACTGGTCAAGAGGTGCCTCTTCCCCTTACACCCAGGCTGTGGCTAATGCTCGTATGGTTGGATCGATTATCGCGGAATTTTTAACATCTCTACAGGTAAGTAATGTACCCTGGTTGACACTTGGGTTAATTGGAGGTAATGTTGTGAAACACAGTAAATCATTGTTACTTTATAAGAATGATATTTGAGGACCCGTGCTTCGCTTGGAACATCTAAACTCTTTCAGACACATGTGTGAAACTCTTGACAAAATGTAACATCACAGGAACAGAAGCATAACTGAACGTTTGACATTTATACTATTCATGGTGATTTGAAAAAAACAAACAATGGAAAATAAATTATTACAAGTTATGCGTAAAGAGATTCTCGAAACAAGTAGAATTTCACTGAGAAGAACAACCTATATGTAACTGATCTATAGATGTACATTGAATGGGAGATAAGAGGGATTGTCTCACTCACATTCTAAGTAATAATTTGTTCTTGTTGATCGTATGGGAACTGTCCTCTTCCTACACAATTTTTGAAGCTACTCTCTGACTTGACGCAATGAAATAATTAAAAACAAGCCAGTATGTTTGTCCTGGCTCAGTAAACAAAATATACAAGAAAACCAGAACATTGTACCAATATATTTGTGTGTGTGTTTTGAAGAACACGTAAACCGGTATCCACTGTACTGGACTGATTTACAAAATCAACTACAAGTACCATTATAATGGACCTGACCCAATAAAACGAGTAGAAGTAAACCAGTATAATGAACTGACATACTAAACACTTTAGTATTAAAACATTATGTAGGATTCAACCTGCTGAAACAGTTTCGAATAAGCCAGTGTAATGGATCAGACTCACAAAAAGTTACGAGTAGGATAGTATTAAAAAAACAACTTTACCCATTGTAACATTTACAAGCAAACCAGCGTAATGGATCTGGTCCACCGAAACTTAGCAGTATTCCAGTTGAATATTAAAACATATTTAAAATACAGATATTTCATTATGTTATCCGTTTGCTGTTTAAATTTTCATGTGATGATACTGTTTAGGAAAAACAGTCTGTGTCTCCATCGAACATGCACATCATAGGGCTAGGTGTAGGAGCCCATATTGCCGGATACACAGGAGAGAAAGTTCCAGGTCTTGGCAGGATAACAGGTAACACACAGTTTCAGGTCGTCTCCTCTTTTTCAAAGAATTCTGATAAGAACTAATATTTTGTGAATGTAAATATCTATTGTTTATTTTAATAGTGACTTTGACAATGTTCAAAACTTTCGTTAACAAAACAAGTGTTTTCTCTACACTTCATATAAATTCATGCAGAATTATTGCTACAATATCAAAAATAATATGCAATTTTTGTACGGTCTGTTTACTGTGACACTATTTATAGTCAGGTGCGTATTATATACGGTGTTTTCACTGTGACACTAATTCAAGTAAAATAAATGTCGCCATAATATCTCGAAATTCGGGCATAGCCATCTTTAAGCTAGAAATGCTTACCAGAAAACTGGTAATCCACATACAACTACTCGTAACCAACAAGCGTTATCGACTGTTACTTTTGTAACATGCCCACAGTTAAAGTACGAAGTGCGTTCAAAGGTGTATGGCTAGATCGAACCTCAGACGTTCCGATTTGTGAGCTAACTACTAAGACTTACACAGCCTTTGGCACATAAGTTTCCCAAATTACTAGTAACTGTAAAATAAATCTATAAGAACTTTACTAGAACGCTATGTGGCGAAATGAATTATGGGTAATATTATTGATAGCAACACGGCGTAAGAAATTTTTTATTGTATCACTATTTAAATTTAAAAGCATCTCTCATATGATCTCTTAACATCACGTTGTATTATATAAATAATCTTACGTGATCTATTTTTACTCTAGCCATGGTTAGATAAATCACTATTTCATGCATCAGTTACTGATATCTAATGCAGAATATTTAACGCCAGACATTTTAAAAAAAACCCACAGAAGTAGTAACTACTCTGAAATATCGCTTGTAAAAATGTTCATAATTAGTATGCATGTTTATCAACACAGGCCTTTCATTATACACCCAACTTTTAAAGGATTGTTTTTAATAGGACTTGATCCAACTGGTCCATACTTCCAAAAAACCGATCCTAAAGTCCATCTGGACCCCTCGGATGCTGAATTTGTTGATGTCATACACACAAATGACGATCGAATCGTCGTAAACGGCAGAGGTGAGAAGTAAAAGTGTTTTTAAAAAATGAAATTTTTCGTTTTGTGCACGTGTCTTAGTGTTCACCTCTCTTTTAAATATAAAAATACAAGAAACGTTTTGAGAATTAAAGTATTATCAGTTATGTTTCTATAATTTAGTTAGATGTGGACAGCTGTTTGTTTGTTTGTTTCTGAATTTTGCACAAAGCTACTCGAGGGCTATCTGCGCAAGCCGTCCCTAATTTAGCAGTGCAAGACTAGAGGGAAGGCAGCTAGCCATCACCACCAACTCCTGGGCTACTTTCTCACTAACGATTAGTGGGATTGACTGTAACATTTTAACGCCCCCACGGCTGAAAGGGCGAGCATGTTTAGCGCGACAGGGATGTGAACCCGCGACCCTCAGATTACGAGTCGCACGCCTTTACACGCTTGGCCATGCCGGGCCATGTGGACAGCTGTAAGAAAAGATTTAGGTAGTAAAGACATTGTCACGTTTATTTTCTAGTGTTTTGAATTAAAAGATAGAAGGATTACTGGCTTTTTTTCTCAGTATATTGAGAAATTAAAAGGCACAATCTCTGTGGCCTAAATTCTTTAACAATTGCGAGATATTTGAACTCCAAATTAACGGATATCGAAAATTACACTGGTTTACAAAAAATATTTTTTGTCTGAGGCAAGAATGTGAATAGGTGTTTTTTACTAATTTGGGTGTGCTGAATTCAAATTTATAAACAGTTTTGCTCTATCACATCTAGTTTTCTGGCTTTTAAATAGTCTACTTTTAGTATATACAGAGTATATACGTGCTTATTTCAACAGTTGCAGCAGCTTATTACAGATAAATCAGGATAGATAAAGAACATTGACGGAATAAATATACTTGGATGACACAATGTACACAATTTATAGTACCGCAAACAGTTGGAAGTGTGTTTTCTTAGATGATCTGGTGTATTTTGCCTCCGGGATGTCACGCAAGAGCATCTAGCAGAAGTCTCTCATCATGCTGGGGTTCCACTTGCCTTGGTAGTTGCTCTCCATCTTCATAATGTCTTGGTGGAATCTTTCTCCGTGCTCATCACTCACTGCTCCAATGTTTGGAGGGAAGAAGTTGAGGTGGGAATGGAGAAAATGAATTTTGAGTGACATTCGGCATCCCATATCCTCATAAGTCTTTAGCAACTTCTCAATACAGGCTTGGTAATTTGGTACGCGTGTGTTGCCAAGGAAGCCACTACAGACTGACTTAAATGCTTTCCATGCTCTCAGTTCATTTAAGGTAAGAAGCTCCTCAAAATCAGTATCCTTCAGCACTTCTCGGATTTGAGGTCCGACAAAGATGCCCTCTTTGAGCTTAGCAGCACTGAGACCTGGGGACACAGTAGACAAGTGTTGGAAGGCAGCACCATTTTTGTCCATAACCTTCACGAAATTCTTCATCAAACCAAGCTTGATGTGAAGAAGAGGAAGAAGCACCTTCTTCATGTCAACCAGAGGATTCTCCTTGACGCTGTGTTCGTCAGGAACGAAAGTGCTTCTAGACCCCCAGTCTTTCTGCTTGTAATGCTGGGATACAGCTCGACTATCCCAGAGACAGAGAAAGCAACAGTACTTTGTGAAGCCCGCTTGCATACCCATAAGAAGACCAATGATCTTGAGGTCCCCACACAAACTCCACTGGTACTGGTTGTACTTAACAGCTTCTAAAAGAAGCTCCATATTGTCATAGGACTCCTTTAGATGGACAGAGTGTGCAGTGGGAATGCTGGGATATTTATTCCCATTGTGCAGAAGCACAGCCTTGAGACTTCGCTTGGAAGAGTCTATGAAAAGACGCCAGTCTGAAGGATTATGTGGAAAACCAAGGAAAGTGAACAAGCCAGGTACATTTGTGCAGTAGCACAACTTGTTTTCCATGTCGAAAAATGAAGAAAGGTCTTTGTTCCGATTCCTGAAACTGGTGATTCTTACATCTTTCTGGACTAGATTCCACTGTTTAAGCCGAGAAGCCAAAAGCTCTGACTGCTGTTTTGACAGATACAAATCACGAGCAAGGTCATTCAGGTCTTCTTGCGTGATCCAGTGTGGCTCTTTGCCACTTGTTCCTGAATAAGAAGAGTCAATATCTTCGGAAGAGATTGACTTGGCAGAATCTTTCCTTGGAGGCATTACTTCATCTGATTTATTTGCATTTATTGCATAATAACTAAAAAAGAATACATAAGTCACACAATATTAGAAATTAACCCTGAATGCATATACGCCTTTATGTACAGTATGTGTACAAAATGTACATTATGCATATCTAAAAAACTAGAGGTGATGAGTAAAAACGGATTTCAAATCTGAATTCAGCACCCCCAAATTAGGTTAAAACAGCTATTTTTATGCTTGCCTCAATTTCTTTGTAAACCAGTGTTACAATCCTACCTTTTCAGAGTTTATTCTTATATTAATAACCAGCTATCAGACGGTTTCTTTGATCCTTTCCTAGTTATAATAAAGGAATTGTGTCATATTAAATGATTTTAAATAATTATTTTGTCAAACATTAATTTACGTGTCGAATAACAATAACGGGCTTGTATCTTATCTCCAAACGCTATTATTTGTATAGGATATTCGAACTCTCAGGAATGATCATTTCCTGATCCAACCAGTACGTATCAAGATATCAATTACGTGACTTGCTCTCCACGTGTCATATAAGAAGTGGAATAGAATACGCATTGGAGTATTTATTGAAAATAAATAAAACAATTATAACCGGATTACTTCCCAGCTTTGTTAAGATTCAGTCTCATAATGTTGGTTTATCACTTCGCCCGCTTAAAGCCGAACAAGGCCCGGCATGGCCAGGTGGGTTAAGGCTTCGACTCGTAATCCGAGGGTCGCGCCAAACATGCTCGCCCTTTCAGCCGTGGGGGCGTTATAATGTGCGGTCAATCCCACTATTCGTTGGTAAAAGAGTTGGCGGTGGGTGGTGATGACTAGCTGCCTTCCCTCTAGTCTTACACTGCTACATTAGGGAGGGCTAGCACAAATAAATCTCGTGTAGCTTTGTGTGAAATTCAAAAGAAACGAACAAAACCAGTAAAACCGAATAATTCATTTCCACGACAAATGGAAATGTCTATCAAAAAGAAAAACAGTGACGGCAAGCACCAAATATACGAACAATAAAATAATCTTCAAATGGCACTTTGTTCTAGATATTCGTAATAAACTTATTACACACCAGTTTTATACTCCTGTCAATAGTCCACGTTCCTGTTCATTTCTTTGTGTTTTACTCTCATAGTTTACCATTTCTGACTTTATTCTCTCTATTTTTATCCATTTATTTCCGGCACTAGATAGAAAATTAATTTGAGAAACCAAGTAGAATATTCTTCTGAGAGTCGACGTTGTTTATCTACTAACATGAAATATTATCATTAATGCAGTGATCGACAAGTTAGAACCCATCGGTCATGTCGACTTTTATCCCAACGGCGGTAGAAAACCTCACGGATGCAGCAACACTGTCGACGAGTCACACAGCGGCGGTATGTACTACAGTTATTAGTTGTACGTATGTAAGGTTTGACGTGTTCAGAGACGAACTAAGACAGTGCAGAATTGACGTCCTGGAATCTCCTCACTAAGCAAAGTTATCGTGTCTTCAGTATCACGACTTGTTGGCAGGTTGTGACGTGTAGCAACATAGCCCTGACAGAATTAACATGTCTACAGATAAGGCTTGATCCTGGTTGTAGTGATTTACAACATTATAAATGAATCTTAGTCGTCGTTGGCCTCATCTGTAGCTGTGGCTTGTAACAGCGTTGCAAGCTGCTCTTACCTGAAGCTGAATTTTGTAACAACACTACAAGCGGGTCTCTGATATGGCTGATGTTATATATAGTTAAGATGTGTAATAACACTACAAGGTGATCACTGCTGTGGCTGAGCTTAACTGTAGGTAAGATTTGTAATAACGCTACGGGTAGGTCTCTGTGGTGACTGGTCTTTATAGCTATGTTTCGTAAGAACACTATAAGAGGATTAAAACGTATGATTGTTATTACATATTACTAGTGTAACTAGTGACACTACTGACTGGGTACGACTAAGACAAGTGGGTTTACCCTAAGATAGGTTGGGTAAACCAGCAGATAGAATAGTAACTATACTAGTAAGTAATGGAGTTTAGCTTTGATGTTCAACAACAGTTTTATAGGGTCACGTGCGTGATAGATATTATGTATACCGTGTTTCACGTGCGTGATAGATATTATATATACCGTGTTTCTCCGATAATAAGACCTACCCATAAAATAAGACCTAGTGTGATTTTTGGGGATAGTTTTAATATAAGCCCTACCCTTAAAATAAGCCCTAGTTAAGAGTGGCAGGAAGAGGAAAGAAATAAAAAAATAATTTATTAATTAGTTTAATAGTTAGTTAATTAGTTTGTTTAAGTATTAATCAGTTAGTTTAATAGTAGCTTATTTTAAATGGTTAGTTTAATAGTTTAATAATTTTTTTAATATATCAAAATAAGACATCCCCCGAAAATAAGCCCTAGTGTCATATTTTGGAGTGAAAATTAATATAAGCCCTGTCTTATTTTCGGAGAAACACGGTAGATATATATCACTGTTAGTGACGTAGTTTGTGTTTGAGATGACCAGTCTTACAGAGTTATAAACTAGAACCGTGTTGCTTAATTCAGTGTACAATGTTACGTATTTTTTATGTTTTAAGTTCTTCGTAGACTAAACGCAACAGAAAAAACACAGATAACAGCTTGTATAATTTATTACACTAAACTATTAACAAATATAACAGATATAACATAAATCATATAATAACAGTGACAGATATTAAGTTATAACATTCGAAATTAATTACAAAACAAAATAATACTAGTTTCAAACTTCAAAATTAATCACAATACAAAATGGTACTGGCCTGTATCTAATATAATGATCTAAAATGAAAGTCACAAATTCCAGTCTAGGGTGTGAATTTGGTCCCACGAAGAGATTCCGAAGCTTAAAATGAAGAAGTTCAGAAACAGTTCACAGTTCAATAAATTCACCGACTCTCAGCACAAGCAGTAATTCAGATGAATCGTAGAGATTGACGAAGTAAAATCACGGCTTCCGTAGATCTAACTTCAGTCACAAATCCAAGTTGAATAATCACAGCAAACACTTAATCTTTCTCAAATAACTGACTCTGTTCTTTTGAAATAAAACTGATGTCTGAATCCCACTCACTTTTCTTCGAATAAAACTAATGACTGAATCTCTATCTCACGTCACCGTCTTTTATACCGGTTGGCCTACTTCTCGAACAATCTTGACATTTCCATAAAACTCCAGAGCAATCCGCGCGTGTCCGTTCTTGCACGAGACTACACGTCTAGACACGAAGTCACCAGCACTCATTTACAAACATATGATTGGTCTACTTAATTCAAGAAAATTCTAAAATGTTACCCTAAATGAATAACAAAATATTAGTTTAAACTTCGAAACAATAATATAAATATGGAAAAATGAATAATAGAAATGAAAATTCAAACACAACACGACATGCTGTCGCCCTCAAAACATTTACACAAATACACAACAATAAGCAGTATTTAAAATCTCACCTTGTCATTGGACATAAGTTAATTATTTTCTCAAGATGGCTGGTATGGTTATTAAAACTTTAATTAAAATAAAGTACAGAACAGCAGATAACCCTGAATAATGTTGTTTTGACATTACCTGATATTAAAGAATATTATATTGAAAAGTGTTACTTTTAAAAAGAGACCATATTTCATCATATAATTTTGAATATTTTTATCGTAAAGCACAGCACGACGTTCCGTACCTTCTTAGGCCATCTTCAGGTTAGCAATGAGTTGACTGTTGTCTAATGATTGTGTTTACAAGTTATGTTTCGGTAGCTATTCCTTACTGGAGTTGCTTAACTTCAAGTGTTAACAGATAACCCTGAATAATACTGTTTTTGACAACAGCTGATACTTTAACAGCAATCTTAAATAGTGTTGTTTTTGACAATAGCCCATATTTCAGAAGATAACCCTAAACAATGTTGTTTTGGCATTATCTGGTATTTGACAACAGACTATATTTCATCATATACTTTTGAACTTTTTTATAATTTTATGTTGTAATTTCTTTTGCAGGTCATTATGGAGACTGTAACGTTATTCCATCTTGGCAGCTGTTTACGGAATCTATTAACACTGACTGTCCGTTCTACGGCTACGTTTGTGACAGTTACCATAACTTTACAGCTGCTAAGTGCACCGAGGGTTGTGGAGACGGGTCTCTGTGTGCATCTCTAGGATTCAGAGCTGATAGCTGGCAGCAGTACAAGAAAGCAGAACCCGTCAAGATGTACTTGTCTGTTGGCAAGAGTGTACCAGCGTGTCGTAAGTAAAAACCAACAGATAGTACAGATATAATTTACACCAGGATATCTAAGTCAAAACCAGCAGACAGTACGGATGGAATTTACACCAAAGTGTCATAAGTGAAAAATAACAAATAGTACGAATATAATTTATACCAACGTGTCGTAAGTAAAAACCAACAGATAGTGTGAATGTAATTTACACCAAAGTGTCACGCGTTAAAATCAAATAATGCAAAAATAGAGCATAATGCGTGTCGTAAATCAAAACAAGTTCGACTAGAATTCACATCGGCATGTTCGTACGTATAAAGGAACAAATAATGAAAACAATGCAAAGTTTGTACCAGCGTTCTATAAGTAAGAAAAACAGATGCCACATTTTGTTTACTGGTGAATTTGGGTTCTGCACATTATCAATTAATAAATAATCAACCAATAGGCTATATTTTTCACGCACTCGGTATAATCTTAGTCGATATCTTGATGTTTCAAGATTTAAACAGCTCAAGATATTTAACCAATATTCAAGCAGTTATGGCAATCATGAAAATACAATACAATGGTATGTTGTTGTTTTTCACTTTTTTTCCATAATCAGTATCTTAAGTACAACTCTAGTTTCTTTGGAGTTTCATTATTATGTATAGGTTGAACTCAGTGCGCATGTGTGACTCACCACCGCTATTACGTCCAGTAACAAATAAGAATTAAAACACGTTTCAAGTATGTATTCTGTCTCTCTTAACAGGCTACCATTATCACGTGAAAGCCGAAATAGCTCAAAAGAAGACAGACAAGGATGACGACAGTAACAAGTTAGGCTCACATCGAGGGCTCATATTTGTGCTCCTAACAGGATCCAAAAAGCAGACACAACCTCTCCAGGCCACGAGAAAGTAAGAAATAAAGTTAGATATTTTAATGATTTTTAAGAGATCTGAGGACTTTTTTTTTCTTCTGGAATTTATAAAATAAAACTTGAAACGAAGAAGCTAGATTTTACATTTGAAATTTTCAGATATCTTGCCATCGAACTATAAAATTATAAATTCAATATAATTAATTCTTTATTATGTCAGTTAAAGTGGTTAAATTAGGCTTATGAGAGACAAGAAACTTCCATTCGTGATCAACTTTGACATTCTAATCAGAATGTTGTTTAACTCCTCAAGAGGTGTACAAGACCGTTCCACCCATATATTTAACTCCTGGTTCATAAAACTGTTACTTCTGCAAAAACCAGGACGGACACTGAAGAATCAAAACCGAAACTAATTAAGTAAGCATGAGAAGGTTTGTTTTTAATATTTTCAAACGTTCGATTATGTCGATGTGCAATTCAAAGTGTCTATGTTTGATAAAAGGGACCGATTTTTAAATTATAATGTAAGCAAATACTTCATTACATGAAGTGCTCACTTTTTCACTTTCGTTTAGAAAAAACTATATTGTTAATCCAAATTAAGTCAAATTATATATATAATAAAATGGTAAATAAGATATTGTTGTTCCTTTATTCTACAAACAGTACTGTGCAAAATTGCTATGAGAGGAGAATATTTCTTATTCTTTCCACTTTGTGAGGCTAATTCTTTCATGCCATTACAAAATCTAAATTTCAACACTATAGTAATGCTTCACTGAACACTGTTGACAATTGAATGAGCCAGAGAGAAAATACTTTATAATTCCCATATGTTTGTACCAAGGGCATGCCATAAAGGTCATGTTTGAATGAACATAATTCCCATATGTTTGTACCAAGGGCATGCCATAAAGGTCATGTTTGAATGAACATACTGATCAAATTAAGAGTCTAAAATAACTGCCATGGTACCTCATGCAGCGTCTTAACTATACAGCAAAAAGCTAGCAATGAGCTAGTATATGTTAGAAGAAATCAATATAATAATTCTCCACATATAAACCTTGATTAAAACCGTTTTTAACACTATATATTAAGCTTTAATATCATGTCACAGCCAAAAAAGCGTTGAAAATTGTCAGTAGAGCAGAGAGTTCGCATAAAAGATTTATGAGATGCTGGTTGGACAAATTTCTGCAGACCTGAAATGCTCTTTAAGCACTGTTAAGTAAGCACAGATCGTGAGACCGAGACAGGAAAATTTAAAAATAGGAAATGAAGAACCTAAACTAAATGAAATTGGTGTTAAGTATCTGTGTATATGCAGCTTCAAGACAGAAGGAAGACTACCACTGATCTCAAGCATGAGATAAATTATCATGTACCACATGGCAGAAAAGTGTCCAGGTTCTATAGCATTAAGAAAACTCATTGAGAATGGAATTGTTGGTTATGTAGCAGTTAAAAAGCACACCTTTATTTCGATCTTCCTATACTATTAATGGACTGAAACGTGCAAAAAAGTATAAAACTGGACAGGTGATGATTGTAAAAGGGCGTTATGAATGGATGCATCCAAGTGTCAAATATATGGTTCAAAGCGTAGATTGAATGTCCGGCGAAAGAAAAGTGAAAAAAGTTACTAAAATGTTATAGTCATTTAGTGTCTATCTCACCTCAGTGTTACAGTCATCTAGTGTCCGTTTTACCTGTGTTACAGTCATCTAGTATCCATCTTGCCTCAGAATAGCATCTACCATGAACCATGATGGTATTATTATGGTTTTGGAGTGTTTTTATGTTGAGGCGACATGAGCTATTTACAAAATAGATGGGATAATAGACCAGTACGAGTACCATCAGATACTGATCACTTAGAGCACCGAGTGGTTTGAATATTATTAATAAAGAATTCTACTCTCAAGAATATTCAAACACTCATCTACTTAGCTAAGAAAGGAGGTGCAGAAGTTATTCAAATGATGCAATGACCCCCACAGAGCCCTGATTTCAACCCAGCTGAGTAGCTCTGGAATTTGATAGAACAAAAATTTGACATATCAAAAATTTCTTCCAAATAAACTTTATAAAAGTGTATTAGAACCATTTGGAGTAAAATTCCAAAGAATACTTTGATTTATTATGTTGCAACAATGTCTGGAAGACTGTCTCCCTTTTAATAACGCAAAAAGGGAAACGTAAAATATTACCTGTTTGCTAAACTTTCACTGAATTTCTGTTGTACTAAATATGAATATTAATAAAATGTTGATATTTTATCCGTGATTTACCTTCAAATGTTCTTTGAAAGTAGCCTGAAATATAATTTCTAACTTTGTCCTAACACTTTAGCACACTGTGCATTATATAACAGAATAACAATGTAAATAAAAATAAATAAATGAACAAACGTGGTTGATACATTTCTGTATTGTGAGTTTTGTCTTCTGAACATCGTATTTTTATAGGCTGACGAATTGTAGTAATTGAGTAATATTACGAATATTCCTTTTATCAGACCTGTAGATTTCACTCCTGAGAAAGCTGTTGAGTTTTTGCTAAGTTCGAAAGATCTTGGCGACATTATCAGAATGGATGTGGAATGGCGACCTCTACAGGTATCTTCCTACGATTACACCTTCGACAATTTCAACAAACAAGATGGCTACAGTGGCAAACCACCAGGACTTCCAGTCGAACGATTTGAAGTAACTAATTTGGAAAAAGGGATAAGGTAGGCGTAAGAACTCAGTTTTGTAGCTCTTGTCAGGACTGTTTAAAACAATAAAAACAGTAAGAGTGAATTATCTTACCCATCAGAGTCTAGAATAGGTTTGAACGAAACAAACTCTAAGAGAACCGTTGTGATCTACTTTTTACAAACTAACAATGCAGCAGTCAAGGCCTACGGCTTCTAGAATCAGTAGATTGGTTAAAATCAACTGTGTATCTGATACCATAAGCGTAAACTAAATTCTGCAGCGTGTGAGAAGCAGTAACTTCATTAAAACCAAGTATATTTCTGCCCCTGGTAGAGGAAGCTGAAATATACGAACCTGGGAGGGGACCTGGGCTATACTTCTATCAAAAAATAAATAAATAAAAAGTCTCACATTAAACGAACCCAACTTTTTTTAGATCTTATTTAATTCGGATTAGTGAGTCGCTCAAGCAATCACAAGGAAAATGTATGTTATAAACAAAAGTAATATATAAACATTTGGTTAATATAAAATGATACAGAGATGTCAAAAATAATGCAAACAAGAATATACGAGTGATAGAGCTATACATAGATCATCTATACGTGACTTCCACTATTAAAATTTTATGTAACACTATAAAATATTCGAGTACAAAACTTACTAAATATCTGTATTCTATGAATGTGTGTTATAAAAGTTCATATTATGTGTATTGATTTGTTTTTACTCCTTCACTTCATACAAAATAAAGACACCGACTGTACAGTGTACAAAGCAGTGAGTATTCTATATGCTACAGTCATCTAGTGTTCATCCATCATGAGCTGATAATTCATGTATAAAGTAGTGAGTATTCTATATGCTACAGTCATCTAGTGTTCATCTATCATGAGCTGGTAATTCCTATACAAAGCAATGAGTATTCTATAAGATACAGTCATCTAGTGTTCATCTATCATGAGATGGTAATTCATGTATAAAGTAGTGAGTATTCTATATGTTACAGTCATCTAGTGTTCATCTATCATGAGATGGTAATTCATGTATAAAGTAGTGAGTATTCTATATGTTACAGTCATTTAGTGTTCATCTATCATGAGCAGGTAATTCCTGTTTCACCCCTACTTAAACTTTTCAAAAGAGCATCACCTATGTAAGAAAGCTAACTTTGAGGGGTAATTGTAACAATTTACACCAGAATTGTTATTATTATTTTAACTATTACAACTAAATGATAGTATAGTATACTGAGCAGAAACACATAAAGTTGAATTAGCACAGGATGAATTCAGCAATAGATAAATCAACAGATGCTAGTGACACTGCAAAGTTGATAATTTAAGTTCGATATGTAACTTCACATCTTCAAGTGAGGGAAGAAATGCTTGGCCTTTGTGGATCACGAAATCTAAAATGTGGAAAAAAATATATTTGAAAAATGTCTTGAAATGACAAAAAAATTGAATCTGGAGTAATAGAAAACTGGCTTCTGTCACAAATAGACGGTGCCCCCGGCATAACTGGGGCGAAATTAGGATTATTTTCTCTTTTGAAGCAGCATTTAATTGAAAATAATGTGAAGTCCACGCTTCCATCTTTCCATTGCATTTTGCATCGGGAAAATTTATGTGCTCAAATGTCTAAAAGTGGTGAATTGAAACATTTGATGGGCATTGTTGTAAAAAATGTGAATTATATTAGAAGTGGAAGCTCTCTCATCCATTAACAGCTTGTTTAGTCTTTGAAGAAAAGCAGTGACTGTACCACTGATTTTGCAAACGTGAGATGGTTCAGAAGAGGAAAAGTCTTGGAACTATTTACCTCCTTATATCCTCAAATAAAAGAGTATCTTATTGGAAAAGGTAAGACTGAAAATTTCCACGAAATTGAAACTTTGTCATGGCAGTGTGGTTTGCACTTTTTGTGCGACATGATGGCTTACTTGTGTAATTTGAATACGAAGTTTCAGAGAAAAGGAAAATAATAAGCGAACAATCACAGTCTATTGATAAATTACAATTAAAGCTAAACCTCCTTACGGAACAATTACAAAAAATGATTTGACACATTTTGAAAGGTTGAATAGTTTTCTAGATGCTAAAGATGATCTATGTGTAAACTGGATCAAAAGTCTATCTTCGAAATTTGAATTACGTTTCTCCAAATTTAAAAATTTGAAATTGATATTGGAATTTTTGTATGATCCAATTCAATTTGACTTACAAATTTCTGTTAGAAAATTATATCTTTTTTGTCTTTAGATAAGTGTGGATTTCAAGACGAGATGCTTACCCTGCAAAGTGTAGAATCTATAAAAAGCAAACAAAAATGTTCTGTCAGAGAGATGTGGCTCACTATTCTGATAAATGAATCTTCCAAATTTAAATATAGCAATTTCAAAATTGTTTTTTCATGTTTGGATCCACATGGGTGTGTGAGTCAACATTTTCTGCATAGATTTCCTCAAGTCTAGATACAGATCTCGGCTTATTAACATAAATTTAGAGACAGAACTAAGATGATCATTGAGCAAAGATTCTAAACCAAATATCACGAAACTTATTGACGAAAACCACCATCAATTTTCGTATTGAAGATTAGTTAAAATGTAATTATTTTGATTAGACTAACGTATTTCATTTTTTTTAATAATATGGCTGACGTTGTTTTCATTCGCCACAGTTGTGACTACTATGAAAAATATGTTGGCTACCCTTGGTACAGAGTCTACTGATCAACTGACTCTATAATAACTCTATGGATTTTACACCACAAAAAATATATTATTTTCTATGAACTAGCTTATATGCACTGATTTTTTAAAAATTAATTGTATTTATTGTCAAGGAATATAAATCAAATATCACAAACAATCGCTCCCCAGTGGCTCAGCGGTATGTCTGCGGACTTACACGCTGAAATCCGGGTTTCGATACCTGTGGTGGGCAGAGCACAGATAGCCCATTGTGTAGCTTTGTGCTTAATTCAAAAAACAAACAAACAAAAAATCACACACAATTGTAAACTCTATTATCTTGTATAGCTATATATTCTATAAAAAAACCATTCTTCTGACAAAAAATTTTGAAAAGTATTTAAATCTTCTAAATAATAAATGAAGTAAAAGACGGAAACTTAAAAATTGAGTGACATTTTGAAGCTTACAATCATCATCTTAACATCAGGAACTTTTGTCTTAAAACAAAATTGTTAAACACTTTCTATTTTTTTCGGTGCCTATTAAACTCGCAAGGTTAGAATAAAGTATTTCTCATTCTAATTATACTAGACTTGGTCACAGAAGTCGAATAATTCTTCAATTTTATATTTCTTTTCCAGGGAAATATTTTGTCCAGTTGGAGAACCAGTTATTCATCCAAATGAAGTGAAACCTCTTTTCAAAGGCGGAAAATGTGCTCAACCTTAAAAATGAAGAACAAAATTTCTAAGATAATTAAAATAAACGGTGTTTTGGATATTATTTCATTAATGGTTACAAAAGTGAACATTGAATATTTTTATGTTATCTTAAGGCTTACTTTATGTTAAAATTTTATTATCTTATAATTGCATGGTATTGATAAAAAGCGTATTATCACACTTTTTAACTTGTTTTAGTGTTTAGTTATTGTTAAGCAAGCAAATACTAGCATTTTTTATTTTTACTGTATCACGTTAAATTGAACTAATCTTATTAGCATCACCATCTGTAATGTACTGGAGTCTTTTTAGCTACTTAAAAGCTACTAAAATGTTTAGTTGCACTAATACTGTTAATTACTTATAAATTACTAAACATATCATCACAGTGATACTATTAAAGTACTTAAAATTACAAAACGTATTGCTGTAATTATACTTATGATTACTCAGTCATAATTAGAAGGAAATTGTTGTACTGGTACCTTTTTATTTACTTAATAATTACGAAATTCATATTGTCACAGTGACACTTTAATTACCAACTTTCGTTATTAAAACCTATTTAGTGATACTTTAATTAGCAACTTTCGTTATTAAAACCTATTTAGTGATACTTTAATTAGCAACTTTCGTTATTAAAACCTATTTAGTGATACTTTAATTAGCAACTTTCGTTATTAAAACCTATTTAGTGATACTTTAATTAGCAACTTTCGTTATTAAAACCTATTTAGTGATACTTTAATTAGCAACTTTCGTTATTAAAACCTATTTAGTGATACTTTAATTAGCAACTTTCGTTATTAAAACCTATTTAGTGATACTTTAATTAGCAACTTTCGTTATTAAAACCTATTTAGTGATACTTTAATTAGCAACTTTCGTTATTAAAACCTATTTAGTGATACTTTAATTAGCAACTTTCGTTATTAAAGCCTATTTAGTGATACTTTAATTGGCAACTTTCGTTATTAAAATTCTATTAGTTTGTGGACACATGCCATTATCGTTGGTTACTGAATGATTAACAGCTGTCAACAGGATATTATAGAATTATGACATTTTTACTTGATATGAATTTTACTCAGCTATAGTTAGACATTTGTTGGGGTAGTGGTATTTTTACTTTTTCTAAATTACTATGTAACGTAAATTATTTTGCTTATACATTTTTATTTACTAATCATGTGTTACTGCGTTAATACTGCTGTATTTATTTAATTATTATTACGTGTATATTGTCTTAATGATGTTTCTTTATGGACTTAATTACTATCCACAACGTTCGTTATTCGAATACTTTCTTGCTTATCAAACACACACAGTGAGGCACTGTCCCCACACATTAGCTTGGTGTGCACTGGAAAAACAGATACGACAATGAGTTGATACATAGTTTCAAACTAACTAAACTACAACTTGCAAACTATTAATCAAAATGAAATGTGGTATTTTACTGAGAACAAATTGTATAGTACTTTGGCCCGGAGGTTAAGGCGCTCAAGTCATAAATACAGGTCGTGGAATAAAAGCTCATCGCTGGTCATGCTTGCTCTTCCAGCCGTGTAGTCATTGTAACGTTACGGTCAACCCCACTATTCGTCAGTACAGATTAACCTGAGAACTGAAAGTTGGTAGCTTGGTAATGTTTAAAATACTTTCCCTCTAGCGTATCATTTTAAAATTAGAGACGGCTAGCGCTAGTAATCGGCGAGTAGCTTTTCGCGAAATTCAGCAAAATAAACAAAACACCTTACACTAAGGTGTAAAAATGGTGTTGCTCCGCAAGAGCCATCTTGCCACACTCCCTGCAGTGTTATCACGTCTTAGGTATATAAAACAAATACACTAACTTTAATATTGCGTATGTCCATCTTAAGGGCTAACAATGTTTCCGCGCATTGAGTAACTTTGCGCGAAATTCAAAACAGACGTTTCCTCAATCCATTATCGACCAACTCGTTTCCTGGCTGATTAAGTGTGGCTTTTAGGTAAAACGAACATAGGAGGCTAAGGTCCGGATAACTTACTGATTTTTATTATTGTAATACTTTTCCATATGGTACTAACAGAAAACCTGAACTTGATGTAGACAGACCTTAATTAAAATGTTTACTTTCATTAATAGTTTGTGATTTATAGTTTAGTTTCTGGAAAAATATATCACAATAATATTTTATTCCTGGGTTTATTTTATCAAATACATACAATCATCTCACGCTTGTTTTGTTTGTTTGTTTTGAATTTCGCACAAAGCTACTCGAGGGCTATCTGTGCTAGCCGTCACTAATTTAGTAGTGAAAAACTAGAGGGAAGGCAACTAATCATCACCACCCACCGCTAACTCTTGGGCTACTCGTTTACCAACAAATAGTGGGATTGACCGTCACACTGTAATACCCTCACGGCGAGCATGTTTGGTGGGACCGTGATTTGAACTCGTGACCCTCGGATTACGAATCGAACGCCTTAACACACTTGGCCATGCTGGGACCCCCACGCTCGTCATTAATACATCAATAGTTTCTCAATAGTGTAAATTTTCAAATGTCATTTTCTGTCTTTTAATCTGTCCTCGTATGACTGAATTATTCCGTCGCAGTCCTCTCGACGAAGATCTGAACTTCCTTTATATTTGTTCTTCTTTGTGCTGTATTAAATCTATAAAAATAATTATAAACAAGGATATTTCATTTACTTCTGTTGAAACGTTTGTTACATGTTAAACATAAAAATATTGAACCATGGTAATTGTTATTTGTAATAATTACGACACAAAACATTCAGATCGAATATACTTCCATGATAAAATAGTTACGTATAACAAGATTTTTTTGTTTTGTTTTATTAGTTAACAGTTAGGAAGGTGTTTTGGATTTTATTTTCTACAAGTAGATTTTGATATTGTTAACGTCATTAAGGTTTGCTTTTCCTTTATCATATTCAATCCTTTTTGTAAATGAGGTTACTTTTGGTAAAATTTTAAAGCAAATTTAACAAATAAAGGAATTCACTTGATCTTGGATTTCTTGATAGACACATACTGAAATCAATATAAATGATCGTTTAATATGAAACAAATAATAAACATTACTTCTACACTACGTAGGCCCTGGCATGGCCTAGCGCGTTAAGGCTTCGTAATCTGAGGGCCGCGGGTTCGCGCCCGAGTCGTGTTAAACATGCTCGCCCTTTCAGCCGTGGGGGCATTGTAATGCGAGGGTCAATCCCACTATTCGTTGGTAAAAGAGTAGCCCAAGAGTTGGCGGTGGGTGATGATGACTTGCTGCCTTCCCTCTAGTCTTACACTGTTAAATTAAGGACGGCTAGCACAGATAGCTCTCGAGTAGCTTTGTGCGAAATTCCAAAAACAAACAAACAATCTACACTACGCTGGTTTCTGTACTAATCAAGTTTATGTTTTAATTTCTTAGTACATTCTATATTAGGAAGGAAACTTCATTTATAAGAGCAGTTGGTTGTTAAAAATCGCACTTTTAATTACTGTAGAATCAACATGTGAAGAATGGAGAAATAAACTTATAGTGTTTGTAATATGTTTAATACGCCTTATTTATTTTGAAAGATGAACTACAATATTCACCTCGAAAAGTATAGAGATAATTGTTCTACGAGTTCCCCTCCTGATAATTAACCCCTTAGAACTTATAGCCTAAGTTGCTGTGTTTCTTCTATGTATCAGTACTAAACTACAAATTAAATAAAACCCTGCATGACCAGATTGTTAAGGCATTCGACTCGTTATCTGAGGGTCGGAGTTCGAATCCCCGTGGCACCAGACATACTCGCCCTTTCAGCCATGAGGGCGATTTATTGTGATGGTAAATCCAACTATTCGTTAGTAAAAGAGTAACCCTGAGTTGACGATGTGTGTTGTAAATGCCTTCCCTCTAGTCTTATACTGCTAAATTACGGAGAGCTAACGCAGATAGCCCTCGTGTAGCTTGCGCGAAATTCAAAACAAACCACTTCAAATAATAATTATGATAATCGGTATAACATTTTATTCAGATTGCACATAAATATACTACAAAAAAAGATTATCTCCCAGGCTTGTGAATTCTTTAGAAGTTTTGTGCATGCAGTCCCTCAAATATAAGAGTCAAACATAACTTAGCAATTAGCTTACAGATTTACTGAACGAAATACCAAGAATATGACAGGAGAGTTAGAAGATTATACAATATCAACAATTGGTCAAATAGGGAATTAGAACATCAAAAAGGATGTATGAGAAAAGATCGGCCGAAACTATGAAAATAATGGTAAAGATTTCTTCAAATACCTTAAGGGTAAATAAAATGTTAGAGTGAGCTGTAAGACATTTGATGAACGGCAACGGAAGGCTCGTGTCTGATAATTATGAAATGGCTGAATTATTAAATTTTGCTTTTTTCCAGTTTTTACTCACAAAAAGTTGATGCCATTCCTGTTTTCAAGGGAGGTAATAAAATTGTACCAGTGAATCGTTATAGGCCTATTAGTCTTACATGAGTAGTGGGAAAAGTTTTGAAAAGTCTGAAAAAATGCTTTGCAAAGCCATTTAACAAAGTTTAGAATTTTATTGAGTAGTCAACATGGTTTCACTGAAGAGAAATCTTGCCTTGCAAATTCTTTGACATTCTTTGAAAAAGTTACTGTATCCGAATTTTTAAAAAAGTATTTGACAAGATGCTGCATACAAAACTTTTAAAACGTTATTTCTATAGGTGTGAGGAATAAGTTAGCAAATTGGATGTTAGAAGGCAGAAGGTTGTTAGAAATAAATTTCAGTCAAACTGGATTAATGTTACAAGTTAGATACCTTTGCTCTTTTTTGATTTAAGTCAATAACATAGATGAAGGAATGGTCAATAAAACTTAAATTTGCAGATGATATTAAGGTAATGTGTGTTGCTAGTAGTAAAGAAGATACTGTTGATTTACAAAAGGATTTAGATCATTTAGTAAGTTGGGCAAATAAATGGCAGATGGATTTTAATTATAATGAATGCAAGATAATTCATATGGATTATCATAATTTGAATTATATGGAAGCAACCTTAATAGTGTTATGAAAGAAAGGAATGTGGATGTAGTAGTTGATTAGTCTCTTAATCCAACCAAGCAGTGTGATGTTGTTAGTGGTAAAGCAAATAGAAATTTAGGTTGTATTTACAGAAGTTTCGAATACAAGACTAAAGAAGTCATTGTATAAGTTACTGATTGGACCACATATGGAATACTGTGTTTATTCCTGGACTCATTATCTAAGAAAGACACTGAATTATTAGAAAACGTTTAGAGAAGAGTTACTGGAGTGTAGAGGTTGTAATACGAACATAGATATTATCTTTTAGTCAAACTAGGCAGTTACCTGGGACCTGTTACATTTTATAATTTATCTCAGACGGGTCTTCAATTTGTTATGTAACGAGTTACGATATCAAATAGCCGAAAATTTAATTTAAAAGTTAGTTGAAAGTCAATATGTATCAAATTTATTATATTTGCTGACAAGATTGATACACACGAGTTTTTCTTAACAAAATGCATTTTAATGTACAAACAACAATACAGTTTACAATAACAATTATTACAAATAATAATTTATATACACAAACTATACTGAGTTTTCTACCTGTTCTGAAACTAGATATTTCATCGACGGTCCAGATCCAGAACGAGCAAATTAATTTTATGTTAACATACGGATACACTTCACTTAACGGGATTGCTAGTTAAAGTCTAAATTCCTCCCTAACTACATCATCCTTCTCATCAGTGGCCAAATCAACAACACTGGATGATCTGGAGAAATTATGTTCATATGTGGACACGAACGCACTGGGTGTTGCCTCCGTTTATTTTTAAAACATCAATAATCGGATGTAACATGACCACGTTTTTGTTATTTTTTTACAAAAATAGCAAAAAGGCCTTGATTGTTTTGATGAAATTTTATCCTACTGTCAGAAGATTTGGAACCAGAGAAGCCGGATTTTTTAGGTGAATCCTCAACTTTAGTGGATTGTACAGATGCAGGTTTTTGCCGAGATGGCATGAATTTTTTTAATGAAAAGTGGTTTTATGAGTTAATGTATAATTATCAGAAAGAACAGCTGCTTCCTGGGGTGTTTCAACTTTCTTTTCATTCAAATAAGTTTGAGGTCGTCACTTGTACAACATTTAGATTTCTCAACTAAATATAATTGTCTAACTTTGTTGAAACTGCTGAAAAATAGCCATAAAATTACACCATAGATCAAATTAAGCCTATTTTTCCTAGGAGAATTTCGTATACGTTTGGCTATCTTATTTGCAATAACATTAAAACATTTCTAGATAAGCCTTTGGAACTAACTATTATGTCTTGAGAATAGCTGCTTTAACTTTATTATAGTCGGTACAATCTTTTATAGAGCTTGTTTGTTTTGTTATCGTGCATAAAGTTACACAAAGAGTTATCTATGCTTTGCTCATCGTGTGTATCGAAATCCAGTTTCTTACAGTGTGAGTCTATAGACATACCACTATACTAGAGAGAAAGCAGCATAAGCTCCTTGTGTTTTACCAGTTTAAACACTGTAAGAATAATGACCATTTTTGGTGGGCCATTCAATGGTTTAGGCAATTTCTCAAAATGTTAAAAATGATTATCAATTTCATTTCCATTAAACTGTTTTATTTTAATATGTCAGTTGAGCTCAAAGTTTTCATTTTGCCTTGATCGACCAGAACTAAGTCCAATTTCTTTCATGGTTTCGATAAGGGCTTACTCTTTCTCTGTTTTAATACGAGTTTGTTCAAGCTCGATTTATTTGAGTTTTCTTTAGATTTATATCTTACATCTATCATTGGAACCTGATTGGCTACTGAAAACACTAGAGTATTTCCATAATGCTTCCTCAGACAACAAATCATCATCAACTAGTATTTCAATAACAAGCTCTTTTAGTTCACTTTTCTTATTGATTTATTAACTTATAATTCTAAAACTTTGGAGAACTCAAGCGATTCACTTTTGTTACATATTTCTAGTTTTTTTTAGTGATATTGATCAGAGAAAACCCTGATAATTAGACATGATGCAATTTTGTTGCCATTGATAAATATAGATTGAATTAAAACGTGTATTTTAATTCAGAACAATTTTTTTCTTTGAGTAAGATCCTGAACACAAGCCCCCAATTTATTATACTACGTATTATAATTTCTCTCGGTTTTTATTTGTTTGTTTTTAATTCCGCACAAAGCTACACGAGGGCTATCTGCACTAGCCGTCCCTAATTTTATAGTGTAAGACCAGAGGAAAAGCAGCTAGTCATCACCGCCCACCATCAACTTTGTGCTACTCTTTTACCAACGAATAGTGAAAGGGCGAGGATGTTTCATGGGACAGGGATTCGAACTCGCAACCCTCTGAGTACGAATCAAGTGCCTTAACCACCTAGCCATGCAGGGCCGTTTATCTCGGACAAGCTTCCATTTTATTATGTTATTTATTGTGATTTAAAATAGCCTGAAACTGAGCTAAATTTTATTCTGAACTTAAAAGTTAATTAAATGTCTAGATGTATGAGATTTACAATTGCGAAAAAGATTCACACACACAATCTTCCTTCTTAACACAAATATATTTTAACATACAAACAACAATAAAATTTAAATAACTTTTATTACGAATAGTTATTTCAAAAATAATTTATATACAAAAGTTTTGCAAACAATACTCTTTCATCTATAATTGAATATTTGATCGAAGGTTCATGACAAACGAATAAATTCTATGTTGATCTCGGTATAGTTCAATTAACGGATAAGTTATTTCTCTCTGCTCGCATTGAATTTTTTACAGACAAAGATACGTAATATCCTCGTAGAAATATTAACGTCTCAAGTTAATTTACAGCAACTAAACAGAGTGTAATGTATGAAATCTATAAACGTTCCTGATAAAATTCGTGGTTTTTCGATTAATAAGCGTTCATCACAAGTATAGCTTCCGAGATTTATAATATACCGAATGTAGCAAACTAAAAATATTAAATTGTTTCCCCGCTTTGAACTGGTTCCCTTTTATTAGCTTGAGTGTGTTTTTCTTATAGCAGAGTCACATCGGGCTATCTGCTATGTACACTGAAGTGAATCGAGCCCCTGATTTTAGTGTTGTAAATCCCAGTGTGTATGTTTTTTTTTTCTAGCAAAGCCACATCGATGTTCTGAAACTGAACTAGTAAAAGAAATATTGATCGTAGTCATTGAAACTTTGTTGGAGAATTATAATTCAAAAATTAAAGATGACATTCTTCACAAGATAAATTATTGCAATTAAGTCGAAGAAGAATTGTTCACAGGATGCTAGAGTTAGCGAAAGACGTAGAAAATCAATTGCTTGAACAACAAGCCCCACAGTGGCTCAGCGGTATGTCTGAGGACTTACACGCTAAAATTCGCGCTTCGATACCCGTGGTGGGCAGAGCACAGATAGCCCATTGTGTAGCTTTGTGCTTAATTCAAAACAACATTAAACAACTAAAACACTGTTTATATTTTTCTTTAGCACTCGACGAGTCAACAGATGTTAGTGACACTGCACAGTTGATATTTTGAGTTCGATATGTTATTTCAGATCTTCAAGTAATGAAAGAAATGTTTAGCCTTTGTTGATCACGAGATCTAACATGTGGAAAAAAACATCTTTGAAAAATTTCTTTAAATGTCAAAAAATTCCATCTGAATTTAAAAACTGGTTTCTGTCACAACGGACGGTGCTCCGGCTATGACTGGGGCCAAATTATGATTTGTTTCTCTTTTAAAGCAGTATTTAATTGAAAATAATGTAAAGTCCACGCTGCCATCTTTCCATTGCATTATGCATCAGGAAAATTTATGTGCTTAGATTTCTAAAAGAGATGAATTGAAAAATTTGATGGACACTTTTGCAAAAATCATGAATTATATTAGAAGTGGAAGCTTTCTCATCCACCGACAATTTGTTGTCTTTGAAGAAAAGAAGTGACTGTACTTTTAACGATCTTACTGATTTAGCAAATGCGAGCTGGTGAGGAAAAGTCTTGGAATGATTTACTTCCTTATTTCTTCAAACGCCCCCCAGTGGCACAGTGGTATGTCTGCGGACTTACACACTAAAAACCGGGTTTCGATACTCGTGGTGGGCAGAGCACAGATAGCCCATTGAGTAGTTTTGTGCTTAATTCTAAACAAACAAACAAATTTCCTCAAATAAAAGAGTATCTTGAAGAAAAAAGTAAAACTGAAAATTTCTTTGAAATTAAGACTTTTTCATGGCAATTTGATTTGCCAGAGAAGAGGTAAAATAATAAGTGAGAAATTACAATCTATTCATGAATTATAATTAAAGCTAAACCTCCTTATGGAACAATTACAAAAGAATGATTTGACACATTTTGAGAGGTTGAATAGTTTTCTAGAAAATAATAATGACTGATTTTTCTGATGCTAAAGATGATCTTTATGTAAACTGGATCAAAAATCTATCTCAAAATTTTGAACCACGTATCTTCGACTTTAAAAATTTGAAATTGATATTGGAATTTTTGCACGATCCATTTCAATTTGACTTACAAATTTCAGTTATAAAATTACATCTTTTCTGTCTTTGAATAAGTGTGGGTTTTAAGACGAGATGCTTACCCTGCAAAGTGGAGAATATATTAAAGGTAAACAAAAATGTTCTTTCAGAGAGATGTAGCTCACTATTCTGATAAATGAGCCTTCCAAATTTAAAGACAGCAATTTCAAAATTGTTTTTCATGTTTGAATCCACATGGGTGTGCGAGTCAACATTTTCTGCGCTAGATTTCCTCAAGTCTGGATACAGATCTCGGCTTATTGACATAAAGTTAGAGACAGAACTAAGATGATCATTGAGCAAAAATATTAAGCTAACTTTCATGAAACCTGTTGATAAAAACCACCATCAATTTTCAAATTGAAGGTTAGTTGAAATGTAATTATTTTGATTAGACTAACGTCTTTCAATTGTTTTTAATGGTGTGGCCAACGTTGTTTTCATAGCCACAGTTGTGACCACTATGAAAATTATGTTGCCCACTCCTACAATAGGCTATATGTTCCTACCATGAGTACTGAAACCTGGTTTCAGTGTTGTAAGTCCACAGACATATCACTTAAACACTGAGCTGGGGGAAGTCTATTAATAGATTTAAGTTTAGGTGCTAAGATTTTTTTAGATCTCAATTTTTATGACTATTTGGCTTTTGGTATTTTATCAATATCCTACTCGCTACCGATTTAAAAAGTGGTTGACTGTCAGTGTGATGTTTACTTTCGAGCCATATTCATCAACATTTAAACAATTTGTCTTTGAATGACACGTGAAATTTTTCTATCGAAATCAAATGGAATTTACTTCAAATTTAAATTCATCAAGAGTTAATGAACTGGTTCTTGTGGAACTTTGAACCAAATTTGTTTTAAATCAGAATCAGATTGTTTTTATATCTTTTAAAACAAAAAAAATCAATTACTTCTGGTAAAAAATAGCATCGGATAAAAATATAGGATGTAGTAATGTGTCTTAACAAACGAACTATAGTTTACTCTTATAGCCTCGATTGATGTCTGTTGACAGTAGACTTTCTTTTACGCACAGTTCTCGCGATGACTTTATATTATCCTATACTCATATGCTTATTACAGTCGTTTAATATATATATCTATATATATTCGGTAGTTAAACTTAACTTCGAATTTTTATTTGCGCTTAAAGATACGTCTTAATTTAATTTGATGGTACAACGTACTTAACTGATTTCTTATTAAAATTTATTTTGGTTTGGCTTGAATCTCGGGCAAAGCTACACGAGAGCCATCTATAACTTAGCCCAACACTTTAGCTACTCTTTTACCAACGAATTGACTGACACATTATAACATCTCCACAGCTGAAAGAGCGAGTATGTTTGGTGTGAGGGGACTCGAACTTGCAATTCTTAAATTACGAGTTCAGTCTCCTCCCACCTGTAAGCTACACTAAGTATTGAAATTTAAATTACAACAAAAAGCCAAAACAAGTTTTTAATGTTTAGCGAAAATCCAACTAGTCAAACAATAGTTAAATCATACAAACATTAAAGTCATCAAAAGTTCTTTCAAATTAAACACTCTACAAAGTTATTTTTACACAATACAAACCTGTATATTAAATATAATACCAAACACTCCAGACTTGATATACATCGGACTAGCCACACATTACATACGTGACTTCTGACCGCTACGAACTGAGAGCAATTGCGTGATAACTCCTCAGCATTATCCGACCGCTTATAGCAGATACAGTTATCTACTTCAAAATGTCACGAGCTATATTTCTTGTACAAAACCACGACTACCTGTCAATTAGTGAATCTATTTCTTGCGTATACAGGAAACTTGAGTTGTTTACTTGAGCAACTCACTGAAGTAACAGAAATTCCCATTAATTTGAATATTAACTAAGGTCGGATTGAAGGTGACGCAAGGTACCACACCTTGAAAATAAAGTTCAGCACCACATTGTTTAGGTCAGCAGTTCACAAACTTTATCTGAGAATTTTTTTTTTCCGTGGACCCTCACTATTTTTAAAAAAGCAGTTTTTAGTTTGAAAAAAAAAAAAAAGATCCCACGTACATGTAAGACTGTACTCCAAAATCAAATGTTTTAGGTCTGACACGGACAGATGGTTAAGACACTCGACTCATAATCTGAGGGCCACGGGTTCGAATTCCCGTCACACCAAACATGCTAGCCCTTTCAGCCATAGGAGCGTTATAATGTGTCAGTCAATCTCACTATTCGTTGGTAAAAGTGTAGCCCTAGAGTTGGCGGTGGGTGGTGATAACCAGCTGCCTTCTTTCTAATTTTACACTCGGGTAGCATTGCAAGAAATTCAAACCAAATGTTTCAATTTTTATAAATTGAATTTTATAAAAAGTATTTTTATTATATAAATCATATTTTTAATACGTTATGTTGTTTTGTAACTAAGTGTAAAACTAAACGACGGTCTACTTGAGCTTTGTCAACCACGAGTAATCTGAACACAGTTTCTGGTGTTACAAGTCCGAAAACACGCTGTTCTCAGGTAAGATTTTAATAAAGATTTCAGACATGACTCGCAGAAGTTCGTATAGGATGAAACAAACAGTTACAACAGAAACTTTGTTAATTCACTAACATAATATTAAATAGTAGTTTCATTTGAATCATGTAAAGAAAACGTTTATTTAGATTTTAAATGTTCAAAATTGTAAGCTTGATTACCTTTTGAACCTTACATTCGCAGCTAAACGAACTAAACCAAGGATGCGTATTTGTGTTTTTCTTACAGCAAAGCCACATCGGACTATATGCCGTGTCCACGGCGTGGAATCGAACTCCTGGTTTTAGCGTTGTAACTCTGTAGACTTACCGCTGGTTTGGTTTGTTTTCAATTACGCAAAGCTAGACGAGGGCTATATGTGCTAGCCGTCCCTAATTTAGCAGTGTAGGACTAGAGGAAAGGCAGCTAGTCATCACCATCCACCGCCAACTCTTGGGATACTCATTTACCAACGAATAGTGGGATTGACCATCACATTATAAAGCCCCAACGGCTGAAAGGGCATGTTTGGTGTGACGGGGGTTCGAAACCGTGACCCTAAGATTACGAGTCGAATGCCTAAATCACCTGGCCATGCTGAGTCCAGACCTCTGATATCAACGACTATAAATAATATTAACTACAAATTCCATATCAGACCGTCCTGATAAAGTTCACTAAAATTACTATTCTTATAACCAATTTATATGTAATTATTTTACCCATTAATTACATCTAAACGGGAAGACTTTATGAACTATTCGACTTCGTTATTCATAAATGTATTACACGTGTACGTAGCTTGACACGAATGAGTCCAGGCTATCGCACAACTTTCCTTTTTCTATGTTTAATCCATATTTTTCTGTAGTTTGTCAGGTGTTTGAACTGACTGGTTTACCCTCTTTTTTTCTGTGCCGATCATATTTTTCTCATTAATTTGTCAGACACTTCAATATTTTCCTGTTATTGTTTATAACAAATATTTTACTAGAGCTAGGGCAGAAAAATACGCCCCATACTTCCATATGACCACCTAGTTTATGATATGGGCACTTGTCCAGATTTCAACTGATAAGAACAAAAATGTTTAAATATATTGACGTCTTAGGATCTGAATTTGAACACTAGAGTTAAATTTGTTTTTACTTCGTTAAGCTTTGTGAGAGAAGTTTCTTGAATAACAGGTCTTATAACTATTTTTCAATATTATTAATAGAATTTCCTGTTGTTGTTTTTTGTTGCTTAACACTTCAGTTGTTTCTTTAGAGACAAAAAATGCATACAGAATAAATAATACCAGCTGAAGGAAATCAAATCAAAGATGAAACACTGGAAGTTTCACATCAATAATTAGAAGAGACATAAGTTTACATAACATATATGGCACAACGAAGTGAAATAATAGGAGACTGTAATTTATCATAACTCATTATGAGTGTTAAACACATCCAAATGGGTAAAATTCCATGACTTGTTAGTCTCTTTTTTTATCAGAACAGTTACTTCATTACTGTAGTTTTCTATGATGAATACAAAATAAAACCACTTTTTTCGTGAAAAACAATAATAATTGTAATTAGTTAAAGCAAAAAAAGTCCGTTCTGCACGTGTTTTACAACAGATGTTTTTGGATCACAACTGATATTTTTACATTTCTCAGCTTGCTATTCTTTTCCTAGTCTCCATAAAGCTACCAATAACTTGTTTTCCTAGCTATAAAAAAAGGTTCAGAGGAATGTAAATAATTAACAATTCATTAAAATTACATTAATACAGTTGCATACAAAGGTAACAGATAAGTCACAATAAGTGGTTAAACATGACCTGTTGTATGATGTTACATATTTATCAGTTTTCACAGTGACCCTCATTTCTAAAATAACTATCTGACTGAGAAAGAAAAAAACTACCATTAACGTATTTTATACATCACTAATGAGGTTACTACCATTTAATTAGAATGACATGAATGTGACATTACATTGCTAAAACTACTAAGAAAATATTTAATCGTTTAAAAGTATGCAATTTTGCCATGTAGGTTATGTTTACTCTATGTTATAAAGTGAAACAAAATAAAACCTGAACTTCGAATGTTACAAGGTATGCTTAGTGTTTGTTTGGGATTAATGTAACATATCACTACCAACCAATTAAATGTTCAACAATAAAAATAAGATTGACATCATTTGAAAACTATTCTCCTCTTCTTTCTGCTTCCACTGAGGGAAAATCTATTGTGAAGACATATTTGGAATTGTAGTTAACTTCAGGACCACATGAATTTGGTTAGCTTTCACAGTTACTTGTTTTTACTTAAACAATTTTCATTTCACACCATAGCTTATTTACAAAAAATATGCAAGTCTGTTTGGTTGGAACATAAAAAAAATTAAAATGTAAACATAATTATTTCTTGATCCTAAATATAAAAAAAGATTCTGACATTAAAGTTCCATTCTGTTCATGACAGTTGGTTAATAAATTAAAGTGCTCAATAACCTCTTCCAAGACAACCAGAAACAAATACATCTCATAAATATGGAACACTACTTTTTGTTTTAAAATATTTATACAGAAAACTTTGTTTTTTTCAGGGTGGGTTCCTCTTCCTCTTCTATCTCTTGGAACACTGGGTTAGGCTGGGTTCTGAAGTAATAATGATAGTAACACCTTTAGAGTATACAACCACAAACCCAGAAAATAAAACCAACTATTTCTTCTAGTTAGTGTTTTTACTTAGATTAATTTTATTGTGAACACTTTTTACTGCTAATCCAACATTAAAGATTTTATTGAAAACGAAAATCAATGAAGCTATTAAAAATAAATAAGTTTTAAAAATTATTTATAATTTTATAATATATCAAAAATCGCTTCGTTATCAACCTCATAATCTGTCATATTTAAATTACTACTTTTGAATTTTTTACCATCAAATATAACTTTCTATGATTTTTAGGAAATAACTTGACAAGTATTACATGTTTCAGTAAACAGTTACACAGATTGTACAGCTGTACACCACAACTAACGTTTTGTTACCTTTATTTTTCACAGTTATGTTAGTCTAACACCCCTGTAACTGTATTCTCAAATAGCACAGTTAGTTATTCTAAGGCAACAAATACCTACCATTAATATACTACTTTAGAAGTTTTGTATATAATTGTCCTTAGTTCCCTTCTGAATACTGCTTTCCACCAATGTTTATTATATTTTAGGTCCTTAACATTTATGACATCAACAAGTTTGAATTTTGAGCAGTTTTCAAACTTTAGATAATATACATACTTCGAGTAAGCTGGAGATATCCAGTATGGATTCTCAGCTGCGTCTTTGGCATGGCGTAAAATTGCTTCCCGTGGATCAATATTATCATCTTCTTTTTTCTTTATTCCAAGGTTACGAACAATATATGAGGACAGTGTGTTTCCAGCTGATGCAATGCGACCTCCTTGACCTATTTCAAATATTAAAATAACTGTTGTTTGAAAGTAAATATTAGACGACTTGTTGTATAATGTTAAACATTACAAGCTCCACATCATCTCAGAAGTTCCATACATCCCATGCGGTATGCAACAAAACAAAGGAATATTCAATATATTTCTGGGCAGTGTGTAACAACAAAGAAAAATCTTCAATGTATATACTATTTTATAGCAATACTAAAATTATTAGGAAAATTCTGTTTCATTATTTCTTTGCCAAAGACAAATTTGATGTACAAAAGGTTTGTGACAGACCTGGCCCTGTGATTGGAAGTTCTGGCTGTTTAGAGATCACAGGATCCTTCCTATCTTTCTCAAGTTGTTTTTTTGTACTTCGAGGTCGGTCTTGCCGAAACATTGGTAAAGCATGAGCTGAAACGTTTCCAATAAAGCAGTTAAAAATTACATATAATTACCTTAAACAAAGATAAATATTAGCAACACAAATTCAATAGCAGTTCAGATATACTAATGCTACTGCTTAAGTAAAAAAGAGAAAGAGAATAATTTAACATACCATAAGAGTAGATACAAAGTGTGCAAATTAATAACTAGAAATATTTAACAAACTGCACAATTTTGCTTTCAAGGATATACAAGTGTATTACGTTTATTCATGTCACGTATGCAAGTTTATTCACATAACTGTTTACGAATCATTTGTTGAGTATTAATATCATGTTACTCAAACCGCGAGTTTCTTTACACCCAATGGGGGGGATGATTTTTGCAACCACTTATGTGAACTGTTCAATTTAAAAATTGGTGATCTCTGATTACATGAACCTGAAAGCTGTAAACATGCAGTCACAGAGTAATCTTGTTGCCACGATACTTCAAGGTTTCCATGTTAGTTTGTACATGTGAAGTGTTGTGAACAGTTTTCAAAATATTAATAGAATAAAGACAAATGTGTCACAAATTAACTGACACATGAATTTATTCCTGCACACAGTATAAAAGATGGCCATTATACTTTACAAGGTTACTAATAACTTTGATTGCATGAATTATGTTTTCAAATATTAATAAAATTAGAAATTACCCTAGATAAGTTTATATCTACTGAAAAACTATTCATGTTGTTTGACAAAATTAATTAAAATGTATTTGCGAACTCTCGAAAATTACACATCAATACAATGTAGCACATAATTATTCGTACTTTTCATTGAAGTAAGATTCATTTAGTCCTCTAATCTACATGTTTCCAAATGTAGACCTCCTTTGTGATGATCTGTTTATGAATTCTTTCATAAGCTCTTCTATATTTATCTTGTGGACCTCATCTTTGTGAGTGTGACAAACTGCTACATGGTTGAGGTGGCACTGAGACACAGTTGACCTTAACCACGTCTTCAACTGTCTTAATGCAGAAAAACTGCATTCACATTCGTAGCTGGATACTGGACATACAAGCAAAATTTTCATAAGAGGAAACACTTCACTAAACATCTGCTGGCTTGCTTCATACATTTTACAGTAAGCTTCCTTTGTACCTTTCAGAGATACTGCTTTTGTTGTTCCTTTGAACATGGGCAACTGAAACTCGAGCCGTTGTGCAGAGATTTCTGTATAGAAGTTTATAACTGAGTTGTCAATCTTGCCATATGTGATCATGTTCTCAAGTGTCAGATATTGCCTCAAGCCATTGTTGTCTGCATTAAATCTAGTGGTCAGATGTTCTATGACTGTGTCCACAAACTCAAAATATTAGTTTCTGTAATAATTTCTAGCTGTTCCAGAATGGTGTCCTGAGACATCACCTGTGATCCTTCTTGGAGGTCTGCAAATGCATGGTAGGTCAACAGGCACCAGATCTAGGGAAGTTACCTTTTTCTCAGCTTCATCTTTCTGTCTTTTCTTTATCAAATCTGTCCAGCAGACTTCATGCTTTTACTGCTACATCTGATTTTTCATTTGCAAATTCAGACAAAGAATCAACAATGTCACTGTAGTGATCATTAGCACATGTAATTGCAGATAGGTGGCACAACCAGCGTATTGTACACAAAGGGTGGATGTATTTAAATGGACCATTGTGGTTATCTGACGATACAATATTTTCAAAGAATGTCTTGTATTTGCCTTACCTCTGAGGCAAGACACCAATTTCATGTACCCACTGAATAGAATCTCGAACATATTCACAAGTTTCAACTACATGTTGCATTATTAAACTAGCCTTTTGTGCTTCGCAGTGAAAAAACAAAGCTGACAGTTGCTTCTCTTTTATTTTTGCCTGCCATCCACTGTATGCACCACTCATGTTAGCGGCTCCATCATAAGTTTGTGCTCTTAATCCTGAGAGTGGTAAATTGAGTCTTGTCAGCACATCAAGTATGGTCAAGGATATTCTTTCACCAGTTGTACTGGAAACACTGTACAAACCAAGAAATGTCTCATGGTTGTCAAGGTTCTCATCTATGTATCATACACAAATTGCTTCCTGTTTGGTACCTGTATCATCTTGAGTGCCATCAACCATTAATGCAAAGATTTTACTTTGCTGCACTTTGTGTGCTATGTTCCTCAATATTTGATGGCTGAACATCTCCATTATTTCATTCTAAGCCTCGGGTGAAGTGAATGTGGTTTTCTTTGAAAAGTAGGCCGTCAACTTAGGATCTTCATTAACTGCAGGAAGTTCCCCTCCGTATCAGTATGTTCCCGTAATGTTAAACCTTGACGCAGTAAGAAACGTAAACTTCTGAATATTTTGGCTGGACTCCTTTTGCATTCTTCCTGCTGCTTCTTTTTCCATCATGTAGCTGGACAGTCACTGGAGTTACATAAGTGAGCCTTCTGGAGATATAGCGAATCTGTGCTGAGAGGAGGATTGGTGTTCTTTGAATTTCTGTTTTGCCTTTTTCCAGTTGCAAAAACTGGTGGATATGAAAGTATACTCCACCGGCCTCTCCAAATTCCCTGTAAAAAGGCCTCTATTTTCTGCTTTGGCACAATGAAAGCATCATTGACTAAAAACTTGTTTCACAACTGTCTGGTGGTTCATGATGTGCAATAGTTGCACAAGCATTTTCAGACATGTCCTCTGATGAACATGGTATTTTCTCTGTATGGCAAGTTTCTATTCCTTTGTTTGAGGTTGTTGGATTATCTGCATCTGCACTGTCACTTGTAGTACTAGTAACTGGCTTGCAGAACTGTCTAATATCGGAAAGTTTCAGACGCTTGCTTGTCATAATTGGAATCTGTTTTCCAGATGACTCAACAGGCTAAAATACAGTCTTTATTGAAAAACTCTAATGTACAATGAATGAAGATAGAATAGAATGGAAGTAGGACTAAACTGTACAATGTATTTAAGTCAAACGAGCGAACCTCACAGTGACTACGGAGCCGACTGACCGCCTGGACATTGCTGAGACAATAATGTGTGCTAGTTACAACACAAGTCATTGCAAGTTGCTCAAAAAATACTTGAACAATCACAAATATATTATATTCCTGTTAAAGCTCATCAAAAAATAAACACGCTGTGATATAATGTCTATAAGCACGTCTGTTAAATAAAATCACCTAAATAAAAACTGGCAACACAATTCCAGTGGAGGCTTCAGGCCGTTGAAATTGCTCCTTTTGTGATCTAATTATACAAGAAAATACAATATTTTTACTACCGTGTTTCTCCGAAAATAAGACAGGGCTTATATTAATTTTCACTCCAAAATATGACACTAGGGCATATTTTCGGTGAATGTCTTATTCTAATATATCAAAAAAATTATTAAACTATTAAACTAACTGATTAATACTTAAACTAATTAACTAACTATTAAACTAATTAATAAATTATTTTTTTTTATTTCTTTCCTCTTCCTGCCACTCTTAACTAGGGGTTATTTTAAGGGTAGGGCTTATATTAAAACTATCCCCAAAAATCACACTAGGTCTTATTATCAGAGAAACACGGTATCTATGATAAAAGAATATATTGTTCTTTTACCACAAAGCACCAGCACTTTATTAGAGGGTGGTGATAATCTGAAATTTTGTGGATTAATGAGGGCCACAAACACAAGTCTAATGAGCCCCGTTGTAGAACTGATGTTCAGACTAAAGGGAACAGATGGGGGTGATGTAGGGCACAACTGGATCCGAGCAGCCCAAACCTGCTGTTAACTGTACACTATGGTCAGCTGCTTCAGCTGCTAAGGAGAGTAAGGCATTCGACAATGAAATTGGCTCAACATGCATAAAAGCAAATGGCATAGGAAAACTGCACAATAGACACGTAAGATTGATGCAGCTACAAGCTACAAATATTCTGCCAGATCTATATCACAGGAGTTTACACTTGGGAGTGATATTTTCGAATTCCATGCTCTGTTCAATCTGTTGTGATGAAAATTTTACTTAATCTTACACTATGTACAAGACGTAGGTAGATTCTGGGATAGTGCTTGCAAGCCTTGCATGTATACTTAGGCCAACTGACTGATATTTACGAACTATCACTTAGATCAAAAAGCTTAGAAGCACACCTGTATTAAAGATGTACATTTCAGCTACTGAAAAAGCCTACATCTGGGCATAATTATGTAATTCGATTGGTAAGAACACGAGAATAACAAAAAGAAACAAACAATTTGTAGGCCTGTGATGCAATAAAACAATTCAACAGACCAAACTGTACGGGGGATGATTGTATGCACCATAACCCTCACGTAAAATGAAGGGGGTTTATCCCCATCCCCCAGAATCTACATCCCTGACTCAAACCTTCTCAGATTTTCCTTGTTGTTTTAAGTGAGTATTGTTATATTATAACATCTCATGGTTTGTAAAAAGTCCTAGATCACAGTTGGATAATGTATATAATTATGTCAAGTCAGTGCAAGTAGGTAAATTAGTGAAAGGAATATTGAAGTTAGACCAGGTGATTATGAGTATGGCCATAATGTGTGTATAGTGGCAACATTTTAAAGTGCAACATTGCAGACTGTATTGTAATTACACAGTGTAGCAGAATAATCTTTCTTGTCAAACAATGTTCTAAATGGACTGAACCAGCCTGTGTACACTTCTGATGGCAAAGTTAATTATTTAAAGCTCTGAATATAAGTGTGGTGGATAAAACATGGATTTATCACTGAGAGCATTGTGATAATAGAGCAAATAATAATCAATCATTGTTACTTGGTTTTAAATTAATTGAAAGAATCTGTGTGGACTCTTGATGAAAAGAGAGAATTATTAAAGGTAGGGGTACATCTTTAGTGATTAAGTGTTTAAAGAACATTTGTATATACATTGAACTTATTTTGAATATATTATTTTACAAAAAGTGGATTGTGTGACACCCATTTATCACTGAATATATTGCTAACAAGTCATAAACACCTGCTGTGAAAAATCATGGCCTTATAATAAACCTTACAATTTATCTTACATGTTTTGCTCTTTAAATCACTTTTTATGTATATTAATAATGAAAATTATTTGAGTTACTTGAATGTAAAACAATATCTTACGTGTTATGATATGCTGTTGAACAATAACTTCCATTTGTTTCTTCTTTCTCTGAGTTTTCACAACACAAAGCTTAGCACCCCTACATCAGAAAAAAAAACACTTAACCTATCAAACACTAACAAAAGAACCATAAACTCTTTGCAATATTAGAGAACAAAAACTGTTTTTCCCTACTAATTCTTTTGTAAGGAAGGTGACACAAAGTACAATTATGCCCTTAAGAAATATAAATTATACTCCCAAATCTTCAGTTTTATTCAATGTTAGGCTGTTTTCCCTTTTCAAAAGAAGTCTATTATTCAAACCTACCTAACTTTTCCATTTAGTTTTCTACTCAGTAAAAACAGGTAAGATACAATCCAACTTCTTTGACCTTTTATAAATATTACCATAATGGATTTTGCAAGTAAATATCAGGTATTTTGTAGCATAGAATAAAGCATCAAATATTTCACATCATTCCAGAAAGTTCATACATCCCATAATTCCATGCAGTGTATAGCAAAACAGAAAAACAAATGGAAGTGAAACAAGCAAGAGGAGTTGATAACTTGCAATGAAGAGGCAAGTGGTAGTCTTCATGGTAGCCTGGAGAAAAACATAAAAAGTCAATGAATAAGAGCAGCAAGATAATGTGGGAGGTGATGACTCCAATGAAAAGCAACGCTGAAGAGTTTATATACATATACCTCCAAAGAGGTACAGATCAGATAGCTGATCAGGTGGAAAAAGAGAAAACTCAGGTACAGGAGAGATATCTAGAAATGAAAGAAAATTATTCAAACCTTTAAATAATATAACAAACAACAAATGGCCCAGACAGAAGACAGGAATCTTTCTGGTACCTAAATGAGCACAGAAAAGAGATATAAGTAAGAAAGGGTATTAGGAGAAAGGCATGACCACTGAACAAATGATATAGAAAATTAAAGAAAAAAGGACCAACTTAGATAAAATAGAAGAGATGTTTAGTTAAAGTTAGTTTGAAAGAAAACCATGGTATAAAGATTTAAATGATGGTGGACACAGACAAGGAGGAGGAGGAAAATTGTACCCAGGGAGAAGACACATCAAGATAGTTGTTAGAGGTTCAACAGGAGAGAACTTGGAGAATCATAGTGGGATTCCAAACAGGCAAAGAGATGGAAATTTGGACTGCAGATGAGAAAGGGAAATATAAGAGTAGAAGGGCCAATGAATAAATTATTCTGCACCATCAGGATTGGTTGATGGTGATAGAAATGCTGCCTGATAGACTGCAATGAAAGAGAGAATGAAGCAGCTGTAAAATAGACATAAATGAGTAAGGAGTATGTTATAAAGCAGGGTGATCAGAGAAAAATGGTGAAAAAGGGAACAAAAATAAAAAGTACACAATTTACTGTAATACTCAGAAGAGGAATAAAGAGTGGCCAGAGTGGGACAACAGTCATATACACAATAGGAGAGATGGACTGAGCAACAGCCTGGGTGTAACAATGAGAAATGCAAGCAAAGAAAAAAGAAAATTAGTATAAGAAGTGTGGCAAAGGTAATTATACTGAGTAGTAATAGGTTAAGAGTAGATCAGTAGAGGATGTGTAAATAAAGGGATAATTCCCTGTGTAGATCCTGGTCTCACAGAGAAGAAAACCTATAATAATATGCAATGAAAATGGTGTATACCTGGTTACAAAATTCATCCTAATAAAGTAGGCACAAAGAGGAAGTAACAGGATTTGAAATGTATGTCTCCTTGGTGGTTGACCTGAGATAAGACAGTGGGTCTCATGCACTGAATCAGAACCAATTGATCCAGAATAAGGGGAAAGAATTGTGGGAAGCCTGATGGGTAAAATGCTTGATGAATAGAACACATCACTCCAGGAACCAAAAGCCTGTTGTCAGAACATCATTCAGAGATGTACAGAAATATACAAGAAAAAGCCTGTCATTAACAGCAATGGACAGCAGACCCATAATGTACATAAACTTCAAGTGAAGACCTGCATACTGTGAATAAGAATGCAAAGTGATAAAAGACACAACAAAAACAAAAAAGCACAGAACTGGAAATGTGAATCAAATGGAGTAATAGAAGACATTGTGAGGACAGGATGACTGGAATAAGAAGAAAGGCAATATAAGTATGAACCTTGGTCATCCACAGGCCAGACTAAAATGACTAAAGGAGAGAATAATACACATTTTAATATTGCATGACAAATAATAACAACAGATGGAAGCAAGGTCAATAATCAGATGCCAGTCCCTGATCTTCATGGAAAGAATGCAAAACCAGAAGAAAATTCCATAGAAGAACTAAAAGCCTTCACAACAAGTTACTGCTCCTGTAATACAAATATCCAATTCCCAAGGCATTGAAGATATGCAGAGGAGAGTGAAAGGAGAATTAGTTTGGACCAAGGGGTAAGAGTAAAAAAATTCTAGATGATCACTAGCTGTTAGATTAGCAAGTGACACATCAAATGGGAGAAGGACTAAAATGAAGTATAGAACTGGTGCGTCAAAAATCAAATATGTTAGGAAAAGGATGGTGGGTAACTGAAGACCATAACACCATAGAATCAAAGACAGCACCAAGTTGCCTTGCATGATGAGTAGAAGTATAAACAATAGTCCTGGAAAAAAGATGGTAGCTAGCTAAAGACCATGATACCATAGAATCAAGAACAGAACCAAGTAACCTTGAATGAAGAGTAGAAGTATAAACAATGGTCCTGGAAAAAGTTAGTAGCTAGCTGAAGACCGTGATAGCATAGAATCAAGGACAAAACCAAGTAGCCTTGGATGAAGAGTAGAGGTATAAACAATGGTCCTTGAAAAAGATGGTAGCTAGCTGAAGACCAATATACCGTAGAATCAACGACAGCACCAAGTAAGCTTGGATGAAGAGTAGAGGTATAAACAGTGATCCTGGAAAAAAATGAAAGAAAAATGATCTTGGGATAGAAAGGTGTTCTTCTCTGGTTCCTTTGTTATTGGAACATTTTAGAAGCAAAAAAAGAAGAGATTGTGATTCCTAAGATGGTCATGAGAAGGAACAAATGAGAACTACCAGCATAAGGTAAAGAGAGTAGTAATAGATATAAAAAGGAAGCTTTAAAAATAGAAAAAATAGGTAAAGAAAACAGAAAAGGGAAGTGAATGGGAAGAACATGAGTAGGGTATCTCTGTTTGCATAACGACCCCTATAAAATGGAAGATGGTCACCATATGTTTCCCAAGAAAAAAACTTCCAGTAGAAATTGTATGAATTTGTTCTGTGGAAGAAAATTAACTCACATTAGCATCACAAATATTCACATGAAATTATAAATTAATATTGTGGTTAATAAATACAATCAAGTCAAAATTAAAGTTTTAAAACATTACATATCCCAGTAAACTCAAAAACGTGTTGGTACACTACAATATCAAAGAAAAGAATGAAGTTTCATGATCAATAATTCAGAAAGAGCATGTGGAAAAGTGTTGCACCTTTGCTGACAGACGGTTCTACTTCCCGAAGATGCCATCATGTAGTGGCAAGGATTCACATAAAGTTGGGTGAGAGGTTTCACAAGATTGGTGGTTTACAAATTAAAGAGAAAATAAGGCAGAGTGTATAAATGTATTTGTTTCAAAATTATATAAAAACAACAAACAGATGCTGCAAGTACAAAATATTTTAAAAGGCCATCCACCACCAACAGCCTATATTAATATATCTGTAGAACAGGTTAGTAAGAAAGAAAATCCCCAAAACTGGTTAAAAATGGTACAAAATTAAATAAATCCTCTAGTTTCTTTTGATACATTAACTTACCTTTCACTTAAGTCAGGGTTGTAATAAACTTTAACTAACCCATTGGTGCAGCCAACAATGATTTGGTTAAGCTTTGGATGCCACAGGCTTCTAATAATTCCCTATGAAAGAAACAGAATATCACATACAAACTTAATTATTTACCTCAGTAATATGTTCAGTAATATAAAACCAAAAGATGTCAAACTTCTGTGTTAGATGTCTGTTTATATCAAAACTTTGTTCATTAAGTCTGGTGAAGTTTTTTAAATGCATACAAATACAACAAACCTTAAAGATCCAAGCCCCTCATGTCTGTAATGTTAGAAATACACAGAATAAATTGTAAAAAAATTGAGGGTATATCAGACAATCATTGTTTACAATACTGACTGTAGCATGTATAAAAACAATCAAAGCATATAATAAACATGAAATGAATAATGAAATATTTTAATTCAAATGTTCAACATTTAAAATTTGTTTAATACACATCACAAACATTTAGTTGAAAAATAACTCATTTTTTGCTGAGACTTTTTCCTCACTTGTTCTTTATTAAAAATATTAAGTCATTTACCAATTTGTCAGATTTATGTATGAAATAAAGAACATGAACTTGAAATAAAACACAACCACATTTTGAAATATTTCAAAAACTTTCTGTATGGATGAAATGATTATATTATAATGAAACTTACAGCATCAGAAACTTCTATTTCATAAATTTGCTGGAAAGTGTCACAATCCAGAAAAACGAGTTTTCCGGCAGTATCTCCTTTTCTTAAGGAGACTCCAGTGAACAACAGCTTATCATCTGGACTAAACATGCAATCAGTGCTGTAAAAGTCAAGTACTGTAAATCTTTACAGAAAACCAGTAGATAGTTTTAGAAACTCTATTACATATACTAAAAAGGAGAACTGGCAATGGAATTATTTACCAGTGAATATACACAAATATAATAACTTTTGTTGATGGTAAGTAGAATACAATAGTTTTCTGTCACTCTTTAACCTGATTCAATATTAAAAAACGATGAAAACTTGATTTACTTTCTTGATGTGAATAAGTTAACTGCTTACACTGGATATCTGTTGAGCAAGTTATCCACTGAGTTTAACGGATGTTTGTAGTTACGGATATCCCATAGTTTCAATGTGTCATCACCTACAAGCATGTGATAAAAAAATTTTGAAATTCAAATTTTTATATTGATTTAAATAAGTGTTGTACTCAAAATTAACTAATTTTACAGACATTATATCTCAATTGGTTTCTCAGAGCAGCCCCCCAGTGGCTCAGCGGTATGTCTGCAGACTTACACGCTAAAATCCGGGTTTCGATACCCGTGGTGGGCAGAGCACAGATAGCCCATTGTGTAGCTTTGTGCTTAATTCTAAACAACAACAACAAAATTCTCAGAGCAACAGCTAAGAAGTCTGTCTGTGCTATCTAGTGGACAGAAGTGAAGACTGAAGTTTTTTATATGCAAAAACGGCTCGTTTGTGCACATAAAAATTCTCAACAAGTGGGTTTCTCGACATCACTGATTGAAGACTGAAGTTTTAAAAATTTACAACTCAATATTTTTTTAAAGATTAATGTTCAGTGTACACAAAACCAAAATAATATAATTCACTTTTATTTTAAATTGATCCAAGTATAATAAACCTCATGCATGATTTGTCCCTTCCAATATTATACCATTCTTCACAGTCATAGGAAAAATATGAGCATTAACCTAACATGCTAATGATGTAAAAAAATTTGTAGTCACTATGAAAAAAACCTATACACTGGATAGGTGAAATGAAAAAAAAATGTCAGTGGCCATTATTGTTCTTCACATTATATAGCAGCACAACAGCTGAGATAACAAATATATTTAATATTCCAAAAAATACTAAGTTTATTTATTAAATACATGTTTGTTTTGATGATGCAAGAGAGAAGTAAATACTAAAACAGTTTCAAAAATATCGTGATTGTATTTGTCACTAATAAACAATGTTTCAAAAACTACAACATTAACTCAGTTGGAATGACTTTTATACCATAAAACATTATAACTTCTACTGCCTCAACAAAATCCTACTTAGATAAATAAATACAGGTAAGCCTACTATAAACAGAGTATCATGAAATGTTTTTTACACAAACATTTCAATGAGATAAATTAAGTCATCTTTCCATCACCAGAACAATTTCAGCCATTTGCTGCATACTTGTTGCAAGGTGTAATAACTGAAGTGACAGTTACTACAACATAAGTAGAACATCTGAGATTTCCAGTTTCCAAACTGCACTAGAAGTACCAATCTTTTACATGGTAAACATCAAAAGTCTGCATCATTCACGTTATCAGAACTTGACTTTAAGCTCTGTTTCTGAGACACGCACACATCACAAGGTCTATCATTACTATGTATACACAGTAAGTTCTGTTTTACTAAGTTATTGTTACCATGAACCAAGTTAAAGTTATCATGTATACAAAAGACTATTCACAGTTACATTCTGAAAGTATTTCAATTATCAATAGATAAATAACTTTTTATAAAACAAAATTACAAATGAGTTGGTGATGTGAGAACTGTCAAACATTAGTCTTTAGCTTCAAAACAAAAAAAGAGGTTACTGTGTTATGTTTTGCTATAATCTGTAAATATGTAACAGACAAATAGTCACATCCTTTGGAAAAGCATGCTAAAAACACTGTTATTTTGTCACAGGTCCAGAAATACTTGACTTCTGAGAGTATGTTACCCTGAAGAAATTAAGATACAATATTCTAACAGTATGTAAATAGAGCATGTTCCACTGATGAAATTAAGATACAATATTCTAACAGTAGGTAAATGAAGCATTTACCCATGAATAAATTAAGATACAATATTCTAACAGTATGTAAATAGAGCATGTTCCACTGACGAAATTAAGATACAATATTCTAACACAATGTAAATACTCATACTGTATAAAGTAATTCATTATTGTGAACTTAAACTGTATTTTATACAATATTATGTCCAGTAATGATGTCAGAATCTGTTAGATTGGTGAAGGGTATAAAATTATAAGTCTTACAGCAGTGGATTCTATAAACATCTCACTTTAATTAATTGGTTATCAAGGAATATATTTGTTAAGTTTCTATGTTTGAGATGTGTGTGAATTAAACATTATGCCCAAAAATCTAATTCATATTAGTAAGTCCTGAGTAAAGTTTTATCACATTTATATCATAAGCCCTCACACAATTCATATATCTATACTTGTGAGTTTCAAGTGTGTTGTGCATTTACTTATAAATTTAAGTATTTTATGGTGCTTTCTTTCTTCATTTTTATTGTTTGTAATGAGATTACAGTTAACATCATGACACAGTAAACAGCTTTCACACACGTTGTATTATTATTTCAAATATGTAAAAATTGATTCCATTTCTAATACAGTACGTCTTACATCCTGGTTCACAGCAAAAACTTCGAAGTTTGTAGCTAAATAAAACCTTATTATGAAATGTCTTACCTTTGTTTCTTATAACAATTCAAATGTTTTACCCTCTCCCTTCAAATTACCCACAAAATCAAAATCAATTTGTTACAAAAATGTTCAGATTTAGATTCCAGATTTTGTTTTGACATGTATCTTTCACAAGCATTTGTTTTAGAAAAAGTTATAACAAAGTCCTAACTTATAACCATATTTCTGATTTTGTCCTCTTCCTTAACTATTAGTTTTATTTGGAAAGGAAAAACATTTAAATTTCCTGTCCGTATAAATACAGATAAAATTTATCAACAAAAAATTAATACCCTAGAAATATGTGGTCTTTGTACACACTTGTTGCTTATTTCTTGTTCAAACAGTTTGTAAACAGTGAAGCTGGTAATGACCAAAAAATGTAAATTCAATTCACTGCAATTATTTTAAAACATTTAAGCTTCTAAGGTTAACAAATCATTAACATATCATTGAAAAGCTTGGTTTATTCTGTTACTCATAATCTATTTACCATGGAAATCTTTTTCTTCCTCATAAGACTTGAACTTTCTACATTTTCCATTACAATAGTAGTACTGGGTTCACAAACCTTCCAATAATCCAATTATATCAAGGCCTTGATTGCTTTGCACACTATATTACAGTAATAAATTATTCTTCTCTTTGTTTGTTTACTTTGTTGAAGTAACTGGTATTTCCTTTTCACTTTACAAATACCCCTACTAACAATTTGAAACTAATGATATCTTAGGGTGAACTTTGCTTTGGCATGATTTTAAAAAGGTTAGAAGTGGTGTTTTTTAAACAGTTATATATATAATTTCTAGAAGAACCAGAAAGGTAACTTTTATTTTAAAAAATTATACACTAAGAAAAATGCAATCCATTCATACCTGTATAAATAAAAATAAAAAATGAAATGATTTGTTGCCAAATGGCTTTCAGAAAAGAAAGCTAGAATATAAATTTTACAGTCTTGCAATGGTTTCATTGTCTTGAAATTTTTACGTTCTATAGTAATTCCTGTAGACTGAATCCAAAAATAGCATCCATTTTTCTCCATCATGTACAGATTTTCCACAAAACATCATATGTACTTTTATATAAGTGAATCATTTTCATTGAAAGCAGGTCACATTTTGTTATGCTCAAAATGTTGACAACCATTGGCTATAGATTCTTCTTGACCAATCACAATGTAAGTCTTAACAATCATTCTACATACCAAAAATAATTATGCAAATGTTAATAGTGGTAAACAAAATAATACAAGTAAATTTTTTCTTCCCAATTTGTAAAAAAATCCTTAGTGATGGGAAAAATATATACATATTTTTTTCAAAATCTGCAAAGATGATTTATAAAAAATCCATTATTAAAACCAAAAGTAATTTTAAGAGGTTTATATTCCCAGGTCTGTGTTACTAGTCCTTCGATTATATTTTGCTAACAAGCATGTAGGAAGCCTGGACTTCAGGCCATTCATTACAAACATATTGAACGTATGTTATTCAGTAACATCATGTAGTGATTTTTAATTTATTTTGTGAATTTATCAAAACTCTCAACTAAAGTTCAACAACATAATGCCGTCCACACTTTATGTCTGTTTGAAGTTTCTGTGTTTCAGATGTAGTTTTATTTGAGTGTTATTAATTTTTATTAATTCAAATGTAAAAAAGGTCAAAATGATGCCAACAGGCTATAAATCATTAATTAAAGTTTGACTTCAAATTATTTTGAACTAACTAAACTTTGTTACTTTGTACAGAGATAACATTTTTATAATCAAAATGTGTTAGATTTTTTATATTGACTGAAAGATGTACTTACCTCCTCTGGTGGCAAAATGTTTACCATTATATGAAAAGGCTAGTGATGAAGTTTCTGTTCCATTTTGGTGAGCATTTCTTACTAGGACAGCTGTGTTGACCTGTTATCAAAAAAAATAATAAAGTTCAAACTACTAACAACTATTTCTCCTGAATTTTACTGTAAGAAACTATGGAATAAAAAATATGTTTAATAAAAAATAACAAAAGAAGCATGTAAATGTATAACATTTCATCAACTAACTTTAGGATATAAGTTGAAAGTTCAATTACTTAATTGTATATTTAGTATCTTCACTAAATATACCACAATACATGTGAAAGAAAAACAGAAATCAAAGTATTTGTGCTAATAAAATGTAATTTAGTTTGTGTTTAGTATTCTAATAATTATTTTTGACTTTGAGTCCATACTGTAAGAAACTAGAAAAGAGTATTTAACAAAACTGCAGGAAAGATAAAGCAGAACATTAAAAAATATCAGAAGTTTTCTTACATTGAAAACTACTTACCTCCTTTCATACAAGGCTATCTCAATGTTTATCTGGTATCTCTAACCATTATTTAAAAAAAATTCACGATCAGTGTACCAGTTTATACACCCTTCCTCTCTCATTTCTGTAAAAAGTACTAAAGTTTTCTTACAAAGTGTTTCCTGTGGTCCCACATCTGAACAGAACCATCCTGACAGGCACCAGCAATTAGAATACCATCACGACTGTAACGACAAGCTGTAGGAATTGCCCGTAGACCTCCTTGTTTCTTGGCTTTAATTACATGTAATTGCTTTTCAACATCCCACAATCGAAGTGTCCTGTTAAAGATATCTTTAGTGATGTTATGGAATAAACAGATTACAGTAATGTTAGTAACAATATCAGAAAAATAGTTCATAACACTATTATTAGATTGCACTTTCATGCCTCAAAAAATAACCCAAAACTAAATTGAAGATAATGAAAAACCTCTTTCTACAACAATGCATTTCTAAATACTGAGAGAAAAAAAGACAATGTGGGTTTTCTTACATGACTTTCCCAAATTCTTTGTTCTGAAGTATAAGATGTCCACACAACATGAATTTAAAATCAATATTTAACGTTCTCTAGAAAATAGGTTTTGGTATTTGAACTACATGTTCTAATTACTTGTATCAAACAAGAAAAATGAAAATGATATCAGTACCAACCCATCATTGGAACAACTTAAAAATTCTTTTTCTCGTGGATGCCAACAACCATCATTCAACATAGCAATATGGCCCTGTAATAACATCAAATCATCATTCAACACAACAAAATATAAACTACTGAATACCACCAAATACATAAATTTAAATCTATAACAAAACACTACAATTCAACAAACTCTGACTGCTTCAGATACTTGCATAAAGTTACACAAGTTAATCATATTAACTTTATGCTACTAAAGGAAAGACAGACAAATTACAGCTCCCCACTTTCAATTCCTGAGTTACACTAATAAAAAATTCCTCTCACTAATGTGAACTAACCTTTGTTCTAGCCATGTCTGTAATGTACTGGTCTCCTTTAGCACATTCAAATATTTCGAATCCATCCCTGTCCAAAACTTTGGCTTGACAACTCCCAGAGATTACTAAAATTGCATCTCCAGTTACAGTGTACTCTAAATTTTTGATCTGGTGACTAAATAAAACATATAAATATACTTTAATACTAACTCAGGAAAAAGACTATGGTTACATCTTAATTTTCTCTGTTAACATAAAACAAGTATCTCTCTCTTTATATCTCACACACATTTTACTACTAGTCGTAAACAGAAGAAAATCTGAGACTTTCAGTCAGTCTTTATTCATCAAAGACAGTTCTATAAACATTTAACACAGTATGTATTTTATGTACCAGAATTTTAAAAACTGCTTACAAAACTAATGATTTGTCTCCATAGTGATTCCCTTTTTAACTGTTAACCACAAAAAGTTATTACACCTAAGATTAGAAATATAAATATTCTTTAAATGAAAACACATTCTAATAACAAGACAAGGTACTTCTTAAGAATTAGGGAAGTAATTATTTCTTGAGTATTACAGAATTAAACTGAGCAGCTTACCACTCACAAGGCCTCAGAGTTCGAAATGACTGCAAAGAAGCATCCATGCCAGCAAAATCCCAAAACTGAATATCAAAATCAGAACTTCCTGTAACTAGTCTGGCTCCACTGGGGTCCAGCCCGAGTGCTGTCACCTAAGACACGCATGAGAAAATTGTCACTTTGTGGTTTATCCAGAACCTTAATTATAAACTCTACAAATTCAACAAAATTCGGTGAAATATTTTCATTAAATCTAATTATCAAGTCTACACATTAAATTATTAACTTAATACAAAGTTTTTACATTTACTTAGCATTCATTTGGTTGTGTAGCATGTAAACCAAATTATTTTTATGTTACTTGATTAATCCTTCTGTAAAACTAACAATTTTATTATTATTAAGCTCTATTACATATAAACTTCATAAACCTGGTTAGCAGCCTTACATCAGTCAAATACTAACTACTTTTGTATTTTACAAATTATGTAATATTAACGTTATTAACTTTGTATTTATAAACTACTGATTTGTACAAGTAATTATTATAATTTATTTATATTTCTTCAAGGAGCTTCATAAATATCTTCAATATTTTGACTGATTTTATGTCAGAATATTTTGTTTCGTAAGCTCATGTCAATCTATTTTTATATTTTTACTTACATTACTGATACATTAATTCAGTATTTAGCTTAATTATGTGCAGTTTCAAAAAATATACTGAAGTATGAATTTTTCTTGTAAAAAATAAACAAATTAAAGAACTAAAAATTCCCATTTAAAGATCTAATTACACAATGTAACACAAATTTTGTTCCTGGATAGTATGTGTTATTTCTTAATTGCTTAAATACAGAAAATGACCATTATTCCCTTCAAACTCTGCTTTTGTAACCTGGATAATGAAATTTATAAATTAATCTATTTTCTACGTAAAAATGGGCAAATCTGCACATTTTCATTTAGATAAGGTCTGAATAAAACAACATATTAAGCAAAGTTTACATGTATTTATACTAAAGTTATACAAAAATGTTTAGAAGTGAGTAGTTTTTTCAAGATTTGTGACTGTAATGTAAATCACTTTCACATATCAGCCCCCAAATGTAGTTTCCCATCATGTTTCCGTTATATACTCCAAGGTCATAAAAGCAAAGTCTGAAGAGTAAAATACGTAGTTTCCAATTACTTTAGACATAAGCAATTGGGAATTAACACTTTCTGCCCAAGAACAAGAAAAAGTAAAAAAATTGTTACATAGTGTTATTTATTTATTATTGAATAAATAGACAATATTCAAATAGAAAAAAATTTAATTAAAAGATTATAAAGATTATACTACTGTCCTAAGACAAATAAAAAAAACGTATTTGATATATTAAAAAAATTATATATAATTATAGCAAATGTATAGCATAAGCAGACATGACAACACAAAATATCAGTCATTAAAGCTGTGAAAAGATTGTGGAACAATGTAAAACTACAAACTCACAGTCTTATCTCCATGACGAAGCTCAACTTCATGACTATCTGGAATTTTCTTATACCTGTTCTGGATAAAATAAAACATTGTGGTACTTATTTTTTTAAAACCAAAGTTAACATTTTCAAACACTGAAAATGTACTTCCAACAGATTCTTAACTGCACTCACAGCACAGTTTTTCTCAACTTGTACTGCCTTCTGTGTGCACAATGTTTTGCTGGCCATTAGCCTTGATATTCTCACTTACCCTCATGAGAGGTAGCTGCATGATAGCATGTTACAACCCTCCAGCAATAGAAGTGTAGCACAACTCCCAGCACATTTGACTCCCTCTGTGTAGCTTAGCACAAAATCACTTCAAGATTAAGCCACAAAGATAAAGACACAAGAAATGAGATTAAGAGTAAAGAGTGTAAGCAAAAGTAAAAATCTGTACATTTTCTGGGTAAAGAAAATTTAACTTCTGATATAATATCTTACCTCCACTCACAAAGTGACTAGAATCCTGTGTTGGATTGGTGGAGAAGTCAATATAATATTACCTAGATCCCAAAGGAAGCACAAGACCATGGGGTGTGTGTGCTTAAAAAGCATGCAATACACACCCATGGGAGATAGCACCACTTCTGAGCTATATATATATTCTTTGTTTGTGAAAATGATGTGTTACAATAAGGGTGGAAATATAGGAAAAACCCCATAAATATATATGAAGGAATCCCTGGTGTAGAGTGGCTGCAACACAGTGGATCAACAGAGCCATGATAGGAGGAGGATCCTCAACGGTTCATCTTAGACATGAGAACTGGAAGGGAAGACCTGTTCCAAGAATCTACATCATCTTGTGTGCATATCCAATACAACAAACACCAGTGCAGCACTGGAAATGTGACTGGACCAGCTCCAACAAACACTAGTAAAACCCAGAAAAGTGAACTGCATATTAAAACAAATCCAGTCCATAACCAAGCCGCATCTAGAATAGTACATCAGCTCCATGGCAGGAGAAATGTGTATACACCATCTACACCAAGAAAACACATCCTACTCTTGGCTGAGTGGAAATGAGCCCACTCATAAGGAAGCCTCCATGGTCCACCACCTCAGCAGCTTGAAGCTGGCAATTGGTCTGGAAGAAGTAGAAGAAAGTAATGTGTTGGAAAATCTGAAGGAATGCAGCACCAGAAGTGTAACAAAGGACTGAGAAACCCTAATTTGAAAAGCAGAGATTAATGAAAGAATGGCAAGGATAGGCAGCAATCCCCTTTTGTTTTTATCATGCTAGTTCATGAGTGTTCAGGCTGAGACAAACATCTTCATGATGCAAAACACCATTAGGAAAAACCTACAAGCATTCTACGGTGGGCATTATTGAACTCAATGGCTGTATCATGGGGGTTTAAGAAAAAATGTACCCCGTAAAGTAACACTTGCCAATGAGCTGTATCCACAAATGCAAGTAATGCCCCTGGGAAGGAAAAAAAGAAAATGATCATGAAAACCCTTAATAAATGTATTAAAATGAGACATAATGCTGGTGTGTACAAACTAAAAATTCAGAAAACAAGTGTAGAAGATATTTAGAAAAACTAAGTTTCCATAAGAAAAACAAGGTATTAATAAAATATTCCATAAAATTTGAGTGAAAAAAAATGTATCAACACCCCAAGTGACAATTGTCATAGAAAGAGTCATCTGTACTGGAAGTGTCCTGCTCCAATTGGTGGAAGGTTATCACAAACTTGTATGGATGGTATCACTCAGCTGCCTTATGTTAGGGTAGATGTGAGTGCCAAGGTTAATAGCAAGCAAAATCTTATGCATATAGAGGGCAGGGAAAAAACTATTCTGTAAGAAGAGGTAAATTATTGTATCACAACTATATTTACCACACTATGTGTGCAGTTCAGACTCAACTTTCTAACAAATTTCAGTCAACAATACATGTAAACAAATTAACAAAGCTTAAAAAGTTGTCAGCTTTCAATCCTTTTATTAAAAGGAATTTACATAATTCACTGAGAAGCTTAAGATTATTTCATAATATAAAAAAAATGCCTAAACCTCTTTTAAGTAATGATTACCTTGCACAAAATTGTTTTCTTTTGATAAAGAATTTAAAATAACATTTACAGTACAGGAAAATATACTGCCCAGTAAGTTCTGGGATTCTCTCCACTTGCATGTTAAAATATTCAAAGAAAGCTATAAAGTGACCATTGTCTTATTTTTTCTATTTTTCTTTACTCCACTAATACGTATCGTTCCTGATTAGCTCAGATAATTCAGTATTTCTATTTGACAAACTAATCACCATTTCACCATCATCATCATCTTCTTCTTCACTCTCACCATCACCTTCCTCTTCTAACCTGGCTTTAGTTTCAGGTGGTAAAGGTGGTCCAATAATGTCGTCATCAGATGAAGTGGTATTATCTTCTTCAGGTTGTAAAGTTGAAAGGTGTGCCACTTGCTTATTATTGTTATCATTCTGCGCATCTCTGGAAACAAAGCTCTCAACTTTTAATTCTGGAAAGGTACACATAAAAAAAATACAATGATGACAAGGTTTCATCTGCTTTCACTATGCATTCAGGACAGCTCTAAGTTTTTAAAGTATGCACACACTCAAATACAGTAGTAAAAATAACTCATTTAGATTTAATACGTATAGGATTATATGAAATTAACTATTTTTTGCAAAAACATAGTATTATTTAACAATTACAAATTTAGTGAATAATACAATTTAAGATTAGGATAATTAAATTATTAAGCTCACACTCTATATCAAAAGCAGCTTACTTCAGTATTCTCAGAGATATAAAATTGATATTAAATATTCATGCTTTGTAAGTAGCTTTTGTGTTTTTGTTTAAATTTCATGCTCTTAACCTTCATTTATATCATAGTTTTACCTTCGTTTTTCTGATTCCTCTCAATAGCAGCTCTCCTAGTTTGTTCAAACATTGCTTCAAAGTCAAATGTTCTTGCTTTTTTCCCTGGTAAAACAATTTTGACATAAACTACAAATTACAGCTACATTTTAAACAACTGTATAAGCTCCAAAATTAAAATGTAAACAATATTTGCTGAATAAATATTTCTTACCAAATCCTGAGAAACCCATAAGTTTTGACATGTCATCAGAATCTTCTTTATTTGACAAATTTCTACTAAATTCCTCTGCTACTCCTCCATAACTTAACTTTTCTTTATTAAATACCTGTCTGTTGTCTCTAAATTGTCTTGAATCCCGACTCTCTAATTTTAAAGAAAAAAATATTTCAATAACTATGAACGTTATTTTTCATAAAAGCAGTTTAAAAAATACAATCTTAAAATAAACTCTATTCTAGTTTTTAATACAAAATAATACAATTTTTTTCACATTTTCAAATTTCATGGTACAAGAAGAAACCTTAAAAGGTCAATTCTGATGAAATGAGTATTATCAAATAATTATGACAGAATTATGACTTCATGCCAATAATGATCACTATTGATTGTTTTCAAAATCTTACGGAGAGAACTTTACAAATATTTTCGAAAATTGTCAGATTCTTTTATTTAAAACATAAAATTACACGAGAGTTGATACGGACAAAGGCCTAAACATGTAAGTAGCACGAATAATTTTAATTCTTATAAGTTACGATGATTAATTTCAACAAATCGAAATTATCAATGAAATAGTTATCATGTCTTAGATTATAAGTTTGTCACTATTGTTTGTGTCACATAACAATAATTTTTATACATAATAATATATAGTCGTATATTATTTTTATTTTACTTTACAGCTTTAGTAAGGGAAAGATGTCAACTACAAATTCTAAGCATAAAAACTTAATATACATAAATAATAAGAATAATGAATATTAAGATAAAGAACTAAATGACACACACTAACAAAATGAATTTGTGTATAGTGTCCGAATAATGGAAATTTGGATTAAATTTACCTCGCAAAATCCTCATTTCTTCTAAATCATCCTCCATATTTGTTTATTATTGACCTCTGGTGGTTAATGCTTTTCTCCACGAAACCTAAATGTTTAAAACATAAATAAAGAAATTCCCATAAATGTTTCTATAAGCTTGTAGCAAACTAACAATTTTTTTTTAAAAGAATTCAAAATTTTAATATTTTTTTAGTTTGCTAAACTCAAGGTTTTAATAAAGAATCTGCTCTTCCAATCTTACAGAAACTTTCAAAAGACGCATATGGCATTTTTCCGTGCGATGGCGCTTCAAAACACACGTTTCAGTGAAAGATGGATGGGGAATGTTGTCGACCTTTACGTACTTTTAAAGATTTAAAGTTAAACACATGGCTCACAGATCAGTGTAAAACCATGGGTTAGTATACTGTAAACAGTTGTTAAACTTGTTTTGCATTTTGTTTCGAAATTATGATAATGAGATATTTTTCGTTATCTTTATGTTTGATACAATGAAATTGACAGGTTCAACTGAAAAAGTGTGCTGTATATATACTGTTTCAAATTAATTGAAAATTCGTTGTTTTTTGTCATTACGTCCTTGTTTTTTGTAATTAAGTTCTCAGAGTAATAAAATCAAAGATAGTTGTACTGTGTTGAGTAATACTTACGAATACTGATAATGTTTAGTGGATAGAACTGCCACGATGAAGTAACATTGAGATACCCTCTCCCTTAATTTCTTGAGTTTAGCATTATTACCTCACAATTAGCTTAAACTGATATCAGACCTTGATGCCAGAGTTAGTTTTCATTACTTATAATCGATAACTGTGTTTATACTTTTAAAGTTTAAAAATTCAAAGGTTAAGGTGTTTGGCCTGCTTTATTTTGATTATATGGTGGTGCTAAATGTAGAAAAATTAAACCTTGATTAAGCCAATCGTTCTTGTATTAATTAATATCTCCATGTATATGTAACTCTTTAACTGTGTATAATTTCTCTTTCTCTTTTCTCCAAGGTTTAACTGTACCAACTTTAGTGCAGATAAATTGTATACCTCCTATTCTAGAAGGGAAAGATTGCATTGGGTGTGCAAAAACTGGTAGTGGAAAAACCCTTGCATTTGCTCTACCAATCTTACAGAAACTTTCAGAAGACCCATATGGCATTTTTGCACTTATTTTAACACCCACCAGAGAGTTAGCATTCCAGATTGCTGATCAGTTTCGAGTATTTGGAAAACCAATTGCATTGAAAGTAAGAAATATTTCCATAATCTTATTATTTTCTGTTGTAAATTTTTAATGAAAGTAATTGAAATTAATGTGTTACATTATGAGAAGTTATTAATTCAGGAAATGTTTTTTCACATCAATCTAAATGTAACTTGCTTCTAGCCATCACACTAACATATATGTATAAATCTATTAAGATTTGAGATCATAACAACTATTGGAAAAAGTCTAGTAAGCTTTAAAATTACCAGTAAGAGGTCGTTATAGTTGCTTTAAGAAATAAAGTAACTAAGTGGAGCTTGATGATTAAGGTGCTTACATTCTCCTAGTTTTGGGAAATTGAATATGCTCAATCATACAACTATGGGGTATTATAATATTCAGTTCCACTGCTTGTTGATCTCTTGGAACTACTGGCTTGTGGCTTTCACTATAGTTAGCAGTTCAAATTAGGGATAGTGGCAGTTAGTTTTAGTAGCTTTATTATAATAAACAAATATTGTATATCTTTAGGACTGTATTATTGTTGGAGGAATGGACATGATGATACAAGGAAAAGAACTCGCACAAAGCCCTCATATTGTCATATCCACACCTGGTCGTTTAGCTGATCATTTGGAAAGTTGCAATACCTTCAGCTTAAAACGAATCAAATTTTTAGTTCTTGATGAAGCTGATAGATTACTTGAAGGACATTTCAATGAACAAGTTAGTACCTCCTATATTAAGTTAGATTATGTATATTTTTGAGGAACTGGCTTGGTAAATGTCTTTTTTTGTTCATATGAAAGTGAAGAATTTATTAAAAGTTTCGAGAAATGTTTTCTCTTCAGTACATTATCAAATCTCCAAAGGAGATGGTATTTTAAACCTTGTTTATATCACTGAAGAAGTTATGACTAGAAAAATATTGTAAGAGTGCTTTTGTACTGGAGATCATTTTATTATCTTAGGTAAGTTCTGTCCCCTTACTGGGACAGCAGTAAGTTTACAAATTTACAATACTAAAATTAGTTCAGTTTCCCTCTGTAGACATAGTATCTAGCCCAATGTGGCTTTGTGTCAGAGACATTGCTGATAATTGTAGGGAAGAAATTGTAAGTTGGTTACTAAGCCTGAATGCTAGACTTAGTTTAGTATACAAGAAGGAGCAGATTGCTAGTTGGACTTGTGGGATCAATTAAATAGGAAAAGGGAACATTTTTTAATGATTTTTGGGTTAATTTTTAAATAGAGTGTGGGCTGCCTTGACTGCAAGTCATTAATTCAGCTGTAAAAACAGCTTTAAATTATGACTAGACAGTGGTGAGGAGTAGGATAAGTTAACTTGTTACTAGCGTGATCTCAGAAGTATAAGAAATAAAGTAGATGATTTTAGACCACTGGTTGGAATGTAGGATTTTAGTTACAGGATTAGCTGAAACTTGACGAAATGTAAACAGAAATCGGCAGTTATAGGTTATTTAATATAAAAAGAGTACTAAAGTAGGGAGTGGCTTTATGTGTAAAATGTGAGTTATGTCCTTTTGAAGTCGTTTATGTTTGGTAATAACAAAAAGACTAAATCTATTTGTGTTTGTGCTAATGTATTTTAGGTGTAATTTATTACAGATTACCATATGAAACTAATGAAATTGAGAAATGCTACAGTGGGATTAATATTTCAGCTATTAACAAGGTTATGGGTGATTTTAATTTTAGACATATAGATTAGGATATATTAAAAGTCAAACTATGAAGGAAACACATTTTTAGAAATAATTTAGAATGATTTCATTTAAGAGTTGGTTAAGAAAGCTACTAGGAACAATCCTGTTTTAGGTTTGTTATTTCTAATATATAAACTGAAAGGTTTAAAGTATTAAAAAGATTCAGAAAAAGGCTATAAGGAAGTTACCTGGGATAGAATATTTATGATATGATAAGAGGTTAAGTTCACTGGAAGTTTCTCTTGAAAAAAAAGTGAGAGAGAATATAATTGAGATATTTAAGACTGATAAGGAAATTGGTGGGAATAACTTGACTATGGGACACAAATATGAATTTTGGCAAAGGAGAAGCCATCTTATCCAAGACATTTTTATTTTTTTAACAGCAAGGAATGATTTGTCTTCAGATGTGGTGAAAGTAGTAAATTTAAAGAAAGGCTTAATGAATAGTTGAATGACAAAAACTGGGTTTCAGGTTTTTAGGATTAGTGGATGGAACAACTCCGATTGACCACCAAGTCCTTTGTAGTCCTTAAATGTTATGTGCAATGATCAATTTGCCTATAAAGAAATCTGGAAAACTTTTATCAGCCCAAAGAGGAGAATTATAAACAACATAAAGTCAAAACATCAGATTTTATTATAAATATACTTTATTCTTACATAATTTTACTAGTGAAAGAAAATCAAATACACAATGAAATTTGAATAGGACTAAAAAGGCATCCTATGAAAGTGAGGAATTCATTACTGTTGGAAAATTTTGAAGTAATTTTTATTTGAAAAAAAGTATAGGCAGCATCTTACAAATTACAGGCTTATTTGATTTTGTGGGTTTTTAGTAGATTTCTTCAGTTTCATTATCAAAGATGATTTAGAAAAAGTATTTGTAAAGAAAGTGTTTGATAAAAGATACTCAACATTCTTTTAGGAAAGTTTTCATTCCTTTAAAGTTTTATTACAGCTGTTTTAGTTGAGGCAACCATCTTGTGTGTCTTTCAAACACTTTTGTTCACTGCACAAAATGTTAATTTATTTGGTTAACTCCCATTTCATTAGTAAAAAAAAATAAGTGGATTAGACTTGGATGTTGAAAGATGAAAGTGGTGACAAATGAACATTTATCGATGATTTGGCAAGTGTGACCATTGTTCCCAAGAATACTGGGTAGTCATATCAGCTGGGCCAAACTTTTGAAAAGAGTTTTAATATTAGGATATGTAATGCAGTACATGTGGGAATTTTGAAAGAACTTTTTTTTTGTGAGAAATTTTATTGTAGAAACAAAATTAATTGGTGTTGATGTAACTGTTAATAAAAAGACATCATAGTCTTCAGTTATATTTTGAAAAAAGTTCAGTTTAAAAATGTGAAACATTTGATTGTTTCACAAGAAAAAAAAATATGAAAGAGTTCAGAATAAACTTGCTAATGTTACACCTTACTGAAAAATTTAAAAAAGAAAAAAGCATAGAGACTCACTTGTTTTCTCCCCTAAGTATAAGCTTTAGGGATTAATTGATTTATATCTTGTTGATGAGGTTTGAAAAAACGTATTGTGCATGTTTTGAGCAAAGTGATCAAGAGAGTAAATATTAAAACTTAAATATTATAAGTAATTAGTATAAGCTGTGAAAGCAGAATTTAAATTTGTCATATGTTCTGAGTGGTTTGAATGGCTTATTTGATGATTATTTGTGTTCTTTTTAACTTTGATAAATTTGTAGATGTGAAATATTGCATATAACTGTATGTGATATTTGGGTTTGTTTATTTTGAGTAGGAAACTGTTTGACCTTATGGCCATTCGTCGATGACCTTGCTAATTTTTAGATGTCTGAAAAAATATTACAGAAAATTAAATTTCAAATAATCAAATATAACCTGTCATTTGCATAGTGATTGAATAATAGTAGTGTAAATGGCAAACATTTAAGTAGTTTATTAATTTCAGAATTTTTTGTTGAAGCTTGGGTTTATGGTAGCATTGTGTAAGTTATAAGTGAAACACAAATTCTGAACATAAGGTTTAAAATATCTACTTTGTTAGTTATTCAACATTTTTAATAGAAAATAATCTCAAAAAGTTTTCAGTTCACTCAAAGAGACATTTGTATGGAGGTTATTAAGTTTCATATCACAAACAATCCTAATATTACTGTAACTAATCTTTCATGTTGAGAGTATTAGTAAAACACTGAAATACTGTGTCTTGTCTTTTATCATCAACTAATTTCAGCTGAAGACAATATTTGAAGCTCTGCCAAAAAAACGCCAGACTCTTCTGTTTAGTGCAACAATGACACAAACTCTTGAAGAACTAAGAAATATTGCCATGACTAACCCTTACTTCTGGTCAGAACCAGCAGAGGTTGCTACAGTAGAAGAGCTTGATCAGCGATATGTTCTCATGCCTAGTCATGTTCGTGATGCCTACTTAGTGCACGTAGTTAAAAACTTTGTCGAAAAGAGCCCAAAAGGTTCTGTAATTATATTCACCAGTACATGCAAGTGAGTGTGAATCACATGACATTTATGTGTAATTTGATTTTACAGTTGATACTGAGGCTTTTAAAGGTCTATAATTGCTACTGTTATGAATGAAAAAATAAAGTACTTAAATATTTTATCTACACTGAATTTTTTTCAAATAATAGATCAATTTAAGTTCATTATACATATGTTATTAATAAAAACAGAATAGAACTTTATTTTTCAAATTTTTGTTTCAAAGCATAAAGTTAAACAGTGTGATGAAACCATATTTGCTCAGTAAGGTTACACAAATAACCTTTGAAATAACAGAATTGGCTATAGGTAGCATTTTGCATTACATACATAAAGTATTTAAATTAACAGCATATTGCATTTAGTCTGGTGAATAAAACATTGAATTTATACATAACTCTTAACCAGGCCCGACGAGGGGGGGTTGGCGCAGTGTCTCAGGTGTATAGGGGGCCTGGGAAGAAAGTCTGTGTATAATGCCTTACTACTTGGTGTGTGCAAGGGGAGGGCCTTAATGCTTCCTGCCATGGGGCCCATAATGGCTCTCAACAGCCCCGCTCTTAACTTCTGGTTAGTTTTCTGAGTAAAAAGTCTTGAACTGATCTTTTAAAACTGATATCTATTGCCCCTAATATTTAAATATTCCTTTCCATTATTTTCCTTCTATCACTGAAACACACCTTATCTAAGCTCCAGAATATCACAAGTACCCAAATAAAGTTCTAGTCTCTAAGCATTTTATAAAAGATATTTTTCTTTTCGCTAATCTCTGCACATTTTCCAGAATGTTAACATTACTGCACTCTTATGAGATTTTTATTAAAGGTAACTGTCACAAACCCCATCTGGTTAAGTGTTTTTGTTTAATAATTATTAAATAAAAATGTTACTTTATTGTGATATATGACACAAAAATGAATTTTTCTTTCTTTACCAATTATTCACTCTGTGTTAGGGGCAAAACATTTCCAAGACGTACACAATGAATATTTTTCACATAATCTGTAAATTGGTTGCTTGCTTTTTAGAGAAGGTAGAACTTAGTAGGTTTACACTGCTAAACATAATTAATGTGTTTACTGTGTGTGTATAGGAGCTGTCAGATTTTGTCTATGGCTTTCAAATCTCTGGGGTTTGAAACAACTGCTCTTCATTCTATGATCAGTCAACGACTACGTTTGGCAGCTTTGGCAAGTTTCAAATCCAATAATGTGAAGATTATGATAGCAACAGATGTTGCTAGTAGAGGTGAGTTTGCTTGTGAAGTTTTAATTCAAAAACAAGTGTTTACTACATATATACTGATTTACTAAGAAATATAACTGAAGTTATAGAAAGTATAGGTTTGTAAATATATATTTAATCTTAAACTTAGGTCTTGACATTCCCCAAGTCGAGTTGGTCATTAATTATAATGTACCATCAGTGGCAAAAGACTATGTTCATCGAGTTGGGCGTACAGCACGTGCAGGACGGGGAGGAATGGCTGTTACCTTGGTGACCCAATATGACATCAATCTGATTCATGCAGTAGAAAGTTTGATTAATACAAAATTAACACTTCTTGAAACTAAAGGTGAGAGAAAAACATTCTGAGTATTTTATTAGAGTACTGAAATTGTGAAAGGATTTAGTTCTGTGAGAATAATTGCTATTTCTGTGTCTTAAAAATAGAATTTTTTTGAAATCACAGAGATATAAATGTTTCAATGTTTCCCTGGAACATCTCTGTATGCTGCTGTGCAACTCTAAGAATTGTTGACAAGTGTGTTTAAATGGTAATTTTGCTAACAATATATCTTTGGAATTATTCAACTTTACTTAGACAATTTGGCAGTCAGTTTAAGTACTGCTGTTAGAAAACTGGAAAATAAGATTAGGAGCAAAAATCAAGGATGCAAAACAGGAAATGGAGTTTGGGTAAAGGATGATTTCAAAAAGGGTAGGAATGAGATAGTGCTGGGTTTACAAGGATATACAGTTATAAAAACTTCAGGACTAAAGAGCATTGAGATACCAAATTAATAGCCTTTGGCTACTTCATTTAAAAAAACACTCAATAACCTAAATGAGTCATGCCTTGTAATCGTGTTTGTTGGCTTGCATTCAAAATGTTATTAAACTACTATTTTATGAATTTGTCAATATGTTTAACATCAAATTGTAAATTATTATTCAAGGTTTAGTATTATAAATAAGTTAATTTCCTAATTTAAAAGTAAATATTTAAAAAATACACCAAAATTCCAATTTTTGTGTGTCACATGGTATTCTGAATGAAGCAGTGTTTAAAATTAGATGTTTGTGATGTCAAATACTAAGTCTATAGTTTCATACAAATTATTAACTCAAATTATTAATATTACCAAGCTAGAATATACAATAAGAACCTCCTGTCTTTTTATATTGCTGAGATATGGCTTATGTACCAAATCAAACACTGGCCCAGTTCACTTTCTAGTTTTAAAATGTTCCCCTAGTCACTTTCTCAGCCCTTTTAAAGTATTTAAAAGCCATCTCATTCATTCTAATCAAGATTTCAAGCAGGTAGGTCTTTAGTCTACTTTAAATTAGATATTTTGTAGATAAAATACAGCTTAGTTACTAAGCTTGGTAAGTTATAGTGTGACTGTGTGGTATCATTATAGTTATTTACGACTTTTTGGTTATTGTAAACTCATTTATAAAATCTAAAAAAGTATTTTGTTTCACATCCTTCACATATAAAATTGGAAGAGGCTAAGCAAACTGTAGCAAGCAGCAAAGGGGTACAAAGGTCGCTGTGACTAGAAAATATAATTAGTAGTCCTTTTTCATTTACTATTTTATGTTTTAAGAAAAATAAGTTTGAGAACTAATTTGTAAATAGTAATAATCTATATACATATATGATGTATAACAATTGAAATGTGACTGTATTATACCAAGTACTTGTCTACTAAATCACAGTCAAACAAGTCACTTTGTAAAGATTAAAGGTCAGTTTTATATTATTGGACACAGTAACATGAGTTCTATAATATTTGACAGGTGTAAATGGAAGGTCAGTATAACAAAAATAATAAATATATATAAACTGCTCAAAAAAATTAAAGGAACAAATACATTTTCTTTTATAATTTATCTCTGCATTCCAAATGTGGTAATATTTTTATTTTTTTAGGTAATTTACCTCATTTCAGTTTCATCTGTATCCATTTTTAATGTGTGATGAATGGTAAAACGTGGAGAAATAAACTTCTTAAAAATGACCAATATCACCAAAACTGATATCCCACATGAAACATTATTTTAAACAACTTATGTGCTTTCATTCAACAAATGCTTGAAACATTCAATATCTAATGTGACCTCCATAGGCTGTGGCACACTCCTGACAACGATTTGTCACACTTCAAATCAGTCTATCGATTTTATCTTGGGGTATGGCAGCCCACTCGTCTACCGGGGCTTGTTGAAGTTCCTGTACATTCTGAGAAGAGTGCTGGCGTTCACTAACACGCCCTGACAGCATATCCCAACAATGTTCAATCAAATTTAAATCTGAAGATCTGGAGGGCCACTCAAAAATTTCTATTCGTTCCTCGTAAAGGAACATAGTCTTGCAACATGGGCTTGCGTGTTAACTTGCATGAGAATGAACCTATTGCCAACAGCACTGGCAAAAGGCCTCACAATGGGTTCCAGAATTTTGTCTCTATATCGTCATGCATTCAGAGCACCTCTGTCAAGTATGAGTAAGTTCGTGCAGCTACCCAAACATATTCCTGCCCAGACCATTACAGAACCTCTTCCATAAGCATGGACTTGGATAAAATCGCTCTCTTTGGTGTCTCTACACCCCTGTACGAGACACAGTGTACCTGCTCTCATCTGTCCACAACACTGTGGCCCATTGACAGCGTTACCCATCCAGGTGCTGACGAGCAAACTCCAACCTGGCTGCATGATGTCATGCTGTCAGAATAATGTCTCTTGCAGGCTGTCTGGCCCTAAGGCATTCTTTGTGCAGATGCTTGTGAACTTGTGAATATAAGGTTTCGGTGGAATGGTGAAGGTCATTTCACAGTGACCGAGCCATAGCTAACCTGTCCTACAGAGTGGTAGTCACGAGGTACTGGTTCTCTCTGGCTATTGTGCAGCGATGATTGCATTGAACTGGTCTCCTGGTAACATTGCCAAAGTCGATTGATGACACTTGGTGACACACCAATAAGCTGTCCCATCCTTCAGCATCTGGACTGTCCTGGCCACCTTGTTCTCTGTCAGATGGTGCCTGACTGCTTGGGTACACAAGATGAAGGTACATACTGACAAAACAAGTTGCAAAAGATCCATGTTGGTGTTTATTTCAAGAATTAATGAGGAATACATAGTTTCATGTAACAGTCATATAGGGTACCTTGAGTTGTATTCTTCTTCAGTGAGGCAAGTTTCATTTGAGTTGCTTCAAACTTCATTCAGAAGCTTAAAAAATACTTGTAAAGGAACAGATATGTTTTTCATTCATAAATTTAGCGATGACAAAAACATACTGAAATACGTACTTGTTCCTTTAATTTTTGAGCAGTATATAAATGTGTAATGTTGCGAGAGTTAATCTATTTAGACTCAACAGTTGTATTTTCATGTTATAATTTGTAGTGATTTTAAAACAAAAAAAATTATTATTATTTCCTAATTTTTTTATGATAGTTATAAGGTTGGTAAAATTTACAAACTCCTATAGTTAGGGTACAGAAAATAAAACAAAATATAAACCTTTGCTGAAAGCAAGTGTTTTAAATGTATTTAGGAGTTTTAGAAATTATACAAATAATATTTAAAATTTTAGGGATAAAGAATAGCTTTTAATCTTAACATGAAAATCATCCAGACTAGTAATGAAACAGACTGTTTTTTACAAATAAATATTTAGTAAAAATACTATGTTAAAAAAAATCTTTATACAAAAGACTTGCAATATTTACTGAAATTTTATTTACATTTTTTGAAGGTGCACAAACTACATCAAAAGTTATGGTATAATTACTTTTGTATATTATACAGAGCCCATTGTGAAAGGGTTAACATACTGATAAATATTTATAGTTGGTAACATATATAAAGATAAGGTCTGACTTTCTGCCTTCTATATAGAGGTATTGACAGTTTAGTTGTTGGTACCAACAAACAATACCTTATTGTTCTGCATAAAGGAGTGAATGATATTAGAAATTATAAATCAGAAGAACTGTTTAGAAAGTTCATTTACATACTGGTTAGATGCAAGAATGAATTAATTAGTATTATTACATTTTTAAAATAAAGGTTATCAAAGATATGCTTAGGATAATGGTAAGCTGCTTGTTACTGTAGGGTGATTTTTAAGGTGAGGGTGAATTATATGTTAAAGATGGGTTAATCCGGTAAGATGTTTGGGGAAGCTGTAAAGATGTTTATTAAAGATAGTTCAAATCTAGGATACTGGCAATAAACAAGTTGATAGAATAGCTAGGGTGAGGAGGTAACTGGAATAAAGCATAAATTGAAGAACAATTTTAAAGATAACTTTCAGATTTATGGATGAGTTTATTGTGTGTTAGGAGTGTCACAAACAAAGTGGTGATGTTAATTTAAAAACTCAAGTTTAAATGAGGGACTATGATACAGTAAGAATTACTGAAATTTGGTTAGGTTTGAAGGATGAATATTGATAGTTGAAATTATTTTGAAATTCCAAGTTGTAAATTATTTAATAGTTATAGCTTTTTAATAAAGTACATTGGATGAATCATTTACAGAATGAATATCAATGTTTTTGGACTGAATAGAAAACATTGTAGTCAAGAGCAGTATTTCTAACTAACCCTCATATAGATATTAATTTCTTGGTAGTAAAAAAGTAAAATTGAGAGCATAAAGATGAAGACCACCCAATATTTTTCTGGACTTCTAAAGGAGGTAAAAAATCTGATATGTGGGCTTTTTTCTTTCTGATTTATGGTAAGTCAATGGACAGTAGGTTGGTGCTTGAGTGTGAGAGTTGCTAATGTTACTTGTAATTTTAAGAGGTGATAAGATTTTCCTTATAAATTATAGATCAGTTAGTTTTACTTCTGTTATTGGAAAAATTTAAGTCTGATAAAGGAAGTTTGGTAAAATCATCTAGTAAAATATAACAAGAAATCATTCATTATAGAGAAAAGTTTTTTCTATACTAGTCTCTTAACTTTTTTTGAGGATGTTACGTGTTATCAGGATGATGGAAATGGTGTGAGCTGAGCATATTGGATTTTCAAAAGATATTTGATAAGGTGCAGCACTAAAGATTGGTTTTAAGAAATCATACTGTTGTATGTTTGAGAAGGACAAGTAAATACTGTTATAGAATGGTTAATTGAGAGCAAGGGCATAAAGTTATTTTTAAAGGCAACTATTCAAACTGGGCTCTTGGAGTGCCTCAGTGGTCAATGTTTGAATCTTTGTTTTTTTATAATGATACTTATAGTGGCATAATTAGTAAGTTAGTAAAAAGACATTTGCTGATAGTGTTAAACCCTTGAAGATGCTTAGGTATTAGAGAATGACTGATATCAATTGGTAAGCTGGATAATTATCTACAAAGTAACTTCTGATAGAGTGTTCACCAACTCTCATGAATAGCTATACTTGTTCAAAGCTGCCATACTGTGTAAAACATTTTTATGCATGGCACAAGTCTTCTGTCTCTTCTCTGTTGGAAATTACTAATTCCATTTTTTGTCTCATGCAACAACCTTCCACTGGTGAGAGTGACACACACACACACATGCATGTGACTCCCTCTATTCAATTCTACCAGACTATCAATTCTTATTTAGCAGTGCTCATGTTTAGATGTTTAAAATTTTCTTTGGTGTTCCTCATCCTTAATAGTTAATTAGTTATACTTTTAAAGTGGTATTTTTCATTAATTATTTTTGTTTATACAATTGGTACCTTCATTTTTAATTCATTTTCCTTCAACCTACCCAATATCTGATCCATTTGGGTGTTGTTGTTTTTTCCAATACTCATTTCACCTGACTTCACCCTTCTCCTCTTTGACTTCACTTGATGGAGCTTTCAGTTCACTATTTTTGTACTACTCCCTGTATTACAACTCATGAAGTTCTATCACTTTTGGAGATGTGGTCTTGCATGGCAATACTTATCCTCTTGGATCATACTCAAATGTGAGCTCTTGACAACCAGTAGAATCTTGCATGGGTTCCTCTGCAGATTATTATTCTTCCTCCTACCATAGTCAGTGATCTGCATTGGTGATTGGACAGGACCCACATGTTGACAGGTGTCTCACTTACTCCTTTTCTGAATTTTCATATTTTCATGAATGCTTCCATGGTGGGTGTGGGTCAGTTTATAGTTTTCAGGGTGTTGGTTTATATCCAAGAAGTCTTATCAACACTCTGGAACTTCTAGCTGTATGTCAGGTCTTGAATCATTTTCTTCAGCTGGCCAAACATCATCTGGTAATAATTCATTCTGAAAATTCCAAAAGTGGTTGCTTATCTCGGTCATTAAGGTGGAACCTGTCCGTGATCCCTATGTTTTCATATGTTGGATTTTCTCTTCTGGATTCACACATAAGATATTTATATAATTGCATGTCATGTTCTAGATGCTTTAAAAATCTTTTCATAAATTATCTCTCCTGTCCAGACAAAATCTATCTGATGGAATCGTCTCTCGATCCTTGTTTTCTGGTGGCTTTGCCTTCAGTGGGGTACTCCTTGCATAAATACCTTTGCTACATCCCTCAACCACAAACTACCTCTGTTTTAGTCTGAAATCTCTCATCCTCTTGGTTTGGCTGTCAATGATTTTGATCATCCATACCACTTTATGTTAAGTCATTATGATTGCTCCTTACTGGCCAGTGCAATGATTTTCTCAACCTACCCCTTCACTACCTCTTCCACTATCTCCCTCCCTTAGTTGGCAACCTAAGTTATTGATGCCTCTTCTCACTCCTTCTGTCCTCCATTTTCACACTTGTTTTTATCTCGTCATTGGTGAGGAAATCAGATTTGTCCTGACATGTAGCTTCATTCCTAGCCTGTTCCATTCACCATTCTTCTGTAGAAATTCATTAGTGTAATGGAATCATTGGTTCCTCGACCAGAGGGTTTTCAGTTGATCAGCCAACTGTTTCTCATATTGCTTAGTTTCTTACTTGACTTTTCCATTCAGGTCCTTCATTGCCTTGATTTCTGGATATAGAGAAACTTTATCCCATGCCTTTCATATTTTCAAATACTGTAGGGTATTTACCTCTCCTACATGCTCCTTGTTGATACATTCCTTCCAAATTCATTGGCTTCCATGGCAGGCTGTCCTTCTGCACTGAGATTTTATTGTAATCCTCTGTTACCTCTCTTTAAAACATTTTTCACATATTCCTTGTTTCACTTTTCCAAAAAGACTTATTTTCCTTCTCCTTCTGGCCTATGGACATTAGTGGTGTGATTTATTTGCCATCAACGGTTCATGTACTTTTTGTCATTCCATGTATCTTCTTTATCCAGACTATTCTTTCCTCACCTAAACCACAGCAACTATGGAGGGCAATTCTTACTTTTCTCTGGTTTCCCTTTCTTCCATTTCCCACCTTTATCCTTGGCCTCCAGCTAAACTTTTATGTCCTGTACATCATCTTTCTCTGGTATTATATTACCTACAGGGCTTCCAGCCTCTTTATCCCATGATAACCATTCTCTGTTCATGATCTTTCTCCTTTCACCCTCACCAGTGCATTTTGAGTTTTGATTCAGTTGGTTTATTCCCCTCTTTTTTTTTTGTCCTCCTGTACATTGTTCCTGGTGTCTTATTAAATCTGGCACATTACCATTTCTCTAGCATCTCATCTTCATCACCCATTGGAAGAACAACTTCAGTTGGCATGTGAACCACTCCTAATATGTTTGTTTCTCACTATTTGCATAGGTACACAATTTCTTCCTCTTTGGGCTATTTATTGTCTTCTACCTGTAGCCATTCTTCTTTGGTCTCTTGAGTTTGAGGGGAAGATAGTATGATCCTCATCTGACCCTTGCATGGATGTTGGTTCTCAGTGGCATGAGTTTTATATGCTGTTGACTTGCAGAGTGTGGTCTGTTTCACCCTAACTATTCTACACCTGGAGGCACTTCCTTCATTTTGTCTTTTTATTTCCAACACCTCTTAGATATGGTCCTCTATTTTTCTGCCCATATATATAAGATCTTTCTCCAAAGGGCAGATGTGGTGTGGTCTTCAACATCAGATCTTTGAATCTAACTTTCTCACCTCAAACTGTGTCCTTCAGTTGCTTTAAAAGGATGCTTCTTTTCTTCCCTTGCACTGGAACTTTAGCCATTTATGTGAGTGCAAGTAATGTACCATATCAGAAGTTATAATTTTCACATACTGAAAATATGTTTCCTTCCCTCACTCTTCCCACCCTTCCTCGCCACAGAAAAACCAATGCATCCATTTTTTACCAAAACTCAAAGTGATAGTCTGGTAGAATTAAATAGGGGGCATTTTGTGTATAACAAGAGTGTGTGGCTCTCTCATTGGTGGAGGGTTGTTGCATCATAATTTGCATAACAGACACATTGAAAGAAATCATTTCCAATGGAGGGTAGGCAGAAGGCTTATTTCATGCATGAAAAAAAAGTGTTGTGCATAGCTGTTTATGTGATGGTAGTAAGTATCACAAATACATTTTCAGTATAGGAAAATTATAACTTTAATTATATTTAGTGCAAAGTAATGTATTTAGGCTATTTTAATTTGGATGACATTTAATATAGATGGGAACCCATTCAATAACATGACTTAAAAATGGTCTTGGCATTGTAACAAATAAGTCAACAAATCTCTTGAATTAATTATCTATTGCTAGTAATAAAACCATCAGAATTTTAGAGACATATTGACTTTAAGTCAAAAAATGTAATAATTTATACAAATAACTAATCAGTCCTTTCTTGCATTCCTTGTGTATAGTATGGTCTCCTTATCTGAAAAGGACATTAGCTTATATTACAGATGAGGATTGTATAACATTACAATGATAACAAAGCTTGTGTGCTTTCATGACGCTAAGACCTGTGCTGTTGGTTGAGCAATTACTAATGGTTCTCTTTAGTTGTAACAGGTCACTAGTTCTCCAGATCATTAGTGGTTGTGTGTCAGATGACAGTTGTTACATAAAACTGATAGTTAAAAACCTTTCAGTAAGTCCTTAAAAGAAAATTGAATAACAGCTTGGATGTCTATTTCAAAGCAACGTGCAGGAAGTATGCCTTTTCTCCATGAAAAATGGTTGAGTGTTACCGTGTCAACAATAGGCACAACCAAAGCAGTTAGTCACTACTGAATTGGAACAAATGGAAATAGGGTACTCATAAAACTTACCTGAAAATGAAATTGGATAAATGCTTAGAGGATGACGTTGATTATGAATGATATTGACTTGTTGGAAAGTGTTAAGGGGATGGCTATTAGGATGATTCCGTGGAATGAAATGGTTATCTTGTGGAAGTAAGATCTCTTCATACTTTTTTCTTGAATAAAAGAGAAGGGTAATTTCAGTCTTGTTGAAATTACAAGATTATCCAAAGTATGAATATGGTAAAGATTTATTTATTTGTACTATATTTTAAAGATAATAGAATGAAGTGGCACAGGTTTAAAAAGATTAAGAAAAGACAGGCTAGGTTTGTGTTAAGATAATTTTAGTTAGCTAATGGAGTGATTGGCTTATCATATGAGTTGTAATCTATAGTACTGGAGGCCAGGACTTTATAAAATTTTAAAAGGGGGGTATCAAATTGCTGAAAAAATATAGTATTTATAAATTTTATTTTTTTAATGGAGGTTATGCAGAGACAGCCTAGAAAGATCAATTTTTTCAGTTGTTTAGATGACTGCTTCCTTGATCATTTTTGTGTTTAGAAAATGTTACTGATTGTGTCAAGTCACTTCTAAATATTGATTAGATGACAATTAATATAATACATTCAAACTATTTTTTGTACATTCATCTTGTACAAACAAGTTTAATTTTGAAGATAAATATATTGAAAAGTGAAATGCTTTTAAAAGGAATTGTTTGTTTTGTAGGTTGTTCTTGTCAGTTTTGTAGCATGTCAACAGTTAAGAATAAACTTCATTTTCTGCTTTTAAAACAAGCACTACTTTATACTACACTGTGGATCATATTGTAAAATGAGTGTTATATTCAAGGAAAGAAATATAGTTTTAACTGTTAAATTAAAAGTTGTTATTGCGACAATATAAAGTTAATTTAATTATTTTTCAGAAAAGGAAGTGTTAAATATTTTGACCCAAGTGGGAGTGGCTATGCGAGAAGCTGAAATTCGATTAGATGAAATAGACTTTGGAGAGAAAAGGATGATTAACAAGAGAAAAAAATTAATTCTTGAAGGAAAAGATCCTGAGAAGGAAGAAAGAAAGAAACAGCTTAGAAAGAAATTGAAAGAGAAGAACCAAAGAAGAAAACAGAAACTCAGAAAAAAAGAAAAAATTAAGTCAAAACAAACCTCAAAATCTGAAGATCCTACATGAGATGCATTAATCATAATTAGTGTAAATAATCTTTTGATATTCAAAATAAATATATATTTTGTAAATCTTCTTTAGTAACTAGTTTGTTCATTTAATGAATTCGTTCTTTATTTGTATTTATTTGAATTTCAAGACTTTACTGGAATTCAATGGGAAGCAGCTGTAATGTAATGTAAAACCTCTGTAACATAATTAATAATGAAAAAAATATTATTCCAATACACAATTTTTATTACAAGAAATATTTGAATTAAATCTATGGTACTCTTATTTGGAATAAGCCCTCCTCATCTGATAACATCAAATTTTTCAAGTTGCATGTTGCAGTTTTTTTCAATAGCTTTAGTATAGTTTCTCTATATAAGATATTTGTAAGCTCATCTGAATACCTTCTGGACATAAAGTATTTTGTTACTGCAGTAAAAATATGTAATACATTTACTATCTATTACACATGTAGATAGGTTACTATCTATTGCACACATACACATTAGCTTAAAATTAAATACTATTTAACCTTAAGGTAATACATTGAAATAAAGCATCAAGATTATTTTAGTAACCAGTGTCAAAGGTATATAAATTCAGGTGTGAACAAGTTCAACAAACTAATGAGTACAGTTTAGTTTTAATGAACTACCATGGGAGTTTTAACCAAGAGAACATGTGCAAAGAATAGAGATGAGTCCTTAGTCTGATCACTTTAGTTCATATGTGTGTACAGAAGCACATTGTGCTAATTCAAAAGTAAATTGATAAACAGTGACTTATAACCATTGTAACAAAGAAGACTGGTAAATGTTCTGTTCAAACATTTTGTATGTTTTTTACATAAAAATTGTTGTTCTAACCCTCTGGAGTTCTTCACATTAGGTGTTGTAAAGTCATTGTGTATGTATTGTTTTCACATGGATAACTGTATTATTTCAAAATGATAAAATCCCTGAGGCAAAGCATTATGTTTGTGGACTTACACTGCTAGAATCTGGGTTTGAATACCCATGGTAGGCAGAGCACAATTAACACATTGTGTAGCCTTGTGCTTAATTACAAACAAATCAAAATGGTAATTTAAACAGACTGCTAATTAAAACTTGTTTAATGTTGCCCTGCTTGTTTCCCATGAAATTGAAAAATCAGTTTAGTAAGTTTGCTTTAGAAATTGAAATAGTTTATTTCTTGTAAACTTGATTAAAAGGATTATGGGGCCCAATACATGTCATCTGATAGATAATTATTATTTGTAGAAAGGTCCAATTAAGCCTGTTGATAATAACCTAACTCACCACATACTGGGTACTTGGGTCTTTGTGAATTATACTGGTGTATAACTTATATAAATGAAACAACACAGTTAATTCTAGAATTATTAATACAGTCATATTTTCAAACACAATATATAAAACTGCACAGAGTCTACTGTTGAGCCATAACTTTGTTAGCTGAGGTTAGGCATACACAGTGCCTAATAAAAACAAAGTATCATATTTATTGCAATCAGTCCAAAAATTACTGTAGTTTCTTCTATGAATTTGTCATAAAAAAATGAGTGATTCCCTTACATTATGAACAGGAGGACCATGTTTTCACACTGTTTTTGCTCTGTAACTCAGTAAAAAATGATTAGATTTTGATGAAACCTGGTGGACACTTGTGGAATATTATTCCTTAATATCCTGCCAGAACATGTCTGTTCGTTTATAACAATGGATGTATAGACACTTTTTTTTTTAGTCCAAATATGAATAGTGCTGTCTGACGAAGATGTGGTTCTCCTGAGAGCCTCTCTAGTTATTAGGATATTTATACTATGTCATGTAGTACTGATTTTAATGGGAAAATAGAGGAAAACTATGGTTATATTCCTTTTAGATGTATTTTAGCAGTAAATGCAGGATTAAATGCATAAAACAGTTGTTTCTGTACTGTTGGGTTCAGCATGGCCAGGTGGTTAAAGCACTCAATTCATAATCCGAGGGTCACGAGTTTGAATACCAGTCACAACATACATGCTTGCCCTTTCAGCCATGGTGATATAATGTGATGATTAATCCCACTATTAGTTGGTAAAATAGTAGCCCAAGAGTTGGTGTTGTGTGGTGATGACTAGCTGCCTTCACCATTGCCTTACACTGCTAAATTAGAGACAGCTATCGCAGATAGCCCTCATGTAGCTTTGCACAAAATTCAAACCAAAACCTTGCATGACTGGTAAATAACTAAAATACATCTCACTGCTTCATACCTGTTTTTTTTATCTCCAATTATCCTCTTTGTTCTAAATGGGGAAGATTTTCTTTAAAACTTTTTTTTTATTAGGTTGTTCAGAAATAAATGTCATTTTTGAACTGTGAAGTTCAGAAAGGTATAAACCAGTGTTGTAAAATATGCTTTAATTAAAGTAAGTACCATTTACTTCAACACATTTTTGCTAACGTGTGACGATGCTGTTTGTCTCCGTTTTCTACAGCATTGAGCTCCATGTAAGCTTCTTCTGCAGTTTATTGTTCAAAAAGTTGTTAAAGTGCTTGAAAAAATGAAATTCTGTTGGGAAAAGGTCTGAAGAATAAGGTGGATGAGGCAGAACCTTGATTACTAGTTTGTTCAATTTTTGGAGCATGATCCTTAACAGGTTGATCTTCAGTTAGCTCATGTAGAACCCACTTATCCAGCTTTTTCGTCTTTCCAATCACACTCAGGTAGTTGGCAATGCTTGATTTGCTTGTGCCTAGCTTTTCTACAAGCTCGCATACTGTTGTGTGAGGGTCTGTCTCAACTGCTTCCCTAAATGTTTTTTCATCTGAAGATGGTTTTCTTCCACAACCTTCATGGTTTCCAAGACTTCCATTTCCATGTTGAAACCTTTGGATCCTATGTTGAACTGTACATTCAGTAACAAATACATGGCCGAATGCCTAGTTGATGTTCGTGTAGTTTCGGTAGCTTTTCGTACAAGTTTGAAGTTGTAGAGGAAATTCAAATGAAAAGCCCTTCTTGTCCATACAGCCTTGGGGGTTGCAAAACATACTCTGAGTAAAGTTGAAACAGCAGACAGTTAAGACACCTTGTAAGCGACAAATGTTGGATTAAACCAATCAACCAACAATAATTTACTCAATACTTAGCTTTTAAATATAATCGTGCAAATTTGGACTTTTATTTTTGAACACCCTGATATCCTTTCTTTAATGCTTGGCATTGGGGTAAGGGCACTTAGCTCGCTTACGGGTTGCAGATATAATTGCCCCTTTACATTGGTGGAACTCAAGCTGGCTTTTTATTGGTCTGGCATTACATTGGTTAGACCTAATAATATACACTACGAGATACTTCACCATCTCTCTACGGCTTCGCTTGCTATTCCTCTGGTTGATTTTATTTGTATCAGGCAAGAGAATGTTTTCTTCTGATCTGTAATGCAAGGCTATTGTCCTACATTCTCTAAGCCTGGGAAGGATCCCAAGATTCCTTCAAACTACCATCCAGTTGCTTTGACGAGTTGTCTCTGTAAGTCCTTAGAGAGGATAGTTAATGCTCGTCTTGTTTAGTACCTGGAATCAAACAACCTCCTTTTGTCCACCCAGTGTGGGTTTTAGACGACGGAATTCCACCATGGACCATCAGATTTGACTTGAAACGTCGATTAGAGATTCCTTTCTCAAGCAACAACATATTATTTCAATATTCTTTGACCTTGAGAAGGCTTATGATACTACATGAAGGTACGACATTTTTCGATACCTCCACTGATATGAGTTGCGTGGCTATTTGCCCAATTTTATTTTTAAAAAGTTGCTGGTTCAACGCTTTCCCATTCTATCATACAGGAACTTGAAGTCCCTCAGGACTGTCTTGCATGTCACACGTTTTAGTGTAAAGATTAAAGCCATTAATGGACAACTTCCTCTTACTTTTGCAATCAGGCTGTATATCAACGCTTCCACATCTCGTGTCAGTCGTCGAACATGAGGTCTATTGAGCGACAGGTACAGACTGCTCTCAATTGTTTACTGAAGTGTGAACTACAGCATAGAATTTTAACTTTTCGCTCTCTAAAACCGTTTGCATGCACTTTTGCCGCTAATGGGATATTAACCCCATTCCTAAATTCCGTGTTGATGAAGTTGTGCTTCCCATGGTCCTTAAGACAAAGTTCTTGGGCTTATCTTTGACCATACACCAAACTTTATACCACACATCAAGCAGCTACGAGCCAAGGGTACTAAATATTCTCCATCTCTTTCACCTCTTGTGAAGCAGATTGATGTTCCATGCTAAAGATATATTGTGCACTGATTTGTTCGAAACTGGACTATGGGTTTCTAGACTATGGCTCTGTCAGGAACTTGGCCTTGAAGATGCTAGACCCCTTTAATCATCAGGGACTTCGGCTCTTCACGAGGGCTTTCTGTACTCCACAAGCCCAAAATTTGTACACAGTCTCGTGAATCTCCTCTATACCTCCACTATTTGCAATTGTCTTTACTGTATGCTTCGAAACTTCGATCCTCACTGCAGCACCCCACCTGGAGTTCTGCTTTCCTTCCTCAGTGGGCCATGTTTTCTCAAAACAGATGATCCGCCATCGTTCCTTTTGGCCTTGGTATCTAGGCACTGTTGGATGAATGGGTCTGTCCTTGGATGACATTGCTGTATCCACTTGTCGTCCCATTCCACCATGGCTTATTACCATCCCCAAGTGTGACCTTTCTTTGAGTCATCTGAGAAAAGTGGATACTTCCGATTGGAAGTACCATTTCTCTTGCTCTGGATCATATAGAAGCTAAACATTACTCAAATTTTACTATTTATACAGACTCGTTTAGCTCTCTACTGGCCATGGAATCGCTTCACGTTAGTTCTCACTCTGTTCTCTTCGATATTCAAAACTGACTGACCCATTTCTCTTTGACATCTGCTTCTATCCAGTTCATCTGGATACTAGACGACGTTAGTATTTGCGGGAACGAGCTCGCTAATACCGCAGCTAAGTCTGTCTACTCTGGTGCTGTCAATGCTGTGCCTGTTCCATACATGGACCTATGGTCCTGTATTCAAAGCTCGGCTATGCACCAGTTGGCAGTCGACTTGGAGTGAGCAATATGAAAAGAAGCATTTTCAGATAAAACCCTCAATTGAACTCTGGCCATCTTGTTTCCGTAAGGATTGTAAAGAGTAAGTTGTCTTCACTATACTACGCATTGGTCACAGTTTTTTTAATTGTAGTTTTCTCTTATCTGAGACTGATGCACCAATGTGTGGTCTGTTAGATACTCAGGTCTCAATAAGCCACATTTTACTGTCATGCCGTCGTTACGACTCTCAACGACGGTACCATTTTATACACTTCTGATCTGAATTTTGTTACATTCAAAGTGGATAGTGCTTTAATGAAAATTAGGAGGTGAATTTGATATGCTCTTTGGCTATATGCTAATTTTTAGACCCCTAGTATGGCATTAAAGCAATTCAAAATTCAGAACACAATGAACAATTAATTGTACTTAATACTTTCTACATAATCGTCAACCTCCTGATAAAATATTAACTTTTTTGTTTGAAATAGTCGCATGCTTCTGTTGATACTTTGTAACTGGAAGTCGGAAAAGGTATTGCAATTACTGAGCTTTGTTGGCCCCATTCTTTACAACATATGTATGTAACTTGATAGCAAAACATTTCAACAATACATAGAGAGTGACACACTACACGTGTTTCAAAATAATATGTAAAAACACGTACCCCTCGAAGTGGATTCCTGTACGTGGTGAGGGGACCTCTCAGGTAAGGTTCTGTTCTGTCTGGTTACCTTCTCTGGGATCTAAACATCCACCCACGTGTTTGCCGTGCGTGGCGACCCGTGAAGGGGAGGAGAGGATCCTGGTGGTTGAGGGGTCCAACCCTAACACACCACTTTGGCCTCGAATTCCTGTAGACGGGCGGCCCTTGGGTCAATCGGCTGGTCCACCTGGGCTAGAGCCAACCAAGTACCAGTGTTGGAAGTTCTCAACGGGTGTTGTGGACATTGTGCCTGATGCTGGTGTTTGGGTATAGTGCTCACGAAACCCTGGCGTTGCTGCATTGTCCTTGCATGACTTTTTAGTGCGTCCCCTTGTAGGGCTCCATGGTGGGTGGGGTCAGTGAGTACCGAAACTTTTCTCTTTCCTATGGATCCTTCAAAAAATTTAAATAAAATTGTAAAAAACAGTCAATGGGTAAACGACCACGTCTTGAATACTCAGAACAGCAATCTCCAACATCAGTAACACACGTACCTCATTTTCTGATATTTCATTCTCTTTCAGAAAAACCTTTAGGGCAAATGTCCCCTTTTTTTGTTCAAAAGGGGCTAGAGGGACTTGCTGGCTCTCCAAAGTCAGTAAAGAAGCTTCGATCTGGTGACATACTGGTTGAAACATCCACATCCCAACACAGTGAACTCCTCTTGAAATCAAAGGTAATTGGTGATATACCTATTGAGGTTACACCCCATGCTACTTTGAATACTTCACGAGGAGTTATTGTTGAAAGGGATTTGAAGAATGTTCCTGAATCGGAGATTCTCGCCGGTCTTTCCACTCAAGGAGTTTCTGCAGTGAGGCGCATCTCCACTCGCAAATATGGAGTTGCACTGCCAACAAGTACCCTTGTTTCAACATTCACTTCACCACGAGCACCCGCCACCATCAAAGCAGGTTATCTCATTTGCAGGGTTCGGCCATACATTCCAAACCCTCTTCGATGTTTTCAATGTCAGAGATTCGGCCACTCAAAGACATCTTGTCGTGGTTCCCTGACATGTGCTCGTTGTGGAGGCAAGGACCACGATGCCTATGATTGTGACATAAACCCACATTGCGTCAACTGCAATGGTTCTCACCCCTCTTACTTTCATTCTTGTCCAAAATGGTTGGAGGAAAAAGAGGTGCAGCGTTTGAAAACGACACATAACATTAGTTATCCTGAGGCTCGGAAATTGATGTCCACAATCCCATCTCGGACATATGCTGCTGCACTCCATTCCACAACTACAGTGGAAGTGCAGACAGATCTCTCTGTGCCTCCAAAAGAATCGTTTTCAAAACAAATGAAAAGCCTTTTGACCTCCGTGGTTAAAACAGTAGATGAATCGATTTCCACACCCATCTCTGTTCCTCCCATAATTTCCAACAAACCTCAAGATCCATGTCCTTCAGTTTCAAATACAGGCATTTCTTCTGTTACATCATTTTCTCCCACCACAATAAACAAAACAATTATTCGTCCGCGTCCTCAGTCACTTGATTCCTCTTCCAATGACAAAGACCTGCCCACTCGACCCAGGGCAGGATCCATGGAGGTTTATAGACCTCCTTCGACTAAGGACTATAAGGAAAAAAGATGTGGTCGTAAACCAAAGGGTTCTCCAGCCACTTCATCTACCCATTCTTAAAAATGGCCACCTTGATACAATGGAATTGTAGAGGTTTACGTTCTAATCTGGATGATATCAAAACACTGATTGATTCCTACCATCCTGTTTGTCTTTCTCTACAAGAAACATTTCTCAAATCTGCTGATACAGTCTCCATCCGGCAGTTTTCTCTGTACAGAAATGACAAGTTGTGTGATGGTCGAGTACATGGAGGGGTGGCACTTTTGGTTGATCAACATGTGCCCACCCTGTCTTTGTCACTCAATACACCCTTGGAGGCCGTAGCCATCCGTATTTCCTTGGGTCGTACCATCACTGTTTGTTCTCTGTACCTGTCCCCTGGAAAGAAATATGATCAATCAGACCTGGATGCTCTCGTTGAACAGTTACCATCTCCATTTCTAATCCTGGGGGATTTTAATGGACACCATCCCCTCTGGGGAAGTGCTGTTATTGATGGGAGGGGTCGATCTGTAGAGCAGATGCTCTCTAATCACGATCTTTCTCTTTTCAATACTGGTTCTTCCACTTACTTTCATGCACCAAGTCAGTCATTCACTGCCATTGATCTCTCAGTTTGCTCCCCTTCATTATTCTCCCATTTTTCATGGAGGGTTGACAGTAATCCACTAGGCAGTGATCATTTTCCGATCATTTTGAGAGAGACTGGCCGTGGTCGATGCCACCCTACCCGCGTGCCCCGGTGGAAACTGGATCAGGCAGACTGGTCCACTTTCACTGCTCTCGCAGAACTTGATCCTGTCATCGTAAATCACCCATCAATAGACAACTGTGTTGCAGCGGTAACTGACTGCATTATACATGCAGCTGCTCAGTGTATTCCTAAAACCTCGACACGTTTCCCACGATATCCTCGTCCATGGTGGAATTCTGCTTGCAACTTAGCACGGAAGGCTCAAAAACGGGCCTGGGACACTTTTCGCAGATATCCCACACTTTCAAATCGGGTTCCTTTCCAGCGGGCCCGAGCACATGCTAGGTGGGTAAGACGTCAAAGCCAGAAGGAATCTTGGATTAAGTTCACAACCAGCATATCTTCTACCACCAGTTCCAAGATCGTATGGGACAAGATTCGAAAGGTTAATGGGCACTACACTTCTGTTCCCCTCTCGATCTTACTCTCTGATGGTCAGGAGGTGACTGATGTCCGAGACATCGCTAACACTCTAGGTGAAAGCTTTTGCCGGGTATCTAGCACTTCTGCTTGTCCCTCCACCTTCCTGGCCATCAAGACTCGGGCAGAGCGATCACCTCTTTCCTTTCAAACTGACTGTTTCTTCGACTATAATAGTCCCTTTACCCTGGTGGAACTAAAAATGTCCCTTCATCGGTCTGCCAGTACATCTGTTGGACCTGATGATATTCATTATGACATGCTACACCATCTCTCTCCTGATTCTCTTGATGTCCTTCTGACTATCTTCAACCGGATTTGGCAGGAGAATGTTTTTCCTGATGCCTGGCGCCAGGCTATTATTTTACCTTTCTCTAAGCCAGGGAAAGATCCGAAGATTCCTTCAAACTATCGTCCAATTGCTCTGACGAGCTGTCTCTGTAAGACCTTAGAAAGGATGGTTAATGCTCGTCTTGTTTGGTTCCTTGAATCAAACAACCTCCTCTCACCCACCCAGTGTGGGTTCCGTCGACAGCACTCCACCATAGACCACCTAATTCGTCTTGAAACATCTATCAGAGAGGCCTTTCTCAACCGCCAACACCTTGTATCGATATTCTTTGACATAGAGAAGGCTTACGACACAACATAGAGGTATGGCGTTTTGCGAGACCTCCATACATATGGGTTACGTGGCCATCTACCCATGTTTATTAAAAAATTTTTAATGGACAGGAGATTCCAAGTTCGTGTAGGTTCGGCACTTTCACGTTCTTTTGTACAACAACTTGGAGTCCCTCAAGGCTGTATATTGAGTGTCACACTTTTCAGTATAAAGATAAATGCCATCACTGAACAACTCCCTCTCACCGTTATGAATGGGCTACATGTTGACGACTTTCACATCTCATGCCAGTCATCAAACATGAGATATATTGAGCGGCAACTACAAACTGCCCTCAGTCGTGTACAGAAGTGGACTCTTGCCAATGGCTTTAATTTCTCTCTTTCCAAAACTGTATGCATGCACTTTTGCCGCCGACGAGGTATTCACCCTGATCCTGAACTTCATATCGGTGAAGTTTTGCTGCCAGTGGTCCCAGAGACAAAGTTCTTGGGGCTTATCTTTGATCGTAAATTGACCTTTATATCACACTTAAAGCAGCTTCGGGTCAAATGCACAAGAACACTGAACATCCTTCGTGTCCTCTCTTCTACCAGTTGGGGGGCAGATCGCCATTCAATGTTAAAGATATATCGTGCTCTTATTAGATCGAAACTTGACTATGGATCAATGGTCTATGGCTCTGCCAGACCCTCGGCCTTAAAGATACTGGACCCCATTCATCACCAAGGTCTTCGACTCTGCACCGCAGCTTTCCGTACCTCTCCAGTTCAAAGCATATACATTGAATCTCATGAACCTCCTCTACACCTTCGCCGTTTGCAACTGTCTTTACAATATACTTCGAAACTTCGTTCCTTACCAAAGCATCCCACCTGGGAATGTGTTTTCCTTCCTCGGTGGGCAGTACTTTTTCAGAACAGACGATCTGTCATTGCTCCGTTTGGCCTTCGCATCCGGACGCAATTGGATGAATTGGGTCTGTCCTTGGATAATATTGCAGATTCCACATGTCAACGCATCCCACCATGGCTTATTACAGCCCCCAAGTGTGACCTTTCTTTCAATCACCTATAAAAGGCGGATACTCCAGACTGGAAGTACCGTCTTTTATTCAATGAATATCTTTCAAACAATCATTCAGTTCCCATTTATACAGATGGTTCCAAATCAGGTAATTCAGTGGGCTCTGCTATGGTTTGCTGTGGGTCAGTAGTTGCACGCAGAATCCCCTCTACAGCTTCTGTGTTCACTGCTGAACTGTATGCCACATCTCTTGCCCTTGATCATATTGCAGCTGAGCAGTACTCCAACTGCACTATTTATACTGACTCGCTTAGTTCTATTCTTGCCTTGGAATCACTTCACATTAGCTCACATCCTATTCTAGCAGATATTCGAAACCGACTGGCCCATTTCTCATTAGCAGCTACTTCAATTCAGTTTTTCTGGATACCAGGCCATGTTGGTATTCATGGGAACGAGCTTGCAGACATGGCAGCTAAATATGTATGCCTCAGCCCCATCACCCCTATGCCTATTCCGTACATGGACTATGGTGTTGTCTTCAAAGCTCGGCTCCGTGCCAGTTGGCAGTCCACTTGGAGTGAACAACGCGACAATAAACTTTTTCAAATTAAACCCAAAATTGGAGTTTGGCCATTTGGCTTCCGTAAAGTTCGGAGGGAAGAAGTTGTTCTCACTAGGCTACGCATTGGTCACAGTTTTTTAACTCGTCATTTTCTTTTATCTGGAACTGATGCACCAATGTGTAGTTTGTGTAACACTCAAATCACTATCAGCCATGTTTTACTTTCTTGCCATCGTTACAATCCTCAACGACGGCAATACTTTAAACATATTTTTTCCCAGCGTCAATCTGTAACATTGGACAGAGTTATTGGTGATGGTGACTATGTCCACCTTAATAACGTTTTTAATTTTTTAATGGCCATTAATCTTTTTAATCTTATTTAAGTGTGGTATATTTATTTATTACACCTTTTTAATTGTGGCTCCTTTTTAAAGTTTTATTCTCTCTCATTCAATGCGACATTAAACAATGGCCAGAACATTAAATGACTCGACACCAGGACTGGAAAGGCCAACTTCAGGTGACTAACGCTTCTGTTTGAACTACTCGTTAGTCTTCCTGGCGAGTTACTGTTATACTTTCGCTGCATATCATTTCGTACTTTTACAACCTTTTTGTACTGGCCATATTGACTCATAACCCGGAACCAGGACGGAAAGACCAACTTCAGGTGGCTGACGGTGGTTTATATACTACCTGTTAGTCTTCCTGGCGGGTTATGATCATTCCCATTCTGCTACAGGTTGTCCTTTACCACTTTGTTGACTGGATGTCGTCATTGGTTTTTGCACCATTTCCTGTTTTAATTGCCATTTTGTTTTTATCTTCAATTACCTTTACACATTTTACTCCATTTACTTGACTTTTATCTTTTTACTGGACATTTGGCTACTCTTTATTATGATTTTGCTGAGTGTCTTTTTAAACTTTTATTCCATTACATTTTGATAATAGCTACTATGACACATAACCCGGAACCAGGACTGGAAAGGCCAACTTCAGGTGACTGACGGTGGTTCTTGAACTTGTTCATTTGTCTTCCTAGCGGGTTATGATCATTATTATTATGCTAGAGTAAATAGTTTATAACTTTGAAGACTGGGTGTCACCATTGGATTTTACACCATTTTCTGTTTTAATTGCTGTTTTGTTTTTACCTTCATTTTCCTTTACAAATTTTACTCCATTTACGTGACTTTTCTCTTTTTACTGAACATTTGGTTACTCATTGTTGCGCTTTTGCTGTGTGTTTTTTAATACTTCTATTCTTTTACATTTTGATACTAGTTGCTATCACACATAACCCAGAACCAGGACTGGAAAGACCAACTTCAGGTGACTGACGGTGGGTCTTGTACCTGCCTGTTAGTCTTCCTGGCGGATTATGATTATACCTTTTTGATAGAATACCTACCTTACAACTTTTTACACTTTGCCTTCTATCTTAACCTTGTAGACTAGGTGTCAACACTGGTTTTATACTTTTTTTTTGTTTTACCTTCATTTCCATTTATGTCTTTTACTACATTTTTACCGGTTGTTTGGCGCAGATAGCCTCGTTGCTTTGTGCCATAAAACACTAAATCAATCAATCAATCAAAAACACGTAAAATGTATATGCAAATGTTTGTTACATTATTGGGTATCACAGTTTTATCCAGTGTTTTAAATAACTTTCTTTTTCATCAAAGCCCCCACGGTCTGGTTCAATTACTTTAGAATAAAATTGGCAAGACGAATCATCCTTCTCTACTCTATTATTACAATACAGTCTATAATTATTTTATCTTTAAAATCGTCACTAAATACTTTTATCGCTAAACTCATACTTATGCAGTATAACTTTAAACAATCTTTCGACGCGTATTTATATCATGAACAGAAGTTTGGAACATTCCACGCAATATTATATATCCTTCTTTAATAATTCTCTGATCGAACAAGAAATTTAGAAACTTCTAATAAACAATCCCTAATTGATAACAATTGAGCTACACAACGTATGATTCGTCAGGGGTCATATAAGCAAACTTACCATAAAATATCTCTTATGAAAATAACTAAGTATGATACCCGCGCTGCATAAAGTACCTAAAATCATAACGCTCACATTTAACTTAAACAGTCGTTTATATCTAGCAGCTACACATGGTTTGGAGCACAAACTTTGCCTTATCACGGAAAGAGAACCATAAAGTAATTGTGGGTTTAAAATATAAGGATTTTTTCATACATGATATCCTAATTCGTCTGTATATAGATGGGTACAATATTCTTTACAATAGATGTGATATATCATATAAAGTATAATGTTATGTTGAAGCTGTATTCTGGTCACCTCTTTAAAATTACGACGTGTTTTTTTCATACACTACCGATGACACAACTCTGTCACTGTCTCATTCTTTCTCTGGTGTCACCGATGAACTTGAAACAGGTGAGGTTGTTATTATTGACCTATGACATTGATGATGTACAAACTAGTTTATTTGAGTCTCAAAATGATTCAAGCACTGACAGCTCTATTCTTTGTGGACCATCATCATGTTGTACTGCAACAATCATGGATTCATCAAAGATTTCTCATGGTATTTCTGTTGTCACTTAGCCATGAAATTATATTGACAATTTAGTAACAATAACAACGTCATTTGATAAAAATGCCTATATGTTAGTAATCTATCAAATGTTGAAAAGTATTGCTATTTTCATGATCATATGGCACGACCAAAAGTTTTTCTACCGTCTTTTCTCATTGGTGTAGTCGGAAGTTTAAAATAGGTTGGCTTGAAAAATACCCATGGTTATTATACAGCCCAAAATTAGATGACTTTTGTGGTTTTTGTGCTACACTTCCAGTGTACAGATGTAATAAAGAAGTACTTGTCAACAAATCATCTGACAACTGAATAAAACATTAATGATGCCATGAAGGCTTCCATTGAGCATCCATCATCCAGCAGAATTAATATTATTACCAACAGTGCCTTTAAATTACGTATAACTCAGAATGAACATGTTATTCATCAAATTGTTCGTATACCATTTTGCTTTTAGAACAACAAGGTTTAGCATTTCGTGGCAATGCCGAAGATGAAAATGGTTCCAAAAATACGAACTTTTTTAGTCCTGCTGAGTATGATAATATATTGAGAGCTAGTTCGTTTGTATCATTCCAAGGCAAAAATTGCTACATATTCATTTTCCCGCTCACAAAATGACACCATCAATATATTTGGATGTAACGTAATTAGAGTAAGAACTATTTATAAAGTAGAAAAGGCTGAATTATACTCTGACCTTGCTGATGAAGTGAATTCTCACAATGTGGAACAATTACCAATATGTCTTCGTTTTGCAGATGACAACTGTGAAATTTGTAGAAAATTTGGTGGCTTTGTTAAGCTATAAAGGATTAAGCAATAGATATTATCTATGCAATTTTCAAACTTTTCAGCCTGTAAATTCTAGGTATTCAAGTTGATAATTTGAAACACGTTATGGCCTGTCGTTAAGGTGCTCACCTGGTAATATGAGGGATGTAGATTCGAATTCCTCTCGTCGAACATGCAAGACATGTCAGCTATGGAAACATTATAGTGTTATGGTTATTACCACAATACGATGGTGAAAGAATAGCCCAAGAGATAACCCTGTGTAATCTATCAGTGCTAAATTAGGGACATCTAGTGCAAATATTTCTTTTTGTAACTTTCCCCGAAATTCAAACCGAACCGCATTATATTTCATGATACAACATAAACAGCCGAGAGTTGTTGTTTTTTAATTTACTAAAACATTAATATGAAAACTAAAGAAATATAATGTATTATTTTTATCATTTTTAAGATTCAAAAAGCAATAATGTTGTATCAGCATTTGGACATTGTTTGCGTTTTCGTCTTTGTTATTTTTTATTTTTTTTTTTATTTTGAGGTAACCAGAGTTCGAATAGAAATAAAGGAACATAATAATTACAACTGGAATCTAGGAAACTTAAAATGATAAGTTTTTCAAGAAAAATTGGTAGAATGAAACTGAAGTTCTTTAGAAATGTGAAGCATATTTATTTTGGGGGGCGGGGTACTTTTGTTATTTTTCTCAGTAAACTTATTGCTCTAACCTCTAACCATTGTTATTTACTGGATTAGTTTCTGGTTCTGATGTATTTAGATTGTGCTGTGACAATGTTCTTTCATTCTTTTAAATTATGTGGCAAAAACAAGTCAACATCCACTCCACGTGGCAAAAACAAATTATTTTCTTTTTAACGTCTATACAATTTTTAACATTGTTGTAACTTATATACCAGACTTATAGTCACGAATATTAACGTAAAATTAAACGTGTTTATAGAAAGTATTTCACAGGAGTTCGATTCCCCTCGGTCGACTCAGCAGATAGCCTGACGTGGCTTTGCTTTCAGAAAACACACACGCACAAAGTATTTCAACATGCGTGATGGCTAACAGACATCCAAAAACTCCACTAAAAACAAAACTTAGACTTGTCTAGCTTTAGCAAATATACCCGGTAAAGTGGTTGTATTAGACTTGTCTAGCTTTAGCAAATATACCCGGTAAAGTGGTTGTATTAGACTTGTCTAGCTTTAGCAAATATACCCGGTAAAGTGGTTGTATTAGACTTGTCTAGCTTTAGCAAATATACCCGGTAAAGTGGTTGTATGATCTAAACATTACGTTTCGTTACTTCATTATTTACTTTAAAATAGAGCTATAATTATAAATATAAATATTACTTTTAACTAGTATCAAAGCGGTACATCTCTTACAACGCTAGAAACCAGCTTTCGATACCCGTGGTGAGCAGAGTACAGATAGCCCTTTGTGTAGTTCTGTGCTTAATTACAAACAAATTAACTAATATTTTGGTTTAAACTTCTAACAGAGATAAAGATTGAACACAAGTTTCTTTCACAGCATACGTTATTACAATTAGTTTGTTTTTGTTATTTTTATTAAGTTAGATTGTTCGAGAAAGGTCTGAATTTTGGTCCTATTTGATTAAAGTGTTAAAATATTATTGTTTTATCGTGTTTTATGACTTGGCGGGTTTTAAGAGATTATTTTGTGAAAATAATCCAAATTCCAATAAGCGTAATGTTAACGAATTAATATATTTCTCGTATAACTTTTCTTACATGCTACGTTTACTTTTACATGAGTTTTACATTATGACCTAAGTTTAGAAACAAAGTTAGTTTTTACTTTCAACAGAAACAGCAATACTGTAATGAAGATTTTTCCTCAATGAGGAACTCAAAATTCATCCATCCGAAAGGATGAAAGAGGTGCTTTGTCAAATAAAACACATTATCATACATCAACATGCAGAAAATAATTTACTTATCAAAACTGAGGAATGGATGGATGAAGTTTTGTTTTGAATTTCGCGCAAAACTACAGGAGGGCTATCTGTGCTAGCCGTCCCTAATTTAGTAGTGCAATACTACAGGGAAGGCAACTGGTCATCACCACCCACCGCCAACTCTTGGGCTACTCTCTTACTTACTATTAGTGAGATTAACCGTCACATTATAACACCCCCAAGCCTGAAAGGGCGAGCATGTTTGGTGTGACGGAGATTTCAACCCGCGATCCTCAGATTACGAGTCGAATGCCTTAACCACGTGGCCATACTGAGCACGGATATATGACGAACAACATTTAAGAGTAATACAAACAAGTTGTAATCCAGACCTTAGTGATATACCTTGTTAGTGCACGTTATAGAAGGTGTAATCCGATGAATGTAATTCAGCGATCTCGTTCGTGGCTCTATCCGATGTTAAAAGTCATAATGGTCTACATTATGTTCTTAAACAGTTGGCTAGTTTTAAAGTAAAACACTACTCAGTTAATTTCAAACCCAACAGGGTTATTATCACTAATGTGGAATCTTATAAATATCTTTCTGCTAATCCAATGAAAAAGTCCTTGTTTTAACCATTGACACCTACATACATAAAACCAAAACACATTTTAATCCGTCGATACGAAAAACACATTACAATCTTTAAATTCCTCTGTTGTTTGATCTTCTTATTTTTTATTTTCCAGCAGTTTTGTGATTCCAATGATCACACTTTAAGATGTAATTTTAAAGACAATATATAACAAAACCTTCAAGAACTACTTTTTTCTTTGTGGATTTGAAAAATGTATATTTAATTCAGGTTGTTTATGCATAGTTTAAAAGTAGTATTCGAACGGGATTTCTTTTATAGATTATCTGTTAAATTACATCCTGAAGAGTCACGGAACAGATGGTAAATAATAAAGAGAAGAGAACCAGGGGCGTTCATCATCTGCTGGTAATAAAGAGAAGAGAACCAGTGGCATTCATCATCTGCTGGTAATAAAGAGAAGAGAAGCAGAGGCGTTCATCATCTGCTGGAGAAATATGGTGTTTCGAAGACGGTGCACTCTCAAACAAGACATTTGTAGTAAAGGTCCACAAATGAGAAGTTGGACACTTTCTATTACAGTCTTCGGTTTATCAAAATTTTATTTTTTTTATTGAAAACGTAGCCACAAAATGGGCCACGTGTGTTATACCCACAGCAATGAATATCGAATCCAAAGCAGTGAATAGGGTTACGAGTTCCCAGCCATTGAGAAGTATGAAAAAAATTCCAGTGTTCCTTTGAACAAGAGAATAAACAAAATGTTAAGGAGCTAGACAATGAGGGTTTAGTTTGTTTATTGTTAAACACAATATTACGTATTTGTTCTGTGCCCAGCATGGTTATCAAAACCAGAGTTGTAGTGTTGTGGGTCTCGAGACTCACAGCTGAACAATTGATGAACAGTGAGAAGTAAATGACAATGAAAGATAAAATTCTTGAGAAAGACCCAAAGTCTTATGGAATAAATTTGACTGACCCAAAATACTTCTTTGTAAGGGGTTAACATTTTTAATATAAGTCGAAACTTACATCAGTATTGGGCAATAATTGTCTTGAATTTAATGCCTGATATATGTTTAAAAATATGAGCTACTTAGAACATATAATAAAATTATATCGACACATATAATTGTACTGTTATTGTACAGACGACCTCATATTAAGACTGAGGTTTGAAAAAATAAGTGAAATATCTTCAAAAACCCTCTAACTATTTAGATATGTAACTTTTATTTTCATTGAAGTTAGTAACTAATATTTCTTAGTTCAACTGATAAAAACAAAAGAGTGAACATATACGAAACTGAACTATTCATGAGCTAGCACTATTACAATGTAATTGCCTAACTTGATCGTTATACACTCATCTCTGTCTTATCTACAAACTGTATCCTGTGTGGTAGCAGATGACTTATGGAGTTATATATAACTGGAGTTGATACCCAATCGTTAATTACCATACCCCCTTCAAATTGTTTACTCCTACTTACAGTTTAGTAATGCAGAGTAGGGGCGGAACCAGGATTTTTGGATTCGCCAGGGCAGAGAAAGGTTTGGTTTGAATTTCGCGCAAAGCTTCTCGAGAGCTATCTGCGCTAGCCGTCCCTAATTTAGCAGTGTAAGACAAGAGGGAAGGCAGCTAGTCATCACCACCCACCGCCAACTCTTGGGCTACTCTTTTACCAACGAATAATGGGGTTGACTGTCACATTATAACGCCCCCACTGCTGAAATGGCAAGCATGTTTGGTATTTATAATTGAACCCGCGACCCTTGGATTACAAATCGAGTGCCGTAACCACGAGACTATGCCGTGCCAGGCAGACAAAGGAGTTTAACTTCACATAGTAAGTCAATCAATCAGTTTAACGAAATGAACTGCTAACTTATTTATATTTCCTTGCTGAACATTCACAGATATTGAATATGATGGAACAAAAAGTAAGACCAATTACAGCATTGCTGAACAATTTTCGAACGGCGCAGGTTTTTCGTTTTTTCTTTACCTTTAATGAATAGAATAAAAACATCTTGTCAACAAAAGTAGTAAATTCCTGGGTTACAAATGTTAAGTAAGATTACTTTTAGCTAATTTTTACGTAATTTCATATCTATTTTGAAACAATATGTCGTCATATTTTTGTTTACATTTATCAATAAATTTTTTAACCTTATTTCTGTTTTACAGGAATGTAGAATTAATTGGTTTTTCATATATAATTTAATAATTAATAGTTAAATAGTTGAGTCTTGCAAACTACAAGAGCATAAAAAAACATGATAAGCCTGGTTTCTTGTTATCCTTGAAACGATTTCTCCCATTGCCGATTGTGTTCGACTGAAGGATACAGAGCTTACAATGAACATAGTTCCGTACTGTAGCTTATAGAGTCCAAGGCTCGTGTCTAGTTCCAACAAAGTTGTTTTCTTCTCCGCATTCTGAGGCCATGAATGTGTGTCGCACGCCTTACGCGCTTGGCCATGCCAGGCCGAATATTAAATACAGAAAAGTTTAGAAACATGGCTCACGATTTCACATCCGCATAAATATTAACAACTTTGTTACATAAGATTAGTGGCCTGGCATGGCCAAGCGCGTAAGACGTGCGACTCGTAATCAGAGCGTCGCGGGTTCGCGCCCGCGTCGTGCTAAACATGCTCGCCCTCCCAACCGTGGGGGTGTATAACGTGACGGTCAATCCCACTATTCGTTGGTAAAAGAGTAGCCCAAGAGTTGGCGGTGGGTGGTGATGACTAGCTGCCTTCTCTCTAGTCTTACACTGCTAAATTATGGACGGCTGGGCCCTTGAGTAGCTTTTTACGAAATTCTAAACAAAAAAAAAATACATGAGATCAGTACATTTTATTACAGTTTTAATATTTTTCTTTGCTCGCATACTATAAAGCTAATTAATTATATTATATTTTGTTACTTAAAGTTTGATTTTGAATTAAGCACAAAGCTACACAATGGGCTATCTGTGCTCTGCCCACCACGGGTATCGAAACCCGGATTTTAGCGTGTAAATCCGCAGACATACCGCTGAGCCACTGGGGGGCTGTTATTTTAAAGCTGGCGTTTGTCTCCAATCGTTCTTTGATTATTATATCAAAAGCGGCATCAGTCTTGCTGTGCTTGTTGTTAAACGAAAAACCACACAATGGGCTGTCTGTGAGCTGCCCACCACAGATATTGAAAGCCCACTTTTAACATTGTAAACCTGTCGTACCATTGAATCCCTGGGAGGTTCTGCCGCACTGGAGTGTACGATAATTTACATTAAAAGGAAAAAAATTATTTTATATTTTAGTGTGTAAATATAGTTTATCTTGTATACAAAGGGCCTTTCTTTGTAGAATAATACATGTGGTTTTATGCTGTCCAACACAAATACGTCACATAAAAACTCAAACTATTATCTACCAACAGCTCTTCTGTTTCATTATTTTTGTTGTTGCGTCGTAGTTCATAAAAACAAAAGACAACTTGTTTGAAAATTAAAATATATCAAAGCTCGAGTTAGTTAAGAACATTTATCGGGCGTAATCAAAGTGACGTAATTAAAAGAAGCTAATTTTGCCAATCTTATAACTTTTAAGTAGTAATAAATTTAGATTTTGCTAAAGTTTCATATATTTATTACGTTATATTAATACCACAAACGTTTTTATTCGAGATTTAGTAAATATTCACTCTTTTGCTCAAACAATTTTCATATTTCAGTTAATTACCTTTAAGTCGGATTTTTGACGTAGCTATTTCAACCCAATTAGCTTAGAGGAAACATATTTCTCGTCCAGTTGAGTGTTAGCTAGTTTGTATTTGATTTAATATGTTTTATAATTCAAATCCTGTTTCATCTTGTTGTCTGTCATTACTTATTGAATTTAACCCCAACTGCTTTGTACCCAATTTGGATAGCAGTAAGTCTACAACGCTAAAATCAGTGATTCTATTCCCCTCGGTGAACACAGCAGATTGCCATAATAAAAACACACACACATCAACAGCTGTAAGAATTGTATGTTCACAGGCTGCGCGAAACTCTTCCGACGAACATCAAAATAAACAATGCTAACTAAAACTAACTAAACTAAACTAACGTGGCAGGGGTTCAGTTTAGAGAGAGAGAAATCAGAAGAGTTATCTCTCCAACTGGGGTGTTCAGGAACTTTGTAGTTCCTCTTCGTCCCCTTTCGCGGATTGTTATTAAGATTAAGTGGTGTTTTTTGTTTTTTTTTATTTTAATAAATTAATTATCGTTATTATTCTTGACTTTTTGGGTGGGGAAAGTCTCACCAAATGTTCTTTTGGTGGAGGCAAAGGCAGCAGTGGAAAGAAAGGCCGGGACCTGTCCCGAAAGGAAAAAGTTCGGCAGATGTGAACATGAATGTAATTCATTCAAATTCAGATCAAATCAAACGGCCCGATTCTGGGTCTGGCAAAAAGGTTGCCTAGGCTGGGATCTAGAAATCCAATGCCTGAAGATTTTGGAGTGGGGGGAAACGGGAGTGCCCCGAGAAAACCCACTTTCATACGACAGGCACCGAAAGTTTTGCCTGTCGTGTGCCCTGTACCTGAAAAAAAAAGGAATTCGTGTTAATAACATGTATTTTATTTATTTAGATTCTTTCTTGAGTGGATTGTGATTCTTGAAATATGTTGTAAAGTGATATGAATTTCGTTGGTGCACTTGATAATTTGTATAGTGATGCCGTTAGTTTGTTTCTGTTTTCTGCTTTTAGATAATATTTCAGAGAAAGTTCTGTTATTCTGTCTTTTATAGTTGGTAAATTACTAATTTGGTATAGATAATTTGTTGGCGTAAAAGATGGTAAACTGAATGCGGATTTTAATATTTTGTTTTGTTGCACTTGGATTTTTTGGAGTGTGCTGATGTTGATTACCGTAAATATACAGTCACCTGACTTTGAGAGTGACGTCAGGTATGGCGCCACTTTTGGTGTTTGTCATTGGTTGTTTTTCTCTCAGTGACGTGTTCTATCAACATAACTATATTTTGGCATTTTATGTCACTAACAGGTTGAGTAAATACTTGTTTAATGGAAATAGTGTGAAGTTAAAATTAAAAGAAAATTCAGTCTCTCATTGCATTATATAACAAAAACAAATAAAATAAAAGTCAGCTTTTAAATGACATTTGAAATATATTGAAACTTAAGTTGGTTCACACTGAAACATTTGTTTGAGTGAATTTTGATATTCCTTGTTGACCAGTCAACCTTATGAACTCTGGTATTTTGTGAAGGGCCTTCATGGCATTAAATATGGAAGATATAATATGATTTGTCTCCCGCTAGTATAGCGGTAAGTCTATAGATTTGCAACGCTAAAATTAGGGATCGGATACCCCTTGGTGGACTTAGGAGATAGCCCGATGTGTCTTTGCTATAAGAAAACACATACACGCACCCACAGTGTGATTTACGTGTTATTACATTACTCTGATAAGTAATTATAACTAAATAAATTCTGTATGTTTCATACTGTACCAGTGCTACTGACTAACCTACTGTACGTCCCTGTTTCTGTATGTTTTTAGTATTTTCCCGGGCCTTTTAAGGCTCCTGGGGCATCATCTTCTAAGACGGACTCTCAATCCAAAGAAGAAAAAAAAAACAATCTTTGGAACTGCGATTAAAATCACAACGAATTCCTGAGACTGGGAGGTCTTTCTACACACCTTAACAAGTGCTCTTACACTGAGAAAGTACTAACTACCATATACAATCACCACATATTGCAACATACACAATCGTGACCGGTTTCTACTTAAGAAAACCCCGCAAGGCTAGGTTTAACAAGAATTTGAAACCATGCTCTTCTCATCTTAAATGTGGAAATACGAAAGTTTAGAAAAATTGTATGTTACTAAATTCACTACTTACAATAGTATAAGCACCAAAATCATCACACAAATTAAAGTGAAAATAGAACAAAATATATTCAACGTTCGACATAAAGATGAGAATTAATACTACTGTGTTTCTACTTTCAAATCAATAATGCAGTATTAAATGGGAATACAAGAATATTCTAAAATACGCGAATAAAATATTTATTCAAAAAATAAAACCTGCCATTTTTCGATTGCTCCAGGCATCCATCAAAGGATTGTTTATTTGTTTCTGAATTTCGCACATAGCTAGCCGTCCCTAATCTAGCAGTGTGAGACTAGAGGGAAGGCAGTTAGTCATCACCACCAACTCTTGGGCTACTCTTTTACCAACGAATAGTAGAATTGACCGTCATATTATAACGCCCCCACGGCTAAAAGGGCAAGCATGTTTAATGCGACGGGATTTGAACCCGGGATCCTAAGATTACGAGTCGAACGCCTTAACCCACCTGGCCATGCCGGACCTCCATCAAAGGAACAAGAAACACAGTGATGGCTGCTCGGAACAACTGCAAATAATTATGTTTTGTTTGTAACTGTTCTATTTTAATGAGGTTTTGTTCTTATATTTTAATATTATCTTCTGTCCACACTAAAAATATGGACAAAATCGATTCAATCTTTAGAATAATGTAGGGTTATCGGTGCTCAAATTAGAAATAAATTATTTTATTCCTGTGTTTGTTGGAACTCAATTTAACAACGCATCTTTACTGCTATAATTGTTGAAGTTTAAATTAACAATGAATCGCTACGGTTTTTGGAATTAAAATGAACAATGCATCGCTGTAAAAGAGATTGTTGGAGTTCAAATTAAAAATGTAACATTGTCTTATTTCTGTGGTTGTAGAAATTTAAATTAACAATGGATTATTGACTTATTATTATGGTTGTTGATGTTGTTTTGTATTAAGCACAAAGCTACACAATGGGCTAGCTGTGCTCTGCCCACCACGGGTATCGAAACCCGAATTTTAGCGTGCAAGTCCGCAGACATACCGCTGAGCCATTGGAGGTCTATGGTTGTTGAAGATCAAATTAACAATGTATCGTTATTTTATTTTAATGGTTGCCAGGAACAAATTAGCAGTCGCGCGTGGATTTTGTGGTTATCAGTGATTAAATTTATGCTTGTTATTTTTTATGGTTTTCAGGGCGAAACTAATCAGAAAGGTTTCCTATCTCATAAATATGGCGGTCTAGTTTATATCAAGACAACCACAACTGACACATATTGATTTGATAGTGTTTTAACCAGTTATCTCTTGTAGTTTCAAACACACAGTTATGCTGGAATTAAGCTTGTGATACAATATCAGTGAGAAATGTTGAAATATGACACACTGTAACATATTTTATATCTATGCCTTAAAATCCCCTCGTAAGTTTCATAGGAAACACAAACCTGTAAAAACGTGGATGAATTCATGTCCAACGAGAGCTTAGTTATGGGTATGTAATGAACAACCGTTTCCTGTGTCCGAAAAAAATTCCTTCCCTACGTTCCAAGAACTGTAGGTGGGAAGAAAAGATAGACAAGGGGGATGGGGGGAAAGTATGTTGTAAGATAAAGAAGAGAATCAAGGTTTGTCGAACGTTCAACAATAATTATCTTAAAAATTTATTTATTTATATACGTATAATTCACGAACAATTACATCAACACTTTTTAATGACACATTTCAAAAGGGGGAAAGGACATTTTTCAACCAGTGAAAAAATAAAAAGAGTCAACCATACACAAAGATATTAATTAGTAGTACGTTAATATTAGTTAGGTTTAACTTATCCCTTAAATTTAGTTAGTTATATGATAAACCAAATTGCCACTGACATATATCTATACAGACGTTACATACACTTTCAACCGTTAAAACTTATTTGTCAAATATACAGTTATATACTTTCTCGAATATCAGTAATATATTAAGGTCGCCTTTTTCAAATATCTATTTTAGATTCCGAAAACATGATATGTGTTTCCCAGGTCACTTAAACTTACGGTCGTCTGGCATATGATGGTTAAAACTTGCAGGTAGACATCATGTCTGAGTATACTCGGACTAGTTAGTACAAGCTCAATATAAAAGGTTTCACCTGGAAAACAAGCGTGTGACTGTCATGCCTGGAAAGTAAACTATAAACCTACACGTGTGGAAAGTAAACTTGAGCCTGTACGCCTGAAATGTATACCTTATAAATATGTTATGCCAAAATATATAACAAATAAATTGCGTTATACCTGGATTACACATCGTATGAAATTTGTTAAACTTTTTAAACGTTTTTTTTTCTTTTTCCTTTTCTGGATTATAGACCTCATAAAGGTGTTACGCCTGGAGAAAATACATATTAAATGTGTTATAACGGGAATATATGCTGTATAAATGTGTTATACCAGAAATATATACTATGTAAATGTGTTCCACCTTAAATGTGTGTTGTGTAATTGTGTTACGCCAGCAGTATATGCTGTATAAATGTGCTACATTTGCAACATACATAATTGAGTGCGGATGAACAAAGTTTCCAAACAATTCACGCACCGAAAAACCAACCTACCGAATTCCTAAGCAAGCAGTCGATCATATATTATGCGCACATATGCTACTAATTCATTAAAAAATGTTGCTAATATTTCCAGAATAACAACTGCAAATTTTGTTAAACACCAGTGTTCGCGTTTACTATCCCCCTAATCACGTCAGTAGGGTTAGTACCTAGACAGCTCGGGTTATCGCAATAAGATTTAGCCAGCATACTTGACTGATCTTAGGATAGCTGCTTTTGATATTCCAGTAAATATATACAGATTATTTTTATAAATAGTAAGTGTATCATGCACGTACTTAACATTTTTTTCTACCAAATTCAAAACAACAGATGGCACTACATATCGATGGATATTGTGCGTATGTTTCTTATAACCAAGCCACATCCGACTATTTGCTGTGTTCACCAGGGAGAATCTAACCCTTGATTTTAGCATTGTGAATCCGAAGACTTACCGCTGTTTCACCGAGGAACTCGATGGATAGACACGTAACGGTTTATAAAGGTAAAGTATATACTTTATACAGATGTGACACACAAAATGAATAATGTTATTAAAATTTATAAATTTTAAAATGAAGTTCGTATCTTACTATAAAAAGTAATGAAAAAAAATAAAACTAACAGATTTACAAAATTTAATCCTCACTTTATACACTTATGTGTACGGAAAAGTAAGGATTATACTTTTATAAATTTGTGATTGTGGTTTTCATTTTTGCAAAGTTACAGCTATCTAGAATATGACTATAATGACAATTTGTAGATGTTATACGCATTCCATGGTCATATCAAAACTAAATAAATAAATAAATAGCAAATAAAAAACAAAATGTTTAATGGAAAGTTTGTTTTGGAATTTTGCACAAAGCTACACGAGGGCTATCTGTGCTAGCCGTCCCTAATTTAGCAGTGTAAGGCTAGAGGGAAGGCAGCTAGTCATCACCACCCACCGCCAACTCTTTTACCAACGAATAGTGGGATTGACCGTCACATTATAACGCCCCCACGCCTGAAAGGGGCGAGCATGTTTGGCGCGACCGGGATGCGAACCCGCGACCCTCAGATTACGAGTCGCACGCCTTAACACGCTTGGCCATATCGGGCCTTAACGGATAGGAGAGATCCTTGGTTATTTGTAGAATTACGATAATTATCCAAAATAAATGCAGCATTAACAGCACACAAACGAGAAAGGTGATCCGTATAGCTAAATGAAGCAGTCAAATTTGCCAACCAAAACAGAAATTGAAATTCGTTTAAAAATATATCCAACTAGTATCACTTCACTTGTTTGTCTACTTGTTATTGCAGTATTCAATTTATTTTGGATAAGTTTCATAGAAATTCTACAAACAACAAATGATTCCTAATTTCCGCTTAAATTTTAATTCATTTTTCCATTTAAAATATGTAAATGTGTTCAGCCAGGAATATATAGTGTATACATGTTTTACGTGTTGCGTCTGGGTTATATACCTTATAAATATTTTTGGCCTGGAATATATGCCGAATAAGTGTTACACCTAGATAGACTGTTCACCGCATTAATGTGATACGCCTTGAATACGCACGTGGTGTAAATTAGAAGTGCCTGAAAGGAAAATTAGAAAGTCGTTAAGCCTACAAAACATTTTCAAACTGTTGTCATCACCTTCACGATGAAAAACAGCCAGTGACATCCGACTTTATTCTTCTTTACAGAGAAGTATAAGGTATATTTGTTTGAAGTTCAGTACAAAGCTACATAATTGGCTATCTGTGCTCTGCGCAACACAAGAATCGAAACTCGGCTTTGGCGCTATTGGTCCACAGACATGCCGCTGTGTTGTTGGGGAAAGGGGGGGTTAAGGGATATAAAATAGATTGAAAAACAATAAATAATGTATGTGGGTTTTCTCGGGGCACTCCCGTTTCCCCCCACATCAAAATCTTCAGGCATCGGATTTATAGATCCCAGCCCAGGCAACTCTTTTGCCAGACCCTGAATCGTGCCGTATGAATTGTTTTGTTTTGATCTGGATTTGAATAATATTCATGTTCACATCTGCTCAACCTCTTCTTTTCGGGACAGGTCCCGGCCTTCCTTTCCACTGCTGCCTTTCCCTCCACCCAAGACAACATTTAGAAGAGACATCCTCCACCCAAATAGTCAAGAATAATAACAATAATTAATTTATTTAAATAAAAATACCACTTAATCTTAATAACAACCTACGAAAGGGGACGAAGAGGAACCACAACGTTCCTGAACACCCCGGTTGGGGAGAGAACTCTTCTGATTTCTCTCTCTCTCTAAACTGAACCCCTGCCATGTTAGTTTAGTTTAAATAATGTATAATATATTATAGTGGCCTACATGATGCTGTTTATAAAAGGATATGAATGAGCTAATAATATGTGAATTAATCAGCCACTGACTGTCGTCACGTGTCTTATGTAGAATGTAACATCACCGTGCGTTTGTTTGTTTTCACGAGAGTAAAGGTGTGTTTTTAATAAGTGTGCTTGATTATAGTTAGAGTCAAGGCACTATGTCGATTAACATGCTTACGTAAGAAGTCTTAAAAAAATCAACGTTCAACGTTTTCTTGCATAATGTTGTTTTGTTTTGTTTTTCCGGATGATTTTGTGCAAATTTATATATGAGGGCCATGTGCGCTAAATGTCCATAATGTTAAAATGATAAACCTCTGGAAATGGAACTAATGAGCAGCACCCATCGCGAACTCTTGTATTATTTATCGAACAGTAGTACTTAACACTCACTCTTATAAACATTCACGACTCGAAAGTGCATAACTTTTTTTTTGCGACTGTTTGTTTTGAATTTCGCACAAAGCTACTTAAGAGCTATCTGCATTAGCCATCCCTAATTCTGCAGTGTAAGACTAGAGGGAAGGCAGCTAGCCATCACCACCCACGGCCAACTCTTGGACTACTCTTTTACCAACGAATAGTGGGATTCACTGTCATATTATAACGCGCTCATGGCTGAAAGGGTGAGCATATTTGGTGCGACTGGGATTCGAACCCGCAACCCTCAAATTACGAGTTAAACACCTTAATCCAACTGGCAATGTCGGGATTTTTATTTTATTTTTGCGACAACTGGACGTGAATACTCGTATCAAAAGTTGTCACTAGTCCACGCTAGGTGTTATTTGCATCTCTACTGATTGACAGGTTTTAGTATTAATAGCTGATTTAAAATGATAAGATATTTTAAATCTTCTATGAAAAAAGGACGATTTGTAAACAATTACAAGTTCATAAAACATGGGAAGATGAAGAACGCTAAAACCTTGTTGTAAGCAATTCCGTGATGAACAGAATAAATTTGAAAGCGTAGTGTTTAACTCAGCATGGCAAACGTATACTCCAACAAAACGAAACATCTATGCTACTATTTTAACCTCTCATACTACTGATAGAACAAAATGGTTGAAATGACCTATTTTTTATTCATTTTCACCAAAATTGTAATTTATTATTCTTATTTTCATGTGTATTGTGACTGCCCCCAATTGGCACAGCGGCATATCTGTGGACTTATACCGGTAAAAACCGGATTTCGATACACGTGGTGTGCAGAGCACAAATAGCCCCTTGTGAAGGTTTGTACTTAATTAGAAATAAAAGGGGCTTGGCATGGCCAAGCGTGTTTATTACACACAGGAGCGTAGATCCTGAAGGAGATTGGTGGGATACATCCCCCTTCATTTCAGGTGGTGGGTATGGTGTGTACAATCATCCCCTCCTTCAGTTTGGTCTGTTGAATTGTTTTATTGCATCACAGGCCAACAAATTGTGTTTATTCTTTTGATTCTCGTGTCTTATCAATCAAATTACATAATTAGGCCGAGATTTAGGTTTTTTCAGTAGCCGAAATGTACATCTTTAACATAGGCGTGCTTCTAAGCTTTTTGATCTAAGTGATAGTTCGTAAGTATCAGTCAGTAGGCCTAAGTATATATGCAGGGCTTGCAAGCACTATCACAGAATCTACCTACGTCTAGTACGTAGTGTAAGATTAAGTAAAATTTTCATCATAAGAGATTGAACAGAGCATGAAATTCGAAAATATTACTCCCAAGTGTAAACTCCTGTAATCTAGATCTGGCAGAACATTTGAAGCTTGTAGCTGCATCAATCTTATGTGTATATTGTGCGGTTTTCCTTCGCCATTTGTTCTTATGCATGTCTAGCCGGTTTTATTTTCGAACGCCTTACTCTCCTTAGCTGCCGAAGCCGATGACAATGGCGTACTTTCAGTGTACAGCTAACGACAGGTTCGGGCCGCTCAGATCCAGATGCGCCCTACATCACCCCTTTTACTCCGTTTAGTCTGAGCCTCGATTTTACAACAGGGCTCATTAGATCTGTGTTTGTGGCCCTCATTAATCCATAAAATTTCAGAATATCACCGCCCTCCAATAAAGTGCTGTTGCTTTATGGTAAAAGAACAATGTATTCTCTTATCATAGATAGTAAAAATATTGTATTTTCTTGTATAATTAAAACACAAAAGGAGCGATTTCAACGGCCTGAAGCCTCTACTCGAATTGTATTGCTAGGTTTTGCTTACGTGTTTTTATTTAATAGACTGCTTATAGATATTATATCATAACATGTTTACCTTTTGATGAGCTTTAACAGGAATATAATATATTTGTGACTGTTTAAATATTTGTCAAGAAACTTGCAGTTGCTTGCGTTGTAACTAACACACATTATTGTCCCACCGATGCCCAGGCGGTCAGTCGGGTCGGTAGTCACTGTGAGGTTCGCGCGTTCGACTTAAATACATTGTACAATTCAGTCCTACTTCCAATATGTTCTATCTTCGTTCGCTGTACGTTAGATTTTTTTCAATAAAGACTGTATTTTAGCCTGTTGAGTCATCTGGGAAACAGATTCGAATCATGACAAGCAAGCGTCTGAAACTTTGCGATATTAGACAGTTCTGCAAGCCAGTTACTAGTACTACAAGTGACAGTGCAGACACAGATAATCCAACAACCTGAAGCAAAGGAATGTAAACTTGCCATACAGAGAAAATATCATGTTCATCAGAGGATGAGTCTGAAAATGCTTGTACAACTATTGCCTATCATGAACCACCAGACAGTTGTGAAACGAGTTTGTGCAGTAATGAAAAATTTGACATTCCACAGATACAGTGTGGATAGCCATATCATCTAGACGCTTAACTAATACCACGACCGAAAGCAAAATCTCAAAGTATCAACTTTCAGGACGAGTGGTTTGATGAGTTCTCATGGCTGCACTTCGACAATCAGACTCAAAAAGTCATATGCTTTCATTGTGCCAAAGCAGAAAATAGAGGCCTTTTTACAGGGAATTTGGAGAGGCCGGTGGAGTGTACTTTCATATCCACCGGTTTTTGCAACTGGAAAAAGGAAAAACAGAAATTCAAAGAACACCAATCCTCCTCTCAGCACAGATTCGCTATATCTCCAGAAGGTTCACTTGATGTAACTCCAGTGACTGTCCTGCAACATGATGGAAAAAGAAGCAGCAGGAAGAATGCAAAAGAAGTCTAGCCAAAATATTCAGAAGTTTACGTTTCTTACTTCGTCAAGGTTTAACATACTGATACGGCAGTTAATGAAGATCCTAAGTTGACGGCCTACTTGTCAAAGAAAACAACATTCACATCACCCCAGGCTCAGAATGAAATAATGGAGATGTTCAGCCATCAAATACTGAGGTACACAGCACACGAAATGCAGCAAAGTAAAATCTCTGCATTAATGGTTGATGGCACTCAAAATGTTACAGGTGCTGAACAGGAAGTAGTATGTGTACGATACGTAGATGAGAACCTTGACGTCCATGAAATATTTCTTGGTTTGTACAATGTTTCCAGTACAACTGGTGAAACAATATCCTCGACTATACTTGATGTACTGACTAGACTCAATTTATCACTGTCAGGATTAAGAGCACAAACTTATGATGGAGCCTTTAAAATGAGTGGTGCATACAGTGAATGTCAGGCAAAAATAAAAGAGGAGCGACCGTCAGCTTGCTAATTTAACAATGCAACATGCAGTTGAAGCTTGTGAATGTGTTCGAGATTCTATCCAGTGGGTACGTGAACTTGGTATCTTGCTTCAGAGGTCAGGCAAATACAAGACAATCTTTGAAAATATTGTATCGTCAGACAACCACAATTGTTCAGTTAAATAATCTGCCCACTGTGTCCAAAATGCTGGTTGTGCCGCCTGTCTGCAATTGCATGTGCTAATGATCACTACAGTGACATTGTTGATTCTTTGTCTGAATTAGCAAATTTGACAAAGGAAAGACAGGTTTGGATTGTTGATGGCTCAGCATCCATGTGCTGCATTAGATGAATTAAACCATGCATTCCAAGCAAAATCAGCGACAGTATTTTGAATTTGTTGGAACAGTCATAGAACAACTGACCACTGGATTCAATGCAGACAACAATGACTTGAGCCAATATCTGGCAAGATTGACAACAGATGTTTAGTGAAGTGTTTCTTCTCATGAAAATTTTGCTTGTATGTTCAGTATCCAGCTGCGAATGTGAACATAGTTTTTCTGCATTGAGACGGCTAAAGAGATGGTTAAGGTTAACTATGTCTCAGTGCCGCCTCAACCATGTGGCAGTTTGTCACACTCACAAAGATGAGGTCGACAAGATAAATATGGAAGAGCTTATAAAAGAATTCATAAACAAATCATCACAAAGGAGGTCTACATTTGGGAAGATGTAGATTAGAGGACTAAATGAATCTTACTTCAATGAAAAGTATGAATAATTATGTGCTACATTGTACTGATGTGTAATTTTTAAGAGTTTGCAAAGACATTTTAATTATCAAACAACATAAACAGTTTTTAGTAGATATAAACTTATCGAGGGTAATTACTAATTTTATTAATATTTGAAACCGTAATTCATGGAATGAAAGTTATTAGTAACCTTGTCAAGTATAATGGCCATCTTTTGTACTGTACAGTGTGCAGGAATAAATTCATGTGTCAGTTAATTTGTGACACATTTGTCTTTATTCTATTAACATTTTGAAAACTGTTCACAACACCTCAATTATACAAACCTACATGGAAACCTTGAAATATCGTGGCAACAAGATTACTCTGTGACTGCATGTTTACAGCTTTAAGGTTCACGTAATCAGAGATTACTAATTTGCAAATTGAACAGTTCACATAAGTGGATGCAAAAATATTCCCCCCCATCGAGTGTAAAAAATCTACGCCTGTGATGACATACACAAAACATGCATTTATAGGGAATTTTAAAAATTAATTACACTATTAATTCATTATTCCACATTATTAAATTTTCTAAATAATTAAAAACTGTATTTTACTGTCGTTACCAAAATTAATAATTTTTGTGAAAATAAAGTGAAGTTACCCATTTTGTTTCTCTATCGATTTTTCTTGTGCCCTCAAAGTTTTTCTTTTGACTACCAGGTTTACAAGATAAGGAATACACTGTTAGTTAAGTAATAACAACTGTGCATTTCCTGCTTCTAAATAACAAGTCAGTTCGGGCACTAAAATTTTTGACTGAACTTGTTTTTCGAGTTCGATTAGAATTGTGTATTTTGGCTGGCAAAAAGAGTACTTAAAATAATGAGCCTGGCATGGCCAGGTAGTTAAGGCACTCGATTTGTAAACTGAGGGTCGCGTGTTCGAATCCCCGTCGTATCAAACATGCTCGCCCTTTCATCCATGGAGACGTTATAATGTTCGATCAATCCCACTATTTGTTGGTAAAAGAATAGCCCAAGAGTTGGTGGTGGGTGGTGCTGACTACCAGCCTTTCCTCTGGTCTTACACTTCTAAATTAAGGAAGGCTGGTGCAGATAACCTTTCTTGTAGCTTTGCGCGAAATTCAAAAACAAACAAACAAACAAAATACAAAAATACTTCGGAAGCAGACGTGTTGATAATATATTTTATCAATCATTGTTAATAATTGTGTAACTTGTTAAAGCTCTGTACAAATAACGTTTCCACAACTGGTATTCACTGTGCTAGTTGTATTCCGGACATTATAAGCTAAACAGGATGGACCAATAAAATTATTTCCCTATGTATTACTCTTCACCTTATTGGTGAAACCTTCGTGTAGCCGAAATGTAGGAACCTCACAGTGACTATCACATCATAACAATCTACAGCTCATGGACGAGTGACCGTCTTGATATCGGAAAATTCGTTCAGCCAGAGTTGTTTCTCACGTGACTTTAGATTTCACATTTTCGCGGTTACCGACGTAGAAAGATCTCTGAAAATCGGCGAGTGAGCACTTAAAGTTATGATACAGGTAGGTCGTTTCACACCTGTAGTTAAGACCCTCAAAACAACATTACTCACAGTCAAACTATGGTTTTGACATTTTCATATCTTTTTGCTACACTAAAAAAAAAAATTTTATATTTTACAAATTCAGCATTTAAATAACTTTCAATTAACATGAATACTTCAACATCGAAAAGAAGATAAAAAACTGTTAATTTCGTCAGGTAAACACTCTTTTGTTTTTATATTTTTAATAACAACTTTGTGTTGTTGATATTTCTTAAGTTGTTGTACCAACAATTAACACTACAAGTTTTTTTGTTGGGTAATAACTGACTTGACGTGGCACAGTTATTGAATTATTCACAATTACCGTGGCTGTATTATGCGTTGCATTAGAAATACGTATAATTGCATCGTATGTATTAGAAACGATTGATATAAGGAAACTGTTGCAACAACAACTATTCTGACAAAGCTATTGAATTAACCTGACAAGATTGTTGTATAGGTAAACACAGTTCCATGGTTGTTTCAAGAATATTAATTGCTACAATTATTGTACTGCTGACAATTAGGATTAATAATATTATTGTATTAATATAAAATACTGCTAAAGATTACCAGCTTGGAGCTTAGTAACAAATATTTATGAAGACAACCATTAGAACAATATTGTTGCATTAATTACAACTACTGCAAAAATATCGATGTGTTAGTAATAATTGTTTCAAGATTGTTGCATTAGTAATTTTATAATACGATTACTGTAGTAATAACAATTATTAAAAATATTGTTGCATTTGTAGAGATTACTAAAACAAAATAATTTTATTACTGAAAATTAATACAGAATTGTTACAACAGGATTACGCCTTCCTTTGTATAACTCACTGCTAAAACATTTTTCTAGTTGTACTAATTGGTGAAATAAATATGAATTGTTGTTTTACCAGGAAAAAAAACAACATATAGTACCGATGCATAAAAGGCGCATGGTTCGTGCCTCGTTACTGGAAAAAAAAAATCATGGGTGTGTTAGAAGAATAACTATTAAATTATACTTTTAATTCATAACAGTTCACGAGTTAGCGACATATGTTGTTGACTAGCTAGCTAGCCACCTTCCTCTTTAGTATATCACTTCACCGTTAGGAATGGCTAGCACAGATAATAATCGAGTAGGTTTGTACGATATCCGAATAACAAGTAATTATTTCACATTGCATACTTAGAGCTAGTTGAGGTCACGTGATGGGAGCAGAAACTGCGTTGTAAGGCTGACAGCAGTTAACATTCCAAAGAACTGTATCATAAAACAAAGGTATCATCATACAATTTTCAAGCGAATTACTGAGACGAAAGAGAGAACAATAGTCTACTTTTTGTTTTATAATTGTGTTTTTTATAAATTAGAATATTTATTTTTACTTGAGTGGTTAACACAAATTGAACAAACAAGTGTATTGTTAATTATGCACAACAAATGTACAAAAATTGAGTTTTTTCCACATTATCTTTTCATCGAATTTGATATACACCTACAAAATGTAATTTATATACATTACGTTATTCTATAGTGAGAATAATTAAATATTACTGAGAATATATAGAAAAATAACAAAAGTATAGGAAAATCATTGTTAACAAATACCATATATAACAAGCTTCCATCCCCCTGTATGGATCCTTTCCTACTGCACACCTAGCTGTTCAGCTGCACATCACTTTTTGTTAGTGTGTGAATATAATACAAAAATAGTTAAACACACAATGTGTTATTAACAAGTACGCTACACTGTGGACACGTGAAGTAGTAAAGTTGTCTACTTTTTCATACTTCCAGACCTGCTCTAAAAATCATCTGTTTATTTATAACCGTTCATAAACACTAAAGCGGCTAGTATTCAAAGACAGGGTCATGACCTTTATTTGATTAGGATTGTTTTTTTGTTCTTTAGTGACGCGGATTTTTTCATATTATGTAGTGAAAATAATTCGAAATCCTGCACATGTAACAATAACAAAGTAATAATTGCTTTTTTAGCATTTTCTACAAATGGGTGTAATGTTGTAGCTGGGAAGCTTGTATTTACATACGTCGTTAAAACAAAAATATCTCCTCGCTAATGTACAGTACTAGGCCTACTTTAAAAGTTAATTTGTACACATTCACAGCTATTTAAACCACGTTACTAAATATAAGCGACAGCGAACGTTGATATAAATATTTTATTAAGTTTCTTCACTGGCTGACTCACTTGTTGCCGTGTTTATAACTTTACCCTCACCTCTAGATATACAGCAAATTTCCTTTATCACTAATATTCCCAAATATGCTAGATATTCTAAAAGTTTAAAACAAACCGTCATTACGATATGTATGATTTTTGCTGGATTTATTTTAGCTGTTTCTAGTAGTTTCAGGTATTGCGTCGATATAAATACTGTTAGTTTGCTGAACAATGGTACCTCTGTATGTCTTGTCCTTTCTCCCCCCCAAGTGGTACAGCGGTAAGTCTGCGAACTCATAACGACAGAATCCGGGTTTACATATTTGTGGTGAACACAATAAACAGCTCGTTGTGTGGCTTCGTGCATATTACAGAAAGAATAAAATTATGTAAACTTAACCTCACTGAAGTTTCAACAGTGCACACCGCCAACACTTAGGCTATCTTATATGAATGAATAGTGGGATTTGACCGTCACTCTTATGGTGCATCTACAACCCCATGTGAGAAACGCATTTTAGAGGATAACAGGTGACGAACAATGAACCTTTGATTTCACAGTTTAATTACGTTATTCGCTCGAACACGTCTGATCTTTTCGTAAGAGAATTCATTTTGTTTCTAGATTTACACAACATCATTTTAAAGTAAGAACAAATTAAATGTCTAAAAACACATTTCAAGTTCTTAGACATTTTAACCAAGAAAACAACAAAATGAAATAGTGTCTCGGTATAAAACGAAAGCTAATTATATCTTGCTAGTTACTGTGGAAACGAGGTAAATGTTTCTATTATATATGAAATTTCAAATCATAACTAGTATATACTGTTTATTTCCCAAACCAATGTTATCTACGCATTTCAACGACAGAGAGATCATATATATATGCCACAACCACCATTGTTATGCTGACTAGTGTTATATACACGTACTAACAACAATCAAGAGTCAGACATAGCTTACTCCACAATTATAATTACTGTACTAACTAGTGAACAGACTGAAAACAGTCAAGAGTCAGACTTGATACATTCCACAACGCTTATTACTGTACAAACTAGTGTTACATAAACATACCAAGTCAAGAGTCAGACTTTATACATTCCACAACGCTTATTACTGTACAAACTGGTGTTACATAAACATACCAAGTCAAGAGTCAGACTTTATACATTCCACAACGCTTATTACTGTACAAACTGGTGTTACATAAACATACCAAGTCAAGAGTCAGACTTTATACATTCCACAACGCTTATTACTGTACAAACTGGTGTTACATAAACATACCAAGTCAAGAGTCAGACCTGATACATTCCGCAATGCTTATTACTGTACAAACTGGTGTTACATAAACATACCAAGTCAAGAGTCAGACCTGATACATTCCACAACGCTTATTACTGTACAAACTGGTGTTACATAAACATACCAAGTCAAGAGTCAGACCTGATACATTCCGCAAAGCTTATTACTGTACAAACTGGTGTTACATAAACATACCAAGTCAAGAGTCAGACCTGATACATTCCGCAATGCTTATTACTGTACAAACTAGTGTTACATAAACATACCAAGTCAAGAGTCAGACTTGATACATTCCGCAATGCTCATTATTGTATAAATTTTTGTTATGTGAACAAACAACCAACAACAATCAAATGTTATAACAGTTTATGCCACAATCCCTGTTATTGTATAAATTATAGCACTTTCAAAATTAACGACATATCAGATTAGAAACGTAATAAATGATTAACCAGTTAACGAAAGATTAAAAAGTCGACCGGCTTCGACAGGTCAAACTTGTCAGCTTATTCTGACGTAAACCTTGTGTTGGGATATTTGTAATGTTTTTTATGTTTCTTACACAATCTGAGAGTGCTGATTTCGAAAGAAAAAGAAATACGCCTCTCCGTTAGTAACACTCGCCATTTATTGCGTCAGAACATTGGCTTCCTCGTGACTTCGTCTGTATCACGTATAAATTTCTCGCTTCTGATTGGTATCGCGTACCACCTTGGTATGATGTTTCCTATGATATGGAAAATGTTTGTTCCCTGGAATTATGGGACTGTATTAATATATTTATTGGCCTACAATATAGTTTGAAAAAATGTTGCTGTTATCGTTAACCGAATTTTGTATTGCAACAACAAATGTGAAAATACATATATTTTTTTACAGCCAATATACAAGTATAGTTTCTTACTGCACATATATTATGTATATTCTAGTTTGTAATGAACAAGTATGTTTGTCTTATATAACTTATTCAGCTTTAGTCAAATACATCCATACAATTCTTCATCCTACAGTTACTAGGAGATGAATAGGTTCAAGAATTTCTTGAAAGTCACCTTAGTAATTAAAATATTCATTTTTTTAATTACAATATAAACAACATAGCACTTTTAATTTTCTCACTCAGGTTCTAAAACTCCATAAGCCAAGATGTAGACGTCAGTGTTGGTACTCTATCACTATATCATCCGAAATATTGGAATTTTTCAGTCTTGGCAATCATGTTAGTCGTCATCTTGAATATCTAAAAACTATAAAAATGGCGAGGTTTGCCCTTTAGACGCATAATAAGAACCCTAGAATTATGTTACAACCAACAAGAAACGTTAAGCTAACGCAAAAATAAGGTTCAGTCTGCCGCTGCTGGACTGTGTCATTCTCAACGAATAGAATAAAATCAATTTCAGATAGCGATGACACCTGTTACAAGTGTCTCTTGTACATTGAGCCTCAAACCGTTCCAGAATGGTCAACGTCCATTACTTAATTAGGAGAGAAAATGACTTACAAAAACGATTAATATTCTTATAATCCCATGCCATTTTAAGTTTTTTATCATTTAAATTTTTCTCTATCAATTTTCTGGTGTTGAGTTAATGGAAGAATTTAGGTTTAACTATGAGTTTCAATTGATCGACATTAATTTTACAACAGACAATAGATGCATTAATTGTGGCATTCCTTTTAATTAATCAATTATAAATTGTAAAACAGATGCGTAAAAATTACATTTTAACCCAATGACTGCTGATACGCACAGTTTGCTTTGTACAGTGTACGCCTCGCAAAAATTCCGCACTCAAAGAATTAAAGGTATTTCATCGTTTAGCAAATTTTCTCTGTCTACATCTAGGCCTGGCATGGCCGAGCGCGTTAAGGCGTGCACTCGTAATTCGCGGGTTCGCGCCCGCGTCGCGCTAAACATGCTCGCCCTCCCAGCCGTGGGGGTGTATAATGTGACGGTCAATCCCACTATTCGTTTGTAAAAGAGTAGCCCAAGAGTTGGCGGTGGGTGGTGATGACTAGCTGCCTTCCCTCTAGTCTTACACTGCAAAATTAGGGACGGCTAGCACAGATAGCCCTCGAGTAGCTTTGTGCGAAATTCCAAAACAAACAAACAAACAAACTGTCTACATCTATTTATGTTTTTATATGCATAAACACCAGAAAATGTTCCCAAAATTAAAAAGAAAAATAACTACATACGCCCGGGAACAGAGCATTTCTGTACAGCATGGTTAAAAGTAGCCAAATCATACGGAAACAGGCTACAAATACAAAATTGAACAATCACTACAATATACAAAGGGGCTAGAAACACATTTTTACATAATTAAACAAACATCTCCATCTTGTCAAACAGAGTTCAAAATAAATGTAAAGATTATGAATCATTATTAAATGATTATGAAACAAAAATGAATCATCAAGAACACTGAAAAACATTATCATACCTATTAGGCTTAACTACCTCGCACTACGAATTCTGGTAAACTCTTTATGTAATCTATGGTCACCTAAAATTTGAACAAATCAGTAGCCAGATATTATTTCATTTTACAAGTGTTTATTTACTTAAAAATAGGATTAGGCTACATATTCTCAATTAATATTTATGGAACTGATTATATGAACAAAACGTTATGTTGATAATGAACAAAAAAAGAAAAGAAATACATTTATATATGAAAACTCTACGTCAGACATTCACGTACCTGGTCTCAAAAGGGTCTCACGTGTGCGAATGAACTATCGCTACTAGCATTCAGTGATTGCATGATGTGAGAACAAGTTCTCCTAGCTACAAGACTGTGTTTTACTGAAGAATTAATGTGGGTTTCATCAAAAACCAAACCAATAGTTGAGGAGGAAGGTGGAGGTCACCTGATCAAACAAGTACCAAATGAAACATAAATGTACTTTTTCCGTGCCACATGACGTTACTCAATATATACTGTTGGCCAAAATCTTAAGGCCAATAAACATAAAGAAAACACATGCATTTTCCGTCATTAGACTCAACCACGTATTTGAGTAGAGATACGAAAGATGAGAATAAGAAAAGGGAAAATAAAAATAAAGTTTCTAGCATTAAATGGGGAAAATGTGAACACTATGAAATTAGTCTGAACATTAGCTGGTCAAAAGTTTAAGACCATACTGAAACGAAACGTTAATCGGTAAATGCGTAACGAAAGATAGTCATTTGTGTTCAAGCATTAGTGTTGTCAACATCTCCTGTATTACATTGGATAAAAATATGGGAAGGGGTAAAAAGTTGAAAGAGTTTGAACGTGGCAGAATTGTCGAGTTGCAAAAGCAAGGTCTCTCTCAAAGTGACATCACTGGTGAGATTGGGCGCAGTAAAACTGCTGTTGCAAATTTCTTGAAAGACTCTGAGGGATACGGAACGAGAATTTCCAGTGGTTGGTTCAAGAACATTTTGCCGGCGTTGAGCAGGAGGATTCGAAGAGTTGTCCAGCAAGACACCAGCCGATCGTCGAAACAGATTAAGGCCCTTACGGACTCAGAATGCAGTTCAAGAACAATAAGACAGCATCTACGAGAGAAAGGCTTTAAAAACCGTAAACGTCTTCAAAGGCCACGCCTCCTTCCACACCATGAAACAGCTTGGTTAAACTTTGCTGAGAAGCACGAAACATGGGACGTAGAAAAATGAAAGAAGGTTTTGTTCTCTGATGAGAAAAAAATTAACCTGGATGGTCCAGATGGCTTCCAACATTACTGGCACGATAAAGATATCCCACCAGAGACATTTTCTACACGACACAGTGGAGGAGGTTCCATCATGTTCTGGGATATTTTATCCTTTCATGGAACAATGGAGCTTTAGATTATACAGGGGAATCAAACAGCAGCTGTCTACATTGGCATGTTTGAGTGAGCATCCTTGTTGACTGAAAGCCCTCGCTTGTGTGAAAATGACTGGATCTTTCAGCAGGACAAAGGACTTTTTCATGGCAAATAACGTGATTCTTTTGGACCATCCACCGTGTTCGCATGAACTGAATCCCATTGAAAATGTTTGGGGTGGATGGCAAGGGAAGTTTTTAGAAATGGATGTCAATTCCACACAGTGCATAATCTTCGTGAAGCCATCCATCTTCACCATTTGGAATAACATTGTAGCCAGCTTTCTTTAAACGCTTATATCTACCATGCTAAAGTAAATGTTGTTATTCGCAATGACGGCCGTCTCATTGCTGAGACCTCTTGTTGGGCATTTCCTACCCTGTTTAGGACTTCTTTTTGGTATGGTCTTAAACGTTTGACCAGCTAGTATGTAGGCTAATTTTATAGTTTTTACATTTTTCTCATTAAATGTTAAAAAGATTTTTATTTTCCTTTTTCTTATTTTCATCTTTCGAAGCTCTATTCAAATAAGTAATTGAGTGTAACAACACAAAATGCATATTTTTTCTTTATGTTCATTGGCCTTAAGATTTAGGCCAGCAGTGTACCTTTTTCAGTGTCAGAATTCGTCATAAGATGGTATAATGAAAGTCAAAACATTTAACGTTATGCTTTCAAACTTCGAAACACGGTTAATCAATCAAACCAACAACATTGTTATTAGTGCAAAAATCACATCAGATTACGCATGTTTTTTTCACTTTCTTCTTAGTTGTTCTATTATGCACTTAAAATCAGAATCGTGTAGCAATAGAATTTTAAATAAGCTTTTCATCTGCTACACACAATAATATTTCGTTTAATGCCAAAAAAGTAGTGACGTTAGCGCAATAACTCAACTAATCATCAAGTATATATGTATCTCAGGACTGCTGGTATGGGTATTAACACTATAGCATGTCCATTTTGATTACCCAAAATGTTGTTTTCTGCTTTATTAGTAAAATTGCTGATACCCACACGAATCATCAAGAATGATTTATTGTTAATTAGTGAATATGTAATTCATAAGGTGCAATATATTTCCCACATTATAGTTGTATCAGATGTAGATTTTTTAAAAAATAAAATCGCCTTATATCAAGAAAGGGAAAGAGAAAAGGTGCTGTAATTTATTTCTTACATTTTGGTACTAAATATTTATTTAGGGCAGTCGTGGTGCATGCTTTGTACATAAAACCATTCTATAGTATAGTTGTCATTGATAAGATGATATTGAGACTTTGAAATCCCCCAGCAGATGCAACTCTTACTGAAAGTGTGAAAACTAAAAGCGGAATAGTAAATAAAAACAAACATTTCTTCGTGTGGTGTCAAAATCCGAATGAGAGCAAGTAATGCTATTAAATAAAGACTGGAGAGAATTTACACAACATTTATGTAACCAGTAAGGTATGAGAACAGAAAACAGTATGGGCAGACTTAGAAGCACAAGTAGGTGTACTTTCATATGCACATGGATATACTATAAAAAACAACAACATGGGTACAAGTGCATAGCATCATGGCCTGGCATAGCTAGGTGGTTAAGGCATTCGACTCGTAGTCTGAGGGTTGCGGGTTCGAATCCCCGTCGCATTAAACATGCTCGCTCTTTCAGGCGTGGTGGCACTATATGTGATGGTCAATCCAACTATTCGTTGGTGAAAGAGCAGCCAAAGAATTGAGTGTGGGTGGTGATGACTAGCTGCCTTCCCTCTAGTCTTACACTGCTAAATTAGAGACGGCTAGCGCAAATAGCCTTCGTGTAGCTCTGCGCGAAATTTAAAACAAACAAATAAAAAAAAACATAATTTCATACTGGAAGATGAAGGTGTACATTTGTTACATTATCTCCAATGAATATAAGTAGCTTCATTGTATTTCCGCTGTTGTTCTTCTTTTTTAGCGATTATCGCAGTCACAAATACTACAAATTGCAAGCCATGTTTTAATTGGAATAGAATTCCATACAACATCTTTTCTGTTTTCCCATTTGATAAGCTATTTTTCTTGTTCCTGTTTTTACGTATTATATACTTCATCCCAGACGAGCCCCCATTTTATAATGTCGAATATCATATTTTCTCCAAAACGAGTCTCAGATTTATCATATTACGTATTACGATTTCAAATAACCGTAAAATTAAATTTAGAAATTAATTAAATATTTACGATTATTAAAGTTATGATATTTGGCAACAATATCGATACACAAGTTTTTTTCAACATAAATATATTTTAATATACAAAAAATATGATTTATAATAACGGTTATTACAAATGTTAGTTTATATACAATAGTTTTACAAATAATACTGAGTTATATCTGATCTGGAATTGAATCTTTTATCGACGTCCACGGAGAGTAAATTAATGCTTTGTTGATACATCTGTACACTTCTCTTAACGGCTAGCTAGTTTGAAGAACCCATAAGTTTTCACCTGACAACAATATCTAATATCCTCGTACAAATACTAATGTCTGAAATTAAATGATTTATAATGTTCGAAATATGTAGCCGTTCCTGGTCAAATTATCTAGTTTCTGATTAATAAGCGTAAACCATGGTTATAGCTTCCAAGGCTTATAGTATACTGACTGTAACTAACCAATAATAATAATAGTCTCTTGTCTTGGCGCGTCGGTTTTATATACCAATCACGCGAGATTCTCGAACGTTCAACAATGTTCGAAAACACGTAAGCCACACGTTGTTGATTCCTATTCTCGAAAATCTACAAATTCAAGAAACAGGCGGGACTTTACTGGACAGTTCAGGCTTCTTATAATGTGGGCTTTAACCAGTAAACCAGTTTGTGTTGTTTTTTTCATAGACATCGTTTGCCAGCTCAGGACAAGTGCTAGCGGAGAGGCTAATAGCCCCCCTCTCCCCGAAATATCGTTGGCTTCCAGAAAGTTAATGCCGTCCATTAATCTAATTTTAGATTTAGCCCCATGTGTATCTCATTTTTCCTTCTCTGCTCAGCTTACACTCTTTTTAGCAGATTTATCTAAAAGCTAATTGTTCTTTCAAACATTCTCGTATTTTCTTGCTTATTTTAATTGGAAAACTGTATAGTAACGTGTTACTTTTATACATAGTTCCGTATGCTTTTGTTTTTGAAGTTTTTATTTGAAAAAATGTAGCAAATGTTCAACATAACCATTTTCTATAAGAATTTATAATTTTTTCATAGCTTTCTGCAGGTTTCATTGTGTGAATAGTTGTTTCAAATACAAACTTGTTTAAGACAAAAAGAAACACTACAGATAAGCTACCGAACATCGATTCTTTATCTTTCATCTGATTAACTTAATATTTACTCTTTGTACATAGGAAGCTGATATGTGTGATGTGAGGTATCAATTGAGATCACGAGAACTAAGTTAATAAAATTGAACTCTCTAACTTAAAATGTTGTAAATTTACTTTAATAGCTAAAACAATCCTTCGGAACCGTAGAGATTGATTGCCTGGCAAAATTATAAATCTTTGAAAAATGTTTTGAATAAATACAGTTACACTACCGATTTTCCAGCTACTGATATTCCGGTACCATCTTTAATCTCGTTCAGGTGCTGCTTTGTGGGTATTTGGGTATGATGAATTTTATTAGATACCGAGAAGGGTCAGGTGCAAAAGGTCCATCCCTAGCTTACATTTCAGTTACTACTATGTTGTAGTTGTAGTGCTTTAGAGCCAGAATAACCCATAGTACTATAGCCCTTCTCTGGACAATGTCCACATGTTATCTTGAGTTGTCTTTTTTTAACTTATTTATTTTATTTTTACTTTCGTCTTTTATACATTTTTCATTATTATTATTCCTTTTAAATCTATCTATATATAAAACTATGAATATTATACTGATTATAAACGTCTAGTGCATGGTGGCCAGCTTGATTTATATTTCTTAAATATATATTCATTGGAGAGAGGTACTTAGGACTATTTTCATCATGTACGTGGTATCTGTCGAGTTTACACAATAAATCATTTTATGCCTATTTTTATTGAAATAATTTAGTGCATTATGCAAGAGTCTATCGGATACTGTGTCTATGTTTGCACACCGGATACTGCGTCTACGTTTGCACACCGGATACTGTGTCTATGTTTCCACACTTGTGCATAAATGTGGACGAAGTACTGCGGGGTACTTTATAAACTGAGGTTGAATTTTGTATTTTTGGTAGTTTGTGTAATTGTTTTTGTGTTACGTTTATCCAGGCTGGACATGCATATTCTATAATGGGTCTAATGTATATTTTATAGATTTTTATTATATTATTAGGTGATTTACTTAGATTTTTACCCGAAGGCTTCTTGCATAATTTGCTCTTTTCTAGATTCTAGTCAAGATATTGTTAGTATGATGTATCCACGTTAATTTGGTATCGTAAGTTAATCCTAAAAATTTGGCCAAGGTAGCAGTCTTTTTCTTTTCTTTTTTTTAATTTCGCGCAAAGATGCTCGATGACTATCTGCGCTACAAGCTGTTAATGTATAATTTTAGTGGGTCTTTTTTTAGTTTAATTTAATCTGTTGAATAGTGTTACTTGTTTTTTAGAAATATTTACTTTTATTCTATACTAACATCATTCACATGTGTGTACAAGATACTTTAACCTGAACAAAATTGCCCCCCAGTAGCTCAGCGGTATGTCTGCGGACTTACACGCTAAAATCCGGGTTTCGATACCCGTGGTGGGCAGAGCACAGACAGTCCATTGTGTAGCTTTGTGCTTAATTCAAAACAACAACAACTGACCAAATTTACTAGAGCGCACTTGAAATTCCCGCTGCCGCAAGACTAGTTCATTGAGCGACCACAGATGGCACTGCATATGGCACACACTCTTTCAGGGTGGGCCTCTTACTGACTTTACAGGATAATATATGAAAGGAAAAAGAAAGAAGTTGTTCATGGGTTGCTTGAGTACGTACAAAGTATTACGGGACCTGCTGCCAAGAGTATACTAGTAAGTAAACTTAATGAAGAAAGTCTGGATGAATGTCGACAAAGAGACACCTCTTGTTCATCACTGTATTGACTCAGAAGTTATGGATATTGTTCCGAATCCTGATAAGAACAGCAACAGTATCGTTAAGTCTCCTCACTTAATTATTATACGAAAGTTGAGAGTGGATGTTTTTTACTATCTGTATTCAACATTAAGGGTGGCAATGGGTTGATAACTCTTTGTATGGTTTTTCGTAAAAAATTCTGAAATAATGAAAGATTGTACGATGTCGTATCAAATACCGATAGTTGGCCAGTAATGGACACCACAAATACTAGTCCTTTTTTGGCTTTTTAATTCGTGTTAACATCAACCATACATTAAACATCCGATGTTTAAATACTGGTTTATATTAATCTTTCGTAAGACCTCTCAGTGCGTTGTTATTTCATTTTACTACACGTGCAGCAACACTATAATTATCAAATTGATTCTTCCATTCTGTCGGTTAGTAAAACACAAACAAACAAGAATGAAAACTAATGTTTATAAACGAGTAAGTTCATAGAATAATTTGCTGTACTAATTAACACCAGCAGTCTTCGCATACACATGCCATTAATAATATAAATCTTCAGCACAACATGAGCACAAACTGGGTAAAACAGACCTCATCGTTTCGCTATTAGCATGTTCGTTTAGAGTTCGTGTTCACTAGAGTTGTGGTTACCATAGGTATTCGATATTTTGGACAATATTAGGGGTTCAGGGGGCGCTATTCTTATGGCAAAGCCAGAGACATCGCTGGGCACCGGCACATGAGGCCTGTACCCCAATTTTATTTGACAGTGCTCCGGAAACCCAACTGGTGTTTTGACAAATCAAAACAGAGTACCATGATTGATATTATAAAGAAACGCCAAAAATTTCTGCACCTATAGGCCCGAGTTCCTAATCTTTCAAGCACCTAGTGACGCTTCCGGGCAGAGAATTGTATATTTCTAATGTCCTTGGCCTGCTGCCCTGGTTTCGTAGAAATAATTCTGCAGGTTATATTTTTATACGTGACATCGACCGTGAACTCCGTTGGGTTTGTTTGTTTTGGAATTTCGCACAAAGCTACTCGAGGGCTATTTGTGCTGGCCGTCCCTAATTTAGCAGTGTAAGACTAGAGGGAAGGCAGCTAGTCATCACCACCCACCGTCAACTCTTAGGCTACTCTTTACCAACAAATAGTGGGATTGACCGTCACATTATATGCCCCCACGGCTGGGAGGGCGAGCATGTTTGGCACGACGCGGACACAATCCCGCGAACCTCGGATTACGAGTCGCACGCTTTACGCGCTCGACCATGCCAGGCCTAAGACTGCGTTAGGTTTAGAGTCCATCAGTTGGAAAATATGCTAATACACTACTGAATTCCGAGAGCATAAACGTTTAACTATTTTGGAGATGGAATATTTGTTAGAAAAACTTCAACAACAATTATTATGTTATTTTCTTCTAGACTTGTTTAACTTTTGCTTTTTATCGGGTATTTCTTTGTAGGAATTCAGCTTTTGTTCAGAGAAAACGTAAACAAAGCGTGTACACCTCATAGCAAAGTCACATCGTGCTATCTACTGTGTTCATCGAAGGGAATTAAACCCTTGATTTTAGCGTTGTAACTCCGTAGACTTACCACTGTCCCAGCGGAATATATTAGTACAAGCAATCTTATGCTACATTTTTATTTACAACGAAATGCCCCATTCTAGCTCACTTGAAGTTTCATAATTCACAACGTTAATTCGCGTTGCGATATACAAGATAAGAACATAAATAGTCTGTTTTTTTTTCCAGTTACGCGAAAGGACTCTTTTATGTTTTTCTGATAAAAATGAAACTGTTGTGGGTACTATTTATTTACGTAGGCTTTAAATGAGATTTAAAAGTATCATTCATTATTCTTTTTTCTCCAGATGGCGGTAAAAGAGAATCGCTCCTTCAGCCATTACGTAACTAGTAGTTCTGTTGTTGACCGTAACATCAGCAATAAAAGCTAAGTCTGTTCTAAAACGAAGTTTTGCTGACCTGGGATGTATGGGAGATTTTAACAAAGCCGTGTTTGCCCGTTTAGATCGTATGTGTGAAGAGTGTTACCATGTTTACCGTGATCCTTTCATTCACCTGGAATGCAGGTAAATAAAAATTAGTGAACAAGTATATTGCTGTTAGAAGCTGTTCTGAATTTCGCACAGAGTTACACGAGAGCTATCTCCAATAGCCGTCCCTAATTTAGCAGTGTAAAACTAGAGGGAATCCAGCTACTCATCACCACCCACCGCCAACTCTTGGGCTACTCTTCTACCAAAGAATAGCAGGATTGACCGTCACATTATAATGCCCCCAAACCTGAAAGAGCGAGCATGTTTGGTGTAACGAGTCGAGTACCCTAACCACCTGGCCATGCCGGGTCCATAACTTTTAAACGGGAAAAATCAGCAAAAGTATCCCTTCAATCGAATATGAAGAGTTTCTGTCCGGCATGGCCAGGTGGTAAAGACACTCGGCTCGTAATCCGAGGGTCATGAGTTCGAATCCCCGTCACTTCAGGCATGCTCGTCATTTCACACGTGGGGGCGTAATAATGTGATGGTTAATCCCACTATTCGTTGGTTAAAAAGTAGATCAAGAGTTGGTGATAAATGTGATGATTAGCTGCCTTCCCTTTAGTCTTACACTGCTAAATAAGGGATGGCTAGCGCAGATAGCCCTCGTGTACCTGTGCGAAATTCAAACCAAACCACAAACTTATGTCTCACTTCTGTGTTTGTGTATGTGGGTTTGTTAGCAAGGTTTTTCGAAAACGGTGAATGGATTTGGACTTTGACTCAAATGTAATTAATATTTGAATGACCAACGTCACAGTAAGGTCACGAAAAAAATCCCTGCCTCTTAACATAGAGACCGATTTTTCACATTATTTTTGCTCTATAACTCAGTCATAAATGATCGGATATTGAAGTCCGAATATGCTGAGGAGCAGATATGTGCCCTACTGAGTGCCCCTATGTTTGATTTTGTTAATGTTGGGATGTATACAGAGTTACTGTGATGGAAATAATTAAATGTACATTCTGTAGATGTGAATCCCGCAATCGTGTCGTCTACATATCTGTACCAATCATGAAACCAAACAACTCAACATACTAAAAATCCAAATAAACACAGCCATAAAACTATGCTCATCAGATAAAATTAACGACGAATTTGACAAGACAACACAATACTTCATCAGCATGAACAAGTTTCCTTCACAAACCATAGAAAACATTATACGGTTACACCTAGACAAAAAGGAAAATCAACCAGCAAAAGTAAATATAACCTACGAATTAAAAAAGCACGAAACCATATACGGTTGCATACCATATATTCCCGACATCAGCAGAAATATAATCAACATTTGGCAAAAACTAGTAACAAAATATGATATTCTAGTTAATAAAAAATTTATTCAAAAACAAGGCACAAACCTAAGGTTGACAAACACCATACCAACATTATTTATAAAATACATTGTGATAACTGCCACGACTTCTGTATTGGAGAAACAAGTAGGAAAATGAAAACCAGATTCAGAAAACACAAAAAGTCATCTTCACACGTTTTCGAACACTGCAAATCACATAAACACAACATAACCATAGAAAACACTAAAATACTAAATAAAGAAACAAACATAAACAAACGCAAAATTAAAGAAGCCTTACTTATACAACAATTCAATCCCAAAATAAACCAATACAAAGGAACACTTTAACACCTATTTTAATAAATATATCCAACATCTAAGCACGCCCTCTATATTCCTACACCCAATTACACAACCGCCTTCAAACATGTGGTCAGCTACCGGTCAGTAACCCTTTCTTTCTTTGTGAACCTGACGATGACCGAAGGAGGTCGAAACGTTGTTTGCTCCTCTACTAGTGCTTTCTCTACACATACTATCCGTTTTTAAATATATAATTTTCTCTACAAGGGGTTTTCTCGTCATCGGGGTTAGTGAGGATTATACCTGAGTTCTAGTCGTTTAGACCGCATGCTCAATACCTGTTCAGGTTGAAAATTCCAATCAGTTATTCAGTTCCGAAACAAAATATTATCGTAATACGTCCAATTTCAATGGGTATATTTATCCATATTAATTGACTTGGTAAAATCATAGCATACAAAAACATAATATTATATATTTTTAACAATGAGGACAGCGACATCATGTTTATGTCCTAAAATTAATAAATTTCAACTCCTTTGTATAATTATTAATATTTGAACTATTTTGTCTAATTACAGATGTAGTTCCAGAATAACTTATTTGAGCTTCAAATAAAGAACTGTGTAGAGTAAATCTTTTATGTATGTTTTAAAATTAAATATGGTACCAAAAAGTAACTGATGTAAGATATATAGTACTTCTTTCTAAATATTTTATCTATTACAAGTTTTTCTTTGTTACGGAAGAAAAAAAGCCAAAAGTGAAAATGGAAAATTGAAAAAAAATTGAAAAATGGAAGCCAAAAGTGAGATGCTGTTATTTAAATGGTAGCTACAATATTAATATCCGATACTTCATATTTTGTTTCATTTCTATTTTATTTTTCCAGATCTAATTGTTTTAAAAACAGCATGTTTGCTGACTGTGTGAAGACATTACTCATGCACTCGGAAGAAGAGAATCTTATCAAAATGGTGAATATCGTGTACGGGAAGTGACGTCAAATATTAGTACTTTCGTCGTCATAACCAGAATCCAGTCATTCCTTTTTGTTTCGAAAATAGGTTTATGAGGTAAAGAGACAGAGAGAAGAAATAATCTAATTAAATATTTTACCTCATACAACTAAAGCGTGTTTTTTTTCCTAACTATTTATTTTTGCCCTAGCGTTTATAAATCTGTTCCAAACCTAACATCAGGGAAGTTGCTGTGTTATCTTCGTTGTTTGCTCTTATATACCGTCTAAATTTCAACTATTCTTGCATGAAAAATTACGGTTTATTATCTGTTTCCTTTTCATTGAAGTGTTACAAATTTTTATGTAAAATAAAAACTTTTTCCAGTTTCATTTCTACATGTTGTTTTACTTTTTCACCAATACTGTTTTGCAGATTTTTATAGTGTACATTTTTAACATCAGAGGGTTTAAGGTATATAATTTACATATTCTATGGCAACGTCAGGATTATCTTAAAGGTATTTGTTGTTATTTATAATTCAAATTTTTTTTACATACGTAAATACCAGTGAAAACTCCATAAGTGTGTAAAAACGGAAACTTGATAAAGAACAAGTTGTTTTGAATCAAATATTCCCACAAATTGTATAAATAAACTACATACTCACTACTTAGCCCTCCGCTAGTATAGCGGTAAGTCGACGGATTTAGGACTTTAAAATCAGGGGTTCGATTCCCCTCGGTAGGCTCCACAGATACCGTGATATATTTTTGCTATAAGAAAAAACACACACACTCTAGTCACTACTTAATCAAAAGTTATACATATGTGTGTGTGTTTGTGTGTGTAGAAGTGTGTGTTTCTTATAGCAAATCCAGATCGGTCTATCTACTGAGCCCAACGACTGGAATCGAACCCTTATTTTAGGGTTGTAAATCCGTAGACTTACCGCTGTACTAGCGAGAGAGCGGATATAATTGTGTACATTTTGTTTTAATAATTATTTTGCACATTATTATATCGTATAAGGTAAATATACTGCCACTTAAAACTTTCAGTTTAAACACCCTTATATGCAGTACAGAACTGAATAGAAATATATAGATGGGAACAAACAACCAAAGTTTTCTAAAAAGTACTTATTTGCCTCAGCATAGATGAAAATATTAAAAATGTTAGTACGATGTATTATGGTATGGTACTTGCCCATTTAATTTGTATTGAAAAGGGGGCTCTCTGGTCGTTTGGGGCGTTTCTATATTACCTATAACTTTTCTATATTACTGTTGGTGATGGTGAAGGGTGTGTTTGTTGTTTGGCATATCTTTAGGGTGCTCAGCAGCACTGCGATCGATAAATTTTGTGCACCCACAATACTCAAGGAGCTGGCACTTGTGCTTTTGAATAAGTTATAGTTGTACTAAGGATATTGGTTTCACTCTTAACCTGAAAATGGTTTACGCGACTCATGGAATTAATGTTTGATTGTAGACCAAAAATGTATTCATTCTTACTCTTAGACTCCCCATTTGGCGACGACCCTACTATTAGAACCGTTTTAAATGTTAAAGTGTCTCTTTTTTTTTAACACTTCATCGTTTAACACTACTGACACACACCATCAGTACGTATTAACACTATATTGATCATGTAATTTAACTGTGAAGTCCACACTACAACAAAGTCGTAGATTTATGTTTCATTTCAATGCTATATTTATGCTAATTTCCGATCAAAACAAATTATCTACGCAGATGTAAACTCAAAATTAACTCATTAAACAATATCATTGAATTGAATATTATGTCTTTATAATCAATAGAATGCATCGATTTATCAGCTTTAACGGTATTTTCGGCCATACTCCTAATAACATCTTATAAGGCTTAGGGTAATCAGAATCATGTATTGAGTCACCAGTGTCAGACAATCTTCATAATAAAATAACATTGTTAATAAAACTAACATTAAAAATAATATAACGTACTTAAAAACGCACAACAATTAGAAGTTTGCTTTATGTATTATAATTGAGTTCCCGCCTCTTGAAAAGCGTTTAAAAGGTTGTGAACTGTAGTGGTTCACAATAAAGCTGAGAATCCACACGACAAATAATATCGTAAAGTTACATTTATTTTGTATGCAATATCGATATATAACTTTGCAGAGTTCACATTATAATAATATTTCACAATTACACTTCTTTATATAAGATACTGATAAGATTTTAAACAAGTACATTCTAACAAGGTCTCACAACTACACTTCTTTTACATATGCTCTATCGATAAAATATTAAATTGTAGAATCTTTTCTATAACAATATATCACATTTATATTTCTTTTACATACTATATCAATAATATATTAAATTGCAAAATATACAATATAACAATATTTTGTATTTACATTTTCTTTATATACAACAATACTGATAATATATTCAATTCAAGAAAACATACTACAACAATATTTCACTTGTTTACATACCAAATTTATTGATAAGGCAGTAAGTGAACTTTAAAATCCATACCTTTAACAATATCGTCCAGTTACGCTTTTGTCAATAATATCAAGTCTTTAGCCTTATACTTGTCTATAACAACGAATTTGAAACACACGAAGCCTTAATAAACTTACTACGTTTTCTAAGAGGTATCTTTCTTGTTGTTTCTGTTCCAAAATTTCGAATGAAGCTAAATAAGGGTTGTCTAACCGTCTCTAATTTTAAACTGATAGACCACATGAAAGACAATTTGCCATTAGCAACAATTGTCATTTGTTTGGTTACTCGTGGCTGGGAGAATAGTGAGATTTGACTGCCACTCTTATAGCACACTCACTGCCCCAGAGTGCGAAACATACTTTTTCTTTTTCAGCAACAGATGATCGTCAGTCAGCTGATTGTGAGTGTTGTTTTTGTTCAGTTTCATATGCGAGAAAGTCTGTTCACAGCAGTACGTGCTGCCAAACATGCTGGTGTAGACAAGTGCATTCTCCTTCAGATTAGCAAATGTATCATGCAACGTATTGTAGAAGTCAAACAAACTGTTTTCTCGGTAAATAGCACGCAATTCATCAGATGCCCGGAGATCAGTAAGTTCGAGCTGATATTCTGCTGACGAGTCATCCAATGACATACTGAATGGATCGGTAAAAAGTTTCATCAACAATCTGCATTGGTCAAAGTCATGAAACCGTGAGTTGAAGGATTGAATCAAGGTATCTAGCTTCCCAACATAAACTTGTGTGTCAATGTCCTGATTCTTCTGTAGCTGTGACTGAAAAGTGGGAAAATGCACGAAGTTGCCTGACGCTGTTTGCTGCCAGAATAACTGTAACTATGTTCTGAAAGCTGAGACGTGATTTGCAAGCTGACAGACAAGCTGATTTTTACCTTGCAACGTCAAATTCAGATCATTCATGTGTTGTGTCATGTCGACCAGAAAGGCCAAATCAGCTTGCCATGCTGGATCAGTCATTGAAATCACTTCTGTGTCTTTGTTCTTGCTTCTGAGGAATTCTATCACCTCATCAATCAACTCCCAGAATCTTCTGAGCATCTTCCCTCGACTCAGCCAGCAATCTTCACAGTGATGCACAAGGTTACCATAGTCTGAATCAGCTTCTTCAAGGAGACTTCGAAACTGACAATGATTGAGCCCTCGTGATTTGATGAAATTAATGGTTTTCGTCACTAATGCCATCAATGCTTGAAAACCAAATTCTTTATTGCACAGGTTCTGTTGGTGAATAACACAGTGCAACTTCACCAACTGTCTGTTCTGCTTTCCTCGATGCTTCATCAACAGTGCTACCAGCTCGCTACTTTCTCCGGTCATGGCTGGTGCTCCATCAGTTGTCACACTTACCAGTTTCGTGAAATCGAATGAAACACTACTACACAGTCACACTGTCTCCTGGAATAGAGCAGATCCAGTTGTCTGACCCTTCATGAAACCAATGCTGATTAGTTCCTCTGTGATATCAAACGATGACGACACACCACGAACAAAAACTAGTAGCTTTACTGTTGAACTGACGTCAGTCGACTCAGTAGACAAAGTTGGCTGCTTTATTTGTAAGCTGCCTTACCTCGTCTGCTGAGAGGTGTGAAATTCTTCGTTGAACTGTCATACGATTCGAAGTCACCGTCTGTAACTTGCGAACTGTTTCCGGACACGACTTTTCCGATGCAGTAATCATACAATGCTTAAAAAAATCACCATCAGTGAACGGTCGGCCAGATTTCACTATCATCAACGAAATATCGTAACTGACCTCACATGCTGCACCTAAATCTGCTGACTGCTTTGAGAAAACGTTCTGCTGGTGATTCAGGGACCGCCGCAGAGATACAATTCGAGCTGTTCGTTCATCACTGACAACGTTGTGAAATCTTTATGTTCGACTCATAATGACGCTTTATATTGGATACCTTCACCACTGCTACTGTCGAATGACACAGCAGACAAATCACATTCTTTTGTTGTTGAACAAAACAGTACTGCGCAACCCAATCATCATGAAACTGCCTGTTTTCGTCGTCAACTTTTCTTTTATGATTAGCTGTCATTTTTGTTACGAAATAATACCAAAAAGAGGACTCATAAATAAATCTCGAGGAACAATTGGAACGTGTGAGGTTTCGTAATTACAGAAATATTACGTCATTGCTCCAATAATTAAATGCCTATGCATTAACAAGTTTTCCTTATTCAATTTTCTTTATTGTTCGACACAAATAACCGTCCAGTATCTAATCTAATGCATATTTTTCTATAGCGCTTAATCTTCGCGCAGACGCGAACTCTCTGTGTTTGACTGTCTCGTTGGACATCGCGGGCCACTCAACGCGGGCTGGACTTTGTGCACCACTGATCTGCATCAATCTTCTCAATCAAAGTTTGGATTTCACTAAAATCATCATAACGAACAACTTCTGCACAATCTCTGCCATTATCAAGAATAAATCCACATTTTCGAAACCACTTATTACGTATTTGACTGAATGACTTAAAAATGCAATTGCATCTAACACGTCAGTTTTCACGGTCACTTCAGATGCTCTCTTACAGTCGCCCATGTTTGCAATAATACGCTGAAGTATTAATTTTCTGTATTTCAATTTTATGCACTGTATAATTCCATTATCTAGTGGCTGCAGAACGATGTTGTACATGGAGGTAGAAAGACTGCATAAATATTTGAAAGTTGAACTTTTGGGTGACAAGTTGCATTATCTAGGAAAAGTAGAATATTACTATTTTTTCTTGTTCCATTTTTTGTTGAATTTGTTCAAAAATTCTTCGAATATAGCACTTGTCATCCACACTTTATTATTCGCTTTCCATTCCACAGGAAGTTGATTCTTCCTTAAATTCCTAAAACAGCGCGGATATTTACTTCTTCCTATTACCCATGGATTCTCTAGTTTTCTATCAGCAAATGCGACGAAAAGTAGGCTCAATCGTTCTTTCGAATAGCGAACTCTAACACTTCTCTCCTTTAATCTGCAACGTTTTATTGGGAAGAGCTCTGAGAAAGAAAGCTGTCTCGTCTGCATTTGCAATATCCTTCGGGTTGTAATGACGAGTAAATTGACCCTAACCCTGACCCTAAATTCATTAGGAGATGACATGAATATTTAATAGCTTTTTTTTAAAAAATGAAGGTGTTTAGTAGTTTTTTTTTAAATGAGGGTATTAAGAATATTTTCCCTAAGTTTTAAAATTTGGGAAGATAGGAATTTATTTTTTTTCGTGTGAATTATTTAGAGAGTAGAATTTTGCATTTAAAAGACAAATATATTTCTACAAATCATGATCCTAATTTAACTGCAAAAATAATGACGGCAGAAAAAAGAACAGAATATATTTAACCAATACTTACTATAACAAAATGTCCATGAATTTATTAATACTTGAACAAGTATTAATATAAATTAAACAATAATTTATTAATAGTCAGAAAAATTATTAATTAAATAAGAAATTAATATTTGAACAAAAACATTTTTCCGACTTACTCGGCTCTAATCTTACTTGTTGATAGATGAGGTTGGTGAAAGCTTTCCGTCCGCGTTACGCAGGTTCCGCCACACTCAGGGCCTTTTATAAGAGAAATCTTAAGATAATGCTGCAAATTTCTGGTATTTCCGGCTTTTACAGGTTTCCATCTTATGCAGTTTCCGACTTAGACAGGTTTTACTATACTTTAGCAATGCCAAACAAGATTCTTATTATTAGCAAGCTTTGTTACCAGCGGTTCTTCGATTTTTGTGTTTTTGGACCACCTGGATTAATTATCTCGGTGAATTACAATGGAATCTATACACTATGTTACAACTTTATTTTCGATATGCACCCCTCTAACTCAGCGTTAAGTATGATGGCTTTTAACTCTACAAATCGGGTTTCGATACCAGTGGTGAGCAGAACATTCATAATTCACTTAACAATAAATGGACTACAGAATTTTTAACGACTACAAAATCTGAACCACTGTTATGAGGTAATGCAATATAAGTATAATACGGAATAGAGTACTACATATCTTTTATCTACCCTAACTATCGACTGTTATATTTTTTAAAAAACGGAACAAATGCTTTTTAAAAAAAACGAATACCTTAATATCATATAAAGAGATGTGACATAAACAGAAATAACTCTGATAAAAAAGAAACGTTAAGAAAAAAACGTGCAGGAAATCTTAACGCAAAACAAAAACTTGGGAAAAGGAAAAGAAATAGTGAAGTGATATGAATTTAACATTATTAAAACATAAGTTATATACACAGTTTCAAAAATACCTTAGAAAGTTTTCCCTAGATGAAACAGAACGTTTCCTTTTCATCTGGTTATAAAAACCCATTAAATTAGACGCATAGGTCACATCAACTTACAGGGGCAGTAGCAATCTTATTTGTACAGGGCACCTCAGCTTAAACAGTAGAATACTATCTAAATTGTACAGATTAGGTCAGCTTACCAAGCTAAAACTAACTTAACATGTAGGTCAAGTCAACTCATAAGGGCAAAATTACCTTAAATGTGTATGTATCGTCAGATTATAGGGTCAAAAGGCTATCTTAACATGTAGGTTGCATAAGCTTATAGGGGTGAAGTGTATAGTTAGCGGCAGATTACATAAAAAACTGGCTTAATTAGATAAGTGGCACCAACTTACAGAACAAACAAGCTCTAAGTGTATACATCGCATCGCCTTTAGGAACGAAACCTAAGTTAAAAGTATAAGGTTACGTCAGCCTGCAGGGGAAAAAAAAACTATCTTAACTGTACAAGATTCATCAGCTTAAGAGGCAAATATTATCTTAACTGTATATATCGTGTCAGCTTTCAGGGGCAAAATCTATCTTTGCGTTGTAAGTCACACCAACGTACAAATGCAAAAACTATTCTAATGTGGATTTCACATCAGCTTACAAGATCAAAAGTGTTATGTAAATGTGTAAATATTTTGTAAACGACGGCATGTCGTGTTGTGTTTGGATTTTCATTTCTATTATCTATGTTTCCATATTTATATTATTGTTTCGAAATTTAAACTAATAAAATATGTTGTTATTCATTTAGGGTAACATTTAGAATTTTCTTGAATTAAGAATATCAATCATATGTTTGTAAATGAAGTGCTGGCGACTACGTGTCTAGACGTGTAGTCTCGTACAAGAACGGACATGCGCGGATTGCTCTGGGGATCTGTAGAAAGTTCGCGGTTATTCGAGGGGTCTAGGCCTACAATATATAAACAGACGAAGATGTGAGAGACAAAAGAGAGTCAGACATCAGTTTTTATTCGAAGAAAGGGAGAGGAGTCAGACATTAGTTTTATTTCAAAAGAAGAGAGTCAGTTATTTGAGAAATATTAAGTGTTTGCTGTGATTATTCAACTTGAATTTGTGACTGAAGTTAGATCTACGGAAGCTGTGATTTTATTTCGTCAATCTCTACGATTCATCTGAATTACTGCTTGTGCTGAGAGTCGGCGAATTTATTGAACTGAGAACTGTTTCTGAACTTCTTCATTTAAGCTTCGGAATTTCTTCGTGGGACCAAATTCACACCCTAGACTGGAATTTGAGACTTTCATTTTAGATCATTATATTAGATACAGGCCAGTACCATTTTGTATTGTGATTAATTTTGAAGTTTGAAACTAGTATTATTTTGTTTTGTAATTAATTTCGAATGTTGTAACTTAATATCTGTCACTGTTATTACATAATTTATGTTATATCTGTTATATTTGTTAATAGTTTAGTGTAATAAATTATACAAGCTGTTATCTGTGTTTTTCTGTTGTGTTTAGTCTACGAAAAACATAAAACATAAAAAATACGTAACAAAAAGCTATTTTAACTATATTGGTCGCATCATCCTATAGTGGCCAAAATTATCTAAGTGTTTACCTTCTATCATCTTACGGGTGAAATAACTATATTAACTCTATTGGTCACATCGGCTTACAGGGGCAACAGCAGCCTTGAATGTATACAGGAGAACATAATGAATAAGCCTTCTTTTCACCAAACAAGCATCTTGCTCTCTAGTGTGTATGCATGGTTGCCATTTAAGGAGTCTTAAAACATAGTTTTTGGGATAATAATAACAATTTGAACAAATTAAGTCTAACATGTTCATTCATAATAATCAGAGGATTATTAATTGCAAACGTAAACATGGACAATGTAATTAATGTTCAGTATCTGGGAAAACCACCCCTAGAATTATGTAGGACTTAAATTCGTCTAGGATGGAACCAATGAGATTTGCAATTGAAACTGTGAAGCGCAGATAGCCTAGCTGCTTTGTGCCATAAAACACTAAATCACTGAAACTGTGAAGAAGCTTTCACTCTAATGCAGTGGACACCAATTTAGTGGAAAATTGGAGTTTTTATTTGCATTTTTAATCAACCCGATTGACAAATAAAATATCTTTTCTACTAAAACGTAATCATAATTTGATTTTAATTCGAGTAACTGTATAAATGTTATGTTTAACCTTATTCTTTACAGATGTTATCCTCTTGTTTTTGATAAATGTGTAAAGAATTTACAATTGTAAATTTATTTCAGTGTCTACGTTAATTTCTTTAGTTTTCTTTTTTGTATGTGACGTATATTATTGACTGTGTATTGTGCAAGTCCCACCTGCTCTCGGAACTTAAAGAGAATTCTTGAATGTGAGAATCAACAATACCTGTTTCCGAAAACGCGCTAGAACATTGTTGAAAATTGTAGAGTTTGACGTGATTTTTTTAAAAAATGTCAGCCAAGAGACAGAAAAATAATAATATTCTTGGGATAGTTACAGTCAGTGTGCTATAGGCCTAGGAAGCTATAAGTGTCATTCACGTCTCTTTATCAGAAAACTATAGAATTTGACCAGGAAAGTTATACACTTTGAACATTACAAACCGTTCAGTATCAGTAAATTACTTCGGACGTTATTATTTCTACAAGGATATTAAATTTCTCTCTCGCGGGAAAAAGTGAACTCGTAAAGTTGTGAGGCAAGCCGAGAAAGAAGTCATTGGGGAAGTCAACCCAACTAATTAACTCAAGCAAGATGTGTGGCAATATTAACTCACATTTTCTTTGCTTGTCGTGAACCTGGGTCGATAAAATATTCAGTTTTAAACCGGAATTAAAAATTTGTACTGTTTGTAAGTTTCTAAAACTGTTGTATATGAGCTATCACTTGTAATAACTATTAGTAGTAACCGTTATTGTAAACTGTATTGTTTTAAAAATATATTTGTGTTAGAAGAGGAAATTATGTGTATCAATCTTGTTGGCAAATAACATAAATTTAATACATATTAACATTTAATTAACTACTAAACTCAAATTCAAAGTTCCGATTATTTGACACTGTAGTAGCGTACATAATAAATCGGAAACCTGTTCGAAATAAATTATAATACTTAACAATGTTAAAAGTCAAGTGTTAATAAATAAAGTTCTTACTGACATCATGACAAGTGAGTTACAATCAACATCCTGGCACTTTGTTCATCTCATTTCTAGACAAGGGTGGTCGCTAACTACCAGAAGTATTCTGGACTTGAAGCCCAAGAAGCAGCCATTACTTAAAATAATTAAAATATAACTGTTATGTAACATGTAGTTCGCGCAAGATACATTTGGGACACTCACCCTCTGGGCCAGCGTCCAATGATGTCTTTAGTCCGAGCTGCAATCATCAGTTATTCTATACTTCAATCAGTAAGTGGTCAAACAAACCAATCACAAAATCGATATCATAATCACCTCAATGTAAAAATATTAATAAACTGTTTAACATTAAAATTACCGATGGGGTCGTAAGACACATCTTTGTAAACTAGTTACACACCAAAATGGTCCGTGATAACATATGAAATACACACAGAAATTAAATAAAATAACGGTCAATATGATAATTAATCCCACTTTGAGATTTCCTACACCAGAAAATTTATCATATCGTCCCATTTTCTTTTTGGTCATTTTTTTTTACTTTAATGACAAAACATAAAAGTAATAAATTACACGATGCAATAGGTAATCTTTAGTTTTGATTATTTTGTATATTATAATAAGATACAAAATAGTTATATGCTACAGACTTCATTACTTTTTAACTGATAAGTAGAGGAAAGATAAATAGTAACAGCGTTCTTTCAATTCTTACGCTACTACAATGAAATGACAACTATTCTAACACACATCCAACTACAAAGGGTTAAACGTAAATTGAAGTCAGGCCTGGCATGGCCGAGCGCGTTAAGGCGTGCACTCGTAATCCGAGGGTCGCGGGTTCGCGCCCGCGTCGCGCTAAAACATGCTCGCCCTCCCAGCCGTGGGGGTGTATAATGTTACGGTCAATCCCACTATTCGTTAGTAAAAGAGTAGCCCAAGAGTTGGCGGTGGGTGGTGATGACTAGCTGCCTTCCCTCTAGTCTTACACTGCTAAATTAGGGACGGCTAGCACAGATAGCCCTCGAGTAGCTTTGTGCGAAATTCCAAAACAAACAAACAAATTGAAGTCACACAATATGAACCATAAACCTTCACATTCACAGTCTGGAATGTTAAGTATTTAGTATATTTCGTTTTTCACCAACAGTGAGCGGTACAGAAATAAATCAATAATTTGGAGATGATAAAATAAACTAATAATATTAATATCAGAAGTAGAGTTTGCGCCAACTCATCTTACACTACGACATTATGACGAAATACAACCTGCAACGAATTAAGTTAAATGTTTACTGTGAGAAAAATAGCTACTATACAGACTAAATGTATTTCTGGAAGAGCCCTCTGTGGCACAGCGGTATATTTACGAACTTACAATGCTAGAATTTGTGTTTCGATATTGGTGGTGCAGCTTTGTGTTTAATTACAAATACAAACACTTTCGCGGGTTCCCCGAACGTTGTCTGTTTCAAGTGTAAATAAAACCAATATTAAGAGTAACAAATATTTTTATTTCCTGCTTTTGAAGTTCTTATCTCATGCTCTGTCGTACCTTACAGAGTACTGAATTATTTTCGTGATTCACTGACGTCATGACAATACAAATTGGCAAAATTGAGCGTCTCTTATGTGACGTCATTTTATTGTCTACTGACCAGCAGACAGACAACACACAACTTTATAATGGTGCGAGGGAAGTAACTTAAATGTTCGTATCAATATCTCAGTTATAGTTTCTGTAAAAATAATTAGCACATACCCGAAAGTGGGAACTATGGTATGGAATGTATTTTTTTATTAAATAACACAATATATACAATATATTATAAGCGACAAAACTGCTCAGAAAAACTGAATGATTGCGATACTGATTAAGAGGTAATCAGGAAGATATTAGTGACGATAGCTGCGTGCATCATCACATCTACCGCTTAATAAATAAAGGTTCCATCGCTAAAGGGATCTAATTACAAAATAATCCAATTGTAAAATACAGTAGCTAGAACACTAGGACAATCTATGTGTTTATAACCACTTCTACTACTATTATTTTAATGTACTAGTGTATTTAAGGTGAATTTGCTAAAATGTAAGGAAAGTTAGGGATAATTGATATAGTTTTCAATCTCTGTGGTATCAAAAGTGCTTACATGTGTGTCGGCGTACGAAAGGTTAAGATAAAGAGAGTTACATATATATATCTTATTGCGACTATTTTAATCGTGTGATACAGTACTGAATCATCGACCACAACGTTGTAAATGATTGATCCAGCATCATTTTTGATGGAGCTGAATAAAATTATATGCTTCAGCTTGTGTTGAAGTGTTTGTGTTTATGATAAAGAAAGCTATTTATATTCTGTATTGGCTCTTACCAGAATTGGATTAAGGGTTAGACAAGCCTAGAGCTACGTGTTCATACTGGGCCTTTTGTGAATGCCACTACTGACTAGAGTAAAAACAAAACATCAACTAAACCTCAAACGTTTTTTTTGATACTTTTGAAGACAAAAGGAAAGTAATAGTAACAAATGTGAAATACTGTATACTCATTAAATGAACAATATTAGATGTTTCTTGTTTTGGAAAGTGATGTTTTCATACTGTTACGTATTTTTTAATGTTTTAAGTTCTTGGTAGACTAAAGCAACAGAAAAACACAGATAACAGCTTGTATAATTTATTACACTAAACTATTAACAAATATAACAGATATAACATTTTGTTTTATTGGTTGTTTTACGAAATTCGCACAAAGCTACTCGAGGGCTATCTGTGCTAGCCGTCCCTAATTTTGCAGTGTAAGACTAGAGGGAAGGCAGCTAGTCATCACCACCCACCGCCAACTATTGGGCTACTCTTTTACCAACGAATAGTGGGATTGACCGTCACATTATACACCCCCACGGCTGGGAGGGCGAGCATGTTTAGCGCGACGCGGGCGTGAACCCGCGACCCTCGGATTACGAGTGCACGCCTTAACGCGCTCGGCCATGCCAGGCCGATAGATATAACATAAATTATATAATAACAGTGACAGATATTAAGTTACAACATTCGAAATTAATTACAAAACAAAATAATACTAGTTTCAAACTTTAAAATTAATCACAATACAAAATGGTACTGGCCTGTATCTAATATAATGATCTAAAATGAAAGTCTCAAATTCCAGTCTAGGGTGTGAATTTGGTCCCACGAAGAAATTCCGAAGCTTAAATGAAGAAGTTCAGAAACAGTTCACAGTTCAATAAATTCGCTGGCTCTCAGCACAAGCAGTAATTCGGATGACTCGTAGAAACTGACGAAATAAAATCACAGCTTCCGTAGATCTAACTTCAGTCACAAATCCAAGTTGAATAATCACAGCAAACACTTAATCTTTCTTAAATAACTGACTCTCTTATTTTTCTTCGAATAAAAACTGACGTCTGAATCTCTCTCTTCTGTCTCTCGTATCTTCGTCTGTTTATATATTGTAGGCCTAAACACCTCGAAAGACCGCGAAAATTCTACAGGTCTCCAGAGCAATCCGCGCATGTCCGTTCTTGCACGAGACTACACGTCTAGACACGAAGTCACCAGCACCTCATTTACAAACATATGATTGGTCTACTTAATTCAAGAAAATTCTAAATGTTACCCTAAATGAATAACAAAATATTAGTTTAAACTTCGAAACAATAATATAAATATGGAAAAATGAATAATAGAAATGAAAATTCAAACACAACACGACATGTTGTCGTTTACAAAATATTTACACGACGTTTACATAACAATACAAACAAAGTTTGCAACTGGATAACAAAGCGAATAGACAGAAAGAAACCACATTTAAGTATAATTCAGCAACCCGCATTCACGCGAACACGCACGCCCACATGTTTCGGGCACATACATAGCATGCTCACCAGTACAGTAGCAGATGCCACCTGTACCAAGCTTTTCTGTAACAAAAACATTTATGATAAGTTTTGTTTCAAGCGCTTCTAATAAGCCATCTTTTACGTATAAGTGCCAATGAATTTATCCTGTCTTGGCACATTATTGATCAAAGTATGTTCTTTATCCTTCTCGAGACTGATCTTTCTCCCGAACAAGTGTCTGGGCCACAGGAACATCCTTAAGATTATCATGGCATTTGGGAAAGTTGAGTTTAGAAATTTGTTACATATAATTTGCCTAGGAAAAGGGGCAACTGAACAATTTTGTCCTGTGCTCGACTCGTTATCTGAAAGTCATGAGTTCGAATCATTGTCACACCAAACATGCTCGCCCTTTCAGCTGTGGGGGTGTTATTATGTGATGGTCAATCCAACTATTCATTGGTAAAAAGGTAGCCCAAGTGTTGGCGGTGCGTGGTGATGACTAGCTGCCTTTCCTCTAGTCTTACGCTGCAAAATTAGGGACGGCTAATGCGGATAGCCCTCAATAGCTTTGCGCGAAATTCAAAACAATCAATGTGTCCTTAAAATACTGTCACTTACCTTGATAGAACTGACCGAAGTCTTTTTCTTGAATAAAATCCGAGATCTTTCAAACCGAAGAATCAAAGGATACACATATTTCTAACCCAGCCTAACAACTTAGGCCTAGTAACATTTTAGGCATACTGCTTAAATATACGATACGAAACTATATTTCGAAAGCAAACTCTGAGGGAGGAGCCTGGCTTAGGCGTCGTAAGGGTATGGAGTGTAAATTTTTTGATTGGCCGAGGGCTATCATTTGATTAGCGTGACTAAGTCTAGCCTCTCTAGGTCTTAGAGTTGCATTTCAAATTGTATGCAAATATTCTAAGTCAGAACGAGGCTACTCTTAATCACACTATATGGTAGAAAACTTATGAAATCTCTCAACTCTACATCGCACGTTAGGCCTCCGCACGTAACACAAAAAATATTTTTCTTTAGAAATAAACAGATTTGGTAGAATTAAGCATTTTTAAAGAAGAAAAATGAAGGCGTTTTTTTTTTTTTATATAATAAGCCTTTTTTGAGCCCCGACCTACAGCCTCCAAAACGCCTGCTTGCTAGCTACGCAATATGTATTACTATTTGTTTGTTTGTTTTGGAATTTCGCACAAAGCTACTCGAGGGCTATCTGTGCCAGCCGTCCCTAATTTAGCAGTGTAAGACTAGAGGGAAGGCAGCTAGTCATCACCACCCACCGCCAACTCTTGGGCTACTCTTTTACCAACGAATAGTGGGATTGACCGTAACATTATACACCCCCACGGCTGGGAGGGCAAGCATGTTTAGCGCGACGCGGATTACGAGTGCACGCCTTAACGCGCTCGGCCATGCCAGGCCATGTATTACTATTTCGTAGTTTTAAGGTAGATGGGTGTCGTCTTTTAAGCCACAAGCAGACAAAATAAAAGCATATATATCATAACGTATGATCATAATGGAACAAAATTATTATTGGAAATAACACGATCATTGCAGAAATTGAACTGGAAAACGAAGTTTAAATAATTTTACTTCCACGTGAACAGGCAGAGTGGACCCTGGTCTCCAAAACTTCACTGTGGCCCACTCAAGTTACGTTACTTTTCCCAGCAGTTTAGTAAATCATACTATCAGTTTTTAAAACCTTATCATTTCAAAGCTTTGTGTAAATAAGCTATCTTCGAAACCCATAATCTTAGTTCTTGTTTCTTCTGCTGTATTTGTAGACTTCCAGAAATAAACTGCAATAGTTTGATAGCATTTGTTTGTTTTGGAATTTCGCTCATAGCTACACAAGAGCTATATGAGCTAGCCGTCCCTAATGTTATAGTGTAAGACTAGAGGGAAGGCAGCTTGTCATCACCACCCATCGCCAACTCATGGGCTACTCTTTTTACCAACGAAGAGTGGGATTGACTCTTACATTATAACGCCCCCACGGCTGAAAGGGCATGTTTGGGGCAATGGAAATTCGAACTCATGACCCTCAGATTACGATTCGAGCGCCTTAACCACCAGGCCAAATCCTTTCGTAAGTAATTACGCATGCTTGTGAATTTTAAACTTCATAAAAGTTTTCCTTTTAATAACGGATTATCCATAATTCAGCTTCACATATTTCGTAAATAATATTCATTTTTTTCTTCTGTCGCGTAAGGATTTTTTGCAAATCTGGAAGGAAAAACACTCTTACTTAGATCAAAATATTATTTCGTTTATTAAAATGAGCATTTTTTGTTATTATATTTCTAAACAAATATACATCTGAAGAGTATGGTAAAAATATGGGTGTTAAACGAATATGCATTTACATTTATCCTGTTTTTGGATGTGTGAAAATTACGTCTATTAGTCTCAAAACTCCGTGTCTTGGTCTGTCTTTTATTTATTGCGTCTAAAACATCTGGTTTCAATGACCAGCAATAACCAACCATCATGCTGATGCGTCCATCTTACATAATATCTCCTCTATACTTCCTTGATATCTTGATGAAATCCTTCTTTTTTTTTCGCTGACGACACTGATATTTTCAGGAAAGTAGTCAATATGTGAGCACAAGAAATGAACTTTCAAGCTGATATCACAACTGAGCTCTTTGAATTTATCAAGCTTGAAATTCACAATATTTTAATTTATTTGAATCCTTATTGTTTCCTTAAAAATGTTAATAACATCATTGAAAGCAATCCGCGCTTCTTTATCGAATTTCCTCATTGTCCTTTCGAATTGTTCATTGAAAATCAATTTACTAATCTGAGACCCAATAAAAATTCGTTCTTTAAGTTCATTTCTGAAAAGTTGAAAACTGCTCACACAGATATTTGAAACAACCCTTATTGTGGTCTGAAACCTTTACAAATCGCTTAATCAGTGATGTCGAGAAAACACACTTGTAGAGAAATATACTTGTTTAAACGGCTCATTTGGGTTGAGAAAATTTTTATATGTATAAATCGCTTAATCAAGCCCAGTTTTATGTGAAATGGCGGTAATACGACTTTCTTTGTGTCAATCAAACTTTCACATGCAATGCTTTTCGATCTCGGTATTAAGCTAACCCTGTTTGGCTATTGCTCTTTTATTCAGTGTTGATCTCATATTCTGATGTCCCATTTACATGAAAACACGCATTGTTAACCCAACAACATGTAAAGGACTTTTAAGTCTACACGCCCCCAGTGGCTCAGCGGTATGTCTGCGGACTTACACGCTAAAATCCCGGTTTCGATACCCGTGGTGAGCAGAGCACAGATAGTCCATTGTGTAGCTTTGTGCTTAATTCAAAACAACAACAATTAAGTCTCCACAAACAGCTAACCATGTTATTTGTATTTGACCTTATTAAGAAGTTCGAGATTTTTGTACCAAACCTAGAAATGTGGCCTGTTAATCCTTTATATACTACCAATGTATTCCTGCGGGTTGTAAATGATCGATAAGACTCTCACGTCGTGAATGGTCTTGAGAAATCTGTAGCTACTTGTAGTAAATGTATTAAGTTTGTTTGTTTTGAATTTCGCACAAAGCTACTCGAGGGCTATCTGTGCTAGCCGTCCCTAATTTAGCAGTGTAAGACTAGAGGGAAGGCAGCTAGTCATCACCACCCACCGCCAACTCTTGGGCTATTCTTTTACCAACGAAAAGTGGTATTGACCGTAACATTATAACGGCTGGGAAGGCGAGCATGTTTAGCGGGACGGGGCTGCGAACCTGCGACCCTCAGATTACGAGTTGCACGCCTTAACACGCTTGGCCATGCCGGGCCCAATATATTAAGTATAACAATACGTGGCCTGATTTCAATGAAAATGATTCACTTATGTGAAAGTACTTACGAAGTCTTGCGAGAAATCTGTTTGTGATAGGGAAAAAGATATTTTTGAATTTAGTACACAGGAATTATTAGAACAGTTCGTGACAATAAAAGCCATCGCAGACTTGAACTATCTTTTGGAATTCTGAGAGGTTGAAGAGAACATCACATTTCAAGTTACTGTATTTTATTTTTCTGATAGCTAAGCTGATGTAGAACATTACATCTTAAGGGAAGGGTGTTTCTAAAAATGTGGATAATAGAGTGAAATCTATTATGTAATTTTTATCCAGACACAAACAAAAATGTGCGATAAGAGATTCAACACAACGACCTTCTCAGACTTGGTATTCATATTGTTAAGCGTGACGGATTTGCTACCATATATGTTTTAATATCGATGTTTGTTTGAGTTAAATTTATATTTAGATATGTACACAAGCTGTACTGTTAAGTCTTTATTGCGAAATTCCCGCCTTCCAACTAAAATTGTAGAAATTTCTCGAGAGTAAGAATCAAGAAGATACATGCATGTACGTAAACACTGGTATATCATGTTTATTGTTGGGATAGCTGAAATGTCTTTAAAAACTCTTCTCAGGCCTATGAATATAATCAGCGCAAAGCGCCAAGAGATAGTGTATATTATTGGATTTTGTAGTTCGGGTATTATAAACCTCGAAAGCTGTAACTGATTAATATAACGCTTATTAATTGGGAGCTTCAGATTTTTGACTAGGAACTACATTATAGATTTCGAACATTACAAACCGTTTAACTTTAGCGATTTGAAATCAAACATTAGTATTTTTACGAGAACATTACATAAATTAAGTGGTGGAGTAACTCGGCGAAGAAATAAGAATACAGAGCTAGCTGGTTCTCTGTTAAGTGAATTGTGCCTACATCAACTCAAAACTGATTCGTTTATCGCGAACCTTTGATAAAATAACAAAGTTTCAGACCAGTTTGTAAATGGATCATTATTTGTAGTAACCATTATTGTGAATTGTCATATTGTTTGTACATTAAGAATATATATGTATTAATAAAGAAAACTGTGTATATCAATCTTGAAAGTATCATAAATTGGATGCATGTCGATATTTATTTAACTTCTAAATCTAAATTACCATTTAACTCTGTTTCAAGCAATTCAAAATTTTAATATATTTCGCAATAAACTGAAAGCTCGTTTAGAACAAGTTGTAATATGTAGCATAAGAAGTCGATGAAAGAGCTTTCTTCACGAGCAAATTTTTTTAACAGTGAATATAAAACTCGGATGTTTCGAAACACGTCCAACCTGATAAATTAGTAACACAGTTCAAGCCATCTATCAGTTGATGTTCGTACTGAGCAATATTAAACCTGTATTATTTGCATATATTCTGGACTGTAAGTAATATAACGTGAAACAGCTAGGCTCTATGTTTGATAGGTACATTTCGGGAAGTAATGAAGTATTTGGTGTGCAGGCTGGAAGTAGGTACACAATGGATTATGAGTTACAGCTGACGAAAAGGAAGACTGGAGATAAAGAAAACCGATGTTTTTACAAACCGTTTCTTTTAATTATACGAAGGCAGATTAGTCGAAATTTTGAGTCAGTTTTAGTTTTAAGTAATAAAGAGCTTTCTGCTGTCCCTTTGGCTAGGCTTTGTCGATGTCCTAGCATGCATGCTTTGTATTCTAGATATACAGGATGCCAGTTTCACCTGGACTTATTCTTACGTAAAATCACTTTCGCGGTTCCAGAACATTTATGGTTGAAACTACAATAAGAAAGTTAATTGTAATTATTATAAATTTTATTTAGGCCATTTACAAATAATATTTGAAGGGTTATGATGAAAACATATTATTTATCTCATTTAAAGCCAATTATTTGTTTTTAATAGTGGTATAAATTTACTTTTGAAATTCTTGTAAAAATTGGTTTATAATTCTGGTTTGATAAATTATATATGATGACATAATTGATTATATTATCTTTAGTTTACAGAAAACTCACGGCTCTTGGTAACATTGGCTCAATGGTACAAGCATCAGCAAAAAACTTTGAAGTCAAGAAAGTTTGTTTGTTTGTTTGTTTCTGAGATTTATCCAAATATACAGAAACAGAAACAAAAGACAGGGTTGTTGTTTTTTAGTTAACTGTTTTATCCATGCCTTTAGGGTGTTTTAATACCTTAATACAAACATTTATGTAAATTAAATCTGCTACCATGTAGAATCTTTTCCCACTGGACATATCATGTTTCATGTAGATAGAAAAAAATATTCTTTTAGTAAAAATACAAAAGCAAGTTTAGGAAATGGTTTAAAATATTAAGAAAAACTCAATGTTATTTTGAACAGCACATTGTACTGAAAAACGAAATTTATTCTCCACTCATTTAAAACTGAATCACAAAATATTAAAAATACCCAATAAAAAACAGTTCATGCAACATTTAACAAAATGATTATTTCAAACTACATGCTATACAAAGTAATTTCAGCAACTTTAAAAATCATTACTACAAATTAATAGTGAAATATTTAACCAAACTATTTCACATCACGAAACAAACACAATTTTCCTAAATTTCTTCTTTAACTTTTCCTGTTTTTTTAAAGTGAAATCTAATTTTGAAGTTAATGTCTTATTTATCAGCTTACATCTGTAATTACAATAGCATTAAGAGAAATCTTACATATTGATTTTGAAATTATAGTTGGTATTTATTTCACTTAATGATATGGTACTAAAATTAAATTTGCACCATGTTTTACACTGTATACAGTGTTTAATCACTAAAACATTTTCATTGGTAATGGGCTATTAAATTTATTCTCCATACTTTCTGTAATTGTTTGTTAATCAGATCATTTTCTATGAAGTTTAAAACTTCATAGTATTCATAATAAGGGCTGATATTTATACATGAACATAAACTGGTACTGTTTTTATCAGGAAACTCCAAGACCTACAAAGTAATTTAAAAGAAACTCAGAAAACGGTAACTGCTTATGGAAGCATTAAGTTAGAGGTAGATTTTAAGTATTGCTACCAATATTAGTTGATACTCTGATCTTGAAGAGTTGTCTGTTTGTTTTACCGTGTATTCAGTACTGAGTTGAAAGTAAGTTGGACCTAATACATTAAGACAAGCAGTAGTAGAGTGTTGTTAAAGAAAGCGAAATAAGATTTGTTGTTTTTAAAATAAATATTAATGAGCCAGTGGTTCCAAGTAAAGTTTGCAAGCATAAATTTCTTGCAAGTTACTTTGGTTTTTGTAACCAGATGACAGGTTCCATTTAAAGTGTATATAGAGCTTCACCATGCCAGCTAGTACAGCTAACATTAGCTGATGGTTAATTTGATTGGTTTTGCTGGTAAAAATATTTAACTGAATAGACGTATGCCACACACTTATTCATGACAAACACCTAACAGTTGTCACTTCATGACAAAAAAAGGGAACTTTTAAAATGGAAGGAATACCTAAACACTTAAACATTGAGGTAGATATTAAATATTTCATGTTGTACATTCTCCAAATATGTTCCCATATACACAGTGCAGTTCATATTTCTATAAACAGTTTCCAAATATATTAAATAGAAACACCTGCAGTACGAGTTAATACAGAAAAATGGTTGATTAGCTGTACAGTACATTTCAGAAGGTTCTGATTTTATTTATTTGATATTAGGCATTGTAGATTTGAGGTTAACTATAGAAGCATTTCTGAACTACAAGCAGAAGTTCGTTATATCCCAGATGATTCCTAAACTACAAGTGGTAACAAGTGTATGCAAATACTAAATTAGATTAAACTCCTTTTTATAAAAACACTGTGAGGTTATACAACAACATATCTATTTAATACGGATTATGAACCAACGAAATAATTTGAAATTAGGTTAGCTTCTATGAAATGTTCTAGATTCCTTAAATAAAAATGGAAAATAAGCAAAATTTAAATTTATTTAATACGAATATAATTTACATATATAATAACATTAAATGTGTAACAATACACAAATTATGAAAGAATATTGACAATCACATGGATATTTTATCTCCTGACTTAATTATTACAAGGGTTTTATATTACACTGCAACATCCATATTTGGGAATATTTCTCTCACATTTTTATGAAAAATGTGTGACAAAGTGTAGCTTAATTTCATTCTTTTCTAAATGAATTATCTCTATCAAGACCTAACTTCCTACCTGGACTGCTTCTCTACAGATACCTTTCAGTGCTGTAGCTCACTGTTGCTTTCAGATTGTACCTCACACTACATAAAGGTGTGACAATTAGCTCTATCAATGAATTTACAGTTTCCTCTTAATGAATATCTGTCCTCACACTGAGAAGAAAAGGCCTAGCTATAAAATTATCCCCATTTTCAATAATCAGTAACTTGTATCAAAAATGTGATATTTTCCTGCTGGTGTATATCCCTTATGGATTGTCATTTTACAGCTTGTTACAAATATTCCACTTTACACTGGAAAATTACATTGTTTCTCTTTAGCATGTATCTTCTTGTGATTTTGTAAAATGCCATTCCTTCTAAAATATTTTCTACACACTATACAACTGAATGGTTTTTCTCGAGTGTGAATTCTATTATGTGTTTTTAGGTTACCCATTATTCCAAACCCTTTACCACAAACTACACAAATGTATGGTTTTTCATTAGTATGTACAACCTCATGACTCTTCAGTTCACTGGTTGTTATAAATTTTTTCATCACACACTAAACAACTATATGGTTTCTCTCCAGTGTGTATCCTTCCATGTTTTTAAGGTCAATTTTGTTCTAAAAATTTTGCCACACACAACACAACTATATGGTTTTTCATCAGTATATACCCTTTCATGTTTTCTAAGGTTACCCAATATTCCAAATTCTTTGCCACAAACTACATAACTGTATGGTTTCTCTCTGATGTGTATCCTTTCATGTTTTGTAGATTCCCCATTGTTCCAAAATCTTTGCCACATGCAAGAGGTTGTCTACCTATTTGGGACTTGGACTTCCTGGAATCAGGTGAATCTTTAAGTGTGGACTCTACATGATCAATGGAATCTCACTTGGAATTCTTTTTCTAAAGCAGTTCCTCAAACCTCTTGTTTTCATGGCTCTGCACTCATCTGTGCACTTCACACACTGATGCCTTTGCACATATAACAATGCTAATCTTTCTCTATTCAGGTCTCCTATTCTGCATGTATTAGCACTGGCTATGAATGCATCAGCCAGGCATGTTCAAATCTCTTCATGTGTACTTACCTCTCTGCTCATCTCCACTTTGAATTAAGTCCCTCATTTGGGACTCTTTGTTGGCCAAATCATGGTTTCCTCTGATTTTCCTTCTCCCTTTCTTCTACTTTCCACAACATTTTTCTTTAGCCATATATACAAATATCTGTTGCAAATAGATTGATAGAACATTTACCTCTATAACTCTTCCTTCCATTCTCTTCTTCATTCCAGTTTGTATACCAGTCACCTCACCTGTCCTGTTCATGCAGTCTGCTGTTATTTGGCACTTCTTCCTTTTATGGTTCCGAGTCCTCTCTTTTCTTTCGGTGGGCTCCTACAGCCACTCAAGGTCTTTCTCCTGTTATTCTTACAGTATTAGTCCAACAACTTATCAATTTAATGTATTTTTCATTGAATGAAGTATGTTGGCATTTACAGGTGTCTTCCCAACACATTTTGCACCTAACTCGTTCATCGTCTATTGGAGAAGACTGTTCAGGCTTGCATACAGCCAACCTCTCACACTTTTTTTCACAATACCTCCATCATTTGATTGTTTTTTTCCTCAGATGACTGTGGTCACTATTCTTCACACACACTGTGCCATTTCTGATTGGGTAACTTATTTTCTTATTCTCCTTTAAAAATCCTTTAGTTCCATATAGAATCACATTAAGTGGCAAATGTTGCTTGACAGAACATATATAACCAAAATCTGAATATTGTAGTGCTGTGATGACCCAATGCTGCTAGTATGTTTCATGAAATTGCTCAAGATGTCCTTGTAGCATTAAATTTTCTAGACAAGGCTTTATTATGACTGTATCTACTGATGTACTAACATGAGTAAAACAGACAGGGGATTCCTACCCATTTCTCCAGTTGCCTAGTTTAAAAGGGTTTTCTTGGCTATGCATTGCTCTGTCTAACAATGATTTATGCTGTCGAAATCCCTACTATGCTTTAATCCTTCCTTTTCTCTTCTAGTGAAGCATTGAAGCCCTTACCACTTGCCAATTCCTCACATGGGATGGTAAAAATTGGAGGATACCTCCTGATTGTGACCATTTCCCTGAGTAAAGATGGGAGATAACATTTTGTCAGTGTAGTACAGTTACCCATCTGTTTAGCTTTCCCACACCCTACTGCTATCTAGGATTTGGGTTTCCATGTAACCTACTCTTCAATTAGTGCTTGATCAGCCAACACAATTCATTAATAAGTTACAAGGTGGATGTTATTTTCCCATTCTGCTTTACTAGGCTTTAGGATGATAGGGACCCTGCTCCCACTGCAGACCAGAAGTGAAATTCCCAGTGCTGCCTGTTTTGTACAGGAGTTGACTCATCATGTACAGTCTGATTCAGCATAACCATGCTTCCTATACAGAACTTCTAAATGTCTGATGCAGGTTTTGCACTGTGCTTCTATATTATGTCCATCCTTCTGACATGGACTGGTGATCAGAGCACTCAACTCACAAGCTGAAGGTTAAAATTCCCATCCCAGTAAACATATTCACCATTTTAGCCATGAGGGTATTATAATGTGGTCAATCACACTCTTTCTGTAAAAGAGTAGCCCAAGAATTGAGAGTGGATGGTGTTGACTAGCTGCCTTCCCTCTTGTCTGTTACTGCTAAATTAGGAGTGACAAGTGCAGAAAACTCTCTAGTGTTGTACCAAATTCAAAACAAACCACATAACAAACAAAATTCTCATGACAATTCCTTTCTTTTCTGGGCAAAGAATGTATCTTGGTACAGATGTAGTGCAGTCGTCCATGACTGTACCCCTATATTGTCCAAGGTACAGAATATTGCACTCCATGGGTTCGTTTTGAGCAATTCCCAAAATAATAATATCCAGGTAAATTTTTGAACCAGTCACTACACCATTTCAATATGAGATTGTAATTAGATTTGAGAAGAGGTGACACATCATATTGGAAATTAATATATTAACACTGAAGATGTATTTCTGATACCTCCTCTCCACCCTTCCTTACAACTTTCACTACATCATGCTTCCTTACCCAATCTTGAAGTGATGACTGAACAATCAGAATAAAGTAAATCAGTTGCATTAGGGGGTGCTGATGCACTTCTGTTGTTTGAGGGTTGTTGCTTGTAAATTTACATAGTGGCTCACAGACTGGGTCCAAGTGTATTTGCTCATTTTTTTTAAGTGCCGCTGTTACTGAAGATTCCCTCATTTTTTATTTTTTTCAGTTACAAAATCTTAGCTCATAGTTGTTTCATTTTTTGATTAATATGAGATTTAATTACAGTTTTGAACTCAGAAGGTTAAACCTTTTTTCAGTTATGTTGATCATGCCCAAAGACTCACAAGTTAATTTAGTCTAATCCTGTTTCAAAGAATTTTACTTCGAGGATAGGCTGAGAGAGATACTGATGAGTAACAAAATCAAATCGGGTGTAACACACCCTATCCTCAGTATTACTGGTGCACAAAAATATACTTAATAAAAAAAGAAAAAGAAAAAAAGGTCTCAAAGATTAATTTACTCTAATCATGCCCAAAATAATTTTAAGTGTTGCAGCTACTGAGAATTCCCTCATCTTTTCGTTTTAGTTCTTCAAAAGTGTAGTTTCAATGTTTTAAAAGGTTAAAAATATGCAAGTGAAAATGTCACAGATGGGTAATATGCTTTTTGAAAAGGCATAATCTTTATTTATGCAGCTTTCTCCCAAACATCTTGGTGAAGTTTGTCCAAAAAAACTATTGTGACCAGAATTTGGGGTCATTTGCCCCTTGACCTCTGCAATTCCAATGCCTATGGCACTTCCTGGCACATCACACATAGGTGAATATTGGAATTCTGTAAATTTCTCAAATTATGTGGAACAAACAGAATTTTATTTCATAGCCAGTGAAACAAAAATAAAGCAATATTCTTGAGTTTGTATGAAAGTAATACTTATAAACTGTTATAAAATCTGTTCAGTCATGATAAACCCAGAGAAACTATATTTTCTGATGTTGTAAAAACTTTAAAAAGACATTAAAATCCTAAACTATCATTTTGTTCTCTTGCATTCAAAAATTAGGACTGGAAATTTCATACTATGTTGCTCAGTTGAAATCTTTTGCAAAGAATTGTGAATTTGTATATCTGTTGGAAAACATGCTTTAAGATTGTTTATCAGTTGTCATGAGGGATTAGCATATAAAGAACAGACTTGTGGAACTTAATTATGAAGCTATCCAGCTATAAAGCTAAAGCAGTTAGTACAACTCAAACTATTGAGGCTACATCTCAGAATGTCCAAGCTTGCAGCACTAGTAGTGACACAACTTCAATTACATCTGTTGTACAACACATGCAACATAAGACGAAGAAATCTGTCAAGCCTAATCAGGAGCAATGCTTACCTAGTAGTAGTTCTGGATGAATCATGCAGGAAGTTTACAACAACAATCAAGCTCTCACTGTAATGGTATTCACAACAGATCTACATGTCTTCTACACAAAAATTCCATTACTGCAAGAAATGAGGTCATGTTACTTGTGTTTGTTATGTCTGTTAAATCAAGGAATCTGAGAAAACATCTCAACCTGTAAAGAATTATTGAATAAAAACCCCATAATGTCTTTGTCAGATGGTCCTGATAGTCATTTTGAATTAACCTACATTTTGTATCAAGTCCACCAATGTTATACATCTACTCCACACACAGTGGAACTTTAGCTGAATGGATCCTTTACAGTTAAGGAGATCAACATAGGAGTATTTCTCTATTCATAAGTGAGGTTGCTTTTGATCATTTGTGGAAGAATAACCAGCTCAGACCACCTTTTATTTCATTATGTGATGCCTTATCAACATCTGCAGGAGAAGCTGTATCTATAAAAGGTCAAGCCCAAGTTACTGTTTTATGAAATGGAAAGTAGTATAATCTATTTTTGTTAATTACATCTGGGAGTAGAACAAGTCTGTTCACAAGAAATTGAATGACACAAATCCAGCTTTACTGGCCTAAGATTCAAGTTCAAATCGCCAAGTCTAAAGAAGGTGAATCTTCTGTCAGTATCACGTTTCAAATGTTAGAGAAGCTGTTAGAGCAATTCTCAGGTGTCTTCAAGGGGGAATTAGTATGCATTCAATGTACTCAGTTACAACCAAATTCTGATACCATTATATGTTTTGTGAAACTGAGGCCTGTGTCTTGTGCCTTATGTGACAAAGCTATGCTACATTGGTAGATGATAGACTCTGAAGTGAAGACATAATCAAAAGAACATGTCAATCTGAGTTGATAGCACCCACAGTACCAGTACTTAAAAACGTTGAAAACCAAGTAAGGATCCATGGAGATTTTTCCACAACCATCAATACTGTATTTAAGACCTATATTTTCAACTTGATGGAGGAAAAAACCTTCACAAAGATCTGAGCAATGCTTACCTACAAGTAATTCTGAATGAATCATAAATGAAGTATACAACAACAACAAAAAGATAATAATCAAAGTCTGTACCAGGGTACCAGGTTTCCATTAGTGGCTTCTTCAACACCTGGTATTTTTCAGAGATTAATGGACAATCTACTGGGCAATATTTCTGGTGTCTTTTACTACTTGGCTTATATTCTCATAATAGAACCTTTTGATGGTAAACACTTAAAAACTCTAAAATTAGTTCTTCAGCATCAAACTCAAGAAGAAATGAGCATTTAGTGCTACATCTCTACCTTACCTAGGGCTCAAGATCAATGCTACTTAACTTTATCCACTGAAAGATAAAGTGAGAGCTATTAAGGAGGGTCCTGCTCCAATATGAGTTACATTCATACCTTGGTTTTTTGAACTATTACAGGAAATTTCTACAAAATCTGTTGCCTCTACTTATTCCTTTAAATCATTCTAAAAAGAAAGGTATCATTTACCAGTGGGAAGAGGCTTAAGATCAAACATTCCAAAAATCCAAGGAATTAATATTGGTAGGTGATGTTTCACCTTATATTGTGAGATCAATGAGGACATAGAGTCAATAGCATATGAGTATTCAGCCTGTCAATCTGTAAGGAAACCTTCACCTGAAAATCCACTGATTCATGGGAATAATCTTTTAAACCACAGGAGTGTTTGCATATAGATCATCTAGGGCAATTCAAGAGCAAGATGATTCTGGTCATAACTAATGCTTATTCAAAGCATCAATGCTTCAAGCACATCATTAGCTGTAACTGTTGAGAAACTATTTGCTAGACAGACTTCAATGTCTCTTATATCAGACAATAACAGTAGTTTCATTAGTTCAGAATTCAAAGCATTTCTGAAGAACAGTGAAATTGAACATATCTGTGTTAATCTATATCATCATGCAACTAATGATCTTGCTGAACATGCCATTCAAACAGCCAAGAATTGCATTAAAATGAAAAGTGGAATCCTTGAAACCAAACTTCACTGATTTGTGGAAAAATATAACTCCTCAAAGCATTACAAAAGTATCACCTGCAGAGCATCTACAGATGTATTGAAGTGGAAGATTAGATCTAACTTGGACTTACTATGTTCCAAAGTCGATTCAAATGTTCGGAGAACAGTTTAGACAGAAACAGTTGCATGGCCTTCATGCTTGAGCAGATAGTTATCTATTAGAGACACAGTCCATATGAAGAACTTTGGATGAAAATCTGTCTGGGTGTCTCATGAGATTGTTTGTGTTGGACCCTTATTGTACAAGATTATATTGTACCAGAACTACGTGGTGAAACACCACAGTGATAATTTTCATATTCATTTCAGTGAAAAGGATTAGTCTGAAGATAATCCTAAAATGATGAAGTCACTAGTAAATCTTCAAATACCTACAGATCAGAGAATGATCACCAAATAGGATGACATTATGGTTCCTGAAATCTTCTGGTAACAAGGATAGTCAGGAACCATTAAGGAGATTGAGTTATTCTATTAAACCACCAATGAGATAAGACTTCTAAGGTCACTTTATGTAGTGCAGCTTGTGGAAGCAGAACCTGTGTTGAATATTTCAGAGAACTGCATGTCGAGTAATTTCCAAATCTTAACAAAGAAAAGAAATATGATGTTCACAGTTCATATAATTACCCCCTCATAAATATTAATTAGTATTACTTCATGATTAATTCAGGTGCTTATGAAATCTTGCAAGTACTAGATTTTGAATTTGGAGGAATACACACGTTTTTTAACTGGAATACTTTATTGAATGATAATGATTTTACATTTATTTGGATCATACACAAATATCACAAATGTGCTTCCTTACTCAAGTATCAGTAGTTTACAAAACTTCAATTTCATTTGGTCTACATATTATAAAAAAACCACTGCATTACATACTCTACACATTAGTATCTCAACAACAATATCCCAATGCTCTTTTCTAGATACAGGACCACATTATTATTTTTTGTGTATTTTTTAAATTATAATTTATTACAGTTTCCATGTGGAGAAATTTTTCAAAGATTTTTCAGTAATACGTATCTTTAATGATTATTAAATCTGCAGTTTGTAAGAAACTGTGTTTCAAACAGAACAACTATACGACTTATCCCTGGATTGTATTTTCTGATGTATTTTGTAACCACTCAATATCCAGTTTGTACAAATTGTTTTACACACACAACAATATATGGCATCTCCTGGAGTTATTTTCTGATGTATTTGTTTCAGTATGGTTTCTACTAAGTATGTATTTTTTTATGTATTTTTAAGTAAGAGTTACTTCCAAATCGTTTTCCACAAAATGCACAACTGTAAGGTTTTTCACCAGTGTGTATCCTTTTATGAACTTTTAATTTACTATTTGTTCCAAAGTCTTTTCCACATACTGAACAACAGTAAGGTTTCTCCCCAGTATGTTTTCTATGATGTATTTTTAATTGACTATTTGTTCGAAATTGTTTTCCACAAACAGCACAGTTATAAGGTTTCTCTCCTGTGTGTACCCTCTGATGCATTTTTAATTTACTATTTGTTCCAAAATCTTTCCCACAAACTGTACAACAATAAGGTTTCTCCCCAGTGTGTATCCTTTGATGTATTTTTAATTTACTATTTGTTGTAAATTGTTCTCCACAAACTGCACAGCTGTAAGGTTTCTCCCCAGTGTGTATTCTCTGATGTACTTTTAAATCACCATTTGTTACAAACTGTTTTTCACACACTACACAATTGTAAGGTTTCTCCCCAGTATGTGTTCTTTGATGTATTTTTAATTGGCCATTTGTCTGGAACTGTTTTCCACAAATTGCACAGCAATAAGGTTTCTCCCCAGTATGAGTTCTTTGATGTAATTTTAATTTACTATTTCTTCGAAACTGTTTTCCACAAACTGCACAAGTGTAAGGTTTCTCCCCAGTGTGTATTCTCTGATGCAGTTTTAATTCATTATTTCTTCCAAACTGTTTTCCACACACTAAACAACTGTAAGGTTTCCCTCCAGTATGTGTTGTGTGATGTTTTTTCAAGGAACTATTGGTCAGAAATTGTTTTCCACAAACTGCACAAATGAAAGGTTTCTCCCCAGTATGTATTCTTTGATGAATTTTTAATTCACTATTTGTTCGAAAGTTTTTACCACAAATTGCACAAATGTAAGGTTTATCTTCACTGTGTATCCTCTCGTGTTGTTTCAGGTTACCCACTGTTCCAAATCCTTTTCCACAAACTACACAACTATATGGTTTCTCTGCAGTGTGTGTTCTCTCATGTTGTTTCAAGTTACCCATTGTCCCAATTTCTTTTCCACACACAACACAATTATATGGTTTCTCTCCAGTGTGTATCCTCTCATGTTGTTTCAGGTTACCCACTATTCCAAATTCTTTTCCACACACTTCACAACTGTATGGTTTCTCTCCAGTATGTATTCTTTGATGCATTTTTAACTCACTATTTGTTCTAAAGTGTTTTCCACAAACTACACAGGAGTAAGGTTTATCCCCTGTGTGTGTTCTTTTATGTATTTTCAATGCACTACTTGTTCGAAATCGTTTTCCACAAACTATACAACTGTATGGTTTCTCCCCAGTGTGTATTCTTTGATGTATTTTTAAGTTACTATTTGTTCCAAATGGTTTTCCACATACTACACAAATAAAAGGTTTCTCTCCTATATGTATCCTCTTATGTTGTTTCAAGTTATCTACTGTTACAAATTTTAGTCCACAGATTTTACAACTATGTGGTTTGTCACCACTCTGAGGTATATTATATTGTTTTAGATTTTGTATATTTAAATTCCTTTCTCCATACACATTGTTCAGTTTTGGAGATTTGACAACATCTGTGAAGAGATCTTCTTGATTTAAAATTTGATAATCAGGAAACTGATGTCCACAACAGCTGTTCACACCAATCTTTATATCTGAAATCAATATATATGATGCAGCAAACACTAACCAACACATGCTACTATATTTGAAATATATTATGACATTGTTATACAATTAATGTTTATATCAAAATCAAAACGTATAAGTAAAGAGAAATTATTTTACAGTTTCACACTTTATTAAAACAATTTTTTACGATCTGAAATAGCACTGACAACAAAATTGAGACAACAGAACATGTTCAAAAGTAAAATTACTTGTTGAAAATATTTAACATCAGTTATTGAAATATAATGGTAGAATTCTGCAGCAACTAACATTATTTTAAGTCAGTAATTTACTATATTAATTTTAAAAGCTATCTTAACTTCTTAAATAAAGTGGTTGATTATCACAATTGCCTCCTAATTCTTTGTTGTTTAAGCAAGGTGGTTAATATCTGTTTTTATAAGATTTGATTGAAAAGATCTATATGCATGTTTAATTAATATTTACATGTGTCAATATTTTGCCAAAATTAACTGTTTATCAACATTATTTATTTTATCAAGTTCTCAACAGAATTCTCCTATTACAAGCTGTACGAGTTGCAAGCGTTCAAAACATCTATGGAAATTAATGATACCAATATAATTTATGTACATTTAAACTACAGCTGAACAATTTAATTAATTTCCTATGAGCACTGATTACCATCACATACACTAACCAAGTAATCAAACTACAACCTACATCAAATTAATGTTACAGAAATAACCAACTACTCAAAATTAGTGTTTCTGTTATAATAATTTAAATTTTTTTCAGCAATATACAGGAATATCTCGCACAGTGAGGTTAATGAGTTCGAAAAACTACTGCAATGATTGAACCAGCACTGAACTGAAAAGGGAATAGTTTTAATAAGAAAAATAATGATACATGGGTATCATAAGGAATTTCTTCATAGTAGAAATAATTAGGCCAGATCAGTTAGTAAAAAAATAAACACAAATAATTATGAGGTAAAATAAAAATGAAACTAATTGATAAACTTTATTTTGAAAAATGAAAACTGTAAAAATTTACTGATTAAAGAAAATCTATCTGATCTAAGTTGCACCATTTTCTTTTCATTTTTTTCTTCGTGGAGTTCTCAATAACATCAAATGGCATTTTCTAACATTCATTGGACATTACTGCTGCACTCTATGTCTGGATCATGATTTATAATTAAGTCTGAAGCAGTTTCCACAGCCCTAAATATTTTTTCAAGTTCCTGTAAAGGAAATTCTTTTTCCATCTCTTCTCTAGCATCTTCATTATACTCTGGACTTTCTTCTTTCTTATATGCTCAATCTTAGTCTAAATTAAGGAGTGTATCATTGTTAAGAGCTTAAGGATGTGTGTCAATGTACTCCCGAACATTAACCACTTCCAAAAACATGAATCCAAGATTGTGTCCAATTTTGACTACATCTTCAGAAACATCCCTAATTTCATACTCAAAGCCACAATTATTGCTTGTGCAGTGAATCAAAATGTGCTTCCTCACTGCTCTCATTGTTACTCTCATTAACTTTGAGCTATGCTTTGTTGATGTTTTTGATAGCACTTCTGATGTAATTTTTCCAGAATTCAGTTAAAGATAGTGCAGCTTCTCTAGTTGTTGCCTTTTTTGCTTGAGAAAAAGTTTGCCTAAAATAAGATTTAAACATTGCAATGACACCTTAATCCATTGGTTTCAGCAGAGATATCATACTGGGTGGAAGAAAATGAATTTTGATATTTTCATTAAAGTTACAAAGTCACTTTGGATGACCTGGTGCATTATCTAATATAAACAAAGCTTTAAAGTCTAAGTTGTTTTCTCTGCAGTAACATTGAACCACAAGACAAAATAACTTTTTAACCAGTCTTCAAACAAAGACTTCATGACCCATGCTTTTTTTACTTGATTGCCAAATAGCTGGGAGAGTCTTTGCACAGCTATTCAGGGAGGTTTCTGCATGATACACAAGCATAGATTTTAATTTAAAATAGCCAGATGAATTTCTTCCTAAAAATGTGTCAAATGCTCTTTTGATGCCTTGAAATCTGTCTGAGTTTTTCATTTTGTGATAGAAAAATTCTAGAAGGTATTTTTTCACAAAATAAATCCATTTCATCAACATTAAAAAGTTGGTTATCTTTGTAGCCACCTTTTTCAATAATTTCTATAAATTCATTAGGAAATTATTCAACAGCATCCTACTTTCCACTTGACCTTTTGTCTACAATGCAATTATTATGAATCCATGAGCATTTTTTAAAATGAAAGAACCAACTATGTCTTGCTGAAAATGTTTCATTAGTTACCCCTTCTCCATCATTTTCTTCCATCATGTTTTCTTTGAGGGTGTTGAGAAGACTCATAGCTTTCGTTTGAATTTCCATTTGACTTAAGAAAGGAATTTGCTACTGATTGCAATTTTTTATATGTATTAATAGTGGACATTCCATATTCACCATTAGAGAACTTTTTTTCTTCACGAGAGTTAGTAGCCACTCAATACTCTTTGTACTGATTCTTTTTCTTTTTACAACTCTTCGTACAGATGAATCATTTATTCCTTTGTCATGTGCGAGTTTGGCAAACAAAATGCCTTCTTCATGGCATTTGATGATATCAAGTTTCTGTTTTAATGTCAGCCATTTATATTTCTTTGGCTTGGTATCATCACACTTTCACTCATAATAAAGAGATCTCTGTAAAATGATTGCAAAAAGGATACACCCATGCTTATAAAGAAAAAGCTGAACTTAGACTGTTGCTGGCAGCACTTGATGCTCAGATTTACACCATACAGTATATAAATGCACCTACATATTGTATAGGCTTGCAGAAAGATCTACAGGGTGTTCAGAAAGTCACTGTGCAATTTCGTAACAGCATTTATTCAGTCTGTTTCAAGCCAGCAACTAAGAGAAGTGTTTAAAAACAAAATAAGAAGAATCCAAGCCTGTATTAATGCCAACGGGGGTCACTTTTAACATTGTTTATAATTTCATTCATACAGGGTGGTCGCTAGAAAAGTGGAAAATTTGAGGGTCAGATGAGATCATGAATAAAATGCGTGCTTACTCATTTCTATTTTGATTTCTTTACATCATGAATAAAATGCATGATTTTAATAATTTTGAGCATCTATGAGTGTAATATAACATATGCCTTTAAAAAACTTTGTAAAAGTTATTCTTTGTAAAAATAAATAGCTGTTTGACAAATTTTCCGCTTTTCTAGCAACCACCCTGTATTTACCTCCTGTATTCTATATTGAAACATGTCTGTTAATAAATATATAAATGCACAATGGCTTTCCAAACACCCTGTACAATAAGCTAATCACACAAATTTGGGGAGATTATTACAGAAAATCTCAGAAAAATGTCAACCATAATAAAAAGAACCGAAGGACTTATATGTACGTAAATACAGCCACATTATATTGAATCATTCACTACTAATTGAATCATCTGTGACAAATTATAAACTGCACAATAGTAAATCCCATACTGATTGAAGTTGCACTGTGCAAAGTATTGTTGTATTAATCAAAATTACTAATTAAAATTATTGGTTCTGATTACCATATTCTGTTATTTCAACAACTGTAGTTCTACTTTATATTTTTAGGAATTGTCTTTCACGGTTTTTACAATGAAACTTGTTTTGCAAGTTTTAAATTCCATGGAAAAATGACATTAAAGATGCAATGATTTTCCATTGCATAAATTTTGGAAAAAGTTTTCAGACATTATCCTGATTTTCTAAACAACATTTTTCATGCTAAATTTTTGCAATCATGCTGTCAAACTGAACTGATATGTTGGTGATCCACCTACTGAAAGCAGTTAATGTTTCTGTTTGTGTTACAGCAGGTATTTAACTGACAACAGCTAATGTCTCCTCACTATTTGCTATTTCCAGATTATATATTAATATCTGTGTATAACACATTAAGAACAGTTACTTAAATGGTTTGGTGGATACAGAATTATTTTTAATTTTTTGGCAATACCAAACAACAAAGAATCACAACATCATTACATGTCACTCTTAAAATACCTTTAGAGAAATGGATAAAATCAACCAATTCTTCCAAAACCAGAGGCCTCCAAACCCCACAACATTGTAACACAGAATTAATTTATCCACTGATAAAGGCTTTTATTTTGCCAAAACTGTTATTCAAAAAAGTATATGTATGTGCCACATGCATATTCCATAAGTTAATTCTACAACAATGATTAGCAACTTACAGTATCCAAGTATTAAAAATACTTTCATCAAAGTTATTTATTATTTAGTACAAAGATACATAGAGTTATCTGTGTTATGCCCATTGAAAGTACTGAAAACTAACTTTAATGCTGAAAGTTGTTGTTGAGATTTTATGTCAAATTAGTTCAGCTTTGGAGCAGCGTGACCTGGTGATTTGAGTCTCATGTTTCATTCCTGTTCCCACAAAATTTGCTTGCTCTTTGCTATTGCAGAGATACTAGTAAGGTTACCTTCCATTGTCACTTATTATAAACAGCTGAATAGTTAACAGGCAACTGGCTAGAAGCACCTACTACTAAATCTTTGGTCAACGAAGTGAGAAATAGACTGTAAATATTCTTTTGGTTTCTTAGACTGTGTTATATGTTATAATTTCATAAGTGTATTCTTTAATTTAGTAAAACCAAGTGTATATCCATGGAAAGGTTTCAGATTTTAACCCTCATTATTTCCAAACATTGAAAGAAAACAAGGCATCTTTACACAAGGTATATAGTACCAAAAAGAAACATGAGGTGTCGTAATTTGTATTTGATTGGGCTATAAATTATCATAAAAGCATTTCTCTGAAATCAGGATTCTAGAGTCTGCAGTAATACAGAAGTCTCAGCCAAAAGTGATTATTTTCAAGCTAATACAACAGTATGCCAACGAACCTGTCTTTTCCTAGGTGCACTAGTAATGTGTAGACTTGAAAGATCTACTTTTATCAAAGTTAGTATTACTTAGAACTCTTGCAGTTCTTATAACATAGATATTACAAAACTGATTTATATTGTTTATAAAATTAAATCTGCCTGAGAAAATATTTCTCATATTATTGATGTCCAAAATAGCTGAAAATTCATATGGTATGACTTGTGTATCTAGCAACATTTTCAAATGTTTTTGAAAACTGGCATCATGTCTGCTTAATTTATTTTTTTTTCTAAATATGATGATAAATAATTACAACTGCTTAACTTTAAGTTCAAAAATGTCAATGCTTGTTTTTACTGTTTTAATTTTTATATCAATCACATTGCTAGAAGTAGAAATATTAGCTTTGAAATAACTGGATTATAACTTGAATGATTTAGATATTTACAGAATGTATTGACATTATTTTAACTTTTACTCACTTAGGTTAATTTAGAGTTATATGATCAATATTGATTGACTTGACATTATTATTATTATAATGGAAATATTTTATTTCATGTAAATAAATAAAAACATTCTTTACAATGTCATACAACCAACCTTTAAAGAGTTACTGGGCTCATACCAAATGACTAACTGTTGAATAACCAGTTAGAAAGTTTTATCCAATTTCAGTTTACAGAAACCAAAATTACTCTCTATTATTATTTTCTTAATTTAAAATTTTTTTAACTGTTTTGCTGTCATTTTATTTATTACTTCAGATCCTTTCTAACAATACTTCTCAAATATGGCATCAAAGAAACACAACAAACATGAGCCTACACACCTCAAATTAATCCTATCTCAACTGGTTTAATATATTTTTTTAAATTACCATAAAAATAAATATTTATTTCCAACTAAAATCATTGAATTTAGTTTTTAGATGCTTGTACTTACCAGAAGCACTTTCTAGCCCAGATTCAATTTGTTGTAAATCTTGAAATACAATTTCTGTTTTTACATTTAAAACTCTGTAAGTGGAACTATCCAGGTCATCATAACTGCTGTCACTGAACTTTGAAATAATCTCATCTTGTGGTACATCACTAAACTGATTTGTTTTCACTCCAACAAGTATGTTCTAAAATCAAACAGCATTTTAAAAAATTAATAAAAAATAAAAACGAATAGCATCACGAAAACAGACAAATGCAGACAGTCTCCACAATTTAAAACTTGATGGTGTAAACTTAACACTTCAAAGTTAGTTGGTAATAATGAAAAGTACCAAAACTATTGTAATGCTTTCACCATTTTTAATGATTTTTAATAAGCCAAAGCTGAAAAAATGTAAGAAAAGTAAATTACTGTGAAGAAAATACCCAAATAATCTTATAACTTTCTTAGTGAAACAAACATACAAGGGCAAATATCAAAAGTTTTATTGTGAAACATAATTTCTGTTGGTATTTACCAATTGGGGTCAAGACTGCAATAATATGTATGTTGGTCAAACAGGACATTCCATGGAAACAAGAATTAAAAATCATTTTAGAAACAAATACAAAATGAGCAAATTCAAAGCTTTATCTTGACCTACATGTTAAACAATATTTAACGTCTCACACAACACAAAGTTTTCAATCTGTAATTTAAAAGATAGCATCAACCTGAGTTTTACACAAAGGATCAGCAAGGTGATGGTCGATCTGGTAAGTACTGAGTTACAGCCAACATTATGATTATAAACTTTACAGATACCGGAGACAAAGTAGTGAGCCTTGAAGATGGCTATCAGAACTGGCAAGAATTGCATAAGTAGGAAATATCAATTCTAGATGAAAGTGAAGCAGCAATTTTATTTAGAAAATATCGAGTTTTAGATAACATATGGAGCAACATTAGCCCACCAGGGTTAGGGGTCATTATGGTGGAAGAGGGTCATAAAAATGAAGGGAAAAAGGTACATCAATGTAATAAATTCATGTTTTTTAAGTAACACATTTCTGATGCTGTGAAGTAACCTGTCCAGCAGCAGCAAAGCAGTGAGTTGTTGTACTATAGCCAGTAGAGAAGAAAGTGGAAATATAACAATTATAAGAAATAATAAATATGCTTATTTGTATAGACATTTTACTATGTTATGGCTCATTGTTTTATAACTGTATTGAATATGCATGTATGCATCCATACAACTTGAAAAATTCATATAGCTGTCCACATGTATGGCTTTACAGATCAAAAACATTATAAAGTCCGTGTGTATGTGTGTATATATATATATATTGCATGCGTATACATGTGTAAAACACATGCAGTTACAAAATTCAGCCCATATATCATAGTTCTTTCAATCCAGTGTTTATATACTTCATATAAAGCTACAGGGTATAAATACAGTAGCTATACATTTCTTTTACAAACATTTACATAATGTAGTACATTGACAGTAATAATGACACCAGGAACAATGGTCATCCAATCTGCATGAAGCCAGTCTCAGGGTTGTGATTGTTTCCTGATAAAGCATAACACAATAACTACATATTTCATTAAACTAAACTGTTTCAAATAGGACAGTCATGCTGTAACACAAACAAGATTATCAAAAATTATTAATTTAAAAAGGGAAATAGAGGTCTCCAAAAGATACAGGAACAAGATAAATAGTTTACATTGTAGTGCAAATTTTAAAAGTAAACTAACATAAGGTTTAAGACAGTGTTGATATTATTTCTCCAAGCTACAGATCCCTATTTTGACTCTATGTCTAAATGCTGTGATATACAGGAGAATCAAAATAGAGATTTGTAACTTGAGGAAATAATGTTAATATAATGATGGAATATTGAACTCTGTAAAATAAAACAGAAATACTTTAAGTCTGGCAAAAGAAGAAAGGTATTGGGAAGAATAAGTTATCAGATGTTAAAACTTTGTATTCTCTTTTTACATTACATCACTCTTAAAATCTAAAAAGAGAACAGACTTCAGTGATACTTGTTCTCTGCTTATCAATAAAAGTGTTAATACCTGTACCAGCTGTTCTGAAATGTATTTTTAGACTTTGGTAATATTTCATTCTAAACTTAGTTTGCATATACATAAATAATTACCAAAATTTTACAAACTAAGTTATCAAATTACAAACTTTATTAAATTACTGTACATCTGTATTATATTAGGGTTGATTTGAATAAATTACATACACATTAATCAAACTGAATCCAACAATACGATTCATTTGACAATGAATTACACAAACACCTGGAATTTCTCAGGAGAAATGTTTAAGAAGTGCTAAAAACTGTCAGCATTTAATACATTTAAACAAACATAGTATGACAGTTTATTTTGTTACAATTGTGAACATTATTACAATCTAACATGAGGTGCAGTTATATATATATAATATAGCATTTAAATAACTAGCTCTACATTGTTATTATCATTTTCAAATCATAATCCAATTTTCATCAAAACCCAACAATACATAATAACGTGCATAATTTTTGCCATAATTACCTTCTCAGCTTATGACCTTTGTCTTAAAGGTACAATTAATTTTTTGCAGAAAAACTGATTTCTCCATCTGCACCATTGCTTACTGCTTTAATCCAAATAATTTTTTCAGATCAACAACTTCAGACAGTTTGTCCTTTATGAATATAAAACCTGCTTTCTCCATCTGTCTAATTACTTGTTGCATTAATCTACACCAATGCTAGATCAGCAAGTACAAACAGTTTGCCCTTCATCAAGAGACAGAATAGGTAAAGATCCATCTCTTTGTATTTCACATTATAAGTACTAAAACCATCAATTCACATACTGATGTTATCAGGCAAGAATAAAGAAAGGGACCTGAAGATGAATCAGATAATTATCTGGATACTCCTTCGCCAGGTACTTACTGCAACTGAAGCCATTCAAACAAAAAGTTTTAAAGTGAGTTCTGTAACGTCATCTTTAGTCTTGTCATCAACATCACCAATCAAGCTGATATATATATATAATTATTTGTCTTTGTTTGTTGTACAGTCTTTTTCCACACTCATACAACATATTCTGTTTCATTTTTATTTATGCCCTTTTGCCTGTGATAAACACAGAGTAGGCCATCTCCACATATTTTCATTTTACAAAATCACCATTTGGTTGAAAATAATGTTTTAAAGCATAACTTTTTCTTCAGTAAAATAACAACACCTCATATGATGTAATTCATCCTAACAATATATGCAAGTGTTGAATTTGTTTCTTAACACTCTTAGCTTATACACTGACAGCCATGTTAAGTTTAAATTCACAAACACATCAATGTTAGTATGGGCATAAGCATGATATAAAAAGTTCACTTGGCCATGCTACATTGTACTTGCATTATGTGGCTGCTATAAGTGTTGATATCACACACATACAGTCATGTGAAAAAATTAGAACACCCTATGAAAGCCTGTGTATTTGTATAACAATTTGGAATATATGGATATATTTAATCTCAATCTGAACAATACTGAGAGATTAAAGTAACATAACTAAACTAATAAACTGAAGAAAGGACTTTTCAAGATCTTCTGTAAAATGTAATTCTACAAAAATGCATATTCTAACTGAGGAAAAAGTTAAGACATCCCCACATTTATCCCCACTTACAATGGCTCAACTCACACACAGGTGTATCACACCAGGTGCACATGATTAGAAGATTGTTTCTCTGCATTTTGAATAAGGCTTGCCTTATTTAAACCTCAGACATTTAGTTTGCTGTGCTCCTGAGTGTTGAAGTGAGAGTGAGCACCATGGTGAGAGCAAAGGAGCTGTCTGAGGCCTTCAGAAAGACAATTGTAGTAGCTTATGAGTCTGGTAAAGGATTTACAAAGATCTCAAAAGATTATGAAATCAGCCATTCCACTTTCCAGAAAATAGTCAACAAGTGGAGGGCTTTCAAAACAACTGCCAACATGCCCAGGTCTGGTCATCTAAGCAAGTTCACCCAAAGAGCAGACCGCAAGATGCTAAAAGAGGTCTCCAAAAACTCTGAAATGTCATCATGGGACCTACAATGGGCTCTGGCTACTGTTGATGTGAAAGTGCATGCCTCTACAATCAGAAGGAGACTGCACAAGTTTAACTTGAATGGGAGATGTGCAAGGAGGAAACCTTTGCTCTCTAAGAGAAACATCAAGGCCAGACTGAAGTTTGCCAAAGAGAATGTAGACAAAGACCAGAACTTCTGGAAAAATGTTCTTTGGACAGATGAGTCCAAAATTGAATTATCTGGACACCAGAACAGAAAACATGTTTGGCACAACCCAAATACAGCATTCCAGGAAAGGAACCTCATACCAACTATGAAGCATGGAGGTGGAAGTGTCATGGTTTGGGGCTGTTTTGCTACAGCAGGACCTGAACAGCTCACAATCACAGAATCCACCATGAATTCTACTGTGTATCAGAGGATGCTTGAGGAACATGTGAGACCATATGTAAGAAAATTACAGCTAAAGGGGAATTGGACCCTACAACATGACAATGACCCAAAACATACCAGTAAATCCACCAAAGACTGGCTGAAAATTAGGAAATGGCCGAGTCAAAGCCCAGATCTTAATCCCATTGAGATGCTGTGGGGTGACTTGAAACAGGCTGTACATGCAATAAACCCCTCAAATATCTCACAGCTGAAAGAATTCTGCATTGAGGAGTGGGGACAAACTTACTTCAGACCAATGTCAGAGATTGGTAGATAGCTACAAGAAGTGTCACAGCAGTTAGTTCAGCCAAAGGGGGTAACACTAGCTATTAGGGAGTAAGGTGTCCTAACTTTTTCCTCAGTTAGAATATGCATTTTTGTAGAATTACATTTACGGAAGATCTTGAAAAGTCTTTTCTCCAGTTTTAATTGTTAAATTATATTACTATAATCTCTCAATGTTCTTTAATATTGAGATTAAATATCTATACATCCAAAAATGTTACACAAACATACAGGCTTTCAAAAAGTGTCCATATTTTTTCACATGACTGTAACTGATACAGGTTGCAAAGCTTTCCAATATTTTATGAAGTAGTACTACTAATGTGTGCTACAAAGCTTAAAAATATGTATCAATATTTTGAGACATTGTAAATGCTTGTTACCAATACTGTTTTCAAGTTTACTGGAATTATTCATTCAACAATTTTTTTTTAAACACAACTTTATTTAAAAAAATAATTAAACAACATTCTTGCAGATTTGGTTACAAGAACATATTACAATATTTCCTGTTTTATAGCCAATATTACGTCATAAGACATTCTTATCTGACTTAAATTTTTTAATATTACTTTCCTTAAACAGTCTATTACTGTTTCTTAACCAGTATTATATGTCACACAATATTCTTATCAAATGCATATTTTTAATACAGCCTTTCATTTACAATCCAGTGGAGTTTTATAATCATTATTACCTGCTTTAAAATATACCTATTATCCTTAGATTTATAACATTAATTTCCCTGTACAATGTATCAGTTTTTCAAAAGTCTGTATAACATTACATCAAGTACATTGTAATATGTGGAAGACATAATGATGCTTAGCAAATTTATAGCTTTTAATACCATACAACTTATTTATTTTCTTGGCTTATCTTCAGTGCATGCATGCTAAATAGAAGCATAGAGAAATGCATTGGTATCTTTCACTTCCAGTTTTTTAAACAGAAATAACTGGAGAGGTATGTCAGAGTACTGTGTACCTATACCGTGGTAGTTTGAGCATTATATGGTTATTTACTTGCAAATTCTAACAAATTAATTATTAAGTTCTGTTAGTTAAATACTCATACAGGGCAAGACAGGTCTCAGGATCAAAACGGAACCTAAAAAAGTACTACGCTAGTGCAAAAGCTTGTGACCATCCCAAAATTATGCTTGAAGATGAGCCTTTGAAGCATTTTATACAAATTACAAATGTTCCTGTGATGAGAAATAGAAATTTTTGTAAATATCCACTTAGAGCACATAAGGAGACAGAAGATAAGTTAAAAGATTAGTTTGCCAAGATGCAATTGAAATTTTTGTGTATGAAATCAAAACCAGCAATCTGATGACAAATGGATGCAACCATAGCAATGTTTACCTTCATTGACTCATGAAATTAGGTCATATAACAAATGAATGGCACAACTTTGATTAGAAGGAAAAATATGGATAGATACATGCAAATAGGCTACTGTCTACAACTCTTGACCAAAAATCAATTATCTTTTAGTTTTTGTCCAATGATTTAGCAGAATTAAATCAATTGGGTAGAGGAACTATTTCCAAACTAAGCCTGCAGTTCCAGCAGAAAGATTAGAAGACCCTGTAAAAATGTATTTAGTCTCATATTTTCAGCTCAAATGTCACTTATCCAGCAAAGAAATGAGTGACCAGCAAAACTGCAGTAATCCTAACTCCTCACCATGGTTTTATTACAAAACTTGACATATTTCCACCAGACAAACTTTCTACATGTGTAAATTGCTATTTTCTCTCTCCAGTTGAACAGTGTAGTTAGAAAATAACATATAATGTGTACAAATAATAAGATGATGTTGAAATAAAATTCACTTGTAGACTTAATTATGTTTATTGAAAAAGTGGTATCTTTATCAGAGGACAACTTAGAGGATGTAGTAACCAGATTAAAGAAGCCAAACTATGTCTAAATGTCTGTTGCATAATAATTTAATTAGTAATTTGTTCAGGATACTTTCTAACTTGATGAGTATTATTGAAAGTGTAATTAGTGAACAACTGCTACTTGAAGAAATTGATTTATACAAATTCAACTGCAGTTGACATCATATGATACAAGCATTTGGCTCACAACATTTTGAACAGACTACTGAGAAAATTCATAGATTTTTGTGCATAGGGTGATAGGAAGGTTTAAAACAGCCATAAACAACAGGTTAATAAGAAACTGTTCTTAAATAGCTTTGGTACAATGAATGTACATGAATATTTTAATTAAAGTACAATATGTATTTTGAATTTCTGTCTCTGAGCCACATCTTTCTTTATTCTCACTGTAAAACCTTCAAGTTAGTGACTTGTGTATTCCATTTGTATCTGCATACTTGGATATAAATAAATTATTTGTAACTCGTGTTAAAGGCAAACCCAAATGACTAACCTACAGGATGGGCCTCCTGTTACAAATGGATAAACTTTGTACACTTCTTGAGAGGAAAACAAAAAGAATCCCAATCGATGTCTATGACTGAGGCTAAGCAAGTAATATGAATAGCATCTGGCATCAGAACTAAGAAAACTGCTGAAGACATAGCTAATGTTACCAGTATACACAGCAAATTGTTGAAACAAATATGGAAAGTTACAGTAGCCTGTTGGCTTGTGTCTTCGTGAAACAGGTAAATTGCACATGTACACTGTCACCCTTTTCAAGTGGCTATTTACAAACACTTATCATAAATATTCTTACAACAAGAGGCTGTTATTATCCTTCAGATAATTCTTTAAACATTCTTTATCAATGTCACATACATTAAACAAATATTCCCACATGGCATGGCTTCCACATTTTGAATCCTAACTACATACACAGATACAGTGTGAATAAATTGTTCAAGATCTCTGATTTCATGTTAAGTTTATCAAAACACAGTTCAATGGTGACTGTTATGAACTTTACAATAAGAACTAGATTACTAAATACTTCTCACCACATCATACATTCACTCAGTAAAAGATGCCAACTAAGACATGTGGTGCATTTCATGGAAGAGTGGCCTTTCTCTAAATTATCATTACATTTACACTAGTCACTATACATTTAGGCTAATTTTTGTAGTGTCTTCAGACCATTGCATTATTAACTAGTTTTCATTGACTTATGGGTTAGTTTTCTGAATAATTAAAATTTTGCTATTGCAGTAAATATCTCATCCATTTGTAAATATCCACAGGTAATGCTGACACACACCCTTAGGTTACTACTTCATTTATATCTCTTGATTTTCTCAGGTAACTAACTCCACAGTTAACATTTTCCTGTACCAAAAATGTATTTCCATTAATACCTACATGAACTTGTACTTTGGTTTTATTCCAACACAAGTTTCTCTTGTCTGCCCATCTAAGCTTTGGTACAAATCTTACCTCATTTGCTCTAACTTTTATACATGACTATACTGTTCACAGTAATTTAAATGTTGTGATTATCTCCACCTACATCAATGCATCCCCTATACCAGATCTATACATAAGCTTTCCATCATGACTTCTTATTCACTTTTGAAGATGGTCCAAATTAACAAACCTGAAATCAGCCATTTTGCGGGAAGAAGGGTAGTGTGAATAGGTAAGCATTATTAGAGAAATATTTTCAGTGTAGAAAAATGTTAATTTCCAAAACACACCTTTTCTTACACTTTAGCTAGAATCCCACACTGAGGGGTCAGTGAGGGCAAGGTCCATACAGAAAACATCTGCAAGAAAGAAAATGTGAAAAGATGAGATATAGCCAAAGCACACCAGTGGAGTCTGCAGTACTTCTGGGACATGTATAATCTCTGCCTGGACAACCTGAAATCTAACATCTTGGTGGTAAAGACCAACCAGCCAAAATATTAACATCTTCAAAAGAACTAGAATATATGTCCATGTTTCAATCAGGCAGATGATATCCTACACCTCATCCTTGGGTTTATAGTACTGTGGATCAAACGTGAGGTCCAAGGTGTAGTGGGTATGGATATGAATTATTTTACTTTTTAGTATTATTGAAACTTAACCAGGAAGTTGCAGAATGTTGCATGCCAAGAAGGAAAGCAACACAAAAGTGGACAAACCCTTACTCCAACCTGAAGAAGTGAAAAATGGAACAAACCATTCTCAGAATTACAAGACCTTAAAGAAACAAAGATTACCCTATCTAGGATTACAAACCAAAATCATAATCCCCTAATCTGAGTGGCAAGGCAACATCTACTTCCAGAATTATGAGGAGGATGTGCAGAATTATGTGGAGTACAGAACTCTCTTTCATGATCCTCAAAAAGAAAGAGAATGATTAAAAAGAAGGACCATGCACAACTAAATCAAATATCAAAATCAAATGTGAACTGGAATTACAAGGATACTCCTAAATAGGGTGGTCTTGATACAACCATACATGTGGAAAAGCTATTTAGGGTTACTGGTAAGAGGGCATTCAGCTTTATCCTCTGCTCCTGAGAGTGGAATAATGAGTACAAGCATTACTGAGGAGGCCTCTGTCCACTACTCCAATTACTGAAAACCAAGAAAAGTATGGAAACCCATGCCCCATTAAGAAAAACGAGATGAATACTCATGTTTGAGAGCCCTAAAGAACAATGCTCTGGGAACAGTGCAATAGGTGAACCACATTCCATATTTAGAAAAGCAAACTGACCTTGATTTATTCAATCTTGGGGTCAGCAGGAATGAACAAAATATTCTCAAACTTTAGTTATACTTGTGTACCGTCAGGAAAGCACACAAGGTGATCTTATGAAACATCCAATCTCAACAGATTGGTCTACTTGTAGCTAGTGTGTATTTTGAAACAAGCATACTTGACCAGACAACACCTGCCCCAGGATGTAATCCAGATGAAAATAGCAAGAGAGATCCTGAAAAAGAATAAAATCACTCACCTTTTTTACAAATGAGCCAGGATGATAAGAATAGCCATGACAGGTAGCCTAAAATCTTCCAAGGAGGCAACTGCTAAATTATGTAAATAATGAGGCATAAATGTAATAAGCTGTTCACCATAGCAGCTTGTACAATCTCTTCCAGTGGATGATGTAACCAAGTTGCCAAGTGCATCAAGATATGGTGAACTTAATAAGATGAGACCTGAAGAAGTCTCTATTCCTTCAATGAAAGCCCAGAATAAACAATACACATATACTGATTAACCTAATCTTTCAAAGTTACAGAAGATACGTCATTTGACACCGTGGGATCTCAGTGGTTAAACAAATCATGATGAGAGTGCAGAAACCCTTTAATGCATCTAACACAGCATCAAAGAGCCTGAACCAGAAATAAAAGTTAATCTGGATACAAGAATTCATAGAAATAAGAAGTAGAATTAAAATAAATAGCTGAAAAGTCCTATCCTGTTCTCTAGCTACTGAATTTTAAAGAAAATAGGACCAATCAGAATACAACAGAAAATAAGTGGAATAGTAAAGAGTCCCATGAACATGAACTATAAATGCATTTGCATGTCACTGTCCACTAGCCAACAGTTAGTCTTAATCAAAAGATGATACAGTGAATAGAATGCAAAGGTTCAAAAAGTGGATGAAATAAGACATGGAGAATCACTGATATATCAAAATAAGGAACCTGGAAAGAATGTTGATGACATATAACCTACAGAAATTTTAGAAGCAATGACAAAATCAAGGACTAAAACATTTAGGGAAAAGAATCACATAAATTCACCTTGTACTATGAAATGGACAAAGATGTAGTGAGTGAAATAAAAATGATTAAACCATGTCTGAAAGACCACTGATGATATGTAAACCAAACAGCTCTGATTCATGGATAATATAAAACTTTAAGGGTTCATGTATCTCTTATTATTAGTATATATATGCACTATTACCATAAGTACCAGCTTTTACTAAAAGAAAAGAAATGCAAGAAATCCTATTACTGGCATTCACACTAAGTGTGATGTGTACAACCATGTTTCTAGTGTACAGTGAAACAACAACTCATTATTATGGAATTATTCAATTATTAAACAGAAGTAAATAGATAAAAATACATCAAATAATACCTCTGATTTTTACTGTGGCTTTTACAGCTGCTCTCATAAGCAGCTTATATCAAATACTATACCTTACTGAAGTACAGTGTTATATAATAATATATACACTCAGCCTGCATTGTAATTCATTTAACTTGTGCAATAACTAATTCATACATTACTATGTCCTTTTCCATCCTAGATATCATCCTACTAGCCCTCCTTCCAGGGTAAAAAAGCCATACACTAAACACAGTATTCTGAATGCAACTTAACCAATGACCTATATAATGACATTATAACCATTTTTTTTATCTTTAAGATTTGTGTTCACTACTTCTGTAATTACAATCTAAAATCCTATTTGCCCTGCTACTAGCAACAAAACATTGTTTGGATGACACAAGAAACTGATCAACCACAACACCAAGATCTTTATCAGTCAAAATGCCATTAAGGTTGTTCCCATAAATATTATACTCATAATTCAAATTGTGATATCCCACATGTACTATTTTGCATTTATTATAATTAAATGCCATCTATCATTTATTTGCCCAATTAAATAAATAATCCAAATCATTTGGTAAAGTAGCAGCATTCTCCTCAATCAGAAATACCAAAAACTTTAAATAACATACTGCTCTTTCCTTCATCTGTGTTGATGATGCAAATATAAAAGCAGCAATTATCCTATTAATGAGTTCTGACGTACACCACTTCCAAAATTAATCCAGTCTAACTGAATGTCATTTGTAACAATCCTTTATTTTCTTCTGTCTAGTGAGCTTTCTATCCAACGAGCCAACCTATCCTCCCTACCTATAGTGATAACTTTTTAAAAAGTATTTTATGTAGAAATCCTGAAACACCAAATCCATGTCTGTTCCCTTACCCCACCCCCAAGAAATAACCTCTCCAAATGAACTTATGCTATATAATAAAATTTTAAACTTTATTAATTAGCTTTGCATAACACCTTTTATCAGACTTTTAAAAATGTTTCCCTAAAATTGATGTAAGACTAAATTAAATGGCTTAAAATTAATGGGATAGTTTTGCCACCTCCTATGTAAAAAAAGGAGAAATATTAGTCAACTTGCAATCTTCTGGCACCTGCCAGCTGTTAAAAAAACTTAGAAAAAGTAACAGCAACTAACTTATTTATCCAATCCTTAACCTCTGTCAAAATCTATAATCTGGCTCAGGAGCTTTATCATTATTTAAACTTCAAAATGTTTAATTAACAAGTCCAAAATTAATGTTATCATCTTGTTTCCATCTAGTAGCTATTCTGAATAAGAAATATTGCTTAAAATTTCATTACAAAAAAACTGAAAAAAAGGGGAATTTAATAACCCATCACTTGTATAATCATCAGAGATTAGCATTCCTTTATCACCTCTCACAAGCCCTTCTCTCATCCTACCATTTTGCTTACCCTTAATGTATTTGAAATAATCCTCACTATTAGTATTTTCATTTTCAGCTTACCTTTTTTTGTGTATTTGTTTTTATTTCCTAACTTACAGTTTAGCCAATTCACTTGTCCTTTTACAAACCTCCCATCATTGCAGTCAATGTAGACTTTTTATCTCATTATAATGGATGTAATGTGTATATTAGAATGTATATATGTAACCAAAACTTGTGTTTCCTGTTGAATGGCATTACATACAAATATCCATACAAGATTTCACAATTCAAGATTCAGACAATTACTAAAAGAATTATGGAATGGAAAACAACCATTTCTTTATAAAAGGATACTTTTACTTACGGGTACTGTACTCATATCTATAACATGACTTTTACAAGAACTGGAAGTGAAGGTTGGATTATATCTTTATTGATGGAGTACAAGAGTTATGCAAAAAAATTAAAAGTTATTTAATAAAAATACCACTTTTAAAATAAAAACATAAATAAAATTAAAAATTCATTAAAAGTGTGAGTTATGTCACCTGAATCATTTTAATATAATGAGTTTTGTATGATTAAACAGCACAATCCAAACACTTTTCTCGTACAGCACTTTTGAGAAAAGTCCTTTTCTTAGCAAATGTTAATTTTTCTTCTAAATTTTTTGAATAAGTAATGACTAGCACAAACAGAGTCCCTGTGGGTAGAGGTTCTGCTAGTATATATAATTCTCTCCTCTAATCTTATCCTTTATTCCTTTTTTGAGCCAACCTAGTTTTGACTTGCAGCCACTTTTTCATCTGTAAAATGCATGCATATCTTAAAAAGTTATGATTTTAAAACTTTTCCATGTTTTACCAGTATCTCTAATTAATCCAGTTCTCCATTAAAAATTAGAAGATGCTTGTCTGATCTTTACAATTTTTTTTAATCCAGAGCCAAATTTTCATTATTCTTTATCTTCACATGCAGTAAAATATAAAATCTAATAAAGTAATAGCAACTTGCAACCAAATGTTTCCACCATCTCTGCTTTATAAACCACTTTATTATCAGGAGTCAAAACTAAATCTTAAACAGCATTGTTACAAACAATTTACCTAAATAGTTGTTGAAGAAAGCCATTCTAAACAATTTCTACAACCCTACTTCCTCCCATGGTTTGCATCTAACATTTCCTTCTCTATATGCCTAAAATTAAAATCTTCCCATAATTATAACCCCATTAACAATTGAATTTTTTACCTCACTGTGGAGTCTGTCAATAATTTCATCAGATGGTATGTGACAAATTCCAACTAAAAAAAATCTTCTCTTCTTATAACTACAACGAGAAAGTCAAACAGATTTAACCATCTTGCTGTTTATCTTTAATATCATCAACTTGAAACTGGCTATAATTCTGGAAAAGATTACATTAGTCTACCCTTGGAAGCAGGTTTTTATTTTGATGGAGTTGATTTTATTATGAACATGTATCTTATGTAAAGTACATAAATTAACACCAGTTTATGCAGGACGAACATAGCAAAAATAAGCTAAATAAAAAAAAAACTGATAGTAAATGTTCAGTGCTTTACGTTTTCTTGTGTCTCTTCTAACTTCATACCAACAAGAAGATATTCTCTAGTGTCAACTGTTTATAAATACTGATGACAAAAAAATTCCAATCACACAAAATTAAGTTTTCATGTTGTTATGACAGCAAATAGCTAAAATTTAGGTAACAAATTTCTTTGATTACTTAAATTGTAGCCTTCCACTGATTTAATATTCATTACAAAATTATGTACTACACACTAGCAGGAAAGTTAATTTCACTGAGAAGCTGTAGAGTAATGACTGTTTCTTTTATCACAAAATTACATACTAAATGCCCAGTAGGAAAGCTAGTTTCTAAGGCAAGGGGGGAAGGATGGTTTGTACAGTCACGTTTCTTTAAATTTTCACCAACTGTTCAGCAGGAAGGCTAGTTTCAAGGGTGATCTGTATATATGAATTTAAAAGAGAAGTATTCAGCAAGACAGAGGATAGAGCTCTCATGGAAGACCTGTAATAATTGGCAAAAGATAATTTTGAATCTTAGCTACTGTTAGTAGGATTATTAATTTATCTGTTCAGCACACAAATACACAAGAAGTCTTTAGTTGGAAAAGTTTAAAAATGATATTTGTTTGTCGTGTACCTCGGGTTGGATTAAAGTGGGGACTGGTGGGGCTGCAACTGCAGGCTCACTGAAACAAGAGGCCCAATGCATCGAAAAGAAGAAAGGAAAAAAATAAGCATTAGAAATTATACACATTCCTGAATCAACTGAGGGTTCAGGGTTTAAATAAATCTGAAAAAAACATGTGACCCTGGTCATTTGTAATAGGCCTAGATTTATTACACAAAAAAAACATTATTGAACAATATACACAATTTGAGAGATTCCTCAAACATAAATATTATTATTGAATTACTAGAACTGCAAGTGGCACAAATATGATGAAATCTGTCTTGCTTGTGAAAGCTATGTAATGTCTTTGAACATGTTTCTGTCAGTAGTGGATACAATGGAGGGGGGTCCTGAAAATACATCCTTTTTTATGCAAATTACGAAATATATGCAACATATTTTGGATTTGCCTAAAATCTGAGAAAATAAACATAATAAAAATTAAAAAACTCATTATATAGACTTCATTACACCATTTTCTCTTTGCAAGGAAATCCAACACCTAAAGCAGAGGCAAAGTGACTTTGTAGAGGTACTGAGAGCAATAATACCCACTTCCTAAAGGTGTGAAGAAACTTTAACATTCATCATTTTTACTTTGGCAGGAAACCAAAAACTATTATGATGGTGAATACACTTCTGAATTGACTTTTAGCCATCAAGTGTTTGTTTGATTGGACAAATTCCTCAATCTGAAGGTGCTTGACACATGCTTATATTAGAACAACACTCATTTAATGAAAAATGTAAAATATTTAATTATTTTAATGTGTATGTTGAACTGTTTTACTTCAGCTATTTATGCAAAACAAAATTATGCAAGAACATGAATTATTATCATTCTCAGTCTAATTTTATGTGATATTTTAGGAAATGAAATATAAAACTATTGTAAAAAAACATGGCATTTCTATGCAAATATTTTGAATAAAAAATATGCATTTCTTAAAATTAATATATGGATTTCTGTGTTTATGTATATTAAGTAATAAAATATTTAGGAACAATGTTTTGAAATAATCCTTATGCACACACGAAACTCCTCTCACACACATGAATTGTCAAGTACAACCCTAAAAATACTACAGCATTTAGTAGCATAATAAGTGGAATATAAAATAAATTTGTTATGAAAACCTGTATTCTCAATATTGATTGTTTGATCAAACAAGGAAATTTTCTCTGCAACACTTCTGCATCCATTTCATGTTGTTAACTCACAAATATACATTTTAAAATCAGAAATGCATTATTGTACTTATAGGTTTGGCCTGTTACAGACTGAACTCTGCCCTTCAAAGAATTCTGTAACCATGCCTGGCTGTGATAAAAACTTTAAACTGAATTGTATAAATTGTCTTCTGTAATACATTTATCAGGCCAATTGTTGTTAATAGATATTGGCACTTCCTGAAATATTAATAATTTCAAAATAGCTGGGTAAAGCTTGAACCTTAATGGTCATTTTATTTATTTGTTGTATTATAAACTACTGTGAGTAAGTCTACTGGAATTCTTCAGCCCCAGTACTCTTAGGCACTTAATCTGATATGCATCTACCTCACACAAATATTGATTAAAAGTTAACAACACCCCTCCAAGTTAATAATAAACCAACAAAACAGGATGTGTTCTCAAGCAAAAGTCCAACAAAGTATTGGAATATATATATTTTTAAAAGACAACCTAATTACTTTTATTATGACATTCTATAAAAGAAAAAATTACCTCACATTTCATTGTAAGCCATGGTCACTTTTCTAAAGCTTGATACAACTGTTTCATGCCTCACTATCCTAAACGTAACAGGTAAAACAGTTGTGACTCAATACAAACTACAAACAGTATTTCTCTAAATACCAAGATATGCAGTCTTGAGCATATAGCTCACCACCTTAAGGAACTTGTCAAAAACTGGCAGAGAATATGAATATTGCTCAACAGTTTCATTTACTACAACATATAATACATAAAAAGAATGTCTCACAATTGCACATTATTTATTTTTACACTCAAAGCTAAAAGACTTTTCATTTAATTTTATTTCTTTACAAGTGTATTTAGACACTGTAATATTAAGACAACTGTAATTATGTGAATAAAAATAATCAAATAACCATATTGCATTACACAACTAAGCCTCACTAACATTAATGATACAATACAAACAGTGTGACATCTACAGATGGCTAATATTAACGATACAATATAAACAGTTTAAGATCCATAGATGATGAACATTAATGATACAATACAGTGTAATATCTACAGATGGCTAACAGTAATTATACGAGAATAGTGTACAATTTGCATACAGCAAACATTAATTATGCAAGAATAATGTACAATTTGTGGGCAGCTAACTTAAATGCTACAATAAAAACAGTGAAGCATAAATACGTTGTTAGCATTAATTATACAACGAGAACAGTATAATAAAATTGTAGTTCATTTCTTCAAACTGTGATTACAAACACCTGACTGCTGATTAGGCTAGTGAAATGAAGTTCAGAAATACATCATTTCAACTACATAATCACTTCAGTAAGAAATGTATTAATCTAAATATTACCTCTGTGTTCTCTACTACTACATCATAGTTCTCTTCTGGCTCCTCTTTTCCAACACCAAATTTCAAACTTTTATATGAAGATCTTCCTTCTAAAGAATCAGTTTCTCCTGTTGCTAAAAGTATAAACAATGCAGATTTGTCTGTGAAAAGAATAAATACACCCTATGGTTCATTAAATTATAATTAAAATCCACACAATACATTTAGCAGAACAAACCTCTTGTACAATTTACTTTCTGGTATACAAGTGCACTAATATCCATAATTAAAATTATCTATTATCAATTAAGTGAAGGTTATGAAAATATTGTACATGGAATAATCTCAAACATTAAGATCAAAGGACAATCCAGAAACTCAGGTACACAAATATAATCAATTTAGTTACACATTACATGTTTCTACTAAATATCCAAGTTGTGTTTTAAAAGTGAAACGTTATCATTTTCTGCTAAGAGAGAAACCAGGAAGAATTTAAGTTCCTTTAAAACTGATATACTTTTCTTTAAAGTACTGTAAGAGTTTTCATGCTGACTCATTCTCAATCTATCAACAGCCACATGACTTTTAGTTTGAATGACTCTGATGAAGGGAATCACTTTCGTTACTTGAACACAATTTTACAGTTTCTCACCTTTTGTACAACATATCATTCAAACACCAGACAATTTGCATGAGCCCTTCTTTACTATCACAATCAGACTTTTCTGTTTGTAATCCTGAATCTTTATTACACCTGATTGTGAGAAGGAGGTTGAAAAGGTATTATAATATTAAGGATCTGTTTTATATTCATGTTTATCACAAATATACATAAAAGAAAGATTAGGCAGATTTATCTCTAAATCACTTTGAGCCAAAATGCACATACACACATTCTAATGGAAGAAGACAATGGAAAATATCAAAGTAAATTATTAACAGATATCACCAAATGCTTAGCACTAGGACAAGAAAGGTAATGTACATACACTACATCAACATTCAGTGTTGTAATGGATACACACATTGAATGAGGATGGAACCATATATTGCTGTAATAAAATATAAACTAAACACTAGATGCTGAGCATTAGGACAGGAAAGGTAATATACTAACACTACAATAACCTTCAGTGTTATGATTAATACAAACATACTGTGATAGATGGTTAAGAAATTGCAAAATGTATACGAGTGGGCTAACATGCATGTTTTTAGGTGAGATCAGAAATTATTACTGCACAAGTTGCCAGGTGCAGAGAACAAAACATTCTCCTATATCTGGTAGTAATTCATTCTCAGTGGAGAGAATTAGTACTTATGCAGAGATTGGATATACTTCTGAGGTTAAAGTACCCATAGGCTGAATTTGAAAATACCAAAAAAAGTTATGTAGCTAGGAACTGTAAAGAGCTAGGTAAGCCATAAAATTAGTTCACCAGCCTGAGATTACTGCACTGAAAGCAATACATTTGCAAGTAATAGGAGAAAAGTAAAGATTATGGTGTGTTCCATCCTAACTGAAACTAATCATGCTGAGGTGAGGAAAAGTTTTCCATTGAGGCATCACTGAACAGTGTCTTTTATCCACCTCTGAATGACATCAGTTTCTAATGGAGTACCAGCACAAAAAGTGGAAACATGTCTAGAATAATTGCTAAAGTAAATAGTAACCTTGGCATTTTGACTGGAGAGCTGCATTTAAATACAGGAATCTAAAGCTACAATGGAGACTCTAAAGGTTCCTATTTTTCTTGTAAGTGATCTTAACTGTTAAGAGTTCCATATGGCTTGAAGAATCACCCCCACAGAAGTCATATGAAATAAAGAAAACTGAAGAGACAGCAATGTGTTGCAAGTTTTAAAATACATTGTGATTCATCCATGTGCCAGTCTGCAAAAATTTCTTTAATAGATACTGCAACCTGGATGCTAAAGGGCATGTTAGCTGTCTAATTTGGTTCATTTTTAATGATATCAGTATATCACAGTAAACAACATCAATTAGCTCTGATGGTGAATTAAACAGATGATTGCTACTTATATGCTACAAACAATGCCCTCCAAGACCTGAATGACTAGGTGCATGTAACATAACAAAAAAAAAATCATTGATTAAATATAAAAAAAAACAATCCCTCGAATAAATATTTAAGTGTGAAAGATAAAACAATAAGTGAGAAACAATGGTCATCTTTTCTCACTGCAAATGTCTTGGGGAAAAAGGGAAACAGGCACAGAACCTACTTAGAAAATAAAGTATGAGGTATTGACAGTAGAATGTGTAAGAATATATTCTACCACATAAGTATTTATGGACAATGGAGGCAAAACAGCTTAAAACAGCCGAGCAAGGGAAAACCATAAAAAAGGGAAGGGACCATGATTCAAACAACTCAAAAGGAGAATAATTAATATTTAACTGTGAAATCAAAGATATCAAATGTTATGATGAAAATAGAAGTTCAAGGTTAAATAATTAGATACTCATATAGTGGTATAAAGACTGGTTCCATCATTCATTAAAATTAGTTGTAACTTGATATCTTGGTAAATACTAAGCATCATTTGCACTGGAGACAGATGCTCACATGATGCTGTGTTACTGAAAATTTGGAAACTAGCAATGCTAGAATGTATCAATGCTTGTAAAATTAAAATTATATAATATCAAATTCTCCAACTGATCACAGCACTTTAATATAACAGCCACTTATGTTTATACCTAACAAAGTAAATTTTGAAGATAATCATTGGTTTTGGTAAATTACACAAAATCATAAGAAACAAGTTTGATCTCATCATACTTCTCATGCCATGAAATATCATAAACTTGTTGCAACAAGTAGTTTTTGCCTTTGATTCATACAGAGAAGGTTGGTTGGTCAGCATTTATTGGCACAAAGCAATTAGGCTATCTGCACCAAACAACTGGTAAAAAGAGAAAAATTCTTAAAAAAACATGAAAAGAAATCATATTAAAAGAAAATAAAGTACAGCTCTCAAAATAAAAAATTAAATAGACTTAAAAAAGTATATGTCTCTTAAAAATTTAAAAACACAACTAAGGTGTACAGTATCACTATTGCCAACGTCACTGTCCAATGTCAGGAGGTGAATCAATGGTAAAAATATGTCTAAAATGGCACCATACAGTAAAATATGGGCTATTTTGACTTGAGTGTCATAGATCACACATTGCTGCATTTGTCTCACATGAAAGTAAACTATGAGTTAAAAAACTGTGACCAAAGTGGCTACACTATGCATTGGTCATAGTTTTCTTTTATCTGGTACAGCCAAAAAGCAATAGGACTGATCTGGAAAAGCTTGTTACCAAGTTGCTCACTCCACATCAACTGCTAACTTGCATGGAAGTGATCCTTGAATACAGAACTGTTTGTTTGTTTTGGAATTTCGCACAAAGCTACTCGAGGGCTATCTGTGCTAGCTGTCCCTAATTTAGCAGTGTAAGACTAGAGGGAAGGCAGCTAGTCATCACCACCCACCGCCAACTCTTGGGCTACTCTTTTAGAACACAGAACTGTAATCTATGTATGGGACAGGCACAGCTGTGACAGCCCTAGTGCAGACAGACTGAGTTGTGATGTCAGCAAGCTCATTCCTGTGACACTGACATGGCCTGTTACCCAGAAAAAACTAGATAGAAGAAGACAATAGAGATAAATAGGGCAATTAGTTCTGAATATCAATAATAACAGGGTGTGAACTGATGTAAAGCAATTCCAGTGCCAGTAGAGAACTAAGCAAGTTGGTATAAATAGTACAGTTCATGTACTGCACAGCTTCTAAATGATCCAAGGCAAGAAAAATGGTGTACAATTCAGCAGCAAACACAGAAACTGTATGCAACCACCAAACTACAACAAACCATGGGAGAGTCCACAAAGTCACATGATTTTGATTCATCATTATAAATGGGAATAGAAGGATAATTCAAAAGATATTTGGCAAAGAGAAGGCAATGCTTTCAATCAAGAGTATCTACCTTCTACAGATGACTCACATTTGGGGATGGTAATAAGCCAGGGCAGGATGGGCAGACCAGTGGATGTAGCAATGTTGTCCAAGGACAGACCCAATTCATCCAACTACACATGGATACAAGGAACAATGGCAGACTATTTATTCTGAAAAATCATGGCCCACTGAGGAAGGAAAACACAACCTCAGGCAAGATACTGTGGTAAGGGTCAAAGCTTTGAAGCATACAGTAAAAATAGTTACAAATGGTGAAGGTATAGAGGAAGTTCACAAGATTCAGTGTACAAACTCTGGATTGGAGAAGTATGAAAGTCCCTGATAGTGAACAGAGTCCAATATATTGAAGCCCAAGGTCCTAGCAGAGCTATAGATCAGAGACCCATATAGTGGAGTTTCAACTGAATAAGGGCATGAAAGATTTTTAGCATAAAACATTGATCTGCTCCCCAAGAGGTGGAAGGATTTTTACATTTGGCATGGAGCTCTTTCACATGTGGAATAAAGGTCAGCTTATGATCAAAGATAAGCCCAAATAACTTTGTCTCAGGGACCACAAGAAGCACAATTCTTCTTAGACAGAGCTCAGGATGAGTGACTGAATCACTGAAAAGCTTGGGAAAGTTTGGCCGTACCTTACAGTTCAGAAAACCTACTTTTACCATGGCAGGAAGATGTGGTGAAGTAACCATTAATATCAGAACAGTAGTAGGCATAACAATTCTGTATTTGTGGGTGGAGATTCAATGCACTGCAGAAACACCTTGGCTGGAGAAACCAGCAAGAATCTCTGACTCGGAAATATTCTTTAAATCCCTATCAACTATAACTCCTCTGGAAGAATTCAAAGTTACTTGCGGAGTAATCTAAAAGGGTATATCCTCAATAGCCTTCAATTTCAAGAGGAGTTTAGTATGCTGTAGTGAACATGTTTCCAATAAAATGTCTCCTGAGCATCAATGCCAGATCAAGACGATCATACAGCCAAAGTACCCTCTATTCATAGGCCCTACCAGCTATATACGTTAAACCAAAAGTTAGAAAAATTAAATTATTAATGATATATATGTTATAAATACTGGTTTGAAATCTAAGTAATTATATGCATATAATGTATACTTCATATTTATGTGTGTTAATACACTGTGGTTAGATATCACCTGCATATTTGTGTGAATATATCATATAACTTAAAGATGTAATAAAGTTTTTGCAGTAAAATGTGTATTTCATGTATTTATGCTTATTATTTCTTGGCCCTCTTAGAATAACTTTTCAGGAAAAATTTCATGATCCTTAGTTTATGTAGGCCCTAGGCACTGTACCACCTATTGTACGTAATAAATAATCTGGCCTTGCAGAGCATAACTTCTTTACTGACTTATGGGAGCCAGCAAGCCACACAAATCCCCTTTGAATAAAAAAAAAAGAAATTTGTTTTGAGGGTTTCTTGAATGACGAGTGCATAATTAGAAACTGAGGTACAGAAATGACTGTGACAGTGACTGTTTAGCAGATTCGTCCATGAGTGGACGTTTTCTGATATCTGTTGTTTTTCTTTTTTTTTCATTTTTACTTATTTTTTTCTTGATGGGGTATCCATAATAAATGCAAAACATTTCAGTGCCCATTGACCCCATCTACCATGGAGCCTTACAAGGGGACACACTACAATGCCCAACAAGAACACTGCAGCAATGCAAGGGTTTTGTGAACAATATTCCCAAACACCAGCATCAGATACAGTGTCCCAACACCCACTGAGAATGCCAAACACTGGTACTCAGTTGTCCCTAGCCCAAGTGGACCAGCCAACTGACTCTGGAGGTGCCATCCCAAGGCTGCCCATCTACATGAATTCAAGGCCAAAGTGGTGCATTCAGTTGGACCTATCAACCAACAGGTTCACTCCTCCTATTCACAGGTCATCATGCATGACCAATGTATGGGTGAATGTTTAGATTCAAGAGGAGGTAAACTGAGAGTACAGAACTTTCTCTGGGTGGTCCCCTCACCATGTACAAAAATCCACCTCTAGGGGTACAGAATTGGTCAGATAGTATGTGTGTAATGATGGAAAATTTGTTGCACTGTAGCAAATCCTAGCTTGAAAATTTTTAATCTTTAACAGTATAAAACATTACAATTTCTCATAAAGATTCCATCAAGCAGTAGTAAGTATACTGAAACCACAACACAAAGTAAACATATTTCCTATTTCATACTTGCATTGAACTAAGTTCACCTGATAATACTACAAAACTGATATGAAGAAACGCAATTTAGTGTTATGACCAAAGAATGTATTCAATGACTGAAAGTCTATGACATCAATCATCTAACAGTCTTTGCACAAGAGAAGCAGCAATTGATCAAAGTCAATATGAACTGGCACTCATTGAGTCAAGTGAACTTGGAAGATTTCTATAAAACTGACAGGCCAATTAAAGCAGACTATGACAGCCTCAACTCTGGTCCACAACCACTGATAACAAGTTAAGGACTATGTATGGTGACAATGAAAAATCTCAGCTAACTAGGGCTGTTTCTACAGTATGAGAGATAGAAGCCAATCATAGGTAAGTACCATGACAAATTCTACAATAAGTCAAAAGAACCCTGTGACAGCAATCATGACATGTAATAACACCCGAGGTCATAAAGAACTATACAATGAATTCCAGAATATAGCTCTTCACCCTCTGCTGGACCAGGGGCTGAGTATTTGTTCAAGTATTGGAGTCCCTTAGAGTAATTACCACTTTGAACCTGCATCTTCACGTTCTTAAAGTGTTCAGGAAGATAGCCACTTGAAGTGGATAGAGACCGGAACAAGTTGTCCAATGCCTGATACTAAACTTGGAAGGTCCTGCCCATGTTTCCACTGAACATCAGTACAAGGAGCAGCAATCACCAACAATCTTTGTCCCCAATTCAACCCTGTGGTGAACAAGATGTTTCAATGGGTTTAGTTGAAGGCTTGGAAGAAAATGATATTGAATATTAGAAAGGCATACTCATGAACAAGTTCACTGAAAGTCTTCCCAGTAAAGTCACAAGGCAACAAAAGGGTGTATATCACACAGGAATATCCTTAACTAACAGAGAGGTAACCATATGTTATATTGTAACAGACACAAGAAAGTCCACACTGAAAACTGTAATGGCTACCTCTAATATGGACTGACCCACTCAGACAGTCCACATCATTAGAATATATGCAACCAAGGGTTAAACCCATGGCCCACACATCACAGCACTGTAATACATCCAATCAGATTTCCAGTGAGAGGTTAGGGCTATCAAGAGCCACCCACTGGGTATTTCCTATTGTTGGTCCACCCATTACATACACACAACAGCACATACTGATGGTCCCACCTACACATCATCCAGGTTAGGAAAAGCAAATGTTTGGCTTTGTTTTGGCCAAATATGATGCTGACAAAGGAAAGGTCTATATTTTACCAAACAGAAAATACATAAAAGTTACTATAAACTGCCATCATTTCAGCAAGTCTTGGGTAATCAACAGTAAGTGGTGGACACTGCAGCAAATACACCAAAAAACACTAACAAAGTTCAAGCTGGATTGAGTCCTTTGTTTGGGGTAAAACAGTGAACTGCTTTCACTAAAAAGGTTTAGTGGTCATTCCTGCTCTTTCAGCTCATGGTATCTAACTTTAGAGATAAAAGAGGGAGAAGATGAAGTCCTAGGAGACCTCACAATCTTTGAGCCCTCCAAGTGAGACCACAATGAAGCCAGTGAATACAAATATTGTTCTTGTAAATTGCTATAGAATAGATTTCAGAGAGAAACTTAATCTTCACCTTTGTCCAGAAAATGTTGTTCCCAGAATGGAAGTAGTTGTCTCCAACCTCAGATCTAGTATCAACATTCTTAAGGTGAATGTAACACACATCACTATCCTCATTATGTCCAAATGTGTGAGAAGAAAACCAGTGTGCATGAAGGAAAATACTGCATGATGAACAATGGCTACAAAGTTCTCCACAGACAATAAACCCTTAATAGCCACAACAGACACATGAACATTGTCACTTTCAGAGAGTGTAGTGGAAGTTTCCATCATAAGACAATTCATAATGGGTAAACAGGAAAATAAAACTATTATGTTATTCTGTATTTATAAAATAAACCATCAAAACTTGTAAAAAAAGTCAGTTTCAGAAACTACTTCAAACTTCAAATAATTGACACATTTAAAAACACATTCATTCTAGCAGACAGTACCAAGGAAAGCAATGAAGTTATCTTAAATACAAGTATGTAATGGGAGTTACTGCACAAGGAAATTGTGTCTCCTCCTATTGGTGGAAGGCTATTATTATATTATGATATCATCATGCTCTGGCACAGTTTACATTAAATGTTATTTTTAGACAGAAATCAGATTAATACTAATGTCATGCAAGTCACATAGAAGGATGTGAAAGGATTGAATCTATTGTATATGAAAATGTAAACTTTTATCAAAAAATAGGAAATTTTTCAATCTATACTATTCAAGTAAATCAAGTGGCTTTCATACTAACTGTATTGAGAAAAACACAAGTAAGTTCTAATGATATATACTTACTACTAGCTGAAGTTTCATCTTCATTTTTAACCATCTTGATATCCAATAAAGAACACTGCTCCTTTTCTGAAAACGGTTCAACTTTCATCTGTAACACTTTTTTGGTCCCATCACAGCTTCACCTTTATATTTTTTATCAGAGCTTGTAATTAGGCTACAGAGAAACAGGTTACAAGTTAAAAGTTGCAACTTTAAAAACATTATTTTGATTGACTGATTGATTGATTTTGTGTTTTATGGCACAAAGCAACGAGGCTATCTGCGCCAGACATCCGGTAAAAATGTAAAAAAAATAAATGTAGTAAAACACATAGATGGAAATGAAGGTAAAACAAAAAAGTATAAAACCAATGTTGACACCTAGTCTACAACATTAAGATAGAAGGCAGAGTATAAGAAGTTGTAAAGTATTTACTCTAGCAAAAAGGTAATGATCATAACCTGCCAGGAAGACTAACAGGTAAGTTCAAGACTCACCGTCAGTCACCTGAAGTTGGTCTTTCCAGTCCTGGTTCCGGGTTGTGTGTCATAGCAGCTTTTATCAAAATGTAAAAGAATAAAAGTTTTAAAAGACACTCGGCAAAATCGTAATAATGAGTAGCCAAATGTTCAGTAAAAAGATAAAAGTCAAGTAAATGGAGTAAAATTTGTTAAAGTAATTGAAGATAAAAGCAAAATGGCTATTAAAACAGAAAATGGTGCAAAAACCAATGTTGACATCCAGTCAACAAAGATGTAAAAAAACTACCTGTAGCAGAATGGTAATGACCATAACCTGCCAGGAAGACTAACAGGTAAGAATAAAAACCACCGTCAGTCACCTGAAGTTGGTCTTTCCAGTCCTGGTTCCGGGTTATAAGTCGATATGACCAGTACTAAAAAGTAAAGTATTAAAAGTGTGAAATGATATGCAGCAAAAGTATAATAACAACTCGCCAAGACGACTAACGAGTAGTTCAAACAGTAGCGTTAGTCACCTGAAGTTTGCCTTTCCAGTCCTGGTGTTGAGTTATTTAATGTTCTGGCCATTGTCCAATGTCAAATTGAATGAGAGAGATTAAAACGGTAAAAAAGGAGCCACAATTAAAAAGGTGTTATGAATAAATATGCAACACTTAAATGAGATTAAAAAAATTAATGGCCATTAAAAATTAAAAATGTTATCAAGGTGGACAGAGTCACCATCACCAATAACTCTGTCCAATGTTACAGACTGACCCCGGGAAAAAAGTTTAAAATATTGCCATCGTTGAGAATTGTAACGATGGCAAGAAAGTAAAATGTGGCTGATAGTGATTTGAGTGTTAGACAAACTACACATTGGTGCATCAGTTAAAGAAAAAAAAAATGATGAGTTAAAAAACTGTGACCAATGCATAGCCTAGTGAGAACAACTTCCTCCTTCCGAACTTTACGGAAGCTGGATAGCAAAACTCCAATTTTGGGTTTTTTTGAAAAAGTTTGTTGTGGCATTGCTCACTCCAAGTGGACTGCCAGCTGGCATGGAGCCGAGCCTTGAAGACAACACCATAGTCCAAGTACGAAATAGGCATAGGGGTGACGGTGCTGAAACAGACATATTTAGCTGCCATGTCTGCAAGCTCGTTCCTGCAAATACCAACATGGCCTGGTATCCAGAAAAACTGGATTGAAGTAGCTGCTAATGAGAAATGGGCCAGTCGGTTTCGAATATCAGCGACAATAGGATGTGAGCTAACATGTAGTGATTCCAAGGCAAGTATAGAACTAAGCGAATCAGTATAAATAGTGCAGTTGGAGTACTGCTCAGCTGCAATATGATCCAGGGCAAGAGATATGGCATACAGTTCAGCAGTGAACACAGAAGCTGTAGAGGGGATTCTGCACACAACTACTGACCCATAGCAAACCATAGCAGAGCCAACTGAATTACCTGATTTGGAACCATCTGTATAATTGGGAACTGAATGATTGTTTGAAAGATATTCATTAAATAAAAGACGGTACTTCCAATCTGGAGTATCTGCCTTTTTTAGATGACTGAAAGAAAGGTCACATTTGGAGACTGTAATAAGCCATGGTGGGATGGGCCGACCTGTGGAATCTGCAATGTTATCCAAGGACAGACCCAATTCATTCAATTACACCTGGATGCGAAGGCCAAACGGAGCAATGACAGATTGTCTGTTCTGAAAAAGTACTGCCCACCGAGGAAGGAAAACACATTCCCAGGTGGGATGCTTTGGTAAGGAATGAAGTTTTGAAGTATATTGCAAAGATAGTTGCAAATGGCAAAGGTGTAGAGAAGGTTCATGAGATTCAACGTATATGCTTTGAACTGGAGAGGTACGGAAAGCCCCAGTGCAGAGTCAAAGTCCTTGGTGATGAATGGGGTCCAGCATCTTTAAGGCTGAGGGTCTGGCAGAGCCATAGACCACTGATCCATAGTCGAGTTTCAATCTAATAAGAGCACGATATATCTTCAACATTGAACAGCGATCTGCCCCCCAAGAGGTAGAAGAAAGGACACGGAGGATATTCAGTGCTCTTGTGCATTTGACCCAAAGCTGCTTTAAGTGTGGTATAAAGGTCAGTTTCAATCAAAGATAAGCCCCAAAAACTTTGTCTCCAGGATCACTGGCAGCAAAACTTCACCTATATGAAGTTCAGGATCAGGGTGAATACCTCGTTGATGGCAAAAGTCCATGGATACAGTTTTGGAGAGAGAGAAATTAAAGCCGTTCGCCAGAGTCCACTTCCATACACGATTGAGGGCAGTTTGTAGTTGCCACTTAATATATCTCATGTTTTACGACTGACATGAGATGTGAAAGTCATCAACATACAGCCCATTCACAACAGTGAGAGGGAGTTGTTCAGTGATGGCATTTATCTTTATACTGAAGAGTGTGACATTCAATACACAGCCTTGAGGGACTCCAAGTTCCTGTACAAAAGAACGGGAAAGTGTCGAACCCACATGAACTTGGATGGCCTATCCATTAAAAATTTTTTAATAAACATGGGTAGATGGCCACATAATCCATATGTATGGAGGTCTTGCAAAACGCCATACCTCCATGTTGTGTTGTAAGCTTTCTCTATGTCAAAGAATATTGATACAAGATGTTGGCAGTTGAGAAAGGCTTCTCTGATAGATGTTTCAAGAAGAATTAGGTGGTCTGTGGTGGAGTGCTATTGACGGAACCCACACTACGTGGGCGAGAGGAGGTTGTTTGATTCGAGGAACCAAACAAGACGAGCATTAACCATCCTTTCTAAGGTCTTACAGAGACAGCTCGTCAAAGCAATTGGACGATAGTTTGAAGGAATCTTCGGATCTTTCCCTGGCTTGGAGAAAGGTAAAATAATAGCCTTGTGCCAGGCATCAGGAAAAACATTCTGCCAAATCCAGTTGAAGACAATCAGAAGGACATCAAGAGAAGCAGGAGATAGATGGTGCAGCATGTCATAATGAATATTATCAGGTCCAACAGACGTACTGGCAGACTGATGAAGGGCCATTTTTAGTTCCACCAGGGTAAAGGGACAATTATAGTCAAAGAAACAGTCAGTTTGAAAGAGGTGATCACTCTGCCCGAGTCTTGATGGCCAGGAAGGTGGAGGAACAAGCAGAAGTGCTAGATACCTGGCAAAAACTTTCACCAAGAGTGTTAGAGATGTTCCGGACATCAGTCACCTCCTGACCATCAGAGAGTAAGTTCGAGAGGGGGACAGAATTGTAGTGCCCATTAACCTTTCAAATCCTGTCCCATATGATCTTGGAACTGGTGGTATAAAATATGCTGGTTGTGAACTTAATCCAAGATTCCTTCTGACTTTGACGTCTTACCCACCTAGCATGTGCACGAGCCCGTTGGAAAGCAACCCGGTTTGAAAGTGTGGGATATCTACGAAAAGTATCCCAGGCCCATTTTTGAGCCTTCCGTGCTAAGTGGCAAGCGGGATTCCACCATGGACGAGGATATTGTGGAAAATGTGTCGAGGTTTTAGGAATACGCTGAGCAACTGCATGTATAATACAGTCAGTTACTGCTGCTACACAGTCGTCTATTAATGGGTAATTTACAATGGCAAGATCAAGTTCTGTGAGAGCAGTGAAAGTGGACCAGTCTGCCTGATCCAGCTTCCACCGGGGCACATGGGTAGGGTGGCATCGACCACGGCCAGTCTCTCTCAAAAGGATCGGAAAATGATCACTGCCTAGTGGATTACTGTCAACCATCCATGAAAAATGGGAGAATAATGAAGGGGAGCAAACTGAGAGATCAATAGCAGTAAAGGACTGACTAGGTGCATGAAAATAAGTGGATGAACCAGTATTAAAAAGAGAAAGATTGTGATCAGAGAGCATATGCTCCACAGAGTGACCCCTCCTATCAATAACAGCACTTTCCCAGAGGGGATGATGTTCATTGAAGTCCCACATGAGTAGAAAGGGAGACAGCAACTGTTCAATGAGAGCATCAAGGTCTGATTGATCACATGTCTCTCAAGGGAACTGGTAGACAGAACAAACAGTGATGGTATGGTCCAAGGAAATACGGATGGCTACGGCCTCCAAGAGTGTATTAAGTGACAAAGACAGGGCAGGCACATGCTGATCAACCAATAATGCCACCCCTCCATGTATTCTTACATCACACAGCCTGTTATTTCTGTACAGAGAAAACTGCCGAATGGTAACTGTTTCAGCACGTTTTAGAAATATTTTTTGTAAAGAAAGACATACAGGATGGTAGGAAGCAATCAATGTTTTGATATCATCCAGATTAGAACATAAACCTCAACAGTTCCATTGTATCAAGGTGGCCATTTTTACTTACGTGCAGATGAATTGGGCAAACGAATGATTGTTTTACCTCTTGGGTGGGAGAAAAAGAAGTATCAGAAGAAATGCCTGTATTTGAAACTGAAGGACGTGTATCTTTGAAACAGAGATGGGTGTGGAAGTCGATTCATCAACCTTTTTAACCACGGAGGTCAAAAGGCTTTCCATTTGTTTTGAAAATGATTTTCTTGGAGGCACAGAGAGATCTGTCTGCACTTCCACTGTGGTTGTGGTATGAAGTGCAGCAGCATATGTCTGAGATGGAGCAGTTGGCAGCAATTTCCAAGCCTCAGGATAACTAATGTTATGAGTCGTTTTCAAATGCTGCACCTCTTTTTCCTCCAACCATTTTGGGCAAGAACAAAAGTAGGAAGGGTGAAAACCTTTGCAGTTGACACAATGTGGGTCCATGTCACCATCATAGGCATCGTGGTCCTTGCCACCACAACAAGCACATGTCAGAGAACCACGATATGATGTCTTTGAGTGGCCAAACCTCTAACACTGGAAACATCAGAGAGTGTTTGGAATGTATGGCCGTACTCTGAAAATTAGATAACGTGCCTTGATGGTGGCAGGTACACGTGATGATGTAAATGTCAAAACGAGGGTATTTGTTGGCAGTGTAACTCCATCTTTGCGAGTGGAAATGCTCCTCACTGCAGAAATTCCTTGAGTGGAGAGACCAGTGAGAATCTCTGACTCAGAGACGTTCTTCAAATCTCTCTCAACAATAACTCCTCGTGATGAATTCAAGGTAGCATGAGGGGTAACCTCAATAGGTATATCCCCAACTGCTGTTGAATTCAAGAGGAGTTCGCTGTAGTGGGTTGTGGATGTTTCAACTAATATATCTCCAGAACGAAAATTTTTTACTGACTTTGGAGAGCCAGCAAGACCTTCTTGTCTCTTCTGAATAAAAAAGGGGGACAATTGCCCCAAAGGTTTTTCTGAAAGAGAAATGAGGCACGTGTGTTACAGATGTTGAAGAGTGCAGCTCAGAGTCTTCATGATGTGGTCGCTTACCTATTGACTGTTTTTTCACTATTTTATATAAATGTTTTGAAGGAGGATCCATAGGAAAGAGGAAAAGTTTCGGTACCCACTGACCCCACCCACCATGGAGCCCTACAAGGGGACGCACTAAAAAGTCATGCAAGGACAATGCAGCAACGCCAGGGTTTCGTGAGACTATACCCAAACACCAGCATCAGGCACAATGTCCACAACACCTGTTGAGAACTTCCAACACTGGTACTTGGTTGGTTCTAGCCCAAGTGGACCAGCTGATAGACCCAAGGGGGGCCACCCAAAGACTGCCCGTCTGCAGAAATTTGAGGGCAAAGTGGTGTGTTAGGGTTGGACCCCTCAACCACCAGGATCGTTTCCTCCCCTTCACGGGTCGCCACACACAGCAAACATGTGGGTGGATGTTTAGATCCCAGAGAAGGTGACCAGACAGAACAGAACCTTCCCTGGGAGGTCCCCTCACCACGTACAGGAATCCACACCAAGGGGAACATTATTTTGTTATCTTTATGTAATTTTATACACATCTTTATAATAAAACTGTTACAAGTTATCTTTATCTGACATTGATTGATTTGAAACACTGTGTTGTGTACAGTAAAAGACCAAGACAGTCTTTACATACAAATTAATGCATTTAAAACATGGGAAGTTTTTTACCCTACTGAGGAGTTATACCTCATGCACATAATGTCACTAAAACATGAAGTCACTGGTACTTTAAATACTAAGCTCTGTATCATTAAACTATTTCAGACTTCAAATTATTAACTGTATCAGATTTTTATCAACTTCTGATGGACATATAACTGTTAAATTTCACCAAAAACAAACACCAAATCACAAACTTCATACAAAAAATTATACATTTTTATATACTGATTCTTGACCTTAGTTCAAGAAATGTATCATATTTTAACAGAAACCAATACATGATATTTCAAAAATCGAAATAATACGTACATCAACCTTGAAGACATAGACAAGGAAAGTTAATAATATAAACTTTGTTACATGTTTTCATGGTAAGTATAACATTTTACGCATGTTGATCTCAAAAGATTTTGAACTTTAGAATTTATAAAAATAAGTATCTGTTATTAGTCATCAACCTTATACACGATTCCTTAGAAAAATTTGTCTTCTACAACTACGACTTTCAGATATCTCTATACTTAACTAGTTTTAAAAACATATAAAACATTGAAAAACTAAAGAAATGGACAAACTACATATAATACAAGAAAAAAAAATGCACAAAAAGTATAACTGCATTTATTAAATAAATTTCAGTGTTTAACTGCTTCCCAAAACAAAGTAATCACAAAGTAAATATTTTCATGATAACAAAACAGCATTCATTATAACTACGATACGTGGTCTACAACATGCAATTCTTTACGATAACACCATAAGTACTCAGTGAGAGAACACCCACTCTTCATCATCATTTTGTTTTTGGAAGTTTTGAAATAAATATAAAACATATGCTGTATCAAACAAGTTTGAAAATTTATCAAGTTTCATTTTCCCATGTAATTCAGTTTTACATTTTGGGAATGAATGAATAACGATATTTCAAGGTGACAAATTTCATAGAATTGTTTACAGAAATATTCAACAAATGACTTTTTATTTTTCCTATTAATTCATAAAGCCACACCCAAAATGGATTAAGTAACTATAGAAATACAAAAACAACTATATACAATAATTACTGATATGTTAAACCAAATACAGAGTAATTAGAATATATATATATATATATATATAATTGAATTTTTTTACTTTAAATAACTTACTACTGGAAGTTAACCAATCATCTTACAGAATTCTATTTAGAATAAAGCTAAATTACAAAAGCACTCAAAGCTCAAAACAGAACTACTTCATGGAATTGTGTAGTTTTGTTTTCCCCAAAAAGAAATATTAACTTTCTCCAAAGGGAATTATCAAGTTTATTACAGGATTAAATATTATACTATTCTCTGTAATACAAATAAATCAGTAAAAACAGGTTTAATATCTTTTTTAAAACTCCATACTATTTAAAACTGCTAGTCACAGATGCTCTATATGGAAAAATCATTAGTCTTAAGACTCTCCCTTGCAATAACCAAACTGGCCTTAATGCAATGAAATATATTCCTCAATACACTGAAACAATAAGTCAGTAAGACTACAAAAATGACATAGTAAAGTTGATAAAGAGCTCAAAGTTGGAAGGCCTTCTGACACCATACCAATATATATAATACCAACAATGTTTTTGGAAGTTATTTATATATTTTTTCCCATCTAAGATTGTTCTGAATAATAACTCCAAGAATTCTAACTAAATAACCCTGAATAAAGCATTGCTATTCATGTTGAAATTGGCATTAACCTCTTCAGTGAAATAACCTTTTATTATGACTTATAAATATTTAAAAACACACAATTTACAATAAGCAGAGTGTTGATAGAAAGCAACTCGTAATTTGCTGATTTGTAACATATTGCAAAAGAATCTTCTTTCACAAGCTGTATTATCAACATAATGATAGCAATTATCTTTTGAACATACAGGAGCTCCACAATGAATACTATATAAATGTGACTTCATACCATAAAATGAAGTAAAATACTGCATATTTTTCCAATAAGATATTATAATGTCATACACATTTTACCTTGTAGACCATAATGATTATACTTAAAAAGTAAAACTATATGATTAACACTGTCAGAAGTGTTGGCAATGTCTAGGGTACAAAGAAAACAGATTTCTTGGCTCGGTAAGAATTGATAAGTTTTGTCATAACTGCCAGTAGGCACTTTTTGGCTGATTGCTACTTAACGAAACTAAATTGTGAATTACTTAAATTTTTTTAATTAATAATTCTACTATAAAGTATTCCTTCAACAAGATGTGCTAATGCAGATAAAATAAATATCAGCCAATAATTTTCAACCAAAAAGTAGTGCATTATCACATCTAGAGAAAGATGAATTTGAAAGGTATTATAAGATGATGCATTTGGATTATCATAATTTTGATCACACATTTAAAATAAATTGGAATTCACTCATTAAAACTGACTGAAGATAGGAATCTTAATATAGTAGAGGATGAGTCAATAAATCCAGTAAAACAATGTTTTGTTGCTAGTAGTAAAGCTAGCAGAATTTTAGGAAGTGTATTTACACAGACATAAATAATACTAATAACAAGTATCCGTGTTCACTTTACCAATGACAGTGTTCCAATATAGACTTAACTGGACAAACAAACTTGTAGGAAATCAGTTTACAATAATAGTTTACTCTAAATCACTTACCATACTTCATTTGGAATTATGTTTTGATTTCCTTATCTAAAAACAAATACTGATTTACCACAAAAACTTCAGAAACATAATAAAATGACAATTCTGTAAATAGAAGGGCTTCTGTATGTGGAAAAGATAACGAAATACTTCTAATTAAAAGATTACTATGTTTTATGTGGATCAATATGTTAAATAGCCAATTTTGGTATGTTGTATTCTGAAAACAATAGTATAAGGAACTAAAATTTAGAATAGACAGGCTAATTGAGCTCTAGTTAAAATGTTTTATCTGTTTTACACAGGTGATTGGTTTTTGGAATGAGCTGATCTTCACAGCAATGAATTCAGAAATTTTACAATTGTTTAAGAAGAGAATCAATGATTTCTTGAATTAATATTGGAAAGGTTTAAATGTTTAATTTTCCTAAAAGTGAGTGTACAAGAAATACTTTGGATGGCCTACCTCTTCCATATTTACCATGCTATCTTATTAGCATTAATATGCACTACAACAAAAACCATGTTGGTAAAAAAGGTTACAGAAGAACCACATTATCTTGGCAGTTTGGTTTATTTCATATGCAAATAGATGTTTATAAAACTTCGTTCAGCTACCTATATGTCACACTTACACTTTTATAAATATACAGACATGAACAACAATACAATCCAACCCAGAAAAACAAGAAATCCAGATTATAATTCAATTTAACTTTTGTGACAAACACAACCAGCAATATAGTTAAAAAACTGCATAATGAACAGCCAACACACTCAGTCAACTGTTTTAAATCTAATGCACAGTATAAATATATTTAAAAAATATGGTAAAAATGCAAATATATGCTACAGACTAATTACGACCAGGAAATAAGTTTGGTAACTATGTATGTTTTAACAATCAATATGCCAAATTAATATGTCCCCCAACCATGTTACTCTTAACTTACAATAAGTCTTTTCTTACAGCAAAGCCACGTAGAGTTATCTGCTTCGCCAAAGGAATCCCACCCCTGATTTTAGTGTTGTTAATCCATAGACTTCTCACAGTATTAGCAGTGGGCTGCTTATAATAAAACCATTATTAACACAAACAGTGTTAATGTTAAAAATGGTTTTATTGTGAGGTATAATTTTACTATTTAAATATTAGTTTGCTATTGAGAGCTTATTATGCCATAATGAAAATACAAAATTCAAAAGCTTCCTGTAATATGTATAAAAAGATTATAATGTAAAAAATGCCATACTTAATGAGTTCATTATGGAGTTTTTAATATAGTGTCACTATCAGTTAGTAAGTTAAGACAGTGAAAACTAGTAATTCTGTTCATCTCTAATTCAACTAGCAAGATGTTAATGAGTCGGTCTACACTTTTGTTATCAAATAAACGACTAGAGTACTTCATATACATAACTTTAGCTTCATTTGCAAGTAAGGAGTGTTTTTTTCTTAAAAGTTTCTGTTAACACGTTTGTAAAGTTAGGCCTACCAGTGAACATATCCTGTAGCAAATATAATCTAAAAAAAAAATTAACCTGATATCATTACACGTGCTCGATTTGTTAATACTTTTACCAAATAAAACGACCTTTCCAACGACAGAAACGTTATAATAGTGGTATCCATATTAACAGTACTACCACTAATATTATAATTACTGGGTATAGTTATCAGTCACGTAATAGTAGTAAACTGCTAATACTTATACACGATTATTATAATGTGTAGTAGTATTAATACTACTTGTGCAGCTAATACTAGCTCGTGTATAACTGATCATTATAAAGTGATATTATTACATAACAATACTTTTAACACTAATAACATCACTAAAAAAACAACAAACACCTCATAACAATTTTCGGTCTTATTCTACCCTAATGCGACGACAAATAATTTTAAATTTGAAAGGATCACCTGCACGCAGATGGTTTGTTTCTATCAGTATGATTGATCTACTAATCAATGATGTTATTGTTGTTTTGAATTAAGCACAAAGCTACACAATGGGCTATCTGTGCTCTGCCCACCACGGGTATCGAAACCCGGATTTCAGCGTGTAAGTTCGCAGACATACGGCTGAGCCACTGAAGGGCACTAATCAATGATGACGTAGTTATCGAAATATACACGCTAAATATGCTGTAAACCATCAACTAAGCATGCACTGAATAAAACGCGATAACATTGCTCTGTTGCCCTAACAAACTTAGCAGTAAACGTTCTACGAAGTACCGTCGTAAATAATGGAACACTTAAGCGACTAAAGATAAAAACAAATTATATAGTTAAAAGCACTGTACAAATTTAACACTTTCACTAACAGAACTCCTAATTTGTCATTCGAAAATATGATTTCCAGAGCACTTTAAAGTAAATTTTCAGGTTTTAAAAACCGGTGTAACTTCAAAAAACTGGGATAAGTTAAAAATAAAATATGGAATCATCACACTCTTTCAAAACTATAACGTCTCAGTCTTTAACTGTTAAAAGATAACCATTAAAAGTATAATAATTTTAGAAACTGTTTGTTTGTTTTTTGGAATTTCGCACAAAGCTACTCGAGGGCTATCTGTGCTAGCCGTCCCTAATTTTGCAGTGTAAGACTAGAGGGAAGGCAGCTAGTCATCACCACCCACCGCCAACTCTTGGGCTACTCTTTTAGCAACGAATAGTGGGATTGACCGTCACATTATACACCCCCACGGCTGGGAGGGCGAGCATGTTTAGCGCGACGTGGGCGCGAACCCGCGACCCTCGGATTACGAGTGCACGCCTTAACGCGCTCGGCCATGCCAGGCCTAATTTTAGAAACAAAAAATCGAAATAATGAAAATGGCACTTTATTTTATTACTCATAAAAACGCAGTATCTTTCGCAACTTTTGTTAAATGTACGTGAATACATTACTATTATCACATTACATACTTATCGACATCCGCCACCTTCTAAATTATAAATAAATATAAATATGAAATGCCAAAGAAGAAATAACTGTTGTCGCACGTTTACTATACAAAAGTTTTTATCATACATTTTTGAAGCATCACTCCATGTTATACCAAATATAAGGACAATTCAAAGTTTTAGTATCACAAAACAAATTGTACATAATGACTGACCGAGTTAAAATTCAAAATTTAAATTGCTTGTTTGTGTGTATATTTTAGAACTAAACATTAGTCTATTTGCTGTGATAATCACATAGAACTGAATCTAGCACCTCAGCGTTTTAAGTCTACAAACTTACTGTTGTCCCGCTTAAAGCTCTCATTAGTCAGTCTTTCTCCTCTAACTTAGATATTGAAAATATATAGTGTCACAGGTCCCCCGCTACACAACGCTAAAAACAGGAGCTCCATTTCCCTCGGTGGACACAGCAGTTAGCCAGATGCGGCTTTGGTATAAGAAAAACACATACAAACTCTTGTATCACAAATAAAAATTAACACGTATCTACTCATATTTTTGCAAGCTACAATTTTAATGTTGTAATTTAGTTTACTAGGTGTAGAACACCTGTAAAATATGAAATAGACGTACGTTTCTCTCGCACATTCAAACCTATATCACAAATAGAGAAAATTGTGGAGGTTGTAGACATTTTTCAAGATAGAGAATTGAATATTACAGTGTGTTTTCAAGAATTAATTGTACCTGTGTTTGCTATCGTGTGTATTGAGTTACATAACCTGTATAAGTAATATTTTTGGAAGTGTGGTGAAGTTACGTTATTGTTAACGTGGGACTTCAACAACTTACCACAAATTATAAGTGACAAAGTTTGTAAATTCAATAAAAGATTTAATAAACCACTTTGGGATTATCATGTGGAGTGTATGTTGAGTTATTTTCACTAAATAATCCAAACGAACCATCTAATAAAACATCACATGAATATCTTTAAATGTTCTATCACACAATATGAAATAATTTTTCATAGTTATATAATAATACTTACTTCCGTGTAAAATCCTTCTGATTGCTCCTTACTGGTCCGCTTAACCGTGGTTTCTCTCATTACTCCAGCTGCAGCAATTCCTTCTCATCCATCCTCCTTTACTCCCTAACTTTTTGTCAACCTCTAGTTGCCGATTCTGCATCCCACACTTTACGTTCTTTACTTTTATATATTTACTATTTGGTAAAATATGGTCATTTAATTTGCTAGCATCATATTTATCCAAAACAAAGCTAAACATATGCTCTTCCAACCTGGATGATGATAGGTGGGATTTTCAGTATTTTCTGTGGTGTGAATGTAATGGGTGAACATGCAGTAGGAAATATCCAAATGGATGGCTCTTAATAGCCCTAACCTCTCACTGGGTTCCTGATTCGTTGTATCACAGTGCTGTGATATGTGGGCCATGAGTTAGCCCTTGGTTGCGTTTATTCTAATGATGTGGACTGTCTGAGTGGTTCAGTCCATATTAGAGGTATCCATTACAGCTTTCACTGTGGACTTTCTTGTGTCTTACAATATCACACATGGTTACCTCTCTGTTAGTTAAGGATATTCCTGTGTGATATACACCCTTTTGTTGCCTTATGGCTTTACTAAGAAGACTTTCAGTGAACTTGTTCATGAGTATGCCTTTCTAATATTCAAAATCATTGTTAGGTAGGTATTCCCTTGCATAGGAAACCATTTTCTTAGCGCTCATTTTTTCTAAGCCTTTAACTAAACCCATTGGAACATCCAGTTCACCAAGGGTTGAATTGGGGACAAAGATTGTTGGTGATTGCCGTTCCTTGTACTGGTATTAGTTGAGGATACCCCTGTTAGATATATATCACTTTTCTTACCTTATGACCTTCAGTAAATTTGATCATGAGTATGCCCTTCTAATATTCAATATCATTGATGGGTAGGTATCCCTATGCAAACAGCAAAGGTAATCTGCATAGGAAGCCAGTTTTTAGTGTCCATATCCTTTCAACCCTTAAACTTAACCTATTGGAACATTCAGTTCATCAAAGGGTTGAATTGGGAACACAGATTGTTGGTGATTGCTGTTCCTTGTAATGATTTTATTTGAGGATACCCCTGTTAGATATATATTGCTTTTCTTGCCTTATGACCTTCAGTAAATTTGATCATGAGTATGCCCTTCTAATATTCAATATCATTGATGGGTAGGTATCCCTATGCAATCAGCATATTCTGGAATTCATTGTGTAGTTCATTATGACCTCGAGTGTAATCACATTTCATTATTGGGGTTACAGGGTACTTTTGGTTTATTGTACAATTTGTCATGGTTATTACCTGTGATTGGCCTCTATCTCTCATACTGTAGAAACAACCATGGCTGACTGGGATCTTTCGTTAGCACCATACCCAATTCTTTTAAGCTTTTCATCAGTGATTATGGACCCCTGGTGAGGCTGTCATAGGCTACTTTAATTGATCTGTTTATCATGTAAAAATCTGCCAAGTGCACTTGAATGAATTGGTGCCAGTTTATATTGACTTGGATAATTTGCTGCTTCTCTTGTGCAAAGACTGATCCTCTTAGTTAAGGTTGATTCTATGTGTCTTTATGCTCCAGACATCAGCAGGTCATCCTCAATCTGAAGTTCTAAGATGATTGATGTCTTTGACTTTTACAAAATGGGCATAAGTCTTATAATCATAAGTAAATTTTGTTTCAGACTAAACCTCTCTCTCATTGTCTCTTTGGCTGCAGACTTTCTCTCTTCGTTGTTAATACTTCGGTCCTTAGAATAAGCTATTTTTCCAATGACTAATTATTTAATTCAAGAGTTCCACAAATTCTTTGGTCATGACATTAAATTATTTTTCTTCATATCTGTTTCGCAGTATTATCAAGTAAACCTACTTCAATGCAGATATGAGATAGGAAATGTGTTTGCATTGAAAAGTGCTATGGTTTTAATAGACATACGTCTTCTTGATGGTGTCTTTATAAGGAATTTTAATATTTTATACTATTAAAGATAAACTTTTTTCTAGTTAAGATTTGCTGTAGTGCAACAAATCTTGCATCCTCACACATATATTATCTGACCAACTCTGTACTGCTTGAGGTGGATTCCTGTATGTGGTGAAGGGACCACCCAGAGAAGGTTCTGTACTTTCAGTTCACTTCCTTTGTAATTTAAAAATCCATCCATGTGTTTGACGTGCGTGCCGACTCATGAAGAGGAAGAGAAGATCCTGGTGGTTAAGAGGTCCAACTGCAATGCACCACTTGGTCTTGAATTCTTGTAGATGGGCAGCCTTGGGGTGGTGCCCCAGGGTTAATTGGTCCACTTGCGGTAGGATAAACTGAGTACCAGTGTTGGACGTTCTCAACGGTTATTGTAGACATTGTGTCTGATACTGGTGTTTGGGTATAGTGTTTACGAAACCATGGCAATGCTGCAGTGTCTTTGTTTGGCATTGTAGAGTATCCCCTCGTAGAAATACATGGTGGGTGGGCCAGTGGGCATTCAAATGTATCAACTTTATTGTGGATACCCTCATACAAAAATAAACAAATATGAAAAAATTGAGAAAATAGATTATCAGAAAATTGTTTTCTTAGAGGGCCAAAAATAATAGGCATAAATACATGAAATACACATTTTACTGTAAAATCTTTATTACATCTTTAAGTTATATGATATATTTTTGTATATATGCATTTGTTTGTGTGCTCCCCAGTGGTTCAGCGGTATGTCTGCGGACTTACAACGCTAAAAATCTGGTTTCGATACCCGTTGTTGGCAGAGCACAAATATCCCATTGAGTAGCTTTGTGCTTAATTCAAAAACATAAAACACACAAGCATTTGTTTGTGTACTCACATTCACATAAATATACAGCCGATATTTAACTGCAGTGTATTAGCACACATAAACAGTAAGTTTACAATATAAGCATGTAAGTGTTTAGATTTTAAACCAGAATTTATAATTTATATATCATAAATTTATCTGAGTTTTGGTTTAACTTATATGGCTGGTAAAGCCTACGAACCCAAGATGCTTAGGCTATACAATCGTCTTGATCTGGCATTAATGCTCTGGAGTCATTTTGTTGGAAACATGTTCACTACAACATACTAAACTCCTCTTGAAATTGAAAACCATTTGGGATATACCCACCGAGCTTACTCCCCATGCATCTTTGAATTCTTCCAGAGAAGTTACGGTTGACAGAGATTTAAAGAACATTTCTGAGTTTGAGATCCTTGCTTGTTTCTTCAGCCAAGGCCTTTATTCGGTGTACCGAATTTCTTCTTGCAGAGACGGAATAATTATACCTTCTTGTGTTCTGATATTAATGGTTACATCACCAAGTCATCCTGCCACAGTAAAAAGCAAGTTATTTGCACTGTAAAGTATGACAATACATTTCCAACCTTTTTAGATGTTTCCAGTGCCATTGGTTCAGTCACCTGAACACATCATGCCATGGTCTCTCAACGTTCTTGTTGTAATGGCAAAAACCACGACACCTACGAATGAGAACTCAAGCCATGCTGTGTTAACTATGGTGGTTCACACCCCTCCTACTTTACACCTAGCCCTAAGTGGGTGGAAGAGAAATAGGTGCAATGCTTGAAAACTATGAACAGTACCTCATACCCAAATGCTCAGAAGTTATTGTTCCCCACTCCATCTGAGACATATATTGCTGCATTCCATTTCACTACCACAGTGGGAGTGCAGATAGATCTTTCTGTGACTCCAGCGGAGTTATTTGCAAATCATCTGAAGATGCTTTTGCTTTCCATGGTTAAAAGAATTAACGAATCTGCATCTACTTCCATCTCTGTCCCTGTTACTCATTCTTGTGACCGGCTGGGTCTACTTCTTTTGCCTTCAAGTTCGGCTGTCTTTTTGGGTCGATCTTCTACTGCAGCCCCGAGATGCAGAAAGATTAATTGTTTATGCCATTAGTTGCTGGAAGCTTTCTCCACAGACAGATTTGTCTTCCCAATCCAGGCAAGATTCATGAAGCTTGATATTGACCCTCGTCCAATAAAGAAAAAATGTGGTTGAATACAAAAGGGCTCACTGTCTCTTTTTCTCCACATTAATAAAAATGGCCACTTTGATATGGTAGAACTGCCAGGGTTTTCATTCGAATATGGATTACATGAAGGATTTGATTGATTTTTACCATTGTATGTGTTTTTTATAGGAAACGTTTTTGAAACCTGTTGAAACAGTCAACCTTCAGCAGTTTTTTATACAGAAATGACAGGCTATGTGAAGGATGAGTGCTGGTCGGTCAACATGTGCCCTCTCTGTCTTTATCACTCGATACACGATTGGAGGCTATACTCTACTTGGCTTCTATGGAAACCTATGATTAGTCAGGCCTTGATTCCCTCATTGAGCAATTACCTTCTCCCTTTTTAATCCTGAGGGGTTTTAATAAACATAATTCCCTCTGAAGTGGTGCTGATACTGGTGGGAGGGGTTGTTCCAAAAAGTGTATGCTCTTGGATCATAACCTTTCTCTCTTCAGTACTGTTCTTATACTTATTTTCCTGCACCTAGTAAGAGTTTTACCACTATTGATCTCTCTACCTGTTCTCCTTTACGTTTCTTTTATTTTTCCTGGAGTTTTAACAATAACTCACATGTTGGTGGTCATTTCCCTATGATTTTGAGAGAGACTAGTTATTGTCAATGTCCTCTGATTCATATGTCTCATTGAAAGTTTGATCAGGCAAACTGGCCGTCTTTTGATGCTTTCTCAGAATTTGATCCTGCCACTGTTATAAGCCATTGATAGACGACTGTGTGACAGTAGGGCCTAACTGTATTGTCCAGGCAGCTGTCGAAGTATTCCAAAAACCTCGAAACGTTTTCCACAGTATGCTTTTCCATGGTGCAACCTTACCTTCTATTTGGCATGGAAGGCTCAAAAACAGGCCTGAAATAGATACCTTTCATATGTAGCAAACACTTTTAAAATGTATTGCTTTACAGCAGGTTCGTGCACATTCTTGACCAATCAGACGTCAAAGCCAGAAGGAATCTCGGATTAAATACACCAGTTCCAAAGTCATATGGAACAGGAAGAGAGTACGGTATTCTTCTGCTTCCTTTTCGTATTGTTCTCTGAAGGCCAGGAAGTTGCTTATGCCCAGAGCATTTCTGATACTTTTGGCAAAAGCTTTTTCATGCATCTGGTACTTCTGCTTCATCCGCCACCTTCTTAGCTATTAAGACACGGACAGAGTGACCGCCTCTTTCCTTTGAAACTGATTGTCGCTGTCATTATAACTGCCAATTTACACTGGTAGATTTCATTCTTCTCTTCATTCGTCTGGAAGTACATCAGTCAGGTCTTATAATATTCACTAAGAGATGCTGCGTTATTTCACTCCTGCTTTTCTTGTTATTCTTCTGGTTGTTTTAACTAGATATGGCAAGAGAATACCATTGTCCTCTCTTTTTTTAGCATGGGAAAGATCCCAATATTCCTTCAAAGTACTATCCAAATGTTTCGACATGCTGTCTCTGTAAGATCTCCGTGAGGATGGTTAATGCTTATCTTTTTTGGTTCTTCAAATCAAACAGCCTCCGCTTGCCCACTCAGTGTGGGATCCAATGACAGTGCTCCACTTTGGATCACCTGATTCAACTTGAAACGTCATTCGAGCGACATCATCTTATTTTTTTATTTTATGACCACGAGAAAGCTTATGATACTGTGTGGGGGTATAGCATCTTGCAAGGTCTTCATTCACACAGATTTTATGGCCAATTGCCAATTTTTATTGAGCATTTTGTCATGGACTGACAATTCAAAATCTGTATGGGTTTGGCACTTTACCATTCTTTCTCATAGTAACTTGATGTCTCTCAGGGCTGTGTCTTGAGTGTCACACTATCCAATTTAAAGATCAATGGACAACTCCCACTACATTTAAAAACAGTCTCTATGTCGGCGACTTTCACATCTCGTGTCAGTCGTCGAACATGAGATTTATTGAGCAGCAGCTAGAGACTGCCCTCAATCATTTATTGAAGTGGATCACAGCAAATGGTTTTAATCTTTCTCGCTCTAAAACTATTTGCATGCACTTCTGCTGCCAATGGGATATTCACCCTGATCCCGAGCTCTGACTGAGAGAAATTGTGCTTCCCGTGGTTCCTGAGGCAAAGTCCTTTGGGCTTATCTTTGGCTGTAAGCTGATCTGTATTCCACAATCAAGCAGCTTAGTTTCAAGTGTACAAGGGCATTGAACATCCTCTGTGTCCTTTCTTCCACATCTTGGGGAACAGATAAATGTTCTATACTAAAAATCTATCATGCTCTAATTCGATCAAAACTGGACTATGCGTCTCTGGTCTGTAGCTTTGCCAGGATTTCGGGGTTCAAGATGTTGGACCTTATTCACCATCAAGAGCTTTAGCTCTGAACTGGGGTCTTCTGTACTTCTCCACTCCAGAGTTTATACACTGAGTCTCATGAACCTTTTCTACACCTTTGCCTTTTGTAACTATCTCTACTCTATGCTTCAAAATGCTACCACAGCATTCCACCTGAGGATGTTTTCCTTCCTTAATGGGTCATGCTTTTTTAGAATAGATGGTCTGTTATTCTTTTGGCCTTTGTATCCAGGCACAGTCGGATAAAGTAGCTCTGACCTCGGACAACATTGCTGTACTCACTGGTCAGCCCCTCCAACCATGCCTTATTACTTGCACTGACCCATTATTCCATCTATTTTGCAAGTATCTCCTGTTGTATAAGCCGAAAAATACATCTCCAAACATATCACACTGCCGTCCCATATTGAACGAATATAATGATATTAAATACAAATCAAAACGGTGCAAAACTACAAACATTCCGGCATGACCAGGTGTGTTAAGGCGTTTGACTCGTAATCTAAGGGTCGCAGGTTCGAATCTCCGTGGCACCAAACATCCTCGTTCTTTCAGCAGTGGGAGCGTCATAATGTTATGGTCAATCCCACTATTCGTTGGTAAAATATTAGCTCAAGAGTTGGCGGTAGGTGGTGATGACTAGCTGCTTTCCCTCTAGTCTTACACTGCTTAATTAGGTACGGCTAGTGGAGATAGTTCCCGTGTAGCTTTGCGCGAAATTCAAAACAAACAAACAAAAGACTACAAAACGTTTGATACTACATTGCTTAACTCTATGAATCTATCATTTCTATTAGGTTGTTTACCGGAATCATAGGAAAAAGCTATCATCACAATTATTCTTAAATCTACTACAAATAATTCGAGACCAAACATCTTCATGCCAATAAGTTTGGTATGATGATTTGATAAACTACTTGAGCACATAATATTAGACAGACTACACCTTTATTGTGATAACAACAATCTTATACTAAACATCCAAAACTCTTCCCGTAAAGGCAGACAAAATGTAGACCATCTAACCAGATTTACTGAATCTATTTGCAAGGCATTTAAGCTTTGCTAGCCATAGTCCTAGATGTAAAGAAAGACTTGCGTTCTGTGTGGTACAGTGCCATTAGATACCGTTTACACAATAGAAAAATCAATAACACAGTACTTTAATAGATATCTAATTTCCTTTGTGATTGCATAGTCTTAGTTAAAGTTAACAACATATTCTCAAAATGATTTAAAATTCCTGCTGGGGTCCTTCAGTCTTCTCATCATTCCTTCATATTATTTTTGTTTGTAATTTCTTTTCCCTAATTTAACATATACATACTTTTATCACAATATTCGAAGATATTGCTGTTTGGAGCATCTCGCGAAACCCCTAATAGAGCAAGTAGTGTACAAAAATATATTCATTCTGTTGTACATTGATGTAACAACTTAAACCAATTGAAACAACAAGAAATATGTTTCGACATAACTTTAACAAACATTTTCAAAACGTTAAAAAAGTAAAACTCAAACGATATTGAAACAAAATTATGTCCCTCAGCCAAGTTTCTAAACATAGTCTTCCACAGCCACCTTAAATGGGCTAAAATTTTAGAAACATTCATACAAAAACAACAGCAAAAATTTTGCACATTGAGGATACTTGCAGGTAAAAACAAAGGTTACAAACCACAAAATATAATAAAAATCTATTGAACTTACATCGGGTTCGAATCCCCGTTGCACCAAACATGCTCGCCCTTTTAGCAGCAGGGGCGTTTAATGTGCGGTCAATCCTACTATTTGTTAGTAAAAGAGTAACCAGGAGTTGGCGGTGGGTGGTGATGGCTGTCTTCCCTCTAGTCTTACACTGCTAAATTAGGGACGGCTAGTGAAGATAACCTTCATGTGATGGCTCTGCTGCGGAATTCAAAAACAAACTGAACTAGAGGTAAGGCAGCTAGTCATCACCTCCCACCGCCAACTCCTGGTTACTCTTTTACCAACGAATAGTTGGATTGATCGTCACATCATAACGCTCCCACAGTTGAAAGGGCGAGCATGTTTGACGCGATTGGGATTTGAACCCGCGATCTTCGGATTGCAAGTCGAACGCCTCAACACGCTTGGCCATGCCGGGCCCCAAACTGAACTTAAACGTTCAATTCCCCAGTAGAGTATGGGTACCAAATCTTCTTCATCCAGTATAATTAACAGCAAGTTAGAACATAAACATGACGGAGTAATTATACTAACATTATGACTCCCATAATTTACCCCTGTAAGTTACATATACAAAGCATGAAACATACAATCAATCCAATGAAAGACAATTATCCATAGTATTGAGATACTACAGTAAAGCAGAAAAAGGAAACCCCTTAACTGCCACTCTTTACACGATAAGGAGTACCACATACAATACAATGTCCTTAAACACCGAACACTCATTTATGAAATAAATGTAAATTATTATGTTTCGTATTATAATTAACCTTGGACGTGTCTCCGATTTATCATGTTACTTACGTATTGCGATTCCAAATAGGAGGATTGTTTGTTTGTTTATTGAATTTCGCACAAAGCTACTCGAGGGCTATCTGTGCTAGCCGTCCCTAATTTAGCAGTGTAAGACTAGAGGGAAGGCAACTAGTTATCACCACCCACCGCCAACTCTTGAGCTACTCTTTTACCAACGAATTGTGGGATTGACTGTAACATTATAACCCCCCAACCGCTGAAAGAGCGAACATGTTTGGCGCGACGGGGATGCGAACCCTAGACCCTCAGATTACGAGTCGCACACCTTAACACACTTGACCATGCCGGGCCTTCAAATAGAAGAAAACTTTCATTTTAATTTAAAAGTTAATTAAATGCTGATGTGTATTAAATTTGTGATATTTGCCAACAAGACTGTCATACACATTATTTTTTCTAAACACAAATATATTTTAATGCACAAACAACAATACACTTTATAATAACGGTTATTACAAATAATAATTTTTACAATATTTACATAATAATTTTACAAACTCACAAACAATATTCATCTTCTGTCTGGTCTGGAACTAAATAATTTATTGACGGTTCAGGTCCACCAATGAATTTTGAGTTGATATTATTACATTTCTCCCTAAACTTGTCTATCCTTGGCTAGTCTCACGCCACTCATAAGCTAACATTTTACCGATGAAGGTTTTTAATGTCCTCGACCGAAGATAATTCACTGAAGTTAAACAGATTGTAATGTTTGAAATCTATAAATATTCCTGGTCAAATATCTAGTTTTCCGATTAATAAGAGTTTATCACAATTATAGCTTCCGTAGCTTATAGTATACTGATTGTAGTGACCAAACAGTATTCTGAAACTATCTCTAGGTGTGTCTATTTATATTCTTCAGGCGAAATTCTAGAAAGTTCACTTGGCCCAACAATTGCGGTACCTGCGCAATACACGTTACATGCATTAAGCTGAAAACAAAACAAAGCACATCGACATTAAAATAAATGTACAAAGTAAATCTGTTACAAAACACACACACACTTTCTTTTAGTCCATTCATTTTCTAATTTCAGCTTTAGGCACAAAACAAGTAGACAATTCGGCACATGTCCTGTGAAAATGGGTTTTTTGGGGAATCTCCCATTTTCTTACAAAAAAATTCATAGGCACTCTTGGATTTTCTTATTCCATTCATGGAATTGGAGTTATAGATCCCACCTACTAGATGACCCTATTTATAGGACGTTTATTGAGATATGCTTTATGTAATGTTGTCATATTGTTTCTTTTCATTTTGATTATAATCAGCTTGGTCTTCTCTCTGCCTCCTAGACTCTCGAACATCCACCAACTCTCCATATCAGTCAAATCAGCAGATATAAATTACTTCTGAAATTTCTTTTAAACTCACAAACTTAGCAAAAAAATTTTTTTACGAAGGAAGATATTAATAATATCTCTGAACCCTAGTTTTAAGAAAATTTATTTTTCCTTTAAAACTAAATACCTGCCACGGTTTTTCTTTGTCTTGTGAGTTTGGTAGGAGAGGCGAATTTACTTCAGGAGACCGGTGTTGTTCAAAGTTTAGAGAATTATGATGAGCGATTCTTGTGCTGTTCTGCTTTGTGATAATAAGTTGAATCGAAGTTGGTGAATCTTTGTTTTATTGTCTTTAACTTACGGATTTTGTTTTGGTTTGTTTTGAATTTCACGAAAAGCTACACGAGGACTATCTGCGCTAGCCGTTCCTACTTTTGCAGTATAAACTGGAGGGTACGTGTGTTTTCTTATAGCAAAGCCACATAGGGCTATTTGCTAAGCCCACCGAGGGAAATTGAACCCATGATTTTGCGTTGTAAATCCGTAGACATACCGCTGAACTAGCGGGAGGCTTAAACTAGAGGTAAGGTAGCTAGTCATCACTGTTTATTGCTAATTTCTGGGCTACTCTTTTACCAACGAATAGTGGGATTGCTTCCCTCATATTTAGGTCGATTATTAGGAAAAGAGCTTTATATATCAGACATTCACGGTGCACCATTTTCTAGTAGTTTGCAAAAGTGTTGAATTTTCAAATCAAATTGACTTTCCCACAATAATTCTAATAATAATAGCAGATTCAGTCCAGCAATTTAAATGAACTTCTCTAGTAATGGTTTTCAGATATGGGACCGTGTATTGCTACTATACAGTGCAGAAATTGAATAATTAATAATTTAGGGGAAAATACTTATATTATATTAAATAATTATATTATAATTACATGAGAATACGATATGCCAACATCCAACTGCAGGAAAGAGGAAACAGTTGTGGACCTTTAAGAATCTGTGAAAGACTAATGTCTGTAAAAAGAGAGCATCCAGATTCATTAACTCTCTCGGACAACTATTTCTTTGACAAACTACTCTTCATTTTGGTAGTAAATTCTTATAGTTCTAAGAAAAAATGTTCTTACTGTTACTAAGAAGTTATGTCATTTTGAATTTCAAGTAGTTCAAGTGTTTGAGTAAATAGAATTAAACAGCAAAACACGGCAACCTCTACAAAATAATATTGTAGTCATGACACAAAAGGCTTTCCATCTCACTTATTGTCGTATATTCATCTGACACGCAACTAATCTTAGATAACGTGGTAGACTGCTCAAAGACGGGAGACTTGATGAAGATAACTCTTATGAAGTAATGCTGTACCTGTGAATAGCAGAGTCGTGAGATCTAATGAGATAATAAGTGAACAATCTTTATTAGTGACACATCTGACATGAACAGTGTGTGCACTTGCTTTATTCATATTACATCGCTTACTAAATCATCAAGTTTAATGCATGTACAAAACTGTTTAAATTTTCTTGATTTGCAAAAAAAAAAGGTTGTATTCATCCACAGTGACTAACAAAACGTAATTTTCATTGAAATACAGGTGAAGCTGTAACCTTTAACTGTGATTTGAACAACCATAGTCGACATTTTTGCAGAATATATAGTATTACACCAATACTCTCATGAGCAAAACAAGTATTTTATTTTAATTAACAGCAAACACGGCTAAAACAAAATAACTTTGACTGCTTTATCGAGCACATATTAAGTGAAATTAAAAAAAGAAAGAATTTGCCTTTTCTTTCAATTTCTAGAACTGTGAAAATGTACTTTTATGAAAGCTGGTTTTAACAAGTTGATAGAATTTGCCCTTCCATTGTATGTTCCTTTAATTAAATATCCAAATCTGAGGAATTTGGTTGGTCTGAAAGCTAACTATACAATATGCTAGGTAAATATAATTTGTCTTTTCATCGATTTTCCAAATCTGTATAACTGTGTTGATGTAAAAACAGACTACAACTAGACGAAGTTGATATAAAATGTCCTTGCATGGAATATACAAACAATGGAAAAGTTTCAACGTGGAAGTACCAGATACACAGAATTTTTCATTTCGCTGAATCACCAGACTCCAGGTATTGTGTAAGTGACAACGTCAGTGCTACAGTAATGGCTGCAGACTAAATACTATACTAAATACTAAATAATATACTAAATACTATACTAAATAATATACTAAATACTATACTAAATAATATACTAAATACTGTACTAAATACTATATACTAAAAGCTGTACTAAATACTATACTTAATAGTGTACTAAATACTATATTAAATACTGTACTAAATACTATACTAAATAGTGTACTAAATACTATACTAAATACTGTACTAAATACTATACTAAATGCTATACTAAATACTGTACTAAATACTATACTTAATACTGTACTAAATACTATAAGATAATTTCTTTTGCAGACAAACTCCAGAAATGATACTTCAGGAGCTTTTGAAAGTGGAACTAAAAGACCTCTGGATGTAACAAACTTTGTTTCCTAGGAAGGCAAAGCAACCATCACACATAAGACACTAAAGTAGAGTAATACAAGAGCTGAAAGCTATCACATTATTTCCCGAGCTTGTATAGCATGAAAATTTGTTTAGCTGGTTTTATCCATAACTTTCGGTGATGTTTCAACTAGAAAGCCATAATACAAAGTGCAGCATCAGAAGAACTTTTTCATTTTATTTTGTCGCATGTTCTACATTTTGAAGATCAAATTTTACATTTGAAAGTATGTTATTTCACGTAATTATTATTTCTCTGTCATTTTTGTTGGGACCAGCATGACCAAGCGTGCGGTACGTAATACGAGGGTCGCGGGTTCGCATCCTCTTCGCGCCAAACATGCTCGCCCTTTCAGCCGTGGGGACGTTATAATGTTCAGTCAATTCCACTGTTCATTGGTAAAAAGAGTAGCCCAAGAGTTGGCGGTGGGTGGTGATGACTAACTGCCTTCCCTCTAGTCGTACACTGCTAAATTAGAGACGGCTAGCACAGATAGCCCTCGAGTAGCTTTGTGCGAAATTTAAAAACAAGCAAATAATGGGCACAATAATTATATTAGCAAAAAATTCCTACACTGGTTTCTTTGTTATCATAGAGTTTGATGTGAAAAATTATCTAACATATTCATATTGTAAATTATATTTTCAATAGCTTGATTTAGGTGCTCTCTAGCGGACACATCATATTGAAATCAAAAATACTCTTAAAAGTAATCATCGATTATAAAAAAATCAAAATCAAATGTATCACTAAATTCCGTAAGGAACATAAAGCCGCAAACACTTGCGGTTTCATGAACAGACTGGATTTTTAAGTGAGTAGGTTGTTAGTCTACTGCACAACCCCAAACTAGGAAGACCTTTTCTCAGCCCACCGAGGGGAATCGAATCCCTGATTTTAGCGTTGTAAATCCGGAGACATACCGCTGGACTAGCCGGGGACATCGATTATAGAGATTGGTTTGATTTGAATTTAGTGAATAACTACGTGAGGGCCATATGTATTTGATGTCTCTGATTGAGCAATAAAAGGCTAGAGAGAAGAGTTATCACCACCAACCGCCAATTCTTGGGCTACTCTTTTACCAACGAATAGTGGGATTAACCATCACAATGTAACGCCCCAATGGCTGAGAGAGCAAACCTGCGGTACGACGGGGATTCGAACCTGCGACCCTCAGATTACAAGTCTAGTGCCTTAACTGTTGCTTCTCATTTAATCTATCCAGGGTAAAAGGAATTGTGAAGGTCAAATTATTCTTAACTTGACAAGAAACTACCCCTAAGTTCATTGTTCAGATCAGCGCTTGAATATATTTTCTTGCCTTGTACATATCAGTTGGGAGATCGTTAAATATAATTTAGGTTTTACTTTGTGTTTCAAAATTAATATTTGAAAAGATTAATAATTAGTATAAAATAAACAAACATCGTTTTTCTCTGCAAGTCTTATATCACCAGACATGTACAATACTTTGCCAGAAGCTAAAGTATCTGCTTTTCATACTGTTCTTGGGTACCCGTTTACACGTATCGCCATAAATAACCAAAGGTACATAACAGAAAAGTAAAATTAAGCCATTATATGTCGACTTGTACCTACGACCTTTCTTAATTTTAAACACACATTCCACTGTAGGTTGATGATAACAACTAGAATTGGTGATATAGTAGAGAAAATATAAACATTTACCTTTAAAAAGCATTTGATGTTCATTTAGAAGGTCCTAGAGATGGTGCAAATGAAATGTTAGAATTGTTAGACAATAAATAATACATTTACACTCAAAATGAAAATCACCTTGCAGAGGAACTATTCAGAGTCCCACTACAAATAATTACGTTAAATAATGAATTTTTATTGGAAATAATATAAAAAATCTAAACTGAATATATATATCTTTAAACTGCATACTTGTAGGAAAATTCTTGTCAAATTTCAAACAAGTTTATCCACTAGTTTTATTTTTGGAACAAAATATTAATGCGAGAAATAAACTTACTTTATCATTTCACCCAAAATCTGATGTATGCATATTTAATTATCAGACTAAAAAGATCAGGTTAAGAGAAAGCAGATGTTCAAATTTGGATATAAATTGATCGTCACAAGATTGATTATCACACAACTGGAGAGTTCTTATATGATTATATGCATTGTATGGCTAAGAAGCATTTGATTAATATGGACCTTCAATAAAAATATATAAAATAATGAATATAATTTGTACTATAGCAGTAGTTAATTGATGAAGAATATAAATTTATGTTATAACAGGTAATAACGTATACAGCAAGTAAGGATTTATTATTGACTGTGTAAGTGATTCCAGATGCAATGAAAGAAATAGTATAGAGGCTGTATGATGGATTTTCTTTTGTAAGAGAGGAGGATAGAAGCATTTGAGGCATTACCGATGCTTACTGGAGAGAAAATCTAATATCCTATGCATTTCATCCAACCACATAAGTTGCAGCAAGGACATTCACATTAATGATCATATAAAAGAAGCTTCATAAAGACAGTTGACCCAAATAAGGAATTATTAAGTGACAAGTTGAATGAGATACATAAAAAATTGTGACATAATTTATTTGCATAAACAACTGCTATCCTCACAGAGAGAAAATCTACAGGAAGTTTATGTTAACTTTAATAACTATGGAAATGAAATGATCAACAAAAAGGAGAGATGCATGTAAATAAGCAGCCAATTAAGAGCTTCTGACTAATTAGTGTCCAGTTTTGTTTCAAGGAATCACCAGTGATGCAACAAAATTAATTCAATTAGAGAAAGGATATACTTTTAGACTGGATCAGGAAAGCTATTTGAGGTATAAGAAAAATATCCATTTTTTAAAGGAGAAAATTGGTTCTCTTCAGTATCCCTTAGATAAATCTGTACCAGTTCTCTCAAGTGTTCCCATAGTCAGACCATTCTACACTAGATATTACAGAGAAGGCCAAACACTAGTTCCTTTAGTGGTTTAAACAGGCAAGATCTCTGTGAGTTTCAACTTACATCTTCTCTAATCTAGCAACGTACAGCATCGGATGTTTGATCAAGAATTCTGACTGAAAATCGATATATATATTTTACACAATAATTAGTGGATAATTTGTTAAACATGGTGTCAGAATTAATGAATCTGATACAATGGTTTCTTATTAAAGAATTGCATAAGCAAAATGACAAATATATCTGATGCAGAACTGTATTCTGATATCTTCAGCATTTTTGATGTCAATAAATATTTAGATATCTTTAATATGGAGGTAGAATTAGGTCTTGTATGTTGTTATCATTAGTTTCTGAGTCAATTCTTTGTTCCACGTGTACATTTCCTGAGTTGGTAGCTTGTGTTCTCACTCAGCTAATACACACAATGATCTTCCCTGAATTTAGACAAATTAATTTGTGACATGTTAAAAGTTGAACCCAAACAACTGGTCTTCAATGGCTCACATATTGCACACCACAAATGTTTGATGCCTATTATTTGGTTTGTCTACAGAGTGAATTTTTTCATGCTTTCTAAGATCCCAATTTCTTCCAAAATTTTTACCACACACTACACAGCTGTATGGTTTCTCACCAGTATGTATCTTCTCATGGCTTTTAACTTTGCTGGTTGTTCCAAATTGTTTACCACACACTACACAAAAATATTGTTTCTCGCCAGTATGTATTCTCTGATGTATTTTTAAAGAACTAATTGTTCCAAATTGTTTTTCACAAACTACACAACTGTAAGGTTTCTCCCCAGAGTGTATTCTCTGATGTATTTTTAATTTATTATTAGTTCCAAATTGTTTTTCACAAACTTCACAATTGTAAGGTTTTTCCCCAGTATGTATTCTATGATGCATTTTTAGGTCACTATTTCTTCCAAATGTTTTTCTACATACTACACAGCGATATGGTTTCTCCCCAGTGTGTGTTCTATTATGTATTTTTAGGTCACTACTTCTTCCAAATGTTTTTCTGCACACTACACAACAATATGGTTTTTCCCCAGTGTGTATTCTGTGATGTATTTTTAAGGAACTACTTGTTCCATAGTATTTTCCACAAACTACACAATTGTAAGGTTTTTCCCCAGTGTGCATTCTGTGATGTATCTTTAACTTACTATTTGTTCCAAAATGTTTACCACAAAGTGCACAACTGTAAGGTTTCTCCCCAGTGTGTATTCTCTGATGCACTTTTAGGTTACTATTTCTTCCAAATGTCTTTCTACATATTACACAACTGTAAGGCTTCCCCTTTGTATGTATCTTCTCATGTTTTTTTAGGCTACATTTAATTCCAAAATGTTTACCACATATTATACACCTGTACGGTTTCTGTCCAGAGTGTGTTTGTTCATGACTTTTCAGTTCACCATTTGTTATAAATTTTTTACCACATACTAAACAACTATATGGCTTCTCCCCAGTGTGTATTTTCTGATGTGTTTTCAAAATACTGTTACTTCCAAAGTATTTTCCACATATAACACAATTGTATGGTTTCTCCCCAGTGTGTACCCTCTCATGTTTCCTTAGGTTACCCATTGTTCCAACTTCCTTTCCACACACTACACAACTGTATGGTTTCTCACCAGTATGTATCCTCTCATGCTGTTTTAAATTGCCCACTGCTCCAAATTTTTTGCCACACACAGAGCAATTGTATGGTTTTTCACCAGTATGTATTCTTTCATGTACTTTCAATTTGCTTTTTGTACCAAACTGTTTTCCACAAAATGCGCAACTATGTGGTTTCTCCCCGGTGTACATTCTCTGATGTATATTTAATTTACTATTTGTTGAAAAGTCTTTCCCACAACTCACATAACTATAAGGTTTATCACCACCCTGAGATATTTTAGATTGCTTTAGGTCATTTTCATTCATATCTGTTTCTCCACATACATCACTATTTGCCTTTGAGGACTTGACAACTTCTGTAAAGAAATCTTCTTGTCTTACAATATGATGACCAGGAAACTGACTTTTACAACAGTTGTTTTTACCCGTTGTTATATCTGAAATAAAAATATATGGTGTAGTAAACAGTTAATAAATACATAACTTTATTTGATTAATTTCTATATACATGTTGTCTAAAATGATCATCACACATATTAATATCAAGAAATTAAAGATAAACAAATATGATAATGTTCTTAATTTATCCCTGGATAAAAACAGCATAAATACACATGTAGAAATGTCAAGTTTTTTTATAAAACTAAACTACCAGCATGGTATTTAAATAACTCAATCTACATAAACAATTATCCACGATTATTGTAACAAAAAGTTACAATAGTCAAATTATGATTAAATACATTGATATTATAAAATTAGTTTCCAATTATGACAAATCCAAGTAATCAAATATTTCCATTAAAATTTATCATTATGTAGTAGGGTGAACAACAAGTTTTAGCCTCCAAACAAGATAAAATCGATGGCTAAACAAGACTGAATATAACACTTGGTTTGGCAATTTTTTGGTTTCTTTAGGCAAACCTTTCTTTTTTGTGTTATATCTGTTTTAACACAACAGAAATACTTTTATATGAGAAGACAAAGTAAATATACATGAATTTAATGAGTATAGTAAGCTTATTTGTTAGTATCAAAACATAAAGCTATAGAATAGACAGACTATGTGCTGTGCCAACCACACATATAGATTTACAACTGAGCCACTGGGGGCACGTGTGCATTAAGCTGAAGACCTGTAAACACAAACTTTCAGATGGCTGAAAAGTTTTTTGTGTGCACTTTAGTAAAAGACTTTTTAATTATTAAAAACAAACAATAATTATTAGAGAGAAACTAAGCTTCATCAAAAGAACAATCACAAAAATATCACCTGTATCGGTGTAGGCTAAGAATACAAACGTAAGTTGTGTTTCTAATAATGATTGCTTTTACTATTCATCTGTTGTTTTATGCTATTTTCACAACTTCATAACTACTTCAACAGGCAAAGAGAAATAACAAATATGAACAACTGATTAAAATAAAACAAGTTAAAAGGCATTTGATACTTCAAACAGAACTTCCTTTTCTATAAATAAATATACATATATTTTATATATATAAAACATGTAATAAAATTTGGTAATATTTCCTTCTTTCATATTTTAAGTTATAATTTTCTTTGTACTAAAAGCCTGTGTTCAGAGACAAAAAAACTAAATATGCAGTTATCAGAACAATGACAGAAAAATTATACTGTTATTGAAAACTAATCTTACTGTAAATATTCACATGATTTTGGTCACACTATAAGAAAAAACAATCCATTCTTTAAGGTTTTAAAAAGCAGTGTGTAAAATGATGTTTCTGAAAATGTATGACCTCAAATATTACATAAGAACTAAACCAAACTGCATTTTTTCAAGCTCAAACAACATATTATTAAAGTGTGTACCAAATATCATGTAATTAGATTACATATTTTAAAAGTAATTAGAAGCCAAACAAGAGTGACACAACGTTACCATGCCAGCATAAGGAAGATCAATAGGCCTCTTATTACTGTTCTAACATAACATGATCTTTTGTTCATTTGTAAATTTGTGCAAATAGCAAAACCTTTTCTTTCATCGAATATACTCTGCGATACAGACAAACTACAACAGTTTAAAATGGTGTGATGCAGATGTTCCAATACCCAAAAGTAATGCATTGTTTATGGAAAATTTGGAAAATTGGAGGTTGTATTACTTGGGAGTTTATATTAACTTATTAAAAATTTGTTGCCTATGAACAGCTTGTACCAAAAGTTTAGTTTATTTTGTCTTATGGATAATATTAGGACACTAAAAATATGTAATTGAATGCACAGTTAAAATAAAAAAGTTTTATTTCACTACAATTTAAGAGTTTATCAATGCCTACACATCCACATATAACACTGCTTAAATGTAGATCACTGCATTCTACTCACCACAATATTCATTGACTTAGCATATTTGGGTGCATATAAAATGCAAACACAATCCCAAAAGCTCAGCATATATAGCTTGTATTGTCCTGTACCTGCTAGCAACCTCACTAGCTTATTTTATATAGAGAAAGATGATTGTGATATTTGATAACTAATTACAGGATAATTAGCTAATTGCATTCAGCTTACTGATTACTCTTCAATAAAACATGGACATTTGGAATAACAAAACAATAATAACTAACTACACTAATTTTGAATATTTGATTATTTTTGTGAGTAATGACATTAACTGACCTGAACAACACTGAATTAATTGAAAACAATCATGACAACTCATAATGGCAGTATTTTGATTTTTTTGGATGGCTAAGATAATTAAAGATAGTAATAAGCAGAAACATGAATGTAGATTCACTCTTTCCCTTTTTCAAAGAATAGCTTCATTTTCACTCAAACTATTACCGCTTTAGATTATATATGTATTACATATCATATATTCCTTGCTTTTCAAGTGTTACCTTTGTATGTTTCTGCTCATTCTTTGTACATGCCTTAATTAATACCAATTTTATGATGTCACATTAAGGAGTTTGAATAGCTACTAACAAAACAGAGCATTGAAAACACCTATAAATAAAATTCAAACGCTGGGAAAAAATTATAATTTATATTGTGGTAAATAAGGTGATTTTAAGCAGTAATTTAAGGTTCTGTGTTAAGGTACTAGTCAGAGCTCCTGTAAAAGCTGCGAGTAAATAACTTTTTTTTTTACAGTTTTGTGGTATATGAGCATGTCATGTGTTTTTATCTTTTTGTAGTGTTATAATATTTATGCTGTATAGGTATGAAAGTTTCACAAAACACATAATGAAGTAAACTAATTAGCTGATCTTGTTTCAAGTTCCCTAGTTTCTTTGTCACTCTCAAGTTAATATCTGCTACTGCTCATCAAGAGCATTGGTTAAAGTGATTTTCTATAAGGTTTTTGACAGCAGAAACATTCAACATTGTTTGTGTGTTTAAGAAAAAACCAACACAATGAGTTATCTGTTCACCACAGGTATTGAAGTTCATAAGGAATGCAAAAATTACAATCACACCTACATTTACTGAAAATTACCAGTCAGGTGGTAATGCATATCAAGCTGAGTAAATGCAAGATTTCTTTGGCACTAAGGAATTTTAGTTTTCACAGTTTGACTGGAACAATACTGAAATCAGTCAGGCAGATGATATGACAACATCCATTATAAACAACAGTATGACAGTTGTAAATATAAACATTGTGTTTGTGTTTAATATTTAATAAAGACTGTTAATTTTGTCTTACCCTTGTGTTCAGGTTCATTATTCAATTTAAATCTCTCACAAGGTAGATCAAAGTGTGCATGTCACAATCTTTATCAAAATTGCATTCAAAACTTAATCAAATTACTTTATTATCAAAGCACTTGGTCTTAAATTGTAGTTAATAAACATAAACTTACTATTGTATAAGTGTTACATTCTTTATTTTATAAGATCATATTTCTTAAAAATTCTCAATTTCCTCCACTATGAAAATCGTGAAATTTCATCAATATGTGTTTCCTTTTTTAATTTATTGATCACCCATATTTTAAGGACAGAATTTAATGCAAATTACTCATTATGATAGATATTACTATGACAAAGTCAAATTTCTATAGCTTTCTATCTTATATGTTTAAGGAGTCATAAACTAGAAAATCAGACATACACTGCTGGCAAAAATCTTAAGGCCAATAAACATAAAGAAAACATATGCATTTTGTGTTGTTAAACTCAACCACTTATTTGAGTAAAGCTTTGAAAGATGAAAATAAGAAAAAGGAAATAAAAAAAAAACATTTTTAAACATTTAATAGGGAAAATGTGAACACTATAAAATTAGCCTAAATACTAGCTGGTCAAAAGTTTAAGACCATACTGAAACAAAACATTAATTGGTAAACATGTAACGAAATTTAGTCATTTGTGTTCAAGCATTAGCATTGTCAACATCTCCTGTGTTACATTGGGTAAAAACATGGCAAAGGCTAAAAAGTTGACAGAGTTTGAACGTAGCAGAATTGTTGAGCTGCAAAAGCAAGGTCTCTCACAATGTGCCATTGCCGGTGAGAATGGGCATAATGAAACTGCTGTTGTAAATTTCTTAAAAGACCCTGAGGGATACGGAACGAGAATTTCAAGTGGTTGGCCCAAGAAAATTTTGACAGTGTTGAGCAGGAGGATTCGACAGGTTGTCCAGCAAGACACCAGCTGATCATCAAACCAGTTTGATCATCAACATGTTTAAAGGGCTTGTGTAACTGAGTGTTGGAATATAGAGGGCATGCTTAGATGTTTAAAATACAATGTGATAGCTGCCACAACTTCAATATTGGAAAAACAAGTAGAAAAATGGAAACCAAATTCAAAGAACATAAAAAGTCACCTTCACACGTTTTCAAACATTGCAAATCAAATAAACACAACATAACCATAGAAAACACACAAATACTAAATAAATAAACAAACATAAACAAATGCAAAATTAAAGAAACCTTACTTATACAACAACTCAAGCCCAAAATAAACCAATACAAAGGAACACCTTTATACCTACATAAAAAAATAATATAATAAATAATAATAATAATAAAATAATATACAATTATATATGTTACGTTTTTTATGTGGACTGAACGCAACAGAAAGACACAGATAACAGTTTATATAATTTATTACAATAAACTATTATATATGTGACAGGTATAAAATAAATTATACAATAACAATGACAGATATTCAGTTTCAACCTTCAAAATTAATTATAATATAAAATGGTACTGGCCTGTGTCCAATATAATGATCCAGAATGAAAGTCCAAAAGTCCAGTCTAAGGGGTGAATTTGGTCCCACGAAGAAATTCCGAAGTTTGAATGGAGAAGTCCAGAAACAATAAATTTGTCAATAAATTTGACAAAGTTCTTTTTACAATGTCTTTGATGAATGTTTAAAATTTGTCGTTTTCTAACTTGCCTCGGTCTCCCCTAAACAGTCCTGTATGTGTTGACCTTCAGTATAACCAGTAATTTGAATGAATCGTAAAGATTAACGAAATAAAATCACAGCTTTTGTAGATCTAGCTCCAGTTACAAATCCAAATTGAATAAACACACAGCAAACGTTGAACAATTCTCAAACGACGACAGCATCTCTTGAATCAAATGAAAACAAATGACTGAACTGACTCTCCTCGCATTGCTGTCTGTTTATATACTAGTAGGCCTACTGTGTTCTCGAACAATCGCGTAACTTCCACAGAATTCTAGAGTAATATGCGCATGTTTGTTTTTGCACGAGGCTCGTCTAGACACCAGGCCAAAATACATTCTATTTATAGACAAATGATCGATCTACCTAATTCTAGAAATTTCTACATGAATAAAATATTTTATTGGTTTAAACTTCAAAACAATGATATAAACAACAACATGGCATTCCAAACGCTTTATACATAACATATATTAAAACATCTAAGCACGCCCTCTACATTCCAACACTCAGTTACACAACCCATTTCAAACATGTGGTAAGCTTCCTGTCAGTTACCTCTTTCTTTCTTTGTGAACCCGACAATAACCGAAGAAGGTCGAAATATTGTTTGCTCCTCTACATAATACATTTTCTCAACCCAAATGAGCTGTTTTCACAAATATATTTCATCTGTAAATTGTCATATTTCATTTGCATTATCCATAAAACCTCCAATGTGAACTTTAAATTTTTTAAGCCAAAACTTCATATTTTGTTTGTCATTTTCTCTACCCCATCTCTATGAAGAGTCAGTCAATTTGATTGGTCTCACAACCACCATATAAAATAAAAATGAATCTAGATCAGTCTTTTTTATCCTAAATATCTTGAAGCTAGTAACAGTGTACATGTTACTTTTTAAATGTTTTTGTTTTCTCATTGAACATGTCCAACTAATATCTCACCAAATAATTTATAAATCACTCGACAAAAATCTAATGTTACCCTATTAAATTATTCCACCCTCAAGATGTCAACAAGTATATCCTGTGAAAATAATTTCTATTATTATTTTTCTTTATCTTTCTTAATCTGACTTCATCTAATTTAATAAGTTTCTAATTTTTACATATCAGTTACTTATATAATAGTAATAAATAAACAGTAAACATGAAAAACAAGAAATATAATACTTTCTTGGGTCTTCTTTTTTGTTTTTTTGCTGTTAAATGTTGAAAGTTAATTTTTTTATACTAATGGTACTGTTGAACTAAATAAATTTTTATTTAATTAAGTACTGTATTTAAGCATATAGAATAATAACATCTAAAAACTTAACAATATCCTATAACTCTCATAGTTTTTCCAACTCTCTAGCAATGTGAAAAAGAGCTGTTAAAAATTCTGCTGAACTTACTGATGTGTTTCCCAAGGGAATAAAGTTTGAACTAGGAATAAAACAGAAACTTCTCTGTATAGAAACCAATGTAATATATTATATCATTTGATAAATAATAGCTTGGGTTTCTATTAACTATAAATAATATAATATTAAACATGAAAGAGAACTATTGGCAATCTGTAAAAGAGAGGATGTGATAGGTGAACATAGCAACAGAGAGGTGCAATAATCTAGTTTATGGTTCTATAATCAAATAATATTGAAGGCAATTGAAATTATGCTTTGTCTGAATAAGAACAATATTATAATGAGTAATTTACATTAAATTCCACATTTCTCTGAAGAGTTGTAAATAAATTAGAAAATATGAGATTCCGAGAGAGCAAATGTCACAATTTTCCTCTACGGGTGATTGAGGATTTAAAAACAAATATTTCCTTATTAAAATTAAAATGCATATCTTACAGAATATTAAAAGTTAATTTATTAAATGTATTTTTGCACCAAGTCTGTTCATATATCATGATAATGAAGTAGTTAAATTAAGTTTTAAATGTAACTCTTAAAAAACTGTGGCATCTGTACTTTGATCTGCTCATAATGAGTTTTAGTCATGTTGTATAACTGATTCTTAGATTGGATCTCTACTTATTTAGGGGACCAATCACACATATATTACTTTACATAAGTACAAGTTCCTTTGCAAAATGAATAGCTGGCTAATTATTATTTCAAACTGGAATCACGAAGAGTTTTAAATAAAAACAATATCACCCTTATCATTGATGGAATACACTTTCATTATTTTATTTATTTTAAAAATATACAAAATGACATTCACTTAACTATATCAACATTAGCATTTTACCAAGTAGAAATTATGATTATACGTATTTTTTAAGTTGCAAAAACTTGTAAATAAAATAAATTTGTTTTTTTTTTAAAAAATGCACAAATTGCAATCACTAGTGAAAACGTTGAAAATGACTAACAAAAATGAATGAAGGTTACTTTGAAAATGTCTTTAAAAAAAAAGAAAACTAATTGAAACTAGAAAGATTAATAAGATGAGAACAACATATTAGTAAATTCAACAAACTGTCCAGCTCTATTGATATCTATTTTATCAGACTTTTTTGTGTGAATTCTGGATTTGGCATGCAAAACTTCATAGATATGAGATTTGAAACATTCAGAGTCCATGGATATCAATCACAGCAATAAATTACAACACATGTTAAAATATTAATTAGTTGCAGCAATTGATCACATAATCTATACAAAAAAAAAACAAAAAACCAGGAAGACAACCACTGTCCAGTTAGATAGTTTATTCATATTTTCTTTAATAGAAACAATGACTGCTCTATTCATCCATTTCTGAGTAAACTTATAAATATTAACTTCTCTTTCATTAGCATTTAATCACTTTGAACCCATTTACACAATAATTCCCAAATACATATATATATAAACACACCAAATGCAGACTCATATACCTCAAATTAATTCTATCCCATATAGTTCGTTTTAAAGGATTACCAAAAATTCAAAATTTCTTTTCAGCCAATGTTAAAGAGTTTAATAGTTAGAAGGTGTTTGTACTTACCAGATGCACTTTCTATTCCAGATTCAGTCTGTTGTAAATCTTTTTGAAATACAGTTTCTGTTTTTACATTTAAAACTCTGTAAGCGGAACTATCCAGACGATCATAACTACTGTCACTGAACTTTGAAATAATATCTTGTGATACATCATCAGGCCATTCTGTTTTCACTTTGACAAGCATGTTCTAAAATCAAACAAGATGTTTAAAATTTCAATAAAAATTGCTAACAATTTGAAGTTAATAATTTCTAATGAACACTATTAAAACTATTTAAATACCTTAAACATTATAAATTTTCATTTCTTTAAGTTAAGACATTAACACGGAAAAATTTAGAGAAAAGCAGTTTCACTTTTATTTTAAGACTATTCCCAAGCAAATCTAGAAAGATTTAAGCAATTACATAAAGACAAAAAGCTGCCTGTCTGTCACATTAACATCTCAGCCACTGTGGTACTGATCAACACACAACTTGCATGGCAAGCTTGTTTTGTGTTTATGTAACAAGACAATTTTTCATACACAAATGTTTATAAGAAATTTTATTTTTGTAACATTGATTTCATCAGTATCTTCTTAAACAACTGATATTTATCAGTAACTTAGACAATAATTTCAAGGTTATTTAATGCTAGTTTTGATTGAGGATACATACCTGTGTACTACTTTTCTGAAAAACAGAAGCAGCACTTACACCAAGGTCATTGTGAGCTCCATCAGCATCACTCAAAGCCAGAGATTCAATCACACCATCGTTAACATCATCCTGATATTTATTAATATCATTACAATCCTAAAATTCATTCTCATCACTATAAATATAAATATTATAAGTACATAAAAAATTATTCATGTTCACCAGGATTGATTATTTAAATAACACTTTATTTTTATTTCTGTTGTTTTTTGTTAAAAAGGAACATGTGACTCAAAAATGTCTCATTAAAATCAATGTGTGTGTGTGTCTTAAAGTTATATACAAATAGCATGTGAAAAGGAAATCCTTTTGATAAATAATGTGATTTGAAAATTAAATGCAGTTGTTTAACCAGTTATGAATACAAAGTGTTTTTGTTTTTGTCTTAACTATGCTAATAATGATTGAAAATACAACCCATGTAATGAAAAAAATGAAATTAGAAAAAACCCATCTGTACTCCTAATGGCCACCTCCACTGAGTAGGTATTTTTCTATATTTAGCCAGCATTGGAGCTATGAAATCTGTGGAATTTGAAAGAAAAATAACTTCTTTTTCACACATCCTAAGCCATTCCTGGTTGACTAAGCCAGTAGAACTCAAACTGTTTTAGTCTGAGGCTCCCTTAATGTGAATAAAAAAATGTTTAAGATCCAAAAACCTATAAAAATGCCTTAAAGTGTGATTCATAAATTTCAAAAATAATTACTGATGAACTTTAATGAAATTTGTGAAGTACTTTTTTTTATCAAGTCAGGATTAATAAATCCTGAAGGAGATGTGACTGGTAGGTGTGGCAAGAGGGGCCTAATTTTCTATTTGATGGTTCAGCAGCCAAATAAGACTAAAAGCTGTACAAGTTTTGGTTTGTCTGAGCAATGATGATTTTTTATACCAAGTAATTTATGCTAAATTTCATATTTATTTGGACGATGGTAAATAAAACAGAGAAGAGGGGATGCTTAGAGAAAATATGCAACATTTTTGGACTAGGAGTAATTCAGGTTTTTTTCAAATAGTGTATTATAAAATTAAGAACTTAAACCTTATACAGATTATTAGCTATGATGTTATGTTATATTTATTGGTATAACATAAACACAAAGTAGTCGATTAAAATTTTGAATGCAAGTCACTAAAAATCTCCTGACACTCACAGTAAATGGTACCTATGGCAAAAGGGTTAATTAATTAACTAATCTAATTTCTACATTCAACATTTATTACAAATCATCTCATCTATAATGCAAATCTATAAAAATAAAATAAAACTGGAGATTTATTTGTTTTGCACGTCACATTGGATGTTTCAGTAATCGAAAACAACATAACCAAATTCCAAATATTTCATACTGATACAAAGTATTAGTCTATTTCCAAAACTGTTATAAACATTTTATGAAAAGTACAGCAAATGTAAGCTAATCTGTCTTATGCTTACTTTATAGATTCTTATGTGTGAACACAAGTGGTTAATATTTTCTCAAGTCTTGTGACTGACTGATGTGGGCCTGACATTGATTTATAACAAGACAGTAACATTTGGAGACTGCTAACATTTATGCTACAATAAGAATAGTCAGACATCCAAGAACTGCTACAATAAGAACATTGTAATAGATGTAGAGCAATGTTAAGTGAATGTTTTCAACTCATGACTACAAACATCTAATCACTAATTAGACTCCAGCCAAAAGACATCATTACACCTGCATAGTTACTTAAATTGTAACAGTTCTGATATCCATATTACCTTAGTTTTCTCCACTGCCCCATCATAGTTCTTTTCTTGTTCTTTTTTTACAACAACAAACTTCAAAAAGATGTCTGAAGATCTTTCTTCTGAAGAATCAGCTTCTCCTATTGTTACTAGAAGTATAAATGATATAGATTTGTCTATAGAAAAAGACTGAATATACTTTATGCTTCCTAAGTCATAATCAAACTCTACACAATATACTTTGCTAATAAACCTCTTGTACAATTTCCTTTGCAGTTTCCAGTTGCACTGATATCAACCTGAAAAGTATCAGTTACACAGGTCTGAAAATTTAAAATTCATAAAACTGTGCCAAACTGTACCATACTTTATATGGTTTGCTGCTTTCCTGATGCAAGCCAGATAGATTTATTTGTTTTAAAATATGATGATATAATATGATCTTCACAACTGTCGTGAGGAAAGTGTAAACAGATCTCAGAAATAAGTACTTGTTCAAAATTCATCTCCAATAAATAAAATCTAAATTGGATATGCTTATTCCTGAAATACTGCATATCAGAATAACTACAAAGAGCTGAAGGAGGAAATTTGAAAGTGTGATATTGGAGAACAAAGATCACAGATGCTGGTCACAACATAACCTTTAGTAGTGTCAGCAAGAGTTTGAATAGAATACAGAAGAGCTGAGTGAAAAAAAAAAACAGCCTCTAAAGAGAAAGAAAAAAAAAGAGCATTCTTCTCAGCATAATGCTTCTTCAATTAAAATATAGGAGTTAGGTGGGGGTCAAGAGAATGGATATAGCTGGGTTGCCATGGGCATTCTCAGGTGTGGCCACAACTTGTAGATAATGTAGCCAGGATCAGAGTGCAAACATTCTCACGTGAGAAAATCAGTACTTGAGTACAGCCTAACATAATTCTGGGACTAAAATATCCATCACCTGAAACTGAAAAGGACAGTAAAATCATGCATCCAACCAAGTCAGGAGGTACTCAAGGAGAATCAAAGAGTTTGGCAGTCCTGAGGATGGATTCAACAGGTGGAAGGCAATGAGAGCAATGATTAAGAGAGTAAAAGAAGCTGAAAATTAATAGTAGAGTGTACCCAATCCTGAATGGGCCATGAGACACCACTGAAGGGTGGAAAAACATGTTTCCAATGTCACAAAATGCTACGCACAATTGTGCATTGAGGTGGGTTAAAAGTATTCACAACCTAACATCACCCTCTATCCACTTGCACTATCACAGAAGGTGGAATAATGTGTACAACAATTGTAGAAGTAAATAAAGGATAATCTAGGAGAGTCCTAACTGGAAAATTCCACCTAAACACTGATTATCATGTTTAAAAGGTACAGACTTTGAAAGCTGTTTTTGAAAAGAAATGCAATTGAAATTATCTGTTAAGAACTCCATATAACATAGAGAATCACCACAGAAGTCACATGAAATCCCCAGACTCAAGAGTCAGTGATAATTATATGACACAAGTAACAGTTTAAAAATGTATTTTGATTTATCCATATATTAACTTACAAAATGAACTCTAAATGGATGCAGTGCTGTAACGTGAATGCCTAAGTTATCACAAATTTTTAAATATAAAATCCTCCTTTATGGTTATCATGTATTAGAAAAACAACAAGCTAGCAGAAGATAAAAGGAATGTGGTTCATCATAAGGTATAAATAACCGGCTGCTGAGCATCCAGAATTATTTAGTGAATGTTAAGTAACAACAAACACTGACTGCTTATAAAAAACTACTTTAAACAAGAAACTAAGTAAGTCAGAACAAATAACAGAATAAGTAAGAAAAAAAGAGTCACCTTCTCTACAGCTCATGTTTTAGGTAAGAAGATTCTATCAGAATACAAGTATAAAAACATAGTCTGTGTAATAAATACAAAATGTGTGATGAGAATATGACAATAAAGAAATTATTTTGCTTGAGATTCATAAGTTCTAGTTTTTCTATATTACATTAACTATTACTGATAAGCTATTCTCATCCAAACTTTTTTCTTTACACATGCCACACGCCTTTTGCTCCCCCTATTGGAAATGAAAATATCCAACATTACTTCTCCACCAATAGGAATATGACATTTTCACATGATGCATGTGACTTCCTCTATATGCCTCTACCAAACTATTACTTTGAGGTCTGACAGAAGACATAAGTATTGGAGGGAAGTGTAAGTAGAGAAGTGCCTCTTGAAAATGTTTTTTGTCAGAATCCCACACTGATTAATTGGAGGGACTAGTGCAAGGGAATGACAAACTTATGCCCCCAATACCTCTAAAGGATACCCTTGGAAATGAGAGAGTACAATCTGAAGATCTGATGAGAGAAACAGCAATACTTCTGAACCTCATACAATTTTTACCTATCTGTGAAATGTGTAGCAGATAATGGTGGAAAAAGAGAGAAGTACATTCAACTGGAAGAGAACTGTGGCAGAACAATGATCCTAACCATGTAAATACATATATAACTTAATACCACAAAGTATAAAAGTGGGTAAAACAATGGACATGGCAACAGGTGTTGAGTAGCTAGGGCATAATGGACTGTACTCTATATATCAACAACAAACAAAACCCATCCATAACATTTTCCCAATTAAATGCTAAAAAAAAAATATTTTTATTTTCCTTTCTGTTATTTTTATCTTTCAAAGCTCTATACAAAGAAGTGGTTGAGTCTAACAATGCAAAATGCATATTTTTTCTTTATGTTCATTGGCCATAAGATTTTGACCAGCAGTGCATATATGTGTACTATATACACAATAATAAACAGTGCAAGATAGGAAGAAATAAATAAAATTAACAAACATTAAGAACAAAATGTAGTTAATGTTAAAGGAATTAAGTTATTATTTTTTAATTACATTATCATATCATTACACACTTATTACATAGTTTCTGTTAATAATGGCTTACAAATTAACTCTTTCAATTATATGAAATCGTTTTGTTTAAGCTTAAACTACAGTGTATAATGTTAGCAATCTCATGATATTGGTTATACAAGGTGTTAATTGTTGATTGCCTTGTGACATAGTATAATGTTAATAGTTCTAAGCATACGACATGAATTATGTTGAGCTATGGTACATAAATACTTTATTGCCCAGTAAAGAGAGAAATTTCGGAGTAAGTAGGTTTCATTACTATTACATTTACAAACATTACCCTGTAGCTTTTAACCAACTGATGCCTGATATGAGTAAAAAGTTACTATACATACACGTGTCCAAAATTTCTTTCGCTGCTCAGCACGTTAATTTTACTTGTCTTGTGTTCATAAGTTGTACTCTGAAAGTTGCCTTATTGCATTGCAAGACAGTTATCAAAATTACTCAATAGGTCTTTATTGGGTTATTCAAAGCAATTGTGAATGACTTAATTTCTATGTTACAAAAAAAAAGAAAGAGTTGTTACAAGTGTAATAATTAAAACAAAAGGAGCTAAGAGGAAGTGATTATTTTGATTGTAATAGTTATCTGAAATATTTTTTCTCCAAGATGAAGTTTGTAGTTTGATGATTCTGATGTTAGAGTTTTAAAGTTAGCAGTAGACCATGAGAATAGGGGAAACACATGGAGCTGAAGTGGATGACTGGTTCTACTTAAAACTGCTGTACATTTTTCTACACTTCATCTTAAAACTTATACTGTTTTATTGTTTTAATATAGATATGTTACATAGATATTAAATTATAACTAAGGATTGTGTAAATTCTGAAACATTCAAATATTAAAAATTTCATTTCACTACATTGATTCTTTTTTCTTATCAGACTTTCTACTTAATTACTCACTTTAATAATGTGCACACTTTACTAGTACTCTTCAATTTTTACATACAAGTATGTAAACCAAAACCAATATGTCTATTCTAAGATTTTAACCTGATAAAAAATAATAATTTGTCCACTGTCAACCCTTGTTATTATTTATTAACTCATAACAGAAAATGTCTGCATTCATAATACCCCTAAGGTTTTGTGGATGTTCCACTGTCAGACATGATCCAAGCGCAAATGTCAAACTAGACTGCCATGTGGGATGATCAAACTAAAAGTTACGAATTCAATGGTATGACCTACTGCCTTTTACTGTCTGCAGCTAGGTACACAGCAGGAATGAAGCAAAGTAGAACAATGATGAAGTGAACGAGCCCTTGTGCTATGAGCTTGGCCAGTGTGACAAAATTTGTAATCACAAAGTAACCATCAGAATTTTCACACTATAACTTACAAGAGTAAACAACTTTTTATACTTAAGTTTTATTGCCCTTAAAAACCACATATAACTAATAACTTCACCACACAAGTTACAAAACACTAAGAGGATGTGCAGCTCATATTATCATATCGAATTAAACTGCTCATGAGCTGCTTATGAATATACCTTGAGTGTGTGTGTGTTCTTAGAGCAAAGCCAAAATGGGCTCTTTGCTGTATCCACCGAGGGAAAACAAACCTCTAATTTTAGCGCTGTAGCTCTGTATTCTTACTGCTGTCATAGAAGAGGACATATACCTTGTGAAGAATATTTATTATTTTTCATTACCTCAAGTCAACTAACCTAACAAGCTTCTACGTTTTACAGTTTAATTACTTGTATAATAATGTATAAAGAATATATACATGGAAAACAGAAAGATAGTAATATACTTCAAAACTTTTACAAAGGATCCTGCTTTCTCCTCTCCAGTTCAACCACCGGCTGAAACTTTTCATGAAATCGTATAATTATAGGCAGCTTACTAGCAAAATACATTTACCCTCCTAACAACTTGGTTTTCTTTTAAAAATTAATTTTCTTTATTCTTAAAATAACAAAACTGAATTTACTTGTTGTTCTGTACTAAACAAACTATCTAAAATATGTCAAACTATTGATTATTTGAAATAATAAACATCACTGCCCCTTCTAATACCATAACATGTACCTATGGTTTAATAGTGTGTGTGTGTGTGTGTGTTAATTTTGGTGTTGTGGTTCTAAAATCACATTTTGTTTGTTAGTTTATTTGTTTGTTTTGAATTTCATGCAAAGTTACATGAGGGCTATCTATCTCTCTAATTTAGCAATATAAAACTAGAGGAAAAGCAGCTAGTCATCACCACCCACTGCCAACTCTTGGGTTACTCTTTTACCAATGAATAGTGGAATTGACCATACATTATAATGCCCTCCAAGGCTAAAAGAGTGTACATTTTTGGTGTGATGGGGATTCAAACCAGAAATTCCCAGATTGTGAGTCGAGTGCCCTAACTGCCTGGCCATGCTATGACTATCGCATTTTAATTAAAACAAAATGTTTTCTCAATTGAACTAATACAATGAATAAGCTATGAATCAGAGTTGTCAACGGTGTCATTTTTCTGTGTAAAGTATAAATTAGAATTTAAAAGTCAAGGCCAGAATTTCTAACTTTACTAACCTACCTTTTTCTTGTGCTTTCCTTACGCAATACACGTGTGTGTGGTAAAAACATATAAACAGTTTGAAACGAGTGTTAATAAACGTTAAAGTAAAACATTTGACAAGTTTTAAAACAACACTTTTTGCAGTTATGTTCCATATTTACTACAAACTGATGGCTTTTCTTATATCTTTGTCATCTGCCTTTTAAACTAAAAAAAATGTATATAATTCAATATTATTTTAATTTTAAATATATTGACCTTTTAGAAGATATTTGTACATGTACAGTCAGACTCAGATATCATTTTTATGAGACTATAATGACAAAAAATTCACAAAGTTGAAATTGTAATGCTATTATGTTAGAAAGTATTTCTTTAAATACAATGGAAAATACAGTAAGTGGGAAGCTAATAGAAAGCCTTTCAAAGAAGTTACACCAGCAAACAGTAAATGAGACTCAAAAATTTATAATGCAAACTATTTTATTACAGAGATCTTCAGTACTATTACATTAGTAATACAACAGTCTAACTGCTTCATAATATACTTTCAGGCTTAATACAATAACAAATTCAGAAGCTCTCAACTTGTTTCATGTTTAACTCAGGTTGCTAGTTTCTCAACTTTACTCACTCAAGTTATTTAGCTCACCAGATATTGCTAATTCTAGTTAATTCATAATCTTGATCTGATAACAGTTTTTGTATTATGATTTCCTGGTGCAAGTATACTTCTTAGTTACAAGATTTTAATGACACCAAACAAAGCCAGTGTACAGTGTAAGGAAAATGATGCACACTTTTATTATCACAGAACCATGAAATAACACTCGAGGATGATCCTCTTTTGTGAGTTGAAACAAGTATTTTGATACATGTTATTAATAGTGCTTTATGAGTAGATACTATTGTGTTACTCCTTTAGCTCAGTTACTGGAGAACGTGACTGGTTGTTGAAAGGTCTCAGATTTAACATCACTCACAAATGACGGCACACAATATAATTACAACAGTGTAACTGGTTTTAGGTTTCTAATATCAGACACTGCAAAATTATTTTACAAATACATGCTTTTTGGACAAAAAATGAAAGCAATGAGTAAAAGAGGTAATCTCCACATTATAAATTTTTGTTGGGAAAAATGCTAAACATTTAATTCTAAAGATAACACTTACTACTGGTTGTAATTTCATCTTCATTTTTCACTGATTTGATATCCAACAAAGTGTCCTGGAACTTTTCAGAAAAGGGTTCAACCTTTATCTTTGATACTTCCATAGTTCCATCAAAGATTCCCCTTTATATTATCAATTCTTATAAATAAAAAGGCTAAGAATTAATATTTGAATTCTTAAAACATATTACAGAATTTCAAACAAATACTAATATCAAAATTCACATTATTTATTAACTGATATCAGTTAATAAAATTCATCATCTTCACATGCTACACTAAAATTGTTACAAATCCTCTTTATCAATATAACCGACTTTGAAAACAAAATGTGTAGTAAGAGAACAAAACAAATTTTACAAAAATTTACAATTCATAATGGATGTACTAATATATACATTTATGTGCAACAATGACGTCTTAAACAATGAAAAACTTCATTTGTTTGAATACAAAATATGTTTAAAGATGGATTGTCTAAAGACTATAACAATTAATTATTTTGTAATTTTGATTATTTAATATATATTAAGAATACGTGTCATATTTTAAAAGAAACAATTATAGCAGATGTCAACAAATCCATACAATTAGTTTCTGATTACAGCCTTGAACAGACTGACAAGGTAAGTGAACAGTAATATATGCATAGCTAAATGATGAATGTAAATGTTATACATATCAGAACTATTTCAATGTGAAGACACATTTGACTTCTGTCGATTTCAAATGAACATGAGTTATGATGCAAACATGATAAAACATTAATGGCTATGAACTTTATAAACATAATTCCTTAATTAGAATCCTGTGGAGAGCTGGACAATAAAATTGATTACCAATAAAAATTAACGATATCAATTAGTATTACATTAGAAAATAAATTAATCAATTGTTGTTAAAAATAATTGAGTAATATAAATTACTATTTTTGACAGTTCCAAATATCTAATAGTCAGGTAAATTTACTCTTTAATCACTATGGCAGATGAGCGCAAAATACACTTACAACTAAGTCATTATTTAAAATTATTTTTTTTTGTTTATCTTTTGCAAACAATATACACAAACGAGTTGAGTTACTGATTACTTATTTTTAACTGCAGTCATATATTCCAAATATACAATGTTACCTGTATTGATGACAACACAGCATGTTTTCACTATATTATCATCACTTTATTCAATTTACATGGGATCAGTGGCAACTCATTGCATACTTAAAAAAGAAACAACAATAAGTACATAATGGTATTTATTTGACATTAGCAATGTCCATTTTATTTATAAAACAATTTTTAGACAAAAAATGTGTTGTTGGTTTTTTGCAAAATGTCCAATGATGGATTTCAATAACAGTTTATCCAATGAAACTTGAGGTAATTTAAAATTACTTAAAAAACATGTTAAAAGTCTGTAAGCCCCTATTTCTGTTTTATTTTGAATGTACTGAAGAGAGAACTCTGAGGTGTACTAACCAATGAATTGAACAAGTCAATTAATGAATTTGTCACTTAATTAACAAATACTAATAATGCCCACAAGTTAGTCAAATCATTGAAACACTGCTAGTAGTAAAACTAACAAAATTTTCGGTAATATATTTATAGATATAACAATTAAGATTCAAAAGAAATATATCTATCTGGAAATTACTGTGTGAACTAAACTGAAGAACCTATTGGTCTCTTGTTTTCCATGCTATCTTTTATTAACAACAGAAATCAAAACAATAACAAATATTTACTTTGTCAAGAAAAAAATTTGGAAAAATCACATACCGTAACAAATTAGTTGTTAACTTATTTCATATCAACAGAGATGTTTATGAAGCCTAGATCAACCATTATTTGTAAGTTCGTAGAGAAATGTAAATGTGGTACTTAATAAATCCACATTTACATTAATTTACTAACGTATAAGTGATGGTAGTACACTCCATATCACAATAATATACTACTATGAAATTAAGATGATAATTTAATGCAGCATATCGCAATAAAAATGACTGGCAAGTTTGTTCAACAAAACCGAAAACATTATGTTTTCAAGAAGTAAAAACATTAAACTGTACGTTAATCATGTTTCATCAGTTATATTAGTATGCAGCTTGAAAGGTACACATTGCACAGGTGTAATAAATTATTGATGGAAGAAAAAAAAGATTAATTTATTGACATATAAACTGCTTACTTCTAGTTTTACGCTCGTCTGTTGTACAGCAAATCCGTATTTATTTACAGAATACCGCATCCACCTCAAGTATTTAAACCCTGGATTTTGGCGTTGTAAACTTATTGCTATCCCATTGAGGGTCTACTTACTTTTAAAAAAAAAGTGAAATGAAACAAATTATTTCACGTGTTAGTATTATTATTAAACATCATAAATTAAATAGTTTTCGTTTTAATTCCATTTATACTTCAAGATAACACAGATTTAAAAATAAAATTATTTTGGAAATGAGTACAGTTAATTACGAGTTTGTCGTATATTTCTATTATAAGCTACCACAACTAGAAAACACTTTGTAAACGAATCACAGAATGGTCAACAGTTTAATTTGTATATTTTACTTATTTATATAAATTTATAAACTTTGCTCAACTGAAAATGCACTGATAGAAATATATATTTTTGAAAAATATATAATTTTTTCAAAAATTACATATAAATTACATATAAACTTCCAAATTTTTATTATAAATGTAATTTACTATTATATTTCTTTGTAAGTTTTAATGAATAAATAAATAATAGGTTGTTTTTTCAACAGTTTAATTTGTATATTTTACTTATTTATATAAATTTATAAACTTTGCTCAACTGAAAATGCACTGATAGAAATATATATTTTTGAAAAATATATAATTTTTTTCAAAAACTCTTGGGATACTCTTTTACCAACGAATAGTGGGATTGACCGTCACATTATACACCCCCACAGCTGGGAGGGCGAGCATGTTTAACGCGACTCGGGCGCGAACCCGCGACCCTCGGATTACGAGCGCACGCCTTAACGCGCTCAGCCATGCCAGGCCTGCAAAGAAGTACAGATAATTCAAACAATATCATGTTTCCTAATACACTAATAGGTTAATTTTGATACAAGATTACGAAATAATTAAAAACTATAATTTTACTCAAGTACTAAAATAGAGTTACCAGTAGATGGCACATTCGTGTTACGAATTTTTTTTTTTATAGCCGTTTAAACCAGTGTTTTTCAACTTCTTCCAATATCATTCACCCTCATAAGTATTTAACAAGGCGTGTTAAGACGTGCGACTCTTTATCTGAGGGTCGCGAGTTCGCATCCCCGTCGTGCCAAACATGCTCGCCTTTTCAGCCGTGGGTGCGTTATAATGTGACGGTTAATTTCACCATTCGTTTGTAAAAGAGTATCCCAACAGTTAGCGGTGGGTGGTGATGACTAGCTGCCTTCCCTCTAGTCTCACACTGCTAAATTAGTGCTAAATTTGCGCGAAATTGAAAAAAACAACAACAAAGGCTTCCCTTCAGTTTTACCTAACATAAACGTAGGAGAAGGGGCGAATTCCCCTCCTCCCGAAGATATTGTGAGAGTATCGCATCAAACCATAATTTTAAATTCTGGCACGCACTCAACCATGCGACTAGGCATACTGGTTTGTCTGTGCTACATACATGTCTGTTTGACTACTTTACTGGTACATCTGTACAACATAAATGCTTGGTTGAGTACTTTACTGATAACTCTGAACAACGTACATGTCTGGCTGACTACTTTACCGGTACATCCCAACAACATACATGACTGGTTCATTACTTTACTGGTACATCTGTACAACATGCATGCATGGCTGACTACTTTACTGGTACACCTGAACCACAGGCATATCTGGTTGACTAATATACTGGTTTACTCATACATCTGAACAACATACAACTTTAAATAAAAATAATGATTATAAATCTATACAAACAGTTTTACTCAGATATAATTTTGTAAGATTTATTCAGTCTAAGTCACAAAGAAGTGAGAAACCAAAGGAGACTTTCATGTTTGTTTACATGTGAAGTCTGACGAGATTTTCCAGTACACAATTTACCTGTTGTTTTCAACCCTTAATCCCAAACCCTATGGACGTGTTTTAACAATAGACAATTTATCTATTGTTTTTAACTTTCAATCTCGAATCGTATTGTTGTATTTGTTAACTAATTCTCATTTCTTGACACATTAAATACTTAAGCCTCTATGTTGTACAATTTTTGTATGTCTTCAGACTTTTTATCTTACCCTTTAATGATATTACAGAATTCGATCTCAACAGCAATCAGTGAAAGTCAGCTTTGAAAGCAGCCGTAGACAATATTTAAATGTTTTTGGACAGAGAACATTATTTACTACTTGTTTAATATATATCGTGAACAGTGGTGTCTCTCCATCCATTCATCTCTGTCTATTTTCTATGGTATCCTTTTTTTCCCGCTGAGTTTGAAAAAGCAGACGAAGTGAAAGTTCAACATTAACTATTTAAATAACGAAAGAACAGGTACGAATAATGTTGACAACAAACAGAATATTCTACACTAACTTGTTAGGAATTAATAACATTGTTATTCACATTTTAAAACGTGACGTAACAGTATGTTTTTGTTGAGTGGCTTTTAACAGAACACTTCCTGTATTAACATGGAACATCAAACAGAAAACTAAAACCATCTTGACACACTCTAGAGTATCACAAAATCTCACAATCTATATATATATATAAATCTACAGACATCTCAAACTTTTTGTTCTGGATATACTTGTTTGTTTGTTTGTTTTGGAATTTCGCACAAAGCTACTCGAGGGCTATCTGTGCTAGCCGTCCCTAATTTAGCAGTGTAAGAATAGAGGGAAGACAGCTAGTCATCACCACCCGCCGCCAACTCTTGGCCAACGGTTGGGAGGGCGAGCATGTTTGGCTCGACTGGGGCGCGAACCCGCGACCCTTAGATTACGAATCCCATGCCTTAACGCGCTAGGCCACTCTAGGTACAATTAGTTTAATAAGTTTTATAGGAGAATTTTTTTTTTATATTAACTTTGAATATTTTCTGTCTTTTCCAATTGTTATCCCACACTTATCTGTTTCATATTTCTGTCTTTATTTTCATTCTCTTTCGCTTACGTCATATATTTACAACAACTGATTGATAAGTATTTCTACGCCTTTAACTAATATAAACTGTGAAAGACAACAATAAAATAGAACCATAATATTATTGAATATTTGCATATAGTAACTAAGGATACAAGATATTAAAATAGGAACCGAACTGCGCGAAGTAAAAGAAGAATTTTGTAGTCGAACTCACCTTACATTTCATGGGTACTTCGGTCAGTACAATTTTTAGGTATAAAGTTTTGTATAAATAATTTAAATGTGTATTCACATAAGATCATTCTATAAATCCGAATTAAATTATTGAAATCAGAAACAAAAGTTAGACAACATGTCGGTAACATTCATGTTACTCTACAGCCTGTGAGAGGTTTAGTAATTGGAGTTAGCGAAAAACATTGGGCTGTTATTGATAACGCCAAGCTGGAAAATTTAGAAAAAGTGAAGATTTTCTAAGAAAACAAAAGATTATTTTTACGGCAAGTGCAGCAGGGGAAGAGTGTTCGGACTGTGTTGATATAAACTGTCATTTTCTGTTTGTTAAACGTGCTACCGTTAATTGAAGAAAACAAGTTTGTTTTTTTCTTTTAAATTACATCAATAAAGATACAATTAAATCTTCAGGTTTAGTCCTAGTGAAAGCTGAGTTCTTGTCACAAGAAGAATACTTAATATTTTGTCTATGATAAAGAAAGGAATGTTATACGTATCGTATTTATTTTTATAATTGTCTGAATCTAGAATACCAAAAGTAGAAATTTTTAAAAAGATTTTTGTTTGTGGTGTCACTTGATAGATATTCCATAATGTATTTATTGTTTCAGTAGATAGATACAGATATAAACACCAAATTATAGTAAGATTACAAAATATGACGTAATTCTATATATTTTGATTTTACCAAAAATATATATCTTCAACATTATATCATGCTACAGTTGTTAATACATAGTCTATACTATGTTGTTGTATTATTAATTAACTTTGCTTTTAGTTCGTGATTTTAGTAAAGTTTGATAATTATAATTATATAACCCACAACAGGAACTTAATATACTGTGATGGTTCACCTGGTGTCGTATCATCATTACTAAAATGTTTACAACATTTCTATTTCTGAGTTCTCTCAGCTGTGTCTGGAACATTTTCTCACGTTGGATGACACACAATTCAGGGCCATTGATAATGTGGTATAGTTTACAAGAATAAGCAATATTTTGATCAAGTGGTCATTTTAGTTAAAATAAACATTTTAAGTAGGACTATTTTACACTGATTATTTATGTTATAATTATATAGATTAACAATCTGGCCACTAGGATTGAATGCTATTAGTGAATTCAGCCTCAAATTGTGGACGTGTTCACGTCGAGCAGTTTGTCTTCGTTCCACTTGTTTAGTACATCGGTGTAATAAACGCTGTTAACAACGATCGTAAGGTTAGTACAGAACACATTGAACTGTTTCAGTAAGTTGTATGTTCTATTGATGTTTCGTTGGAAATTCTTGATCCAACTTTTGTTCCACCAAATATGTTCTCACTTCATGACGCGTGACTGGGCGGTGTACTGTTGTGGTCAATCCAATTATTTCCTTGTAAAACAGTGGTTGGTGAGTGGTGATCACTAGGTGCCTTTCCTCTTTTCTTTCACTGCTAAATTGCCGATGGCCAAAGCAGATAGCCCTCGTGTAGCATTTAGCCAAATTCAAGCAAATCAATAGTTTCTTTAGACAAATCTGATAAGCTAACGAATTTTTCAAAGTTTGGTTTCGTTCATTAAAATGGAGAAACTTTGGAATGATCTATCGAAATTTGCATTCTGTAATGCAATATTCCTGTTTCTGAAAGAAAGCAAATTTCAAGGTTGACTTTTTTAACTTTAATGCCCCACTTTTCAGAGTCTGTCTGTTTATTGAATTTCGCACAAAGCTACTCGAGAGCTATCTGCGCTAGCCATCCCTAACTTAGCAGTGTAAGACTAGAGGGAAGGCAGCTAGTCATCACCACCCATCACAAACTCTTGGGCTACTCTTTTACCAACGAATAGTGGGATTGATCGTCACATTATAACTCCCCACGGCTGAAAGGGCGAGCATGTTTGGCACGATGAGGATGCGAACCCGCGACCCTCAGATTACGAGTCGCACGCCTTAACACGCTTGGCCATGCCGGGCCATTTTCAGAGTCACAGCATACAGGCAACGATTCATTTACCTATGGTCGTATCAAGACATTAGCAATCGGATATTGAAAGAAAACGATGTTTGACGATTAATAGTATAACTATATTGAAGATAGAGAAATACTCTGATATAACAGAAGGGGATAAAGATAAAGTTTTCAATATTTTACAGATTCCATTTTCAATATTCAAAGCAAAATAAAAAAGTACATAAGTTTTAACTAAATAAATAAATTACTTTGGTGAAATAAGGAAAATTTAAACAAAACAAAAATACATATAAAGTAAATTACTGACAACAATAATGCTATAAATATTATAAAAATGTCTATTGCCCCCCAGTGGCTCAGCGGTATGTCTGCGGACTTACACGCTAAAATCCGGGTTTCGATACCCGTGGTGGGCAGAGCACAGATAGCCCATTGTGTAGCTTTGTGCTTAATTCAAAAACAACAAAAACAACTATTTCAGTGAAGACTACATGATATTCGGTGCAGGCTAAATATGTTTGATGTGGATGGTTTCTTTATGTACTAATTCCTGATCTGTGTTATCCCTACAAAAATATTTATATTTTAAAGTCCGTGTTCTGTTTCTTCACTATTTTGCTTTATAAACGAAAACCACGAGCTACTCAACTTTTCTAAGTATTTTCATGAACAATCCAATATTTTATTAACTCGTACTACTAGATGGCGTTTGGTATTTTTAATATAACAGACTTTAACGTCTTCACTCGTGAAATGTGGACAAGCCTTGGATAAAGATAAATTTGGATGTTGTTAGTCAGGAAAAATCCAACGCGTATGATATGGTGTTAAAACTAATCTGGACCTAAAACATAATTTATGTGTTATAAAAAAGCAATTACCCATCACCGTATTGCTCTGTGCTTTTTGTTCTTTTAATCTATCTTTTTAACTGCTTTTTTTAAAATTCTACTCCGATTTGGGAGCACCATTCAGATGTTGGGTGCACAACCTACGTATCAAATTTTAAACTTTAAGTGAAACATAATACTAAATGTATAGTAACAGTTTTACTTTGAAATATTTTAGACTTTTTAGTTTTGTAACATTCATTCAGTGTGTGTCACAAAGAAGAATTAACACCAATCCAGACTTTCATGTTTTTTAACATGTAAACTCTGACGAGTTTCTCCAGTATACAATCTGTTGTTTTTTAACTACTAATCCCAAATCCTATTATTGTATTTGTTAACTAATTTTCATTTCTTCACATACTAATCACTGATGTCTCGTTTTTTGTACAATTTTCTCAGTAGTTTACTAACGACAATCTTTCTATTTTACTCTTGTATGATATCACAGAACGGATCTGCACAACAACCAATGAAGGCTGGCTTTGAAAGTAGCTGAAGACAATACTTGAATGTGATTGGACAGAGAACACTGTGTACTACTTCTTTTATATATATCATAAACAGTGATATCTGTCCATCAGTTTATCTCTATCTCCTGTTTATGGTGGCCTTTTCTCCCGCTGAGTTTGAAAAAGCGGATGAAGTCAAAGTTCAACATTAACATTTTAAATAAGGGAAGAACAGGTATGAATAACGTTGACAACAAACAGAATATTCTACACTAACTTGTTCGGAATTAATAACATTATCATCCAGATTTTACATTGTGATATAACATTCACATATCAACATGTGTCGTAACGGTATTATATTGTTGAGTGGCTCTTAGCAGAACACTTTCTATACAAACATGGAACATCAAACATAGAAAACCAAAATCTCTTTAACACACTTACTTTACTTGTATTTTTATTCCAACTTATACTTATTCTTACTTGCATTATCTGGATTTAGAGACTTTGGAATATTTGTGGCATGTTTGGAAAGCTGACCAATTGAGTTCAGTACAGCTGCTCAACACACAGTTATCCTTACTATTCCTGTTCCTTCACTGTATACCTCCTTACCTTTTGTCACATTGGAACACTACAAGTATGAGTTTTCAGTCCCAGGAAGTCCCACCAGAGAACTCTAAACATGACTTATAAGTAACCAGAAATCTCACCAAAACACTACAAACGTGAGTTTTCACTGACCACAAGTCTCATCAGAACACTACAAACATTACTTTTCAGTTACCAGAAATCCCACCAGAGAACTACAAACATGGGTAATCAGCAAGCAGAAATCTCACCGGAGTAATAATATAACATGAGTTATCAGAAACGAAAAGTCTAACCAAAACACGATTAAAATAATTTTTCAGTAACCAAAAGTGCCACCACACCACTACAAACATGAGTTATAAGTATTAAGAAATTTCAGCAAAAGATAACAAGCATGAGGTTTTAGTAACGAGAAGTCCCACCAGAGAACCCTAAAGATGAGATATTAGTAATCGGAAGTATCACCAGAACACTACAAACATGAGTTATCAGTAACCAGAAGTCCATCAGAGAACGAGAAACATGAGTTATCAGTAACCAGAATTTTCACTAGACCTCTTCAAACATCAGTTACCAGTAACAAGAAGTCTCACCAGAACACTACAAACATGAGTTATCAGCAACGAGAAGTCTCAGCAGCATACTAAACAGCGATAAAACTTTCAGTGAAATTGAAGACCAAGAGTATTGAAAGAGTTAGTAAAAGTGAAGACCAGCAATGCGAAAACAGTCACTGAAACTGAAGAACAACAGTGTTGAAACAGAAGTGAAAGTGAAGACCAACAGTGTGACAACAGCCAAATAAAGTGAATACCAATAGTGTTGAAAGAGAGATTGAAACTGAAGACTAAAAGTGTTGACACAGACAGACAAACATTAAATCAATAGTTTTGCAACACACAGTGGAATTGAAGAACAATAATAAGAAAAGAGTCAGTAGAAAGTGAAGATCATCATTGTTGAAATACTCAGTGAAAGTGAAGCCCAATAGCCTTGAAACAGAAGTGAAAGTGAAGACCAACAGTATGAAAACATTCAGCGAAATTGAAGACCAACACTGCTGAAATACACTGTGAAATTGATGACGTACTCTGATGAGACAGTCATTGAAAGTGAAGGCAAGTTGTGTTAAACGAAAGAAGACGTAAAGACACACACTGTTGAAATACAGTCAAATTGAAGGCAAACACTGTTCAAGAACGGACACTGAAACTGAAAAACAACACTGCTGAAACTAACAGTGAAATTGAAGATCTCCACTGTTGAAACATTTATTCAAAGTGAAGACCAACAGTGTGAAAACTGTCAGTGGAAGTCAAGACCAGTAGTGTTGAAAGGGAAGTGAAAGAGAAGACCAACAATGTGAAAAGAGACAATGATACTAAAGATCAATAGTGTTGAAAAAGTCAGTGAAATGAAGATCAACAGCGTGAAAACATTCAACTGGAGTAAACACCAAAAATGATGAGAGAGACAGTGAAATTAAAGATCAAAACTATTGAAACATTCATGGAAACTACAGATCAAAAGTTTTAAAACTGTCAGTGAAATTCAGTACCAATAGAGTTGAAACACAGTCTGAAACTCATGACCAACTGAGTTGAAACAAAAGGGAATTTGACCAATAATGTTGAAACAGTCAGTGAAATTGAAGACCAACAGTGTTGGAACACTCAGTGACAGTGAAGACTAATATTATTGAAACAGACAGTAAAAGTGAAGACGTACAGTGTGAAAAAAGTTGGTGAAATTGAACACCAATACTGTTGCAATATAAAGTGAAATTAAAGACCAACAGTGTTGAACAGTTAGTGAAAGTGAAGACCAAAAACATGAACACAGAAAAAGAAACTGAAAACCAGAAGTGTTCAAACACAAGTGGAAGTAAAAACTGACAGTGTGAAAACGGTCAGTGAAACCGAAGACCAATAGAGTTGAGACAGTGAAACCTAAGACCAACACTGCTGAAACGAACCTTGAAATTGATGACTTACTCCATTGAAACAGTCATTGAATGTCAAAATCAATTGTGTTAAAACAAACACTGTAGAAACACCAGACAAGTTAAGGACAAACACTGTTCAGAAACAGAAATTGAAACTGAAAACAAGCATTGCTGAAACTGATTGCGAAATAGAAAATCTCCGCTCTTGAAACACACCATGAAATTGAAGGCCGACACGACTGAAAGAGTTATTGAAAGTGAAGACCAACACTATTGACACATAACGTGAAATTGAACACCAGTGGTGTTAAATTATAGTGAAAGTGAAGAATAACACTGTTGAAGCAAACTGAAAATTAAGACTTCATTGTTGAAACAGTTTGAAATTAAAGACCATTAGTATTCAAACACACAGAGAAAGAGAAGAACAATAGTATTAAAACAGACATTGAAATTGAAGACCAATAGTGTTGAAGCAGACAGCGAAACAGAAGACCAACAGTGTTGAATCAAAGTGAAAGAGAAGACCAACAGTGTACAAATGGACAGTAAAACTGAAGACCAGTAGTATTAAAACCGACAATGATATTCAATACAAACTGTGTTGATATATCCAGTAAAACTGCAGACAACTAGTGTTAAAAAAGTGAAGCTGAAGACCAACAGTGTTGAAACAGTCAGTGAAAGTGAAGACCAATTGCGTTTAAACAGACCGTAAACTTCAAGGCCAAAAGTTCTTAAACAGACAGTGAATCTGAAAAACCAAGTGTTAGAAGAAACAGTGAAAGTTGAAACCAACAGTGTGAAAAGAGTCAGTGGAATTTCAGACCAATAGTGTTGAAACAGAAATGAAAGTGATGACCAACAGTGTGAAGACACACAGTGAAATTGAACACCAAGTGTTAAAAGAGATATTGAAATTGAAGACCAATAGTGTTGTAGCTTACGGTGAAATTTAAGACCAACAGTGTTAAAGAGTGAGTGAAACTGAAGAGCAACAATATTGAAACAGAAGTGAAAATAAAGATCAACAGTGTATAAACGGACAGTAAAACTGTAGAGCAGCACTGTTCAAACAGACAGTAAACTTGAAGACAACAGTATTGAAACTGTAGACCACGGGTGTTAAGAGACTGAGAAGTTGAAGACTAACAGTGTTGAAACAGTCTGTGAACGTGAAGTCCAATAGAATGAAAACAGTCAGTGATAGTTAACATCAATAGTCTTGAAATAGAAGTTAAAGTGAAAACTAAGATTATGAAAACAGACAGTGAAACTACAGAACAATAGTGTTGAAACAGTCAGTGAAATTGAAAACCACTAGTGTTCAAATTGAGAGGGAAAGTGAAAACCAATACTGTTGAAATACAGTGAGATTGAACACGAACACTGGGCAAACATCAGTGAAAACGAAGACCAATAGTGTTGATAAAGTTAATAAAATGGAAGACGTTCACTCTTGAAACATGCAGTGCAAGTGAAGTCTTAGCATTTAATGACTGTTTCTTCAGTGCTTACCTTCATTTTATCTGACTGTTTTCACACTATTAGTCTTCAGTTTCACTGACTGTATTAACACTGTTGGCCTTCACTTTCATTGACTGTTTCTACACTATTGGTCTTCACTTTAACTTTTGGGTAAACATTACTAGTCTTCAGTTTGTTTGTTCTCACACTGTTGGTCATAGCTTTCACTGTCTGTTTCAACACTACTGGTCTTCAGTTCAACTGTTTGATTAAACACTGTTGTCATTCAATTTCGCTGCTTTTTAACACTAATGGACTAAAATTTCACTCTCTGTTTCAACAGTGTTGGTTTTCACTTTCACTCTCAATTTGAACACTACTGATCTTCAATTTTACTGATTCTTTCAACAATATTGTTCTATAGTTTCACTGTCTGTCTTCATAATCTTGGTTTTCACTTTAACTTCTATTAAGAGACCATTGATCTTAACTATCACTGGCTGTTTTCATTCTATTGGACTTCACGTTCACAGACTGTTTCAACACTGTTAGTTTTCAACTTCACAGTCTCTTTTGACACAAGCGGTCTGCAGTTTCAATGGCAGTTTCAATACTGTTATCTTCAAGTTTAATGTCTGTTTGAACAGTGCTGCTCTACAGTTTTACTGTCCGTTTATACACTGTTGATCTTTATTTTCACTTCTGTTTCCACATTGTTGCTCTTCAGTTTCACTCACTCTTTAACACTGTTGGTCTTAAATTTCACCGTAAGCTTCAACACTATTGGTCTTCAATTTCAATATCTCTTTTAACACTTGGTGTTCAATTTCACTGTGTGTCTTCACACTGTTGGTCATCACTTTCATTTCTGTTTCAACACTATTGGTCTCAAATTTCACTGACTCTTTTCACACTGTTGATCTTCACTTTCACTGTTCTCTTCCAAAACTTGGTTTTTCAGGTTTACTGTCTGTTTAAGCACTTTTGGTCTTCAAGTTTACTGTCTGTTTGAACGCAATTGGCCTTCACTTTCACTAACTGCTTCAACACTGTTGGTCTTCAACTGCACTTTTTTAACACTACTTGTCTGCAGTTTTACTGGATATATCAACACAGTTTGTATTGAACATCACTGTCTGTTTTAATACTACTGGTCTTCAGTTTTACTGTCCATTTGTACACTGTTGATCTTCTCTTTCACTTTTGATTCAACATTGTTGGTCTTCTGTTTCGCTGTCTGCTTCAACACTATTGGTCTTCAATTTTAATGTCTGTTTTGACACTATTGTTCTTCTCTTTCACTGTGTGTTTCAATACTAATGGTCTTCAATTTCAATCTGTTTCAATAGTGTAGTCTTAATTTTCAGTCTGCTTCAACAGTGTTATTCTTCACATTCACGATAATTTAACACCAATAGTCTTCAATTTCACGGTATGTGTCAACAGTGTTGGTCTTCACTTGCACTGCGTGTTTTAACAGTGAACGTCTTCCATTTTATTAACTTTATCAACACTATTGGTCTTCGTTCTCACTGATGTTTTGCACAGTGTTGGTGTTCAACGTCATTGTGTTTCAACACTGTTGGTTTTCACTTTCACTCACAAATGGAACACTAGTGGTTTTCAATTTCACTGACTGTTTTAACACCATTGTTCTGTAAATTCATTGTCTGTTTTCATAATCTTGGTTTTCACTTCAACTTCTATTTCAAGACTATTGATGGTATCTATCAATGCCTTTTTACACTAATGGTCTGCAGTTTCAATGGCTGTTTCAACACTGTTGTCTTCAAGTTTACTGTCTGTTCGAACTGTGCTGCTCTTCAGTTTTACTGTCCGTTTGTACACTGTTGGTCTTCTCTTTCACTTCTGTTTCCACGTTTTTGGTCTTCAGTTTCACTCACTCTTTAACACTGTTGGTCTTCAGTTTCAACACTGTTTGTCTTGAATTTCACCGTGCTTCAACGGTTTTGGTCTTCAATTTCAATATCTCTTATAACACTTGGTGTTCAATTTCACTAAGTGTCTTCACACTGTTGGTCATCACTTTCATTTCTGTTTCAACACTATTGGTCTGAAATTTCACTGACTCTTTTCACACTGTTGATCTTCACTTTCACTGTCTCTTCCAAAACTTGGTTTTTCAGGTTCACTGTCTGTTTAAACACTTTTGGTCTTCAAGTTTACTGTCTGTTTGAACGCAATTGGTCTTCACTTTCACTGACTGCTTCAACACTGTTGGTCTTCAACTTCACTTTTTTAACACTAGTTGTCTGCAGTTTTACTGGATATATCAACACTGTTGGTATTGAACATCACTGTCTGTTTTAATACTACTGGTCTTCAGTTTTACTGTCCATTTGTACACTGTTGGTCTTCTCTTTCACTTTTGATTCAACATTGTTGGTCTTCTGTTTCACTGTCTGCTTCAACACTATTGGTCTTCAATTTCAATGTCTGTTTTAACAGTGTAGTCGTAATTTTCAGTCTGCTTCAACAGTTTTGATCTTTACTTTTACTATAATTTAACACCACTGCTTTTACTATAATTTAACACCACTGGTCTTCAATTTCACGGTATGTGTCAACAGTGTTGGTCTTCACTTGCACTGCATGTTTCAAGAGTGAACGTCTTCCATTTTATTAACTTTATCAACACTATTGGTCTTCGTTTTCACTGATGTTTGCCCAGTGTTCGTGTTCAATCTCACTGTATTTCAACAGTATTGGTTTTCACTTTCCCTCTCAATTTGAACACTAGTGGTTTTTAATTTCACTGACTGTTTCAACACTATTGTTCTGTAGTTTCACTGTCTGTTTTCATAATCTTAGTTTTCACTTTAACTTCTATTTCAAGACTATTGATGTTAACTATCACTGACTGTTTTCATTCTATTGGACTTCACGTTCACAGACTGTTTCAACACTGTTAGTCTTCAACTTCTCAGTCTCTTAACACCAGTGGTCTACAGTTTCAATACTGTTGTCTTCAAGTTTACTGTCTTACTGTCTGTTTGAACAGTGCTGCTCTACAGTTTTACTGTCCGTTTATACACTGTTGATCTTTATTTTAATGTCTGTTTTGACACTATTGTTCTTCTCTTTCACTGTGTGTTTCAATACTAATGGTCTTCAATTTCAATCTGTTTCAATAGTGTAGTCTTAATTTTCAGTCTGCTTCAACAGTGTTATTCTTCACATTCACGATAATTTAACACCAATAGTCTTCAATTTCACGGTATGTGTCAACAGTCATTGAAACCAAAGACCAATAGTGTTGATACAGACGGTGAAATTGAAGACTTACTCCGTTCAAACACTCAGTTAAAGTGAAGACCAACACTGTTTTTCTCCTCTGTATTGGAGAAGCTTCCACACCTTTCTTAATGGATTGTTTGGTTCTTTAATATACTTCTGTATTATCGTTCAGTGCTGGAGATGGGTTATAACCAAGATTTGGCTTTGCTGAGTTGTAGTTGATAGACGATAACTGGCTCGACCTTTCAGTGAGGCATCGATAAAGTTGCTTTCCGCTTGTCGTGGAATCAGCGAGCTATTGACACCAATAATTCATACAGTATTTTAGAAATGTTCGCTGAATAGATAAGACTGCTCTTCAGGCACAAACACAAATCCTTTCCAACATTTCTACTTATTTATCCTGAAGTCTTGTGAAAGTTCATACGTGGGAGGAGAAGTTTGAAATTTGACAGACTTGTCAAGATTTCAACAACAAATGTGCTGATACACAAATACACATAAAAACATGTATTACATTATACAAAACTATGACACTTAACAATACAGCAGTTAAAAACTTAATTATAACCATAAACAACTGCATTCGTTATTTGTCCTTCCGCTGACTGTGTTAGGCTTTTCTCATGCGAAAACAAATCTTGATAGAACTATCAAGTTATAAACACGATGTTACAATCAAACTATTACTGATGTGAAACATTAAATAGTCACTCAATCATAATTTGATAATGTCATACACACGTACGTGTCACAGTTGTACAAAATGTTGCTTGTCACAGAAATCACGAGAAAAGATAAATTTCTATAAAACAGTATCCCGCTATTAATAGATAGATACACTTTGTAATTACTTGTTTTGAAAGTGATTTAGTACACCTTTTTATGTGCGCTGACAATTGCTTGACATTATTCTAATAACCAATAGCTACATTTTAAATGTTGTTTACAAAACCTTCTGTGCAAGCTGAAAACTATCGTAACTTTCTTTTAATTGGTGGATTCAGTCTTATTTAAGTGGTTTTGAATGTTCGAAAACTAAAAAGTGGAAACACAAGCATCAATAACTCTTTATGTTAAAGATGAAAAGTCGCCATTCATAGTCAGGGCTGGATTAAAGGCAACTGATGCCCTAAGCACAGCCCAACAATGGTGCTCCCTCGGATCCTCCATTGCTTAAATGACAAGACATTATGACTCAATAAGTAGTGAAAGTGAAATAAAAGTTTGAAAATTTATAACCGTTCTTCAGTTTTCTTCCAGGTAAGAACCCACGACTATATTAAATAAAAACTTGTTTATTTATTTAATAGATTAGACATAGGTCAAAATCAAGCAATGGCTGAGACCTTTTATTTAGAAATGATGAGGAAAATCTCTTCTCGGATTAATGATAATTATCAAGAATTATTGTTACTTATATTTGTTTCACTCTGAGTTAACAATTTCTCACTTTGAACTGAAAAGTAAATTATTTACTTATACCTTAATATTTATTAAAATTTTAAAAAGTTTTTCTTCTATATTTTTTAATTCCAAAGTCTTTGATCAAGTTCTTAAAACTAATTTATTTTAAAAACATAAATCAAGCTGGCCACCATGCATTAGACGTTTAAAACTAGTTTTCTTTCTTTTTTTTGTTTTATTTTTTTCCCTTTCTTTTTATTATTATTTTATTTTGCCTATAAATACATATGGAAAAAGGAAATATGTATGTAAACACACACGAATAAAAGTGATACTAAATATTAAAAAAATTAAAAAATGGAATAAAATAAAAAAGGAAAAAATAATAAATGGAAAAAGGGGGAAAAAAAAGGGGCAAATCAAGACAGTACATGGACATTACCCTGAAAAGGGCTGGAGTACTGTGGGATACTCTGGCCCAAAAGCACCACAACAACAACAAATTCTTAATAGTAGCCGACATGGAAAGCTAGGGATGGAGGAAGATATCTTGTGCACCTGACCCTTCTAAGTATTTAGAAATTAAACATACCCAAATACCCATAGCGAAGAAGCGAAGCGTAGCTGAATTCACAGGCCAGGTACACAAACCGCTCAACCTGCTAGGCCTTAATGTGATATTCATTCGTAAGTGTCAAATTATTGATAATAAAAAGCAAGACGAGTACTTAAAATTTTTCACAAATTGAATTTAAAGAAGTCGGTGAAGTTATTCGTAAGTATATTAATTTGCTGATTCGGTATTCAGATATACATATATATTGTATAGAAAATTGTATTTATCTGTGAAAACATAGGTTCCTTAAATGTTTAAATGATGAACCCAAACAGTAAAATAAAACAATTTAGATGAACAAATAATGTAAAACTATCAATAATAGTGTTAATGAGTTGCTTTTTTTTTTACAAAGTGGTTAGTTTATAGATTCAAAGTACAGTGTCGTATAAAAGCATTCATTCTTACCAATAATGTCAAATTTTGATGAAATACAATTAATGTAAACATTGTTTTTAATAAACCTGTTTTCGTTCAAAATTCAAATGATCATATTTAACGTTGTTATGTGTGAAGGAGGTATAATGTTAGTAACGCCTACTCTCAATATTTATATATAAGTGGCCCGGCATGGCCAAGCGTGTGACTCGTAATCTGAGGGTCCCCTTCGCGACAAACATGCTCGTCCTTTCAGCCGTGGTGGCGTTATTATGTGACGGTCAATCCTACTATTTGTTGGTAAAAGAGTAGCCCAAGAGTTGGCGGTGAGTCGTAAAGACTAGCTGCCTTCCCTCTAGTCTTACACTGCTAAATTAGGGACGACTAGCACAGATAGTCTTCGAGTAGCTTTTTGCGAAATTCAAAAAACAAACAAACGATATGTATATAAATTGAAATTTGCTGATTGTGTAAGCATTTAGCTCCCTAAGTTAGTACTTGGTGAACGAACCACTGGCAACAAGTACTTCTACGAGTCTGTTTGGATAAGACTCTGCCAGCTTTGCTCAATGGGATGGTGTAATTTTTGCCCATTTGTCGTGGCAAAATTGTTTCAATTTTGACAGTTTCACTGGGGAAACATTGATGGATGCAATCTTCATGTCTCACCATTTATTTTTCTCTCCTCTCGACATGCTCAGGTAATTAAAGTATTTGACACAAATTTTAGTCACACCAAACATGCTCGTCCTTTTATCCATTGAAGCATTATAATGTGACGATCAATCCGAATATACGTTGGTAAAAGAGTAGCCCGAGGGTTGACGGTTGGTGATGATGACTAGCTGCGGTTAGCGCAGATAGCTTTCGTGTAGCTTTGCGCGAAATTCAAAACAGATCAAACCATTTCTCTCTCTCCCATCCTCAGTAACACAGCTGTATGTCTGCAGACTTGCACCATGAAAAACCGGGTTGTGATACCTGTGTGGTGGGTAGAGCAGATATGGCCTATTGTATTTTTGTGATCAACTGAAAACAAAGAAACAAACAAATTTTTCCCGACTGATGAGAAACATTCCCATTACGTGATACTGCTATCACCATGCTTGGCAGGTGTGATGGTGTTGAGCGGGGGTTGCGTTGTGTTGTGCTTGCTCGAGACGTAATGCTTTTAATTTAGATGTAAAAAAAACTCAATTTACGTCTTGTCTAACAAAAATAAAGTCTGCCACATGTCTGAAGTATCATTTACATGCTTTGTTGCAAACTCGGTACCAGATTTCAGATGGTTCTTTTCAGTAACGGCTTTTTTCTTACCTCTTCCCCATCAGGCCAGCTTTGTGTAGGGACTGAGATATCGTCGAAGTATGAACAGTGAATATCGTCTCATACGTGGAATTTTACACATCTTTCAAATTCACTGTTTGCTTCATCGTGGTATCTTAGTTTAAAATGGCGGTGTGATCTCGGTAGTGATTGGGTGGTCTGAAGAACATTCCACTTTGTTAATGATGGACTTCTGCCGTACTCGAAAAAATAATTAGCAACTTTGAAATTTTCCTGTAACCTTCTTCTGATCTTTGTTTCTTTACCACTTTATCCCTGACTTGTTTAGAAAGTTTCTTGTGAGTTGTGGCTTGAACAGATGATGCTTTTATTCTGATGTCCTCGCGTAGCTTTGCGCAAAATTAAAAAAACAAACAAAGCAGAATGTGCTTCAGGCCTCTTAATAACTACAGAGATCATACGGCCATTTAAAATTAATATGCCACTTTGAATCTAACAGTGAATTTGAAAGATGTGCAAAATTCCATTTATGAGAATAGATTCAGTGTTTATACATCGAGAATATTCCGGTTCTTACACAAACTGGCTTTATGGGCAAGTGGCAAGAAAGAAGCTGCAACTGAAAAGAACCATTTGAAATCTAGTACTGAGTTGCAGCAAAGCATGTAAATGATATTGAAAACATGTTGCTCCCCGCTAGTACAGCGGTATGTTTCCGGATTTACAATGCTAAAATCAGGGGTTCGATTCCCCTCGGTGGGCTCAGCGGTATGTCTGCGGACTTACACGCTAAAATCCAGGTTTCGATACCCGTGGTGGGCAGAGCACAGACAGCCCATTGTGTAGCTTTGTGCTTAATTCCAAAAAGAAAACATGTCGCGGGTTTTGCTTTTTTTCTTTGGTCAGGCAAGACACAAATTGAGTCTTTTTTTTATTTAAATTAAAAGCATTACGTCGAGAGCAAGCACAACACAGCACATCGTCCTTTCAACACCATCCCAACTGTCAAGCATGGTGGCAGCAGAATCTAATGAAGGGGATGCAGGAACTGAAAAGTTTGTTAGGATTGAGATAAATATTTGTTTGGTTAAGCTAATCATAAAGATATACAATAGGCTATCTGTTCTCTGCCCACCACTCAGGTATCACAACCCGGTTTCTAGTAGTGTAAGTCCATAGACTGAGAGGGGTGAGAAATAAATGATGCAATGTACAGAAAAATTCTAGAATAAAAACCTGCTTGAGTCAGCAAAGAATCTCAAACTAGGTCAAAAATTTACATTTCAGGACAATGACCTGAAGCACAAGATAAAAGCCACACTGGAGCAGTTTCAAAAGAAAAATGTGGATGTTCTGGAATGGTCCAGTTAAACTTTTGACTTCAATCCAATGGAACATGTTTGGAGAGACTTAAAGATTGCTTTCCATTTATATTTCCCAACAAAACTGTCAAAACATCTTGAATTGCAAAGGTGGCAGAGGATTATTCAGAAGGGCTCACACCAGTAATTATTCTTAATGGTTCTTCCACTAAGTACTAACTTAAGGGGCTTAATATTTATGCAAACAGCAAATTTCAGTTTATATATATATTCAATGTAGGTGCTGCCTACATCATACCTCCTTCCTAATTTAGCAGTATAAAATTAGAGGGAAGGCAACTAGTCATCACCACACACCGCCAACTCTTCAGCTTCTCTTTCACTAACGAATAGTGGAATTGACCGTAACATCATAACGCACGCACAGTTGAAAAGACGAGCATGTTCGATGCGATGGGGATTTAAACCCGCGACCCTCAGATTATAAATCGAGTGCCCTAACCACCTGGCCATGCTGGAAAGTATACTATTGATAATGTTACTTGAGGCGATCAGTGTTACAAAGGACAATATTTCTGTTGTTTTGTAGGATTTTAATGCACCTTCTCTTTCTGTAGGAAGCTCAACAGATCATGTTTCTTGCTGGTTGAAAAGTATTTGCATCTAGGCTAAAAGCTTGATGAACCCTGATTGTCAAAAATGATTATATAATACTTTACGTAAGTAACACTTACCATTATTTTCTGTTATATGTTTGCCATAATACGATTTTGAGACCAAATAACCAGTTTCACACACACACAAATAGTGTGGGCTATTTCAACATATTACCGAAGCATAGCAGTTGAAGGCAAGTTTAGATAGCATTGACCCATGTATTCGTCTAAGGCTAAAGCAAGTAAATTCATAGAAAAACCAGAAGTTATGTTTCTGTATCTTTCAAAATTTCATTATGTGTACAATATATTATTTGACCTTATTAGTCGTCTAAAGTATAAAACACGTATTTTCCAAATAAACACATCCAAAAACAGTTGACAATCATGACTGTAAAAGGGATTTTAGTTATAAATCAAGTGGTTATTATTTAACAATTTCAAAATAGACATTTCTTTGCCTAGAATTTGAAATTGTTACAGTCACATGAATTATCTTTTTACTTAAGAATTATATAAGTTCTCAGTTATAAGTAAGTGTTCTATGATACTTTTATGGAAAACTTACATTTCATACAAAATTTCGATATATACTTCCATGGTATTTATTAGTTTATGAATCAGTGACTTACAGCTCAATATAACAATGTCTGCAGTACACAGTTGTTCTATCAAAAATATTCGTCAAATGGAATGAATTACCATAGATAAAATATAAAGACCATTTCTTAAAGTGTTCAAAGTCTTTTACTTTAGAAATTATAGGAAACATAGAAATTTGAAATTCGTAACTAAACTGACTGTCCTTTCCTGTTGAATGTTAGACCCTAACCATCACATTATCTCTCCACCACAGATCTGTTTTACCAGAACTCAATGTGTTATCTTCAATACATGTAAGTAAAGACTTGTCACGTACTGAAACATGTAGCAACAAAACTTAAAGATACACTAATATGGTATAACATCTCAATTCATGAAAAACTGGTGTTGCTGTCATACAACGTTTGTACATTACGCTCATACTACTATTTCAATTAGAGTTTGTATTTTTCTTTCGTCTATTGCCCCCCAGTGACTCAGCGGTATGTCTGCGGACTTTCACGCTAAAAGCCAGGTTTCGATACCGGTGGTGGGCAGAGCACAGATAGTCCATTGTGTAGCTTTGTGCTTAATACAAAACAAACAAACTTTTGTCTATCATTATCGTTAAACAAAATTTATGTTGAAACATTTTAATATACATCTTGAAAAAGTATTACAATTACATGTAATGCATTATCTGATACAAAAAACACCACATTTTACTATTCGTTTCGTGTTAATACCCATATCAGCGTTCTGAGATACAATTTTATTTAAAGTGGGTTTCTCGTCATCAAGAATTCGATAACTATGTGTGTAGCTTAGCCTTTTACGATTGACTCGAGAGACAAATGAAGACTTAATAAAGTGACTAAAATATAGACGAGACAGTCTTATATTCCTCTCCTTGAAAATCCATCACGTGAACAGAATTTACACTATTAGTCTTTCAAAGGAAAATATAAATATATATATAAACGATCATACAGAATATTAATGGTGATATCTATTTTAAATATGATAAGTGACAAACTCTTCATTTGTAGAGTTTAATGTGTGCAAACACCCCTTTCTCTTTTTCAATATGTAATGGTCTTGAAAATAACCTTTAAATTTCATTTGTTTAAATAAAATAATTTTCTTCAAAAGAATAATATTCTCTGTATCCACTATCTGCAGGATGAATCTTCATTCGAAATACATAACGTTTATTCTCTACAATTTCTACGGCATGTAGTAATACATAGGTAATATCTAAATGTTCAATCAGCTGACTGCACAACTAAAACACCATAAATAAATCAAGTAGGATATTCATCAAAATTATTTGTTCGAAGATAATGATCACATTATTGCATATTTTGTTGATTAGTTGCATGGTATGTATACTAGATGTTCCATCCAAACAGTTGAGTCAGGATTTTAAAACATAATAATCATGAACTTAACAGCTTGTACAACCTTATGAAGCAAACCATAGGACTAAGGATGGAATTTTGGAGTACTTGTTACCACATTTAATACTCGGCGAAACTATGTTAACAATTTACTATAAAAGGAGGCTTCAGGTGCTCTAAACATAATATCCATTATTCAGCTAACCCTTATACGAGAAGGGAAGATATAACTTTTTAATTAAGGTTTCCTTGAAATGATAATTTTACTCTGTTATACTGTTTATGCTATTGCTCAACATATTTATGTTATTGTTGCCAGAAAAAAAAATTCTTATGTTTGAAAGATTGCATTTTATAGTCCTTTCGTTGTGCAAACTGTGAAGTCCTGATATCACAAGCTGTTGGTTACCATGTCAAATTTATTTATAAATGAGATCAAAAATGGCATCCCACATTTGTAACTGACTAAACAAGTGATAATTATTAAATTCTTCAGTACTGCACTTGTCGATTTGTGTCAGTTGTGCTTATACCTTCCTCCACAATAAGAAGTGCCCAAGTTATTTCTGGGTCTTTTACTCGCTGATTTTAAAGTTCCTGACTCATCATTTCTGGTGTTGGAAATATTATCTCTCGTTATCACTTCTGCTACAATAGTTTCCACTGGTATCCCATAAAGTTATACCCTCTGGTTTTTAACATTCATTGTTAATTTTAGTGATAAAGGGTCCGCACAAATAGTAAATTTTCTAACATTGAGTCGATAATAAGAATGTGGCTTTATTGGCGTACATTGAATTTACTCCAAGATGGTAGACTTTCGTACAAGCTAATATGGAGAATTAAGGAAACCGTATTTCACTTAAGCATTTATCATTTAACAAAAAAAACTTTATTTCAAACTGATGCGTCCAAAACCACAAACTTTGGGATCTTATGGATTAAACTTTTAATATGCTCTTCAAAAATAGAAACGCAAAAGGGATATTTTTTTTATTTTAAAGAAAAATGTATGTAATAACATTACAAGCTCACAGTATGTGATGTTACACATGTTAAGGCACTGATAATCAGACCAAAATGACAATAAAAGTTGTGCACTTTTAAAACGTATAAAAACATCGGGTTTTTCGCCAAAACGCATTCCTGTCCAATAAATTTGTTTGAGAGATCTGCATGTTCTACAAGTGCAACATGTGCAAAATCCCTATAAAAGTGACGGATTTTCGGTTTCTATACCTCAGTGTTAAACCACCGACACGCAATACAGTTACGCCAAGACTGACTGAAGCACAACGCAACAATGCCATTGGTTGATTGCAAGCAGGCGAATCTGGATCAGATGTTGCCAGAGCTGTGAATGTCCATCCAAGCGTCATCACAAGGCTATGGAATCGTCATTAACAACATGGATCAATTCGTGACCGTCCACGATTTGGCAGACCTCGTGTGACCCCGCCTGCACAAGATCGATACACCCGGTTACGTCACATTCAGGATAAGACCACCACTGCGACGTCTACTGCCTCAACCATACCAGGGCTGCGTGGGATTTCCGATCAGACCGTACGCAACCGTCTATGAGATCCTTATGCCCCATGTGCAACCCATCATGGTGAACGTCAACGTCGTTGTTCAACATGACAACGCCCGTCCTCACACAGCCCGACTCACCACTGTCTTCTTGAGACACCACAACATTAACGTTCTTCCCTGGCCCTCCAGATCACCAGATTGAAACTCCATCGAACATCTTCGGGACGAGCTGGACCGACATCTGCGACGGAGACAACCTCATCCACAGACTCTACCTCAGCTTGCAGCAGCTTTGCAGGCTGAGTGGACAGCCATTTCACAGGATGTGATTGGTCATCTCATCGCTTCCATTGGCAGGATATGCCAAGCAGTTATTGATGCTTACAGGGGACATACTCGTTATTGACGTTGAGTGACGTTAAACTTCAACTAGTGAGCGTGGACTTCGCCTTTGCAGACTTTGGATGTTCAGCAGTGATTGTGCAAAGTTTCACACATGTCATACAGAACTACCCGGAATGAACTTGATAATAATATGTCTCAAATTTTGCCTTTTGCGTTTCTTTTTTTGAAGAGTATATTTAACAAATTGTAGTGTAAAGACACACCTTGAGTCATGAGGGTCAATTATTAGCATTATTGTGACATTGGCGTGAACCAATGACAACACTGGCATGTATTTGAAATGCTTTAGTTGGTATTAATTTATAAAGATGAACTTTGACCTAATATTTAGATCTTATCTTGTTATAACTATTTATTGGTCGTAGTTGTTAGTCCATCAGTTGATCTATCTTATACGTAATTATTAGTACATCTAGACCTGTCTTAAAATACAAGTAACTGTTAGTCTGTGTTACGTTTTTTTGTATGTTTTATGTAGATAAACGCAACAGAAAAACACAGATAACAGCTTGTATAATTTATTACGATAAGCTATTATATATATGACAGATATAACATAAATTATATAATAAGAAAGACAGATATTAAGTTTAAACCTTCAAAATTAATTACAATACGAAATAGTACTGGTTTTAACCTTCAAAGTTAATTACAACACAAAATGGTACTGGCCTGTATCTAATATAATGATCTAAAATGAAAGTCCAGAAACAATTCACAGTTCAATAAATTCGACGAAGTTCTTTTCACGATGCCTCCGATGAACGTCTCAAACTTGTCGGCTTCAATTTTTCCGGTCTTCCCTGGATAGTCCCGTACGTGCCTTCTGTAGATCTAGCTCTGGTCACAAATCCAAGTTGGGTAAACTCAAAGCAAACACTTTAACTTTCTCAAACGAATGACTGACTCTTAATCTTTTTCGAATAAAAACTAATGACTCTCTCACCTTCTCGCATCTTCGTCTGCTTATATATTTGTAGGCCTAGACTTCCCGAACAATCGCGTAACTTCCCAACATTCCAGAATAATCTGCGCATGTCTGTTTTTGCACGAGACTTGTCGTCTAGACACTAGGCCGCCACATTCCATTTATAGTCAATTGATTGATCTACCTAATTCTAGAAATTTCTAAATGTTATTTTAAATGAATAACAACATATTTTTATCGGTTTAAACAAGAATATAAATATGGAAATATAAATAATAGAAATGAAAAGTTAAACACAACACGACATGTTGTCGTTTACAAAACATTTACATAACAGTCTGTTCATAGATTTATCTTATAACTTATATAGTTCTTGATTCATTCGTTGATCTACGAACCTTATAATATACGTAACTGTTAGTCTATACGTAAATTTATCTTATAATTTACGTAATTGTTAGTGCATTTGTTGACCTATCTTATAAGTTATGAAATCGTTAGTTTATATGTAGACGTATCTTGTAACTTAAAATAGTAATAAAATTGATTCACATGATAATAACCAGATGATTGAAATTATAATTTTCGATTATTTACTCGTTTTCATAATTTTGAATATCTAAGTGTTCTAAATATTATCACTTGTTTACTATTAAGTGCAAACCTCCATATGGGGTGGGCAGAGGACCCAGAAGCCATTATCTGTGTTTTTAATGCTGTATAAGCAGACGCGGTTTTAATATAGTGACCTAAGGGACACAGTCCCTACACATATTTTCAAAGGCCAATAAGTATATCATTTAATTTTGTGTAACCAAATTAATTCTATTGCTTAACGTTGTATAAGCAGACACAGATCTAGGGGGCAAAGGTCCATTTATATTTTTTGAACTTATAAACAGTATTAAAGAGAAATATTATATATCAGTGTTTATGTTGATTTGTTGGTCTATTAATTACCAAAAAAGCTTTATTTTTTACTTTTCCCTCAATCAACAGAGCTGTCATCTATAGCAATCTTGTTAAGGCCTTAGTCATCAACTAATTATTCGGATGTGAATGGTAATTAAACATTGCATGGTCACTTTTGACGCTAAAAAATGTATGCGTGCTTCAATCTTCAGATATGTTCTATCACAATTAATATTGTTTACGACACCTTCAGATATTACAACACATACTAGTCGATTTTCCATTGATTAGGTGTTATAAATCTCGTGAGAAAGATGTTTTCCTGTTGTTGAAGCTCAAAATAAACTGCAAAGGTAAGTGCTATGATTGTATTAATGACAACGTAAAAATAAGAAGAGGCATCCTGTTTACTAATATCAAAATATGAATTTAAGTACAAACTTTATAATTTTAATATAATTATAATTATTTCATTATATTAGTAAAATTTGAAGCCTTTCCTTTTAATTATCTTTATTTTCACAGAAATCAAATCAAATTACTAGAAATAAAGATATAAATTTTGAAATCAATGGATTATATTTCAACAGATACTCATAACGATTTTGAATACTTTCTATTTTGTTACTGGTGATGTGTAATTATAAGTAAAATACAAACAAAACAAAAAATAGCTGAAAATATTAAAAAATTATCAGTAGTGGTAGTAGAGACATAGTTGGACCTTCTTCTATAAACACACATCATCCAGGACGTCCTCTGTTGAAAAGTGCTTAACATAAGTACTCTATCTAGCAAGCTTTGTCGTTTTTCTATTTTATTATCTTAAGAACATTGGTATTGTTCATCAAATATCGTATAGTGACTTTTTGTCACTATGCCTGAAGATTTTGATGTGGGGGAAACGGGAGTGCCCCGAGAAAACCCACTTTCACAGGACAGGCGCCGAAAGTTTTGCCTGTCGTGTGCCCTGTATCTGAAAAAAAAAAGGAATTCGTGTTAGTGACATGGATTTTATTTATTTAGATTCTTTGTTGAGTAGATTGTGATTCTTGAAATATGTTGTACGATGAAATGTATTTTGTTGGTGCACTTGATAATTTGTGTAGTGATGCCGTTAGTTTGTTTCTATTTTCTGGTTTTAGATAATATTTGAGAGAAAGTTCTGTTATTCTATCTTTATCGTTGGTAAATTACTAATTTGGTGTAGATAGTTTGTTGGCGTAAATGACGGTAGGCCAAATGCGGATTTTAATATTCTGGTTTGCTGTACTTGGATTTTCTGGAGTGTGTTATTTGACATATTGTATGTTACTTGACATCCGTACTCTATTAGTGGACGGATGTAAGCCTTGTATATTTGTATAATGGTGTTCGGTGTGCATTTCGATTGTTTGCCAGTTATGGTCTTAAGATATGAAATCCTTTTTCTGATGGATGAGTGTATATTGTTTATATGTTTTTTCCATGTTAGTTTTGTGTCGAAAGTGACGCCAAGGAATGTGATGTTTTTACTCATGTTAATGGTTGTGTTTCCAAGTGATAATTTTATTTTTTCTAGATTTTTTCTTTGCTTCTTAAGTTTCCTATAGAAAGTAATTGCTTGTGTTTTTGTTGGGTTTAACACGACTCTCCACTTGTTCCTCCATATTGAGACGTTGTTTAATGATTCTTGTACGCGAGACATGGCTATTACTGGGTTTCTGGAGGTGCTCCAGATTGCGATGTCGTCTGCGTATTGTGAATTGTGTGTGTATGTTAGATTTGGAAAAGGTATGTCACTGACGAAAATTATGTATAGAAGTGGAGAGAGGACTGATCCTTGGGGTACTCCTGCTGTTATATTAAATAATTTGGATATAGTTTTATTGACTTTTACTTGTGCTGTTCTATTGGTTAAGAAATTTGAGATCCATTTGACTATCGTGGGATTTATTTGCAGGTGATTTAGTTTGTATATGATGGCGTTGTGTCATACGCTGTCGAATGCTTTTTTGACATCTAGAAACACCCCGATGGTTATTTGATTTTTGTTGTAAGCTTTGAAGATTGATTCGGTGAGTCGCGTGAGGTGGTCTGTTGTTTGTCTATTTTTTCTGGAGGCATTTTGAAATTCTGGAAGGATGTTGTTTGATTCACAAAAATGTAGGAGACGGTTGGAGTTAATTCTCTCCATCAGTTTGCCAAGGCAGCTTAACAGACTGATGGAGCGGAAATTATCTGGATTTGTTCTATTAGTTTGTTTCTTGGGGATCGTTGTTATGATGGCTTTTTTCCACGTGTCGGGATAGTATCTGGTCGCTAGTGAGATGTTCATGATGTTTGTGAGGTGTTGTAGTAGGAGAGTGGAGCTTTTTTTCAGAATAATATTTGGTATTTGATCGTGTCCGGGGGAAGTGTTCTTCAAGTTTTTGATATTAATATTTAGCTCGGTTGTGGTTATTTTTCTGTTGATTAAACTTGAGTATGTTTCTAGTGTCTCGCCGGGGAATCGTGGTGAGAATAATGCTTGGTTTGTGTTAATGTAGTAGTTGACATGGTGTTGGTGTTGTGTGTCGAAATCTACTGAGTTTAAATCGCTAAAAGAGGATTTGTAATAGTCAGCTTTCTCTACGTCCGTCCTTGCGATTTTATTGTTATGGGTGATATGTTGTAGCATGTGATTTGTGTTTTTGTCTGAAGCGATACTCTTGAATTTTTTCCAAAATTCTTTTGGATTGTTCTTGGTTTTTTCTAAGTTTTTACAGAAGTTATGCCAATTGTTTTCTCTTACTTTTTTGATTTCTTGTTTAATTTTTGTATTTGTTCTATTGATTTCTGTTTTAATGTGTGGATCGCGTGTGACGTAGTGTGTTCGTCTTAATTTTCTGCGTTTGATTATTAGTGCGTGAATTTCTGGTGTTAAAGTCCATTGAATAAGTGATTGTTTTCTTTTTGATTTAGGAATTGTGTTTTTAATGGCTTCTGTAATTTGATCAACATAGTTGTCTAGTTCTGTTTTGTTATTTACATGTTCTATTGGATGGGGTAGGTATGAGTCCAGAGAGGCATTAAAAGTTAGCCAGTCTGTTTTAATGTAGGTGTAGGCGGATGGCGTCACGTACGCCACAGCAGGGTGGCGCGGGTGAATCATACATGACATGGGGAAGTGGTCACTGGTGATTTCATCATGCACTTTAAAGTTAGATATTCTGTTTACCATGTCCTTGGGTGCGATGATGAAATCGAGTACATCGTATGAGCCGTTAGCAGCTGAAAAGTGTGTAGGTGTATGGTCATTGATTAGGTGCATATTATTGCTAGAGATAAAATTTTTTAAGCATGATCCTCTGCGTGTGTCTCTTAATTCTGAATGTGGTGAATTAAAATCTCCAATAATAATTGGTTTAGGTTTACGATTAACACTTTTTTGTAGGAAGTTAATATCGATATCTTTGGTTGGTGAGCAATATACGGCTAGAATCGGAATAGTTAGCCGGTTGTTGAAGTGAATATTACAGAAAATGGTTTCATTAATGTTAGATTTAAAGGAATCTTCTATCGAGATTAGATGCGATATTTTCGTACTGAAGTAAGCTATTATACCTCTATTGTTTTCTGAGTGAGGTATGCTGTGTGAGATGAATCCGGGAATTGTGGTGTTTTGTTTCTCTGTGCAAAGTGTCTCTGAAACGATGATTATGTTGGCGTTTATATGTTTGTTTATGTTGTATATTTCAATTCTTTTATATTCTTGTATATATATATAATATATATATATATATATATATATTATAATTTGATTAAGTTGCAGTGTTTGCAAACATGAGTTGTTTGTTTTATTACGTTCACCAAATAAAATTGTCATCAAATCAAATAAATTTACTGTTTAGTGAAAGCGGAAGTGTGACGTCACAAATAATTGACATCTATACGTAAATTATATGCATATTTAATGAATAATTAATAGTTAATCAATTAAATATCAATAACTTGAAAGTTAGTAATAAATGTTTAATTGATTAGATATAGAAATTAATAATTAATGGCGCTTTAGTAACAATTCTTATTTAGTTTATGTTTGTTTTGAATTTCGCGCAAAGCTACTTGAGAGCTATTTGTGCTCGCCCTCCCTAATTTAGGAGTGTGAGACTAGTGGGAAGGCAGCCAGTCATCACCACCCACCGCCAACTCTTGGGCTATTCTTTTACCAACAGATAGTGGGTTTGACGGCTGAAAGGGCGAGCGTATTTGGTGCGACCGGGATTCGAACCCGCAACCCTCGGATTACGAGGAACTGTTATTATAAATTGTATTGTTTCTTTATGTACGTTAAAATTGTGTGTATCAGTCTTGTTGGCAAACATCAAAACTTTAATACGTATTAACATTTAACTTACTTCCAAATGGAAATTTCTGGCTGTTTGAAATCTCAATACCATGTATAAGTAATATAAAGCATACAAGATGCGTCAGAAAACGACGCTAAAAACGCATCATTTATTACGAATAAAAGATTCTGTTCACAAATGCTTTGTCCCCACAGAGACATCGGTAAAGTCTTCAGATTTACAATGCTAAAATCAGGGATTCAATTCCCCTCGGTGAACACAGCAAATATCTTTAATTGTACTCCGTTCAAAATAAACTACATAACCATATCATTTCAATTTCATTAATAAGATGAACATGAATGTCATTAACCAATAGAACTGTTAAATTTAAAATAAAGAATGATATTTCACTCTTCTTGTTATAAGTTCTGTTTCAAGTCCTCAACTTTACATATTGTTTATAAACGACATTAACTTCTCGACACTTCCTCAGTTTGCTGATGATGTTGCGCTGCATAAAGCCTGTAGCGAGACCCCTTCTGGTAGCAAACAAAACTAAGGTCACGTTTAATCACATATGTAACGACATCGCGTGATACCTTGCACGCTTCGTTAAACTAAATCCATACGAATTGGACGAAATTTCAATGAGGTCTGGTATTCTGATCAACAATGATTCGTGGGTGAAGTTGTAAGGAAATAAACGCCCGACACGTGTATTTGTATTTCACCTGGTCGTGATAAGAACAACATACACAAAATATGTACATAACTGACGATATTAACGTATGCTTAAACATTACCTGAACTCTCAAAAGTATCTATTAATTTTTAAAATCGCCGTAATTTACTTAATATTAAGAAATACGATTATATGTTCAGTAAGTAGTTAGATAATCATAACTGTTGTTATGAGCTCAGAATCATTACGTGAAACAAATTCCGTGGTCATTTTCTCAAATTTAGTTCAACATTTTCTTTTTATATGCTCATTATCATCGGATGGTTTAGTTTTTTATGACCCCTGGTTGCTCTCGGGTATGTTTTACTTCCTTCAGTGTGGAGAAGTGACACTCACTGTTTATGGCAGGGAGAAGGATGACTGATTTAGCTATATATAAACTCTCGTTATTTTTCTACGGATTAGACATCTCATTTTGTCGATGATATTTATGACAGCAAGTGATGTGTTTGCATATATTTGCATCATGTCCTTGAGTGTAAACATCTGACATTTGAGATTTTGCAAGTTGACATAAGCCGGACACTTTGACTTCTCCTCACATTTTAACTAAGCTAACCAACTTATGGTACTCGGTATGCTGTTCTCACAATCTCCACCTGTTGCAGCTTTGATCAGCAGGTTTTCCAGGTTCGTATAATACATAGCCTGACTTGTAAGCCTGCTTTGTAAGAATGACACGAGGTTGTCACACACAGCGTGGTAAATCTACCTGTAGTTTTCATCAGATGTTCGATGATCGTGGATTCCTGATGGCGTTTAGGTGCCCTTATTATCCTAGGAAGCTGAGACTGACCTACAGGAGGTGAATAAGAAAAAGTAGCTACTCTTGAAAATGTTATATCTCTTATTAGAAACGAGAAAAGTATGTAAAATTACATTCTTTTAGAAGTTACTCGACGAGATATGTTCAAATATGATTCAAAATCCTAATTTTAACACTAGCTTCCGTAAATACCTGAACTTTTCATGATTTTAGTTACATTTTCTCGTAAAAAAGTGTTCTGCACACCTGTTGTAGTTTTTTTTTAAATCTTCTTCTTCCAATTAGCCTAGAAAATGATCAAACAAGATTCTCTGCAACTGTGGGGTCATTAAAAGATATCTTAGAAATAAGAAAATTGATGTTATGAAATGGTCAGATCAATCACCTGATATCAATTCGATTTAAAATCTTTTGGGTGAATTAAACCGATTAACAAAGGATCACAAAATAAGCACAAAAGATGTTTAAAGTACTCAAAGAAGAATGACACTCAATCACACAGGACTACCTGCACACAAACTCACTGAAAGCCACGTCAACATGAAGCATTACTGAAATCAAGAGAATTCCAACTCAATATTAAGTTGCAAAACTAGTTTGTGTCGTTTTGAGTTTCATTTTTATGTTAGATTATTGCAGAGAAGCTTGTCTGTTAATTTTGTAGAATAATTAGAATAAAAACATCCAAGAAACTACAGTAGGTGGACAACACTTCATATGAAAAAATGTAATAAAATAATAAAGGTTCAGGTATTTACGAAAGTCGGTGTTAAAAGTAAGATTTGAGATCATATTTGAACAGGTCTCGCCGAATGCTTTCTAAAAACATATAGTTTTACATATTTTTCTGTTATTAAATAAAAGGTATAACAAGTTAACAACATTTTCGGGGGGACACGTTTTTTTGACCCTCGCACTTCACTCATGCATGGATATCATTAAACTGATCTCTGAATTCCAGTAATTTGGTCAATGTGAATCCCCCCAAGATTTGACAGACATTACTCGCTATCCACCTGACAAAATATTGTGAAACTCACACCATTTTGCTTTATTTGCTTAAAATTGTTTTTATTTCATAGATTCATTTTACCAGCTTAATGATTTCCTATGAAGTGTTAGAAACAACTTTTATAATAACAGCTTGCTAAAGATGTCCATACAGGCAAGCTTTAACACGTGACCATAACAATAAGTATAAATTGCTCTCCTTCCAACTTTATTGGCATGTGCTGCCAGACCATCAAAGCCTTTTCATCATAACAATGACTTCGGTATGAAGGAACAGATGTATCATTCCTGTAAAATACATATCCAAGTGTTCGTCGTATTGTCTCTGATAACGTATAAGGTATTATATAAAAGTCCAAAAATGCTTCTAGGGCTCGAAAAGTGACGTCGACATATCTAACAGTGTCTATTGTTTCATCGATTATGATTCAGAGTTTACCAGATGATTTTTAATATATTAGATGGATGACGTCACAAATAGTCTGATGAACCATGACTTTTAGCAGTTAATTTTGAATACGGCCCGGCATGGCCAGGTGGGGTAAGGCGTTTGACTCATAATCTGAGGGTCGCAGGATCGAATCCCCATCACACCAAACATGCTCGCCCTTTCAGCCGTAGGGGCGTTATAATGTGACGGTCAGTCCAACTATTGGTTAGTACAAGAGGAGCCAAAGAGTTGGCGGTGGGTGGTGATAACTAGCTGCCTTCCCTCTAGCCTTACATGGTTAAATTAGAGACGGCTAGCGCAGATAGCCTTCGTGTATCTTTGAGCGAAATTCAAACACACAAACCTTTCGAATATTAGGTCTTGTATACTTTTTGTGTTTTTTTTCTTTTACAGTTCTTAAAACACTGGGTCCCTATTGCTACATATTATAATTCATTTCCGACAAGTATTCGATTTATTATGTTACGTACGTTACATTTTACTATTTCAATTAACCAGTTATTTTAATTTTAATTTAGTAGTTAATTAAATGTTAATATGGATTAAAGTTGTTGTTGTTGTTGTTTTGAATTAAGCACAAAGCTACACAATGGGCTATCTGTGCTCTGCTCACCACGGGTATCGAAACCCGGATTTTAGCGTGTAAGTCCGCAGACATACCGCTGAGCCACTGGGAGGCATATTGATTAAATTTATGTCACTTTTCAACAAGATTGATACACACAGTTTTCTTTCTTAATACAAACATATTTTAATATACAAGTAATAATACAATTTATAATAACTGTTATTACAAATAATGATTTGTATACAAATGTTTTACAAACTTGCAAACAATCTTGAGACTTCTATCTGGTATGGAAGTAAATATTTCATCGACAGTTTATGATGAACAGATTAATTTCGAGTTGGTATCGGTACAGTTCACTTAACGAGGAACTAGCTAGCTCTTCACTAATCACACCAAAGTTATATAATGTCTTCGTAGAAATATTAACGTCCGATGGTATTACTCTGAAGTTAAACGGTTTGTGAATTTCGAAATCTATAAATTTCCTGGTCAAATATCTGTAGTATTCCGATTAATAAGCGTTAATCACAGTTACAGCTTCCAAGGTTTACAGTATACCAGTTGTAGCAAACTAAGATTATATACTTTCTCTTCGCATATTGCGATGGCTATCTTTTATAAGCTTGAGAGGAGAATTGCTAGAAACTTTAGCTAAAATAACAATGCTGGCGATCACTATTATTTTACATATTCAAGTAATACATTGTTGATTCTTACACTCAAGAACCTTCTACAAATTTAATGACTTGGCGGGAATTTTGCAATAGAAATTTAACAGTATAAGTTTTATGCGTTTTTAAATATGTATTTAACTGAAAAAACATCGATATTAAAATAAATATGCAACAGTTAATCCGTCATAGTATTGTTTGTTTCTTAATTTCGCGCAAAGCTACACGAGGGCTATCTACGCTAGCCGTTCCTTATATAGCAGTATAAGACTAGAAAGAAGATAGTTAGCCATCATCACCCACCGCCAACTTTTGGGTTACTCTTTTTACCAATTAATAGTGGGATTAACTGTCATATTATAACGCCTTCACGGCTGAAAAGACCAGCACGTTTGGTGTGACGAGGATTCATATTTTTGGGAAACCGGTTTTGATACCCGTTGTAGGTAGAGTACAGCTACCTAATTGTGTGGCTTAGTGCATAATTCCAATAAATAATATCAATTTTCTTTTTATTATGTGTATCTCCCCCGCACTAGAAGCATAAAATTGCTATTCAGGGTATAAATATAGAGCACTAAGCTTTTTTTTTTTTCAATAGCTATCTAAACAAGTAACTTGTGTATAAATACAACTGCTCATACACATTGCTAGGAACACAGAGTAGGATACGAGTTGAATAATTATATAGTTTGTAAGTTATTAACTTGTCGTATATATTGTTGCTAAATTGTAATATCTCCTCTTATTGATTGTTCTTTTTAAATTTCATTGTTATTGTAACTCTGAATTGTTAATAAACTATTGCACAATCCAATGAAGAAGCGAAGATTAACTTCAATTAAATTCTGACTACATACCAGGATTAGATTTGATTGGATGTTTAGCCGCAGTTTTCTGTAACGTGAGCGGATGGAAATGTTTACACGTTCCTCCTGGAGGGATGTTGGTCCGTCTGTTAACTGTCAAACAAATTTTACATTTTGATAGACTGAAGCACATTTGGGGCAAAACTTCTTGATTAAGAGCACAATGACTTGTCATTAGAGGCAGGGAGACTTTGAAACTGCATCTTTTCGATTATACAAAACAGAAACCACTAAACAATTACACCCTTGAAAAATACGATAAAAAATAAAAATACATTAATTGTATTTTATTTGAAGGTCTTATTTAAATCTTAACGCCATCTTGTTTCTCCAAATATGTGAGAAGTGGGGCCACGAGTGGTTGATTTTAAATGACTTTCAAAAAGAAAAATTTACAGAAACAGTTTAACGATTGCATACGTTCTTAGGAAAAGTGGCTGATGAACCTGGAATTCTATATGACCACATACCTATATCGGTTCCTGAAGCAGTCACAATGAGGGAAGGCGGTTACGACACTCAACTTAGAATTTGTCAGTCGCGGGGTCGAATCTCATCGTGATGTTTCTTGCCATTTTGGCGGTGGAGGCATAATAATTCGATGGTTGATCTTACTCTTCGTTGTTAAAAGAATAGTCTAAATGTTGGCGGTGTGGGTATTAAGAAGTCTATTTTTACATCGAACATAGAAACACCTGGCACAAATACCCCTCGTGTGTCTTTGCGTGAAATTCAAATAACTAAACGAAAATGCAGCAGACCTTTGTTTCTTTGGTTTACGTAAATAAAGTTTGTTTTAAAGTAAAGCTACAATAGGCTATATGTTGCGTCCTCGGCGGAGAATCGAACTCCAGACTTTACTGTTTTAAGTCTGTAATCTTACCGCTGTTCCAACAAGGGAACTCAGACGAGGTTTCTGAAGATGACGTTTAAGCACACTAGAGGGCTTAGTGAAAGTTTTTTAACAAAATATATGACCCACGACTGATCTTCACAGAATCTTGTTTGTGATGGAAGTAGTTCAGTAGGTGTGATTGATCATGGACATCAGAATGTAGTTCAGTAGGTGTGTATGATCATGGACATCAGAATGAGTACCAACAATGATAGATGAAGTACTTCTAAGTACAGCATAGGACTTGGAGCATAATTGCTATGAACTGCAATAAACGTGTGTATTCAGACACTTGCTATCGTTGATGTTAACGTATTTTGTTGCGTTTGCTTCATGTTACTGCTTATTTTGATAACGTTAAAGCAAAGCTGGCTCTATGAAAAATCGTAACCTGTGCGAAGTTTGTTTTCGGCACTCCTACCACTGTAAAACTGATAAAAACTCCCAATGTCAGTTTTGGCATCTCTCTGTGCGAGAGCACATTCCAAGGTCCTGTACAGAGTTTAAAGGTGTGAATTTGATAAACGTGAATTTTAGAAATGCTTTCTACTATTAAAACCATTGTACTTACAACGCCTAACCAAACGCTGATATAGAAACACGGTACTTAATTTCACCTCAAGATGGGGCCTCATGTAAGCGAAAACCATAATATACCATCGAACTAACTTTAGCAATATGCAGTAATAAAAACGGTCGAGACTGGTGAATTTCCATAGCAATTAAATTGTTAATCTACGTGTGACATTTTCTCAGTAAGTTTAATCACGAGGAAAACGTAATAATGCGGTACGATCCAGGCGTGCATTTTCGACTTGGCTTAGTGACTTCTGTCTTGAATATGTCCTGACGTACACAAAGACGAAATTTATTTTTGTGCACAAAGATGTCAATCAAACTTTTTATTGTTCTGAACACACTGAGGTGTTCATTCAAAAATAAAAGAGATTTCAAAATACACAGTAGTGTAATTTTTGTAAAATTAGCTTTCAGACCGTTTATTGGTTTTGTGTCAGGTTACTAATACCAGACAACGCAACTGTACTCCGTTAACCGTTTTTGTGTAAGGACAATAATGACAGACTGCGCCATTGTAGTTTTATTCCACGCAAATAATGACAGTGTACGAATAATATGTAATTGAAAGAGAAAACTGATGAGGCATTTCTTTGCTTGAATTAACTAATTATAACAGGGCTTTTATGTATATAAATTATACACATTTTAAATATTTGTAAACACAAACTAATAGTTTCAAAATTTTCAGAAGTTATGAAGGCGTAATTCAGTTCTAAAGCGTATAACATGAAAAGTTGAAGTTTCTATTTAATCAGACAATTCATGGCTGACAACAAGTGTTGATAACTTTATTTCAATAGACACATGTGTTCCTGATACTTATCGGTGCTATTTCTAAATTTATGGAATGACAGTTGTCCTATATGGTATATTCTCTACTCGACGTCCACCTGCAGCTCGTTAAATTTAGTAACAATATATTATATGTAATACACCACATGTCTCGAGGCATTACAGAGCGCCACGTTGAGAACGTAATAAGGTGTGACGTAAATAAATAAAAGACGTAAATTAAAATGAAACTGGATTTTACTCTTGTAAATTTGTGAATAGTCTGATACGTCCAATAAACTTACAATCTAACAAACACTCCATATATCTATTTCAAAAGCAATGGTTCAGAGACAAGCTTGGAGGCTTATAATACTGAAGTTATAGGTCTGATACACACAATGGTCACAAAAGAACTCACATTTATTTTTCTCATGACGAGAAACCCACTTGAAATAAAAATGTATCTTAAAACGGCTGGTATAGATTAACACTTTTATTGATAAGGAGAGAACAACGTTTCGAATTTCCTAAGTCATCTTCAGGTTAAATAAGAGAGTTTGCAAGTGACCGTTTCCGAACACATCTTAAGGCCGAGAATATAAAAAAAAAATATGGGATTGTAGGGAACGTTGCAGTCGGATGCTAGGTTATTAATTAGTATAGGTATAAAGGTGTTTCTTTATATTAGTTTAATTTTGATTTTAGTTGCTGTATAAGTAGGGCTTCTTTGATTTTGCGTTTGTTTATATTTGTTTCCCTACTTAGTATTTGGGCTTTTTCTGAAGTCATGTTGTGTTTACTTGAGTTGCAGTGTTCAATAACGTATGAAGACGCATTTTTTTGTATTCTTTTAATCTAGTTTCAATTTTTCTGCTTGTTTCTCCAATGTAGAAGTCGTGGTTATGTTGTGTTTATGTCATTGAAAAAAACTACCTACAAATAAATGGCTTAAGTATGGGGAATCCTGTGTTACCAGTTCTATCCAACATTTTTATGACACAGATTGAATCTCAAGAGATCAATTAAGCCTTACATCCACCATTATACTGGTACAGGTATGTTGATGATACAATTGCTGGATTCACATCTACAGAGCACACTCTTAGTTTTTTCAATCACGTTAACTCGATGCACTCCAACATCAAGTTCATCTGTGAACAGAAAGAAAGCAATCAAATAACATTTTTTAACCTCAAGATCACTATAACTGATACACAATTCAAAACAGAAATCCACAAAAAAATCGCACATACTGGATTATACATTCCCTGGGACTCAGCATAGGAAACAAAACAAAAACTCAACGTATTAAGAAACCAAATAAATACAACCACTAAACTATGTTCACCAGATAAAATTAATGATGAAATAAAGAAAACAAAACAACACTTCATCAACATTAACAAATTTTCTCAAAAAACCGTGAAAAAATTACACGCACACACCCAGATCAACAACAATAAATCTCAAGATACAACAAACTACAAAATCTTATACTGCTGCATACTATATGCTCCTGACATCAGCGTAAAAATAACCAACATTTGGGAAAAAAAGACTTATAACAAAACACAACATTCCAGTAAACACCAAATTTATTCAATAAACAGGTACAAAACTAAAGTCCATGATATGTATAAACTACAATGCGAAATACAACACCAACATAATTTATAAAATACAATCCAACAACTATCACGACTTCTATATTGGATAAACAAGTAGAAAAATGGAAACTAGATTCAAAGAATGACAAAAAAACACCTTTACACAGAAAACACTCAGATGTTAAGTATGGAAACAAATATAAACAAACGCGAAATCAAAGAAGCCCTGCTTATAAGCCAGTATAAAAGAATACCTTTATACCTATACTAATTAATAACTTAACATCTAACTGTAATGTCCCCTACAATCCCATACCTGTTTATATTCTCGGCTTTCAGACATGTTCGGAAACGGTCACTTGCAAACTCTCTTTGTTAACCTGAAGATGACCTAGGAAGGTCGAAACGTTGTTCTCTCATTATGAATAAAAATGTTAATACCCATACTAAGAATTCTGAGATACATTTCTAATCCATCATTTCAAAATTAGGGACGGCTCGGATATCCCTCAAGTAGCTTTACATAAGATTGAAAAACAAACAGGTAAGAACAGTGGAGTGAGTTGACACTCTAAGTTTGGCGAATATACTAGGTTTGTCCTTCTATCCTTTCACATGGATCCAAGTAATTCATGTTTTCTGTTTAAATATAAACAATATGCACTGATTAAAAGCAGATATATAAAGGAATCAAAGTAGCTAATATCGTGTTTGATTTGTGATGGTGAAAGAGAAAAAAACTTCGCAGATAGAACCACATCTCGAGAAAGAGGTTTTCGAGCTCCAAACCCTGTTACCCTACAACAAGAGATCCAGTTTTACGTATCCAAAAGTATCTCACTTTTCTCCCCACTTTGCTCATGAACTAACTGCTGTCTCTATAACATTATTTGATATTTGATTAGCTATTACACACAAGGGTGATATCCTCTCCAGTGCAAGACAGTATTATACCACAACACACACCGCGAGGATTGTGTCTTTTAGTGTATACAATTTAAAATGTTTAGTTTGAATTTTGCGCAAAGCTAATCCAAGGTTATCTGCGCTAGCCGTCCCTAATTTAGCATTGCAAGACTTATCAAAGAATAAGAGGTCTTTATAGGGATTAAAAAAAAATAAACTGATAGACGAGTTTCGAGACCTTGGATAATAACTGTTGCAGGGGATCATATTTACAAAATAGGCCCGGCATGGCCACATAGGTTAAGGCGTTCGACTCGTAATCTGCGGGTCGCAGGTTGGAGTCCCCATCGCACCAAACATGCTCGCCCTTTCAGCCGTGGGGGCGTTATAATGTGATGGTCAATCCGACTATTCTTGAGAAAAAGAGTAGCCCAAGAGTTGGCGGTGGGTGGTGATGACTAGCTGCCTTCTCTCTAGTCTTACAGTGCTAAATTAAGGACGGCTAGCGCAGATAGCCCTCGTGTAGCTTTGCGCAAAATTTAAAAAAAAACAAAAATAAACAAACAATTTTTAACATCGACTTTCACCGTTCAATGAAGTACACTTTTAGTTTTAGTTGTTCACGCAGAACTAAGCACTTTAGTTTTCCAACACTGTCATCGATCACTTCGATACAAACTGACCACTAAGTATGTTTATCTTTAATATGAAAAAAAACTTTTGATTCAGTCTGACAACAAACACTTTCCTACAAATTAATCAGTCATTTTCTTCACGAATGACTTTTTTCGTTCTTTTGTAGGTCATCTTATATTGTAAGGAGTGCACTCTAGTCAGTCCTTTACGTATTATACCATGATCGTCAAATATTAGTGTTCTCCAACATGCCGATGACACTATCTTTGTTGCATACTGCATGAACGTGATCACTACAAAATGTCATCAACTCTTCTAGCGTAATTAAATCAATGGCGTCTAAACATCAGTGTAAGTAACCCAAACAAAGCAATCTTATTTGGTCCCACTACAAAACTCTATTGTAACTACGTCACAACCCTGGACATTCCTATTAATCTTTCTCCTAAGTACCACGAGGTTACTTTTATTAAGCACGTGACCTGGATAGACCATTTATATTCAGTCAAAAAGTTTCATAGCGTCTTAACCTTCAGAAAAGCTTATCGATATCGACCTGGTCACTCAGTTCACTTCTGCTACTTTATGCGGACAAGTTGTTCTTGCGCCAACCTATAGTCACACTTTCTGGATTTTAGCTTTTTCTTCCTTCTTAACTCGTCCACAAAGTCTAGAATATCATGCTATTTGTGTAGCTTTTCACATCAAGTTTTCTAGTCCAACTGGTGATGTGTATCATCATATCACCTTCTCTCATCAAACATCTTTTTTCAGCTTCGTACACAAAATGGCCCGGCATGGCCAAGTAGTTAGGGCTCTCGACTCGTAATTTTAGGCTCGCAGGCTCGAATCCCCGTCACACCAAACATGCTCGCCCTTTCAGCCGTGTGGATATTACAATGATACGGTGCATCCCACAATTCATTCGTTGATAACAGGGAAATCCAAGAGTTGGCTGTGGGAGATGGTGACTAGCTGCCTTTCCATTTAGTCTTACACTGCTGAATAGAGACGGCTAGCGCAGACAGCCTTCCTGTAGCTTTGTGCGAAATTCAACAGCAAACAAAGAAATAATCTTACACAATATGTCACTAGCGATTAAAAAACAAAATGTTATTATCGACGACTAGTTCAACAAAAAGCTTCATCCAAGAAAGCTACTTCCACCACTGAATATCTTTTAAATATGTATTATAAGTCTCTTCCAGTAGCTGTCCTTTATATTCTACTAATGACTAATTAACCTTAATATGTCCATCTCACATAATAATACAAATGTATGCTTGAAGTAGCTATTATATTGTATTAGGTTCTCGAGAAATAAAGGTCGGAATTATCATGCTGACATTTAGAAGATGAATATTGAATTAGTTTGATCCAAAGTTTGTCGCTTACAAGGTGTCTTGCTGTTTCAACTCTATTCAGAGTATGTTTTGCAACCCCCAGAGTACCATGGACGAGAAGGACATTCGTCTGATTTTCCTCTTCGACTTCAAACTTGGACGAAAAGCTGCCAAAACTACACGGAACATCAACCAGACATTATTAGGCCATGGATCTTTTACTAAACGTACGGTTCAGCGTTGGCTCCAAAGGTTTTGACATGAAGATGAAAGTCTTGAAGGCCATGAAAGTCGTGGAAGGAAGCCATCCTTAAATGAAAACACATAAAGGAAAGCAGTTGAGACAAACACTCACACAACAGTACGTGAGCTTTCAGTAAAGTTAAGCACAAACTAATCAAGCATTGCCAACTACCCGAAAGCGATTGAAAAGACAAAAAAGTTGGATGAATGGGTTCTGCATAAACTGAATGAAAATCAACAAAATCGGCGTTATGAAATCTATCCATGATGACGATCCAAAAATTGAATGAATTGGGAATCGAGGTTCTGCCCTCCACTTTTTTCCCCAGACCCTTTCCCCACAGATTTTCATTTTTCAAGCACTTTAACAACTTTTTTTAACAATAAACTCTTTCAAAACCAGATAGTTGCAGAAGAAGCTTACAGGGAGTTCATTGATCATAGAAACTCTTATTTCTACATCAGGGGCATAAACAGCATCGTTACACTTTGACAAAGGTGTGTTGAAGCAAATACTTTGATTTAAGTATGCTTTATAAAACTGGTTTGTATTATTCCAAACTTCGTAGTTCAAAAACGACATTTTTGAACAACCTAATATTACACATTCGTCTTTTCTTAATATAATGTTACCTGTCGCTTACTTTACAATTCTCGTCTTCCATCTCTTAACCATAACTCCATACACAACTCCCCTGTCACTGAGCCTCGGTCAAATAAGGTTAAGTTTATGGACTTACAAGATTAAATTCCAGGTTAAGATTCTCCGCAGTGAAAAGAGCATATAACCCAATGTGGCTTTTCTTTGAAACAAAGAAACAAACACCCCTCCCATTAGAAGTTCATTTTATTGACTGAAAAGAGAGGGCATAAACTTTTGTTGTTCTGCCATTCGTTGTAAGTGGCTGAAACGAAATGACGTTAACATTGTCATTTTTATATTTGCTCTTATCTGCAGTAGCTGAAGTGAGGTGACTGACTTAGAGTGTTTTAGGTTCCACTTTGTCTCTTAAATAATAACAGTGATTTAGTTTCTTTCTTAATTATTAACAATATTTTAGTTTTTCTTTGTCTCTTAATTAGTAGCAATGATTTGTTTTTACTTCAGCTTTCAGTTGATAATACTGTTTGAGTTTTAACTGTCTTTTATTTAGCAATAGCATTTTAAATTTTATTTACCTGTTACTTAATTATCAGTGTTTCAGTTAAACTCTGACCTGTAGTTTTCTCGCTATTACTCTGGGTTTGGTTAATTACCATGTTTCATGTTTTCATCGATTAACAGGTTTTTATAATGTTTTTTGTCCCTTTCAATTATTTTTACACACAGCTTCTTATTACTTTTATTGTGAAGATTTCTCTAATTTTTTGAGTCACCCAAAATAATTTTAAAGATCAAATTACCTAATTATCACATTGCCAGTTTGAGTATTATGTACATATATTTTCACGTTATTGTGAACCACGACAGTGGTTCATAATAGTGGTTGCACATACATTTTCCAAAATTCTAACAGAACATTCAAGAAAAAACACCTTAAAAAGAAGACTTCTTTTATAAAACAGCACTCAAAACTTTCTTTTTTCCATAGTTAGGTGCCACCCAAATATTAATAAAAGCAATATAAGTGATTTTCCTTTTTTTTAAATTATTATTAATTAATATTATTGTTTCACAAGCATAAAGGAAACTCAGCTGGAACTCTGCACATGACCATGACCTATTTAAAAGTTGATTCTTTTACATTGAAAGTGGTTTTATGTGGTTATAAGAACATAATAGATGTTATGTTGTTCTGGGTAGCTGCCGCTTTTCTACTCGATGTATGTTAACATTGTTCACACATACCCTCGGAAACAAAGCCACGTGGCTCAGCAAGTAGTTTCTTTAACAAGCACGAATCTTTACATACAGTAGTGTTTTAAATGTCATTGTTTAATTTGTAAAGGCTGATTTTTTACTGGTAAAGTACAACACACGTTTAGTGAGAGTTGTGAGAGTTAAGTTTTTGCAAATACTTATAATTTGCTATGCATTGTTAAAGCCAAAATACGAGATGGTTAAAACTTGAGAATATTAAATCTACAAATAGGGATCGCAAAAAGTAAGGAAACAAGGTTGGTGATGTACTGCTGACAGTTTGTTCAAGGTACAAAACCGTCTTATAACTCCATTATAAAATTATTGCAAGTAATACATACACTAGAGTGCGATCAGCACAGGATTTTTGCAAAGTAAAGAGAGAGAAATTTTTAATATAAATGGACCTCTGAGAAATTTTCTTCGTCCTTCACTTTATGACATCAAACAAAAATCTGGTGTTTTCCTAGTGTGGGCGTTTGTTGTTTTTTCTAGCCACAACTTGAAACTGCCACGTGAAACGTTTCTGATTTTGACGTTGCATGACGTAACTCGAGCTTACTATTTTGTCATGGTTAACCTGACAGTGTTTCGGAAACTTTTTAACACCGGACAATTATCATAGTAGATTCCTACTTTCTATTGTTTATTATACTTAGCCGAAATCGTGAGGGTGTATTCAGCATTTATTACCACTGCATGTAGTTTTGTTTGTTTTTTTCTAGCGTTGTAAGTCTACAAACATACTTCTGTAGCAGAAGAGGGCCTGTTTGTTTTAATTTCGCGCAAATCTACACCAGGGCTATCTGTGCTAGCTATCCTTAATTTAGCAGTGTAAGACAAGAGGGAAGTCAGCTGGTCATCATCATCCACCGCCAACTCTTGAACTACTCTTTTACCAACGGAAAGTGCGATTAAGCGTCACATTATAACGCCCCCACGGCTGAAAGGTCAAGCATGTTTGGTGTGACTTGGACTCGAAGCCGCGACCCTCAGATTACGAGTTAAGTGCCCTAACCTCCTGGTCATGCCATGTAGCTATTGTTGTTGTTAAGTAGTTGGTCTTAACGGAAGCGGTTGTGAATGTTGCCAATAAATTGTTGTCTATTTTACATACAGTATTTGTGTCGCTTTATTCAAGCAAACATTTGTGAACAACAGACTGTTGAAGAGCATACATATGTGTCATATAGACCTAACAAGGTAAACATATAATTGACTCTGCTTACATTTATTTAATCCGTGCTGAATTATCTTAAAAGAAATATTACTCAGTTATGATGAGAATACTTTGTTGCTACTCGTTTACCGTTACATTACTCTGTGAACAATGATGGAGGCCAGTCTTAAATCTTTGCTTTCAAGATGGCTTTTAGAGAACAACTTTACATTTTATTTGTTGCATGTCTGTATACATTTTGTAATTGTGTATTTATTTATTTTTATAGGTTTAATGAGGCGGTTTGGTGGGAATAAAAGCCAATGCATTAGTAACCTGTAAAATAAACCAGTCAACTGAACGTACGTGCACAAATGTACTATAAAATTTATTCTCCATTAATGGACATAAAAAACTAACAAAAGAAATTACTAACAACTATTTTATTTATAAAGAGGAAAAAATTAAAGGGCCTGTTTGTTTCTTCCTTTTTTGTTTGTTTTAATTTCGCGCAAATCTACACCAGGGCTATCTGTACTAGCTATCCTTAATTTAGCAGTGTAAGACAAGAGGGAACTCAGCTGGTCATCACCATCCACCGTTAACTCTTGAACTACTCTTTTACCAACGGAAAGTGCGATTAAGCGTCACATTATAACGCCCCCACGGCTGAAAGGGCAAGCATGTTTGGTGTGACTTGGACTCGAAACCGCGACCCTCTGATTACGAGGGCTTGCATTTTGCAAGAGATATGGTTTCAAACCGACTCTGAAGAATAAACAAACTAGGCTATAAATAGTGTATACGTTATATTTCAAGCTAAAGATTCCTATTTTGATTCCACGTACTTACAAGATGCTCTAATTATTTCATTTTATTAATAGTTGATCAGTACAATTGATACTTCCGTTATCATTCAGGCTAGTGACAACTTACAGAGTTTAAGTATTACATTATCAAGTGGTTATTATGTTATTAGGTTATAACGTTAGTAATTAGTTACGAGGCGTTTCGGTCACTAGTTTTCACAGAAGTTTGAAACAGTTTTGACCAACGTTTTGACAAGTTAAACAATACATAGGCTATAATCAGTTTTGATGAGTGGTTTATTAAAATGTTGGCAATTGTTTTGTAATACAGTTGCCAGTGGCTGTATAATGTTCATATTATTTCTGTTGTCGATCATGGTTATTGATTTTGTGTTGTTGTTGTTGTTGGAAATTCATCATGGCGTTTAGAGGTCGGTTGAGGTTTCAGTTTTAGCCAACATTTTTATGACACAGATTGAATCTCAAGCGATCAATTCAGCCTTACATCCATCACTATACTGGTACAGGTATGTTGATGATACAATTGCTGGATTCAGATTTACAGAACACAAACTTTTCAGTCACGTTAACTTGATACACCCCAACATTAAGTTCACCTGTGAACAGGAAGAAAGCAATCAAATAACATCTTTTAACCTCAAGATCACTAGAACTGATACACGATTCAAAGCATAAATCCACAGAAAAATCACTCATACTGGATTATACATTCCCTGGGACTCAGAACATGAAATAAAACAAAAACTCAACGTATTAAGAAACCAAATAAACACAGACACAAAGTTACGTTTACAATGAAATTAACAACATTAAACAACAATTCATCAGAATTAACAATTTTGTTTTTAAAAAGAACGTGAAAAAACTATCCACACACACCTAGACCAACAACAAACAAACAACAATAAATCCCAAGATACAACAAACTACAAAACCTTATACTGCTGTATACTATATGTTTCAGACATCAGGAAAAAACTTATAACGAAACCCAACATTCCAGTAATCATCAAATTTATGCAAAAACCAGGTACAAAACCAAAGTCCATACAAAGTTAACACTACACTAGCAAACACAACACCAACATCACTTATAAAATACAATGCAACAACTGCCACGACTTCTATATTGGAAAAATAAGCAGAAACTAAATTTAACAAATACAAAAAAAACACCTTCACACGTTTTTGAACACTGCAGGTGAAATAAACACAACATAACCATAGAAAATACCAAGATACTAAGAGGGGGAAAAATATAAACAAACGCAAAATCATAAAAGCCCTGCTTATACAGCAACTAAATCCAAAATTAAACCAATATAAAAGGAACATCTTTATTCCTATACTAATTAATGACATAATATCCACCTGCAACGTCCCCTACAATCCTGCACCCGTTTATACTCTCGTCCCTAAGACATGTGCTCGGCAATGGTTAGTTGCAAACTCTCTTTGTCAACCTGAGGATGTCCGAGGAAGGTCGAAACGTTTTTCTCTGTTTATCAATAAAAATTTTAATATCCATACCAGCCGTTCTAAGATACATTTTTATTCAAGTGGATTTCTCTTCATCAAGAAGTTACTTTAAAAAGTTTTAATCTGACTCTGACTTCAGCCTTAAGGTATAAGCGCAACTCTTACAAAATAATCATATCAATAAAAATGGACAATCTGAGAAGAAAAATAACACTAAACCTTTTGGCGCAAACAATTTAGAAATCCAAAAATAAATAACTTGTGCGTTTCAGTTTAATTGAAGCTTCAAGAAAAGTAACATGTAACCTTAAAATTAATTAGTTTAAAGTTACTTCAACGGTTTTGAACAGTGTGGTATTAAAATATACACATACATCAAAGCCTTAATTCTGGAAAATAACTATAATACAAATTCTAAAAAAAACATGAACTATTGCTTCATTAAATGCTTTTGATGATCATAAACTTATTTTGATAGAAGCTTGAAAGTTTTCCATCTGTTATAATACGGCTTCAATACCACACTTCCCAAAATTAGTAAAGATTTTGGGTTATTTTTATCCAAGTTAAAATAGTCTTCTTAACAGTAACATCAACTTGTGCGATTTACAAAGTCGAAATAAATTAACAAATTATTTATTATTGGTTCCAGAAAAAAAACAAAACATTCTGTATTTGTTATAAGAATATATTCATAATGAGTGAGAAGTTCCCAAATCGTTGTAAATATTCTCTAAAAAATGTAAGTAAAACTTCAAGTAAAAGAGTAAACTATTGCATTGCGTTCTTTTCCTTTTGAATAACGTAAACTCAGCCGCATTAATTCTAACTCTGTCGTTAATCTGAGTGAATAACTTAGATGTACATAACGTGCATACCTGAGAAATGAATAACTTGGCAGTACTTCATCCAAACTATGATTGTGAGATGAAAACTTCGACCAATATAGCTTATCCTGACAGTTGAAATGGAACGTTTTATAAAATTGATTTTGTTAAATTATGTGCATTGTAAACAAATGTTTTCTTGGAAAACTTAATTAACCGTTCCTTTATTATAATACAGTGTAACTATGTCATGTTAACAATTATTTTTAAAAAAATCAAGCAGGGCTTCTGTATGCCTATCTTCATTTCAAATTGACTGAGTCCACATTCTTGATTTAGCGATGTATCATTTGTATTGAGCTAAAGGCATCTGTTTCAGTTAGGTTTCACAAATGATCACGTGATTTTTAGCGGAATAATTAAAACACCTGTTACATCTGCTAGTACAAGAAAAAACATCAAATCATCGTTTCACTTATTTTCACTCTTTCTATTGGTTGTTTAAATTGATGCATTACAATTTATGAGATATATAAAAACGTAACTTGATGAGTTCGAAGAAATCGGCAGGTAGGACACAAAATTACTAGCCCAACGAGCCTTAAACCATACATTGATCTGAATGTTGTCTAGCCAACATCAACGAGTCATAGGCCATCCATTGATTTAAACATTGTCTAACCAACATCAACGAGTCCTAGACTATCCTTTGATCTGAACATCGTCTAAACATTATCAACGAGTCCTAAACTATCCATTAATCTGAACATTGTCTAACCAACATCGAAATGTTGAATATTTTTGTCCTAATTCTAGCTTGTGTTTCAGTTCCTTTACCAGTGGATGGTCTGAGAAAGGGAGAATGCGGTACAAAAGCCACGTTTCACCAATCAACAATGTTAAACTACCCTCGTTTAATGATGACCCGATCCCTTCCATACCTGGACGAGTTCACACTGTGCTTCTGGGTGAAGATAAAGGGTGCAGTAAAAAGGTCACACTTCATTTTCTCCTACGCAGTCGGTAAAGGTATGGACAGCAACGAAATCCTGGCATACATTGACTTAAGCTCTTCAGATCCACAAATTAAGATAATTGTGGCAGGAAATCTGGGTTTTGTGGCATGCCCTGCCTTCTCTGTTGGAACGTGGCACAAAGTCTGTATTACCTGGCGGAGTCTAGATGGAAGCGTAGGATTTTTTGTAGACACAGATTTATGTAGTGATGAAGTGAAAGGTGTAGCAACGGGAAAATCAGTTCGATCAGGAGGCGTTGTAGTTCTGGGCCAGGAACAAGATAAAGTCGGTGGTAAGTTTAACCCTCATCAGAGCTTAATTGGTGATCTAATGCAAGTCAAGTTTTTGGATACCTATTTGAACAACGATCAAATTCAACGTACCAGCTCCTGTCTTAGTCAGGCCTGCAAATCTAGTCCTTGTTGTTACAAAGACGAAGAAATCAAAGGAAATATAATCGATTGGCTTAATACAGGATTCATGGCTTATGATGGAGTTTCTCTGTCTTCATCCACGGTTTGCAAATAAAGCTTTTTGTTGTAATCACAAATGATTTATATTATATGTGCATATTTGAATTCGAAAGATAATTTCAAGGATCAAGTGACAATGATTTTTGGTAGCACTGCTAAATGTATCAAATAATATATATGTGGCCCTGTTAAACTTACCAAATATATATATATCACAGTTTAATGCAATAAAATGATTATTGTATCTCATTATTGTAGAAGAGTGTGTAAAATTTATTATATAGGATAACTATAGACTATAGAAGTGGATATAACACGATAAACAAAGAAGGTTGAAGAGTATAAAAATATGCTTTGCTTCAGTAATAACTATACTATAATATAAAAAAACTGTTAAATTCCATATTTCTTGGAGGAGTGGTATATAATTAGATAAAAAAAGAATCCTAGAGAGTAAATGTTACAATTTTCATATCAGGGGAGACTGAGCATTTAAACAAATATTTACTTGTATTATTAATTTAAACTTTATATGATATTAAAATTTGATTTATTAATTTCGTTTTGATGTCAAGTTTATTCAGTAAGCATTGATAATAAAGCAGTTTAATAAAATTATGAGTGTAGCTGTGAAAAAATGTTGTGACATCGCAGAAGCCACCTAGTGACACAACAACATGTCTGTGGACTTAAAACGCTAAAAATCTGGTTTCAATACTCGTGGTGGGCAGAGCACAAATAGCCCATGGTGTAGCTTTGTGCTTAGTTTCAAACAAGAAAGAAAACATTTGCAGAGAGGCTAACTGTAAGGAATGTGTGTTTTCTTGTAGTAAAGCCACGTCGGGCTGTCTGCTGAGTTCAGCGAGAGGAATCAAACCCCTGATTTTAGCGTTGTAAATCCGTAGACTTACCGCTGTATCTGTAAGGAAATAGTTAAATAAACATTCTTTATATTCATTCTGTTTTTAATAATGGGCATTTAACACCATTAGACTTCTTCCAAATGTTATCATCTTAAACCATGCGTCTTATATTAAGTACAGTGAATATTTTTCTATTGTTTTCGTCTTTCACCATCATCATAGGCCACATGATTCCTTAAGGAACATAGGGCCGCAATTGCTGCAGTTTCTGTAACAGGCTGGTTTTTATGTGAATAGGTTGTTAGCCTACTGCACAACCCCCAATCTGGAGGACAATTTCTCAGCCCACAGATGGGAATCGAACCCCTAATTTTTGCGTTGTAAATCCGGAGACATACCGCTGTATTAGTGGGGGCCTTTTGTCTTTCATTTTACCCAAAATATTTTGTTTACGAACGTATCAAATAAATTAAAATTCTCACAGAGGTCTCTCTTTTTATACAGTCTGAAAAAGGAGGGCTATCTGTGCAAGCAGTTCCTAATTTAGCAGTGTAAAACAAAATGGAAGACAGCTAGTCATCATCACCCATCGCCAACTCTTGGGCTACTATTTTACCAAAACATAGTGGGATTGACCGTCACATTATAACGCTCACACGGCTGAAAGGCCGAGCATGTTTGGCGCGACGGGGATGCGAACCCACGTCCCTCAGATTACGAGTCACACACGCTTGACCGTGCCGGGCCCACTATAAGGATCATTATCTTGATATAATAATTTCAATTCATCATCATATTTCTGTTTTATGAATCCGTAATTCAAATCATACATTAATCTTTTCAAAAGGACTAGAATGCTCATAACACCGTATATTAGTTTATTGATTCACGGTCAATCCCACTATTCGTTGGTAAAAGAGTAGCCCAAGAGTTGGCAGTGGGTGGTGATGACTAGCTGCCTTCCCTCTCGTCTTACACTACTAAATTAGGGACGACTGGCACAGAAAGCCCTCGAGTAGCTTTGTGTGAAATTCCAAAAAACAAACATACTACAAGATTGAACTTATTTTCTGAAATATGTTACATTTTATTTTTGAACTATTCCTTTTGAAGGTTACTTTAAGGTTTCTCTACACTACTATTCGTGAAATTAAATTAATCCATGAATCTTCTTTTCAGTTCATTGATTTTTTTTCAGTAAATAATTTTTTTTGGAATTAGATCAGTTTCTTTACAACTCTTGCTAATTATTTGTTAAACACACAAATAATCATATTAAATGATATTAGGAATTAACAGTGCTGTAAATAAAGAATCTCTCTGTATTATATAACAATTTTCGTGTGCAAGTCCTCTATATGGACTTCCTTTTCAACACCTATTGGTTTATCTGTATGCCCCTCAGTGGCTCAGCGGTATGACTTCGGGCTTACACCTTAAAATCCGGGTTTCGATACCCGTGGTGGACAGAGCACAGATAGCCCATTGTGTAGCTTTGTGCTTAATTCAAAACAACAACAACAATTTATCTGTATATTTACGCCCTCTATGTTTACAATTAAATGATCTTGAACTTTCTTTTAATTGATTTATATCCATATTTCTTGTAGTTTAATTTGATTACAACAAATATAATTATTTCTGAATTTTTCTGTTTTCTTCGCCAGTTGAACCATCCATATAACGCTATATAACTTTTCTGTTTCATCAGCTTCTTTAAACATTTTCATGAATACAGTTTGCGCCTTTGGTCCTCTATAAGCTGCACTGTATTTATAACGTCCTTGAACATACTTGCTGTAATACCAAAACCCATAAGTTAATGTTTCTGATTAGCATTTGTGTACCTCTCAGAGGCATCTGAGTTACATCTATCAATCTTTCTTATTATCCATTCAAATTTAGGATATACAACAAAAAGAACTCGTAATTAATAACTTATATTTATAAATTTTACATTCTTCTCCGTATTTCTTTAAGCCTGCTTCTGAGTACAAATTCTGTAAACATCTCTCATATGGATATATTTTTGATTTATGCTTTATTACTTGACTCTAATTAACCAAGATTGTTTGTTTTAAATTTCGCGCAAAGCTACTCGAGGGCTATCTGCACTAGTCGTCCCTAATTTAGCAGTGTAAGACTAGAGGAAACGCAGCTAGTCATCACCACCCACCGCCAACTCTTGGGCTACTCTTTTACCAACGACTAGTGGGACTGACTGTCACATTATAACGACCCCACGGCTGAAAGGGCGAGCATGTTTAGCCCGACAGGGATGAGAACCCGCGACCTTCAGATTACGAGTCGCACGCCTTAACACGCTTGGCCATGCCAGGCCTGCATGTGTGTATCAACACAGAATTAATTCGTTCGTCGTGGATTTGGGTAAAAACAAAACAATGGGCCGCTCTTGCACGTTTAATAAATGGTATTTGACTGTAACCGGAACGCGTTCTTGAGACAACGAAACTCAAACTAACGTATTTCTTGCTTGATCATATAGAGTTATGAAAGTAAATTCTGCTTTATCATATAAAATTATTCATATAAACTTTCTTTCAACATATGGAATTATACATGTGAACTCTGATTGAACACATACAATTGTACATGAAAATCATACTTCGTCATATCGAATTCCACACGTAAATCTGGCTTGATCATGTAGAACTATGCAGTAAATCATGTTTTATTTTATAGAATTGTGCACATAAATCCTGATAATACTGCTTGGCCATAACTAAGTAAACCTTTTCTGCCTTTGTAACAGATTTAATATTATCATCTAAATAAAGTACATTTTGTTTTATGACGTCAGTCCGCGTATTTTTTGAACAGCCCTCGTATTGTTGCTGAAAGTGAAATTTCGAGACGTTAGTACTTCTACAAGAACATTAAACAACCATCTTCTTCTGTGAAAAGAAACCTTGTAAACCGCATTGGGCTAAAGGATAGAGCCAACTAGTATTCCCGTCAAATGAAGTGTATCTGCGTATTGTTTGTTTATTTTGAATTTCGCACAAAGCTACTCGAGGGCTATCTGCGCTAGTCATCCCTAATTTAGCAGTGTAAGACTAGAGGGAAGGCAGCTGGTCATCACCACCTACTGCCAACTCTTGGGCTACTCTTTGACCAACGAATAGAGGGATTGGCCGTAACATAATAATGACCCCACGGCTGAAAGGGCAAGCATGTTTGGTGCGATCTGGATTCGATCCCGCGAACCTCGGATTACGAGTCGAACGCCTTAACACACTTGGCCATACCGGTGCCATACTTATTAATAGTCAGATCCAACCAACTTAATAAGTATTTATGTTCAAATACTTAGTAGCCGTTTGAAAGAATAATACACGTAAATTTAAAGTAAAAACATTTTTATTTCATTTTTAAATAACCACAATTACTAATAGGATGTGTGCGCCTGTTGGCCACCACACAGCTTCTCAAATCTTGGAATCAGATTGGACACCGCTACCCTCGTTTCGTGTTCCACATTGATTTTCGCGCGGTACTTGTTTTTTTTTATCATAGAAACCGTCAAAACTCAGCTTTGCAGATGTATGACGTCGCAGATAGAATTAGTATTCGTTGAAATCTAGCACTTAGCAGCGGATATTTATCTTTTTCTGATATCAAAAACTCAGTTCCTTGCTGCCAAATTTTGTTTTTAAAGTTTTGTCACAAGACAGCTCAAAAACATTTTCTTCTTCTGGAGAGGTAAATTCAAATAAGGCCTTAGCTTTGAATGGGTCTTGGTTCCAGACAAACTTCTCCATAACTTCTGGAGAGTAATTTTCAAAACAGTCACTGAGCTGTGTTAGATGGTCCTGAAAAACAGATTTTAGTCCATAGGTCAAATCAACTTCATTGGATGTAACAAACTGCTGCAATAGGGGGGAACAGTCTTTTCCATCATCTTCATTCATTTTTCTTCTCCATAATAGTAGCTTTTTCTGAAGGCTGAAACATTCTCTGCGAGTTTCAGAATGTGCGTTTTGCTTCTCTACAGAGAGGCATTCAACACATTCAAGTTTTTGAAGACGTCACACAGGTATGTTAATCTTGACAAAAAAAAATCAGTATCTCAGAAGATTTTAGCAGATTCATGTTCTTCTTCTTCCAGATAAGAGTAGAGTTCCTGTCGTAATCCGAACATACGGGGCAGTACATTCCCACGGGCTTCATCACGAGCTACGTACAATAGTATAACAAAGATGTGTGCTCAGATCTTATATTCTCACACAGCTTTTTTTTAAAAAACCTCGCCTTCTGTGGCCGAGTTTTCACAAAGTTCACCCCTTGTAACACACTTCCCAGGACTCAGAGGACTCAGGTGCATTGACGCATGGGTTTCCCTGTGGATTATGCAGTGGGTCTACAGTATATCAAGAACTTTGCTTCGTATGAGTGCCTGCAATCCTCAATAGCAGCCAGATGCAGAGTGATCACCATCGGTACTGACGCCAACACACTTAGTCCAGTCTAACTTGTTTCCACACATAAAAATGTCAAGGATATCAAACAAGTCTTGAACCTTTGTACGTGCAGTGATAGTTTTACAAAAGAGAAGGTCTTCCATAATTTTGTCACCATCCACGAACCGTGTGTAGCAAATCAAATCAGCATCCTTCTTGTCATCTGTTACCTCATCTAGTTGTAACCGGAAATCCTTCCCTTTCATTTTTTTCAATTAACTTATTATTAAGGTCTTCGGCCATGTGTTGGATTCTACGACTGACAGTATTGTTGTATAAAGTTACCTTTGAAACAGATTCACCAACCATAATGTTCACCATATCCACTGCAGCAGATAAAATCAGTTCTTCTGCGATGATGTGAGGCTATTTATATTTTGCGACTTCATATGCCACCTTGTAGGATGCTAGCAAAGCATTGTTTGGTATTGATGCTGATTTCAAAATTTTACCTTTTTGTTCTTTGATTTCTTTTAACTTTCTGGTAAAATAATTACGGAATTTAGTAGCTACGTTAGGATGACTGGTCTCCAAGTGGCGTTTTAGTGTACTTGGACGCATGCACTTTGGAGTTAAAACGTTTAGACATAATACACACTGTCGGAACTTTTCATGATTGACATCTACCGAAGTGAAACCAAAATCTAGATATTTCCTTTTCTTCACAACTTTGCCTCTGGTCTGTGGTTCGTCATCCGTTTCTTCACTCCCACATTTCTTATTATTGTTCAAAAATCTTTCAATTTTTATGCACAATGACTAAAAATTAACAAAATAATTCATTGAACTTTGCTAGACCTCACATACACATGATCACAACACACTTTAGTTATTTCGATTACTGACGAACTCGGAGAGTCGACAAGTATTTACATACAAAATCTAAGAAATAAGAAAGCTAGAGAAGTTACTGGCGTAGTTGAAAGTTCAAATAAACAAAAACATATTTCAAACATTCAAGAACGTCATCGAGAATAATGCAGTGCAATCTTATTTAAAGTTAGACATAATAATGTTAATATTTTGTGTTCTTCAATAGAATATTTAACAACTTTTAATCTACATTAACATTCCACTTTTTACTATATTTTTTCGGTTTTGGTTTTGTAATAATAATGACGAGTACATTTTTTTACATACAGATTAGTCAAGTGTTTTTCCAGGTATGTTTTAACACATCTTATTAGTAGATTCACATTTAACTTTTTCATATATTTGACTTATAGTTTTATTATATTAATCCTCAATACATTTTATACACCAAGATCTAAAACCGTCTTTGGTTTTATTATTCTTATAAAAATTTGTTGAATGCTTTTTTAACTTTACAGAAAATACACTTTTTCTTTCCTCTAATATCAAAAACAATAATCCTGATGAGTTTGAAGCACTTTCTGAAATAATTTAAAGTAACAGAAGAATGGTTTGTCTGCATGTTTAGAACGCTAAAGACTTGGTTTCGATCCCCGTGATTGGCACAGAACAAATAGTGTATTGTGCAGCTTTGTGTTTAGCAACAAACAAACAAATGTCACATTGTGTTCCGTTAAATAATATTTTCCATAATGAATTTAGTTCAAAGTGCATGTCCTTATTCATATGTCTGTTTACACTTTTACGAGCTCAGCATGGTCAGCTGGTTAGAGCGCTCAACACATAATCCGAGAGCCACGAGTTCAAATCCCTGTTACACCAATCATGCTCGCCCTTTCAGCCGTGGGAGCGTTATAATGTAACGATCAATCCCACTATTCGTTGGTAAAAGAGTAGCCCAAGAGTTAGCGGTGGGTGGTAATGACTAGCTTCCTTCTCTTTAGTCTTACACTGCTAAATCGGGAACGACTAGTGCAGATAGCCCTTGTATAGCTTTGCGCGAAATTGAAAAACTAACAAACAAACATTTTTATGTATTTCTCTCATACTTCTTTGGCGAAAATATTTTTGAATCGGTAATAAATTATGTTTGATGTTTTCCACTTCATGTTTTTTTTTTCATTTCTGTACTCAGAGACCGTTTAGTTTAACCGATGTAGACTTTGTTGCACGGACATTGAATCGAATGTCTTGATTTGTGGAAGGTATTGATAACGTCCTTTTCTATATTTAGTTTATTTGATCGTTCTCCAGTAATTAACTTATTTTATTTTAGGCTTCAGAATAATTAGGTGAACATATGAGTGGATTTCTTTTTGCTTTATCTATATGGTTTTCTGATATTTGTTTAAAAAACAAATTATTTATTATATTGGCATAATATTAGGTATCAAGAGAAGCTCTGTTTTCATCTTATTGTCAATATGGTTGTAATCTTTTCTCTTCTATAGATGAGTTACATAATGGAAAAATTAATTTTCGATAGCATCTTGATGGTACATTTTCCTCAGGTGTTATGCGTTACAAAATCAAAATAATATTGTAAATAAATGTATATATATTTATTATAACTGGATGTCCCACACGATGCTTACAACGTCTGTTAGTTCCTGGAAGTAAATAGGTAAAGTCCGTATGTTGAATGCATTCACCAATCTCCACATCAAACAGGAGTTTAGTGATGTCGATTCTACCTCCACAAAATGTAATACGGGCAACAGAATCGCGACTACTTAGCGGTATGTACTCTTCTTTACTGTTGCTCATAGCATTAAACTCGATAAGTTTGTAGCTGAGAGTTTAAGTTGTATCTCCTGGGTGCGTCTTTTTATAGCACACATTGGTGAGCTTAATAATACGTCGTTAGCACCAAAATCGTAGCACCTGTGACAACCATGACAACAACCGTAAAACTCCATACCGAATCCACTCATTCTACTGTTAAGAATCTGCTTTTATCTACCATTCAGGGGGTGTTGAATACTGACCCCCTTCTGATTTCTGTATAAAATCTAGCCACTGAATACTGGTCTAGCTATAATTGTTGTATGTGTTGTATAAATTATTGGGAACCAGATCAATGTGTCAATGTTGTACGTGGTGTATCCATTGTTGAAAACCAGAGAAATTGATTTTGGAGATAATTATTTACTCCTATATATAACGATAAATAACGAAGTAACGGTGATGTATCTGAATTGGCTGATATTACATGTTGAGAGAAATTCGCCCATGAATTGGAGGCAGTGTCATAGGAATATGTCAATGTCAGAACGACAGTACCTGAAAATGAGTAGAAAACAAAGGTTGGACATCATTATTTAATAATTATACACATCTATAATTAACTTTAATCGTAAATTATTTTATCTATCAATGTTGTATAGCAGTTGATTTATAACTTTTCAAAGTTAGACGTCCCTCGGTGGAACGTTTATGAACTTATAAATCTAAAATCCAGGCGGCGCATTTTTTATTTTGTTCAAGAATTGCCTGACTCAGATGGTTAAGAGGTGTGGCGTGATTTAGTGTCTATAGTAACCACACGAAGACCGATGAAAGGTCTTTTGATATGTGGGGCAGTAAAAAGATCAGTTAACATGTGGGTCTGTTTTGGTTCACTCGCTTTTTTCAACTCTCAGGAAGAAGTTTCCATATCTGTTCACGTTAATCTTTAATGTTACTTTCAAGCAGCTTTTCATCACTTTCTTGCAACAATAAAGATAAGAAATACCTTATTACTTGTATTTATTAATGGATATAAAATTTAAACACGAAAAGAAAAACCTTTAAAATGATTTGCAAACAGACAATAAAGAGAAGAAGGTTTGGGAATATATCAGTCTGAACAGCCCAGCTTAGCCAGGTGGTTAGGACAGTTGAGTCGTAAGCTAAGGATTATGGGTTCGAATCGCTATCGCACTAAAGATTGTCGCCCTTTCAGCTGTGGGAGTGTTTTAAATGACGGTCAATCCCACTATTAATTGTGTTATGTATATGTGTAAATATTTTGTTAACGACAACATGTCGTGTAGTGTTTAAATTTTCATTTCTATTATTCATTTTTCCATATTGATATTATTGTTTCGAAGTTTAAACTAATATTTTGTTATTCATTTAGGGTAACATTTAGAATTTTCTTGAATTAAGTAAACCAATCATATGTTTGTAAATGAGTGCTGGTGACTTCGTGTCTAGACGTGTAGTCTCGTACAAGAACGGACATGTGCGGATTGCTCTGGAGACCTGTAGAATTTTCGCGTTCTTTCGAGGAGTTTAGGCCTACAATATATAAACAGACGAAGATGCAAGAGAATGAGTCATCAGTTTTTATTCGAAAAAAGAAGATAAATTCAGTCATTAGTTTTATTCGAAGAAAAAGAGTGAGATTCAGACATCAGTTTTATTTCAAAAGAAGAGAGTTAGTTATTTGAGAAAGATTAAGTGTTTGCTGTGATTATTCAACTTGGATTTGTGACTGAAGTTAGATCTACGGAAGCTGTGATTTTATTTCGTCAATCTCTACGATACATCTGAATTACTGCTTGTGCTGAGAGACGGCGAATTTATTGAACTGTGAACTGTTTCGGAATCTCTTCGTGGGACCAAATTCACACCCTAGACTGGAATTTGAGACTTTCATTTTAGATCATTATATTAGATACAGGCCAGTACCGTTTTGTATTGTGATTAATTTTGAAGTTTGAAACTAGTATTATTTTGTTTTCTAATTAATTTCGAATGTTGTAACTTAATATATTTCACTGTTATTATATAATTCATGTTATATCTGTTATATTTGTTAATAGTTTAGTGTAATAAATTATACAAGCTGTTATCTGCGTTTTTCTGTTGCGTTTAGTCTACGAAGAACATAAAACAAAAAAAATACGTAACAATTGGTAAAAAGAGTAGCCCAAGAGTTGGCGGTGGTTGCAAAGATGCCAATTATTTTAAATGAGTGAGCGTAATGATTGCAGACAGAGCTCTTATCATTTGCGGCTACTAGACCTGATCAATTTCTCTAAGCTGTTTATTATTATATTGTTATTGTAACTATTATTATTTATTACTGCTATAGATTGCTTATTTATGACTGTATTTTGTGTGTTTAATAAATAAATGTAAAAAAATTATTTTGAAATTATGTCTTTTATTTAGTTCAGAGTAACAAACATACTGAGAGGGTGTTTTAACTGTGTCCCTGTGTGACTGAGAGAATGTCCTGCTTGTTAAAGTCTTGCTGCCTGACTGAGCTGCACGTTTAGATCCTTTTGGATCTAGTTTTTCCTTTTCACAGTGAAAATACTTCTTCAATGGCTTCTACATGTCCAATATTCTGTTGATGTACACTCCCAAGTGATAGCCATCTTGGGTTAACAAGTTGATAATTTTTCTTGTTTCTTTGTTATACAATCCTTGAAACTCTTTGAAATGTTTTCTGCTAGCATTTTGTCCAGAAAATAGTAAATATCTTTCAATATATCAGAAACTGGGCAGGGCAGTTTTCTGGAAGCTTTCTGGGCAGCAATATTCATGAGATAACAGGCACAGCCCATGAAGTAAATGCTAGACTGTCATCTTGAGATGTGTTACATCACACCTTTATCTATACCAGACATAACTGAAGCATTGTCTGAAGAAAAACTAAGACAGTTTCCCAAAGAATTTTCCTCTTTGTCAGTTCGTGGTCCAAAAGCTTGAAATCATTTTGTCATCTTCACAACCCAACATGTGTACAATGGCTGTAATTTTGGTTCTAGCACAGCCATATTTTTTCGCTACATCAGAATCTGGGAACATTTTTCTGAATAGATGTCCTGCATGATCGGCTACAGCTAGAAGTAAATTATGAGCAACGACGAATTGCGTGAACATCTCTTCTGCATTTACGGTTTCATATTCTGAATTTTTTGTCATAAATGTCGTTATCTGCATCGTTTTTGTCTTCGCTTTAGCCTTTTGTTGGTGAGACGCCGATTTTGTATGTCTGTAACAATTGTTTATCTCGCCACGGGCCACAGAAAAATCGATGTGAGAAACGCATGACGGTCACTGACTTTTGATGCAATGACCAGATATTTTGAACAAAACTCTTTCCTAAATTTTTGATTCACAGTTTATGCACTTTTAGATTTGCCAGAAACAAGACAATCTGGTAAACGAAGCCTCTTTTTTTCCCATCTAAACTAAACTAAACTAAACTAACGTGGCAGGGGTTCAGTTTAGAGAGAGAGAAATCAGAAGAGTTCTCTCTCCAACTGGGGTGTTCAGGAACTTTGTGGTTCCTCTTCGTCCCCTTTCGTGGATTGTTATTAGGATTAAAAGGTGGTTTGCAATTATTATTCTTGACATTTTGGGTGGAGGATGTCTTTTGTAAATGTTGTCTTGGATGGAGGCAAAGGCAGCAGCGGAAAAGAAGCCCGGGAACTGTCCCGAAAGGAAGAGGTTGAGCGGGTGTGAACATGAATATTGTTCAAATCCAGGTCAAAAGTAAAATAAAACAATTCAATTCAATTCAAACAGCACGATTCAGGGCCTGCCAGAAAAAAAATCTATAAATCCAATGCCTGAAGATTTTGGTGTGGGGGAAACGGGAGTGCCCCGAGAAAACCCACTTTCACACGACAGGCGCCGAAAGTTTTGCCTGTCGTGTGCCCTGTACCTGAAAAAAAAGGAATTCATGTTAATAACATAGATTTTATTTATTTAGATTCTTTCTTGAGTGGATTGAGATTCTTGAAATATGTTGTAAAGTGATATGAATTTCGTTGGTGCACTTGATAATTTGTATAGTGATGCCGTTAGTTTGTTTCTGTTTTCTGCTTTTAGATAATATTTCAGAGAAAGTTCTGTTATTCTATCTTTTATGGTTGGTAAATTACTAATTTGGTGTAGATAATTTGTTGGCGTAAAAGATGGTAAACTAAATGCGGATTTTAATATTTTGTTTTGTTGCACTTGGATTTTTTGGAGTGTGTTGTTTGACATGTTGTATGTTACTTGACATCCGTACTCTATTAGTGGACGGATGTAAGCCTTGTATATTTGTATGATGGTGTTCGGTGCGCATTTCGATTGTTTACCAGTTATAGTCTTTAGATATGAAATCCTTTTTCTGATTGATGAGTGTATATTGTTTATGTGTTTTTTCCATGTTAGTTTTGTGTCGAAAGTGACGCCAAGGAATGTGATGTTTTTGCTCATGTTAATGGTTGTGTTTCCAAGTGATAGTTTTATTTTTTCTAGATTTTTTCTTTGCTTCTTTAGTTTCCTATAGAAGGTGATTGCTTGTGTTGTTGTCGGATTTAACACGACCCTCCACTTGTTGCTCCATATTGAGACTTTGTTTAGTGATTCTTGTACGCGAGACATGGCCATTACTGGGTTTCTGGAGGTGCTCCAGATTGCGATGTCATCTGCGTATTGTGAGTTGTGTGTGTATGTTAGATTTGGGAAAGGTATGTCACTGACGAAGATTATGTATAGAAGTGGAGAGAGGACTGATCCTTGGGGCACTCCTGCCGTTATATTAAATAATTTGGATATGGTTTTATTGACTTTTACTTGTGCTGTTCTATTGGTTAAAAAAATTGAAATCCATTTGACTATCGTAGGATTTATTTGTAGGTGATTTAGTTTGTATATGATGGCATTGTGCCAAACGCTGTCGAATGCTTTTTTGACATCTAGGAATACCCCGATGGTTACTTGATTATTGTTGTAAGCTTTGTAGATTGATTCGGTGAGTCGCGTGAGGTGATCTGTTGTTTGTCTATTCTTTCTGGAGGCATTTGAGTTTCTGGAAGTATGTTGTTTGATTCGCAAAAATGTAGGAGACGGTTGGAGATAATTCTTTCTATCAGTTTGCCAAGGCAGCTTAACAGACTGATTGGGCGGAAATTATCTGGATTTGTTCTGTTAGTTTGTTTCTTGGGGATCGTTGTTATAATGGCTTTTTTCCACGTGTCAGGGTAATACCCTGTCGCTAGTGAAATGTTCATGATGTTTGTGAGGTGTTGTAGTAGGAGAGTGGAACTTTTTTTGAGAATGATATTTGGTATTTGGTCATGTCCGGGGGATTTTTCCCATCTTGTGAACGATGGCGTTTTTATACCGCTTAGTAAACGAGAAATACCCATTTACGCGAGCGCTGATTGGCTGACAAGCACTGATAACTATGAAATCCCCCACGTACCCAGTGTGGAGAAGCACCGCACTCAAACTATTGGTAGACGTCAAAGATACAAATATTTTTTATTATTTCAAGCACAAACATGATTATCGCAAGTAGCCATTTGGACTATGTCTTTTATTTATTATCAAAATTTGTTTGCACCTCACTCGAAATTTATCACTTTATTGTATAGGCCTATATAATATGTAATACTTTGGGAGTTGCAACAAGTCGTAATATTTGTCGTAATGTACATACCAAAATCGTAATGGTTAGCATCTCTGTGGCAGTGATGACTAGCTGCTTTCCCTCTAGTCTTCCACTGCTAAATTAGGGACTGCGAGCGCAGACAGACCTTGTATAAATTTACGCGAATTTCAAAAACAAACAAACGAAATCTTTTGAATTTTGCTTGTTTTTTTTTAAATTTCGCACAAACTACTCGAGGGCTATCTGTGCTAGCCATCTCTAATTTAGCAGCTAGTCATCACCTCCCACCGCCAACTCTTGAGCTACTCTTTTACCAACGAATAGTGGGATTCATCGTCACATTATAACGCCCCCACGGCTGGGAGGGCGAGCATGTTTGGCGCGATGCGGGTTCGAATCCCTGTCCCACTAAACATGCTCGCCATTTCAGCCATGGTAGCGTTATAATATTACGATCAATCCCACTATTAGTTGGTAAAAGAATAGCCCAAAAATTAACTTTCTTCTAGTCTTACACTGCAAAATAAGGAACGGTTAGTGCAGATAACTTTCGTATAGCTTTGCGTGAAATTGAAACAAATAAATTAATTGTAGTATTCATATGCCATTGCAAAAGTGAACAGTTTCTATAAAACGATTTTTTTACTGGGAATATCACATGATAAATTGTCCTGAATGTGCTCTTTCGTCATTTGCAACTTATTACTTAAAAATAATTCAATGTGTAGAAATCAAAACTTTTATACATTTTACTGATATTAACGTTCTTATGTTAAAAATAGTATTGTTTATTAAAAAGTAATTGTTTTCTAGGTATTGCACTTGCAAATTACATCAATAAAGATGTAATCACATCATCATGAACACCTTCTTGTGATGAGATCTTTTATTTAGGTTTGTGGTATATTTATTAGAAAGAAATAGTTGTTACACGTTCAAGTTATTTTTCTAACTACTTGAATATTGAAAACGCAAAGTGTGAAATTTTTCATGGACTTTGGTTTATGATGCCGCTCGAAAGATAGCGTAGGAGTTTCGGTCACATTAAGATTTAGTTTGTTTTGAATTTAACGCAAAGCTACACGAGGGCTATCTGCGCTAGCCGTCCCTAATTAGCAGTGTAAGACTAGAGGGAAGGTAGCTAGTCATCACCACCCACCGCCAACTCTTAGGCTAATCTTTTACCAACGAATAGTGGGGTTTACCGTAATATTTTAATGCCCCCAAGGCTGAAAGAGCGAGCATGTTTGGCTCGACGGGGATGCGAACCCGCAACCCTGAGATGACGAGTTCAACGCCTTAACCCACGTTATACATATATAGTTTCCATTTAGCGAATGAACACAACACAAAATCAACAAAGAAACAGATTCATCGTGACTTCTTAAAACGTGAACAACACGTGTTCTGTTCAACTCTGATCCAGTAACACATCTACGGTATAGATCATGGATAAGCTGATTGTAGTTACATACATAGATCAGAGAAATGTTTCAATAGGTTGTAGTTAGTTATATGAACACGTTAGAGATGAATTTACGTTAATCGTAGTTAGAAATACAGGTTGGAAATGTGCTAACGTTGATTGTAGTTACACACACAGGTCAGACATGAGTTAACTATGATTTTAGTCACACATACAGGTTGGGGATGAGTTTACATTCAGTATAGTTATACAAAGAGTCTTCACTTAGGTATTAACGTCTTGTGTTAACATCTTGTTTTATTTTAATATATTTTATAAACTTTACTTTTTGTAATAAAGAACTATTTTCAAGATCGACTGGAAGATTGATGTCAACTTGAAAAACAAAAATGTAATTATCACGAATATCCCGTAATCCTGTTATACACTGACCCACTTTAATGTCATGTTACAACCAAATACATACACTGACCCACTTTAATGTCATGTTACAACCAAATACACTGACTCACTTTAACGTCATGTTACAACCAAATACACTGACCCACTTTAATGTCATGTTACAACCAAATACACTGACCCACTTTAATGTCATGTTACAACCAAATACACTGACCCACTTTAATGTCATGTTACAACCAAATACACTGACTCACTTTAATGTCATGTTGCAACCAAATACACTGGCTCACTTTAACGTCATGTTACAACCAAATACACTGACTAACTTTAATTTCGTGTTACAACCAAATACACTGACTAACTTTAATGTCATGTTACAACCAAATACATTGATTTACTTTAATGTCGTGTTACAACCAAATACATTGATTTACTTTAATGTCTACATGCATCCAAATACACTAACCCATTTTAACGTGGTCTTACATCGGAACACACGGACCCACTTAACAACAAGTAACCAATTCTCCATGTTTTCGTGATGATTTATTTGAAACGCTGAATTTCCTACAAGAATAAATAACTATATCTTTTCAGCATTCTAATAATACAGATTTCATTATGTATTCCAAGCTACAAGCTACATGTAGGACAACCAGGTTAAGACTCTTAGCTGATCATAAATAGGAACAGATGTAGCTATAAAAATCTCTGACTTCGCTATTTAGGCAACATTTGGGATTGAACATTCTTGTTCCTCACTTCATATTTATTGGTGACAATAATGCGAAAATAGCTAAACAGATTAATCCTTGTTTTTTGTTGCTATTTATAGTTTTACTTGGGGGAGTGTGGGTCTATGTTGAGATACTAAATGTTCTGGAAAGCCTTATGCTAAGAAAGAGCAGACCTAGGTAGGTATTTTGGTTAAATTGTTCTTTCGTTCTGGTCGAAAGAAAAATAACCAGAGGCGGTCAGAAGCTATTGTTGCTCTTCACCCCACACAAGGCAAGAATAAATTAACTAACTGATTACGGAAAAGATGATTGGGCTGGAGTGGCATGTAAGTTGTTCAACTAACGCGAAAGTCACAAATTACCTGGAAGTTGATAGTTAACTGAATTTGATTGAGGAGCGTCAGGAGAAACTGAGATGAGTTACCGGCCGGAGAGACAACAAAAAAAGACGAGGAAGGTTCAGCATCACATCCACTGAAGTTCGAAGAATCACATCGGGAAAGAAAAAGTGGTCGACGGTTTCTCAGAGTGAGCGAGCAGAGAGATGCAAGCAGTGCGTCAGATAAGTTATATCTTCTGATTTTTCAATGAACATATTAAACTTTTGACATGACTAAAATGTGTTCTGGCAGACCTCTTTTCAGGGCTGGGATCTATAAATCCAAAGTAAAAGGAATTTTGATGTGGGGGGAAACGGGAGTACCCCGAGAAAAACCCCTTTCACTGGTGAGGCGCCAAACGAAACCAACCTCACCAGTTCCCGATGCTGGAAATGAAAAGGAGAACATGAATGGTTAGACACTTGAGTTTACATTCAGGGTAGGTATGTAATTATAAGGCGAGATTTCTTATGATAAGAAAGTTTGAGGAACTAATGTATAAACACGTACGTTTTTTTAATGGTTTAAAACAAATATGCTCATTAATGTTGTTTTTCTTTATACATGGATTTTAAACCTTGAAAACAAACGAGATTTGGCTCTTGGGTTTCCTTATATATATCTGTGTTTAAAACTATCTTCAACATTCAATTTTCATTGTGTATTCATTTGTTTCCTTCTTATTCCAAAGTAGCCCTTCCCCACACGTCTCCCAGTGAGTCATTGGTAAATTTCCGGATGTATGACACTAAAATCCGAATTTCAATGCTCCTGACGAACATAGCACAAATAGCTCATTGTGTAGCTTCGTGATAAACTTCATAAAAAAGCAACAACAAACAAACTGGTCCTTTATTAAAAAAAAGACGCATTCAGTATGACGTAACCACTTACCATCTGTGTTATCTGTGATTTTGTCAGATCATTATTCAACTTTGTCCCTGGTTGGCTGGTTAGACAGATGTAATACCTAGGTATACTAGCTAGAAGTGTACGTAAGGTAATGATAAACAACAGGTAAACAACTGAATCAGGTAACCTTCTAAAACGCATTAACATCACTTGGGAAAATGTCCACCGTCTTATTTATTATAAGTCTTGCTTTGATTTCAGGCGTTGTAAGCACCCTGAGAGATGGAGAAATAACATTAAGTGCTTACTTTCCGGGATTTAATGATACATTTTATCCACGATCAGCAGTGAATTCAGCCTTACTGAACGGAATTACTCAATGCTTTTGGCTAAAGATCAAAACAGATATTACTCGGGAACATTTTGTTTTCTCTTACGTAGTCGGCACAGGAGAAGATAACGAAGAGATTGTGGTTTCCATTAAAATAACCAATCCACTTGAAGCAGCACTTATTAAACTTCAAGTTAGAAGTGTGCAAGTTACAGCGAGTTGTTCACCCTTCTTAATTAGTAAGTGGAGCAGACTTTGTATTGCTTGGAGAAGTGTATATGGAAAAGTAAAACTAATCATTGGAGAGTACTTGTGCAATGATGACATATCTGGTGTAACACATGAACTAAGTGCCCGATTTGGTGGTTTAGTTATACTCGGTCTTGATCAACATAGAGTGGACGATGGGTCTTCATTAAATGAAACCCTTATGGGTGAGACGACCAAAGCTAATTTCTGGAGAGAATTTCTCGATACTAATCAGGTGACACGAACCAACTCTTGTATTGCACGAGCTTGTAGAAGCAGTACTTTTTGTTATGAAAATCAAGAAATCAGAAGCAACGTTGTCAAATGGATTGAAGCAAGGTTTACAGTTATTGAAAATGTACTGATGTCTGGATCGTTTGTTTGTAAATGAAATCCACATTCGGCTACACATCGAACTCTTTTTATAGAGAGAAAACGTTCGGGATATTCATTATCTTCAGACACGAGACATCTGGTGGTATTTAGTAGAAACTGCTTACCGATTACATGGCATCTCTTCTTATATTTCTCTGGACATCTCTTTCAGGGCTGGCAAGTTTGATTTTAAAAATTATATTAATATTTCACTCGCAACAAAACAAATAAAGAATGCTACAAACTAGTATCTTCGTGCTTTAGTTGTTGTTTATTTACAACGTTTAAAAAGTCATTTTTAAGGATTAGTTTAAAACAAATGCAGACCAGGTCCTGCATGATTACTGTCCGGAAATTTAAAATAGGTAAAATATTATCACAACTGACAGCTGAGAGATATCGACGAGCTTGGTATATAAACTTTAAACAAAATAAATGTAACGGTCTTTGTTGGTTGATATTTTTATAGTAATAAATATCAATAAGATCGTATGAAAACAGGGGCTCGACGTGGCCAAGCGTGTTATGACGTTCGACTCGTAAACCGAAGGTTGCGAGTTCTAATCCCGGTCGCACTAAACATGCTCGCCCTTTCAGCCGTGGGAACGTTATAATGTGACGATCAATCCCATTATTCGTTGGTAAAAGAGTAGCTCAAGAGTTGGCGGTGGGTGATGATGACTAGCTCCCTTCCCTTTAGTCTTACACTGATAAATTAGGGACGGCTAGCACAGATAGCCATCGAGTAGCTTTGCGCGAAATTCAAAACAAACAAACAAACTTACGAAAACAATAACGGTGGACTTTTTTATTCCGATAATTAATTACATATATTAGTAGCTTCTAGAACGGGTTTATTTTCGTTGTATAAATTAGCATGTGTTATTTTTGGGGGGGTTTCAGTGATGTGCTACTATTGTGAACCTTTGTTGCGAAAATCATGTCTCAGACATCACCATCTTTAACTCTGAGCCGTTGAAACTCTGGTGGATTATAATTTGTAGAGAAAGTTAAAAACAACTAATGTTTAATTGCATGTCATGTTTAGTTAACATCGTACAACTTCCGTCTTTACATTTGAGTTTAGTGTTATTTCTAATCAGTTCGAAACAGTTTATATACTTCAGATAAAATAGCAAAATACCAATTTCAGCACATCTTTGGAAATTGTCGTTTTTTAGATTTATTTTTGGCAGGAGCTTGATATAAAGCACAGAATTAAGTTCGTGTCTCAGTGAATGAATGTTAGATTATTGTTCTGGTTAAATACAGAACTGTTCAGTGAAGCAAAGTTTTGTTGTTGTTGTTGAGAAATCCCAGATTTTAAAGATCCTTCTTTTTAACATCTTTTCTTAAATCATATTTTTAATCTGTTAGACTTCACGCTCGTAAGTGACCAAAGTAATCTACTGATACACATCAGAGTTGAAACATCGTGTTTATTTTACGGTTTTTCGTCCCTAGGGATGGATGTAACGTGAGTAAGTTTAGGGTTAATAAATAAATTATATATTTAGTTGTTAAGTTTATTTACAGGACCTAATGGATGACAGTGAAACAGCTCTATAACTCTTATATATAGGGAAACCACACACATCTGATTAAGTATTTCTGACTCATTAGAAACTCTACAAGAGCAGCGATTTTCAGCTAGTTTGGTCAACACTTGTTAGCATTATACGGGAGTCGTGAGCTCTGTCCGTCAGACATGCGACTGGTAATATAATTGAGTGTAAACTATTCACCATAGTATAGCCTTTGGAAATGCGAAGGTAGTCTGAAATGGTCACAAGAGTCGGAGAATTAGCCAAAAATGTGTAGTCAGTGGAGGCTGACATCTTGAGATTATGGAGTTAAAGTTCAAGACTACTGAGTCGTTACGTGAGGGAACTTGTAGCAATTATAAATAATATCAAATTAATCTTAATTACTTCTTTTGTTTTTCTAGAATAATTATAGATTATAACAAAAAACTACAACAATTGTTTATCCTAAATATCGTACATCTTGTAACAGTCTACGCATGTTTATACTAAATATTATTGTTTTATTGCCCTGTGATACGTGTATAACTAATAATTCAGTCATACAAGTTGTAAATCACACAGAAAAGGGCCCGGCATAACCAAGCGTGTTAAGGCGTGCGACTCGTAATCTGAGGGTCGCGGGTTTGCATCCCTGTTGCGCCAAACATGCTCGCCCTTTCAGCCGTGGGGGCGATAACATGTGACGGTCAATTTCACTATTCGTTGGTAAAAGAGTAGCCCAAGAGTTGGCGGTGATGACTAGTTGCCTTCCCTCTGGTCTTACACTGCTAAATTAGGGACGGCTAGCGCAGATAGCCCTCGAGAAGCTTTGTGCGAAATTCAAAAACAAACAAACAAACACAAAGAGAACGTGTAGCTCTTATTAACGTGTTGAATGACATAACGCACGAGCTGTTTGCGTGCAAACACATAAATAATTTTTATTATTAACACTTTTCTTTACATTACCTTATCCAGCTTAATTACTTTTAATATTTACATTTTAGTCACTTTAATAACGATTAATAAAAAATATTCATAGAAATGAGACATGTAGTACTTGCAACGGTTGAAGACGAAATTCACGCCTACGTTTGTTATAATGATGGCGCAACTTGTACACTAAACAATTCTTACTTACTTAAATAATGCATGTAAGAACACATAGTAATAACATCTACAAAGCAAATAATGTTCTGTTACTATTACAATTTCCCCGAAAGATGACCGAAGGCCGCATGGAGATCACCTATTTAACCACTCGCACTACATTACAGTAATGTGTTGTCTGTCTATCAGTCAGTAGGCACTAAAATGAAGCCACATTTGGGACGCTTAACGTTGCAATTTATACTATCGTGACGTTAGTAAAACGTATGTATGCCATGAATCACGAAAATAATTACCGTAATCACCCAAGTATAATGCTCCCCCCACTTTTGAATCGGAAAACTGGTCTTTTTCGACATACCCAAGTATAACGCTCCCCCTAAGTTTTTAGATTTTTCATGAAAAAAAAAATTATTTCTCACAAAAAATTACATTTTCTGCATTTCAATCAGAATTCATCAAAGTCATCATCATCATTGTCACCAAAAAGTTCATGAACTTCTTCCGGAGTCAGTCTTTCATCTGTATCCCAGTTGGGGTCAGCATGGTCTTCATCTTCTTCATTTTCTTCTTCTTCTTCTGTGTCTTCTTTCCATAGTTCATCTGTTTCAGGCTTAAGCCATTTCTCTTCATGAATCTGTGGACCTAATTCAGAGAAGCCTTGAAACCTGGATCATTCTTCCTTCTGAAAGCCTCTAGCTGGATGTGAAGTATCGTGACAATGTAGCCACTACATCTCTGGTCAGTCACCCACTCCACAAGCTCCTTTTTCAAGTCCGGGTACTTGGCTGGAAGGCCCCTGCATGCTCTTTTAGTTTTTGGCAGCTCAACCAGAAGTTCTTTCTGCTTTCTCCACAGCCTGACATTTGCCTGCGGAATTGTGAATTCTCTAGAAGCAGCCCAGTTGCCACGTGCTTCTGCAAAGTTGATGACTTTCAGCTTGAAGTAAGCCTCATAAGAAGACCTCTTTCTTTTCAATCCTGAAGTGTCAGTCATGCCTGTTTGGGGGATACAGAATGATTGTCGTTCAAAAAATTGTTGAAAGGTAAATTAACAACCTTCGATGCACAGAAGTTCATGCGTTCATTCTCACTGTAACTTCTTTACCTGCACAGGCCAATCAGTGCATGACCTCCGTATCCACTTTGGAGTCGACTCTATCGTTTGAAAAGCGTAAGGATTGTCTCACCGAGGCAATCCTTGATTATGATTGGTTGTCACCGGAAGACTCGGCTTTATCCGTGGGCGTCGACTGTCTGGCGTCTCTATTGTCCATTAAGAATGAAATGAATGACGCCTACACAAGTTGTTCATTGTAAACTTTTACTCGATAAGACGAAGCATTATTCGGTAGCTGAGAAAAACCAAGCGATGGGGGCGTTCCGACTTGGATGCTCAATTAAGCGGATTTTTCGAGTCCTGCAACTTCCCTCTTTGTATTATACTGATTGATAAAATACCACAAACGTACCAATAAAATTTATTACATAATTTGATCTCCTCTTTGACTTTGCAAACTGGGATTTCTCACATACTCAAGTATAATGCTCCCCCCAACTTTTGATGTTGAAATTTGGGACGAAAATGGGAGCATTATACTTGGGTGATTACGGTATGCACTTTGTGGGCTACAACGCAGCATAACATATGAACTCAAAAGCAACAAATATAAATACTGCAGAAGTATATCTAGTTCAATCAATTTCCTAACCAATACAAAAGGAGCTTAAATAAATTATCTTAGCTACATTATCTGAACACTACGAGATAAACTTTCACACTGAAGACAAAGTTGACAAAACTCTTTACTGAAAATAATGTAAAACTATAGTCATTAGATATATCTAAACTTAGGCTTTCTACTGGCTATAAGTAATGTAATATAAACTTCAGAAAGGAGTGTTGGTAATTTGTGAAAGAGAGGCTGTGGCATTGGGGCGTGGCAAGTACATTTTGGTTTGTTTTGAATATTGTACAAAGCTACTCGAGGGCTATCTGCGCCAGTCGTCCCTCATTTAGCAGTGCAAGACTAGAGGGAAGGAAGCTAGTCATCCCCACTCACCGCTAACTCTTAAGCTACTCTTTTACAAACGAATAGTGGGATTGACCATCACATTATAACGCCCCCATGGCTGGGAGGGCGAGCATGTTTGGCACGACGGGGATGAGAACCCGCGACCCTCAGATTACGAGTCGCACGCCTTAACACGTTTGGCCATGCCGGGCCGTTATCTGTGTATCAACATAGAATTAATTCGTTCGTCGTGAATCTGGATTGTCGATAAAATAGTTAGTTACAGACCAGATAGAAGATTAAATATTGTTTGTGAGTTTGTAAGATTTTTTATACAAATAATTATTTGTAATAACCGTTAATATAAATTGTATTGTTGTTTGCATATTAAAATATATTTGTGTTAAAAAAGAAAATTGTGCGTATCATTCTTGTTGACAAGAGTGGGCGGTGGGTGGTGATGACTAGCTGCCTCCCTTCTAGTCTTACACCGCTAAATTAGGGACGGCTAGCACAGATAGCCCTCGAGTAGCTTTATGCGAAATTCCAAAACGAACAAACTATATCATAAATTTGATACATATTAACATTCAATTAACTTCTAAATTCAATTTTCATTTTCCGGTTATTGGAAATTGTAATACTTGACGTCCTTAATATAATAAATCAGAGATTCGTCAACAATATATTATAAAAGGTAACATAATAATTTGGGGAAACGTTTCCGAGATCAGAATCAGAGACATAATTATTTCTAAATTAAAATCCAAAAAGTAATTAAATTTATATTTATCAGCGACAACAAGATTTGATCATGTCTGATTATCAAGGTTTTCTTGAATCACTTTCCCTCGAACAACTAGAAAGATATAACAAAAACAAATTGTTTGTAACTGTCAGAATTTCAGAATTAGAAGCTAACAAACCGATGAAGAAAATGAGCTAAAAAAGCGTATTATTGAAATATTAGTCAATGATGACTCCTTGTCAGAGGAAGCATTAGTCCCCTAAATAAGCAAGTCCAAAGTAAACATGTGATAGGAGGATGTGCTTCCATCAATCGTATTTTGTTTCTGCTATGAAATAATTCGAATGCAAGCTATTGCTTATTTGTATTTTTCAGTTAACGGTTTGAATACAGCATCTTAGCAACTAAACAAATAAGCCTATTTATTAATTACATTATACATAGTTTCAAGTGTAAAATGGAATGATTTTTTGTCATGTTCATTCACTTTTGCTCCCCACCAATCCCCATCCGGTGATTTTCTTTTGAGACTGAACCCTAAATCTGCCTCTTCGGTCATACACGAGTCTTCGTAGTCTGTAAAGCGGTTGAAAACTAAACTTATTTGCAATGTCATCTACCGACAGCAAACGAAATCATTTTTCTTAATTATTCACCCAGACAGGAAAAACGAAAACATTAATTGTCTTGTCTGTTTACACTTCAGTTATATACGTATATAACTGTACCTAATATCACGAATACTCAAAGTAAATACTTAGTAGCTTAGGTTTAGAAACTAGATCGGTCAGTTTTCATAACCATAAAGCAGAGGAATCTTGTTGGTTGATATAATAAAAATACTAGATATTTTATATCGTTATTTGATAGGTGTCAAATGCGTGATATTAAAATAAACGATAAGGTGTTTTGCAGTCTTAAAAACACTTTGAATAGCGTTACTTAGAATCACACTAATTGCGTTAAAGCAATTCTAAATTCTCAGCTGGTTATGCAAGAAGTTTTATCCCTTATCAATAAATACGTATTATAAAAAAATTAGTTTTCATTCTGTTGAAACTGTGATCTCTTAAATATTTTGTTTATGTCATTTTGTTGGGTTAGAAATAATCTTTATATGCGTAAGACTTCTAATTTTGATTAAGACAAATAAAAAAGCTTTCAATGTTTTTTTCTAAAGCGGAAAAAAAACTCTCTTACCAGAAAGTTTAGGACGGGAATAACTCCGAAACCAAGCTTTGAGCCAGTTCAGAAAAAAAAAAATTTTTAAAGCGAAGAATGTCATTGTATTTCTTTGTTTAATAAATGCAAAACCATATTGACCTATATCTTCAGTTCACCGGGGGGAATCGAACCTTTGACTTTACCATTGTAAGTCCATAAACTTACGGATCTCACACTAAGGGATCGTGGTTACGAAAAAAGAACTCTCTGGTCTCGGAAGAAAATAACCACGTTGAAACTTTATTTAAAGATGATAAACATGGACTTTAAGCTGACGCGAGCTACAAAGCGAATTTGTTTACAATATTTCAGCCACACATGGAACCAGCGATTGTTTCCGTGAATAAGATGGTTTAAAGAAGTTGGATCACTATAAAAAGGATGTACAATAAAACATCTGCAGTCAAACATGGCTTTTGTCTAATTATCATCGTTATTATTATTGGGATAGTTGCAAAATTCCAAGCAAAAGTTTAGACTACAGTACTAAAATCTGTGCATTTTTATTAATAATTACATATTTTTATTTTTGACTGTTATTACTTTAAAATTTATCACACTAGATAGCGATCTTTATAAAGTAAAACAGTTTCTTCATTTTTAAGATTTTGTTTTTCGTTAAGCTTTGAAAATTACTCTTTGGTTTCTGAAATTCGAAACTTTATTACAAACAGGCTTATGTGTCTTAACAACTTTTAATGGTTTTTGGTTAACAGTTTTACCCTGATCATGTTGAGATGTATCATATGAATTCACATCTATCAACGAGTCACTCTCATTTTAACATCTTGACTACACACAATTTTATTTATCCATAAAGGGCCGAGTGTTTATTACAATTATTAATGCTTTAGTTTCCTCTGTACTATGGTATCCTGATCAGGTTCTACATATGGAAGTCTACTTTTTACCTTTCTATTGGATTAAGGAATACACAAAGTTAGTTATGAGGTATTGATTAAACCAGTTCTCTAAGGGGGTTTGAAATTTGTAGACATTCATATCAGTAAATACATATTAAAAATGCTTCAGAACTGTTTGTCTGGACAATGTAATGAGGTTTTAAGTTCGTTACTACATTTTTTTGTTTTTATGGTGTTTGTAACTTGATGCTTACGTATTTTTCTGCTAAATGGTTCATCATTTTATGTGTTTTACCTCAATATATTGCTGGGATTTTTATAGAATGGATAATATTTTCGGGTGGTTTCACGCTGTGACCAACTAGTGATTTTCTGGAAATTTTCGAACAACCTTTGTTTCTCAACCCTTATTTAGTGGATAATCACATGCGAACATTTTATTTTCTGAATTTTCTCATTTTCTCCGAGAATCGGCGGTCGTAAGTTGATGTTGCTTGTTAGTAAACATTTCTGTCTTCTTGATTCGGTTCTTCCCCAGGATTGATTATCTTTACTTACATCTAAATTACCTTCAGATGAATGCTACCCGACACGAATTTTGTAATTTTCAAGTAATTATGGTTTGAATTTTAGTTTATCTCAGGGTTATTCCTTGTGAAAGAGATTCACTGATCACACCCATGTGCAGCATCTGTTTTGGAGAAGTGTCGTACCCGCTACTAACTGACCATCTGTTTGGTTGGTTGGTTGTTTTGAATTAAGCACAAAGCTACACAATGGGCTATCTGTGCTCTGCCCACCACGGGTATCGAAACCCGGATTTTAGCGTGTAAGTCCGCAGACATACCGCTGAGCCACTGGGGGGCCCATCTGTTTGGAAAAGTTGTTTTGAGTCCTTTGTCGGTATTGTACCTTAGATTATCTTATTCAGTATCATGTGCTCACTACCAATGTCAAATTGGTTCGTATGTTTCATCATCTGACAAGCTCATATTACTTCTGTGGTGTTGTTCAACAAACAATTGTTCATTTGTTTTAGTTTTTAGTTTGTTGACGGCAGTTTTTAGCCACGAGTTAATAGATTATGAAACAGGACAAGTAACTTTGGTACTCTTTTTACCTCAGCTGAGTTCTCATCACCTTAGGTTGTTACATTTATGTACGGGTATAACTAAGTTTGTGATATATTCTACCCCTAATAAGGTTCTATCGTGTAGTGTTAATATCTTTAAAGCTCAATTTAAAGAAAAAAATTATTTTGACTTCTTACGGTTTCGGTTATAAACTGCCTGATACCTATAGTATTTATCACGACTCTCAGAATTTGTTAAATGAGGGTGTACAGTATATTATTTAGTGATTAGGAATGACGATTTTGTTTGATTTTTAATGATTTTCAGTTTATTATAGTTCATCTTATTATTCATATGTTTAGTAATACTTTTTGTTTTTGTTACTACTAATTTACTGTGTATGTATCTCAAGTATTTACCTTTAATTAATATTTATTTATTATCTAAATAAGTACAGATAATTATGTTTTGCACTTTAAAGTCGCAGACGCTTTATAAGTGACGGTTGAATCCACTAATCAATGAGAATAGCTGCCTTTTATTTGGTCCATTAGTTCAATATTAGGTACAGGTAACTTTCCGTGAATATCCGAAACAAATAAACAAAACCTTATGAACCAAGTGACCGAATGTTTTTGTGTAAAAATGATGCAATGTTAACAAGCGAAGTTCAAGTTAGTTTTAATTTTAAAAATGAAATAAAAACATTATAAATTGTTTCGGGTGATTTTCAAAACCTCAAGTCTGATTGCAGATACTGAAGACGAGAAACGTGGTGAATGAATTTCGGTGTAGTTCAACACTTTTTGATGAAAAACACCGATCAATGGTTCTGTACTTTCCCCCGAAAAAAATCTCAAGGCTGCCTAGAGGAAACAGCTGTGTTAACCATTCGCACTAGTATACAGTAGTGTGTTGTCTGTCTGCCGGTCAGTAGACACAAAAATCACATACATAAGGGACGCTTAATGTTGCCATTTGTACTGTCGTGACGATGGTAAACCATGCGCGTGTCATGAATCACGTAAACCTCTAACGAATGTTTTCGAACTTTTATTAAAGTTCGTTCAAGTCCTCAACTCGATGACGTGAAACATTAGATCCAAAAGTGCAATTTCATTTCTACTGATAACAAACCTTTTGTTAACAATTATTTCTAACACCCTGAAAGACCAACAAACTGTTTTGGTAAAGGAACAAAACAAACTTTATTCAGTTTCTGTATCTTTAAAATATCTGAAACATTTTATGTATCATAAAACATACGTAAGTAAAAACTGTTGATGTTGAATCACACGCCAGTTAATCGTCCAGTGTCAAAAGAAGTCCAGTTGTTATATGATGAAAATAAATACGTAACACCAAATACTGTGGAATTGAAATGTACTTGTTGATGAATTTGCTTTTAATTAAGAATTTCATCAGATCATTAAATGTAGAAACAACAGCCACTTCAAACATTCTATAAGTGTTCTTGAAATAGAAGGAACTAATGCAAACAAAAAACAAGTTGTAATATATTTTTGTTACTACTCGTTAACTATTTTCCTTACCAGAAGAATGTTTTATTTTTCTAACTGATAGGGCCCGGCATGGCCAAGTGGTTAATGCACTCGATTCGTAATCCGACAGACACAGGTTCGAATCCCCGTCACATCAAACATGCTCGTCCTTTCAGCCGTGGAGGCTTTATAATGTTACGGTCAATCCCACTATTCGTTGGTAAAAGAGTAGCCCACAAGTTGGTGCGGTGGGTGGTGATGACTAGCTGCCTTCCCTCTAGTTTTACACTGCTAAATTAGGGACATCTAGCGCAGATAGCCCTTGTGTAGCTTTGCGCGAAATTAAAAAAAACAAACAAAATCGTTTCAGCGATACCTCCCAGCAATTTAGCTGTTTCAGAGCTTATGACGTTAAAACGTTGGAATCAATCCTGCGGAACTTACAGTAAGGTAAACCAATCATGAAGCTTTGCGCTAAAAATAGAAAAATACAATTTGTATAAAATATCACATGTGAAAGATATGGAATGTTTATTCACGTAATTTTTCAAGCTCTGTTTCTATCGTAAACAATTAGACGTTATTCGCTTGTTTGTTTGTTTTTGAATTTCGCACAAAGCTACTCGAGGGCTATCTGCGCCAGCCGTTCCTAATTTAGTAGTGTAAGACTAGAGGGAAGGTAGCTAGTCATCACCACCCACCGCCAACTCTTGGGCTACTCTTTTACCAACGAATGGTGGGACTGACCGTCACATTATAACGCCCCCACGGCTGGGAGGGCGAGCATGTTTGGTGCGACGGAGATTCGAACCCGCGACCCTCAGATTACGAGTCGCACGCCTTAACACGCTTGCCCATGCCAAGCCCCGTCATTCGCAATCAGAAACATCCCTTGCTGTTATGCAGCGTCCCAGAAAGTTTTTATTAATTGCTATCAATAAATTTTTGCTATTTAAAGCATTTGAAACCCAAGAAAAATCCAGTCCTGTTACTACCAAGTGTTTGATAAATCAATTTGAAATACGAGGAATACAAGTGCTTCAAAATGACACTTGCAAGGTGACGTATCAAATCACATTAGCAACCAATACCATATGTGAGAATTCTAGTGTAACTCCGCCAGATTTTATTTTCCAACATTTCTATAATTGGCTTTTCCAACAGATGGTAAAAAGTATAAAAGGTCCTTAATGCTACTTCTGTAATCACCAGTATTTTAGCCAGTGTTACATCGTGCTTCCTTCTAGTCCACAGTTTCCTAAACTTGTTCAGTAAGAACTTTCAACAGTATGGCAAAAATATCTTTGTTTTTTCCAATTATAACAATTTCCTGGACAATTGTAGCTATCAGTGGCCTAAAGAGAGGAGAAGACGCCGTGAAGGTAGAGTTTCTGCCCTCCAACTCCACTTCGTTTCCTCGCATGGTAATGGTTCCATCCCTACCACGCTTGGTTGAGTTTACTCTGTGTTTGCGACTGAAAATAGAAAGCGCTACTAACGTTGAGAGCTACATTGTTTCTTACGCAGTGGGATCTGGTCCTGACAGCAATGAAATTATCCTCACCGCCAACATGAACGCACCAGAAAGCATAACCTTGCGAGTAGTAAACAACTTGGCAGTACTGCAATGTACAGGGTTATCTATAGGTGTATGGCACGATGTTTGTCTCACGTGGATGAGTGTTACAGGAAGAGTTCAACTGTTTGTTGACGAAGATCTATGCAACAATGAGGTAAACAACATAGCCAAAGGGATGTCAGTCCGGGCAGGAGGAATATTGGTTGTGGGCCAGGAACAAGACACCTTGGGTGGAAGCTTTAATCCAAGTCAAACCTTGGTTGGAGAAATAACTCAACTAATGCTCTGGGACGAAGTTTTGACCAGCAGTCAAATTACACGCGTTGGGTCTTGCCTTAATAAAGATTGCAAATATTCACCTTGTTGTGTGGAAAAAGAAAACAAAGGAAACGTCATTAACTGGCTGCAAACAAATTTTGAATTTTACGACGGTGCGAAAACATCTTCAACACAAATCTGTAAATAAAAGTTACTTTCTAAAGTTTCTATTCTTCAAAATATTTGATTTTTTTCCGAAAGAAATGAACGGATATAAATTTCGGTAGCACTTTTTGTTCTTTTTTTGTTAAACAATAAGATTTAGTTATCCGCTGCAGTATAAACACCTAAATATGTGTGAAAATAAACCTGATTCATGCTGATCAACACGTTGTTTTCAGTTGTGATTCATTAAATAACTTTGTCAACAGTTAAACAGAAACCTTTTTGTTTAGGCAATCTATTACTTAAAATACTCTTCGATAGTTGGTTGTAAAGTTGACTACAAAAACCAAAAATAACGATTTCATCAGAACATTTAGTAATACATGCAACACTAACCATTTGAGTTTCTAACGTTTTTTGTTTTATTTCGTGCAAAACTACACAAGGTTCATCTGCGTAAGCCGTTCCTAATTTAGCAGTGAAAGACTATAAGGAAAGCACTTATTCATCACCGCCCACCTATCGCCAGCTCTTGGGCTACTCTTTTACTAACGAATATTGGGATTAACTGTTACATTACAATGCTCTCACATCTGAAAGGGTGAGTGCGTTTGGTCGAACGGAGATTCGAACCCACGAACTTATGGTTACGAATGAAGCTTTTATAAACCTCCTGACCATGCCGGGTCATCCAAAGAGTAAGCAATATGTATCATTTTACGACACAAATACCAATTTAAATTGTACCACTTAAAAATATTCATTTAGTTTGAAACAAATTATGCAAGGTCAGACTATTACATGAAGCAAATGAATACTTTTGTTGTTTGAAAAAATAAAACTAAATTTCCGTTGAATCAGATTACACAATTCGGCTCATCAGGGTACTTAGTTGATTCTCTGTTTATCCAGAAGCATGGAAGCATGTTAATCAAAACCTATTTAGATCGAAATGATGTTCTTGTTGTTTTGGAATTTCGCACAAAGCTACTCGAGGGCTATCTGTGCTAGCCGTCCCTAATTTAGCAGTGTAAGACTAGAGAGAAGGCAACTAGTCATCACCACCCACCGCCAACTCTTGGGCTACTCTTTTACCACCGAATAGTGGGATTGACAGTCCCTACGGCTGGGAGGGCGAGCATATTTAGCGCGACCCTCGGATTACGAGTCGCGCGCCTTACGCGCTCGGCCATGCCGGGCCTAGATCGAAATGAATGAAAGGCAGTACAATTATTAATCCTTTCACATTGATATTTATTTCCTTTAGTTATTACAACTGTTTTCTGTTATATTAGTACTGTTATTATTTCATACTTAACTGTTATCTGTTTATAATCAAACTTTATTTTTTACTACACCATTTGCCCCCAGTAGCTCAGCGGTATGTCTGCGGACTTACAACCCTAAAATCCGGGTTTCAATACCCGTGGTGGGCAGACCACAGATAGCCCATTGTGTAGCTTTATGCTTAATTCAAAACAACAACAACAATTACTATATGAGTTCCATTCAGTCAACATTACTGTTTCAATACATTAAAATCTCCTGTTGTTGAAGTGATTCTGTCTAAACAAAAACACCATGTTATTACTCAAAGAGTGTAGGTGTGGACTAGTGCGGAAAATATTTTATCAACTTAAATAAAGTGAAAATGTAAGATATTTGTGAGTTCCTATCAATCTTCTCTCTCGTATAATTATACAAGTTTATTCTCACAGGTAATTAAAATAAGCATTTCAAACCTGTCACGCATCAATAGAGGTATTTCTAAGTTGTTGTTGTTTTTTACTCTGAAATATAAATACCGAACCTGTTGGGTCTTTTTCTGTGGAACTGAAAACTTCGGTTTTATTGATGCTTACGATTCACAATAAATAACAGATTAAGGAATTATCTTGTAAGGAATAACTCGAATATGGACAACAAAATAATAAAAACAAACAAATTGGAGCACACTCTCTACAAAGAGTAACAACGACCCTATTAAAACTGGTCATCTTCAAATTTGCTGAATGAACAGGTATGAAGTCAAATCTTATTCACTTCACAAAATACCACACTGTTAGACCACAGAAAAGTTCTAGTGCGATATCCCACCATCTTTAACTTAAGCATTTCAACGACCACTTTCACCATAGAGGTTATGCATGCGGTCACGTGACTGAAAGCGGAACTAATTTTACCATCGCCCATTTTCGGCGTTGTATGAATGTGTTTTTCTATAGTAAGGCCACATCGGACTAACTGCTCAGCCCACCGAGGGGAATCGAACCCCTGATTTTAGCGTTGTAAATCCGGAGACATACCGCTGTACTAGCGGTGGGCTCGGCGTTGTAATGGATTTTCTATTATATATTTATTATAACATTATTTTTTAGTTAAAAATATATTTAGAAATCCGTGTAACTTGTAGTGTTGCGAAATTTCCACCTGTTCTCTAAATTTGTAGAATATTTTTCAGTGTTAAAATCAAAAATATGTAAAAGTAAAATATAGTTGCCAAATGAACTTTCGAGGACCTGGCTTAAAGTTTATAAATCAACGCGCCAAGAGACAATTGTCATTACATGTTGGTTTACTACAGTTAGTATGTTATAAATCTCGAAAGCTATGATAAACGCTTATCATCCGACCAATTGGCCAATATCAGTCAAATAACAAGGAACGTTTACAGATTCCGAACATCATAAGCAGTTTAACTTCAATAAATTATTTTTGGACTCAATTATTTCTACAAGGACATTAGATATCTTCGTCAGAAGAAAAGTCGGCTTGTAAAGGACGTGAGGCCAGCCAAAAATATAGGATTAACAAGTTTATCAACTCAGAATTAATGCGCTGATCGTGAACCGTCGATAAAATATTCAGTTTCAGGCCATACAGAAGATTTAATATTGTTTGTAAAATATTTCTATATAAATCATTATTTGCAATAACTATTTGTAATAGCTGATATTATAAATTAAATTGCTGTTTGTGTATTGAAATATATTTGTGTTAAGAAAGTGTTTATTGAATTTCGCGCAAAGCTACACAAGAGTTATCTGAGCTAGCCGTCCATAATTTAGCAGCGTAAAACAGAAAAGGCAGCTAGTCATTATCACCCACCGCAAACTATTAAGCTACTCTCTTACCAATGAACAGTGGAATTCGCCGTCACTTTAAAACGCTCCCATGGCTGAAATGGCGAGAATCGAACCCATGACCTTCAAATTTCAAATCGAGCGCCCTAACCAACTGGCCATGCCAGGTCTTGTTGAGAGAAAATTGTGTGTATCAGTATCGCTGGAAAATATCATAAATTTGATACATATCAACATTAAATTAATTATTAAATTAAAATTTCCAGCTATTTATAATCGTAATACGTAACGTACTTAACATAATAAATGGGAGACTCGTTAGAGATAAATTATAATAAAAAACAGCGTAAACATCAAGACTTTCCAAACTGTAACGTTACCTTGTATGCTGAAAATTTTAGGTCTGTGTTTAGCGTTTTATAACGTAAACTAACTAGGTTATCTGCACTCAGCACTTTGACAAAGGATTTACATGAAACGTTGGTACAACGTCAAATGTCAACAATTTTGAATGGCTGGCAATGACCACAGGTTTAACTGCCACTTCATTAGTCATGTTGTCAAACAATTTGTTTTGAATTTCGCGCAAAGCTACACGAGAGCTATCTGCATTAGCCCTTCTTTATTTAGCAGTGTAAGACTAGAGGGAATGCAGCTAATCATCACCACCCACCGCCAACTCTTGGGCTACTCTTTTACCAACGAATAGTGGATTGACCGTCACGTTATAACGTCCCCATGGCTGAAAGTGCGAGCATGTTTGGTGTCACGGGGATTACAAGTACAGTGTCTTAACCACCTGGTCATGCCGAGTCTTGTCAAACAGAGACACAAGTATGGAAATTTTAATTTTAGTTTCTCATATTGAAAGCATGTAAAGTTTGGTGCTTATAAATGTTTTGTGACAGGCTGGATCAGACTGTGCAAAGTGTACGACTATTCTGTTTTAGTAATCAACTTAAAGATAGACAACTGGTACAAAAACTGTTAAATTAGATCGAGATGACTTCTAATTAATCACCTTTATTTAATTAACAGTATTTCACGTATTCTTACGATTGGTATCGTTCTAACTTGTTTACGAGGTTGTTTGCTGGCGTTGCTTACGTTAATAGATATATTAGTATTAGGCTTAGAATGTAAATCTAATTACAAATTTAAAATTTTGGGTAGAGATGAATTTGTCTGGAACTGTATCGAGAAACAGTTCACTGTTCCAGACCATACATTGAGTCGTTTGTTTTGATAGTATTAATATTCATAACAATTCATTGTTTGAAAGAGAGAAGTTTTAATGGAACACTAATGTGTTTGTAGGTATGTCGTTCACAACGACTGTCCAACAGCTCTTTGAGTGTTTGGATTACAATTCAACTAGAAGTCTAGATTTGATTGCACATTGCATCTGTGTAGCAAGACTAGAAAAAGTTGTAGCAGCCACATTATTCTACATGGATACAGCAATAAAGATGACCAAAGATCAAGCCTGCACATTGTACAACAAAGAACAAGACAAAAACTGTCATTATGACACGATTCGCTTCTGAGCATTTAACTGCTAGGTTCGCCGTTATTTCGCTAGTTCGTTCCTACGTCCAAGATGGCGGAATAAACAAAACTGACCCAGTGTATGACACCTATATAATCAAGGAACGGTTAGCCTCTGGCTCATATTAACTTGTACAAACAGTTGTAGTCAGCCCAACATCTTATAAAATTTTTCATAAAATAAAATTATCAATGGGCGCACGGAACTCAATGAAGAACAAAAACAATTTAAAACATCTTTTGTGAATGAACATTGACTCCAATACATCGGTAAAAAAAACAACTAAAAATGTTATAATTCAGGTGAATTATACACACACACATACAATACTGTAATACCGATCTGTCTGCAATAGTCTACCATGCCAGAGAAAATTATGTAATAAATTCGAATAATACAAACATAAAGAAACGTGAAGTATAAATGATAAAAGGAAAGATAAGAAAATTTTTCGATATTAAGAAAACCTTGTATAGAAGTCTGAAAAACCCGGATACTCTTGTAAACATTCAAATAAGTTAGGTGCTAAACGTCCTAACAGGCAAATGTACAGTACAACAGTCTATTAAAAAAAAAGAAGAAACTGATAGGTCGAATCTCGGCTGATACTAGCATAGAACCAGTCATTATATGAACTTGCATAAAACCAGCAGCAGATTACTACTCAAAACACTAGATAAAGATGGTAATTCATGACTACTTTGGATGCTTAATTAACGGAGTTTCATCTGACTAGTCAGGGTTTCATCCATTTCGACAAAATACAGACCATTTATCAAATGGCATAGCATAACAATGGGTACTAAGTTATTTAAAAAACATTACATTCCATATACAGAAGTAGAAATATTACCATTTACCTTCAATGAAAGGGAGAAATTACTGTTCCGCGAACAAACGGAAAAATTGGTGTTCTGTATAATGCTGTTAATTGATATTCTATACATAAGTGCTGGGTTCATTGGCATTCTGTACAGTGCTTGGTTAGATGTTATTCCATCTTTAAGTAAAAACTCCCGTGTGCCTACTACCGAAAATACGTTGGGAAATTACAGAATGTTTATTAAAGGCATGTAAATTATACTCCAGCATTGGCAAAAGGTATTGTGGTCAGACGAAACAAAAGATTGAGCTTTTCCGTTTAAATTCAAAACGTCTCTTCTGACGGAAGCTCAACGCAGCACATCAACCAGTTGACACCATCACACCTGTCAAGCATGGTGATAGCAGTATCACATAATGGGAATGTTTCTCATCAGTAGGAACTGCGAAGTTTGTAAGGATTGAAGGGAAGATGGATGGTGCAAAATACAAATGAATCTTCGAGTAAAACTTGCTTGAGTCAGCAAAGAATCTAAAACTTGGAAAACAATTTAAATTTTGAAAGGACAACGACTAAGTTAAAGCCACGCTGGATTGGTTTCAAAAGAACAAAGTGAATACCCTGGAATGGTCCATTCAAAGTTCTGACTTTAATCCAACAGAAAATTTATGGCGAGACTTAAAGACTGCAGTCCATCAACGATTCCCAATGAAACTGTCAAAATTGAAATAATTTTGCCAGGACTAATGGGCAAAAATTACACCATTCTATTGTGCAAATTGGCAGAGGCTTATCGAAAAAGACTCACAGCAGTAACTGCTGTCAAAGGTTTTTCCATCAATTACTAACTTAGGGGGCTCAATAGTTGCTCAATCGGTAAATTTCCATTTATATATATATTCAGTGTAGGTATTGCTGATATTCAACCTTCTTCACACATAACAACGTTAAATTTGATCATTGGAATTTTGAATAAAAAAAGTTTACTAAAAACACTGTTTAAATAATTTGTATTTCATCAAAATTTGACATTATTGGTAGAAATGAATACTTTTATACGACACTGTATATAGCAGCAGAAAAAGGTTTTAATCCTAGTATTGCTTACAAAGTAGTCGATAAACTAGCAAGGCAGATAAAAATATCAAGTTAAGACCAACTACTAAGAAAGTAAACAGTTGTGTTATGTATTTTAACTTATTTCGGTCGAGTTTCCGATTTATCATGTCACGTATTACTATTTCAAATAACCAGCAATTTGAATTTGAATTTAGTAGTTAATTAAATGTTAATATATATTAAATTTATGTTATTTGCCAATTATATTGATACACACTATTCCCTTTTTTTAACACAAATACATAGTAATATACAAACATAAAAATAATGCAATTTATAATGACAGTTATTAGTAAAAATTGTTACAAATGATGATTTATATACAAGAGTTTTTTACAATCTTTTGAACCATACTAAGTCTTATATTTGATCTAGATCTAAATATTTTATCGATGGTCTAGGTCCAAAAAGAGCATATTAATTCTGATTTGATACTATTTCGCTTCGCCTAAGTTAACGCTGTTTTTTTCTTGGGTGGCCTCACACCTGATACAAGCTGACTCCTTCCAGCAAAGATATTTAATGTCCTCGTAGAAATAATAACGTCCGAAGTAATTCACTGAAGATGAACCGTTTGTAATGTTCGAAATCTATAACTTTCCTGGTAAAATTCTGTAATTTTCCGATTAGTAGGCGTTAATCACAATTATAGTTTCCTAGGCACACTGACACAAGCTGACGAATATATAGTATTATCTCTTGGCACGTTACTTTTATAGAAATCCCTCGAATGTTTCGAACGTTCAGCTGACAACAATACTCTCGATCACTAGTATTACATACACACCTAGTACATTGTTGATTTTTATTTTCAAGAACTTTCTACAAATTCCGAGAACAGGCGAAACTTGCGCAATACACAGCCAACAATATACGTCACAGTTTGGTATTGTAATTTATACGTGATTAATCTAGTCTCAAATACTGAAACAATATAAAAAACAAATACATTTATTTCCGATGAATAAACCGATAAACAAAGTTAACAACTTCTTAACAAAGCAGGGCCCGGCATGGCCTGGTGGGTTAAGGCGTTCGACTCGTAATCTGAGGGTCACGGGTTCGAATTCCCGTCGCACAAAACATGCTCGCCCTTTCAGCCTTGGGGCGTTGTAATGTTACGGTCAATCCCACTATTCGTTGGTAAAAGAGTAGTCCAAGAGTTGACTAGCTGCCTTCCCTCTAGTCTTACACTACTAAATTAGGGACGGCTAGCGCAGATAGCCCTCGTGTAGCTTTGCGCGAAATTGAAAAAAACAAACAAAAACAAACTTAACATAACTAAAGATAATATTGGTTTAATGAAAAAATTCGGTATACAAAAACATCGTGTGAAAAATGTTAATAATTGGCTAACTTGAAGAAATTTAATATTTAGAATAAATTGATCAAATAGAAATGTTAAAAACAATAATATTACTATTTCACCATTAGCAGAACATATCAGTAAAACCAAACACACAATTCAATGAGAAAAACTTATTTCAACACAAACGTATTGTTACACTTGAATCTATTGCGATAATCAAATATCCATTGGTGCAACAGCAGTAAGTCTACGGCTTTAAAGCTTTAAAATCAGCAGATTACGTAAAATTCTCTAATACATAAACCTTATCATGGTGGCTTTTTGTAAGGTTATAAGTAAGTCTGTTTCTAGCATAGCATTATACTTCTAAAGGTGACATAATAGACACATCAAATGTGTGTGTTTTTCTTATAGAAAAGCCACATTGGGGCCCAGAGGGGAATCGAACTCCTGATTTTAGCGTAGTAAATCCATAGACTCACCGCTGTACTAGCGGCGGGCACACATCAAGTGTCAGTATTAAAAAAAACCGTCGCGTGTATAAGTGTTTTACGTATCACCAAGGCTTTTGCTATTTTCTAGCCAGACACTCTAAAACAGAACAATAATGCTACAACAACGCTTTAAGATAATTAAATTAGAGCGCGAGAACTACAACCATTTTTATTAAAGTTCACACTAGAAGTGCGTTTTCGAGAGAAGCTCAGATTCTTAATGTAATAGAGAAATTAAAAGTATGAAAAATACGTCAGGAACTTAAGGTTTCTGTTAGATACTTACTATTGCGATCCTGAAACTAATGTTAGGGTTACTAATATTGTCGACTGTTACTTTCTTCCTTGGTATGGTTTGTTGATGTGTATTGAGAAAAGTCATGATGTCAAATCAAAAACACCTTGAGCGTGGAAAAAGGTGCGTTCCCTCGAAAAGAAAAATTGAAGGTGCCAAGTTGCATTTTTTGTTGAACTTCGGCTTGATGGGGAGTAAAACAAAATACGAGGCCTAGCTAACTAATGAATGGATATTAGCAGTAAAATTTTTATCAATGCTATAAATGCTTAGCCGCCAATTTTTATTTCATTCCTTTAAACTACACACTGAATCCGTTTTCGGCCACGCCTTTTTTTTTCATACCAAAGGTGTTTTGATTAGATTTTATTCAATAATTACAACGTTTAGACCCACAGTATCGAATCATCTTCAGGTAGGTGTAAAACATTCATTTCAATAGGCTTCTCACTGCATTTGGTTTGTGTTAATCCAGCTGGTAAGAATCACGAGCTATGTCATTCACAATTGTGATCTAAATTTCCGATGAGAATAGTTCCACTAATTTATTAAATATAATGTTATTATTCCTACGAGAGAATTAGACAAGTATACTCTTAACGTTCACTTAACTTAATTAACGGAAAGAAAAAGTTAGTAATGCACGTGAGCGCCACTTTGCGTCCAACTGGGAAACAATGAAAAATAATATAATATTGAATTTTAAATAAAGGACTAGAAACTTAAGAGTGCGTTCCCGCACCGCAAAAGAACGCTTTCTACTGAAACGATAAATTTAAACATTGTATTATTAACAGAACTTACAAATTCAAACTGTAATGTTTATTCTCGGCTGTTCACACGTCGAATTACAATTATTTAACATAATTAGGAGTAATTATTTATAATGTATGAAAAATATACAAAAAATATAAAACAACAAATGTAATGTAGAATTATATGAATTATAATTAATAGAAACAGTTTGTTTTTTTAGGAATTTCGCACAAAGCTACTCGAGGGCTATCTGTGCTAGCCGTCCCTAATTTAGCAGTGTAAGACTAAAGGGAAGGCAGCGAGTCATCACCACCCACCGCCAACTCTTGGGCTACTCTTTTACCAACGAATAGTGAGATTGACCGTCACATTATAACGCCCACACGGCTGAGAGTGCGAGTATGTTTGGCGCGACGCGGGCGTGAACCCGTGACCCTCAGATTACGAAGCGCACGCCTTAACGCGCTAGGCAATGCCAGGTTCCCCTATAGAAACAGACGTTCAGGATATTTGTTCGAAGAAAGTTTCAACGCTATGAGCAGTTTTCACTTGTTAATATAATGTCCATTATAAAGCTTGTTAAGATATTAAATGTAATCGTCTAATGATATCCTCAAATCTTAATAGTATTTATGTTAATTTAAGGAACTGTGGGATTTCATAAAATTCCACTGATAATTGACATTTAGAAAATTGGGATTATGTTAATCCAACAAATGATTACAGTTTGTACGTTGTTATAATGAATTTTGTGACACGTAATAAATATATTGAGCCAAAGCAAGTATGACTCTTTTCTTGAAAATATGTGTATACAGGAGCGTAGATCCTGGAGGGATGGGGATATAAATCCCCCTTCATTTTAGATGGGGGTAATGGTGCATACAACCATTCCCCTACAGTTTGGTCTGTTGAATTGTTTTATTGCATCACAGGCCTACAAATTATGTGTTTGTTCTTGTGATTCTCGTGTTTTTACTAATCGAATTACATAATTAGGCCTAAATGTAGGCTTTTTCAGTAGCCGTTGTTGTTTGTTGTTGTTTTGAATTAAGCACAAAGCTACACAATGGGCTATCTGTGCTCTGCCCACCACAGGTATCGAAACTCGGATTTTAGCGTATAAGTCCGCAGACATACCGCTGAGCCACTGGGGGGCCAGTAGCCGAAATGTACATCTTTAACATAGGCGTGCTTCTAAGCTTTTTGATCTAAGCGATAGTTCGTAAATATCAGTCAGTTGGCCTAAGTATACATGCAAGGCTTGCAAACACTATCCCAGAATCTACCTACGTCTTATACGTAGTGTAAGATTAAGTAAAAGTTTCATCACAACAGATTGAACAGAGCATGAAATTCGAAAATATTACTCCCAAGCGTAAACTCCTGTGATCTAGATCTGGCAGGACATTTGTAACTTGTAGTTGCATCAATCTTATGTGTATATTGTGCGGTTTTCCTACGCCATTTGTTCTTATGCACGTCTAGCCAGTTTTATTGTTCAACGACTTACTCTCCTTAGCTGCTGACCACAGTGTGCGTTTAGTGTTCAGTTAACAACAGGTTCTGTTCCCTCGGATCCAGACGCGCCCTACATTACCCCCCTCCGCCTGAATTTTACAACAGAGCTCATTAATCCATGAAATTTCAGATTATCACGGCTCTCTAATAAAGTGCTGTTGCTTTATGGTAAAAGAACAATATATTCTCTTATCATAGATAGTAAAAATATTGTATTTTCTTGTATAATTAAAACACAAAAGGAGCGATTTCAATGGCCTGAAGCCTCTGCTCAAATTGTTTTACGAGTTTTTGTTTAGGTGTTTTTATTTAACAGTATGCTTATAGACATTATATCACAACGTGTTTGCCTTTTGATGAGCTTTAACAGGAATATAATATATTTGTGATTGTTTGAGTATTTTTCTAGAAACTTGCAATTACTTGTGTTGTAACTAACAGCGATGCCCAGGCGGTCAGTCGGCTCGGGAGTCGTTGTGAGGTTCGCGCGTTCGACTTAAATACATTGTACAGTTCACTGTTGTTTTTTCTTTTTTTGAGACCCAGCTTTGACACCGTGCTAGTCAGACGTGTTTCTACTTTCTTCCTGCTATACCAGAATGACGCTATCGTTTCTTGTTCCTGCTGTGTCGATTCCGCCAACGGTCCCGCCGGTAATTGTCGACGGCCTGCCACATCACCTTTTGCATCTTCAAGTTTATTGGTCAGGCTAAGCCTGGAGCTTCCCTTAACCCGTCAAGAACGAGTATTCTACGCCGAGGAGGAATCCTTCTCCAACTGTCAACGCCCGAAGACTTGTCTTACCTCTGTAAGCCATGGAATACTCCTATTAAGATTAGTTGTACACCCACTAAAAGCCCTACTAGCTTGTTCACAGTTTTCCTAAGAGGAGTACACCACTCCATTCAGCCGTCTTAAATCAAAAGCGCCGTTGAAAATCAAACCCAATCAGTAATATACGCCGTGAACCGGATTTATTCGAAATCCTCACGTCAAGCCACTAACGTCATGAAAATTGTAACACCCAGTAAACATATTGCCGATACCATTCTACGGAATGGCTGCTACTACCACAAAATTTCTTTTAGTGCCGAACGCCCCCGACGCCACCTAATGAAACCAAGAACTCCTAAACAACCTGTACCTGTCCTACAACCTGATGGAATATCCACTTCTCCCACAGTCACCCCGCAAACAGAAAATCAATCATCAGACAAGTATACCCAAAAATTAGACTTATGCGTCACAGATGATCCGACATGTCCTTCAGGTGATTCGTCTTCTTAGTTCTAAAGCATCCCAGTTGCAGTTTATGTGTATTAACATCATTTGAACTGATCATTTCTTTGTTATTATAAGTGCTTCTGTAATTGTTATTAATCCTTGTACTTTTCTTTCCTCACAGCTCTTCTTCTTGGCACGGTCAGGGACTTTATTCGGCGCCATGATAATGAAAGTGGGTTTTCTCGGGGTACTACCGCTTCTCCCCACAGCTAAATTTCCGTTTTATAGGATCTTTAGATCCCAGCCCTGAAAAGAGGTCCATCACATTAGTTTCTAAATTTTATATGTTTAAAGTCCAGTTAAACAGTGTCATGAGTTTTAATCATGTCGGCGTACTGCGATTGCATCTCTCTGCCCCCTTCACTTTGACTTTGACTGAAATCACACCATGTAATTCTTCGGACACTTGTGAATATTGTGCTGAACCTTTTCCCTTCATTCTTCATTTACTCTCCGACTGGACGGCCTGTTTTTCAGCTGTTTCCTGACGCTCCTCACTCAATCAACTCCAAGGTCATAAGTGACCATCACTCTAAATAAATAAATAACAAGCCATAACAATTCACTTAATTATCCCCGTGATTAGTGAACTAATTTATTCTTGCCATGTGTGAGGTGAAGAGAAAAAAATAGTTTCTGACCGCCCCTGGTTATTTTTCGTTCACATTTGGAGAACGAAATGATAATTTCACCTAAATACCTACCAAGTATTTCCTTCTTTCCTACTTCCATTATGTTCTATCTTCGTTCGTTGTACGTAAGATTTTTTCAATAAAGACTGTATTTTAGCCTGTTGAGTCATCTGGGAAACAGATGACAAGCAAGCGTCTGGAACTTTCCGATATTAGACAGTTCTGCAAACCAGTTACTTGTACTATAAGTGACAATGCAGATGCAGATAATCCAACAACCTCAAACAAAGGAATAGAAACGTGCCATACAGAAGAAATACTATGTTCACCAGAGGATGAGTCTGAAAATGCTTGTATAACTATTACACATCATGAACCACCAGATAGTTGTGAAACGAGTTTGTGCAGTAATGAAAAATTTGACACTCCACAGATACAGTGTGGATAGCCATATCATCCAGACACACGATTAATACCACGACAGAAAGCAAAATCTCAAAATATCAACTTCCAGGGCAAGTGGTTTGATGAGTTTCCATGGCTACACTTCGACAATCAGACTCAAAAAGTCATATACTTTCATCGTGCCAAGGCGGAAAACAGAGGGCTTTTTACAAGGAAATTGGAGAGACTAGTGAAGTACACCTTCATATCCACTGGTTTTTGCAACTGGAAAAAGGCAAAACAGAAATTCAAAGAACACCAATCCTCCTCTCAGCACAGATTCGCTATATCTCCAGAAGGTTCACTTGATGTAACTCCAGTGACTGTCCAGTTGCCCATGTTCAAAGGAACAACAAAAGCAGTATTTCTGAAAGGTGCGAAAGATGCTTACTGTAAAATCCATGAAACAAACCAGCAAATGTTTAGTGAAGTTTTCTTCTCATGAAAATTTTGCTTCTATGTCCAATATCCAGTTGCGAATATAAATGCAGTTTTTCTGCATTAAGATGGTAAAAGACGTGGTTAAGGTCAACTGTGTCTCAGTGCCGCCTCAACCATGTGGCAGTTTGTCACACTCACAAAGATGAGGTCGATAAAATAAATATAGAAGAGCTTATGAAAGAATTCATAAACAGATCATCACAAAGGAGGTTTATATTTGGGAACATGTAGATTAGAGGACTAAATGAATCTTACTTCAATGAAAAGTACGAATAATTATGTGCTACATTGTATTGATGTGTCATTTTCAAGAGTTCGCAAAGATATTTTAATTATTTTTATCAAACAACATGAACAGTTTTTCAGTAGATATAAACTTATTAAGGGTAATTACTAATTTTATTAATATTTGAAACCGTAATTCATGCAATGAAAGGTAATAGTAACCTTGTCAAGTATAATGGCCATTTTTTATACTGTACAGTGTGCAGGAATAAATTCATGTGTCAGTTAATTTGTGACACATTTGTCTTTATTCTATTAACATTTTGAAAACTGTTCACAACACCTCACTTATACAAACCAACATGGAAACCTTGAAATATCGTGGCAACAAGATTACTCTGTGACTGCATGTTTACAGCTTTCAGGTTCATGTAATCAGAGATAACCAATTTGCAAATTGAACAGTTTACATAAGTGGTTGCAAAAATCATCCCCCCCCATCGGGTGTAAAAAAATCTACGCCCCTGTACAGTGTATAGATATTTTTTGGTACTGACATATAAAGGGAACTTTCATGAGAGCAACGTTTCTTTATTTTTAAGCGTATAAATAAGTCCACTGTACCCATCATTACAGAATCCCAAAACTGAACTTTAAGCTATCAATTGTAACACCGATCCACGTTTTTCTCTTAAAATTCGTCTTTCATCCTATGATATCTTTATTTGTAACATTTTGTGAGTTACTTTCTCAATAACGTATATAATTTCTCAATAAAATTTGCTTATAAAAAATAAATACAGTGTATGAATGATATCACTTACAATAAAAACACATTGAAACGTTTCTTCACGGGGTACATAAAAAATTAAAGAAAATGAGGTTTATTGGTACCTGAGAAACGAATTTTGTAGTTTCTTAAAATGTCTACCTAGGCGAATAACATGGATAACCTATAGAAGTTAAATTCCTACATAAGTGAATTACATGGATAACCTACAGAAGGTAAATATCTAAATAGATGAATAACATGGATAACCTATAGAAGCTAAATGCCTACATAAGTGAATTACATGGATAACCTACCGAAGGTAAACATCTAAACAGGTGAATAACGTGGATAACTTATAGAAGCTAAATGTATACATAGGTGAATAACATGGATAACCTGTAGAAGCTAAATGTATACATAAGTGAATAACATGGATAACATATAGAAACTAAATGTATACATAAATAAATAACATGGATAACCTATAGAAGATGAATATCTGAACAGGTGAATTACATAGATAACCTAGAGAAGATAAATGTATACATGAGTGAGGAACATAGATAACCTATTGCAGTTAATTGTTTAATAAGTAAAAAATAGAAACACAAAACAAAAACTAACATTATAAACTTGCCTTTTCTTGGCAAATCCAAGAATTAAATCAGGAATGGGCAACTTATTTTTCATAGTAGCCACAACTGTGGCCAGACTATTAAAAAAAATTGAAATTTTCAATCATATATTTTTCAACAAGATAATCTTTTATTTGAGGAAATAAGGAAGTAAATCGTTCCAAGACTTAACCATCTTACATGTGCAAAATCAGTAAGATCATCAAAAGTACAATTCAGTATAGACTGAACAAACTGTCGATAGATGAGAGAGCTTCCACTTCTAATATAATTCACGATTTTTGCAACAATGTCCATCAAGTTTTTCAATTAGTCACTTTTAGACATCTAAGCACATAAATTTTCCTGATGCATAATGCAATGAATAAATGGCAGCGTGGACTTTACATTATTTTCAATTCAATGCTGCTTCAAAAGAGAAACAAACCCTAATTTCGCCCCAGTCATGGTGGGAGCACCTTCTGTTGTGACAGAAACCAGTTTTTTAAATCCAGATTGAATTTTTTTGGCATTTCAAAATTTTTTTCAAAGATTTTTTCCACACGTTCGATCTCGTAATTCACAAAAGACAAACATTTCTTCCCTCTCTTGAAGATCTGAAGTTACATACTGAACCCAAAATATCAACTGTACAGTGTCACTAACATCTGTTGACTCATCCAGTGCTAAAGAAAAACACAAACAGTATTTTAGCAGTTCAGACAACTGATTTTCCATGTCTTTCACTAACTCTAGCATTCTGCGGGCAACTGTACTTCGACTTAATTGCAAATTATTTTCCTTTTGAAGAATATCATCTTTTATTTTTGAATCACAACACTATGTAATACAAATTGTGTTCCTGAATAATATACATTATTTCTTAATTGCTTATGTTGTAAAAGTACAGAGAATGACCATTATTCCCTTCAAACTTTGCTTTTGTGACCTGGATAATAAAATTTAAAAAATAACCTATTTTCGATATAAAAACGGGCAAATTTGCACATTTTTATTTACATAAGGTCTGAATAAAACAATATATGAATCAAGAGTTTCATGTATTTATACTAAAGTTACACAAAGATGAACAAAAATGTTTAGAAGTAGTTTTTAGAGATTTTCAGATGTAATGTAAATCAATATCACGTATCATCACCCAAATTTAGTCTCCCATCATGTTTTCATTATATGCTCCTTGGTAGCGGCGTTCAAAGTTGCGTATACCTTAATGGAAGCGCTCGCTTTGCACCTCTGAGTATGCTCCCATGTTCTCCTTGAATTTATCAAGATGAGCGTGAAGGATATGGACTTTCAGGGACATTTTGCAGCCCATTTTCCCGTAATTCTTTACCAGGATCTCAACCAGTTCTACATAATTTTCGCCCAAGAATCCCCGAACCACTGCAACAAAACTGCTTCAAGCTTTTATCTTTCCTATTGAGCTTTTTGGGAAATTCTATGCACTCCAGGATCTTTATTTGTGGTCCAACGAAGACACCAGCTTTGACCTTTGCCCCAGATAGCTCAGAGAAGAAGTCTCGAAGGTACTTGAAAACTGCAAACTCCTTATCAAGAGCTGTAACAAACTGTTTCATAAGACCCAATTTCCTGTGCAATTGTGGCAACAACGCCTTCTGCAGGTCCACTAGTGGCTCACACTTGACATTGTGCCTCTCTACAGAGAACTAGGTCCGTTATGGTCAGCGCTTCCTGTTGTAGTGCACTGTGGTATACCTGCTGTCCCAAAGACAAAAATAACAGGAAAATGTTGTAAAGCATCCTTGAAGACCCATCAGGAATGCCACCATTTTGAAGTCTCTGATAACCTCCTAGTCATATTCATCATACTTCAAGGCTTCTAGTAAGATTTTGACGCTGTTTTATTCCTCTTTGAGGTGCACAGAATGAGTCAGTGGAAGAGAAGGATAATAATTCCCGTTATGGAGCGGCACAGTTTTGAGGCTTCTGGATGAGCTATCAATGGAGATGCGCCACTCGTTCGGGTTACAGGCAATTTCAATTGCCTCAATTGTGGCAGAAGCAGAGTCTATCTTGACGAATGAAGAAACCTAAAAATGTCGGTGACGCTTTCTCTGACTTGCGACTTGCACACTTTCGTCTAACAAATCCCACTCCTTGAGCCTAGGTGTCAAAAGCTCGGCATTCCACTTTGCTAGACCAAGATCTCTGATCAAGTCATTGAGGTCTCTTTGGTTGGGGTAGTATGAGTCTCTCTCACCAGCTGCGTCTCTGAAATTGTTATCTGGATCTTCAACGTCTACCTTCTCTTCTGATTTACTGCTCTCTTCTGAGGATGGCTACTTTTTCTCTGGCGGAGTGGGTGCAGGGAGCTCAGGGCAGTGTGGCACTGGGGCAATGGATGATGGAAGATCCAGATACATGATAGCAGATGCATTCTTGCCAACTCGACATTTGGAAGGGTCTACCATGGAGATGTAGCAATTGCTGGAGTGGTCAGTGGGTTCACGCCAAATCCTTGGAATAGCAAACTTCGTGGCTCTCCTTTCCCCTCTGTACCATCATACAAAAAGCAAAATAAAATTTTTATTATGAAGAATAAATTTATTTCTGTTACGTATTTTTATGTTTTATGTAGATTAAACGCAACAGAAAGACACAGATAACAGCTTGTATATTTTATTACACTAAAATATTAGCAGATATAACATAAATTATATAATAACAATGACAGATATTAAGTTACAACATTCGAAATTAATTACAAAACAAAATGGTATTAGTTTCAACCTTCAAAATTAATCACAATAGAAAATGGTACTGGCCTGTATCTAATATAATGATCTAAAATGAAAGTCTCAAATTCCAGTCTAGGATGTGAATTTGGTCCCACGAAGAAATTCCGAAGCTTAAATGAAGAAGTTCAGAAACAGTTCACAGTTCAATAAATTCGACGAAGTTCTTTTCACGTTGCCTCCGATGAACGTCACAAATTTGTCGCCTTCAATTTTTTCGATCTGCCCGGACGTGTCGACCTCCAGCACAACCAGTAATTCAGATGAATCGTAGAGATTGACGGAATAAAATCACAGCTTCCGTAGATCTAACTTCACTCACAAATCACAGCAAACACTCTCTTCTTTTGAAATAAAACTAATGTCTGACTCTATTTCTCTCTATCGCATCTTCGTCTGTTTATATATTGTAGGCCTAGACTCCTCGAAACACCGCGAAATTTCTACAGATCTCCAGAGCAATCCGCCCATGTCCGTTCTTGCACGAGTCTAAACGTCTAGACACGAAGTCGCCAGCATTTCATTTACAAACATATGATTGGTCTATTTAATTCAAGAAAATTCTAAATGTTACCCTAAATGAATAACAACTTATTTTATTAGTTTAAACTTCGAAACAATAATATAAATATAGAAATATAATAAATAGAAATGAAAATTTAAACACAACACGACATGTTGTCGTTTACAAAATATTTACACAACATTTACATAACAATTTCATCCACAACTAATATGCCAGAGATTCATGCAAAATATTTTATATATGCTATTATTTCTATACTATTGGATTTTTTTTAAAACTAATAATTTAAAAGATATTGAAATTTTAAAAGGTCTAAAATTTTTATAATATAAAATCTTACTATTGAAGCAAGCAAAAATTGTCCGTTTTACCTTCTAAGAGTTTTTTTGCAGTGTTCGCAGGTAAAATGAGGTGTCCAGGGTTTGTCTGGATCCCTGATAAGCATGCCGAAATATACCTTATAGGCTTCACACATTTTAGCAGATGCCGTCACAGAGTACGTTTTCGCTCTTGTCTTGACAAATTAGCCACATACATAGGAGAATGCGTCTAGAGAATGTTTGCAGCTTCTTGATGCCATCTCTGATAAAATCAGATAGTTTTATGTGTTCACCGAGGCAACTAGAACTAAATTGAAGTGATAAATGGTAAGCACCTGTGTGTACATTACTATGGAAAGTTCTAGAGAATTCTGAAAGGTTCTTGAAAATTCTCGTAAGTTCCAGAACATTCTAGAAAATTCTTGTAAGCTATACAACATTGTAGAAAGTTCTTGAAAATTCTTTATCAGCTACTCAGTGCTGAATTTACCTGGAATATTCTTGAAAATGATTAAACTTGAAATTTTCATTACTCATGTCACAAAAGTAAAGTTTGAAGAAAAAAAATATGTCTTTTCCATTTACTTTAAGCGTGAACGATTTAGAAATAACACTTTCTGCCCAGGAACAAGAAAAAGTCAAAAATTTGTTACATAGTGTAATTTTCCAAAAGAGTTTCAATGACCACAATCAATATTTCTTTTACTAGTTCAGCATCAGAAAATGATTTCTTTGTTGAGATCCAAGTGACTTTATAACTAGCTAATGTAACTAGTTCTATCGATGATAAAAATCTTTCTAGGCCTCCCTTTTGTTCATGTAGTTGTGCTTTCAGAAGGCTAATTTCATTCATACGATTTTTGCTATCAACTGGAAATTTTATAACAAATTTGTTGTTAAAACTGTTAAAATGTTACTTAAGGTTGTATACTTTATTATCCTTAAAAACTTTGTTACACAAAAGACATACTGGTTTATTATTTACTTCAATTACTGTAAATTTCAACACCCAACTTTCATTAAATTCTTGTATTACGTTTTTACAGTCATGCACCATTCTATTTTCGACAGTAATACCAGAATCAATTAAATTGTCTTTATTTTCTGAGTGTTCACCATCATCTGGATTCTTTGGTTTCGAATTATCCACTTTTCCATATTATGAAATTAAAAACCAAATATATTTAAACACTTGAAAGTTGCACAATAAAATATGTTTGAAAGGGCATGCAAAACAACGCACACTCGATAGTAAAAATTTAAACGAGATTAACATTACAAAATGGGTGGAGTCTGTGGCAGTGATGGAGTGCAGACACCAGCAATGGCGTGAGGCACTGCAGATGCTGATTATCAAATTTGCAATAAAAAATAAACGATGAAAAATGTTGATTTTTAACTCGAGTTGCCCACAGTTGTGCTGTCCAGTGGCCATGGAATTGCCCATCCCTGATTTAAATTGATTTATTATCTCGTGATTCATTACGTGTTTCAGTAAATAGTTCTACTGAATGCAGTTAAAAATTGCTTGTTTGTTTTTGGAATTTTGCACAAAGCTTCACGAGGGATAACTGTGCTAGCCGTCCCTAATTTAGCAGTGTAAGACAGCTAGTCATCACCACTCACAGCGCCAACACTTGGGCTACTCTTTCACCAACGAATTGTAGGATTGACCGTTATATTATAACGCTCCCACAGCTGAAAAGGCAAGCATGTTTGGTGCGACGGGGATTCGAACAAACGACCCTCAGATTACGAGTCGAACGCCTTAACCCACCTGGCTATGTCGGGCCTTACTACTACTTAGAAAAGACAATAAAAAATACGTATATGTATAAGAAATGAAAAAAATACTTGTATATACACTTTTCAGAGAATATGTATTTAAAGCTATTTATCATGACACTATTTCTTCAATCATTTCTTTAGTTTTTTACTGTCACGTTATATTTTTGTGACTAAATTTTGTGACAAGCCAATAAAAGAAATGAGTTACATGTACTAAAACAATAACATTAATTATTGCTTGTTTTTGTGTTCTGAAACGAGTGTGTAAACGTATCATTTATACTAGAAATGGAAATAAAAATGAAGTTTTACGTTGAGTAAAACGTTCCATCTGTTGTTCTACCTTAATCTCATCTGTAAAGATCATTAAACTCAATTCTTAGCGGGCCTGGCATGGCCGAGCGCGTTAAGTCATGCGCTCGTAATCTGAGGGTCGCGAGTTCGCATCCGAGTCGCGCTAAACATGCTTGCCCTCCCAGACGTGGGGGCGTTATAACGTTACGGTCAATCCCACTTTTCGTTGGTAAAAGAGTAGCCCAAGAGTTGGCGGTGGGTGGTGATGACTAGCTGCCTTCCCTCTAGTCTTACCCTGCTAAATTAGGGACGGCTGGCACAGATAGCCCTCGAGTAGCTTTTTGCGAAATTCCAAAACAAACAAAAACAAAAAAATCAATTCTTAGCCTTTCCCGGGTAACGCGAAACGAACAGAAGTATATTATCGCTCGTTAGACTGATTGGACCGACCTGTACAATAGTTTAATATAATCCATTGAAACTAATACGAAAATCTTTTAAACGTCATCATATAAAGATCCCGAGTTAGTCTGTTCTGCTTTATTGTATATCGGGGTTCATTTTAACAAATACAAGACTGATTAGTTTTCTGTTGTTGTTTTCTTCTTTGCTATTGCAAAAATATCAGAAATATATCATTAATAACGTGCAATAAAAACAGGCGGATTTGTTCGAATGAAGTGAATTACCATCAGAAACAAAGTATATAGTTATTAGCTTTAGTTGTAAATAATGTTTCAAATGTACTTAAACAGAATAAGAGATGACTTCATTTCATGAAATCTTATACTGTAAAATATCAAATAGTCAACATTTCAAAATAAAACCATGACGACCAAACTCGCAAAACAGGAACTTTAAACAAAAACCTGTAATTGCTGCTTCCTATGGGTGATTTTATTGATAGCTTTGTTACACGATAGATTACATAAAAACTTTAGTTTAAGAGAAGCTTTAGTGCTGCCAAGAAAACCTCTGAATAGAAAAATAGGCATTCAAACCAACGGGCAATAGAGCGTTGTTATCATTTACAAACAACGGACGAATATACTTGTACCGTATCAAACGTTGAGAACGACGTTCTTTCCCAGTCAATAATATTGCCTGAGATTTCGTCTTCCTGATAACAACAGGGGCTGTACTTGAAAGCCTTACTAAGACAGGTACTAGCACGGCGTATTTGGTCCTGGTCCAAAACCTCGTCGAAGAAATTCAATTGTGTGAGGCCTCCCACGAAAGCCTCATTACTGCTGAACGTACCACCAACAGAGTCTTGGTCCTGACCAACTACAAGAATACCGCCACTCCTAACTTGTGTTCCTGTTGCGATACCGCTCACCTCGCTACTACACAGGTTTTCGTCAACGTAAAACTGCACTCTTCCTCTGGCGCTTGTCCAGGTGATACAGACTTTGTGGAATGTCCCTACGGTGAATGCTGCGCAGCTCAATCGAGCAAGATTATTGGCAACTTTAATTTTTAGTTCAGTTGTTGAAGTGGTCCTGTTAACTGAAGCCATTATTTCATCGCTGTCGGTGCCGCTGCCGACTGCATACGAGAAGAAAACGAATTCTCTGTTAGATAAGCTCATTAATTTCACCCAACAACAGAGCGTAAATTCATTCAACGACGGCAGTGACATATCAAACACGACACGAGGGAACTGCGTGCTGCTCGGAGACGATTCAAAAGAGATGCTGCGGGAAATATCTCCCTCTCTAACACCATTAATTTCTATTGTACTCCAAGCAAGAGCCAATACACAAAGTACCATAAAACGGGTCATTTTGCCAAGTGTGTATTTGTAGGACTGGATCTTGGTCTGATGAAAACTATTCAAATACTCTTCTTTAGGCTTAGTCTGGAGATGCTGTAGTCGAGTTCAAAAACCCACTCAGCCGTTGCGGCTAACTTTATTTTTATTCTATTGTCCTCTTTTTATATCTTAGCTGTCTCCAAAATCAGCAAATGTTATAAACTGCGACATCCAATAGGCTAGGCGAATCCCAAAAATACTAGGATATATGGGCGGAGACAATAGAAAAAAGCATGTGATTCATAAGTTTCACACTTGGTAAGAAGCATGAAAAACATAAATAACATTCTGTATCGATTCCGGATGAAATCTCTATACACTGTCGAAAAGACTGGCAATATCTCCCAACTATTTGCTTACAGGTTTTATATAGCTTTTCTTTAAAAGTCGTCTTGAACTATGTATGAAAGTTTTGTTAGAAATCATACAATAACACAAGGTTTTGTTTTATCAGAAACACAACTTCAGCCTTTGCTAAATATTTAGGGTAATGCAAAAAAAAAGAGAATTATTTAAAGTAATTAGCATATCTCATGTAACGTTTGATAACATTTATCCAAAATCACGACCATTAACGAATTACGATTACGGTCATATCATTACCTAATTATTTGCACATCTTAAACTTTTGTTTTGTTTGTTTTGGAATTTTGCACAAAGCTACTCGAGGGCTATCTGTGCTAGCTGTCCCTAATTTAGCAGTGTAAGACTAGAGGGAAGGCAGCTAGTCATCACCACCCACCGCCAACTATTGGGCTGCTCTTTTACCAACGAATAGTGGGATTGACCGTCACATTATACACCCCCACGGCTGGGAGGGTGAGCATGTTTAGCGCGACGCGGGCGCGAACCCGCGACCCTCGGATTACGAGTGCACGCCTTAACGCGCTCGGCCATGCCAGGCCTACATCTTAAACAGAAAGAATCTTCGCTTCTATATTTTGTTAACCGTGAAACGTTGTTTTGCGCAAAATTTCTGTTATAAAAATGATTACGTAATTACTTCAACCTTTCTTGCCCGTACGTGTAGATGTTCTAGTTGAGAAAGATTTCACAACCCCTGATCATACGAATAACATGAATATATTTTATCTTCCTCCAATCTAAGTTATTACTTTTTACCCTTAAGACAATTATTTTTAAAGATGAGAGATTACTCTTTTAATCTGTTATGAATTTTACAAAGTTTCAGGTTTTATATTTTTGCCTTATTGTTATTTGTTTGTTTGTTTTTTGGGATTTTGCACAAAGCTACTCGAGGGCTATCGGTGCTGGCCGTCCATAATTTAGCAGTGTAAGACTAGAGGGAAGGCAGCTAGTCATCACCACCCACCGCCAACTCTTGAGCTACTCTTTTACCAACGAATAGTAGGATTGACCGTCACATTATAACGCCCCCACGGCTGGGAGGACGAGCATGTTTGGCGCGACTCGGGCGCGAACCCGCGACCTTCAGATTACGAAGCGCACGCCTTAACGCGCTAGGCCATGTCAGGCCATTGCCTTATTATACAAACGGTGTAAACCAATTAAACTCAGTATTGAAACACACATATTATACAAATAAAATAATCATAATAACAATGACATTTATAATTTAAGAATTAGGAAACACAGCCCAAAGAATTTCTCTAATGTAATAAATTATATCTATTTTGTTCACACATTTTTAAAGCTACGAAGATAAAATATACAATAATTTTGTTATTACAAATGTTGAAAGTTAAATGTTCCTGCTTAACAACTAATGGGGCCCAGCATAGCCAGGTGGTTAAGGCATTCGTCTCGTATTTCCCGCCGCACCAAACATGCTCGCCCTTTCAGCCGTGAGGGCGTTATAATATCACGGTATATCTCACTATTCGTTGGTAAAAGAGTAGCCCACGAGTTGGCGGTGGATGGTGATGACTAGCTGCCTTCCCTCTAGTCTTACACTGCTAAATTAGGGACGGCTAGCACAGATAGCCCTCGAGTAACTTTGTGCGAAATTCCAAAAAAAAACCCAAAAAAGTTTATCATGTAATTTACTACATGTGTGTCGGTATTACGCAGGCCTGCGATAGTTTTATTGTTTCGAAATATCTATATGTTTTACTGTAATACTTGTACGTTGAATCAAGAAATAGTATCCATTTTTGTCCATCACGTACAGATTTTACACGGAATGTTATATGTACTTTTACATAAGTAATTCAGTTTCGTTGAAGTTGGTTTACATTTTGTTATGGTTAACATGTTGACAACTACTGGCTATAGACTTATCTAGACCAATCGCAACCTGAAAGTCTTATTGATCGTTCTAAAACCCACGAGAAACACATCGCAAGTATATAAATGGTCAACAGGCCACATGGCGTGTCGTTTCTCGATAGTATTTGTACATACAGTTTGACATTTTTTTTTCAATATTATTTATTCATCGCTATAGCAACAAGTCATATTTGTTGTGAATGTGAAATAAATAAAAGCTGTTTTTCTTCCTGATTTGTGAAATATCCTTACATGATAGAAAAACTAAATATTATTTTCGAAATTGCGTAGGTGAACTCTGGAAAATCCGTTGTTAAAACCGAAACGACTTTTATGAAGTTTAAATTCGCAGGCCTATATCATTAATCAAACAGGATTCGAAGAGCAATGAAACATAATATTAAGTGTAAACAAAAGAATACTGTTTCGGGTTATATTATGGAAACTCTGATGTGTAGGCGTCTGCAAAGGAAAGCACTCTCCACAATCCGGATTATCTAACCAAAATGCCAAGGATGACAATAAAATAAACAAAACTGCTTTTCCTTAGTTATAGCTTTGATAAATTTTGTCATATTGTTCTCCTCTGTAATATTACCTGTGGATATCCATGCTCTGATGGTTACTTTGTAGTTACGAACTCGGTTCCACAGACAGAGCCATTAGGGAGAGGATCACTTGTTCTATCGGTCTACTACATAGTCTCATTCCTGTCTCTCTCGTAAACGACATTTAAAGGAAATAATATGTAGTTTATCTTCCCAGGTTTTGTCACTTCTAAATATTTATTCGATTTTCTATTGAATCTTTTCTGTCTAAGATAGTCCACTGAAAGGTAGCTAGATGGTTTGGAGTCCCACTGAAAACTTTGTTTGTTTGTTATAATGCTTTGTTTTTTATTTCGTGCAAAGCTACTTGAGCGTTATCTGCACTAACCGTTCCTAATTTAGCAGTGTAAGACTAGAGGGAAGGCAGATAGTCATCGCATTATAACGCCTCAGAGGCTGAAGGGGCGAGCATGTTTAATGAGAGGGAGATTTGAACCCGCGACCCTCAGATTGCAGCTCAAGCTCCCTAACCACCTGGCCATGTCGGACCATTTATTACAGTAAAACTTTTATTAAATATGTAAACATTTGATCACGAGTAATTTGGACTAAGTGTAGCCCTCTGGTTAGGGTCTTACAAGAGTAACAGTTAAATCCTGCTATCCGATCTGACAAGAGTGGTCCAACAGTTAGCGCAAGGTAATGTTGATTCGCTTCCTTCCATCCCGTTTATCATTTCAAAATTAGAAAGAGCTAGCGTAGATACCCATCATATAGTTTCGCACGAAATTTAACAAACACAAATAATAATACTTTTGTTTTTACTACAAACGTCCTTTTTATTAGTCATATGCTGTTACAGTAATTATTCAGTATAGTTTTATTGTTATTATATGGCAAATACCAAAAGGAAAACAAAAACCTAGTTCTAAAATTATTTTTTTACTAACGAATATTTGTTTACTATTCAAAATAAATTATAATATATTAAATTTCAAATGCTGAAGTTTTTGTTGTTGTTGCAATGTATTACGTGAACCTTCGGTAAAGTTGGTCGCTATTTTTGGATTGTTTCCAGCTGACGTTTCTTGGCACGAGTCTTGGCCTTCTGTTACATTTGCTGTTCATACAAATGTTTATATCTATTTATATCATGTTAAAGAAGGGAATATTTGTTTTCGGATTATGTTCACTTTTGAAGGAACTTAAAAACAAACACATACTAAGAAAATATAGGTGCCGTGATTTACGTTCTTAATGTTTCCATCAACAACTGTTTAGATTGTTTGTTTGCTTGTTGCTCGTCTGGAGCTTTGTAACTCGTTAAGTTGTTCACTGTCCTTCATCTTACTAATCGTCTTGAAATTCAATTAATCAACTGAATGAAATCTCGTTATGAACAAATGTTAATTTGTATTTTGTATTTTGTATTTTCAAATTTAATGGCATCTGAAGCGAAACAAGGGCTATACGACCGAACTGGGAACCCGCGTGGTCCATGATTAACTTCTTAATTTTGAACTGCTGACAAATGAGAGGAGCAACTAATCACTAGCACCCACCATCTACATGACTGTATTTGTTATTACTTTTATAAACACATCCACAGCTAAAAATGCGGAACATTTTTGTTCGCGGTCTCGAACCTTGAACCTTTCGATAACCTTAAGCGGCATGCGCATTGTTTAGTGTTTGCACATTTACTATGTTAAATGTAAATGTGATAGGGATAGTTTTGGTATCTTCTTGACTTACTTTATTCAATATATGACTTTTACCTTTACATTTAGCAACAGTTTTACTCGCATATTGATTTTTCTAAGTATATATATATATATATATATATAAGCTATCATCAAAATCTCCAATTACCTATCTTCTTGATTCCTCTTCCTCAGTGAAACAGCAGTATGTCTACGGACTTAACTGGTAGAAACCGTAAGTAGTTACGAATAATACAATACAGTCGGGCTTCTAACGGATCCTGCCTTAACGAAGCAAAATATTCATATTCTCAAATCATAAAAATGTGTTTAATTTATGGATTTAGAATCACGGAGACCAAGATATCCATTGTCTTCAGTGATATTTGAAAACAAAGAAATATGGATCAACTTGGAGCGTGAGGACCGCCCACAAAATAGCCTGACACAAGTTGTAATGGTTTATTGTAAAACAATGTTAGCTTGTTTAGGGTTTAAAAATAATATTTACCTAAAGCTATCAATTAAGAAGAAGGATTAATAACTTTGAATTTAACTTTAAAACAAAAATTAATAAAAGGTTCTTTATTAAACAATCGACTTAAATGTCGTTTAAAAGTGCACCAAGTTTCTCTCTCTCTCTTTTTTAAATGTTTAATAAAAATATTTGCACAAGTTTCCTATTGGTTTTAACGAGAGAATATTTCTGAGATAGTGTTAGAAAATGAAATAGGCCTGGCATGGCCGAGCGCGTTAAGGCGTGCACTCGTAATCCGAGGGTCGCGGGTTCGCGCCCGGGTCGCGCTAAAACATGCTCGCCCTCCCAGCCGTGGGGGCGTTATAATATTACGGTCAATCCCACTATTCGTTGGTAAAAGAGTAGCCCAAGAGTTGGCGGTGGGTGGTGATGACTAGCTGCCTTCCCTCTAGTCTTACACTGCAAAATTAGGGACGGCTAGCACAGATAGCCCTCGAGTAGCTTTGTGCGAATTCCTAAAACAAACAAACAGAAATGTAACACTAAGATAAACAAGTGAAACGTTTATTATTAAACCATTTTGGATTCCAATACATAAAAAGTGTATCATGACAAAAAAATTATATATTTAATTTTACAAATTTTCCCACATATATTTTCAGTTTTAACAGTTATATCGTAGGTATCCGCAACATTAAAATAATAAATGTACGCTTTGAAACAGAAATAAAAATGCAACACAGGGATCTCTCCACAGAGCTTTGAACTATGTCTACAGCGATAAGCTTAAAGGCTTATAATGCTGAAAAACGTGGATCGATCCATTTCGCGGACACATCATCGACAGCCCGTCACTTAAATTTGGAACAAGTAAATTTTATTCACAAAGTAATTAATTTCTCAGTTACCAGAATCGACAAGTTGGAAACACAAGTCCAATTTTATTAATGTATTTGTTATCATGCATATTATTTAGACATTATTGAAATAATGTGCACATAAACAAAAAAAAATCCTACTTTATCGAAAAATAGCCACAAGTTCAAATACAAACTGTACTTCGAAAACATATTGCATCATATGATACAGTTACATCATCTTATGAAATGCTATTAATTCTCATTTACATGCCAATCGTGTATTATCTTATAAGTTACAGCTGTTTATTTATGTTATTATATTTATAACAGAAATGGCTTTCGGGCAAGTATGAACACAAAGGCAACTTGTGGAAGCAAGAAACCAGCTGTGACGAAATGTAACTCCCCACGTCATAAAACTACTGGTAATCCCAAAATAGTGCAGTGCCCAATATCACACAGATGTCTTCTAAAGAACAAAAATATAAAGATTTTTTTTAAATGTTGAATAGAACTATACACATAACTATACAATATTTATATTACATGAGATCGATTTATGAACAAAAACAAGGAAAGTTTGTTTGTTTTTGAACTTCGCACAAAGTTAAATAAAAACGTGGAGCATTAAGCTGTAACTGTTTGAAGCTTCAGAGATATTCTCTAGTGTTTTGAAAAATAGCTTAATTAGAATGATTTGTGAATCTTATCCCCAAGCTGGTAGCAGAAATCGTAACTTTTAGCAACGGTATTACGTGAGATGTAAATTAACAAATGTTTTATAAAATACAATTTTGATAATTTCTGAGCCGTTACTTATTAACTGCCTTCAAATTATAGAATATCATAACCTTTGCCATTATTCCACAGAAAAATAAAAACAGTATGTTCTGAAACATCATTTACTTATACGAAAATTATAGGTTGGAGCCATGTTTTACATGAGATATTTTTATTTTGAGCGTTAACAACTATGCACAAAATCCACTTTTAAGATGGATACTAATGCTCCAGGTTTCTGTTTTGTATTAATAATATTTATAATTTTAAGTTTCTAGTGAATCGTAACAGTACACGATATATCTCTGAAACAACTGAAGTCGAGTTCTGATTGATGACGCATAATGAACTTTTTTAAAAAACAATCGAACCATCTGCGTTCAAACTACTAACATGTTATGTTTGTTTAAAGCGCTTGCTTCCTATGGCTTTTCACACGTAGTCAGCCAGTCGAAAGTTCTTATGCAAACATGAAATTTGTTTTGTATATTCTGTTCAAGTAAACAAAGAAGTTTGCTTGTGTAAATGGTTACAAATTCGGTTTTAATATACATAACTATATAAAAATGTTCAAATTGATGGCGATACATAAATCCAGATTTCTTTAAATTAATACAATAATATAGATATAAGACAAGATGAGCCACGTTTTCCTGAAAAGAAACCAAAACCTAGGACTGATAATCATGTAACCCGACACAATACTAAAGTGATGCGAATTTGCAAGTTCTAAGTAATAAGCATTTATTATAAAACTTACATCTTATAAATATCCTATAATGGATAAATGATTGCTTTCTTTATTCATTGCAGTTTTTATAATAATTAGAATCCTCAAAACTGAATATCTTGAGCAGCTCAATATTGTTCTCTTTAGGGGCCTGACATGGACAAGCGCGTAAGACGTGTGACTCGTAATCCGAAGGTCGCGGGTTCGCACCCGCGTCGCGCTAAACATGCTCGCCCCCCCCCCAGCCGTGGGGGCGTATAAGTGACGGTCAATCCCACTATTCGTTGGTAAAAGAGTAGCCCACGAGTTGGCAGTGGGTGGTGATGACTAGCTGCCTTCCCTCTAGTCTTACACTGCTAAATTAGGGAAGGCTAGCACAGATAGCCGTCGAGTAGGCAAAGAAGAGAACATTGTGCAGAGATGCCAACTATTTCAAATGACAGCGCGTAATAATTGTAGACAGAGACCTTATCATTTGCGGCTACTCGGCCTGACCAATGTCTCTAAGCTGTTTATTATTATTTATTACTGCTATAGATTACTCATTTATGACTGTGTTTTGTGTATTTAATAAATGCCCCCAGGGTGGCTCAGCGGAATGTCTGCGGACTTACACGCTAAAATCCGGGTTTCGATACCCGTGGTGGGCAGAGCACAGATAGCCCATTGTGTAGCTTTGTGCTTAATTCTAAACAACCAACCAACTAAAGTATTTAATAAATAAAGTTTAAAAAATTATTTTGAAATTAATTCTTTTATTTAGTTCAGTGTAACAAACATACTGGTAAAACAACATTGAACATGCACACACAGTAAGCAGAAAAAGCCTTTGTAACTTTTGATGCAATGCCTGGATATTTTGCACCATACTCTTTTCTAAATTTTTTTCACAGTTTTAGTCCTTTTAGATTTGCCAGAAGATACAAATATTTTTTTATTATTTTAAGCACAAACATGATTATCGTAAGTAGCTATTTGGACTATGTCTTTTATTTATTATCAAAATTTAGTTGTATCTCACTAGAAATTTTCTTTTCACTCCTTTCAAGCCTGGGGGAACAATTTATTACTATTGTATAGGCCCATATAATATATAATAATTTGGGAGTTGCAACAAGTCGTAACATTTGTATGTATGAGCGTATAGTCGTAATGTATACATCAAAATCGTAATGATTACGCTCAAACCCTAATGGTTGGCATCTCTGATTGTGTAAGTTTTTACTCACTTATTTGAAAATTATTTGTTACTTAAAGGAAGATAAAGGAAATAACATGTCCCATCCAAGATGACAACTCACAATAATAGTAATGCCAGTATATTGTTAAGCCTACAATTTAGTAACATTCAGAAATCCGGTGAAAATAAGCCGGCTACACAGGTATGAAGTAAAAGATAAGTTAAATATTAATGAAATCTATATCCATAACAACAACTGTTTGCTATAATAAATCAGTATACAATAAAACTACACATTGAATTATTAGAATGCACTGAAACCTGAGGTGAAAAATTTTTAATGATACATAAATTAGGCTATTATCAGAATATTTCACGAGGCTTAGCCAACCTAGAAGATATAGAGAAGTACTAAAACCTTCTAATAATAACAATGGATGATTGTTGTTCTGTGTTGTTGTTTTGAATTAAGCACAAAGCTACACAATGGGTTATCTGTGCTCTGCCCACCACGAGTACTGAAAGCCAGTTTTTAGCTTTGTAAGTCTGCGGACATACTACTGAGCCACTAGGGGCACAATACATGATAATATTTGTTTAAATATATATAAGTATTAAAATTATCTTCAAAGCAATAACCAATATACATTATAGTGAAAAAAATCAGAAAACAACGCAAATGATCAATTGAACCCTCTAAACATTCTTACATTTAACAACAAAAAAGTATAGGAATTATAATTACGAAACTTAGACACGTCAAGAGATTTATTAAGATAATAATACCATCTAATGTGTTTCATCACTGATTCCTTAGGTAACTTTACAAAACAGGGGTGAAAGTAGGTGCCAACTACTGTACAGAGATAGCAAATCTCCAATGAAAGTGTTTCGATGAAAAAGGCTGAGATTGTTGCAGGAGGAAGGCTTTTAAAACAGTCATCTCTAAGCCTAACGTTCAAGATATTTGTACGACAGTTGACTCTCTTTTTCTCCCTTGATTTGTCATGAATACATTGTCTAACTCATCTATTAAAGAATATGCAACTTTAATAAGCCTCAATACCTTTTTATTAATTGTTAGTGGCAATTTTTTTGTTGTTCAATTTCTTGCAAAGTTATACAAGGACTATATGCGCTAGCCATCCCTAAGTTAGTAGTGTAAGACTTGGGGTAAAGCACCTAGTCATTACCACCCACTTTTGGGCTACTGTTTTTGCCAATGAATATGTGTTTTCACCATCACATTGTAACACACCTAAAGCTGAAATGGGGGAGCATGTTTGGTATTATGGGGTTTCGAACCCGTGATCCCTGGCTTACGAGTCAATCGTCCTAGGCACATGACCATGTCGGGCCCGTTAGTGGCAAGATACATAAAGTGATAAAGCAGTAATGTTTGTGTATATGTTTAATAAAAAAAACAGATATTTATTAATTCACATCCAAATCCAATGATTAAATCGATGAAACAGAGTAAGAATGGAGAATTTACCATGAATATCAGATACGTACAAAGTATTGGACCTAAATCTTCACCTTCAAAACACATTTTCAGGTTAGGGTCTATTTGATTTGATATTAAAATTTCATAATTACTCTTAACATAATATAATATTTAGGAACAACAAGGGATCTGTTAGTCCACCTTGACTATCCCATCCTCAAAGCCAAACTAAAAACTATTAAATAAAAGATAATGCCAACCCTTACTATTCATATATCTGTCAAGCTTTCTTTTAAACTCACTCAAATTTACTGCCTGTCATTAGAAACAGCACATTACTTCAATGGCTTAAAGACTGATAAACCATTGCACCAAAATCCTTTTCTTTCATGACACTGTTAGTTACTCTCAATCAAATTATACTTATAATTCAAATTATTGTCACCCACATTCAATACTGTGCATTTATCATAATTTAAACCCGTCATTTATTTGCCCAACTCACTCCTGTAAAGCATCAGCATTCTCTTCACAGGCAGCAACAGCAAATTTAGTAACTTGTTGACCACTCCTTCATGTATGTCATTGATGTAAATCAAAACAGGAAAGGTCTTAAGACTTAGCCATTTGCAACATTAATCCAGTTTGACTGAACTGCATTTATAACAATCGTCTACTTTCTTTCATCAAGCCACTCTTCGATCCAGTTAGTTAATATATCCACCACAACGTCTCTATCTGTAAAGATATGGTTTTTCACATGTCTTTTATATGGCACTCTGTCAAATGCTTTCCGAAAATGCAGATACACAAAATCTGCACCCTTACCCTCATCTTTATATGCAGTATCATTTACGAACCATATCAAAATATTTCTAAGACAAGATTTTCCCTCAGCGAAAGTGCTGTCTGATAATATCATAAACTTCGTAAATGACTTTGCTAAGTATATGTTGTCAGTTTTCAAAACTTTACCCACAAACGATGTTAGACAGATTGGCCTATAATTACTAGGAGAACTTCCATTACCTCCCTTGAAGATAGGTGTGTTGACACTTGTCTGCCGTTTAAGGTCTTACAAGAAATTATGGCAAATCTCTTACATATCCAGTCCTTGCCCTCTTATAAAAACCCTCAGAGAAATATTATCTGACCCAGGAGAATTATCATTCTTTAAATTTTCCAATTTTCTTTTAAAAAGCTCATAATTTATGCAGTTGGCTTGTTCATATTTACTTTCATCTATCAATTGTTAAAGACGAAGAATACTGCTTAAGTCTTCATTAGTAAAGACTGAATAAAGAGTAGAATTTAATAATCTAATTATTTTATAATCATCAGATGCCTTCTTTTATCATCCCTCAAGAGTTTTATTCCCATCTTAATATTTTGTTTACCCCTAATGTATGTTTTAAAAATCCTAACATTTTTTTTATTTTCTCAGCGAATTGTTTCGTTCAATCTTTCGGATGCCCTGATATCCGGCTTCAGTGATGTCGAGAAAACCCACTTGTAGAAAAATGTGTATGTAAAAATGGCTCGTTTGGGTTTCTTGATCTTTTACAATACCAATCTATTTAAATATCTCAAATGTGTAATGCTTTTGTTAAATTTTACCTCTTATACCCTTTGTAAGCCAATCTGTTTTTTCTTGCACCTACTCTTTTCTTTCTGCAATGAATATATATATATTTTTTTTTAATATTGAAAAATTTTCCACATTTGCTCAATGTTTCCGAGCAACTCATCTGCCCAATTCACAACAGGTAATTCTTGTTGCATCCCTTCAAATTTGCTTTTATTTTTAAATTTGGAATCAAATATCATTTTTTCTGATTTCCATATGCAGCAAAACATCAAACCTAATACAGAAATGGTAACTTGTGCCTAGGTGTTCCAAAATTTCCATCCTTTCAACCATTTATATATAAGGAGTTCACAATAAATCTAAAACAGTATTATTTCTAGTATGTTCCTTGACTAACTAGTGAATAAATCCGTATTGAACAATTTCTATAAACATTTTTTCCTCGCATTTCCCTATCAGTATGTCTGAAATTAAAATCACCCATAATTATGACTTCATTAACTCTGAATTTTTAATCTTACTAATTTCATGTGATGGTCTGTAACCAGTTCCTTCCAAGAGATTTCTTCCTTTAAAATCCACTAACATAAATCCAAATGGATCCAGTCTCCTTACTATTATCCTTAACAGGCCCAGCATGAACAAATGGGTTAAGGTGTCCGACTCGTAACCTGACAGTCATGGGTTCGAATCCCTCTTGCACCAAACATGCACGCCCTTTCAGCCGTAGGAAGCGTTATAATGTTACAGTCAATCCAACTACTCATTAGTAAAAAGAGTAGCACAAAAGTTGGTGGTGGGTGGTGATGACTAGTCTTAAATTGCTAAATTAGAGACGGCTAGTGCAGATATCCCTCGTGTAGCTTTGCACAAAATTAAAAAAACATACATACATTATCCTTAATATTCTCAACTTCAACACAGTATTCACACTTTACATATAATTCACTCCTCTTACTCTGTTTACTACTACATGGTGCATCAAAGAAATTTGTCATCAAAATTATCTAGATTCAACCATGTTTCATTTAATCCCATTATATCAGTATCTTCTATAACTACTAATGCCGTAAAGTCGTTATTTTATTTCTTGTACTTCTATCATATAATTAATTCATTGTTGTACTTTTATTTTAGCGCTTACGCTTCGTTCAGTAGTTTTCTTTTTTGCTGTTGGCCTGGCACGGCCTAGCACGTTAAGGCGTGCGCTTTGTAATCTGAGGGTCACGGGTTCGCGCCAAACATGCTCGCCCTCCCAGCCGTGGGGGTGTATAATGTAACGGTCAACCCCACTTTTCGTTGGTAAAAGAGTAGCCCAAGAGTTGGCGGTGGGTGGTAATCACTAGCTGCTTTCCCTCTAGTCTTACACTGCTAAATTAGAAACGGCTAGCACAGATAACCCTCGAGTACCTTTGTACGAAATTCTAAAAATAAAATAAACTTTTTTGGATGTGTTATGTAAATGTCATGTAAATGTTTTGTAAACGACAACATGTCGTGTTGTTTAAATTTTCATTTCTATTATTTACATTTCCATATTTATATTATTGTTTCAAAGCTTAAACCAATAAAATATGTTGTTATTCATTTAAAATAACATTTAGAAATTTCTAGAATTAGGTAGATCAAATATATGACTATAAACGGAAATGTATGGCGGCCTAGTGTCTAGACGTTGAGTTTCGTGCAAGAACGGACATGCGCGGATTGCTCTGGAGTTCTGTAGAAGTTACGCGATTGTTCGAGAAAAGAGGCCTACAAATATATAAACAGACGAAGACGCGAGAAAAAAGGAAGAGTAATTAGTTTTTATTCGAAGAAAAGAATAAGAAGAGTCAGTCGTTCGTTTGAGAAAGTTTAAGTGTTTACTGTGAGTTTATTCAACTTGAATTTGTGACTGAAGCTAGATCTACAGAAGTTGTGATTTTGTCTCGTCAATCTTTGCGATTCATTCGAATTACTGGTTATGCTGAGAGTCGGCACGTACGGACTGTTTAGGGGAGACTGGGAAAATTGTAAGGCGGCAAGTTTGAGACGTTCATCAAGAAGCACCGTAAAAAGAACTTCGTCATTCTCCATTCAAACTTCGGTATTTCTTCGTGGGACCAAATTCACACCCTAGACCGGAATTTTGGATTTCTGATCTGAACTTTTGGACTTTCATTCTAGATCATTATATTAGATACAGGCCAGTACCATTTTGTGTTGTAATTAATTTTGAAGGTTTAAACTTAATATCTGTCATTGTTATTATATAATTTATGTTATATCTGTCATATATATAATAGTTTGTTGTAATAAATTATACAAGCTGTTCTCTGTGTCTTTCTGTTGCGTTCATAAAACATAAAAAAAACATAACAGCATGCAACGTGTTACACTGCTCCCGCCTGTTCTGGAAACATGTAGAGATTTGAGTAAAGATCAACAATGCATTATGTATGTATATAATACTTGTGATTGACAGTATTGTTGAAAGCGAGCTTTGGTGAAGGTTCTACTTTAGAGTTTCGCATGATTTGCATAAAAAGCAGCAGACGAGAGACGGAACTGGTGATACAATGTATTATTTGACAGCTGGAGTCGGTTCTATAGTCATACAAAGCTGTAATTGTAAAGAACGTCTATCAACCGGAAAACTAGATAATTGGACCAGGAACTCTATAGATTTCGAATATTACAAACCGTTGAACTCCAGTGACTTAATTCGGACGTTAGAATTTCCACGAGAACATTAAATATCTTCATCAGTACGGTGAGTAGTGTGAAGCAAATCGAGAAACAAAACATAATTAGCTTAAGCAAGGTGCAACAATATTAACTCAGGATTAATTTGTTCGTCGTGGACCTTAGTCGTCGATAAAATATTTAGTTCTAAGTCGGATATAAGACTGTGTTGTCTTAAGTTTGTAAAAACCAACAAACCATCATTTGTGATAAGTATTAGTAATAACCGTCATTATGAATTATATTGTGTTTATGTTTGTATTTTAAAATATATTTGTATTAAGAAAAAAACGTGTGGGTATCAATCTTGTTGACCAATAACATAAATTTAATACATATTAACATTGAATTATCAACTTAACTCAAATTCAAATTTTCGCTTATTTGAGATAGTAATCCGTAACATACATGACGTAATAAATCAGAGATTCGCCTGAAATAAAATTATAATATGCAACAATCATTAAATAGGAACAATGAAGCCTATTTTTATAACTACTTTACACTGATTTCCTTATGCTAATCTTTCCTCTACATCTCGGCCCGGCATGGCCAGGTGGTTAAGGTGCTCGACGCGTAATCCGAGGGTTGCGGGTGCAAATCCCTGTCACACCAAACATGCTCGCCATTTCAGCTTTGGGGCGTTATAATTGTCGGGCAATCCCACTCTGCGTTGGTAAAAGAGTAGCCCTGGAGTTGGCGGTGGGTGGTGATTACTAGCTGCCTTCCTTCTTGTCTTACACTGCTAAAACAAACAATCCTCTACGTCTCAGTTTCGTTTCAATTAGTTTATATTTACCTACCACTATCCAGTCCTAATATAAAACTTCCCTTACAGCTGAGTTAACAGCCCTTGCAAACGTTCCACTCTACAGCTGAACTGATCTCACAAGTACAACCAGCCAATATGCTCATCCTTACATATTAATTTCTGCCTAGCATTTAGCCCAAGTGACCTTCCCAAAACTTCAACTTCACAATTAATTCCTGGCAGTATCTATGACATTATTAATTTGTCCTTTATCTACAAATGCTTTTTGTCAACCCCTTGTTATTAATAATTAGCTCCAGTGACTTACTCTTCCTTATATCGTTTGCCTCCATGTACACAACAAAGACAGCATCATTGCCAGTCCCCATCATATCTCTTTTTGTTTTCCATCTGTGCTCTAAAGTAGCATAATCTAACTCTTTTCTCCCTATTTACCCCACAGGCTATTCTATGCACATACCATGTCAAGTCAGCTTACAACTATAACCACTTTAAATCCATAATCCTTCTCTATTCCTTTTGCTTTCCCTCCCTCTAATAATTCTCATATAAGTCAAGGGCTGTAATCTGTTTCTAAACGGAATAGTTAAGTTTATTACGTTTAACCCTAATACTATCCTTTCTAATTTCCTGAATGTTCTTGTTAATCTTAGCTGATGCCTTTCTTACATGTAAAAGCTTAGGTTGCTTTTGAAGTGTTGCTGTAATTTCTCGGAATTTATACTTTTTTTTTTCTATTTCCTCAACTCTTGTCAGAACAACCTGCACATTTTCCTCCAACTTGCAAACCTAGATATAAATTAAACATCCTCACTACTAGTTTCCTTAAAAGTGTCTGGTAGTCCAGAGTTCCCAAATGAAACCCATTAACTGCATTTATCGCACATAACACTGGAAACGCTTTAGCCCAAAACTAATCTTAACCATTGTATTACTTGTCGAATTAAAATAAGCACTCGATGCTATGATTAAATACCAGTATCCTGCTGTTAACACTGTTAAGCCTTAGTTTGACAACGAACTAAGTCTTAGACTGTATCCATTAAATAAAACAACATATCTAGTTTTGTTATACAGACTCACTGCAAGTTGAATTTTAAATTAGCCTAAAGTATCGTTACACGTACTAAACCTAATCTAACGTTATACTATAAATTGCATTCCTGAAATCTAAAAATAATAGCTGATATCTATTATTTTAACAATGGACACACAGACGTATTTTGTGGGAACAGAATATGATCAAAGTTGCTACCTACGGAGTATCCCTCTATTTAAAACATTATTGTAGGTCCAATGGCTTTCTTGGAACTGCTTCGTCAATCGTCGACCAAACTTACTTTGGGCCCATGATTATGCGCTGCAAATGATATTGTCGTTGTAACATAGGGACGAAATATTCACAAACCTCCCATTATACGCGAATTTTGGCTTAAGGCCGCGTTTAGGCAAACCAGAATATGTATCGATGTATTGTAATCTTGAGATGTGGTAAATGGGATTGTTGTGGTACCAGTTTCTTCTGTCGTCTCTTTGTGCATAGCCCAGTTTATTTCGAAGTGTGTCTGATATCTTGCTTGTGAGCTGTCGATATGTTCAGCTTCCAATTGGTGGTTACACCGAATATGTCTGCTTTACTGCAAGGATTTTTTTGATCTGGGGATTTTCGTCACTGAATAACACCTTCCTCTATTGTTCTTGTGTCCAGTACTTATATTTTAGACCCCACTGATACCGTTTTTTCTTCACTGAGTTGGTAAGAAGTTGTTTTTTGACTGATCTCCTTGACCTTCGACCGACATCAAGAAGCCTACGACGAATCGTTGAAGAGCTTTTATTCCTTTGACCTCCAAATGTCTTTTTATTGCGTCACACTCTCCCTAACCACGAACGCGTCGTCTCTTGACGTTGTTTTCCTTTCTCAACCACATCTTCCTCTACGTTTCGGAATGATAGATCTTGACCTTGATCACACGGCTGACAGTTGATAGGCTAACACCAACAACGTCCGTGATTTCCCTGTAAGTCATGCCGGTGTGCTTGTGCAGAGTCACAGTCTTCGTACGCTTTCTAGAAGTCACATCCATTGTGCATGACGGCTGAAAGAGGACTGATTAGCAGTAAAACAAATAGCTCACATTTTTGAAAAAAGTGTAACGCAATTTCGAATGACGTAACATTCCTCAAAATTTTGTCACATATCCCAAAAATAGATTGACCGCACTGCAAAACACAGCTAATGACACTATGTGAAAAAATGACTATTAAAGGAGATCAGCGGGTCCAGCGAACCTACAGCGGCCGCCATGCTGAAAATATTGTAAAATGATCATTTGTTTCAATTAATTTGTACAAGGGTGTGGGTCAAGCCTGGTTTATTTTTCGATTTTGTCAACAAACACATCGCCCCCAATAATAGTCAACATATATACACACACATATACACGTTTAATAATACATACAAGGAATCTAACAAAGGTTCTTTTTATTATCACCTCATACAGTCACTGAATTGTTTCAGCGTACATTTGCACAGGGAATTGGTTCCGTTGTTTAACCATTCTAAGTGTTTAAAAACATCTACTAAATAGATGTACTCTACTAATTTTGATTAGTTACGGTTACTACAGATAATCCTCAAGTAACTTTGCGCAAAATTAAAAAAAACCACACACACGATAATTCATTTCCTTACTAAGGCTGTCTGGCCAAACGTGTTAAGGCGTGCGACTCGTAATCTTAAAGTCGCGGGTTTGCATCCCCGTCGCGCTAAACATGCTCACCCTTTAAGCTGTGGGGGCGTTATAATGTCACGGTCTATCCCACTATTCGTTGGTAAAAAGAGTAGCCCAAGAGTTGGCGATGGGTGTTGATGACTAGCTGCCTTCCCTCTAGCTTCACACTGCTAAATTAGGGACGGCTAACACAGACAGACCTCGAGTAGCTTTGTGTGAAATTCAAAAACAAACAAACAAACAAATACTATTCTTTTCTCGTCATAGATATTGAACCAATGTCACAAGATTTGCCACCAGGGATTGTTGAGTAAGGTTAGATAGAATTACAAAAGTTATGTATATGTAAAAACGGCTCGTTTGTGTTGAGAAAATATTTTACGTAGAGGAGCGAACAGAGGACGGTGTTAGATGTTTGAATATATAATTTTATATAGTTTATTTTATTATTTTTAATATAGGTATAAAGGTGTTCCTTTGTATTGATTTACTTTGGGCTTAAAGCCTTCTACATTCCGATACTCAGTTACACAACCCCCTTTCAAATGTGATCAGCTTCGATCAGTTACCTCTCTCTTTCTTTGTGAACCTGACGATGACTGAAGAAGATCAAAACGTTGTTCGCTCCTCTACGTAAAATATTTTCTCAACCCAAACGAACCGTTTTTACACATATACTTATCTACAAGTAGATTTTCTCGACACCACTGACAGTTATATATATTACTGGACATCACAGAAAGAACAAACAGTGTTTAAATGGTTCAACACAATGGAGTGTTTTTATAGCAAAGCCACATCGGGGTACCTGCTGAACCCACCGAGGGGAATCGAACCCCTGATTTTAACGTTGTAAGTCCGTCGACTTACCGCTGTACTAGTGTGTGACAAAGTACAATGGAAACAAACGTTTTTAACAAGAGAAAAAGAGTACAACTGGAATGGTTTGAATCTACAGTAAAATGAAAAAGGAATAGAAAAGTTTTGGCTTGGTTTTTAGAATTCGCGCACAGCTACACGAGAGCTATCTACGTTAGCTATCCCTAATTTAGCAGTGAGACTAGAGAGAAGGCAACCAGTCATTACCACCAACCGCCAACTCTTGGGCTACTCTTTTACTAACAAATAGTGAGACTGATCGCAATATTATATCGCCCACACGGCTGAAAGAACGAGCCTGTTTGGCATGACGGGGATTCAAACCCGTGACCCTCCAATTACAGAAAAGTGAAAATATACTTTATAAGCTTATAAAAGAATGTTTTTGAACACGTTTAAGGATTTAATCCATATAATAATCACATTTTGTGTATATTTTTGAAAATATTTGATTTTTATTTTAATGTTAACGTTTCATAGAAAATCAAATTAAAAAGAAAGTTGAAGTATTATGGTTCTGATAAAACAAAGAAGAAATTAATTAATATGCACTGTCAAACGTTTTTTATAACTGAATGACTCAGTATAGAACAAATTCAATTACATTAATTCATACATCAAAAATTGCTAAATGTTTTTTCTTCTCCAAGTATAATATGATTTTTCTGATACTTCTTGAGAAAGTATAAAGATATTTCTCCTCTTCTGTACTTATTCTGAATCATTAAAGATGTAAGATTCTTGTTTGTTCTCTGTCTCTAGCTGTATTCCAGATGTTCACAGTGCAACCTGGTGTTTCATAAAAACTGTTTGTTGCTCATTTCTACCTGTTTTCTAACTTAATTTTTATTTGGTTTTAACCATATCCATGAAATTCAAGTGAATATGTTTATTTTCGAGTTTTACGCAATAAACTATTAATCATAACTGACAACAACCACCTTTCTTCTCTTCCCCACCTGTACCTCTATGATGGTTTTTCTCAGAAAAAACTGAAATCTCATTAATCTGATGAAACCCATATTAAATTTAACAAGATATTTTTTATACCTTCAGTTTGTACAAGTGTCAGAAAATTATGAAAATATCAAACTGGTGTTATTTCTTATTTGTATACAAGTTAGGCCTACTTTAAACTAATTAATATTGTTGTTGCTTAACACAAAGCTGCATTTTGAACTATCTATGCTCTACTCACCATAGGTAACCAAAAACTGATTTTCATTATATTAAGTCAACAGATATGCTGTTGAACCACAGGGAATCAAACCTGATATTAAAAAGAGAAAGTCTTACTCAATACTAATAGTGCTCTGTAAGTGATATACATATATTCTATCCTTTCTTTTTGAGTTGCTTTCATGAAATGTATTGGTTAGAATGTGTATTTTATTATATCTTTATTATAAATATTGTTTTTTTTTTATAATTATATTTGTATATATATTTTGGACTCACCTAAACCTCCTAGGTTTGCCAAACTAAAATTTACAGTTGTAAATAACATTTACAAAGAAGGCACCCAACTAATTAAACAATGCATTTTAATCTTACAGTGTAACAAAAATGTGTTTAATTAGCTATACTCATTACCACGCTGTTTTTTTTTTAGTTTTTCTCTGAGTAGGCAGCTTGTAAGTTTGTATAAATTATTATTTTTAAAATGTAAATCCTTTTTGGATATCATTGACTGTTGATAACTTGTAATCTGTAACAGAGAGATTATCTTTAAAAAATTATTGTACCTTCTTTAAATTTTCATCTTAACTTTCTATTACCAACTTGAATTATGGCCAGTTTAGTTGATACAAAGAAAGTACAAAACATTTTAAGTTAGAATGGTAACAAAAAAACTTGATGAAATATGACCTTCATTTCCATGAAATAGAATTGTTTTATTTTCCTGGCTTCAGAAAACAGGATGACAATGTCACCCTATAAAACATTAACAAAAAAAAGGTGTACAGCACTGAACTGTACAGAATATCTATCAGCAAGTATACTTCTAGAAACTGGATTTCTTTAACACACCACCATCATCATACTAGTGGAAAACAGCAAAGAATATCCAATGATTGGTGTGACTTTCATCTCACTTGAAAACAGTTACAATATTCCATTTTTATCATGCAAACGTTTGAATGTTATTATCTTAACATTTATCAGCACACAGTGAAAAAAAAATCTATCACTAATACCTTCTTAACCATAAAAATGGTAACATAACAATCATGAAAAAACCCTCTTATATCTTTCATCACTGAGAGATCTAAATGCTTCCAGTAACAAAATGTGACAAAACCTAATATGAATAGAAAAATTGCTTTATCTTCGTGATACAATTTCTTTTAGTTGACAATTTCAATTAGTTCTTTATGGTCACAAACGTTATCTATAGTACAGATATAAATTCTAAAATAGTAATGTATTTACTGGGAAAAAAGAAACAAAAAAGGTCAAGAGGCAATTGAAAAGCCAACATGTAACATAACTAATAAATGCTAAAATGAATTGCAATATGGTCATAAAGAAGTAAACTAAGCATTTGAAGTTGATAATGCTTGTATACATGTCGAAGTGAAACTCCAGACAATGAAAGAAATCTAAGTTTCAGTAAGTAATATATTACAGCCTTATATATATATTGCAACAAAAGTAGCTTATTTTTTAGCATCTTAAACTAATTTCATGCTGACAAGTTCAAAACCATATTGTACAGAACATATTTCTTTTGTGTTATCTACCATCTCAATGCAATGTTTGAACATCCAACAGCTTTTCTGGCATTTTAATTTCTCTCCCAGGATGTTTCTTCTATATTCTTAAAACTAAAGTTCATAAATATCAAACAATGATGTTAATTAATTAGGTTTGCAGTATGGCACACAAACATGACATTACTGGTTTATAAAAGCCTGTACACAAAAACCATATTCAAGATAATTATATTAGAATCATTAACAAACTTAACACAGCTTTGAAGCTTGATGATTGCTTTTAGAAGTAGCTAAACTATTTCAATGACAAAGTAATTAACATCAAAAGCATGTCTGGTATTTTACTATTTCTTAGAAAATGATCCTTACAAAACAAAACAAAAAAAAGTTTATTTACCATATAAAAAAGGGAGATTTCACTGGTTGTAGAGAATTTTCTAATGAAACTGTGTCATGTTCAACCTTGTATATTAATTAATGACACCGGTACTCTTATTATTTGTTCTGCACAAACTATTATTACATCTTTTCAACTAATTTTATTGATAATTTTCCTGATATATAATCCCTTATGTGATTTACATTCTGCTCTCAAATATTGTATAAAAAAAAACTTGAGAAGTTAGAAAAGAGCCAGGGAGTGTACAACTTCATGTTGATTGTTAGATTCAGTTCTGTTAATAATTTATAGCATTTACTTGTGAAACAGTTTTGTTTTCAAGTTTACTTTGACATTCTGAAAATGAAATAATAATTGAAGAAACAGTAGCAAACAGATACACAAAATTCCAGGAAACCATAATCTGTTAACTGTTTAAACTCCTTCAAAAATATTGAATATGAAACATTACTTTCTCTACCAGAAACATACAGATTAAAATCTGCAAAGTGCAACTGTAATGACTTCATTAACTGAAAACCATAACTAATTGGAACAGAAAAAAACAACCAAAAGCTATTCAGTGTTTAGGTATACAAGCTCTGTTTTAGTATTCTTAATCTGAAGAACAGAAGGAAAAGGTTAATGCCAGTAATATTGTTACCCAAACCTGTTTCATCATATAAAATAAATTGTATGAAAAAACCTTTATAATTGTTGTGCAGGATATTAAAATAACTTAGATTAATAAAAAATATTGAAATTGAACAAACAATATTGGATTCAATGTATTATTATCCACAAATTTTAATACGTTTCTTTCTGCAAAAATTTCACACTGATGTACATTAATTTACAACTGTTTTATGTATTTATTAATGTAATATTAATCACAAAAATATTTAAATATTAACTTAAAATACTATCAACAATACAAGTTTCTTCTTTGAATAGCTATTAATATTAGGCTTCAAACAAAGTACTGAAAAACTTGCTCCACATACAATGAAACACTATTTTGTTTGTAATGTTACCAATGTACTACTTTTTAAGTTACAGATTTAAATGAAATAATGCCTCAAAAGAATCGTTACTATTATTACTCAATGTTTTTTAAACATAAATAATGCTCTCTTTTTTTAAAAAGAACTATGTAAAAGGTTGGTGGATAACAAAAAGAAATTTTGATATTACACATTTCTTAACAACACTTACCAGAACAGTCAATGATACAGTATGTGGCCTGAATGTTTTCTTTTACATAAATGCTTTTGTTGTGTGTAACAATCACTAGAACCCATTTCTTCTCAGCAACAATTAAATCTGCTTTTTAAAGTAAATTGTTACTGCTAAATAGCCAAAAGCAAAAAAAAAAAAAAAAATTCTATCTGAAAATATTGGCTTCCTCTTATATTGGCTCAAAAAGAAAATAATAGGAAAAGAAGTTTTGCTAAAAGCACTGCCAACTGTTTACATTTCCGAGGAACCAATGTTTGGGGTATAAATGGAAGCATTAGGGTCAAGTGAAGATGTGGTGCCTTTATCCTCTGACATGAACTTGGGAGAGTACAGCATGGAGGAGGACACCATATCTGATTCCAGACTAACTACTGCATAAGTCGAAGTTGGTGGCATAACAGCCATCACTTCAGCCACTTTGGACTTTAGCTCTTCTATCTCTTTCTCCTTCTGGGTGAGCAATGCTGAAATTGTTAATATGTCCAGAGATAAAACATTAAACATCTTACATTCATCATAATTTTACTATTGTGTTTTTTTAGAAGTACTGATGTTTTCTTCTATTTCATTAGCATTAATGTTTAAAATAATTTCAAATGATTTTTTACATCTGTAAAGATTATTTGACATTGTTGTCAATGTATGAGTTTATGAAAAACCAAAATCTCCTAATCTCGTCAAACAGTATATTACATTACAAGGATCAACTTATGATTTTAGTTTCCTTTTGGTTTATGACTAAGTACGTCTAGTCAATTGCTTCTACAAGATTGGTTTCATGAAGTTAGAAGTTAGCTTTTTAGTTATGATCTATATTGATAATTATACACAATTGTATATTATTTTAATATGATACTTCAATCACATACACAAAAATTATTTTTGAAAACTATCAGAGCATGTCATAAAACTAGAATTGCAGTAAGAAAAATTCAAATGAAACATTTTATGCAAGAGTAAATTATGTTTGTTTTATCATCCAGAAAAATTACCTAAAAATATTCCAAAATACATCTAAAACAAACAAATTTTATTACCTATATCCCTCTTTATGTTATTAACATTCTTAAAACATAAAACTGTATAACATCACATAGTTAATCATGTAAGTGTGTTTGTATATCACACTGATTTGTAGTTCTTTTCTTTCAATATAAAACTACATGCAATTAGTGATAAAATAAAGGAAGAGACAGCGTTATTTACTAAAACACATTAATATTTGCCACTATGGGATCAGCAATATTATCAACTAATGTGCTCAATCATGGGTAACTTACACTGAGTGATCTCCACTTGTCGTTTTGCTTCTCCCAATGCACAAAAAAGATCTAACTTGATACGGGTCTCTGCACTCAGACTGTTCTCAAGGTGTGTATTCTTGTCCTGCATTGCGGACAGAGCTGACATTAAAACTTCAGTATCATTTTGATTGTCTTTGTACTGTCGTAGAGACTGAAAAAGAGAAATGGTAAGTTACTTTTGCACAAGAAAACTATACTTAATTTATTATGTCAATACTTCTCCACATGTTTTGCTAAGAGCATCACTAATTATAAACATGATGGCTAAGATGTCAGGTTTATATGAAAATTCTGATATAATGTATTATCAACAGCTAGAAATATATTAATCTATCTGTAATAACAAAATGAAAAGCTTTAATCTGCATGGAGGAAAAAATACAATTACTGCTTAAGTGTGGTTTTACACTTCTGTTATAATCTGTAACATTTAAATCATAAACTGCCTGGCTACTTTATTAAGACCTCTGCTCAGTAACAGATCACCCTTTAGCATAGACTTAGCATGACATAAACTTCATGAAGCTTCAAAACAAGTTTTGCAGGATACAAAGAGAGAAAAGATGTTCACAGAAGAGCTATGCCCAATATATTGTTCAAGTTCATCCTAAAGATGGTCAAACAGGTTGGTGTTCATATGATTGAGCTTTCTAAGAAAGATGACAATCCACTATTATGTTTAGTAAACCAATTTTGAACAATAGTAGCCTAGTGAATTTCTGCATTTTATCATCTTGGAGAATCCTATATCCATCTCCATCAGGGTAGAAATGCAGCATTGGGAAGTGACAGCATCTGCACCAGCTGTCAAATACACTCTAAAGTTTTTAACCAATCTATAGAAATTGAAATACCTAACCAGCTACAATAACATTCCCCACCCCACTACACATCCTACAGAAGTATACACTACTGCAGCCAAACAAACAGCATCAGAGACTTACAAGGATTTCTCCATACTTTTACTGCCCAAGATATGTAGTTTGAAACTAGTTACTAGTTGCTGTATTGTGTAATGCTCTTCATACACCTCAATAGATAATAATCAATTCCTACCTATTTTTGAAGTCAAGTGGGATAGTTTTAAGTCTCCTTCACTTTACAAATCTATTAAATTACTTCTCTTCCCTTTGTGTCATCAGTGATTTACGCTCACAATTTTTGTTACTGGTACTTGTATGCACTTTAAACTGTCAGCGTTTACAGACTAACAACAGATTATTTTAAACAATCAGTTACACAAACAATTTTTGTTGATACCACTCCTTCAAAAAGGCTAACCACAAGGTTTATTAAGAAAATACCATGTTTATCACATTTGAAAAAAGGATACAAAATATTTAAAGGTTTTACAGGGGGTACAGAAATAGTTTATTTGAAAATCTGAACCATAAATGGTCATTTATAGAATTTTGCAGTCTGTATTCTTCATGTTTAAAAGTGAAAAAAGTCACCCATCCCTTTGGTTTTGAATATATACTTATGAAGGGACATCCAACAAATACTTAAGGATGACTAGATAACACTTATTCACCCTAGTTGGTTTTATTTTTAGCTGAACAATGAATGTTTTCATGACAAACCCACACATCTCCTAATTTTGTGATCCTTGAAAATTGAACTTCTCGAATAAAGTAGATCTGACATAATGGATTTAAACTACCAAAAATACAATGAGCCATAATGTTAATAAAAACAAGCTTTGACCTCTGCTGAAATAGAACAGCTAAACAACACTTATTACCAGGTAACAATGGAAAAAAAAAAGTTAAAATAATTGTTCACTGTCAAACAATGAAACAAGATGGCCTATCGCCAAATAACACAAAGACTTGGTCAGATGAATCTTCATTTGTATTAAGGACAAAGGTGGTCACTCCCTCCCCTCAAAAAGAAAAATTGTTTGTAGCAAATTGTAAAGTTCAAAGTTTCATTTTTTTCTACTTAAATAAACCCATTGTACCTACAATCAATCATTTTGATAACCAGTCACATCTTATCTCTTACATACTATATTGATAATTTGTCTTCTCATTTGTTGGGTGGGCACATTCTTTCTACTTTTTTTTTTTGGAAAATCTCTCTTTCCAAATGCAAGTGTGTAGTAATAAAAAAAACTCTGAATATAGTTACTTCAGACTATGGTAATCCCATGTTTGAAGATCTTTTACAGTGTAACTCGATGGTGGACAATAAAATGTCTCATTTTCATTTATAAAAGAATAACTGATCTAACTAATCAAACAAGTAAATCACCACATAAATTGGAGTGAGTAATGAAATATACCACAGTTAAACAGCATGGTTTGTGTACACACACGTTTTGAGTTTAAAAAACAGAGAAAGAGGATATAGCCCCATCTTCCCTGATTCATAAGACTCAACAACCACCTGATACATGATATGATGAGACATGCATACACATAGAACATACAAACTCAACAAGTAGATATGATTGCTTATCATAAATGTAGTGTTCATCTCTAATAGTTCGACTTTAGTGTGAACTTGACAATTAGTGTAACTCATGATTGGAAACAGATTCATCCTGCAGTAACTGAAGTTTAATGATAAACAACAGAAGAATGGCAACAAAACACATTTATCTCTTGATCATTTTGGAATGTACATATTTCATCTTCAACAAGCAAATGTACACATCCCAAAATGTTCAAGAATTTAATGTTAACTACAATTACTTGTTGCTGCTATCACCCTATTTTTTATTATTAAACTTTGTTTGTTTATTCTTCATCAAAGCTTACAAGTTGTCCAAGTATTTTCTTTACCAAGTTTCTGTAAACTGAAATTAGAAACAGTAAAACAATCTGGACAGTGATTTGTAGTTAAATCAAAATTTTATTAAGAAAAAAAAATGCATTTTCAAAGTAAAGTTATAAATATTCCATGTAGAAAAAATTATGTAATACAATTATTTCTATAAAATTTAGTCCACAAAACAAACTTTGAAATCAAAATTGTAAATGTTTTATTTATGCTAACTTTAGCACATGCAAGTCTCATAATAAAACAAAGTGTGATCAAATCATTGCCAAATAATACTTCAAAATCAATTTCAGTTCCACTAAGTTATAAATTTGGTAATGAAATAAAGTATTCAATTTACAGTACAGACAGCTAAGACAAATAGAAAGTAAAAACCTACCTGTGCCTCTCTTTCTATTTGCCGCAACTGGTCTTCTCTGACTTTTACTTCACGACGTAGTTGTTTAACATCATTTTCTAAATCCCTTCGTCGATTTTTACAATTTTCTGTACAGTCAGTTCTACTGTAGATAGAAATCATTTACATTTATCACTGACATACCAGGAAAGTGTCAGTTCTTAAAGATTACACTTTCCCATAAAATGTACTTTCAGATACAGTACATGTGTACAATTAGGAGTTTTTACTTTTTTTCACAAAATTGTCAAATTCTGAAAGAAATGTCACCTTAACATTACAAATTACACATCTGGCTAAGATATTCATTTTCTCTTGCACACATGACTTGGTAAATTTTTCAATTACTGTTAACTTGATGTGAAAACATTTTAAATTAGATAAATTACAACTACATACTATCTGACATGTCTCCTTCACACTTCATCTTCACCTCAAACTCTTATGTGTTAAATTCTGATAAATAAGATGCTAGTTATTCCTATATGATATCATTGATTCAAACACAAAAATATATTTTTTAAGAAACTTCAGTTAAGAGTACACAGAAATGACACCAAAAAAACACACATTCAAGCGGTACCCTCTATGACAAAAAATACCTGTGGGATATAAATGGCCCAGTAACTGATAGAATATTACAAACTCCACAAGCAGAATGACTGCTTATTGTAAATTACCCACATCAATTAAACAGTCTGACCTTGTTTTAACCTCGACCTTTAGTGTATTTTCTTCATTTACACTTAATCAAAATTTATAAGTTGTCCTTTTTTTTTTAATCTGTTTTTAGATATTATGTACAGCCAGTATGGATAACTTCTGAACTTGGCATCTTCAAAGAAACTTGATGAAAATCAATTATCCATCCCAATAATCTAAATTGCTTGAACTTGCATATTTAATATTTTTTAATTTATGTTCAAATTTAATAGAAATTCTAAAGAACTAATCCTCTAATATTGCTCTGTGTTGTGAAAACTATTTCAAGTGCTCTTTAGATTGGTATTTTTGGAATAAGTGGGTAATGTTGAACACTACTATTTAACTGAGTCAAAATATAAAACAAATACCAATGTTTATTAGTTGTTTCTACTGATTGAACTTCCACTGAAGTAAAGTTCAATTAAAGAGGTAAAAAAAAAATACATTTAATTTTTGTATGTTTTTTTTTATTATTAATGGTAATTTTGCTTTGCATGCTAGAGAATGAGCAATCAACTGATGACTTGTATGAGAATAGAGACATTTCAAAGGGAATATGATGCTTCCAAAATGAGGTAGTTGCCAGAAAAAAATGCAATGAGACAGTCTGACTGTAATACAAACTAACTTCAATGAAAGTTTCACAAGTCTTGATAAAAAGAGAAAACAATTATAATGAATAAAGAACAGAAATAAAGTGAAAAATTAAGCAATAATATTGGTTTTAAAAAAACTGCTTGAACACATACACAGATGTCATAAGTCCATTGTCTTTAAAATTTCCAGTACTAAACATTTAAAATGGGTTTTTGACAATATAAATTGTAATTTGTGTGTCTAAAATTTTGTCTTTATCTAAGTATAAAAATAAACCCAAATATCTATATACAATTTTATGCCAAGTTTATACTGGTTTGTGTATTAATGGTAAAAAATTCTACTACCAAGAGCATAATGACCCCGAACACAGCACAAGTAATTTAAAATTACTGCATCAGAATTCAAAACATTGCTACCATCATGTAACAAAACCACTCACTTAGCTGCTGCAACCAATACAGCACGAGTAACTTAACATGATCTTGTCAGAATTCAAAACATTGCTACCATCATGTAACAAAACCACTCACTTAGCTGCTGCCACCAATACAGCACGAGTAACTTAACATGATCTTGTCAGAATTCAAAACATTGCTACCAACATGTAACAAAACCACTCACTTAGCTGCTGCCACCAATACAGCATGAGTAACTTAACATGATCTTGTCAGAATTCAAAACATTGCTACCATCATGTAACAAAACCACTCACTTAGCTGCTGCCACCAATACAGCACGAGTAACTTAACATGATCTTGTCAGAATTCAAAACATTGCTACCATCATGTAACAAAACCACTCACTTAGCTGCTGCCACCAATACAGCACGAGTAACTTAACACGATCTTGTCAGAATTCAAAACATTGCTACCAACATGTAACAAAACCACTCACGTAGCTGCTGCCACCAATACGGCATGAGTAACTTAACACGATCTTGTCAGAATTCAAAACATTGCTACCAACATGTAACAAAACCACTCACTTAGCTGCTGCCACCAATACAGCATGAGTAACTTAACACGATCTTGTCAGAATTCAAAACATTGCTACCAACATGTAACAAAACCACTCACTTAGCTGCTGCCACCAATACAGCATGAGTAACTTAACATGATCTTGTCAGAATTCAAAACATTGCTACCAACATGTAACAAAACCACTCACTTAGCTGCTGCCACTAATACAGCATGAGTAACTTAACACGATCTTGTCAGAATTCAAAACATTGCTACCAACATGTAACAAAACCACTCACTTAGCTGCTGCCACCAATACAGCATGAGTAACTTAACACGATCTTGTCAGAATTCAAAACATTGCTACCAACATGTAACAAAACCACTCACTTAGCTGCTGCCACCAATACAGCATGAGTAACTTAACACGATCTTGTCAGAATTCAAAACATTGCTACCAACATGTAACAAAACCACTCACTTAGCTGCTGCCACCAATACAGCATGAGTAACTTAACACGATCTTGTCAGAATTCAAAACATTGCTACCAACATGTAACAAAACTACTCACTTAGCTGCTGCCACCAATACAGCACGAGCTGCTGCTGCTTCTTCAGCTTTTTTAGCCTTGCGTTCTGAGGCAAGAGTTGATTCAATAGAATTACGAAGCTTTCGCTCTTCTTGTAAACGTTTCTCCAGTTGGCTTATGAGTTGTTTGTCTTGTTGTCTGGCTGTTACTAAGTTATGAAGTCTGTTAAAAAAGTAATTTCACATTTTAAACCATCAAACACACAAGAAAAATTAACTAATTTAGAATATGCATTTTAAAATAGTCTAAAACATGCTCAAACACTAATTCCTTTAGCTATAAGATTTTTTTTTAGTTAGATATAAAAAGTCAACTTTCAAACTGAATTAATATCAAACCAGTTCTCTATTTTCAGCTTTTATAAAATAAGTAATGCAAAACTTTAAACAATTTCACCCTCTTTTACTTCTTTATAATGACAATATAAAACATAAGTGCACACCTTTTATTGCTGCCATTAAATATACTAACAACTCTTATTACTATGAAATTCACACACTTTCACTGTAAAGTACAAACATAACTTTCAATTATAATGAAGTATACACATTAGTGTCACTATTAGTATCAAATAACCACACAAAACTTTTGCTATTTCTATAAAATATACATATGTAACACTGTTATTATAAAATATGCACATGTAACTTACTGTTATAATAAAATATACACATACAACTTTTACTGTTGCTATTACTACAGTGCAGAATTAATAATAACAATAATCCTTCATACCTAAAATGCATAGGAACAGGGTAGAAAAAGCACAAATATTCAACATTTATTAAGGTCATGGGTGTTGCTAGCTGTGAATAGGATGTTGCTGTGTTAATGAGTTGGGCAAATAGGATGTAACAGGCCCCTGAAGAGACTGAGGGATATTTTTGTTCATGAAAAAATTACCCTGTCTGGTTTTTCTAAATTTGAACTGAAATTTTTTGGACATATTTAATGGTTAAAAAGAAGGCATTTTACACTATTTTAGTGTTGGGGCTGGAAAAAATAATTTGAAGTGGTAAAAGTGACTGAAATCCATCAGAGCATCACAAGCTTAATGGCCAAGCACAAGAAATATACAATTCTCCAAATTACAACCAGAGAAATCACTTAAAACCACCTTGGTGTATATTGTGCAGTAAGTTGAGTAAAATATTGTGTCTGTATCTGCTTACAAAGTGTTTCGATCTGCTCATCCTACTGCTGACTATTGTGATGCTTCAATCTTCCCTTCCAAACCACAGATGAAATCATTTGTATCTTAACCGAAAGTTAAACATAAAACAATGATAACAGAAGCATGAAAGGTTAGCAACCACTTATTAATTAATGATACTGAGAATGTGGCTTCATTGACGTACTTTGAATTTATTCCAAGATGGTAGACCTTTGTACAAGCTAATATGGAGAATTAAGGAAACCGTATTTCACTTAAACATTTATCACTTAACAAAGAAAACCGTATCTCAAACAGTTATGTCCAAAACCACCAACTTGGGGAACTTATGAACTTTTTGATATTCAACAAATTGCAGTATAAAGACACATCATGGGTCATGAGAGGCATATAAATCATAATAAATGCAAGATAATGCATGTAGGTTCTCATAATTTAAATTACAAGCATAATTTGGTTGGGAATAACATTAACATTATCATGAAGGAAAGGAATTTTGGTACAGTAGTTTATAAGTTTCAAAAGCCATCCAAGCAATGTGCTGTTGCTAGAGGTAGGGCAAACAGGATTTTGGGCTAACAGGATACACAATACAAGTCTAAAGAGGTTATAGCTTTCTTGTTTAGGTCATATTTGGAATATTGTGTTCAGTCTTGAGCTCCTTACCTTACAATGAACTGTTTGAAAGGATTCAAAGAAGAGTTACTAGAATGGTGCTTGGAATGGAAGGGTTGTCATATGAGAAGTTGAAATCTCTCAAACTGTTTTCTCTCCAACAAATCTGGGGACCTTATGTGTTTAAAACTGTAAAGTGATTTGATGCACTATCGTTTTTCATACTTAACAATGAGAATAGTAGTATTCAAAAATAAAGTTCAGCAGACCAGGAATCATTGGAATCAGCCTTAGTAAATATATAGCGTGGGCATTTTCTAAATATATAACATCAGTCAGCTCCCTTTTCAAAGACTCTTTTAACTTTAAATATATTCTTAATCAGCTAAATCATAAGCCTTAATGGCCAGTTTCAATGTAATCTCCTCTCCTTCACAGAAGTCCCCACAACTGGCACCTGCAACATAGCCTTAAAACTTTATATCCAAGACCCAAACCCACTGATACACATCCCTAGTAACCACTTAGCAACCCTTATAGAATTCATTATCATCAAAACTAACTTTATGTTTAATAACTACCTACAAATAAATGGCTTAAGTATGGGGAATCCTGTGTTACCAGTTCTATCCAACATTTTTATGACACAGATCGAATCTCAAGAGATCAATTAAGCCTTACATCCACCACTATACTGGTACAGGTATATTGATGATATAATTGTATGATTCACATCTACAGAACACACACTTATTTTTTTCAATCACATTAATTCAATACACCCCAACATTAAATTCACTTGTGAACAGGAAAAAACTAACCAAAGAGCACTTCTTAACCTCAAGATCACTATAACTGATACACAATTCAAAACAGAAATCCACAGAAAAATCAACCACACTGGATTATACATTCCCTGATTGGCTTTAAGATTTTGTACAATAGTTTTAAAGAATGGAACAAGAATGTTGTCCCAAAATGTTAAGTTACTGAAACAATACTAATTTAAATTTGTTGTTTGTTTTTGAATTTTGCACAAAGCTAATGAGTGCTATTTGCACTAGCCATCCATAATTTAGAAGTTTAAGACTAGAGGGAAGGCAACAAGTCAGCACCATCCACTGTGAACTCTTTTACCAATGAATAGTGGGATTGACCATCATATTATAATTTCCCCACAGCTGAATGTGCAAGCCCCTAACAAAAGTAAACAAGATCACGATTTATCATTAAATGAAATCCACCAAAGTGTTGTCCCCATAATTTTTGCAGATAATAACTTCAGAAAAGAAAGAACCACAAACATATCAAGTGTAATATATGTAGCTCATAGTGTGAAGATTTTTTTCCACTGAATGTTATTAGAAGGTTCACATTGCAATTTTGTAAAAATTAAGAAAACTTGACATGGAACTCATATCTTATACAATACCATGTAGTGTATTAAAAATGGAATAGTGTACACTAGCTGAAATATTTTTATTAATTGAAGACCCAATGAAATATACTAATGTTATACTTACCCCAACACACATATAATTTGATTGTTCTTTGATTTGTCAGACACAACCTTCACTTACATGTTACAATATAATCATGTCTTTTTTGTAATTTTTTATACATATTTAGATATAGAACCTTGTTATACTTACCTCCACACACACATAATTTGATTGTTCTTTAACTTGTCTGACACAATCTTCATTCACATGTGACAATTTTCATATTTTTGTGATTTTATGTATATAAATATTTAAATACAGAACATTTGAAAAGATTAAACTTTAGAATTTTACATCTGTTTGCATTACATTTCACAAGCCATTACAAAATTCAATTTGAAATATGTATCTATTCACATAAAACTGTGTAAATATTAATTTTTATATCACGGAAATACTTTTATACAATTGACACTACATTACATCATGAAAACAAAATATTTCTAATTTTCTTGTGACACGCACCATGAATATTCTCATCTTAGCTACTGGGGGAATCCAACAAACACATATCTGAAACAAAATTCTAACATACAATGCTGTTCAAGAGTATAAGTACAGAAATTCTATAATAATAGTATAAATTTATCTTTAATACAAGTTACAATGGATACACACAAACACACACACACACATAAACAAATATAAAAATATCTCAGAAAACTTTAAAGATTCTTTATTGGTTATCTTAAAAGAAATAAAATAAATATTAGTTTTATATTTCAAAATACTACTCAGTTACTAAACTTGGCTCTCTCTAATATGCTGATCATTAATGTATTTGATGGATTATTGCATTCTATTTTTTTTCAAATTATCTAGAATTATTAACATTAAAAAAATGTATTTACTACCAAATTAACTTGAATTGGAGAGTGAAAATATGCAATAGTTATTGATCTTCAGAATTATATTGTAGCAAAGCTTAAATTTTTAAAAGAGCAGAACAATAGACTTTTGCTACACAAGTTTCATGTATCTACAATGATGGGGTGTCTAAAAAAGACAAAATTATTGAAAGAATTTCCACTACTGATCACTTCTAAAAACTCTCCTGAAATCAATGCCAAAGCCCATAAGAAATGAATTGATTCTGCAAATTCAAGAACCATTTGAAGTTTATAAAAGAGTGTGGCTTGGTGGGAAAAACATCAGTTAAGAAACTTATTGTATCACAGAGATACATGGCAAGAAGGCTGAATTTTCCAAAAAAGTTAATAAAATTTAATTGATGAATGGAACAGTTCTATAGACTGGAAAATAATGGTGTTTCTCCCTTTCTAGTGTCAGGGACACAGCAAAAATTGAAAGAATTATGAAGAAAGAAAAATTAGTACTATAAATTAAATATTTTACAAAATTCAAAACAAATTGTTAATGATATTTACCTTTGTCCATCTGAGCACTGGATATTTTTTTTTTTTTTACTTGCTCTAGTCTTTTATTCCCTATTCAAATACCTATGAAGACATCCTCTCCTCCTACATCACAGCACTACCTATCTTGATACTGTACATAAGCACCTCACTCAGATAATTTTAACACTTTTTACACATGGACATCATCCCAGTTACAAACACCAACTCTTAGTGGAGAAGAATGGTGGGATGGTGTCAGTGGAGGTAAGTATTACTGGAAATACATTTTCAATTTAAAAAACTAACTTCCAATACATACTTACCATCTACTGACACTACAGCTAAAATCCCACACTGAGAAGGAGGAAGAAGCCAGTGAGGGCATTATCCATATAAAAGGGCATCTATATAGATCAAGGGTGTACCAAAATAATGGTACACAAGTGGCAAAACTGCACTACATCCAGAAAAGATGTGCTCTTCACCCAGAGTACAATTTGTGCATCAAGGGTGGAAATAATACACAGACCAGCTCTAAACAAACAGTTGAGGTTCCACAACTCACAACTGAAAATAAGAGGCCTTGGTCCCTATATCCCATATAAGTGACTAGGATGTTTAGACTGCAGTGTTAGATATAGATATACATGTTATCAGATCCCAACTTGTAGCCATGGAATGAAGTGTTCAAAACCACCAGAATCATGAGAATAAGGTAAATAACAATAAAGAGGACAAACTTTCTCCTCGACCTGAAAAAGTCTGAAAGGTAATACAACATGCTCAGAATGATGGAATCGTGTATACCATACTCAACTTTCTTCTTAACCTGATGACATTCAAAGGCAACACCCCACAATCAGAATAACAGGACTGGGTATGTTACACTCAACCAAAGGAACAGTACTCATCCAGTCTGGAACTACAAACATTCATCCTAACTCCCCATTCAATTGAGCAAGAAGAATTCCATTTGCTTCCAGAATTATGGTGAAGATGTAGAACACTGTGCTCAACCAAGGGCCCATAATGTAGGTGCTTTTTTTTTTTAAATTATGAGAAGATTATATATATTAAATTGAAATTGATTAAAATGAAACTTCAAGCACCCCAAACTGGTGCCACTCCTTCAAACATCTGAAAAATATTCAGGGGCCCAGGTAGAAGGGCCCCAACTTTACTCTCTACTCCAAGAATGGGAGAAACTTACTCAAACACTCTGGAGGAAAAGGTTCTGTCTACCACCTCAGTGACTGGAAACTGGGTGGGATGAGGACTCCCTTAGCTCCACTATCAGAATCTGGAAGAGCAATGTGCACTGGGGTGTCCTTCTAAGGAACAGAGCTATGAAAGCAATGCAATAGATGAACCAACTTCCCTACAATTTTAAAAATAAACCAACCTAAATTTATTCAATCCAATGACTGGTAGAAATGGGTAGGATCCTTTTAAGCTTTACTCTTGATTGACAAGGAGTGTTGGTCAAGCAAAAATTGGTAATACCATTCAGGAAGCTCCTGAATGATCTGATGGTGTTTTTTCTTGTAGCAAAGCCACCTTGGGCTATCTGCTAAGTCCAGGTCTGATGGTACACCTTATTTCCACATAGCCTGTTGCAACTGATAGTAAGTATAGTTGAATTGATTTCTATGTGGAAATGCTCACCAAAAAGTTGGATCCCATTGGAAAAAAAATGGGTAAGAGACCTGGAAAGAAAAGATGCCAAGAGAAAATTAAAAGCACTTAATCTCCTTATAATCTAGCAGCTGCAGTCAAAATAGCCACAAGAGATAATCAAAATGAGTGTCAAAGGTATTGATCATAGGAGTTCCAAACTGAGAACAAATCCAACAAAAAATTCTCACAGTTGAGCATCCATTTGGTTGGAAAAATTTGATTGGGCAGAGACAGGTGATGTCTATTAAATTCATCAAGTCAGGGACATGTCAAGTCAGAAGACTGATATCACTGAAGTTAGCTTAGAAGAGAATATCCAAAATTTGAGAACAAAGCTCATGAAAACGTATACCTCTTTGACTAGAAATGTGAGAGATCACAGTGGAACTGTCTAAATGAATCATGGTGATTTTCACCTTCAGTGGATCTAGCCCTGAAACCATTGTCCCTTAGACAAAACGAAATTTTAAAATATTAATGTGGATGCAAGATGAATCTGAACTGTTGACATATGCACCCCATCCCTGAAATGAAGCATCTATGAAAAGATGAATCTCAGCATGAGGAGATGGGTAATAGGAACACCAAGAGTAGTATTGTACTGGTCCAACCACCACAAGACCTAAGATGCTAACCCTGATCAAGGAGATTAGATGATCCAGTTCATGATGCACTGGTTGGGCAATGACTACTAAAGGAATCACATGTGAGCTTGTCCTAAAAGAATCAGAGATTCAATGAGTGTCCAAATCCTCAAAAGAAAGAACCATCTGTGCAGTAGGAAGGGAGAGTTAAGAGCCTGACTGCCCATTCAATAGGCTGAAGCCAAATGGGAGTTGGCTGCACCTGGCTTAAAAAGGTGTTGAAAAACACCCATACAGAAAATATATTGAGTTGATAAGAGAATGGACTTCTTAACTCATATAAGTAAACTAGCCTCAGTGGCTTCGGAAAAGGGAATCTCAATGTGTTGTTCTGCCAGCTAATAAGATGGTGCCATAAGCAAAGAAACTACAAAGATAAGCATAGAATTTCTTTTGAGCATCAACAGTTCAAGGAGCACAAGTCAGGGTTGGAACATAAGATGACCAACAGGAAACAACGAAAGCTAAAAGGTCAATGATGACAAGAAAAAATGCAAATGGATAGCTTTGATGTGATGTTCTAAAGCCTCTGGCATATCTTCAAATCTCAAGAAATTAATGAAAGGAGCATTGCATAACTCATGAAGGGTTACAGTAGGTAGATGAACACCTTCCAATGAGACATCTTTATCCAATAAATCCCAACAACATACAAGCCAGAAAACCAAAGAAAGAACAGAAGCCAATAAAAGTATTAAAGTAGAAGTCAATAAAGGACCCAATTCATCATCAAGTTGCTGTGGAGAATGCTGATAAGCTTCCAACGAAATTTGGAGGAAAATATCTCAAAACAGTAGCAGCAGTCAAACAAATCCAAGAAAAATGTGATATATTCAAAGTGATCACACTGGGCCCATTCTGAAACCCCACACATAAAAAAGGGAATCAGGTTTTTAAGAGACCAAATATACACCCTCCTGGTGATGGGAAGCCAAAGCATGATGTTCAGACAAACAGAAGGATGAAGGAGAAAAAATGAAATATTCACTCTCAGACATTTCTCCTATCAAGGAGGGGAAAGATTCATATGTAAATGGAGAAAAACCTCAAAAAATAAAAAAATGACTGAATAATTGAAAGAAAGGAGCAGTAGATGGTTCACCCACATTGGCCTTGTGACAAGCTGACCTAAGAAATGAAGGTGCTGGAAAAAAAAAAATTATCTCCCAGACTGTCCTAATGACTCAGAACCCAACGAAAAAAGACCTGAAGATCAAGTATGTCTTCATCTTTCAATGGATCATACCATGGACAACTTCCACTGAGTGTCCACCTACATCAGATATAACATAAGCCACCAGGGTAACACTAAAATCGCAGCAAAGTAAGTTATGGCAAGACATTTGTAAAGAAACCCTTATCTAAACACTGTCAGAAAAAAAGTATTAGCATTACCTACATGAGGTGCTTGTATATAGTACCAAGATAGAGGGTACATTGACAAAGGGGGGCATCACCAAAGGTATGCAATCAAATATCATTTCTTAACCTCAAAATTACAAGAACTAATACACAATTTTAAACAGAAATCTACCAAAAATCATCCAAACTGGACTATACATTCCTTGGGACATGAAACAAAACAAAAACTCAACACACTAAGAAACCAACTAAACACAGCCATAAAACTACGCTCATCAGATAAAATTAACAATGAATTAGATAAAATAAAACAATAATTCATCAATATCAATACGCTTCCCTCCACAAACTATAGAAAACATTATATGCACATTCCTGGACAAAAAGCAAAATCAACTAACAAAAGTAAATACACCCCATGATTTAAAAAATCACAAAACCATATACAGCTGCATACCATACATTCCCAACATCAGCAGAAAAATAACCAAAATTTGGCAAAAACCAGTAACAAAATATGACATTCCAGTTAATACCAAATGTATTCAAAATCCAGGCACAAAACTAAGGTCTATACTATGTAAAAACTACATTGACAAACACAACACCAACATTATTTATAAAATACAATGTGATAACTTAGACAACTTCTATATTGAAGAAACAAGTAGAAAAATGGAAACCAGATTCAAAGAACACAAAAAGTCACTTTCACACGTTTTCAAAAAGTGCAAATCAAATAAGCACAACATAACCACAGAAAACACCCAAATACTAAAAAAGAAACAAACATAAACAAATGCAAAATTAAAGAAGCCTTACTTATACAACAACTTAAGTCCAAAATAAACCAATGCAAAGGAACACTTTTATACCTATATTAATAAATATAATCCAATATCTAAGCACACCCTCTACATTCAATTACAGTCAGTTACCTCTTTCTTTCTTTGTGAACCTCATGATGACCAAAGAAGATCGAAACATTGTTTGCTCTACTACATATTGCTTTCTCTACCCATACCAGCCGTTTTTACAAGTTACTGAGCGTGATAAATTATAGTGCAATTCTGTGGTATTGATATAGTAATTTATTATTTTTGATTATTTGAAAATGTATAAATAAAACCTAAAAAAAAGAATTTCATATCACATCTTCCATATGTGAAGCTTCAAAAGGCTTAGCAACCTAAGACAAGCAGCAAACTAGTACAAGGCCATAGTAACTAAAAGGTATAGTTGTTTGCTACACTTCTTTATTTGTTGCTCTATGTTTTAAGAAAAATACGCTTAATAACTTATTTGTAAGTAGTAAATGTGTATACATATATAATGTATTATAAGAGAAATGTGACTGTATTTTACAAAACACAACTCCAATAAAACACAGCCAAGAAAGGTCACAGGTCATTTATGTATTCTTGAATATGGTAACACAGTGCACCTGCACCCCATCATAACAACTTTTTTAATGATAACCAAGCACAATTAAAAGGTCAATATAATAAAAATATGACGTATATTTTTATGTAAGTTAAGCCACTTAAACTAAACATTCATTTTTTTGAGTAATAACTTGTAGTCAAAATGATAAAAGCATAATTTTTATTTCCTAATTTTCTTATGATGGTTATGAAGTCAGTCAAATCGACAATCTATACAGAGATTCAACACTCAAAATTATAGATAAAATAATTTTGTCTTCTTAAAAAAATTTGATAGTTATATGGAGATTATAAAGGTTTTGTATGTGAAACTTGAAAATTGTTGTAATGTATAATCTTAAAATAGATATTACTTTAATGTTGGACAGACAACATTAAAACAAAAACCACAATAAAAAATATTACTAAAAAATTCATAACCCTTACGAAAAATCTGATACTTTGTTTATGAAAGCCTTGCAATGTCTACAGATGGTAAAATTTTGTGAACAAAAGTTATAACATAAATACTATCAAGTACAAAATACTTGCAATGTTGGTCCATGAGGCTCCACCATTACTGAGAGCTAAACAAAGTGCAAGTATTTGAAGGATGTGCCAATATCAACAGAAAAAGCATTTTGTATAGTCAGTTTCAGTTATGACAACCTGAATCAGTAATTTATGAAAAAAAAACAACTGTAAAATCAATGTCCTGAGCAGTAAAGAAATTTTTGAAACCTATTTATAGCCTCAGGTAGAAAGCCAGGTAAGTTATAGCAGTTTTGGAATATTATACTCTGGAGCCTGATATTTTTTATGTTGTAAAATACATATCCAAAATCTACATCAATTACTTTTTGGACACACAACATAGTGAGAAAAAAGAAGTAAGGTTACTGCAGCATAGTATCCAAATACAAACAGCCCAAATGTCTGTAGTTAGCCTAAATTTCTGGTTTTTACACATTTTTTACTCGTTGTTACATATATTTGAACAAGAATAAAAAAAAAATTAGGTTAGAAAACAACAACAAAAGTAATAGATTGAATAAGATTTCACAAGAGCATCCTATACCTTTTATATTATGTGATTGTTACCTGATCCTTTGTTCACATAAAGCTTACCTGATCCTTTGTTTACATAAAGCTCTCCTGTTTTAATTTATTTGTTTCTGATGTACTAAGAAAAGGTCCAAAGCACATTGTACCAGTAAAAGAAAGCAGATACGATCCTGCAGCTTTTGGAAACATAATTGTTATCACCTATTAAAACCTGCAATCATTTTAGAAAGTAATATTGACTATTTTAACCTTTCATTTCACTGTATTTTGATAACTTTAGTAAGGTTAGCATTAACCTATAAGAAATAAGAGATAAAAGATAAAGTTTTCCAAAACAAAAACACTTTTAGTGTTTGTGTTGGAGATTCTACTAAAGGTTGTACAAAAAAAGTCTGAAACTACACGATATAAAAACATATCTGTTTTTGGTATGAAAACATCCTTCACTCAGATTGACTCGATAAATCTCTAGAAAAATGATGTACTGAAAATCATTTTTGTGTGTGTGTGTGTACAAAAGACTCATCAAATTTTTACTAAAAGCTTGCAAAGTTTCATGAAGATACCCTTAGTTCATTCCATTATAGTATGAATAGTTTTATAATTACATAGTGCTTGCAAGATCTGTCAAATTAACAAAGCTCATTTGCACAGAATTAACTTGTATTCTTTGTAAACAAAGATATACGATAGGCTATCTGTGTTCCATCTATCACGGGGAATTAAATCCCACCTATTAACAATGTTAAGTCCATAAAAACTTACCACTGACACACAGATGCTTTTAAACACATAATCTTACAATAACACAATTAAGTGGCTATTACTGAAGAACATTCTACATTCATCTTCAAATTATTCAAAACTGTTTCACTGCATTCTGACTCAAAGTAAAGGTTTTTAATAGATATTTTCAATGATCTTTACTTAAAAAGAGTTTATGTTCACTTACTTATTTTGAAGGTTTTTATTATGCTGCTGAAGTTGTGACAATTCTTCCCTAAATGAATGCTCTGTAATAGTAAGACTATTTACTTGAGCTCTCAGCTCCTGTTCACACTGACGGCTGGCCTCCAGATCCGTCTTTAATCGTTTGATGTCTGATTCTAGTCTATTAGAGAAAAAAACATTTTTTTATAAACTTTCTCTAAAGCTTGGATTCAAAAGACATGGATATATAACATAGTTTGCTGTACATGTTTGAATATCATACCAGTGAATGTAAATGTAAGGTTACTGGAAGAGTTATGTAATAATATTGAAAATATTTTGATGAACATATATAGCATGAGAAAGAAATGCATCCTAATATTAAAGGATTGAGTAAAAACAGGATAAGAAACATTTTTCTAAAAATGTGACATTGAAAACAAAAGTCCAGGTAAAGATAAATTTTATACCAAAACATCAGTCAGTCATCAAGGTCTGCCACTCATTAAAAGAGCTACGTGCATCCCAATCAGTCCCATAACTAATATACTTGCTATGATACATCAGTCCATAATAAAAACTATTAGTGTGATTCCACAAGGAGAAAATAATATGAATCAAGACTAAGTAGGAAGTTAATGAAAGAGCTCCTTGGTATTTGACATAGTGAATGCACTGAAATCATTATTTTAAGTGTATGCCATTTGAGAGGTAACACCAACAGCAGAAACTGTTTGACATACTTAAGTTAAATTTCATAAAGAAGATTACTGAATTACTTGAAAGAACAATGAGGAATGAGAAAAAAAAATCACTGTCATAAATCAATTTTGCATACAATCAACACTGAACCTGAAAAAAACATTAAGAAATATGGGTCAGAAGAATAATAAATCAAGGTGAAAGAAAAGACAAAATAAAATTGAAGACTGAAGGTGAAACACTAAAAAGGAGAAAAAAAATCCCACTTTACTGGCTCAACACATTAATACAAAAAACTGTAGACAAGGTGACCCATCTACACTAGGATAATAATTGGAACTCTAATAAATTCACTCATCTGAATGGTAAATTAAAAACAAAGCAGTATCTGTTGTTTAAAGTCTGCACCTAAATAAAGAATAAGATATCATGAAACGACCACAAATGATACATATCACACTTATCTGACTCACAAAAAAGATTCATGATGTGCCATAATGCAGTAAGCTTAACTTACATCACAGTTCAAGTTACATTAGTAAACACACAATAAAAAGTCAGGAAGGAAATAAAGTAGCTTCATAATTCACTGAGTGAGAGATGGGAAAACAGCACTGAGTGAGATCTGTAGAGTACATTCAGCTAACCTGGAAGAACTGAGGACATTCTCTTGGAATCCACAAAAGACATATCCAAGGAAAAGAGAGAATGACCAAGGAAAGAATAAGCAATCTGAAACTAAAAATTCACCAATGGTAACTACTCACAAATACTCTGGTTAAAAAAGAAAAACAGAAAAATTTAACAATCAAAAACTGAAGGAACAATCATCATATAAATGTATGGTAGAGTAAGAAATGAAATAACTGCTAAAAGTCGAATGATGACCTTAGAAAATTATCATTGACATTCATGACATATGCAATCTTAGGTTAACAAAGCTACTGAATGGCAAAGAAATAAATTTATAGAAAAATAATTATAGTAATCAGAATTATGAACATGAAGTCAGACAAACAATAATTATCTTAATTATAGAAGACAAGGTTTAGTGTAACAATCAAAATGTAAAAAAGTATATTCAACATCCAGAAGCAAGCATACGTGAAGGTACATTTAGGAGTAAAAGCATGCTTTGTCTTTTCTGAAAACATCAATAAATGAGTAACTGTATTGTTACAAGGCACAACAGTCAACCAATCTTATTATCTATAAGAACCAATTACAAAATATTAATCAGTTTGAATAATAACTAACACAATGATTGTTATTTCCATTTCATACAAGTTTTACATACTATCATGGGAAGCTTGTTTCTCTGTTCTCTTATATAATATGCAAGCTGTACATCGACATACAGTCATTTCAATTTTATATAATACAAAAGAAGTACTAAGATAATTTCCAAACATTGTCTTTAGAAGTTCCCACTTTTCAACTACAGGGGCATTCAATAGAGTGCATACTCCCATCATGCAGTGTTGATTATATTCAATCTTCAAAAATATGAAAATGTATCTGTATGTGTGTCATTACCATAGGAGTCAGACCATTTTAAGTAGAATAATGAAGAATCATATTCTACATGTCCACCAAGTTTAATTAAAATCCAATAATTTTTGATTGAGTTACAGAGAAAAATTGTGAAAAGTCAGCCTCCATGTTAACAAATAGGGATTTTTGTTGTTGTTGTTCCCTTACTGTGGCCTTGACCCTCCAAAACTAATTATTTCTATGTTGGGTCATTGTCCAAATGTATACAACTTTCATAAAATTCCATATAGCTTCTTTTGATAAATCATGTTGATAAACAGACACAAGGGTGAACACAGAATTCATAGTCACTAAGTATCTTCATGTGTACAACTTTCATCAAAATCCATACAGCCACTTTTGATAAATTATGTTGATAAACAGACACAAGGGTGAACACAGAATTCATAGCCACTAAGTATCTTTACCCAACATTTGATTCAATGTGTCCTTGTATGTTGTTTTAATACACAGAAAAAAAAATCTAATTGCCACTACTAGTGAATTTATCTAATAGCTTACCATACAGCTGGCTTGAAAAACACTGTTTGACCCTAGTTACATAACAGATCCTGTCATATGAGATTACTGAAGCATACAGACATCATAAATTACAAATCACTTTATAACACTTAAAAAATTAGTCCTGGTGACATTCCTCTTGTTTATACAAGATTTATAATAGAATTCAAAATATTAGCTCTTTGGTGTATCCATACCCCATCTGTGACAATGTCACAGCCTCACCCATTACTGAGACAAATGTACTTAGTCTGTTTCACAACCAACATGTGGGTTTTATTGTTGTCACTTGTACACTAAGTTTCAAGCTTTTTGCAAAATATAAGAATAAGCTTTTTATATATCAGACTGTTTTAATTATAAAGCAATAATAATATAAGTGTGGATCTTACTATAAAGCAAAGATAGTAAGAAGAAAAAATAAAACTCATATATTGTACAAGTACTGTGCATAAATCACACAAGGTTATCTCTCCAAATATTAAATCATATATATATATATTTTTGTTACAAGTCAAACATAAAATTATGCTACATTACAGAGCTTAAAACTGCTAATTTAAATGCAAAAGAATATAAAAATCACAAACTTTCAGTTCAGAGAATTAAGCCTAATTCATGAAAAGACCATGCATTCCCCATTCAACAGATCTTGACCCTAACATCCATGGATCAACTTCTTTCCTAAAAATAAATCCATCTTAAATTTTCTACAATGATTAATATAAACAGATATACAATACAGCATGATTTGAGCAACTATAGGAAAATAATAGTCACATTTTTCCAAGTCTTATAAAAAAAAAAGTATTATTGATCACTACTAAATACCTATGCAAAAAAGTGGCAGTTATTATAACAAGCACGACTCACATCCATGTTGTTAAATCAGAGAACATTTCATAAAGTGCTTGGCTTATCATCCTATTTGACAAATGTGAAATACACAGATTGGAATAACATGGCACTGAATTTGACATCTTTGGTTTGGACTGACTAAAAGTTTTACAATTAAAGTTTAATACAATCAGACACTATTTTTAAAATAAAACAGGCAAGAAAAAAATACAAAAACCAATCATAGATGGTAGAACTAGTGCTGAAGTGCATGAAAAAGATTTTCTTAGAGGGTACTTACTTATAGTCTATTATAGTTTGGGTTTTCTTTTAGTATATTTCTCTTCAAACTTTATTAAATGCAATTTAGTACAAGTAACTGAACGTTAAATACTATTCACAAAAATAAAATCTGAAATCCAATAAAAGATAAGTTACCTCTAATTTTTTTAAATATACATGCCTGTTTTTGCCATAACAATAAGACAAAATGGCCTGGGTGGGTGAGACGTTAATAATGTGCAAAATACTTTGTATGAATTTTTTTTGTTTCTGGCTTTCTAACTTTGCAAAAAGAACTATTTAAACTTCTTTCAAGTTGTGTTTCCTATGGGAATCAAGCTTGAAGAAAAATTGACAATTCTGTTTACAAAAATCATAATATAATACCTCATTTGAGAGATGAGACCTTTGGCTTTCTATTGGTTATAAGTAATACAGTATTGAACAGTAGAGAGAATTATTGATAGATTCTGAAAGAAAAAATGTAAAAAGTGAGTGTATCACGAAGAGTTTGGTTGTCTATTTCACAGCTTTGTAACCAAATATGATTAAAGACTAAAAAATATGCACTGTATGAGCAATGATAATATTATAATAAGTAATTTACATTACACTTAATACCTCTTTGAACATGATAAACAAATTAAAGAAAAAATGCCTAGAGAGCAACTGTCACAATTCTCACAACAGTTGGTTAGTTGGGATTTCATGGCACAAAGCAACTAGACTATTGGTGCCAAACAACCAGTAACAAAGTTAAAAATAATGTAAATTTGTTAAAAGGAATCATGTTAAAACAAAATAAAAAGATAATTTTTAATTAAGAACTTAGATAGTATTAAAAAGGCCAATGGCCCTTAAAAAAAACTAAAAACATTTGTAAGCTGGACAATGTTACAATTGCCAATAATGCTGCCAAGTGACAGAAGAAACCTTGTGGACAAAACATGTCTAAAATGATAATGTCATTAAGAGTCATAACAACAGCATGACAGTAAAAAATGTAAACTATTGTGACCTGAGTGTCACACAGACAACACACTAGTGCATCAGTCCCAGATAAAAGAAAATGATGAGTTAAAAATTGCAACCAATGTGTAGTCCAGTTAGGACAACTTTTTCCAATCATTACAGAAACAAGATAGGCATAGAGGGTTTTATCTGGAAAAACTTGTTATCACACTGCTCAGTCCATGCCAACTGATGCAGAGCCAAGCCTTAAAATACAGAACCACAGTCCATGTATGGAACAAGTACAGCAGTGATAGCACCAAACAGACAGGCTTAGCTGAGGTGTTAGTGAGCTTGTTTCCATGAATATCAACATGGCCTGGTATCCAGAAAAGCTGGATAAAAGTAGATATTAATGAGAGATGGGCCAACTGGTTTTGAATATCGGCAAGAACAGAGTGTGAACTAACATGAAGCTATTCCAGAGCCAGCAGTGTGTTAAGCAAGTCAGTACAAGTAGTAAAACTCCACATAGCATCATAAGCCTTTTCAAGGTCAAAGAATACTAGCACAAGATGTTGTCACTCAAGAAAGGCTTCTGTGATTAACGTTTCAAGTCAATTCAGGTGATCCACAGCTAAGTGGTGCTGTCATTGTAACCCACGCTGGGTGGGTGAAACGAGAGCGTTTGATTCAAGCAACTAACAAAGAGAAGCATTAACCATCCTCTCTAAGGTCTTACAGAAACAGCTCATCAAAGCCACATGCTTAAAGAGAGGCAGGACAGTAGCCCGGTGCCATGTATAAGAAAAAACATTCTCCTGCCAGATCTGGTTAAAAACAACCAGAAGAATAGCAAAAGAAGCAAGAGGGAGATGGTCTGACCAATGTACTGCCAGACTAATGAAGAGCCAACTTGAGTTCCACCAGTGTAAAGGGGTAATTATAGTCACTGAGATGATCATACTGAAGAGAAAAAAGCAATCATTCTGACCAAGTCTTGATGGCTAAGAAGGTGGAGGATGAAGCAGAAGCTCTAGATACCTGGCAAAAGCTTTCACTAAGAAAAGTGGTGATGCTGTGGGCATCAGCAACTTCCTCATCTTTCAAACCTCGTCCCATATGATTTTGAAACTGATGGTAGAAGAGATGCTTGTTGTATATTTAATTCAAGATTCTTTCTTGCTTTGATGTCTTACCTTCCAAGCACACACACAGGCCTGCTAAAAAGTGATGCAGTTCAAAAGTGTGGGATACCGTTTTCGAGCCTTCAGTGCCTTGTGGCAGGCAGGATTCCACCACGGACAAGGATACCATGGAAAATGTGTTAAGAGTTTAGGAATATATCAAGCAGCTGCCTGAATAACAGTCAGTCACTGCTGCCATGCAGTTGTCTACTGATGGCTTACAGAAGACAGCAGGATCAAGTTCCAACAGAGATGTAATAGATCTTCCACCAGAGCATGCTGATTGGGTGGCACTGACAACTGTTAGTCTCTCTCAAAAAGATAGCAAGATGGTCATTACCACATGGGTTACTGTTAACCATCCATGGAAAGTGGGAAAATAGTGAAAGGGAGCAAACCAAGAGATTAATAGCACTAAAAGACTGACTAGATGCATTAAAAATATAGGAATGTCTCCCATCAATATCAGCATCTTCCCAAAGGAGATTATGTCCATTAAAATCCCCCAGGATTAGAAAGGGAGATGGTAATTGTTCAACAAAAGCATAAAGATCTCTCCAGGTCACAGATAGAGAGAACAAACAGTGATGGTACAGCCCAAGAAAACACAGACAGCTATTGCCTCTAAGGATATGTGGAGTGGCAAAGACAAGGTGGGCATACGTTGATTGACCAGCAGTGCCATCCCTCCATGAACTTGTCCATCACACAACCTATCATTTCTGTACAAAAAAAAACTGTGAAAGGTGACTGTATAAGCAGATTTCCTGAAGGGAAAAATACAAAGGATGGTAAGAATCAATCAGTGATTTGATATCATCCAGATGAGAATGTAAACCTCAACAGTTCCACTGTATCAAAGTGGCCATTTTTACTTAGGTATCGGTGAACTGGGTGGAAAGCCCTCGTGTTTTTGACCAAGCTTCTTTTCTTTATTTACTTAATTCCAAGGAGGTCTATTGACCTCCATGGATTTCTACATGAGTCAGATGGGCAGGTCTCTGTTGTTTGAAGAAGATTCCAGTGACTGAAGAAGTGAATGAATGACTGTTCTGCACCTCAGAGCTAAAGAAGATGGACCCGAAAAAATGTCTAAACCCAGAAGCAAAAGAAGTGGATCTGGTGATCTGCTGGAAGGAATGGAAGAGACAGAGATGGGTGCTGTTATTGATTCATCAACTTTCTTGATTGATTGATTGACTGATTTAGTGTATTATGGCACAAAGCAACAAGGCTATCTGTGCCAGACATCAGGTAAAAAAGTAAAAAATAATAATAAAATAAATAGATAAATAAATAAATGTAGCGAAAGACAAATGGAAATGAAGGTAAAACAAAAAGGTATAAAACCAATGTTGACACCTAGTCTACAACATTAAGATAGAAGGCAGAGTATAAGAAGTTGTAAGGTATTTACTCCAGCAAAAAGGTAATGATCATAACCCGCCAGGAAGACTAACAGGTAAGTTCAAGACTCACCGTCAGTTACCTGAAGTTGGTCTTTCCAGTCCTGGTTCCGGGTTATGTGTCATAGCAACCAGTATCAAAATGTAAAAGAATATAAGTTTCAAAAGACACATAGCAAAATCGCAACGAGTAGCTAAATGTCCAGTAAAAATATAAAAGTCAAGTAAATGGAGTAAAATTTGTAAAAGTAAATGAAGGTAAAAATAAAACAGCAATTAAAACAGAAAATGGTGTAAAAACCAATGGTGATATCCAGTCTTTTAAGTTATAAACTATTTACTCTAGCAAAATGGTAATGATCATAACCCGCCAAGAAGACTAACAGGTAAGTTCAAGAACCTCTGTCAATCACCTGAAGTTGGCCTTTCCAGTCCTGGTTCTGGGTTATGTGTCATAGCAGCTATTATCAAAATGTAAAAGAGTAAAAGTTTTAATAGACACTCGGCAAAAATCGTAATAATGAGTAGCCAAATGTTCAGTAAAAAGATAAAAGTCAACTAAATGGAATAAAATTTGTAAAGGTAATTGAAGATAAAAGCAAAACGGCAATTAAAACAGAAAATGGTGCAAAAACCAATGTTGATATCCAGTCAACAAAGATGTAAAAAACTACCTGTAGCAGAATGGTAATGTTCATAACCCACCAGGAAGACTAACAGGTAAGAATAAAAACCACCGTCAGTCACCTGAAGTTGGTCTTTCCAGTCCTGGTTCCGGGTTATGAGTCAATATGGCCAGTACTAAAAAGTAAAGTAGCAAAAGTGTGAAACGATATGCAGCAAAAGTATAATAACAACTCGCCAGGACGACTAACGAGTAGCGTTAGTCACCTGAAGTTTGCCTTTCCAGTCCTGGTGTCGAGTTATTTATTGTTCTGGCCATTGTCCAATGTCAAATTGAATGAGAGAGAATAAAACTGTAAAAAAGAAGCCACAATTAAAAAGGTGTAATGAATAAATATGCAACCCTTAAATGAGATTAAAAAGATTAATGGCCATTAAAAAAATTAAAAACATTATCAAGGTGGACAGAGTCACCATCACCAATAACTCTGTCCAATGTTACAGACTGACCTTGGGAAAAAATATGTTTAAAATATTGCCGTCGTTGAGAATTGTAACAATGGCAAGAAAGTAAAACGTGGCTGATAGTGATTTGAGTGTTACACAAACTACACATTGGTGCATCAGTTCCAGATAAAAGAAAATGATGAGTTAAAAAACTGAGACCAATGTGTAGCCTAGTGAGAACAACTTCCTCCTTCTGAACTTTACGGAAGCTGGATGGCCAAACTCCAATTTTGGGTTTGATTTGAAAAAGTTTGTTGTTGCGTTGCTCACTCCAAGTGGACTGCCAGCTGGTATGGAGCCAAGCCTTGAAGACAACACCATAGTCCATGTACGGAATAGGCATAGGGGTGACAGTGCTGAAGCAGACATATTTAGCTGCCATGTCTGTAAGCTCGTTCCCGCGAATACCAACATGGCCTGGTATCCAGAAAAACTGGATTGAAGTAGCTGCTAATGAGAAATGGGCCAGTTGGTTTCGAATATCAGCGAGAATAGGATGTGAGCTGACATGTAGCGATCCCAAGGCAAGTATAGAGCTAAGTGAATTAATATAAATAGTGCAGTTGGAGTGCTGCTCAGCTGCAATATGATCCAAGGCAAGAGATATGGCATACAGTTCAGCAGTGAACACAGAAGCTATAGAGGGGATTCTGCGCACAACTACTGACCCATAGCAAACCATAGCAGAGCCCACTGGAATCACCTGATTTGGAACCATCTGTATAAATGGGAACTGAATGATTGTTTGAAAGATATTCATTGAATAAAAGATGGTACTTCCAATCTGGAGTATCTGCCTATTTTATGTGACTGAAAGAAATGTCACATTTGGGGGCTGTAATTAGCCATGGTGGGATGGGCTGACCTGTGGAATCTGCAATGTTATCCAAGGACAGACCCAATTCATCGAATTGCGCCCAGATGTGAAGGCCAAACAGAGCAATGACAGATCGTCTGTTCTGAAAAAGTACTGCCCACTGAGGAAGGAAAACACATTCCCAGGTGGGATGCTTTGGTAAGGAACGAAGTTTCGAAGTATATTGTAAAGAAAGTTGCAAACGGCGAAGGTGTAGAGAAGGTTCATGAGATTCAATGCATATGCTTTGAATTGGAGAGGTACGGAAAGCTCCAGTGCAGAGTCGAAGTCCTTGGTGATGAATGGGGTCCAGTATCTTTAAGGTCTGGCAGAGCCATAGACCATTGATATATAGTCAAGTTTCGATCTAATAAGTGCACGATATATCTTTAACATTGAACAGCAATCTCCCCCCAACTGGTAGAAGAGAGGACACAGAGGATGTTCAGTGCTCTTGTGCATTTGACCCGAAGCTGCTTTAAGTGTGGTATAAAGGTCAGTTTACGATCAAAGATAAGCCCCAAGAACTTTGTCTCCGGGACCACTGGCAGCAAAACTTCGCCAATATGAAGTTCAGGATCAGGGTGAATACCTCGTCGACGGCAAAAGTGCATGGATACAGTTTTGGAGAGAGAGAAATTAAAGCCGTTCACCAGAGTCCACTTCCGTACACGATTGAGGGCAGTTTGTAGTTTCGCTCAATATATCTCATGTTTGACGACTGACATGAGATGTAAAAGTCGTCGACATACAGCCCATTTGCAACAGTGAGAGGGAGTTATTCAGTGATAGCATTTATCTTTATACTGAAGAGTGTGACACTCAATACACAGCCTTGAGGGACTCCAAGTTCCTGTACAAAAGAATGGGAAGTGTCGAACCCACACGAACTTGGAATCTCCTGTCCATTAAAAATTTTTTAATAAACATCGGTAGATGGCCACGTAACGCTACACCTCCATGTTGTGTCGTAAGCCTTCTCTATGTCAAAGAATATTGATACAAGATGTTGGCAGTTGAGAAAGGCTTCTCTGATAGATGTTTCAAGACAAATTTGGTGGTCTGTGGTAGAGTGCTGTCAACGGAACCCACACTGGGTGGGCGAGAGGAGGTTGTTTGATTTAACGAACCAAACAAGACGAGTATCAACCATCCTTTCTAAGGCCTTACAGAGACAGCTCATCAAAGCAACTGGACGACAGTTTGAAGGAATCTTCAGATCTTTCCCTGGCTTAGAGAAAGGTAAAATAATAGCCTTGCACCAGGCATCAGGAAAAGCATTCTCCTGCCAAATCTGGTTGAAGACAATCAGAAGGACATCAAGAGAAGCAGGAGATAGATGGTGCAGCATGTCATAATGAATATCATCAGGTCCAACAGACGTACTGGCAGATGGATGAAGGGCCATTTTTAGTTCCACCAGGGTAAAGGGACAATTATAGTCAAAGAAACAGTCAGTTTGAAAGGAAAGAGGTGATTGCTCTGCTCGAGTCTTGATAGCCAGGAAGGTGGAGGAACAAGCAGAAGTGCTATAAACCTGGCAAAAGCTTTCACCCAGAGTGTTAGCGATGTTCTGGACATCAGTCACCTCCTGACCATCAGAGAGTAAGATCGAGAGGGGGACAGAATTGTAGTGCCCATTAACCTTTCGAATCCTGTCCCATATGATTTTGGAACTGGTGGTAGAAGATATGCTGGTTGTGAACTTAATCCAAGATTCCTTCTGGCTTTGACGTCTTACCCACCTAGCATGTGCACGGGGCCCCTTGGAAAGCAACCCAGTTTGAAACTCTGGGATATCTATGAAAAGTATCCCAGGCCCATTTTTGAGCCTTCCGTGCTAAGTAGCAGGCAGGATTCCACCATGGATGAGGATATCGTGGAAAACGTGTCAAGGTTTTAGGAATACACTGAGCATGTATAATACAGTCAGTTACCGCTGTTACACAGTTGTCTATTGATGGATGATTTACGATGGCAGGATCAAGTTCTGCGAGAGCAGTGAAAGTGGACCAGTCTGCCTGATCCAGCTTCCACCGGGACAAGCGGGTAGGGTGGCTTCGACCACCGCCAGTCTCTCTCAAAAGGATCGGAAAATGATCACTGCCTAGTGGATTACTGTCAACCCTCCATGAAAAATGGGAGAATAATGAAGGGGAGCAAACTGAGAGATCAACAGCGGTAAAGGACTGACTTGGTGCATGAAAGTAAGTGGAAGAACCAGAATTGAAAAGAGAAAGATTGTGATCAGAGAGCATCTGCTCTACAGATCGACCCCTCCCATCAATAACAGCACTTCCCCAGAAGAGATGGTGTCCATTAAAATCCCCCAGGATTAGAAATGGAGATGGCAACTGTTCAACGAGAGCATCAAGTTCTGATTGATCGTATGTCTCTCCAGGGGACAGGTACAGAGAACAAACAGTGATGGTATGACCCAAGGAAACACGGATGGCTACGGCCTCCAAGGGTGTGTTGAGTGACAAAGACAGGGTGGGAACATGTTGATCAACCAAAAGTGCCACCCCTCCATGTACTCGACCATCACACAACTTGTCATTTCTGTACAGAGAAAACTGCCGAATGGAGACTGTATCAGCAGGTTTGAGAAATGTTTCTTGTAAAGAAAGACAAACAGGATGGTAGGAAGCAATCAGCGTTTTGATATCATCCAGATTAGAACGTAAACCTCGACAGTTCCATTGTATCAAGGTGGCCATTTTTAAGAACGGGTAGGTAAAGTGGCCGAACCCTGCAAATGAGATAACCTGCCTTGATGGTGGCAGGTGCACGTGGTGAAGTAAATGTTAAAACGAGGGTATTTGTTGGCAGTGTAACTCCATCTTTGTGAGTGGAGATGCGCCTCACTGCAGAAACTCCTTGATTGGAGAGATCAGCAAGAATCTCTGACTCGGGAACGTTCTTCAAATCCCTTTCAACAATAACTCCTCGTGAAGAATTAAAAGTAGCATGGGGTGTAACCTCAATAGGTATATCCCCAATTGCCTTTGAATTCAAGAAGAGTTCACTGTGTTGGGATGTGGATGTTTCAACCAATGTCACCAGATCGAAGCTTCTTTACTGACTTTGGAGAGCCGGCAAGTCCCTCTAGTCCTTTTTGAATAAAAAAAGGGGACATTTGCCCTAAAGGTTTTTCCAAAAGAGAATGCAAGATAAGAAAATGAGGTACGTGTGTTACTGATGTTGAAGATTGCTGTTCTGAGTATTCAAGACGTGGTCGCTTACCCATTGACTGTTTTTTTACAATTTTATTTAAATTTTTTGGAGGATCCATAGGAAAGAGGAAAAGTTTCGGTACCCACTGACCCCACCCACCATGGAGCCCTACAAGGGGACGTACTAGTACTACAAAGTCATGCAAGGACAATGCAGAAATGCCAGGGTTTTGTGAGCACTATACCCAAACACCAGCATCAGGCACAATGTCCACAACACCTGTTGAGAACTTCCAACACTGGTAATTGGTTGGCTCTAGCCCAAGTGGACCAGCCGAATGACCCAAGGGCCGCCCGTCTACAGGAATTCGAGGCCAAAGTGGTGTGTTCGGGTTGGACCCCTCAACCACCATGATCCTCTCCTCCCCTTCACGGGCCGCCACGCACGGCAAACACGTGGGTGGATGTTTAGATCCCAGAGAAGGTAACCAAACAGAACAGAACCTTCCCTGGAAGGTCCCCTCACCACATACAGGAATCAACTTTCTTAATCATTAAGGTCAAAAGACTTTTCACATTGTTTGAAAATGATTCTTTCAGAAGCACAAAGAGATTTTTCTGCAATCCCACTGTAACAGTGGAATGAAGTGCAGCAGCATACATCCAAGATGGAGTGGGAAACAGTAACTTTCTTGCCTCAGGGTAAGAAATGTTGTGAACAATTTTTAAATGCTGTACCTTTTATTCTTCTACCCACCTATAATGTGAACAGAAGTAAGATGGGTGAAAGCCACTACAAGTAACACAATGAGGGTCTATTTCATACTTGTAGGCATAATGTCTTTGTCACCACAACAAGCACACATTAAGGAACCACGACATGATGTCTCAAGTGACCAAACCACTGACATTGGAAACATCTGAGAGGGTTTGGAATATGTGGTTATACCTTGCAATTTAGATAACATACCTTGATAGTAGCAGGTGGACTTGCTAATGTAAATGTCACAATTAGGATATTGGTCAGCATCATAATTCCACCTTTGCAAGTTGAGATATGCCTCACTATAGAAACTCCTTAGGTGGAGAAACCAGCAAGGATCTCCGACTCTGGGACGTTCTTCAAATCTCTTTCAATAATAACTCCTTGTGACAAATTCAAAGTTGTATAGGGAATAGCCTTAATGGTTATATCCCCAATGGCCTTTGAATGCAAAAGGAGTTCACTATGTTAAGAGTGAATAATTCCACCAATGTCACAACGAAAGCCAGCAAGTCCCTTTAGTCCCTTCTGAATAAAAATGGGAGACATTTGCCCTAAATATTTGTCTGATACAAAATGTATTAGAAATATATTAGAAAGTGAAGTACAGGTGTTAAAGTTAAAGATTGGTATTTAGAATTTTCAAGATGTGGTCATTTACCAGTTGTCTGTTTTTTCATTATTTTATTTAAATTTTGATTAGGGAGATCCATAATAAGAAAAGAATATTTTAGTGCCTACTGACTGCAACCAACTTGTAGCCCTACAAAAGGACACACTACAATGCCAAACAAGGTCACTACAGCACCTCCAGGATTTCTTAGCACTATACCTGAACACCAGCATCAAAAATAATGTCAACAACATCTGTTGAGAACAACCAACACTCGTACTTGGTTGACCCTAGCCCAAATGGATGAACCTTTGGGGAGGGGGCATACCCAGGCCATCCATCTGCAGGAATTCAAGACCAAAGTGGTATGTTAGGATTGGACCCCTCAACCAACAAGGTTCTCACCTCTCTTTCACAGGTTGCCACGCATGGCAAACATGTAGGTGGACATTTAGGTTCCATAAGAAGTAAACTAAAAGAACAGAACCTTTTTTGAGAGGTCCCCTTGTCATGCACAGGTATCCACACCAAGAGGTTTCTCACTATATATTAAATTCCAGATTATTTTTTTTTTAAATTGCTTTATAAAAATAAGTAATTAAAACTTGTATACTATTAAAATATGGATTATTAGCTACATTTTTATGGTGTATTTATTGGTATATAATGAAGAGAGAAAAGTTTAACTTTTGAATTTAAATCTCTAAAATCCTGTCAGATGCACAGAAACAGATGCCTCAGATGAGAGAGTTAACATTAATTTTGAGCTGAGTTAGACAAAATGAACATGGAAATCAAAATGACTGGATTACATGGTGTACTTGAAGAATAAATATTTACTAACAAATAAAAATGTTACTGCTTCAGTTAAGTAGATGTCGAATTTATTGATTCATGCCACTAGCACTAGAATTAGTATAATAAGATTCAAGAAAGATAAAGCAAAGACAAGAAGGCTATCTTGCTAGTTCTTCTAACTGATGAGCAAAATTACATAATGATAAATAAATGATGTTAAATAGATTAATTATGGGTTATTAATCCTCACTGCAATTATGGTTTGTAAATTAATTAAATTGGGTTGCTAAAAATTACACTTATCAATTTAATTTCATTCACACAATAAAATAGTGTTCATGCAATCTGATAACAGTTCAGTCATTATTATGCCTGTATTATTCAATGAGCCCTGGTGGTGACCAAAAGACCTTGCAATCACCAGAAGAGCAGTTATAGTGTAGTTAACATACTGTTACACGTTGTTTCAGTTTCACTCATAAGTCGTTGGAATTTATTGGTTCCCTTAATGGCAAATAATGCTAAAACAGACACTCTTAAAAACAAAATTAAACTCAGATTTTACACTTTTGGTAATCAATCAATGCAGATATGTGTACATAAAACCAACCCCTTCACTTTCACACCACTAAAAAAATAGGAAAAAAGTATCTAAACAGTTTTTTTTGCTGGACAAAGACTGGGATGCTAAAATTTTAAAACTTCCTCAAACTCCACACAACCCTAGAATCAAGAAAAGGAAAGAGTGGTGAAAAATTTTACAGACCTGTTCTAGAGATGCATAATGTTAAGAAAAAACATTTGCCATTTTTAATTCTCAAGAAAGTAATAGGAGTGCATACCCTATACAAAATGATGTAAACTATGTAAAGAAAGACTAGTTTTATTTGGTCTTTTACTTTAGCAAAGAAACTGTTACTTCATTTCTCACACACATGTTGCTTAACTAATAAATACCACTGAAGCCTGTAAACTGAAAGATAATATAAAGTACAACCTCTTCACAAAAACTGTATGATCGAAAAAAGTACCTTTCATCACACTAAATTCAACTCTAGTTCACAAATGTTGCTTTTTCAAGATAAAATGTAACATACCTCACTGTATGCTCATCCTTGGCAATATTTAAAATATTTGATGTCAATTCTCTATTGGTGATGTTTTTCTTTCTTCCATTACCTGAAGAGGAAATATTTATATTGCTCACAGAGCTTTGCACCACCCACTTAGAGTTTCGAGAGGCTATCGTCAGACTACTGGTTTTTGATATCTTATCTTGCTCGCAACTTTCATCATTTTCATCAAAATGATTTACATTATTCACTCTTTTGGACAGATGAGTTTCCATGTACTGGTACTCATGCTTTTCAATTACACTGGGATTATTATTATGTTTTTTTACATCATGTGGATCTAACTCCGAGTATCTGTTGATGGCACTAGAATTGTGGCAATGAATACTCCCAGCACCAATGACTCCTTTGCCAGGAGGGGTTCCATTTATATTAGAATTTTTTCCATTAGTCTGACTGAGACTACAGTGTCCAACACCATTTGAGATTACCTCCTCATCATTTTTAGAACCTAGAAGATAAAACCAAACTAGTATGTTTCTCACACGAAAAAAGTGCCAAAAGTGAACAAGTTGTTCAAAAAAAAAAAAAAGTAAATTTTTGTGAAAATAAATTTTGTTAACTATCATTTTTGAAGAAAAACTGTAAGAATAATGATGGTTTATAAATTTTTTTTAATAAACTTTCATTCTTAAAAGTAAACCTTTTAACCAACACAAAAATATATATATAATATCTGTGATAAAAATTTAAACTAAATGTAAAAATTATAGGCATGTGCAAATAATTTTTGTTATTAAATCTGTAATATACACGATGAATTATAATTCTACTATAAAAATACCTGAAACTAAGATTCAGTGTATTTAGTTTAAAACATTCAGTAAAACAAATTTAATAATTAAAATCTGAATAAACCATTACAAAAAGAAAAATAAATAAATACCTATTGAATATTCATTTACCTCACTTGTAAAACAATGTTCCTGAAAATGTATGCTACTCATTTTACCTATTACCAAAAAGCAAACAATAGATTTGTAAAATAGTCCTTCCTTTCATTAAAAACTACAAAATACATTAAGAAGCACAATCAATCTAAGTACTCAAGCTACTTAGCCCCAAATAATGACTGAAAAGAATTTATGAACATCCTTTTCTCAACTCAAATAACCCACATACATGGATTCAGTCCACTAGACCAAGCCTGTTTTGGAGAATTAGTGTTTATGATAATTTATTTTTTTCCCTTTACGAAATTTAAAAAACCTTTAGTAAACTTTGCAAATATGTTGTACATAAAAATACAAAACTTTTAATGAAGTATTTCTATGAAAAATTCATTTACGAATTTACTGTAGTCAATCTGATTCACAGACTTTACTTTTCTGAGTACAAGGTGATTTTCATGGTAAGAATAAAAATATTTTTTCTACATCTTAGATTTTACATTTTCAGATGATGTCTAACTTCTTTTAATTAAATAATGAAATTTGTTTTTCAGTAAGGCTTTATATTTTATCTGTTATTTCCCCAACTTTAGTGCTGTATGAGCTCAGTCAGTTTGAAGGACTTTATAACTACCACAAACAAAATATGAAATAAATCTAAACAGTCCATTTTTATTTCCAGAATAACTGCAGATCGTAACATACAATTAAAGCTATTCATCAAAAAAATCTCAGTCCTCTGTCCTTATCACAACTGCTGTCATCTAATTTTATTAGTTTATTGCTCTTTGAACTGCATGTAAACCTGCATCAAAAACAAATATCAACCAATGAGAATGAAGTTAAACTTTAATAACTGTTAAACAAATGAAAAGAAAACATTGTTTGTTTTTGTTTTCAATTTTGCACAAAGCTTTGTGAGGGAAATCAGCACCAGCTGTCCTTAATTTAGCAATATAAGATCAGAGGAAATGCAACTGATCATCACCACACACTGTAAAGAGTGATTTCATATTCAAAAGTAAAAAGAATGAGAGGCTACACAACCAAAATGTTGTATGTTTCACTTTCTTAATTTTCAGCATGAAACTAAACTCTCATACACAGAAATAGCTTTGCCTTTAAACAGTGTTGTACAAACAGGCAAAAGTTCTCACTCCAGACATGAGAAACCTAATACATCTTGAATTCTGGGAAGTAGCTGCTGGATGTTACAGAGCACTGCACCTTATTGTTAAATAACAGTAATCTGAGATATTTAAGCTACAAAATACTGATTGTTTTATCTTATTCTATAAATGGAATGAGTTGAGGAGAGATGCTAATCAGCTGTTCTTGAACCTGTTTAATATTTCATCTCTCTCAACTTACCTAATTATATCTCAGTTGTATTTATTGCTTTCACTTTGTGCATTCATTATTTTTGCTGCTAGCTAAAAAAGAAATTTGGTTAATTCAGTCAAAATTTGGCATTTGCACATCATAAGTGCAATATTTAAAAACCTAATCTCATTAGAAACATTAAAAAACTCTGACAGCAATACCCTGTTATAATCATGGTGAAAATATAACTTAGCTGTGTTAAACTGGAAAAGTGGTTATTGGTTGAATGGTGGACTTATCAAGAGGTTGCTTTTTATACTTGTCTACTTGTTAAGTTTCAAGTCTTTGACACTAATTTTTGTTTACTAGTTTGTAAGAAACATGAATAAGTCAGCATTAAATATTGGAAAAAAATATCCCCATTTCTTTGAGAAAGTCTGTACTTCATAAAATATATTTGTACTTTAGAAAAATCAGTTTAAGAGTGAAAACTGTAAAATGTTTTCTTCCCTCAGTGAATTGTAGGAAAAAAATACATAATTTAGTTTTATTTTTGATCATATTTCTCTTTATCTCGAAAATCTTCAGTGTCAACTTGAAGATCAATTCTGGGAGTCAATGCAATAACACTAGTGGATTTGAAATCCATTTAACAACATTATAACTTCCAATTTGCCAATGATAGCTCAAGAAATATTCAAAGAACTAACCAGTGATAAAAACTGATATACTCTTCATAAAAATGAAATGCAAAATTTGAGACAAATTGTTAACAAGTTTATTTAGGGTAGTTCTGTATAACATGTGTGAAACTTTGCACATTCACTGCTGAACATCCAAAGTCTGCAAAGGCGAAGTCTACGCTCACTAGTTGAAGTTTAACATCACTCAACGTTAATAACGAGTATACCCCCCGTGAGCAACAATTACTGCTTGACATCTCCTGCCAATGGAAGCGACGAGATGACGAATCATATCCTGTGGAATGGCTGTCCACTCACCCTGCAAAGCTGCTGCAAGCTGAGGTAGAGTCCACAGATGAGGTTGTCCCCATCGCAAATGTAGGTCCAATTCGTCCCAAAGATGTTCGATTGGGTTTAAATCTGGTGATCTGGAGGGCCAGGGAAAAACGTTGATGTGGTGGTGTCTCAAGAAGACAGTGGTGAGTCGGGCTGTGTGAGGACGAGCGTTGTGATGTTGAAAAACATCGTTGACGTTCACCATGATGGGTTGCACATGGGGCCTAAAAATCTCGTAGACGGTTGCATACGGTCTGATCGGAAATCCTACGCAACCCTGGTATGGTTGAGGCAGTAGACGTCGCAGTGGTGATCCTATCCCAAATGTGATGTAACTGGATGTAACGATCTTGTGCGGGCGTGGTCACATGAGGTCTGCCAAATCGTGGACGGTCACGAGTTGATCCATGTTGTTGGTGACGATTCCATTCCTTGTGATGGTGCTTGGGTGGACATTCACAGCTCTGGCAACATCTGATCAAGATTTGCCTGCTTGCAACAACCAATGGCGTTGTTGCATTGTGCTTCAGTCAGTTTTGGTGTAACTGTATTGCATGTTGGTGGCTTAACACTGAGCTATGGAAACCGAGAACCCATCACTTTTATAGGGATTTTGCACATGTTGCACTTGCAGAACATGCAGATCTCTCAAAAAACTTTATTGGACACGAATGCGTTTTGGCAAAAAACCCGATGTTTTTCTCCGTTTTCAAAGTGCACAACTTTTATTGTCATTTTAGTCTGAAAATCAGTGCCTTAACACGTGTAACATCACATACTCTGAGCTTGTAGCGTTATTACATAAATTTCTCTCTAAAATAACAAAAATATTCCTTTTGCATTTCTTTTTTTGAAGAGTATATAAATAGGCAAAAATCAAATCAAAGCCTCTTAAGAATTTCTCAATGTAATGTACAAAGAATAACCTGAGATATCAAGAAAAGTGTTGTACATGGTTTTAACTTTCACATGAATATATCTTTTCAACTTACTGATTTATGCTCTGATAGCAGGTAAAATGAAACAACAATGTTGTCTGCAGGTAGAAGGGCATCTTGTCTCCAAGTTACCACTTGTCAACAATTTAGCCAATAATGAACCTCATCTTATCCCAGTACTTCAGCTCATCTGTTATACTAAACTCACAAGTGAACTGAAACTGTTTGCCTATGTACCATTTTAATACTTGTTTTATTTTTACATAATATGTGCATCCATCATCACTTAAAACTGAAAAGCTGTACTCAACTGCTTGGTCAAACCCTCATGTAATGAAACTGTTAAGTATTCTACTGTAGATTGCTGTCTGCATTACAATAATTTGGTTTTACAATTTGTTATGATCAATATTCTTTCCCATTAACAGAAATACAGTCAGTACCATCTTCTATACAATAAATTTAATGTCACTGGCCAAAGGAAAAAGTCATAATTAACTTATTGTAATTGTATAACAAATGTGACACCAGACTGGAGTTAAAAACCAAAGATTAATGATAAAGCTTCAGAATATTTTCAAATAGTTTAAAATCTGTTGTATCATATAAAATTTAAACCACATGTTTAAACTTGTACATTCAATTCTTAAATAAACTGATTAGGTCTTTGTTAAAAAATTAATGACACATTACCAAATTAAGATAGTATACATACTACCATAATGACTAAATCTGAAGAAATAATACACCATATAACAAATACAATATCAAACTGCTTGTTTAACTTACCTTTCTCTGATGTTAAATTTGAAGGTTCTGCAGGTAAAGCTTGTTGTAATAACTGGATATAAAATGTATTTTCTTTTGCTACTTCCTTTTGTTTTCTCTGTGAATAACAACATTAACATTAAAAATTGAAACAATGGTTGAGACAATTCTCTGTGAAGGAAAAAGATAAAACATTAAGAAGCTTACACCTGTTTATGCAAATATTTAAATAATAGTTATTTAGAAATAAACATTGTTGAATGATAACTGGTAAGTTCACAAGAAACCAAACGGAGAACTCCTACACTGCATAATTATGTTGTATATGCTTTCATCAGAGGAATCAAATTACTTCATTTATAGTAAAAAAAATGTGAATTAACTTTATGAAATAGTTATCGATTTCAAGATGGGACTAAATATAATAAGAATTCAAATGCTCTTATGTACATCTTTGCATTTTCAAAGGTATTCAGACAATTGAAATTTAACAACTATTTCACAATGTTAATTCAAGTTTTTTTTACTGTAAATGAAATAACATTAAGAATGTTAAGATTCTTAAAAGAAGCTACATTTCATTAAATTACTTAACTAAAACATCAGTAATGAACATAAATATATAGAGCAACTTATCTTCATTTTAGCACAAAAACACAACCACACACCATTATACTTAGTATGACAAATGTTTAGTGTTTCAGTGGTACATTACTACCCTAATAATTAAATTAGGATACCACAGAATTTTAAATTAATTGGATAAAAAATGTAATATTATATCTATTTACCTTAGATTATTGTTAATTCAAAACATCTACATCAGAAACCCTGGTAAAGCCAGGGGGGGAGGTAAAACACATTGAACAGTCCAGAGGAATAGTGCTCTGGAAACAGTGCAATAGGTGAACCAAGTCCCCCATATTGTCAAAAGCAAATCAATCCTGATATATTCAACCTCAAGATTGGCAGGGATGGGCAAGATCCCATTTAGCTTCATTCCTGATCATCCATAAATGGCAGTTCATAATGAGGTAATACCATCCAGTAAGCACCTGGATGGTCTTATGGAACACCCCATTTCATCAGAACCTATTACAATCTGCATTAATTATAATGGTTGTTTGTGTGGAATTCACAAGATAAATCATACATGTATGGTCAACACTTGTCACAGAGTGGGGCCCATTGAAAAATAAAGGGAACCTGGAATTAAAAGTATATGGTTGAAGAAAATATTCACCTCTGATTAAAGAATAACAGATGTCATTGAAATAGATAAAGAGAATAGCCAAAAACCATTAGAAGAAGATACTGCTAGATTGTGTAAGTAATGAGATACAAAAGTATTAGAAGTAGTCCACATACCAGCCTACATAATGTCTTCCAGAGAGCATTTCAAGTAGAAAGCTAATGACACAGATATGATGACTCTGATGAGATGTGACACTCAAAAAGTTCCTCTCCTGCAACAATAATCCATTATAAGCTATGTGAAACAACTTATGCAGCCACCTTATGAGAGTAATAGAAAATAATTCATGGGAAATAGAAGAATACCAATGAATGAACAATCTGTTCCTAGTACCTCAAAATGAGTTAGTGTGAAACAGATAACAATGGACGGCCCTGACAAAACATAAGCAATTGAAATATGAGTTGTCATAAAGGTAAGAAATGACTGACAAATTGATTGGGAAGAAGGCTCTGACCATTCTCTGGCCACTAGTCTTGGGAGAAAAAGACCTATCAGAGTAAATAAAGACAAATGTGGAATGAGAGAGCAAATTATACATATAGATTGAAAACAATTCCAACCAATGTCTACAACCCAATACCACCAAAAATTCAATTTAAGAGATGTATAACAAAATACACAAAGCTAAAGGCTGAAAAGTAGGATGAACCAATGCATATAAAATCTCATTTTGGTAATTGCAAACCTGATAGAACTGAGGGTTCAAAAATTTTCCAAAATTTAAAATGCCAATAAAAAATTGATGGGAACGACTTGTATAAAGTCGCCATTGACAAAGCAAACCCCTTCTGAAATACCCAAGTTAAAAAACAGGATGTGATAGATACTTTTGGATGAAGAAGATATAAATTCCTTTCAATACTTCAATTCTGTTGATAATCAATCATAGTTGACCCATACAAAAATTTAGCTGAGTAGAGAAAAACCTTAAAAGATAAACCTTTATGTTAGGCAAAGGACTGCATAACTTCCAAAGAGAAAGACTGAGTTTCCAAACTTCTGATCAAAGGTGTCTCAACAGGCACAGGTGGAAATTCCTACAGATACTGAAGAAGCAAAAAATGGGCTTGATCTGGCCAACAAGGTGCAACCAAGAGAACTCGAAAGAGAGTAAAATAAACCATAGTGAGAACCCAGGAAAAGAGCCACACAGATGTAAATATGTCCAATCTTAACTGAATATATCTGGATCTGATGCAAGTGAAAAAGTTACAAGAGGAGAAGACAATGATTGATCCTTGGTGAAAGAGCTCCAAACATTCATAAAGTAATGTAATCATGCTCCCACTGCTTCCCCACATTCAAAATAGTCACCAATGCTGTTGTTTGTCCACCCAGACCAAAAATTTTTTGATAATATATACGGATGGACCTTATTATGGAAACCATTAGACCTGGAAACTAAAGGAGAGAGTCAGGAAACATTGCAGACTGAGATTTCTAAATTAGTGCCAGAAAGAGAAGAGACCAAAAGCAATAAAGATGAATGTATGACAGTATCAATTCAGGATTCTAACATCTTTATAATTCCAGCAAACAACATGGAACTAAAAAAAAGGAGTTTTTCCAGTAACACCCATTTTACCAAAAGACGGTAAATAAAATCATTCTAAAAAAGCATCTCAATCCAGTAAATATAAACAACAGACCAGCCAGAAAACCACAGAAAGAATGGAAGAAAATCTGACTTACGAAGGCTGTTCAAAAAATACACGAACTGACATCATAAAACAAAATGTACTTTATTTAGAAGTTACAGGTCTGGGACCCCTTCAAAGTACTCTCCTCCCCAACGCACACACTTATCCCAACGGTGTTTCCACTTGTTAAAACAGTCCTGGTACGCTTCTTTTGTAATGTCCTCCAGCTCTTTCGTCGCATTTGCCTTAATCTTGGGAAATGTCTCAAATTTCTTCCTTTCAAAGGTCTTTTGAACAAGAAAAAATTGCAAGGAGCAAGGTCAAGTGAGTAGGGGGGAAGAACAGTGATCGAGTGTTTGGCCAAAAACTCACGAGTTCTGAGGCAAAAATTTCTCAGCAACATGGTGCATCTTCAATTTTTTTGTCAAACTCTCGTAACAAGATCCAACTGATATCCCACACTCTTCAGCAAGCTCCCTGACAGTCAAACCTCGATTTGCCCGCACTAGGGTGTTGATTTTGTCAACATGTGGGTCGTCAGTTGATGTGGAAGGACGTCCAGGACGCTCATCATCTTCAACGGAGTGTCAACCATCCTTAAAACATTCATGCCACTTGAAAGATGCCATACCCTTCAGGGCAACATCACCATAAGCCGTGTTAAGCATAGCAAAAGTTTCAGTTGCAGATTTTCCAAGTTTAACACAAAATTTCACAGCAAGTCCTTCCTCCTTCAGGTCATTTATTCTGAAATCCGCCAAAGGAAAAAAATCGCACTTCACTTAAAACCATGTAGCTAATACACAAATGAAGATATCTGCAATCAGGAAATGGTGTTGTAATCAGCTGATCTGTGCGAATCTAGCAACATCAAGCGGATTCCCCTGGAACCAACTGGAGCCGCACAATTCAAACAGTCTGCATATTTTTTGAACAGACCTCGTAGATATAAGTCAGTTAAATCTCCAACTTATCCTCTTATTGCTAAGGGGAATGTGATAAGCTTCAGACTCAAGTTGGGTTGAAGATAAATACCTCAGGACAGTTGCAAGTGTAAGACAGACGAAAGAAAACTATAATCTGTTTAAAGTAATTACAGAATCCAATCTAGACTCCCATAGGTCCAAAGGAGTGTCCATCCATTGAGAATTTAAATAGTCCCCCTCCAGATAGTGAAAACCAAAAGTATGCTGATCTGATAAAAGTGGGGTAAATGGCATATCTAGCATGACATGTAATTAAGTAACAAATCTTCCAGCATGAAAATAAATATCTAGAGGAGGAAAAACCAGATAGTCCCCTACCATTTTTTTGCTAATAAGAATGCAGTAGAGTCAAATGCAAAAGAAAAACCACCAAAACCTCACAACCTCTAGTAACAAACTGAAGAAAAGGGACTGTAAGCTGCTGGTCAAAATGAGGTGAAAGGTCTGGTTGACTTATGTTGTAGAAATGTTAACTTGAGAATTTATATAGCCTGTTTTTTGTTTTTTAAGTAATGTTTAATTATAAACAAAAAGAGAATCACAGAAGTAGCAACCACTTTTAAATTCACAACTTAAATAGTAAATAAGCACAACACCCCTGCTGACAGCAATCTGTGCTGAATGCCTTATCAAGTGATTACATTATCGGAATGAAGTCCTTATACACAGTACCTAGACAGAGGGCACACTGAGGATGATGAACAAATCTGCAACTTAGAATTTGCTTAAAGCATTCAAGTGGATTATAAGAGACAAGGAGCAAGTAATCTCCATGCTCAGATGGGGAAAAAGAGTAGAAACCCTGGAGATCGAAAAATAGTTAGTGTCAGTGAATGGTAATTATGTTATGGAAAAAAAAAATTAACAAAACAAACCAGTGGAACTGATAAGCAAAATGTGCATTTTGAAAGTGACACTCCAAACATATACAAATCATGTACTATTATGAACAGCTTTACAAAATCTAACATATCTAAGTCAATAAACTCTACGAATGAAATAATGGAAACTAGAATTTAACCTTCAAATTATAATGCTATAGGAATTCAATAACTCTTCACTTAAAACTACATGATGTTAAAATAGTTGTTCAGTTGTATTAAACTGTATGAGGTTATGCAGAAGGCTGCTGATCTTCCATTTTTAAAAGTAAAAAGACATTCAGATGGTTCATATAATACCAAAAATCATCAAAAAAGATCAATAATTGTAAAGATTAAAAATATATCTATATGAAACAAATAACAGAAAAAAGGTAAGACAAAAATATTGAGAAGAAGCTACTGATGAAACTTCAAAGTATATTTGAAATGAATATTTTACATAATTAGTAAAAAATAATTGTATAATAATAAAAAAAGAAATTAAACTAAGTTTATGTGGCTGAAAATGAGTGTTCATAAGAAACTGGAGAAGAAGACATAATGAGCTAGAAAATACAGAGACCAAGTAGATACAACATATATTGGTTAAAAAAAAAGAGGAGATAACTTCTAATATTATAAATAAATGTGTTATTGTTTGTAATAAAATTTCCAAATGTTTTGGTAAACATGTAGCACATTTCTTTAACCAAATAATGATTATGACAAAATAAATATCTTTGTAATTTTACATTTAATAACATTTAGATATATTAAATAAAAAATATAAAAATGTTGTTTTATAATAAAACATGAATAGTATTTTAAAAAAATATGTAGATATCAGTTGAATGTTCATAAATTTACAATTCAAGTATAATATGTTTACAAGAAGAAAAGGGGATATGAAAAAATACTTTCATTATGGGAAAAGTGTTAAAGCTGAAAATAAAAGATTTGGTTTAATCACATAAAATGTTTGTTCAGGGATATATTCAAATGATAAAAAATTTAGCTATAGCAAATGTGTTCAATATGCATTTCATAAATGTTAATATATTGCTAAATAAAATTATATGCAAAGAATATAAAAATGCATTTAATTCAAACAAGACACTATTATTTTAGATCAAAATTCTGGTATTTATAATTTAAAAACTGAATTAATAAGAAAAATTGACTATACTGATAAGAAATGAGTAAATATTTATGATTAACTTTTCCAGTCTGGAATATTTCCAAGTAAATTACAGATAGTTAAATTAATTTTTCATTTTTGGGAAAAATATAACTTATCCATTGAAAAACAATTTGTTTTTATAGAGAATTTAAATAATAGATCTTTTTTAGATTTTAGTTTACAAAAAATTACTTTCATCTGTTTGTTTTAAAGCAAAGTCTAAAAGTCTGTGTTATGTTCGAACTCTGGGTTTTTAGTGTTGCAAGCCTGTAAACTCACCAAGGACCCATCAGGTAACAGAAAAATAATAAACTGTTAGATGATAGCAAAGACACTATTGCCATATTTTTAAATATTGCTAAAGCTCTTGAGTTAATGTCCCATTATTATAAAATTTAGAAAATTAGAGTTTTGGATTTAAAATTACTTAATAGTTAGTAAGTTAGAAAACAGATTATACTATGAATATGTAAAGGACAATTATAGTAATAAACTGTAGTAATATAAATTGTTGTAAATATTAACTGGGATAGAAAGCAATGAGTATTTGGGAAGAATATTGAAAAAAGTTTAAACTTATTTGAATTTAAATACAGACTTGATATATATTGTATAAATTAAATTTTAAAATGTTTTGATATGAAAATGTTGAGAATTATACATACTTATTGGATCCCTTCATCGTTACAATATAGAATAATGATTTGGAGAGACATACTGTACTGCTATCTAAACAGCAATTATTATGCAAAAAAAATGTAAGTTTATCTACACAAAATAGAAATACTTTTAAAAATTATATTGAAATGTGTAGATTACTGAATATCATAGCAATAAGACATCTATGTCTGTTTAAAATGATGAATCACATAGTGAAACATAGTGTACTTAAGAAATTAAAAGCAATTTTATAACATTAGAAATTGGGGATTTACATACATTCCATCGTAAAAAAAAAGAAATTATGCAAAAGCATAATAATTATAAGGCTCCAAAGTTACTTAAAATGTACAAATAGGAGATTATATTAATTTAAATATATATAAAAATATATTATTTATTTAATACAAAAACTCAACTATATGTTTCAAAATAGCATTTATAAAGAAGAATAAATTTTAATGTATTAACAAATTAATTAGATATTCCAAACGTGTGGTTTTGTGATACCCAAAAAAGTGTAATTTTTCTTGCAGTATTTCGAGGTGTGTTTATAACTTTTATTTATTTATGCTGTCTAATACATATCTGCTATGTCTGAGGTTACACTGACACCTAGCAAGAGCACTTGTATCAACTTCATAATACAAGTTTCCTTACTCTTTGGTTTCAACATGGACAACTACCTGCAGATAAAGACTGTTTAATAAGTGAAATACTGCTCCTAATAATTTAAGTTGTAGTTTTTAGTTACAATTACTTTTCAAGAGACTCATAAACCACATATGTAGTGTATCTCCATTACTATGTCAGTCTCCATTCTACTTTAATATTATGTATATTTGTATTTGGGTGCAATGGTGTGAGAGGAGTGTGTGTGTGTGTGTGTGTGTGTGTGTGTGTGTGTGTATATACAAACAAAGTCAAAAATAATGCATACTATTATTTTAGCAAATTAGTCACAAAACGTTTATGCACATATTTAAAAGGTTTCAGAAGTACAATTCTTCATTCAGCACAAATGGATTCTATTTACATCAATGCACGTTTCAAAACAATGCAATTCAAACTCCACAGAACACAAATTCAGACTGGACTCAATATTCAAATTTTTTACAGGTTGCATGTGTTTCAACATTTATTACTCAATTTCACTTAAATAAACATAATAGTGTGTTAACATTAAATGTAACATTATTGTGAGACACTGTAAAAAATATATGGTGTTCAATGAATTAACCCTGTGGATATGGGAGGTCAAAGTACACATTACAGCCTGTTTATAGTTAAAGTTTAAAATTTGATCAAATTACTTTACTAACAATATATATTTATACACTTGACATCAAAATATAGTTTCTAATTCAAGTTTTTATATTATCTAATTCCTTGTTTTAAATGAAAATATTTCAACAAATTCTCAGTTTTTACCTCTAATTCATATAACACAGTGGTATGTGGACTCCTCATTTAGATTTTTCTTCCCTTATAAGGGCTCAACACTGTTCAACCAATTAGAAATATATGCTGCTGATAATACTGGTGCCAGATTATAAAATTTCAACTTTTATATCTTCATATCACTTCATCTGTTCAATCCACATAATTTATTTATCCCATACTGTTTTAAAAAATGTTTACAACTATCTTCAAAATTACTACTGAATATATTTATACCAAACAGAAAGAGAACTTCTAAACTTTATATGTGAAACAAACGTATGTTTTAGTGGTCAAAGCTGAAATTTATGAGAAAAGTTTTACAGGTTTAGATTAAAGTTGTTGCTTTGAAAAGTAATGAAATTTTTAAACCTATTAATTTGCAAATTAGAAGCCAGATAAATTAGTGTACTTTAAAAACATTCTATTCCAATGCCTGATATATATTTTTGTGTTCTAAAATGCATATCTGAGAGCTACACATATTTTTACAGCCAAAATATTGAAGAAGAAACAGGCTTATTTAATCATACACTTGAGGGTAAAAGTCCTTTGGGCTAAATGTATATTTCTTATATATTTTTTATCAAAACATCTAAAAATGTAAACTTTAGAAAATCATTATGCTCTCTTTCTTGGAGAAACATGTGAACTGCTGTCTTTAGACTCTGTGAATAACCAGTTCTTGACAGATGATTATTGCTTTTTTATGCTATCTAGATACAGTTCTGAGAACAATAAAACAAAATTAAATAAAAGCAGTTTGAAATGATTAAGAGGCAGAGAGATCTGAAAATAATTGTAATTCTCTATCACAATCTGCCGTAATTCCATAAAAATATATTTTATTTCATACTTTTCCATTTACGGTACACATTGATGAATTCTCTAAAGTCAGTGTTAAGGTAGAAAAAATAAATAAAATTTATATCAAAAACTTTTGCTGTTCTTTAGAAGGCCTAGTGGTTATGTGAATGAAATATGGAAACTACAACATAAAAAGAGGTATTTTTATTCTTACATGAAAATTACCTTTATACTCAGACTAACTTTATGAAGTCTTTATAAATTCACAAACTTTAGTGAAAAGTTACAATAAAAAGTTTAGTTTCTTGTGTACAACATACCTGTAATGGTTACTAAAAGCTTACCAAATTTCCTGAAGACACATTTAGGACATTCAAAGTTACAGTATGTATAATTTCATGGTTACAGTGATTACAAGACTTGTGAAATTGACCACACCCATTTCCATAGGGTTAAAGTAAATTATAAAGGTAGCTCTGTCATGTCTGCAAGTTTCTTGTGTCAACAAAAATGACTAAAAAATTTTTTCATATATTTAAGATTAATTGCATAAACCACACTTACTAATTTCAATGTATAACCAATATAGCTTTTACACCCAAACCCCAATGTCACAACAGGATAACCGATGCTGAAAAAAAAACAATGAAAAGTGTGATATATTCATATATTTCTTTCAACATAACTTGCATTCTTAAATACTCTTAATTAAATTCCTCATAGCACTGTGACAACTTAACAATACATAGGTACATTAAGACTAATATATCTCAGGCAACAATTATTTAGTCATTGTAAGTTACAGCAACCATTCACCTAATAATAATGCCAGTCAATTTAGCAGATTAATGTACTGAAAAACAAAAACTATGAACAGGTTACGTATCTTAAAATAATAACACTTCCACTATGTTTACTGAATTACATTAGCTCTTTTAAAGCAAGTAAAAAAATCTCCTACATGTAATACCATACCCAACAAATTAATTTTATGTGAAAATTTTCTTCAACATATTAACAGTATATTCCTACAATTCACTGTAACTTACAATTTATCCTGGATTAAATGTTATTCTTGCAGAACAATGACAAGGCAATCAAAGCACCTTAAAATTTATGCTCATCGGCAAAACTGTTAACACAAAACTACAAATATCAATCACATAACAGAATACCAAATAGCTACAATACATTTCATTTGGTGATCACTAACTCAAAATTTCACAATTTTTAATTTCTAAAAAACTACATAATAATTTCATGTATTTAACTGAAAATTAATTAAACAGTTTATAATTCCACAATTTATTGTTATAATACCAATAAATTTAGGTTGTAGATTTTTTTCAAAAAAATCAGAACCATCATTCACTGGCAGGTAATTAGTGTTTTACAAATTCTGTATTTCAGGTACTATAACATATCACATTTTCAGAGCTTTAAGGCTCCACCATCCAAGTTTTAAGTAAATTATACATTCATTGGCCTGAGGATAAATTTAATACCTTTAGTTTTATTAATTCATCAGGAAACTTATTCACGGGCTTTTAGTAAACCTAATGCTTGATCTACTATTTAGAACTTTTTCAGTTTAATAATTAATGCAAATTTCTTTCATTAAGGTACAAACAATAATTAGTAGCACTACTTATTTACATGCTCTAATGCACGTCAATTGCAAATTTATGCTTTTGTTTCTACAAAATCCATGGCTTCACTTAAAAATTTGATTTAAAAAATTTTACTTTTGTATGATCCTTAGGATCGAAACAATTTGTTTGGTACCACTTAGAAGTCAGTATGACTAGTGGTTTAAGAAGAGTTACCTGACACACATACACACAATCCTGAACTATTATTATGCACTTTCTCATCATTACCAATAACACAAGTTTGATTTCTTTAACCAAGATAGAAACAGTAATTGGTTTACTTGGTCAAATGTAAATCAATGCCAAACTTGGGGTTTGCTTTTGGGAGATCCCCACAGAAGTGTTTTTCCTTAACATCCAGGCTCCCTGAAGGGTTGGATGTTTTTATCTATGTGCAAACCTCAGAACTGAGATAGTTTGTTTGGTACCATTTAGTGGTTGCTGGAACCAGAGGATTATGAGAAGCTACACAACACACAAATGCTGAATCTCATTACACAGATGTTTTATAATTTCAACACTTATATTCTTGTTATTGTGTTGTATTATGTTACATCATTTTTAATCAATCTTCAGCTATCACTGTTTTATCTTTAAAAAATATTTTAAGAAACAGAAAATTTAAAAAGGTTTTCTTATCTTTAAAGGTTAATTTATAGCAAATTGTAATCAGTCTCATACTTTAGTTGCTCCTTCCCATAATTATCACCAAATGAAACTTATCTACAAGAAGTACCAAGCTAGTATCTTGCTCTGAAATCGTGTTGTTAGTTACTCACCAATGTGCTGCAAAGGGTCTACACAAATCTAAATGAAAAGGAAAATGCTTAAGTTCTTTGAGCCTCACAGAAGCTTCTATATACACAAAAAGGAGCCAAAGGGATATTGATGGAAGACAAATTCCTCGTTCTGTTAAAAAAAGAAAAAAGAGATACTAAGTCAACATCACACTCAGTTAAAAACTTCAAATACTAATAATTTGTATATGATTAACAAGTTTGTTGTAAAAACCTGTCTATCCAGCAGTAAAATACAACTTTGTTCCTCCTATGGCATTAATTAATGATTACAAGAATAATTCAGATTCATAAAATAACCAATATTAAACCCTATAATTTGAGTGATTAGCAATTCAAACTCACAAAAGTAAGTCTAACAACTGAGGTAACCTAACCTTAAAAAAAACAAACTGTGGACTCTAACTTGTAAGTGTGGCAACAAATTCACAAAATGTTAATATAATACAAGAAAAGTTTCCTCTTGACATACATAAGAAATGTATTGATATATCCTGGGTATGAATAATTTTCTGCTTTAACTTCACATCAATTATGAAAGCACAGAAAACTATTTTTGTTTACTCCTTTCAACATTATTTCTCACAATTGGAATAAAATTTCTTAGTAATATAACAACAATCATTTGTATGTGGATATATAGATAAACTAATTTTCTGCTACAATATCAGGCTGCTAGTCTGTTTTCAAAAATTTTGACTATAAATTCAAAATATTAACAACATTGAGATGTATCTGTTTAGATTTGATTCTTTAAAAGGTTTTCGCAATCAAAATCATGTAACTCAAGATTAACAGCGTTCAAACGAGAATTTTAACACTATACAAATATTAAAAACATTTTTACTTGGTGAAACACTGTCTGAATTTTAAGAAATCAAACTAAACATTTTTTTTATATATACATGCGGTTCTGCATCATTATAGTGCTGCCATCAGGAGCCATGTGTAACCAAGAGTAATACATGTATGGAAGTGTTACAACCAATAGTCAAGTAAGCACTCATGCTGAGCAAATACAGATTACACAAATTCCTAGATCAATCAAATACACAACTCTTCATTTACATGGGGAAGACATACAAAAAAAAGCATAAATAAGATAAAACAATCTAAGATAAAATATGAATACAATCTTTCCAATATTTCAAAGAGAAAGCACAATCAATTATTTACTGAAAAGTTTGATACTTTACCCTGCTACATTTGGTTTTTAGCCTTTTCTTGAACATAATGTAGAGCATTTCACATATTCATTACAATTCCTGGAAAACTCACTGGTTCTAAACACCATCCAGTATAAAACTTTTCATTATTTTCCAGTATCATTATTTTCATTAGATAATTACAATTTTGCTAAAAGTGAGGAGGCTTAATGTTACTCTAAACCAGTGGCAATTAACATCTCTTATTTCCTTTTGACACTGAGAAATGTCTGGTTTAATCTGTGAACAAGTTTTGGAACTTCTTGCCCTCTACACAAGGCTAAAATATTTTCTGTAAAGATACCATTTATGATTAGACAAATGGAATCCCCATTGGGTCTAATGATAGCCAATAGTTTTCTATGCTACCACGAATGCAAGGGGTTATAAAACTGTCCGTGTGACTTAACTTGTCCTTCACAATAAATATATCAATGACTCTTTCTTGCCTTAATTCCCAACATCCAATTATCAAGTTCACATCTGAAGTTGATATCCACATCTCTGGGCTTTGCACTTGAAACTTTCAACTTTTCCCTTTATTTTGTGACAGAATGCAATGATTTTAGCCTCTGAAGCTGTGCAACAATGAGCTGAGGAGCAGATTATGCCAAATTTTGGGGGTCAAAAGCACCACAGTGTTATATCCAAGAAAGTATTATAACTGAAGATATTATATTGAGGCAGTACTGTGTGTCTATATACAGTGGTACCTCGGTTCTTGAACTTAATCTGCTCCTAAAGGCTATTCAAAAATAAAATCAATATTTCCCATAAGAAATACTGTGATTTAAATTAATCTATTACAGACCTCCAAATATTACGCATTATGAAGCCTTTTAAGTAAAAATATTGCTTATTTATATCTGTATAATAATACTTACATGCATAAAGTCAACCACAAAAACTATAAACACAAAAAAAATGAATATTTAACGTCACTTTGCCTGTACTGAAAAGAGCTGATGGCGTAAGTGAAGGGTGGTGAGAAACGTAGAGAGTAGGAGGGTTATGATTGTTTAAGAGTCACCATCCATAAAAACGTTAAGAAACTCTCCTTCTTGGTTTTTTTTCTCTTTTCTGTCTCTTTGCACCACTACAACCTGCTTGAGACTCACTGGACCTATTTCTCACTAAAAACTTGTCTAATGAAGTTTGTTTCTGCCTGGCATCCTCCCCATGTCTCACCACACTATGTATGCCACTTCTCTTTCTAAATTTTTCAAACCACCCCCTACTAGCCTTTAAAGCATCAATTGCATCAGCACTCATTCAAGGGATGTTTTTCAGGAGGTCAGCATACAACTGCTTTGCTTTCTCACAAATGATGGTCTCAGAAATGCTATCACCAGCTAACTGTTTTTGTTTATCCAAATCAACAACAGTTTTTCTACCTGTTCCATGGTTTGTGATCTTTGTTTTGTAAGAACTGTGACTCCTTTCTCAATACCAGCTCTTTTGATGACCTCTTTATTTTTCAGTATGATGCAGACTGTAGACTTCACCATACCAAACTGTGTAGCAAGGCCAGACACACAAACACCACTCTCATGCTTCGTTATGAGATCTTTTCTCACCACTATTGTGGCTCTAACAACTTTGCTTTGTGGTTTGCTGCTTTAATTATCCTTCTTTAACCCCATGGTGGCTATTTAATCAGAATATTTAGAAAAAAAAAAAAAAGAACGTTCAGTGCAGATGTTAATGGGGGTGTGGGCTGAGCAAAGGTGCAGGTAAAATGTTTTAGGCAAGCTTGCTGTGGGCTGAAAATGGTCGAAGGGGTGTTCAGGCCACAACAGCTTGGTTCGGGAACCAAGTATATGTTTGACAACCGTGACATTTTTTTCTCAAACAATATGTTCGAAAACGAAATTGTTCGAGAAGGGAGTTGTTTGAGAATGGAGGTACCACTCAATAATTATTTTTCTAAATGATACCACTTACAAATGTGAGTTAATTAGGATTAGGGTTAATTGATAATAAATCTGAAAAATAAAAAAGACTGTTTGTAATTACATGAAACAAAATAAACATGCAGCTAAAACTCTGAATGCAATTTTTTGTGCATATTAACTATAACTGCTATTTAATTTCTCTCTAAATTAGAACAAATCTTGAGTTTTATGGCAAATCATCTTCTGAGAATAAAAAATATGAAATACTTCAACAGAGACATTTCTTTAAATTTACTGAAGTAAAAGTATTTTTAACATTTCTTTCTTGGTTTCTTTAGACCAAGTGCACAATGGCTCTTATTTTACATTTAAGCAAAACAGTAAATTGCCTGCAATGTTCCTTTTTCACTTTTTCAGTCAATGTGCAAAATGAATTTTTTTTGTGTGCACCATCAGCTATTTTTTACGAAGAAGAGGGGGCTTTAGACAATTGATTCATTAGGTTGTTTTGCAATGCTATCAGTAGGTTATTTGGACTTTCAGCCTATTGATTTCCAGGGTCATTTAAGTTGTCAAAGTTGTCACCATTGCTGAGGATGTGCATGGCTTAAATAATGAAGTGTGCAGTACTTGATAGGTTGTTGTGCAGCTGCACAGCTTAGAGGAAACACTGACTCTCTGTATAAGTTGTGCATTCCAAAAAATATCATGTCAACAGAATATCTGTCATGAGAAAATGTAAGAGAATAAAATACTTTTTAAACTTTATTGTGATGCATATGTTAAAGTAGGTACATTAATTTTCTTAAAGAAAAATAACAATTAAGTAAGATATCCAGTCAGCTGGTTCTGTGCTATTTCATTATTATCTCACAACTTCAAGAAAAACTCTTCATGAAATAATATGCCTCATTACATTTGTCATGCTTATTTAAAACCATTACTAATATGTTAAAATACTATTTACTAATTATTAGTTCTTCTGCTACAACATTTTGGTTAGATTTATGTGCATTTCTTTTCAATATGCTGACAGAAAAGATAGTAGACAGACAGTCAACTGTACCAACATTTGAATTACTTCTGTCTTTGTGAATAATGTGATTTTATTCACAACTTCATAATGCACTCACAGCTCCATGGCTTCGATACATTTTGGTCCAGTGACTTATAATGAATTTAAGATTATTCTTTAAGGTTGATGTTTTACATCTTCACGTTTTACTTTATCTATCTAAGACAACATATCTACTATCTCTAGACTATAGTGTATTATACAATAAAAAATAACATCTCACATGATAACATGACAAATACTATATCCAATTTACTAGACTGCCATAAAAATATGTGAAACTTCTATTGCAGTATTATTACATAGTTTTGGTTGGGACAATGCTTATTCTTTCTTAGTGTTGTGCTAATCTAAAGCTCGGTACTTCAAAAAACAAGTTAATAGCACTGTTACTCTTCTAAAAAAAAAAACAGGCTGAAAAATTAAAAGTTGGCATCTGATGTTTAGTTTGTAGTATTATTTTAACCAATAGAACAGAGATACACAAATAAAAGTGAGTACAACTTACCTGTGTACCAAACATACTGCACCCACACATATGTACTGGCTGCAAAAAACAACCATTGAACAGGAATGAAGAGAAAGCATATCATGTCTGATGTTAGGGCAATAAACACAAAAAATATGGAGAAAGCCTAAAAAAAGAAAATACTGGACATTAGAGGTTCGTATTTTATTTCTTTGAACATTTAATGCCAAAAAATTAAGTATCAGTAAGCCCTCTAGGAATTTAACTTGGCTGTTTTTTATTTATAAAAAACACTGTAATGGCTAAACCTGATTCAAACATAAGATGAGCAAAAAGACGGAAAAAGTGTGCATCAAAACACTGTACAATTTTTTGCATGAAAATATAACAAGTTTGAGTTCATTTCAGTTTTTAAATTCATTGTACTGTGTTTTACAGAACGGATAATTTAGTTTCATTAATCCCATTAACCATTTTTAACAGGAATTAAATCTTATATGAAATACATTTTATTTATAGTTAATGTACACTTTGTTCTCCAGAACATGAAAAACCAGTTGCAAGCAGAGTTTAGCATAAATAAAAATTAGGTTGCTGTTCAAACATGTTATACCTGAAACTTTCTTTAACTGCTTACAATCCAACTCCCAGTCAACAGTTTAAAGTTTTTAAAAACATAAAGAAAAGTATCTGTATTCTGATACAAGGTGTGATCAGCTGTTTCTGATGTTTAAATAATTAAATTGATTACTTCCTCAATTTCTTCATGAGAATATAAGCAGTTCATGTGACATTTTATTTTGTAAAATGCAGATAATTATTGATTAGTTTAACTACCACTATTACACTTTAACTGACAGACCCTGATGATGGTTGCAATAAATACAATTGTAAAAACAAAAGTATTAAACTGTTTTTAATTCATAATTATACATCAACTGGAGGAACAACAATAAAACTTTAAAGCATTATGGATGGAATTCTCAACAGTTTAATCATACATGTTTATCACATATACAATGGATAATTTTATCAATTAAAACATCTAAAATAAATGGTCAATAAATTACACATTTGAAGTTTCTGGACAGACTTTGCAACTATTTTTCCCCAAAAAACATAAATTAACCACCATTTTTTTTATTGACAAAGATTTTTTTTCTAATAAAAGGCAAAACTCTTAAAACGTGTAAATATCAACTTACAAGATAAGATTAGGACATATAAAATATTCATAAACAGATCATTCAACTGTAAAATAACCCAACAGATATGCTATGAATAAATTACAACACAATTATAACACCTTTTTTTGCTCAATAACAGGAATTCTTTAACATAGTGTTGCAAATACTCAGAACAAGGCAAATCTGCCTTGTGATGTAAAATATTCAAATGCTCTGAAAGTTTAAACTAAGTATGGGATATAATACCATTTTAATTTTTCTATTAATATAAAACATTTAAAATTCAAATACATTAACTTACTTTCTTTTGTACATCAAGAGAGAATACCTACAACAAGAGTTAACAAGCAATATTCTTTATTAAAAAAATACATATGATCAAATGTTCAACACACACACACACAGGACATGCAATATTTCATTATTTGTCAAACCCAGTACACACTTTCCAACATAAGTAAAAAGACAGTTTACATGACATTAGGCTTGGACCAAACAAAAGTTCAAACAAATGCAACAAATATTCATAGACAGAAAACAAAATAAGATAACAATGACAGGCATGCTAAAAATTATCTCCATATCTAATTGAATCATGCCACTTCCAGATATTAAAAACTTTCACAAGGAAAAAACCTTCTTTATGGCAGATAGTAATATGATCAGTAATTTTGTTTAACCCTTTATTCTCAGATATCCTTTAATATGCATGAGAAAAAGTTTAAATGTGTTTTACATTAAAATATTTTATTAAACTACAGTGCTACCTCAGTTCTCGAATAACTCCCTTCTCGAACACTTCGGTTTTCGAATATATTGTTTGAGAAAAAAAAGTCTCGGTTGTCGAACATAAACTCGGTTCCCAAACCAAGCTGTCATGACCCGAATGACTCTTTGACCATTTTTAGCCCATGGCAAGCTTGCCCAAAACATTTTACCTGCACCTTCGCTCAGCCCACACCCCCATTAACATCTGCTCTGAATGTTCTTGTTTTTTTGTTGTTGTTTTTCTAAATATTCTGATTAAATAGCCACCATGGGGTTAAAGAAGGATAATGAAAGCAGAAAACCACAAAGAAAAGTTGTTAGAGCCACAATAGTGGTGAGAAAAGATCTCATAACGAAGTGTGAGAGTGGTGTTTGTGTGTCTGGCCTTGCTACACAGTTTGGTATGGTGAAGTCTACAGTCTGCATCATACTGAAAAATTAAGAGGTCATCAAAAGAGCTGATATTGAGAAAGGAGTCACAGTTCTTACAAAACAAAGATCACAAACAATGGAAGAGGTAGAAAAACTGTTGTTGATTTGGGTAAACAAAAATAGTTAGCTGGTGATAGCATTTCTGAGATCATCATTTGTAAGAAAGCAAAGCAGTTGCATGCTGACCTCCTGAAAAACACTCCTAAAACAAGTGGTGATACAAGTGATGCCTTTAAGGCTAGTAGGGGATGGTTTGAAAAATTTAGGAGAAGTGCCATACAAAGTGTGGTGAGACATCGGGAGGGTGCCAGTTCTAACAAAGACGCTGCTGATAAATTTGTTAGGGAATTTAAGGACTATGTAGAAGCTGGGGGTTTAATCCCCAACAAGTGTTCAACTATGATGAGACAGGCCTCTTTTGAAAGAAAATGCCAAAGAGGACCTACATCACCAAGGAGGAGAAGTCACTGCTAGGACACAAGCTAATGAAAGACAGGCTAACTCTGTTGTTATGTAGTAATGCAAAAACTTAAGTCTTTGCTTGTGTACCATTCTGAAAACCTTAGGGTTTTTAAGAAAAATAATGTCCTGAAAAGTAAACTAAATGTCATGTGGAGGGCTAGTAATGCATGGGTAACTAGGCAATTTTTTATGGAGTGGATCCATGAAGTATTTGCCCCAAGTGTGAAAAATTACCTCATGGAAAAACAGATGCCACTCAAGGCCCTTCTTGTGATGGACAATGCACCTGCTCACTCACAAGGCTTGGACGACAGGTTGGTGGAAGAGTATAGTTTCATTATGGTGAAGCTCTTGCCCCGTAACACAACTCCTCTCATCCAGCCCATAAACCAGCAGGTCATATCAAACTTTAAGAAACTCTATACCAAAATGCTGTTTCAAAGGTGCTTTGAAGGGACCTCTGACACAGAGTTAACCCTAAGAGAGTTTTGGAAAAAATCACTTTAATATCCTCCATTGCTTGAGGATCACAGACAAAGCCTGGAGTGTCTTTGAGGACCATGAACTCAGTCTAGAAGAAATTGTGGCCAGACTCAGAAACAGATAAGAGACTTTGAAAAGCCTGTTGTCGAGGATACTGTCTCACAAGGCAAGTGTATGGGCTTGAATGTGAGTGGTGATGATGTGGAGGAGTTGGAAGAAGACCACAACACTGAGCTCACCACGAAAAAACTTCGAAACCTTCAGAGGAGCAGCAACAGAAGGCAACTGAAGAAATGTCTTCAGATGAGGAGGAAAGAAGGGAAGATGTTCTTCGTTCACTAATCAAGGAAATGTGTGGAAAATGGGGAGAGTTGCAAAGTTTTGTGGAAATATGTTAACCTGACAAAGCTGTAACAAACTGCAGCATAAACCTTTTCAATGACAATGCCATGCCTTTCTTCAGAAACATTTTAAAATGCAGGTAGAAACAAACTTCATTAGACAAGTTTTTAGTGAGAAATAGTGAGTCTCAAGCAGGTTGTAGTGGTGTAAAGAGACGTAAAAAGAAAGAACCCCTGAAGTAGAGTTACCTGATGTTTTTATGGAAGGTGATTCCCCTTCCAAATAATAACCCTCTTACTCTCCACATTTCTCACCACCTTTCACTTATGCCATCAGCTCTCCTCAGCACAGGTAAAATGCAGTTAATTTTCAGTTATTGCTTTTTTTATTGTGTTTATAGTTTTTGTGGTTGACTTTATGCATGTAAGTATAAATATACAGATAAAAATAAGCAATATTTTTATTTAAAAGGCTTTATAATGTGTAATTTTTAGAGGTCTGTAATAGATTAATTTAATTTACAGTATTTCTTATGGGAAAAATTGATTCGGTTTTCAAACAGCCTTCTGGAATGGATTAAGTTTGAGAACTGAGGTACCACTGTACTTCTTGTTTATGTTCTACCAATTAGTATTGGAACTAATCTCAGTACCAATCTCAGCTAATAATCCATATTTTAAATAATATACAAGTTTGAAGTTCCTGATTCTACAAGGAAATATCATTAAAAAATCCTGAATCTATCTAGTATGATATGACATTTTCTCTCAGCATTTCTCCATACATGTTCTATCAACCATTGAAAAAGTAAATAATTAAAAGTATTTATTATAGATTCATCGTTGTTCAGACAAATCATACTTTTTATTGCCTTCAAATCTGTTTGGTTACAGAACTTTCAATAGAAAATCAGACCCATCCTATCACACTCTCTCAATATTTGTTAATAGTTCTCTCTTATATACAGTTACGACACAAAGTGTTCATGCCCGTGCGTCCTGAGTGGTTTTTTGCTCTTAACTTAAAATATATGACGATTAGACTAATAGAAGTACTTTATACCAACACACATCTAAATAAATTTTATGTAAATTAAACCACAAATAAAGGTTTATAAACAAATAACCAATAATATGAGAAGCAGAAAGTGTTAGTACAGTTCGCAACATGTAAAAAAAACTGATATTCCCGTAAAAATGTTGTTTAGTTTGACCAGTAAAAGTGCATTGTACCATTCCAGAACTACCCACTTCGTTCATAATTATTGGAATTTAGCCAGTATAAAATGTACTTCCGGCAATTTAGCACCGTCTCCGTCATTATCAGCTTGGTCATCATGTCTAGTGATTTAAAAAGCTGAATTATTGGAAAATACAAGTCTTGTGTGTCTCTATCTGGTATTGCTACACAACTTAATGTTCCAAAATCTACTATTCAAAGCATAATTGCCAATTTTAAACTTACAGGATCAACTGCTAACCTCCCTCGCTCCGGATGCCCCACCAAAATTCCAGAGAAAACCAAGAGGAAGGTTCTCAGAGAAGTTAGTAGGAAGCCCCGTTTTACACGTAATAACATACAGAAACTGGTAAGGGAAACTGGGGTTGAAACAAGCACCTATACAGTTACGAACATGTTACGCTCTTCTAGGTTCAAAGCATGCCGTCCTCGTAGAACCCCATATTTAAAGCCTGTTCATTTAAAAGCACGATTGGAATATGCAAGAAAGTATGAAGATAAACCCTTTACCTATTGGAAGAGTATTCTTTGGTCAGACAAGACTGAGATTGAGTTGTTAGGCCACAATGATGTTCACTATATTTTCTGTAAGAAAGGGAACAAAATCTTCCAAAGAACACTGTCCTTACAGCTAAACATGAAGGTGGCTAGATCATGCTATGGGGTTCCTTCAGCTCTTCTGGTGTAGGCAACCTTCATCATGTCAATGGAATCATGAAAAAATAAGAGTACGTTGATATGTTAGGCACTTATATCAAAAATAATGCTTGGAACTTGCAGCTTGGGCGTCGCTAATTCTTCCAGCACGACAATGACCCTAAGCACACATCAAAATATGTGCAATCCTTGTTGCAAAGAAACCATACAAGTGTTCTGGAGTGGTCATCGCAGTCACCCGATCTCAACCCAATTGAAAAAATTTGGCATGAGTTGAAGACCAGGATTCACCAGCACCATCGAAAAACTTGCAAGAGTTGGAGGCTTTCTGTCAAGAAGAATGGAAGAAAATACCATTTGAATACTGTCAAATGATCATGGAAGGCTGTGAGGAGAGACTGCTCCAAGTAATTCACCAAAAAGCCAACACAATTAACCATTAAAGTAGATGCACAAACACTTTCTGCCCCATCCTATGTTCGGTTATTTGTTTATAAACAATTTGTCGTTCAATTTACATAAAAATTTATGTAGATGTGTGTCAGTATAATATTAATAATATACAATACATTCACTATCCTAATCATGATACTTTTTAAGCTATAAGGAAAAACTACTCACGACGCAGGGATACAAACACTTTCTGTCATAACTGTATTACATATAACTAACAGAAAGTCAAGGTTTTATTCAATCAAATGAAATATTGTACAGCATTGTGTTCTGAACAGTAAAAATTAAATTTCATTCAGAGTATAAACAATGTTCCAGTAAGAACTTAATAATTAGCTTGGATGAATTTGTAACAATCCTTGTCACATAGTTAAAAAGCCAAAAAATGTTTGAGTTCGAGGAAATTTTCAAAATACTTTGGTGTATTATTGAATAAAATAAAAATTATTTAGTGCATTACTACCATAAGTATGAAAAATGTAGGGTCATGTGTCATCAATAGCAAGAAAAAGAGACTGGATTGGTACTTTATTTATTATTATTGAAGTAACACAAATGTTAAGACATGAATCTTTTCAGGTGAGTTTAAGATACAATGAATAATGAGAATAATATAACAAAAATAGTTCATGAGGCATGCTGACAAGTAATTTAAAGTAGTCCTGGGTTATTTTATTTCATAACATAGCATGAGCTGCATGTTCTCAGAGTGATTTATGTCTTATAATGATGTGATTAGTAGACATCATTCAAAGTGCAATAAAACAATAAACTTTAATTTTAAATTGATATATACCATTAGATGTTTAAAGTTACTTTGGAAATAATAACACTAAAGAGATATACCAGACAGGCTACTATGTATACAAAAAGAAGGGATGGCAAAAATGAGCCAAAAGTTAGGTGTGAAGTTAATTTGTTTTGTTTTTTTGTGTTACCTGGCAAAAGTGCTACCAAAGCAAATTTGATAGTAATGGAAATTTAACCTGAGAATCTCAGTTAATCAAATTTCAGAATAACTGAAAAACAAAATTCCAAAAAACAGTAATAAAAGAAAATACAAATTGTGATAAGCTAATTTAATCATAATTTTGATTTATAAAAGGGTATTTCGTGAAATATCAATTATGTTTCACAACTCTACCTGACTTTGTTATAATCTGAAAGAGTATGATTAACATATAAATGCAAACAAAAAAATTAATTCTACAAAAACAGCAAGAGAAAAACTGGCACCATGACTACATTTGTCCACCAAATGGACAGAGTCATATTCCTTTTTCAAGCCTGAACCCAAAATAGAGAAAAGTGGTTATAATGCATAAGAAATAAGCCAACCTTGATGCAGCTGTTCAAAATTTAAACAAATAAACACAAAAATTTAACAGTAAATTAAAACATCTATCCACTCCCAATCTACAATATATATGACTAGAACCAAAAAAAAAAAAGTAATTTATGATTAAGATAAATTGTAAAAATATCAATAATGGAAAAATACAGTGATTATAAAGCCAATAAAAAGAACAAAACAATGAAAGAACAAGTTCGTGGGTGAAATGTGATTGAGAAGTGATAAAACTAACATGTCAAAAAGTTCATAAACCTTAAGATAAGGCAAACTTTTACACACTTCTGAATGGGTTTGTGATCCCAAAAGTTACCAGAGTATCCACATTATAACTATTAAAGTTTTATTTATCTTCACAAATTTTGGCAATTTTTCAGTAAACATTGTAAGTCTTTTGTACAGAAAACAAAATATCAGATTATTTTAAATTAAGTAATTTACTAAAGATTTATTCATGATTGTATGGAGTCAAATTATTAACCGTTCCTAATCGCAAAGTGGTTTTCATGTTCGGGTTAAAAATACTCATTTCTCTCTGAAAACTGAAATTCCACCTGCCTAATCTTGAAAATCTACCAAATAAATATTTATCTTTTGTTTTTTGCAAAACTTTATAAATCATTTATTATTTTCCTTACCCAAACTGCATATCCATTCAGACAATTATACCAAACCTTAAAACCCACCATAAAATATATGAAATAAATCAAAATTACACTTTTTCTTTCCAAAATGGCTGCAAATCAGAGCACGAAAGTAATAAAACTACAACTGTTTCACCAAAACAGCATAAAACTCACAGTAGAAACTTGTTTTTATTTAATTTTATTGTTTTGTTGGTCTTTGAAGAGCAGAACTGGTAATCCTATGACACAGAGAACATAAGCTAATACCACTATGTCAAATTATGTAATGCAATAGCTGCTTGCAAGCATACGTCATGAAGAATGTTTTTTTTTCATTACCTTACCCACTTTAACTTTACCTACAAGTTTCTAACTCTGACATCTAAGTTATTTTTATAATAATAAAGAAAGAATACAGAAAAAAAACAAGAAATGTAGTATTTACCTGGATATTGTTATCTGTTGTCAACTAACAATGGAGCCTAGATCTACTTTTTTTATATACTAATGGTACAATTATACCAAATCATTTTTTGTTATTTAAATATTGCACCTAAAAACACAGAATAATACCAATCGCAAAGCAAACAATTTCATATAACTATGACAATTTATGTCTTTCTAACCATGTAATAAGAAACTTTAAAAATTCAGCTATGTTTCTTGATATGAATATGATGAGAAAAAGTTTCAAACTGAAAGGGAAAAAATTGTTCTCTGTACAAAAACAAAATGTAATAAGTTATTTGACAGATTAAAACTTTGGCTCTCTATTGGTTATAAATAATTATACGGTATAAAATGTCAGACAGAGCTATTAGCAATGTATGAAAGACACGAGGTGACAGGTAGGTCTGGTTTATTGCTTCATAAACAACTAAGATTGAAGGCTATAAAAATTATACTTTGCCTTAATAATATCTATATCACAATGAGTAATTTACATTAAATCCTGTATCTCTCAGAGGGATAGTAAACAATTTACAGAAAAGGAAACTTAGAAAACAAATGTCACAACTCTCATACTACAGGATATTGAGGATTTTTAAAAAAATATTTCCTTACAAAATAAAGAACTTAAAACTTATTCAACATTAAGGTTTAATTCATTAACTATGTTTTGATGCTAAAATTATTCGTATGCAATGACAAAAAAGTAGCTTAATTACATTTTGGCTTACTTTCCAAAAGGTCATGACATGCACACTTTAACCTTTCCATAGTGAGAGAATCAGGTTGAATAGAATAGTTCTGATTGTTGGTATAAAAGAAACAAACATAACAACCACAAAGAAAAGAAACAGCTGCAAACAATCCTGATGGATCATAAAAAAAAGAACTTTGAGTAGTTGTGGTTGGTTGGTGTTTCATGGTGCAAAGCAACAAAGCTTTCTGCACTAAACATCTGGTAAGAGTTAAAATTAAAGTAAAATTATAAAATTCATAAAAGGAAATTAAGGTAAAACAAAACAAAGTTTAAATTTTGATTTAAAAACATAAATAGCATTAAATCCAATTTTTATATCTAGTCTACTGCAGTAAGAGAAAAATTACAGTAAAACAAGTTGTAAAGGACTTCCTGCAACATAATTCCAATTATCATAACTCACCAGGATGACTAACAGGTAACTTCAGAGTTAGTCACCTGAAGTTGGCCTTTCCAGTCCTGGTTTAAAGTTACTTAACATCATGGCCATTTCAAAAAGTAATATAATGCAAGTTTTAAAAGACTTGTAGCAAAATTTTAACTAATATAACTCACCAGAATGACTAATGGGTAGTTCAAACATCAGCGTTAGACACTTGAAGTTGACCATTCCTGTCCTGGTTTCAAGTTATTCTACATTACAGCCATTTACTAATTTCAAATTGAACTAGATGTACTTTGATCTTAAAAGGGATTCACATTAAAAAAGGTATAATGTATAAATTAAAAACTTAAATGGCATTAAAAAGATTATTGGCCTTCAAAATATTAACATTTCTAAGGTGGACAGTGTCACCATCATCAATAACACTATAACATTATGGATAAACCTTGAGACAGAACATGTTTAAAATGGTACCATCGTTAAGAGTTGTAATGATGGCAAAACAGTAAAATATGGCTTATTGTGACCCAACATAAAAGAAAACTACGAGTTAAAAAACTGTGACAAATGTGTAGTCTAGTTAGAACAACTTCCTCTTTCCAATCCTTATGGAAGCAAGACAGCCAAAGTACAGTTCAGCAGTGAACACAAAAGCTATAGAGGGGATTTTACATGCAGCCACCTAACCACAACAAGCCATGGTAAAGACCAGACAGTCACCTAATTTCAAAACATCTGTATAAATATGAATGGAAGGATGGTTTAAAAGATGTTCAAGCAAATAACAGACAGTATTTCCAATTGGGAGTGTCTGCTTTTCTAAGATGACTTATTGATAGGTCACATTTATGGACTGTAATTAGCCATGGTGGGATGGGCTGACCAGTGGATTCAGCAATGTTATCCAAGGACCGACCTGATTCATCCATCTGCATCTGGATACAAAGACCAGAAGGAGCAATGGTGCATCATCCATTCTGAAAAAGCATGGCCCATCAAAGAAGGAAAACACAACCCCAGGTGGGATGCTTTGGTAAGGAACAAAGTTTTGAAGCATATTGTAAAGACAGTTGCAAACAGCAGAGGTGAAAAGAAGGTTCATGAAACTCTTGTGTATAAGCCCTGAACTGGGGAAGTGTGGAAAGACCCTGCGCAGAATACAAATCCCTGATCATGAACGGGGTCCAGCATCTTTATGCCTGAGATCCTGGCAGAGCCACAGACCAGTCATCCATAGTCTAGTTTCAATCAAATAAGAGCACAATACATCTTTAGTAAAGAACATCGATCCACTCCCCAAGTGGTGGAAGAGAGGGCATGAAGGATGTTCAGTGCTCTTATATATTTAACCTGTAGCTGCTTGATATGTGGTATAAAGATCAGCTTATGCTCAAAGATAAGCCCCAAGAAATTTCAGGGACCACAGGCAGCACAACTTCACTGATATGAAGTTCAGGATCAGGGTGAATACCCCATTGGTGGTAAAACTGCATCCAAACAGTTTTAGAAAGAGAAGTTAAAACCATTCCCTGTGGTACACTTCAGTAAATGACTGAGGGCAGTCTGCAGCTGCTGCTCGATATACCTCATGTTCAATGACTGACATGAGATGTGAAAGTTGTGGACATAGAGCCCATTCGCAACAGTAAGAGAGAGTTGTTCAGTAATTGCTCTAATCTTTATACTGAAAATTGTGGCACTCAAGACACAGAGACTCCAAAATCCTGTAAGAAAGAAAGAAAAGTGTCAAACCCACACAAACTTGTAATCACCTGTCCATTAAATTTTTTTAAGTAAAAATGGGCAAATGGCCACATAACCCATATAAATGGAGGTCTCGCAAAATGCCATTCCTCCATGTTGTATTACAAGCCTTCTCAATGTCAAAGAATATTGATACAAGATGTTCTTTGAGAAAGACTTCTCTGATTGACATTTCAAGTCAAAACAGGTGGTCCATGGTGGACGATCGAGACTAGACTACGCATCACTGGTCTATGGCTCTGTCAGGATCTCAGACTTAAAGATGCTGGGTGAGAGGTGAATGTTCAATTAGAAGAACTAAACAAGAAGAGTATTACCCATATTCTCTAAAAAGACCACTTGTCAGAGCAATTGAATGGTAGTTTGAAGGAATCTTGGGATCCTTCCCAGGCTTAGAGTGAAGACAATAATCTTATGCCAGGAATAAGGATACACATTCTCCTGCAAAATTTGGATAAAAACAATCAGAAGAATAGCAAGAGAAGCAGGAGATAGATAGCACAGCATTTCATAGTGTACATCATCAGGTCAGGCAATTGAAGGGCAAGTTGGAGTTCCACCAGTATAAAGGGACAGTTATAGTCATAAAAATGATCAACTCGAAAGGAAAGAGGTAACTGCTTTCCCCAAGTCTTGAGGGCTATGAAGGTTGAGGAAGAAGCAAAAGTATTTGATACCTGGCAAAAGCTCTCAACAAGAGCATCAGCAATGCTCCTGGTATCAGTTACTCCCTGGCCATCAGAGAACAAGATCAAGAGGAGAACAGAATTAAATTGCTCATTGACATTTTGAATCTTATCCCATATGGCTTTAGAACTAGTGTTAGAAAATATGCTGGTTATGAACTTAATCCAAGATTCCTTCTGGATTTGATGTCTTACCCACTGATTATGTGTATGGACCTGCTAGAAAGCGATGTGGTACGAGAGTGTGGGATACTTACGAAAATTATCCCAGGCCTGTTTTTGAGTCTTTCATGCCATGTGGCATGCAGAATTCCACCACAGAGAAGAATATCGTGGAAAACGTGTCAAGGTTTTAAGAATACATTGAACAGTTGCTTGTTACTGCTGCCAAACAGTCATCTACTGATGGCTTACAGATGATGGCAGGATCAAGTTCTACATGAGCATTGAAAGAGGGCCAGTTTGCTTGATCCAGCTTCCATCAGGGCATACAGGTCGTGTGGTATCAAACATGGCCAGTCTCTCTCAAAATTATAGGAAAATGATCACTACCTCGTAGGTTATTGTCAACCCTCCATGAAAAGTGGGAGAATGGTGGAGGGGAGCAACTTCAATAACATTAATAAAAATCAATAGCATAAAGGACAGACTAAGTACATGAAAATAAGTATTACAACCACTACTGAAAAGAAAATGGTGTTGATCAGAGATTATATGCTCTGCAAAGCAACCCCTCCTATCAATATCAGCACTTCCCCAAAGGGATGATGTCCATTAAAGTCACCCAGGATTAAAAAGGGAGACAGCAACTGTTCAACGAGGGTGTCAAGGTCTGATTGATCATAGATCTCTCCAAGCAACAAGTAGAAAAAAAAAAGTGATGGTTCAACCCAAGGAAACACAGATGGCTACAGCTTCCAAGGGTGTCTTGAATGGCAATGACAGGGTGGGCAGACATTGATCAACCGACAGTGGCACCCTTCCATGCACTCATCCATCACACAGCCTGTCATTTCTGTACAAAGAAAACTGTGAAAAATGACTGTATAAACAGGCTTAAAAATGTTTTCTGCAGGGAAAGACACAAAAGATGGTAAAAATCCATCAGTGCTTTGATGCCATCCAGATTAAAATGTAAACCTTAACAGTTCCATTGTATCAAAGTGGCCATTTTTATTTATGTGAAGGCAAATTGGGAGGAGAGTCCTTCTGTTTATGACCATGTCTTTTTTCTTTATTGTGTTTAATCAAGGAAGGTGTGTCAACATCTATGGATCCCTTTCCAGGTCATTTGGACAGGTCTTTGTTGTTGGAAGAGGATTCCAGTGACTGAGGACATGAACAAATGATTGTTTTGCAAATTGTGATGGGAGAAGATGTACCCAAGGAGATGCCCATAACCAAAGCCAAAGAAAGTGGACCTTGGGGTTTGCTAGAATGTATATTATGGACAGAGATAGGAGTTGATGTTGATTCATCAACTTTTTTAACCATGGAGGTCAAAAGTCTTTTCATTTGGTTTGAGAACAATTCTTTTGGAGGCACAGAGAATTGTCTACACTCCCACTGTAGTGGTGGTAAAAAGTGCAGCAGCATACATTTGAGATGAAGTGGTAGAAAGCAACTTTCGAGTCTCAGGATAAGTAATGTTTTGAATCATTTTCAATGCTGCACCTCTTTTTCTTCCAAGTAGGATGGGTGAGAGTCATTGCAGTTGATGCAATGAGGGTCATTTCACACTCACAGGCATTGTGGTTCCTACCACCACAGCAAGCACATATTAGGGAACCACAACATGACATCTTTGAGATTTTAGACCTATCAACCTAATTAATAGCATTAATAAACTACTGGAAAAAATACTAACTGCACATATCATATGGTATTTGGAAAGGAACATATTACTTTCCAAAACACAAAATGCCTCCTGTAGAAATAGACAAAACTGCTGATCACTTAGTAAGGTTAACAGAATCCATAAATCAGGGCTTTAATAAAAATCACACAACAGTGGGCTTATTTCTGGACGTGAGACAAGCCTTCAACTCAGTATGGCACCAAGGCCTCAAGTACAAACTTCTTCACTTTAACCTCTCATCAATCTTAACAAGATGTATATCAAGCTTTTTAAACAACAGAACAGCTAAAGCAAGAATTAACATTGCAACATCTCACACCATTCACCTCTCAGCAAACGTTCCCCAAGAATCCATACTCAGCCCCCCTTTTACATGCCATATATGTTAATAATATTCCATTCCTGAAATTAAAGTATACCTATGCATATCAATATGCCGATGACATAGCAGTATGAAGCACATCACATGAACCCCTGCTAGCAACCTCGAAAGTTCAATCCACACTTAACAGTATAACCACCTACTGCAACACTTGGCAGGTTGTGCTCAATGCAACTAAAACTCAAGCCATAATCTTCAAATGTAAAATCTTTAGGAAAAACAAATCCATTTCAAAAGTCAAACTGAAAATTAATAGATACTGAGCTTCAATTCTCCCCCACCATAAAATTTCTAGGCATTACATTCAACAGGAAACTAAGATGGACTGACCATTTCAAAAACATTCTCACAAAAGTTTACAGATGAATCTTCTATCTAAAAAGAATCAGTTTTTTCAAGGGTTGCAGAACCAAAACTATTCTTATCATTTACAAAATATACATTCACTCAGTCATAGAAAACTGAAACATTATTACAGCAAATGCACCCCTTAATTATCTAAAAAAAACTGCAAAAAGCCCATAATCTCACCATTCGACTGGCATATTATCTCCCTGCATAAACACCGACTGCCTACTTTGAGAAAACAAGCAACATCCCTGCCCTCAAGAATAGAATAAACTCTCTAGCATTTCAATACTATAAAAAAGCGTGTAATAATACCTAATTAACAAAGCAATTTCCACAACTAGCAGCCACCCTGCAAACTTGGCAGCGATACCTCTCTCTGTACAATTTTATTCACCCCCTGAGAGAAAACTCAAATATCTAATCATATATGCCATTTAACTTTCAGTGTTGGGCATTGGTATGGTAGATTATTTGGCACCCTACCAGTGAAAATGGGTTTTCTCAGGGCACTCTCATTTCCCATCGCAGCAAAATTTTAGTTTCATTGGATCTATAGATCCAAGCCCAAGAGGCCTGTCTTTAAGTATAAGAATTTTCATAAACCACAGTCACGTGTGTTAACCATGTCAATGTGCTGGCTTTGCATCTCCCTGCTCTTTCCATTGCAACCACATCTATGCCAAGTTATATTCATGAAAGTATAAGTTGAACTTCTCGTCTTACTCTTCACATGCATTCTGGCTCACCAACCCTTTACACAGCTTGGACTGACGCTCCCCAAAGAGATAATAAATCTGTCAACTTCACGAGGTCATTTAATATCACCACTCTAGATTAGTAAATAAGTGATACTCTAATTCAGTTAACAAGTTTCAAAATTATGTGCTAAATCTACTGTAGCTGCATGTGGGGTGAAGAGAAACAATAGATTCTGACTGCCCCAGGTTATTTTTCATCTCCCTTAGGAGAATGAAATAATAACCTCAATACCTACCAAGAAATACACACACATAGTATTGAGTGACTGAACCACTGACAATGGAAACATCTGAGAGGGTTTGGAATGTATGGCCACACCATGCAATTAAGATAACCTGCCTTGATGGCAGCAAGTGGACGTGATTATGTAAATGTCAGAATGAGAACACTGGTCAACATCATGATTCCATCTTTGCGAGTGGAAATAAACCTCACTGCAGAACCTACTTGGGTGGAGAAACCAGTGATAATCTCTGACTCGGGGATGTTTTTCAAATTCCTCTCAATAATAGCTCCTCGTGACAAATTCAAAGTAGCATGAGGTGTGACCTCAATAGGTATATCCTCAACTGGCTTTGAATGCAAAAGGAGTTCATTATGTTGTGATGTGGATGTTTCCATTAAGATGTCACCAAAGCAAAGCTTCTTTACTGACTTTGGAGAGCTACCAAGTCATTCTGAGTGAAAAAGGGAGACATTTCCCCGAAAGGTTTGTCTAAAAGAGAATGTATTATAAGAAAATGAGGTGCAGGTGTTACAGATATTGGAGATTGCTGCTCAGAATCTTCAAGACATCATTGTTTACCTATGGACCATTTTTCCCTATTTTAAAGTTTTTATTTGGAGAATCTACAATAAAAAAAGAATATTTCAGAGCCCACTGACTCCACCCACCATGGAGCACTATAAGAGTACTCACTACAATGCCCAATACGGACTTTGCAGTAATGCCACGGTTTTGTGAGCACTATACCCAAACACCAGCATCAGATACAATGTCCACAACACCTGTTAAGAACATTCAACACTGATACTAGGTTGATCCTAGCTAAAGTGGACCTGCTGACTGACCTTAGAGGGGCCACCCAAAGGCTGCTCGTTTACAGGAATTCGAAGCCAAAGTAGTGTCTTAGGGTTGGACCTCTCAACCACCATGATCCTCTCCTTCCCTACACGGGTCACTGTGCAAAGCAAATAAATGGGTAGATGTTTAGATCCCAGAGAAGGTAAACTAAAAGAACAGAACCTTCCCTGAGAGGTTCACTCACCACATACAGTGTGACTGAGGAGAGTAGTTGTCAGCAAACTTGCAAACTTCAAAAAATAGCCCCCAACACATGGACGACATGTGAAAGAAACAAACCAAAAACAATGAATGCAGCCTTGAAACAGTTCATTCAGTTACTAGCAGATAAAAATTCATGATAAAAAAAACAACATTGAAATGACAGCCAGCTATCTGAAAAAGCCTCATTATAGCCATGAAAATATTGATTAAATCCTTAGAATTATAAAAAAACTAGTCTGGAAAGTGCATGGTACTAGTCATTACACTTTTGTACCGAGAGTAAAGAATGGAAACATAAAAACAAGAATACGAAATTCTGCAGTATAGCTACAAAGATTCTAATTTTAAATATTTTGTAAAAATAGCAAGTAGATAAAGCTGTATGAGAAGCAAAATGGATAAATCTGAGATGATTCCAACAATTGACTCCAAAACTGTCTTTCAGAAAAATATACCAGAGTATGTAGGAAATGGATGAAAACAGTCCTAATTTCAGCTAAAATGCTACAATATAATAACATGACCACTAAACCACAGTATTAATGAGAAGTAAATTAGCATTTAACTTGTAATAGCATATTACTTACACAAAAATTAAGATAAAATACATTTAGCAACAAATCTACAACTTTTTGGGTAAATTAAACTGTACTTCACACTTGTGTCACATAACAGATACGTTCTTCAAAAGAAACAAGAGAGAAACACTGGTAAGTTTTACACAATTGAATCATTATGAGAGGCAGACTTGGAATCAAATCAAATTCAAGTAAACAAACCCTAATGTGAAAAAATGAACTCGTGAGAATGAACAAACTATTATAAAAATGAATATAAACATAAGAAAAATCCAGTAAAATTTCAGGAAAGTGAATCTCCTCAGCAGGATAATACTGAACACAATACCCTGGAAGCAACTGAATATTAATATGAGTTTAAAACATCCACTACCTCAACACCTGCAAAATATTAATTTAGAGTTAGACTATTACAAAACCCATACATATGTACAAGCCCAGAGCTATTGTGATTCTGCTTGGATGAAATATGTGCATGTGTTTAATATATATACCTCTAATTATTAAAATTTGCAAAAAATGCTACGTTATTATATTTCATTTCAAATCATTAAAAATGTTTTGTTAATAATATTTTTCTAGTTTGTTGATTACAAGTTTATCTATCTTAAGGTCAGCATACCAACTTGTACACAATTATATTTTATATTAAAATGTTCAGTTATATAGATATTTACTTCTAAAACTTCTAATCTATGTAATTACTTTCTTGTGGAGATTAGAAAAGTATTGTTTAATGCAAAGTCTGACACAAGATAAAACAACTGTATCTGGGTGAAACAAAATAACCTGTAATACCCATTCAGTACTCCGTAACCTTTTTGTGTGTATTACGGGCAATCTTCATGTCAAACAGTCATTTTATCATTCTGATTTCATCATATCTATAGAATATGTAACCTGCTCATATTCTGCATTAAGTCATATTAACTTTTGTACTACAGGAATGCCAGTCTATAAAAAAATTAAAAATGTTTTAACCTACCCATATGTTTGCATCATTTATGCTGTAGCATGCCATATTATTTTTATTTTTGTAAAACTTTGAAAGAACTCCTTCATATACATATGTATACGTATATTTGAAATATGTAAACAATCTCATAATTATGATCTGAAAAAAATTGGAGTTAGTAGAATTCCATTTTCTCTTACCCTGAGGCTAGTGCATTAAAATGAATTTTTAAATCTGTTTCACCAAGAAAAGTGACTGATAAAAAGCCTTTACAACACTTAAGTAGTAACAAAGTGTACAATATAGTTAAACAATATAAACAATATAGTAAATATTCCTTAGAAACTTCTAGAAATATCTGTGGCAAAGTTACAAGAAAAAACAACCAAATAGCACAGAAAAAATTCAGAAATATTATAAAAGGTAATTAATGCAAATACAATTTTAACTCACAATACAAATTAATACAATACTAGCAGGTAAAGCCATGTTTCAAGTATAAAATGTATTCAAACTTTAGGCCTAATTGTTGATTTTTTGGGCAACCTTACTGAGGCAGTTGAAAATGTACAGTAGTAATAAAATAGTTAATGTTTAACATTGGAGTATCAACTGTTCCTTTGTCACTATTTCACTTATCTTTCTTTTCTTCCTTCTATAATAATTTTTTTTTTGTATTCTCCCCTAAAGTATTATTAGCAAAGCATAAAGTCCCCCTACTACCAAAAACAGAAAAGGCATTGTATTTTATTCCCCTAGTGTATAAACTTAAGCTTCCCATATGAGGCTTATTTCAATTTTAAACCTATAGGCCTAATAGACACCTGATGAGATTTGTATTGAGATGTAATGGTATTTCAGAAAGGTAAATTAGCTTCAAGTGTTCCCTGACATATTTTATTCATTGAAGAAAGTGTTTTCAGAGTTAATATTATAAAAGTCATAGTTTTACATCATATAACACAATGTACATTAAACGTTATTCATTTCTGCATTCATACAAATATAAAAGTATTCTTGTGCAATTAGCCAATAGGAATATTTTGATTTTCACATGAACCAGTAAGAATACATGAATGGGTTTATGACACACAGCTCATTTAATTATATACATATATCACTAAAAGGTAACAAAAATAAGAGATTGCAGATGCAAGTTAGTCCTACACCAAGCATATGTAACATATACCTGTAGCCACTGCATGAATGAAGTCAAAACTGAAAAAGAGCTTTTGATGTTTGATGCAGATATAAGTAACAGGAAAACACTGATTAGGAAGTCTTAATAATTAAATATATGTACATAGACAAAGTAATGCATATTAAATAATTTTACAAAATTACACATACAATGCACTATGGATAGCATACTATTCACAAACACAGATTAGGTACTAAATCACAGGTTCAGAACCAGCTTATAGCTGATCACTGTCTAATTCTAAACCTGACAAACCAGAAACCTGCTGAACCATATCTTATGCCTATTTACCCTAATCTCAAAAACTATGACTTTTTCTGATGTTAAGATTTTGATTTATTTTTAAATCATTAAAATGTCTTTTTTGATACCATGAAAAACTGATAAATGTAAAAATAGAAATATACAAACACAGTATTTTTTACATAAAAAATACGTGCTTAGTACATAACAATTGTACACACCATATAATACTGGACGGAAACAATGTTAATAATACCTAATTTCTAAGCCATTCAAAACTCAGACTACCGATTGTATATTTCTTTTACGCTTATAACTCATAGACTACAGAAATAAATAACCTAACAATAAACCAAAATTATAGCTTCTTACCAAGCACTTAAAACCAAATGAATACCAACTAGATCATTAAGTGAATCCAAACAACCAATCAACTACATTATAACTTAAAACATTGAATCTTAATACATGTAAAATATATTCAAGAAACTCCTGAAAACCAAATTAAATTTTAGTTACAACTTATATCTGCAAAGCAACAGAATATGAATGTGTATTAAAATACACACACAATACACTTATGGATACAAACATTTAAAAAAATATAAATTTGTGTATCACAATTCAAATCAAACATCTTAAATTAATAGCTCTTTTACTGAAAAAAAACTAATTATGGTTGCTAGCACTTTCATGTAGCTTACACTTATACTGTTGAATCACTACTTATATTACATTATTATTCACAAGCCTATACATTCTTCCAAAAATGTGCAAATTGAACAATTAGGGTCTGATCATAATACGCAGCCCTGCCTATGATCCAACATATCTTTCAGTTCAGCTTCTTTCCTAATATAATTGATATGTGGATTTTTCTTTTTTTTATTGGCTACATAGAGTAAAGGTACTGTGGTTCAGGCTTTTCAACTCAGACACCTCCTCCTAAACTGCTGACATAAATAACCTTCACTCCAATCCCTAAAATACACCAATTTCTGCTATACATTGAACAGGCACTCTAAAAAGCAGTAGTGCTTCCTACGATGTATAAAACAAAGACGTGCCAGTGTAAATCCACATGCACATTATTAAAACTCCATAACAATTCATGCAAAGCTAGCAACTACGTGTAATTTAAAGTGGTTACCCCTTCAAAATAATTTTAATTTTAAAATGTTTTCTCACTCTCAAAACCTATAAATAATATATTTAAGAGTTAAGTTATTAATTGCTGATTATTTAACTGCTTTGCTCCAGATCACAGGTCAACGGCCAAGTCATTGCACATGCTGACTTGTTATTGAACTACTGTTTTATTAATTTACTTCAGTACGTTTGAAATTGTAGATTATAATCCAAACTTCAACATTATATACCAGTTAATTTCTTAATTTAACAGTAAATATTAAAAATACATCTAAACATAGATTTTAGTGAGTTATATGAAATGTTGAATGCAGCACTGTTTAAAATTAAATGTTTGCTTTGTCAAAATACCAAATCTATAGTTTGGTACATATCAGGCAACTAATGTAACTAATATTGACAAGCTAGAATATAAAATAAGAACCTCATACCCTTTTATTTTGCTGAGATATAGCTTGTATACTAAACTGAACACAATGGACCTGTTCACATCTTTCCATTTTTTTGAAACAGTCCCTCATTTACTCTTACTACAGTGCAATAAATCAACAGCTTAGAATGTTCCCAGAATGGTTATCCTTCTTAATCTTTGAAGAGGCTACCATGTTCTTTTGTTCAAAGTTTTCAAGAAGGTATGTTGTATTTTTAGTCTGCACAAAGTTTCATATTTCTTAAAATCTAAATCCATCTTAGTTACTAAGCTTAATAAATTAGGGAAAAAATCAATGGTATCAGTGTAGTTAGTTATGAACTTCTGGTTATTCAGCTGTGGATATGAAACCTAAAAAAAATTGTTTGATATCCTCAATGTTCAAAAATTTTAAAAAGCTTAGCAAGCTATGTCCAGTAGCAAGCCAGTACAAAGGTCATAACAAGAAAACATGTTTACTTCTCGATTTACTGTTTTACATTTTAAGAAAAACAAGTTTAATAACTTATTTCTAAATAGTAATAACCTAAATAATAACAACAGAAATGTGAGTTAATATATTAGAAAATTCTAGTCCATTAAAACACAGCCAAGACAGGGAAGACTAAAGATCAGTTTTACATTACTGGATATGTGGCATGAGTGCACATGTATCTTGTCATTGCATGTTATGTAATGTTAGCTAGGCATGATTGGAAGGACAATACAATATAAAATATGTAAATATAGTGTTACTGGTTCCATATGCTCACTTTACATTATTAGAAGAAAATTAATATATTATGTGTACACCACACAACAATGGCTTCACCAAAAGGTTAAGTAATAAACATGACAACATTCATTTCACTTTTGACCAATCATAAGGCTACTAGTATGAATTTATACATGGTAAACACAAGACTAACAATTTGTCTATCACATCAGCAAGTCAAGTTTCTATAGCTAGCAACTGAGATAACGGCAAATGATCGTGGCCAGTTACATAATTACGTTGTTTACTAGTCATTATCATAAGTGTAAGCATAAAAAATTTAAATAAAGGATAGGAGTATTTGTAATAGAATTTACATTACTGACATGTCAAAATACAAAATTACTATACTAATATAAACCAATAAAACATTGAAATTTCTCTAACTTAACATGCTAATATCAATTTGTTAGTTATTTATCCATAAAACATTCCAGGTTTGAGAAAAACAGTTCACATATACCTAACATGCCACATCCATCTGGATTACTTATGATTTCAACTTGTAACCTTAAAATATTTTGTAGAATTGTAACAATAGCTTGTTTAATGTGGAAATAACTATCAAATTAGTGCCAACATTATACTCTTCCATCAACTAAGTATAATTTTTTATCCAGTATAATACTTTTCAATATGAAAAATGTCTCAAAAATCTGTTTCCCCTTAAACTTGGAGAACACAGATCCCTTAAATTATATAATAAAGAATGAGAAACCTATTACATCACTTCAATAAATATATTACACAACAGATATAAGCCACAACTATTTGAGGAAATTTGAATTAACTACTAAACCAAATACATAACTTTCAACTGTATTACAATAAGTCTTATTATAGTCCTGCAGCTGTATCTAAGTAAAAATCAGGATATTTTCTCCAAAACATTTTGTGAATTCCAGCAAAAGATTTTTTTTAAATGTTCCTAATTTTGCTTTAAAAAAGTGAGAAAACTATGGATTACAGCTATGTATCAAATACACAGGGCAATCTACAAACAAGTTTAAGGAATACTAAATTTTGTAGATCAAAACCATGTTATCTACAAACTACAAAAAACAATAAGAAATACAACAATTATAGGTATGTTTACAATTTATTCACAACTACTTCAAAGATGAAAAAAAAGGGAAAATTCAACTAAAGTTGTATAGAAATTGTAAACATTTACAATGGTTAAACATCATTTGAGCATTTTACACAAGTAATTTTAAAGAAGCATAAATATATACTAAAGCTTACCAGACCCTGATATTTGTAGGAGTCATATACGCTACGTAACAGTAGCCAGAAAGGCCACAGATACTCAAACCTGAACTCCAAAATGAAGTCAGCCATAAGAACAAAAGCCCATATCAGCATAAACTTGAGGTACAAGAATGTGCTGCTGTAAAACAAATATAGCATATATACAAATCGGACTTCACTTATCAAACACAACTACTCTTCATTAAAATATGCAGCAATTGTTATACATATAGTGGTTAATTTAAATTTCAATATTTGAAAACACCTAAATAAATAGTATCACAACTAGAAACATCACTCAGAACATTTCAAAAAAACATTTAATCCTTTCACAATGGGTCATGACTCAAAGGCCTTATCATCATGTTTGTTGACTTGCATTCAAAATTTTATTGAACTACTATTTTATGAGTTGATATCAATAAATATACATTCTGTATCAAATTTTATTTAAAGTGAAAATACTTAATGTGTGCAAATGTGTAGATGAACTTGCGTAAATTTTACCAAGCCCATTGCAAAAGCATTAAATATCTCTCCTGAGAATAGCCACACAAAAGAAATTAACATAATGCAAAATTGATAAAACTACACTTGCAGGTCATATCATTTGAAACTAACTACTCATAACTGATATTATTAGTTAAGCATTTTGCTGTTTACCTGCACATATACTTAAGCTACATTTGCAAATTCAAAAAGTAGCTAGTGATATAAAGACATCATTACATATTAATATTTTTAGAAGCCAGCCCAGCATCTTCTAGTACTTAATCTACGATGCTCAATAACAGGGTTATAAAAAAACACCCAGCAATTTAGGGTTCTGAATAAAATTTGGCAAAGCTTCTAAAACCAAAAAAAAGCAACAAAATGGCATTTTAAATGTAAGAATCACTTTGAAAATTATCTTACAATGCATCATGCATGTGCTTCAACACTGAACCTTTGAACTTCACTATACCATGAGTTTCACAATACTGAAACCAAAGGTTTCTTATATATTATTCCAATCCTTATTTTAAATGTAACAATATTGTGTCTGTTTTTTTTATATATTTTGCTGTAACACAGTAATCTCCGATTCAGCTGATATGTCAAACTGATTGGGATATCTTTGAATAACTTCATCCGACATCCGACCTGAACCCACATCCTAACTTAATCATTGTATTTACACCCTTGTGCAAATTAATTGAAACATTAATGGTCATTTTACAATATTTTCAGCATGGCAGCCAGTGCAGGACTTGCTGAACCCAGTGATTTCCTTTAATAGTCATTTTTTCCACACAGACAGCATCATTAGCTGTGTTTTGCAGTACGGTCAATCTATTTTTGGTGCATATAACAAAATTTTGAGGAATATTAATGTAATTAGAAATTGCATTAGAAGGGCAAGGAGACCAGTCAAAAAACAACTTCTTACCAACTTAATAAAGAAAAAATGGTATCAATGGAGTCTGAAATACAAGAACTGGACACAAGAGCAATGGAGAAAGGTGTTCTTCAGTGACAAAACCCATTTCTTCTTACAGGGTCAAAGATCTCTGCATGTTTGCAGATCTCCAGGTGAGAAACCTCGAGAATCTCATATCAATCAGTTCATAAAACGTCCCCCTTGAAAAAGATGTTTTGGGGCTTTTACAGCTACTACAGCATCAAAGGCTTACATATCGTAGAAGATATGACGCGAGGACAACAGTACATCGAAGTTTTGCAGAGAAGAGTCATTCCAGAATTGAAAAAGAGATTTCCAGATAGATCTGGCATTTTTCAGCAAGATCTTGCTCTGTGCCATACATCAAAACTTGTAAATAATTTTATGACTACAATGAAAATAAAGGTGCTGGACTGGCCTGGAAATTCTCCAGACTTAAATCCTACTGAAAATCTTTAGGCTGTTTGTAAAGATAGACTTAGGGGAAAAGACTGTACTACGAAAGATAAGCTAATTGAGGTCATAATTGATGAGTGGTACCACAATCCAAAAATTAGTAAAAATTGCAGTCAACTCGTAGACTCAATGCCAAAGTGGATTAATGATCTTCTGAAAAATAAAGACAGTTATATCATGTATTAATTTGTGAGTAATTTTTGGATTCTCAGAAACAAAATTAAAAAAATTGTACTTTTCTGTCTGGTTTCAATTAATTTGCACAAGGGTGTATACCATCACATCCACTACAATATCTTGAACATTTCAAGAAAGTTTTGCTGTTACATCATTTTACTTTACATTTAAAAGTTTACTTCTACATATTGGCAATTAAGGTCATTGGTCTCATCCTGCAAATTAAACCTTGAAAATAGTGTCAAACATCTTATTCTTTGTCTAATCAAAACAGCCCACACTTTTATGGTATGACCTTTTTTTTTTTTGCATCAAAATGCTGAGCTGGGTTATATGGCATAACTTTAAAAAAAATCTTTATTATCTACTTTCTCACATCCCAAAATTTTGTGTTGTTTTTTTTACAAGAAAAACCAGACTTTTAAAAACACAGTCATATAAAGAAGGTTTAGCATGTTATATTTAAAACATTTGAGCATAGTAAATCAACATGACATTTAAAAACCACAGCATGTATAGTCATGGTGTATTGAAATATATCAGAACATTTTGACATTGTAAGGATATTTTGCAGGTAGTGTGATGTCAAACTGATCATTTTTAAAAATAGTGTGAAATAATCTTTCTGATGCAAATACTCATATACTCAGATCATAAAAACATTTTCAGATCAGTAATATCAGTCACACTCAACACAACTAAAAACCAAAAGAATATACATCAACATACATCATCCAGAAAGAGACCCACAAGTTGTATCCTAGTTATGAGAAGCAAAGTGTGCATCCACCAATGTGCCACAGAAAACAGTACATAACCTAATCAAAAAGGAAAAGGGACAAAATCCATGTGTAAAAAAAGTTGGTTCTTTGATATACCCCAAGCAACTGAATGTTATTCCAAATGAAGATATTCCAGCCATACTGCTAGATGCAACTTCCATGAATCTCTGGGCTTTTTGGGACACATTTATCTTCTTGTACAACAGATAGATTATGGAAAAAGTATAGGAAGGAGTGGTGTTCTTTGGCTATTTTTCATTAAAATATCAGTTATTACAGACAACTTGCAAGAATTCATATTTTATCAACTCAGTTTATCTACATAAATGTAATATCACTGAACTTGAATATTTAAATTATGTTACCAGTATCACATACACATGTTAATGAAAAAAATACAAAATATATAATCTGTATTCTATCATATGATCATTAAAGTACAATATGAGTTGTTTTGATTTAACAAAGTAGCAGCACTGTATAATGCTGAGGTAACATTTTAAAATTATTTGGTACTAATTAACTGAAACAAAGAACTGATTCATCAACCAAAACCTTTCATATCAGAGCATGAAAGAATGTAATAAATGTTAAACTAGTTTTATGTGACATACAAATTGTTCAATTTAAACTATAGTAATGTAAAGAAAAAAATGTAGCATATTAAATCTCCAAAAAAATTCTCCTATTTTCTCATAATTTGTTTACCAGCAATCCTTGTACCCATCCAGAAACAAAGTAACTGTAGAAATCTTAACTTATGTGAGCTTCCATCTTCATGTTTTACAATGCTAGTGCTCAAAAGAAGAAAACATATAAACTACAGAAGTAAACCATAAATTGATAAAACAGTTTCATGTTACAGCAGACAAACTATGAAAGGAGTGCAAGCACCCTTTCAGAGTTACTGCCTGGTTTGGGAAATCATCAAATGAGCCAGAATGAATAGAAAAGCTAAATAGACAGCAATGCAGTGTGAAACATGTATAAAAACATAATGGGATTCATCCATATACACACTTGCAGAATTTTATCTTAGCTGCACTTCAAACAAGATGCCAAAGATATCACAAAACGTCAACATTAACAAAATGCATCCAGAATTCACTAATAACGTGACAGAGCACTTCACAGTAAACAAGAAAGATCAACTCTTTTAACAGCCAACTTTCTAATGTTTTGAGAGAGAAAAATTTAAAGATTTATCACAAGGTGCAAATAACTTCTTCTAAATCCCTAAACGACTCAAAGTGTGCGTAAAAAGGTGATCAAAGAAACCTGAATGGATATAAAAATTGATCTTCTGAATGACAAATTGGGTCAGTTAAGGTAGGTCAGAAACAACTGTTACTTTCCATACAAAACAAACAAAGAACTCATGCTATCATAAAGTAACTTTCTTAACACTTATAATAACTATGCTATACTATAATACACAAGTCACGTGCTTTGTCATTACCAAATTTCGCTTCAATTAATGTTAAAAGTTACGCTATTATTGTTAAACTCAAGTCTTAACGTTACTGGTAGAGAAGCTGAATATTAATACTTCAAAGCTGTCAACTTTTCAGTAGTTAATCTTTAAATCAAGATCAAAGCTATTTACTTTTCCATTCATTTCTGTAGGGTCAACATAAATCTATAACATACCTAACTTTACAAAATCATACTGGACTACTTCGTAAATACGTGTATGTCACTGTACTGTTAGGCCTAGTTTCACAATGAATTACGAATAATTAATAATGGTTTGTGCATATACCTTCCGTAAATGCTTTCCGCAATTTTTGTCCTTTTCATCGGGCGCCTAATTTTGCCGCAATCAGCATTGCGTCTCTTCATAGTTTTATTGACTATTTCAGACAATTCCTTATGATACAGCTGTTTTTTAACGGTTAAATTACAATCAGTAGTAACGCAAAATCTTTAAACACACGTCAAAACAACACAAGTGTCATCCGTAAATATCTCGAAAAACTTTTCTTTTCTTGCAAACGTCGAGGATGTAAATACTATGCGCATGTCAGTATGACGTCAGGCCACGTTGATCGAAATGGTGCGACTTTTTTAAGACATTCTTTCTGAACCATTTTGGTTCGTGAACTAAGTATATGCAACTATATATAAAAGAAATACAAAAGTTGATGCTATCAAGATGTTTTATTTGTTTAATGACAGTTTCAAGTACCATAAAAATCCAGAAAACAAGTTCGTAGCGCTGAATATCAGACAAAAAAACAGACTGCTCATACCAACTCAAGGACAAACAAAAAGAAACCGGTCTCAAATTTTGTACAGACCTCGTGTTTTAAATCACAAAGCACATCTTTAGTTTAAGATCACGAAATATATTTACAAGTTAATTACTCAGATATATTAGTTCATTGCATTTTTTCTCTTTTGTTGTTGATATGTTCAAAGCTACATAAAGAAGTCTCTATGTTCTACCAACTGCAGTTATTGAAACCCTATGTTGAGTTTTAAAAGCTATCGACCTTACAACTGAGCAATCGTAGTGGAGTTTGAAAGCTGCTTTGTTTGTTTGTTTGTCTTTGAACTTCGCGCAAAGCTACACGAGGGCTATCCGCGCTAGGCGTCCCTAATTTTGCAGTGTAAGACTAGAGGGAAGGCATCTAGTCATCACCACCCACCGCCAATTCTTGAGCTACTCTTTTACCAACAAATAGTGGGATTAATAGTTACATTTTAACGCCCCTACTGCTTAAATAATGAGCATGTTTGGTGCGACGGGGATTCAAGTGCCTTAACCTACCTGGCCATGCCAAGTCCGTAAGTAAAGCTTGCTTGTAAAAGTAATTAAATTACTTTTAGATTCGAGAACCAAAACTAAGCCTAACGTTTTTAAGTACAAATGTTTAAAAAAATATACTTTTGTTGTTGTCAGTCCAAAAGTACACAATGTCTATTTTGTGCTCACTAGTAGTGCCTAATTTTTTTTTGGCATAGTAAACCTTCAGTGTGTGTGTGTTTTTCTTCTAGCAAAGCCACATCGGACAATCTACTGAGCCCACCGAGGGGAATCGAGCCCCTGATTTTAGCGTTGTAAATCCGTAGACTTACCGCTGTGGGGTAAGTTTACTTACTAGTGGGGGCAGTAAACTTTCAGACTTGCCGCTGAGCAACCGGAAGGAGGTACAACAACAAAAAACCTAAAAGTCCATCTAATACAACACTGAATATCGTTACGTCCATCACAGGAACGTTTTTTATTTATTTTGATATGAACGCCTAATAATGATTAATATTTAAAACTAAGTTAATTACCTTGTTTTCCAATTTTACTTAATTTGAGCATAGTAATATCCCCTTGAATAAAAGGGGTGCTACTTTTCGATTTGTTATAATTCACTGAACTTGAATTAGAGTTCTCAAAAGCTTTAAAAATCAGTGTAATCACTTGACTGGTCGAATGCGGTCAAGTGATTAGCCTATCTGGCTGTGAATCCCCCAATACATCAGCGATAACTTCGCAGACTTACAATGTTAAACTGTCGTATCAGATTCCCCGCGCAGATAACACACTGTGAATCTTCGTGCCTAAACAATAACTGGGCTCTCTGTTTTTTGTCCGGTTGACATCAACAAACAAAACAAAAAAATTGCTCTGCACTTTGGGACCTTGGGTGGGTCACTAGATTAGCAATCAAGACCACATTATTAAGTCTGACAGTTAATTTGTTTTATTGTTCAGCACAAAGCTGCTCAATAGAGCATCTGTATTCAGCCCACCGTAGGTATCAAACCACGAATTTTAACATTATGAGTTATCAGACTTACAACTGAGCCACAAGAGGCTAAGTCTAGCAAGAGTTGGTGATGAGTGGTGTTGACGAACTGACTTCCTTTTACTTTTTATTCTTGATGATCGCCCCCCAGTGGCTCAGCGGTATGTCTGCAGACTTACACGCTAAAATCCGGGTTTCGATACCCGTAGTGGGAGGAGCACAGATAGCCCATTGCGTAACTTTGTGCTTAATTCAAAACAACAACTTCTTGATGATCGATCGATATGTTAGATTTTTTTTTACATTTTATAAATACTCACAATATTCTCATTTGTTAGCAATTTAAATAAACTTCAATATGTCCTATCAAAGCACAGTTACCCAATTCTTACTTAAGTCCGACAAGTTTCACCTACAACAAGCTAACTTACGTCAGGGATATTTTGATGCTTGGAGATGACAATAATCGGACTAGCATCAAAACAGCTCAGTTCCAGCAGTTGATCTGTTGAAACTTCCTGAGAAGCAAACGACAATAAATTGACAATTAAACTCCAGAGAAGAAAAGACATCGTAGCTTGGATGAAATTCTTGCCACTCACATGTATTTGTATTTTTATTCACAGATTATGCTGTCAACTAAACAAGAGTCCTTATTATGTCTTTATTTTTTTTACGTTTCATTTCTTAGATAAGAAGCCCTTTTGTAGCTACAATTAAAACATAAAAATATGTTATTTGTTTTAGCTGCTTTTAATCTACTATTTGTGATTTGATTGACCCTAGATTACTCATTTATGTTATTTTTATGTTACTCCTGTTTCATTGTTACCATATATTTCCCCTCCATCTAGGCTGGACCTGACATTTTCACAGTGTCATTCTTTCTTCTGCTCTATTTTTCTACTCTTTTTACACCATCTCCTTTCAACATTTATAAATCTCTTGTCATACACACAGCCAACTATTTTAACCTTCAATTGTGAAACGAAACTAATAAAAACATGCCCAGACAGGTACACAGTGAGTGCAAGTATCAAACTCATTGTTGCTTCTTTGTTTTTTACCTTCTTGACAAAACAGCACCATTTTAAATAATCTCGTTACATGATTATTTTAAAATGCGGTGTTTCCCGGCTCAGGAAAGTCAGTTCGTGTTCGTTAACTGAAACTTCCAGTGGTGGCGCCAGGATATTTTCGTTGGGGGAGCTCAATATGAAGTACAGATGGTAAATTATAATAATGTAAATACCAAGGTACATTTCGGAAAAGTGTGCAATTTTGAACTGCATTTTCAATGCAGTTTTCATTGGAAACTCATACTCTGATTAATAATTCATTATTACAAATTATAAATAATCTGTTTATGAAAATATGTGTATATGTAAAAGAGGAAGCTCACCTAAATTCCACCCAAGGTAATACATAATAATAAAGAAAATCAAGATTAGCTTTGATTGAACATTTAATATACCATTAAGAGTAAAGCTACAAATCAAAAGAAATATAACATAAAGACAGTTTACAAAGCAGAAACGAATTATCCCATGTGAAGTTAATACACTCTGAGGAAAAGTAAAGTCACTATCAAGCTAACTATCTTTCATCATGTTGTGTTTATAATCAATATTACTTCAAACCAATGCACCTGTTCTGGTGATTGGCAGCAAATGTGTCTATAACAGTATCAATATCGAGTTGTTTTGCCCTCCTGGAGTTTACTGATATGACAGCAGGGTTGCTGGTGCGATTGTTACCACTGCTGTTGCGCAAATATGTCTTGAGAAGCTTCAAACTTAAGAAACTTTTCTCACAGGCAGCTGAAGTGACAGGCAGGGTCACAGCGATGCTTACAAATTGTGGAGATCCATGAAGGCATTCTTGTACGACTCCAGCATGGTTGCAAACTCAATGGTGTGGATACTTCCTATCTCTTGTCTTTCTTCCTGGCAATTAGTTGGTTCAACTGGTGGTTCTCCACTGCGAGGTCATCCTCTGCCACACCATAGTTTGCTGCCATTCCTAACAGTGCTTGCTTGTCCAGAAATGTGGAGTTTTTGAGGTTCAATACAGTTGCATCCATCAGAACACTGCAGGTATCAAAAGAGAATCTTCTATTCAGCTCGTTGAGCATCCTGTCTATGATGGCATAGAATGTGTCTCCTGGTATCCAGAATATATCCGTGAAATACTGTTGGAGAAAGTGTTTATCTTTAACCACATACCACAAGTACTTAATTAAAGGGTAGTGATAATGTAAAATTACAGGGTTAATTAGGGAACACAAACACAGCTTTGATAGGGCATATTGTAAAACTGTGGGCAGCTAATGGGAGTGAGTGGTGGGGAGGTGGCGAGGGCTGACATCTGGATCTCGATCGGGCTGAGCCAATTGTTAGTCGTAAGCAGAGCGTACACACTGGTCAGCGGCTCGGTGATCATACGCTTAAGGCGTTCGAGGCGGGAATCGTGCGCGCGAACAAAGCAAACCCGCAGCATGGATATTAAATGGTCATAGTAGGGCCAAAACAAAATTCCTATATTGCAGTTGACCTTCACAGAAAGCCTGGTTTCTTCATAAGTTCACATTATTCATACAGGCCAAACTGTGATAGTTATATTGTTCTTATTATCGTAAGAGTGACAAGCACCTGTTACAATAATGTAATTACTACATTACATTAAATTAGGTACTTCTAAATAGCCCAATGACAATTTAAAAATTCATTCTAGAATTGTTTAGAAATATTATTTGGTCAGTTAACATGTAAGGTTATTATCTAATTAAAAGTATATCATTAATTGGACTGTAAGTCACAATTTTAAGTGCATGCCACAATAATCAGTACAATTATGTATGGCTGATACACAATGCAAAATGATCTCACAGAGGACACAATACCGGCTAAATGCTTCATAGTTTTGACCTATACACAATATACTTATACATGCATGCCTAGTTTTACTTTTCAATAAAAGATAAATGAAAATAATGGGTAAATACCTGTGAAACCTTTGGTTTATCAAGTAAAATCCCTGATGATCTGTTGTTACTTGAAATCAACGTGGTTGTCTAATCTTCGTCAAAGTTCAAGATAGAATGGCATTACACACGGATCGGGAATACAGCACATGAGTTTCAGTGCATACAGTACGTTGCTATGGGACGCATGACACATACTTCCGTTTTAATGAAGACGTTGAGTTTTACAGATCTATGTCTTTTTTATGTTAATTGTTAAGCAACAACAACGATTGTTTTCCATATTTTATGAATATATGTAGGTAACAATATTGGGGGGCTGAGGGGGACTTGTCCCAAATGAGCCAAGCACCCCCTTGGCGCCGCCAAAAGAAACTTAGATGATAATCAATCACAGTGTGTGTCTCCTTGAACTTCAACAGTCATTGCACAGAAAGTGACACAAAAATATTGATTCAAAAATCGTAATTTAGCACGAATTAAAAATACACTTATAAATAAAACACTACGAAACAGTAACTGTGTTTGGTGAATATCTAGTACCAGTGAAAGATCTGAAAAGTCTTTAATAGTTTAAGTGCTCCCCCTTGCAAGCTAAAAATTAAATCAAATCATAAGTGAGAGTAAAGAAAAATAAAAACACTTTTGACAAATCAACCCAAAATCAAAACAGGTAATTCAAATGCAAAACAAATTCGGAGTATCTCGGAAATCAGTGTCTACAATATGTGAAAATCACTTTGCTTGTTATAACAAAAAGTTTCCTTAAAACAAGACTAAAGTGAAAATATAATGTTATGTTAAACTAAAGAATGTTAAAACAAGTTCATCAAAGTACACATTACAATGACAAGAAAGTTAAAATTAACATTAAATTAAATTCAAGAAAGTTCTCAAAATATCTACGTTCTTCAGCTTTCTTAAAATCGTTATTATTTACTACACAAACAAGCCAAAATCACATTCTTCCATCAGCGTTCATTAATTTAAAGAGCTTATTAATAAGAACTGAAAATCCGTTGTATTAAAAAAGATTTGGGTGCCTCAACATATCTTTATAGTCCGTGTTGCCACATCCTGACAATTGTATTGCAGTGTAGTTTTCATTGGAGAAAGCCCTTTTGTAAGGATGTCGGTATCAAACCTTTACCCTTTCTTTCTATTGGCTTTTTTAATCTAACTAAAGTGTGAATAAAATGGATTCCCCGTGCCCATTTTAATAGTCTTATAGAACAGAAATTCATAGCTACTGCATGCTCAACAAATTGAGTGGTTTGTATTCTTATAGAATAACATCAATATCCGTATAATTCTTCAGCTTCTTAAATAAAAATTGGATTTCAAGCAACCTATGTATAATTTCTCCTCAATAAAGGAAAGAAAGGTGAAATTTCCTTCACTGTAAACTTAAAATGGCATTTTAACACGACTTAATTGTTGTGAAACCTTTCATCAGTCTTTGATAAATGAAGTTAATTTGATTTGTAGTCCTTCGCTGTTGTTACACAATTGAAATAAAAACTAAAGTTAGAGGAAAACTAGTTAAGTGTCAAGCCTGCTCAATGTTACAATTATTCCATTCATATAGGCAAAAAATACGTTATCTCCTCCTATATAAACATAGGTAGCCAGAGTCATGCAGTGATTTTATACAGCACCCATATGAACCTAGTGCATAAAGTAGTCCAAAATAATCCATCTCAGGAGAGGTATTATACGAGTGGAAGGCTCAGTGAATTTTTTCTTTTTAGTGTATACTTTTTAACTTATCCCTCATCGTTGTCCAGTTACTTAACTTCTGTTAAATCTCAGATTGATGCTATCTTCTTCTGTTCCATTATCTCCCCCTGAGGTATGTTCAGAAGACAACCCATTTATAAAGACTTCTCTCTTGTTTCCATGACACGAAGCAAAGCTAAACATTTTCTTTGGACTGCTAACCCTAGAATTCCTACTTTCTTTTAGCTTAAGTTTCAATCTGCTTCATCGCACAACTTCATTATTTATGATTATTATTAATGTAAGAAGTTTTGTCTGACATCCGTTATCATAAATCTCCTGTTGGCCACACAGTCCATGTACTATCTAGTTTGTCGTGTATGATGTATAAGGAAACGTCTATTACATTTTTGGTAGTCTTTCTGTTACCTATTTCTCCCTGCAGTAGAAGTTATGATGTCTCTGTTGATTTCGTAGTTGGACCAGGAGATACATATTTTAGACTTAAATTCCTAAAAAAAAAACAAGATTCTTTGCACAGTTTTGTAACTATTTCACTGTGTTTCATTTTATCCGCACTGACAACATTGCTTTGATTCATCCGTTGTAGTTTTTTCAAACGTTTATATTCCAACAGGAAGTTTACATCTTCAGACAATACGTTAGCTAACTGTTCTTATGTAGCTCTCTTAGGCAGGATTTTAAACAATCTCCACAATTTAAGGAAACTTCACTCTTTGGAACGGCATGACGGGTTGGTTAAGGTATTTAACTCACCAGCTGTGGGTCACGGGTTCGAATATCTTCTCCGAATATGCTCACTCTTTTAGGCGTGGAAGTATTATAATGTAATGGCCATTCCCACTTTTCACTGATAAATGAAAAGCTTAGGAGTTGGCGGTGAGTTGTGTGACTAATTATCCTCCCTCTGTCACTTTTAAAGTATGGATGGCTATCGTAGATAGCTTTGAGCGAAATTTAACTTAAGAAAACAAAACAAAAACTCTTCAGCCTTTTACATTTATAGCCAATTGATAGCATTTAAAGTTACTTTAAACATCAATTGAACAATTACTCTTAGCAACATAAGTTATTAAAGACAGTGTTTGTAAACTCAAATGAAATAGGTGTTCCTCTCCAGTGTACCAAGCTTTCAAGTTCGCCATATTAAAAAAAATTGAAATTACCCTTTCAATGGTCAATAATTTTTATCCTAGTTGTTTTCTAGATGAAACAGCTGCAAAGGTTTAAAATTTAGTACAATATAAAATCAAAATGTATTCTCAAGATGGCTGGTATGGGTTTTAAACTTTTATTAAAATAAAGTAGAGAATAACGTTTCGACCTTTTAGTAATAATTGTAAGTCTATGATAAGAATTCTATGATTTTGAACTTTATACCATCATAAAACAGTATGGTGATCGTACACAAGATGGAAAGCTTTACAAAGTGAACAATGATGGAGACCATTTGTACTTTTGGGAAAATGTATATCCAAAACTTAAAATGGGCAGTGTAGTTCATCACTTAACATTTTACTTTAGTTATTTTATTACTCTAGTTCTGATAAAGGCATTCAAGATAGAGCTATTACAATATATATATAATCACGAACATGAAAATGAAAGTTACAAATGCCCAATTCTAATTGAATTAAACGTAAGGAGTACAACATAATTTTTACCAATGTACTTATAAACTGGAAAAATAGATCAAATTTCATATCTCTGAGTATTAAATTTATTTTTGTTAAATGTCAGAGCCAGGCCTTAACTAAAGCTACATAAATAGTTCATCCTCATTAATGAAGGCCACTCGAGTTAATTTCAGAACTCAGCAAATTGTTTATTACGTGATAAGATGAACCGATACCACTGCTATTACATAATTAGTATAATGTGTAGAAAGTTTTAAATAAATAACAAATGTCAAACCAAAGTGAATTTCTTTTCGTTATTAAATACATCTGGTTGTATTGTTTAAATGACGCAAGTTAATTTTTTCACTTTTGTAAAAATTCAAAACTAAATGTTTCACAACTATCTCGTAACATATACCCCTACAAAACTAATTACACCTTTTATTGTACCAGTACTGTGTCCTTTATACCCCTCATTTTTCATTAACTTATAAATAGCAAAACAGTTCTAAGAATTGCTACAAGTAAATTAAGACAGAAAATTAAAACAAATTATTTGTATTATACCAAAATAGTATTCTCATCTGTCAACTGATTATTTAATTAGTGTTCTTGTAAATTAAATTTTAAATGTCAAGAGATTATAAACCAGAGCTGTGCTAAGCTTCTACATTCAATTCCATAGTGAAGAATGTGGTTCATTTGCTAAGACTCTGATTTGATATTTTAAAATATATATCACTTCTGGTAAACATTGGAATTTAGCTTTTAATTCACAACCTATTAACTTGTAAGAGTTCTTGTACTATTTTTCTTTTAGATGTTTAAGAACTTTTTTTTTGTTTTGAGAAATATTTACCCTCATAGTCATTACCGTGTATGGCAACACTACATAAATAAACCATTTTCTACATGATTTAAAATTTAATTAGGACTCTTATAGTCTATATTAAAATATGCACATCGAATTCGATTGTCTTGTGTTGATTCAATTTGGGAAAAAAAACAAAGTAATTAGTATAGTCCTATCATTATACGCCACAAAACTGTAACAACAGATATGTAAAACCATAGTTCTGAATTGAATTTACACTTATTGCAAATGTTAACTGACAGAAATATTGTAGAAGTATAATTTCTTTATTAGAAATCATGTTGCACTACAAGTTTTCAGGGCATGGAAATGAAAAAAATTGTTGCTTGTTCAATTCTAAATAACTGAAAATTGTATACAACAACTGATGTAATATACCGAAATATCCCCTTGTAATAAAGACACGTATAGAGCAGTATATGGTAAAAGACATTTATTGAGACAATTGACAGGTTACACCTTTCATCACAGACTTACATAATAGGGTTTTTTGATGCCATCAGCTTTAGGAGACATTAAAAAAAAATTATAATTATTACCAGCCAGTTACTCAAGAACCTGACTAACCTATTTTGTTACCTGAACTGTTCGTTATGCTTACATATACATCACTCTAAGGGGTCTTAGACTAGAAATACCCTTCGTAAGCATTCACAGTGTAAACCAAGGAAAAGTTGAAAGGTTATTTTTCAGTTAAGTTCATAATGACACATTTATAATGTACATATTCACTTTGATATTATAATGGGTTCCTTATATTTATTATCCAGATTGGTAGAAGAAATACAAATTACAAATGTCTGTAAATGGAATAAATTTACAAGCAGGATGATGAAAGTGTCTTTCTGGCTTTTAAGATATTCAAGTTGATGTTAGAACTAACCAGATGATAAAATAATGGTTGAATACTGAAATATCTACTGTTGATAAAGTTAGGTACTACAACAGAATGACTTACACACAACATTACCATGTACCGACAAGTGTATGTTCTACAGGTGGAAGCTTGTTCCCTTTTAAAACAAGGAAACTCCCTACTGACGACACTTTCTTCTTGCCAGGTTTGTATTTCTTATGGTTCTAAACTGTATTTACTAGTAGATGTTAGCTTATCCCCACTGTTGTCCAAACGAGTCTTGATACCATGGTGAATCCCCTTCTAATGATCCATAGCTATTGTAACCTCCAGAACTAAGTGGCTGTTGAGGAATTGGCTGGCTTCCCCATGTACTGTGGTAGCGACGTTTAGAGTCCCCCTGGTTCTGATGGCCCCCGTCAATCTTGCGTTTACCGGCCAGGTTTCCACGGCCTCCCCCACGATTGGTTGCCAGGCCTCTGCCAACTGTTGCCCCACGTCCCACTCCACGGATACCTTGACCTCGGGGTATAGTGGCCGGAACCCTGCCACGAGGGTGACCCAGACCAGGGGTACGACCACGGAGCATCATTCCACCATGTCCACCATGCACCTGAAACAAAAGCAATACTGCATATCAAACTTCTAATTTAAGGAGGTTACTCCAAGGTCCTAACTCAAAATGTTTCTTAGATTGCAAAAAGCCATTTCACAAAAACATTTCAGTACTTAGATGATCCTACCAATATTTTAAAAGACTATATTTTCTGACAAGAATATAATGCCTTATCTGCTAGACTAATAATATCCAAGTAACTCTCAGAATACAATACACGTATCTGCTGAGATAAACAAGTCACAAATATAACATCTACCTACAAGGATAGTTTTCAGGGTTGTGTCTGAAGATTTAACTATCAAGGGTTTAGAAGATATGTTATAAACAGGCAGAATTAAAACAGTGTTAGATCCGCACTTCTCTTATAAAGAGAAACTCGTTGACAATGTTTGAATAGTAATCACACATTAAATTCCACACACCAAACATTCAAACTTTTGGTCAGTATAATAATTATTTATTAAAAAAAAGACTACAGTTGTTAATTTGCTTAATTCAGTTGCAGTTCTTTTAATTGGCTCCATCTCCACCATGCACATAGCATCTAATACGTATTCACAAACATGCAATTTTTATATTTCTATTCAAAATATAAAAATATTTTCTAAAATCAAAAATATATTTCCAAAAGCACTTAATTCTTCTCATACTACAAATATTATCTGACTGCCAGGGTATGTTTTATACCCCCCCTTATTTGCCTTTAATAATATTTGTCTTGTGACACTCTCCACCCATGACAATGCTCCTTCTATTCTGTTACTGTACAAAAGCACCCAATTCAGATAATGTTATCACTTCTTTGAGGTTGATTCAATTTACAGTCTCTTAGTGGCTGTGAAAGGCAGGAGAGTATGACTGGAAATACATTTTTGATTTCAGAAAATGGTAACATCAAAATATACTCATCTCCTTTCACGTTACAGTTAGAACCATACAGTGTGAAGTTGAAAGGGCTAGTAAGGGCATTATCCATAGAGAAATTGTCTGCAGATAGCAGGGGTGCATCAACAGATGAGTGGTACTTAAGTGATGGAATTGCATTACATAAAGAAAGGTGTATTCTTCACCTGGAACTTAAGATGTGCACTGTGGATGAAACTATGATTTATCACCACTACTGACCAGAAACCAACCAGATATCTGATGTTTTACTACTTGGGATTGGAAGATACCTTGCCTTCAAAAAGAGCCCAAAATTAATGATATGGAGCAATTTTAGCCAACTAGTCAATATAATTGGGAAAATAAGTTACAGGAAACTAAATGATCCCAGTGAATAAATAGTTGTCAAGTATCTAAAGGTTTTAGTCAAGACAAAAAACAAGATATAAGAAATGACTGAAATCTGATTGATCATAAAAGTGAGAAACAGTGATGAGATGAACTGGTGAAAAAGATCTCTCTCTTTCCTTGACTTAACAGTGTTTTAGGGAAGAAGAAATGGTCTGAGGACACAGGTAGAATGATAAAGCACCCTGTGGACAATTTAGCACAAACCACCCTGGCAAGGTCTGTAATGCAGCAGCAACAAAAAACAAACCTTCAGGTAAAGGTGAGACATGGCATGTGAGGCTAAAGGTCCCACAAAGGTTTTGAGAAAGGGCATGTAGTGTAACCCCAACAAACCAATTAAAGAATTGGAATGACCATTTAGAACAAAGGACCCAAAGTGACTTGAAGAAGCTGAAGAGTTCTGGGGACTCAGAAAAATTTTTGTCTTGATTAGTGAATGGTAGTCAATAAGGTTTCCTTATGCAGGTAAAAGATCCAGATCACAAAACAAGCTATAGTTGGCTCTTCTGACTGATGTGGGTTCAACCTCTTCTCAAAACATCACTGCTGAAATTAGTGCAATTTCCACTGATAAATGTCAATTGCAGGATTAAACAATGCCCGAGACAGACACATGGCAACCCTAGAAATTAAACAATGATGCTGTGCAAATGACTTCATAACCTCCATGCTTGTGGATTTTCAGGCGTACCACATCAGATCAAGGCTACTTTCACAGAGAAGACCAAAATGAAACTATAAAAGGTAAGCACTCCTGAAGGTACTGTATAAGTAAAAACCATGAAGTAGCAGCTACTTCAGTGCTATCAACACAATCCTATAATAGTTTGGAATAAATCATAGTTATTATCATGGGTAATATACGATTTCAAAGATGACCTGGAGTTGCTATCTGTTTTGTCTTGAGAAAGAATGTATTAATTGCCAGTAGCTGGGTGTTTCAATGTATGGCCAACTCACATATCATCAGTGTTTCAAAATGAGGGCTAACCCAACAAAAAACCTGAAACCTTCAACTCAAGATAACTGATCTGTTACTGTAGTCACTGTATAACATAGGAGCTAGTAGGGTGATAATGACAGAAGTGGCTCCAAGGTTCAAAAACAAGTCTTGGACCAAGGGTACCTTTGATGTGAAATGTAAAGCACCATTGTGGAATCGTCATCGTCTTTTGAAGAACAAGGACTAAAACAATGTGTAGATAAGCCACTTGTTTGTGTGTAGACCCTGCAATTCCTGACTGAAGGGATATGCACCCAATCTCTGAAACTAGGTATTTATGGAGAGATAGTAGCATGGGAATCAAACCTTAATACTGACAACTAATTGTTAACAACCCCTTGAGATCAAAGAATGATTCTGTATAAAGAAACTAGGGAATCCAGTGAATCAATGTTTATAATTCATTATTTCCATAAAGATCACCAAAAAAAGCCCATGCTTGTTCCAAAGACACGAAGGATTTGAGTGATGCCACATTCAACAAAAGAGAAAGGACCACCCATGCAGTGGGAGAAAGAGAGGCAAGTAGGAGACTGGCTCTCTGTTCCACAGCCAGGAGCTGGATGGAAGTAAACTGAACCAGAATGAAATACATGAAGGAAAGAAGCCAAAAACAACCAAAAAACTGAGAAAGAAGCCTGCTTTAGTTGATTCTGAAAATAAAGTACGGGTGTGACATTTTGACAAGATTATGCTAGCAGTAACCAGTGAATGGTGTGTGCACAGGGTTAGGGATTGGAAGTGATGAAAAAAAGCTTGTATGATCAGAGAGAATCCATGTGGTGCCAGTGCTAGTCTGAAGGAAAGACATCTTGAAGTATCTGACCCTTTTGCACTAAAAATGCTAACAGTGGCAGGATGCCATCACTATGGCAATATTTACAGTACAGATGATTACACTCTACTTGGACATTTACAGTCACTGTGAATAAAAAGCCAACTCAGATTGAAGAGTGAGTCATTTGTAAACCTTCAAATATCTAGGCATTGACACAGTATGGAAAGATCAATGATTGGACACCTATTTCCTGTCTTCTTAGGCAGAACAACAGACAGAAATAAAACTCTGGAAAAACTAACATAACACTCTCACTGTCACTTTACCCCAAACCAACCAAACTTTGATAGCCATAGAACTCAGTTTTAAATACAAGGATCTGTGAGAGATGGAAACCCCTAAACGATGGGTAGATAATGGTAGCGAAAATGTGCATTGAGACCCTTGGAAGTGAGTAGAATTTATTCTTGGTATCAGTGTACTGAGGAACTAATGTGGGGGTTGACACCTTCAAACAAAGGCAGAACCATGACCTATTGTAGGAGCAAATGAAAATCTAGATGCCATTGACAACAGGAATGAAAGTAGAAGCCAGCAATCAAAAATGTTCATGATAGCAATGGTTTTAGCTTGCCATCCTAAGAGTCTTCCAACAAAGTTAATATTAAGCAAATAAAATATTAAATTTTACATTTGTAAGTCTGTAGACTTAAGCTGTCCCACTAGAGAACATTGATCCATTCAAGTTGACTACAAACCCCTTAAAAAACCTAACTTTGAAAAGTAGAAGTATCATCTGAGAGATAGAATAAGCTTCCACCTAACAGTTCTAGGCTGAATTTTGTAGTTCTGACAAACCTAGTGGATAAGACATAACTCTTCCTTCAAATGACTGAGCACAAATTTCCACATATAAACCATATAACATAATGGTTATAGATGGAGAGGAAAACTATATATAGGGAAAAAACCTAAAACACTGCACTACAAAAAGAAGTCTGTTCTGATTATCACTGTTTGGAACATTTTGTCAGGTAGGTTTGTTTTGTTAGAGCAAAACAACTATGGGCAATCTGCTATGTTCACTATAAAGAATCAAAACCAGGAGTTAGGGTTATAAGTCCATAAACTTACCAATATCCCACAGAGGGACTAAGAAGCCAAGAGAATAAAAGAAAACACAAGAAAAGCAAATAAAAATTCTCTCCAGAATGTCCATGACTGCTCTCAATTGCAGCCTCAGAACTGAATATATATCTCCACCTCACTTCAAGTAAGGTCACTGACAATCCCAATCAAAAGTGACCCTATTCTCAGATTTTAAAAATATTAATCAGATGACACTAATATCACTCAAAATATCTCCAATAAAAATAGTATGGAGAAGCCAGTCTGAGAAACAGTGATAAATAGATCTGAATGAAGTACTTTTCAGGTTAGAGGGTGCACACTGACACTGGTGGAGAATGTCACAAGACAAATATAAATAATGGCAGTGGGTATAAAAGACTGGAACAAGTGAGAAAAAATCAGACCAATGCTTAGGTGGGCAAAAACAAAAACCAAGGCAGTTGAATAATAGCTGTAGTGTGAAAGGAGACAGTTATGTTTCAGAATACATTTTCAGACTGCACATTTATATAATTACCTATAAAATATAAAAGTTTTTAATCATACATAAGCCAGTAATTTTGATATCATCAAATTATTAAAATTAGTCCAACTGAAGGTTCAACCTTTCATTCATAAAGTCTTTTAAATCTCTGAAGTTCAAAATCTGTCCTTCATTAAAACCCCGGTAGTTTTAGGATAGGAAGCCCCAAACAGGGTTTAGAAAGCAATGTACATGCATTTGCTCCATTGCTTTGAATAATATGAGAAATCTGTCAGTATTTTTGAAAAACAAAACAATCTATGTCTTTTGCTGCCAATGTATTCTATAACTGCACATTACATATATGTAAATGTTTTATGTGGCTTTACTGCAGTATCTGAAACACGTGCAGCAGACAGAAATAATGGTAAGATGTAAATACAGTACAAATCTGGAAAATTTTAAACTTTTTGAAAAGTTCAATTTTGGACTGATCAACTCCCAAGTGAAAATTCTAAAATATTTTAATGAAATTGTAAGTATATAAAAAAGTATGAAAGTGTGAAATGCATTAAAAATCAAGCTATTTAGTTTTAAGTGTCTTAATTATAAGTTCAAAATATTAAAGTTCTAGATATATGAATAGTTTCAGCTGAAGTGTTAGGAAAAAAAATCTCAAATGGAACTGGTCAACACAAGCTAAAGTATATAACATTCAGTGGAATGTAATTTGAATATTATTTAAACCAGTCAAAACAAGTATAAATCTATATAATCAAATATGCTTGAGAATGTTTTAACTACCATAAAATGTGCATAAATAAATTTATTCAATTATATTTATATTTCAGAGTTGTAAAAACTTTTGGTAGCTTTTAAAACTAATTATATGATACTTTTTTGACTTCATCCTTATACTTCCATTCTGTGGAAATAAATCATTCACAGCTTAAACTATTGTTTAGACCTTCAGACAGATATATTGTTTAACTCCAGTTTTACTTCATTTTCCTACAAATGTGCTACTGAAGTAGTTCATATGACAAATCTAATTATGTGCTTTATATTTTGCAATTCATTAAAAGACTTAAGACTTCACATACCTTACATCAGCTCAATGATTGATGGACTTCTTGAGTTTTACTTTACAAAAATGAAAGGCAGTGATGAACATGTACATTGTTTCTGTCAATGTGAACCATAATTAACTGATTAAAAAAATGTTACTGTATAAAGCATTTTAACCTGCCACATGACAAAAGTTTGCAATAAAGTGATTGAAAATCAAACTTGTATGTGAACAATCACAGGCTGAAAAGGAAACTATTATCTCTGAACTCTTCTCTTGGTATACGAGTGCACTGCCATTACTCAGTACATAAATCACAATGCGTCCTATGAAAAGTTATTTTGAATGACTTTTTTGTCACATTCTACCTTAAAATATGCAATATAATACATCTTCAAAAGCAAAGATATCAACAAATCATAGACTGCATGGTACTGCTGCTCAAAGGACTTGAGTAAAGATGATGGTTGTCATAAACAATTACTGAAATATCCAATGACACTACAGATCTAACTGGGAATTCACAATTTACGCTGTAAAATTTAGTTGTGTTACTGCCCCCTTTTCTAATCAATTTACTGAAAAAAATACATGTAAACCAAGACCCACAAATTGAGGCCTCTTACATGAATGTATATGAAGTTGTTATAACAACATATACAATTATCATATCCGAGCTCTTTTCAGTTACAATATTTTTAAGAGTCTAGTCTAACACCCTAAAATACATAATAACCCAACTGTTTTTTCCCGGCTTCTAACTTATAGCTCGGATATGATAAATTAGAAAAGAGGGCAGATAAGGGTATTATTATGGTGAAGTTTAAAACACATTATGCTGGCAACCCACCCTATCTGGTCCTCCTCGTGTTCTTGGTGGTGGTGGTGGTGGAACATATCCATAGTCATAGTCATAATCATAAAAGTCATCAAAAGGGCCATAATAATCGTCATAGTAGGGATCAGCATATCCTCCACAATAGTCACCATACCCGTAATAGTCGTAGTCATAATCTGACAAAAGTAACAATCATTTTCTTTTTTATACTTGTTTTTGCTTTTTTGTGGATAAAGGGAGGTAAAACATGAGTGTTAAATCACAAAACACTACTCAGGACAACTTTTAACTAGCTAAAACTTACATGCCGGGAAAAACAGAAAGAGAAACTAATACAACAAATAAAAAATTAACAAAACATAAAGAAAAAGACAAAAGAGAAAGTGGGAATGTAAGCCTACCATAATTCCTGGGTCCAGACGGAGGCATTCTTCCACCTCGACTACGAGGCTGTGGGGGAATTCCCATCATCCTGCAATGAAAACAAGTAATTATATCTTGGAGAAGTTATATGACAGAATAGGAGCACACAACACAGAGTTCATGATGCACGTATAATTACAATATGTAATTTTCCTCAATTTGTTTTAAAACAAACTATAAAAAAACAGTCTACTTAAAAGATAAATATATACAGAAGGTAATTCTATTACAAACACACCCCTCCCAAGCATCCTAATTATCTCTCCCTAACCTTTGACTAATTAGAAATATATAACAGAAAATACTTTAGTAAGAATCCCTGAAAAGACTAACATGGTATAACTTATATAAAGTACAAATATAAACAGTAAAATTACAAACAAAAACATCAAGATGTGTTTACTAGTGCCATTTAAATCAAATGTGAACATGCTGAAAACTGAGCCACCAAGGGAGTACCCAAAACCTGCAGCAAGAAGTACCATTCTAATTGTTGATATAAGCTTCAGCAATAGAATTTTTTGTGCAGACTCAACATGTTATAACTTTAAGCTGTGCATCTTGTCTGTCTCGAGTGTCTGTCCATTCTGTCACCATTTTGTGCAAGTCCACACAAAAAATTCTATTACTGAAAAATATAAAGCTTATATCAAATAATTAGAATGAGCAGGCACTCAAGACAGACAAGATGCACAGACCAAAGTTATAACATAGTGTATATCAACATTTTAAATGAACCCAAGAACCAAATTCCACAAATAAGTGGTCTGTGAAAAGATGATGGATGAAAAGAAAAAAGAGAATTGCTGCTGTCATATAATCCTAACTTAAGTAAAACTTGAACAATGAAAGGAACAGTGATGGTGCATGATAATGGGTATGAAGTCATATATCACAAAGAAGCAAGGTCCTATTACAGGTGACATATCCTAGGAGAATGAGATAGTAAAGTGAGGCCATATCCCCTATGTAGAAAAAACACGTTTAGGGTTTGTATGTAATAAAGGAGTATAAATACCAAGACTTTATAGGGCTCACAATGCCACATCAGAGAAGTGCAGTGTTTCTTGAACACTATTAATCCAAAATCCCAGACACAGCATTATGTTGGTACTAAATTAGATTTAGAATAATGAATGATCCACCCAAATAATGCAGAGCATGGAAAATGAGAGGCTGGAAAACTACGAAAATGTTTACACATGTTCTGTACTGTTTCCTAGTCATTTAAACTTGTAACAACTTGTTTAATAACATCAGGAGAACTCAACAACAAGACTTTTCATATTTCAGAGATAAAACTTATTATTTAGAAAAATAAATTTAACTGTAGTCTAATTTTTAAAAATATACATCTAAATAAGAGCTACAGAGAAAGCATAAAGATATGCTCTGCTAGTTGAACTGTCAATTGCAGACTGAAATTTTATAGATCATAACACTTATGTAAGGTTCCTTTTCAAGCTTCTCTTACTGTTCAAATTAACAATTTTATGACAAGGAAAGGGCATAAAATTTAAATTAACTTTTTAAAAATGTTTTCTAAGTCTTGAAATAATTTTTGAAGCATAGTTAGCACTATCCTGTTACAAGATGCCAATGAGGTATTTGCAAAAGTTTGGTACTATCTTGATTTTAGAGGATTTTCCAAGGTTTTTAAATAATCATTTCAACTACATAATTTACTCCTGAATGTACATAACATTTCACATAGATATCTGTACATCATAAAGTTTCTCAATGAAGTATTGAAGGTGCTTTATTAACTTGACTGTAGGGTCACAACATCTTGAGACTGGCCTTGCACAAATCTAAGCTGTAAGGCTATCTTGACACCACACAACATAGTTCTTGCCTTACATAACAGAATTCTCATCCTTGGTTGAATACATAAAAAAAGAACACAAACACGAATACAATGTCAGATGTTTGGGAAATAGAAGCTTTTCTGCTGATAAATTTACTAAGTTGAAAATCAAGAGAATCTTTTAATTCTGCTGATAAAGGAATTCTTGCAATTACTTTTCACATTTCAGTACTGAAATATGATTTATCATCCAATAATACAAACAAATTATTATTTACTATAGGAAACCAAACAGTACAGAATAGAAGAGAAACCAAACAAATTACACCGAGGAATAAACTAAAGAAACATATAACAGAAGTAAATCAAAATTTCCACTGCATTCTATTCAATGAATGGTATTATTAACTTCACTACAAAATGACTAAACTTTCCAAGTGCCTAAACTCTTCTATCAAAACCAAACAGACAACCCAAAGTTTTAGCTTCATACAGCATCATGGAAATGCATAATAATCACAGTACTTTTACCTAACATTCCTAATATATAGCTTATATTCATTTATAAATATTCCCTTATTTAGTCATATCTTTATCTATACATAATATACAAGCTAACACTTATTGATAATGCTGTATGATTAAATAACATTAGTTTTTTTGTAAAAAATGCAACCAAACAAGAGGAAAGATTAGAAAGAGGTGTGCTGAACACAGTATTTACACTGTAATGGCAGTTTACAGTAATATCAAACATCTTAACAGAAATAAAGGATCACAGTAATCACATTACCAATGAATAAAAGAGAGAGAGAGAGAATTTGTTTCCCACCCATCCATGTAATAACACTGTCACAGAATTGTCTAAACATTTAACTGCATAATGTTAGTTGAAAACTACTATAATTTATTACTTCTAACCTACTCGTCCTTTTGAATGGGCAAAACACATAAATTAATCAAACCTTAATCTTAGAGCAAACTTTAAGATTATTCTGAATGCCTGTCAAGTACTTTCATATAGAATATTGGACACCAACAACTGGTAACCAATCTTAATTTCATTCAACCCTCTGTATACGTGTAGGTTTATATAAAAATGCACACACCAAGTTTTACAGAATTGTATTTAAAACTTTAAACAATTTTATTATTATTAATATATATCAGTAAACTTGAAATCAAAATACAGATGACAAATCAAATGTTAATATTAAACACATTTTAATTCTTCATTTCAAATGACAATATTTAAATAAATATTCATCTCAATCTTTACTAATATGTATAATGTGACATATTTTTGCTCCAAATTGAATCCTTAAGCATTTTTAATACCCACATTTAAGTTAAAGAGCAGATTTACTGCTAAAACCTATTCGTATATCCTCCAAATAATTGGATTTACAAAACATAAACCAGAAAGTCAAACACATCATGCCCTCCTATCAGTCTTTCAAAAATGTCAGTAATTTCTGTTATTAAAGCAAATTAAAAAAGATTAAAATGTACTCAATTACATATAGTGCAAGCTTGTACTGACAACAGCTTTTAAATCATTCAACCTACAGATTCAAAGATGTTATTGCAGAGTTCACCTCAGATATGGAAAGGGAATTATTTTAATGCACTTAAAGTGCAGTTAAAAAAAACCCAGTAAAATTATAATAGTTAAAAGGCATTGTATTATATTGTGATCTAAACCAAATGTTGGAAAGAAATAAGAACATAGTAAAGTATTAAAAACAACTGTAAGAAAAATCAGATTTAAAGATTTTTCAAACCTTTGTGAGATAAAGTACAACTCACAAATATAAGAACATTTCTTACTTTTGGTCTTTTTATTTATTTATTGTTATAACCTATAATAATAAAATAGCACATCTGTGGGAAAGTGCTATAATTCCAAGAGGAAAGCACCTATTAACTTAAGTAGACTCTGAGGGTTTGCACCTGGGTTTTTATTACTTATCTATGTGGGTGAGGATTCTTTTTATGCAAAACAACAAACACACAAACAGAAATGTGACCACCATAACTCCAAGAAGAAAGAACCCAGAAACCTTAAACTTTTCACTCACACTAACTGATACCTGAAGGTCTGCATCTGGGTAATATTTATTCATATGTATCCACACATCTTTTTAATAAGGAAAGCTAAAAAAACACATACAAAAGAAGTGACCCCCTTATATAACAACTTTTAATAGATAAAATAACCAGTGCATTTTAGTAATTACATTCAAAAACTGGATTTTATATCATGTTACTTAGAAATAAAAGTATAACCTAATATTACTGTTAAAAAGCTATGTGATGAAAGTGTAAAATGAAATGTATAAACTACAAAAGTGAATAATAAAAAAAAAAACATTTGTTGTTTTCTAATTTAGAGGCTGTTAAAGATTTATTTTTAAGTTTAAAATAAAAAAGACAAGTCAAAGAAATCACTACCCTATAAACAGACCTCAGCCTATAAAGGAGCAATAAAAGTATACAGGTTATACTTTTGTGCTACAATAGGTTCAAAATACATAATGATAGTCATCTGATATAAATCAAGCTAATAACCCAAGTTCTATCATTAGTTGTAAATAAAACCATAACATAAACTTAAGGTTACAAGCAAGCTGCAAGTGTCTTGAAAAATTCAATATTTTAGTTTTGTTTGGAGTTTACTTACTGATTAATTATACGTTATAGCTTTTACAATAAGATTTTTCAATCATTCTTAAGTACAACTTGCAATATAATTTAGGAAATTCATGAGATAATGCAAATGACATAATAAAACTGTAATTTAAAAAAGACATTAAATTCATATTGCACTTTCATACGTTTGAATCAGAATAAGTAAAGTAAATTCAGATTTTTTTGTGTACAACATACTTGTAATGTTTAAAAATATTTATCATGTGAGGATAAATAAATTTAGGATTATAGAATTTATAGTGTAGACATTAATGCCCAATGTGAGGTTGTTCCATGGACTCAACTTGCACATATATAGCTGCCCACATTTCAAGTTAAATCTATAAACCAATTCTAATATTTTAACCTTCCTCTATTTCAGTAGAAGATTACACTTTCTGTTCAAAACAATTATAATAAAGCTATTTAATGAGGTTTTGAACATAGAAAATAATTAACTGAACTTTAATTGATCACAAAGGAAACTTCAATGAGGGATACGAGTAGTTTAATCTCACATGCAAAACCACCACTTACATTGATCTCTGCTGCATAATACCCATCATTCTCTTCTCTCGATTTCTTAGCACCTCTTCTTTCTTTTTCTTATCTGATGGAGGTTTTGCTAATGAAATTTCTATATTTCCTCCTTCTACATCTTTGCCATTTAGTGCATTCATTGCTTTCACTGCATTATTACGGTCTTCAAAGTGGATAAATGCATAGTCCTTAATTTTTTTTACTCTTTCAACTCTTCCATAATTTTCAAACATTTCCTTTAATTTTTCTTCTGTGACAGCTGCAGTTAAATTTCTTGCATACAATACTTTAACCTGGTAAAAATAGGGGAAAAGACATGTATAAAACAAACACACCACTGAAATACATAGAGAAATGTTTTCCTTTTTTTGTACATGTCTTACAATAGCTAAATGAAGGTGACTGCTATTAATAAATAGCTTTTTAACAGTAAAATGTTCATAGATCACAACAAATAGAACAAATTGCAAGTTCAGAGTATGTGGAATATCATATAGTGAGACACATTAACAGACTTCAGACAAAACATGAGTCACAAACTTTAGAATTCTTTAAAACTAACAGTAAAAATGCCAAGGATATTTCAGTATTTGTGGTGTAATAAATAGAATCTAAGGTGTATTATTTTAAACTGATAGAAACGTAGAATGAGATTACGTATGAATACGTTAACCACTTGACAGCGGATTTTTAAAAGCATTTTTATGTCCTGCTAGTGGGTTTTTTTTTTAGAAAAATTGCATAAAATTGAAAATTCTTAAAAAAAAGAACAACTAATAAAATATGAATAAAACTATACAATGATAAAAATAGGTCATTTTATTATCAAAAAGAGTTAGTAAGAGGATTTTGTGTGGTATGCCTTAAAGCATGGTTCGATACAAAGTGGAATGCCACAACAAACACATTGGTATACAGTTTCCTTTCTTCTGCCCTTTTCATAACACACTGTGCACCGTTTATGAGGTTTCTGTTTTTTAGCACTTTGCTCAGGTTTGATTCTTTCAGGAAAATGCCGCCCTTGTAATCTCAATGGAGTTGGAATGCTATGGGGACGACCTTTTTTAGTATACCAATCAGGAAGATTAGCTTCAAGAATGATCTCTTTCACAAGATTAAGCTTCAATTCTTGAAATGATTTTGATCCACCGAACGATTTATGTAGTGCAAAGGCATTTGCAATGCATATGTCTAACACATAGAAAAACACCTTCTTGTACCATTTCACATACTTCCTTGTTGATCTACATTTTGCTGACACCTGATCGGACCGATCTACACCACCCATACCTTTATTGTAGTCAAGGACACATTGTGGCTTGCATATCACATTGTCTTTCCTGTCTTTCTTCCCAGTATCCACCATAATTGAGGTCTGCATAGTAGACAACATTTTGTCCTTCCAGACAAGTGCCATGATATTTTCATTGCTGGATCTCACACTAATTTCTCTCTTTTTCCATCCCAATATCCTTTGGCATATTTTTTCGATTCAAGCGAACAGTTCCACATGCATTTGTTTTTTCTTTTATGAGTATTGAAAATAAATTGGGACTCAAATACCAGTTATCAAGATAGACATTGTAACCTTGACCTAACAGTGGTTCCATAAGATTCAGAACATCCTTTGTGCTTGCTGGTAAATCAGGTTCATTGTCCTGGCCAGTGTATATTTTGAAGTTCCAAACGTAACCAGTCTCTGATCCAGCGGATTGACACAACTTGTAAAATTTTAAACCAAACCTAGCACGTTTGCTAGGATTGTACTGCTTAAAAAGTAAACGTTCATGAAATTTCATTAGGGACTCATCGACACAAATTTCCTGACTAGGAATGTAGACTTTCTGAAAGTTCTAAAGGCATGTGTCAATTACATGACTTATTTTGAATAAGCAGTCATCTGGATCTGCATTATTGTTGTCACAAAAGTGCAAGTTGCTCATTATCTTTCTGAATCTGTCTCGTGGCATAGTCTTTGGAAAAAATGGTGTTTCAGTAGTATCATCACGTGTCCAGTATGAATTAAACGTAGGTTTTTTTATGATACCCATGAGAAAGCACAAAGCCAACACTACCTTTATTTCATCACGTGTACAGTCCTTCCATGCAGAAACATGACGCAGTTTTCCTGGCTGTAGAGGTGGCTGTGGATGAGCATTAGCATATCTATTAGTTTCCAGTTGTGTGATTTATAAGTTCATTTGGAAAGAAACAAGCAAATAAATCAGATACGCTTCTGTTTCATTTAGATCACTTTGTTGAATACCTGAGCTTCCTGTAAAGTTGTGTAAAATTGGACGATTGTCTCTCTTATTCCATTTCATTGTTTCTGAATCCTGGCGCTTTGGACGACGACAAGGTGGCTCAGATTCTATTTGTTCATCATTGTCAGGTTGAGAGATGCCTCACTATCATTGTCTGTATTATCACTTTCCTCATTATCAGAAGAGCCAGAATCCACAAACATCATGGCAGCTTCTTCTGCAGTAAAAACTAATTTTCTTTTATAAGCCATTAGGTATTCGATCCTGTTGAAATTTTATTCCAAGAGGTAAAAAACAAAATATAAGTCTAAAATAAGTTAGAGACAAATCAATAATTCATTATTTTTATTTTCCAAAAATCAAAGATCGCTCACTGAAATATTACACGTTAGAATTAATTTTTCTAGAGTAAATGTGTCGCCTCGCCAATTAGAAAATCTCTTTCCTGATTGGTTGTTAGACACCACTAAATTGCTAAACGGTAAAAAAAACAACAGGAAACACCCAGGGCTTTTTTTAAATAAATAGGCGTATATGTACGTCATCCGCTTATAGATCTACATTGAAATTTGCGTATATATACGTCATCAGCTGTCAAATGGTTAAACACAAGTAGTAACTATATTTGTTGTATGATTTTTGTTTGTATCAACTACTTTTTGCATATATCATCCTCAAAATCAGCAATTTTCTAAACTAAATACACACATTTCCTGGACAATTCACATTTAATGTTCACTGCTGAACATGTGGTTATTTCTTGGACTTCCAAAAACAGCCAAGAAATACATAAATCTACATGGTTTTTCACTGGCAGTATTTAGTGTAAAATTCAGCAGATTAGTGATGAAATGTAAAGAAGAAAAAAGAATTTTAACAAAGCTAAACTTTCTTGCCATTCATTACTTCATGCTAAGTTCATGATTAAATGATATGGACTACACAACAAAACAGTCTCAATCAAAGATTTTTGTAATGCAGAAAAGAACTGCTTGTTTATTGATGGAACAAAATAAATACAAATTAATTTACTGTCTATTACTCAGATTACCTGAAGTCATTTGATCAGCTATGTAATAATTGCAGGTTTATAAATGTATGGAGCACATAAAGGAAGCTCTTCAAAATCTAATGTAAGATTTCACATGAAATATGCATGATTGTTACCATTTGAAAACTGACAGTTATAAAATAAATAATGCAATCACTTTATATTATCACCTTCAAACTTTAGTTTTAAAAACATTTAAAGTAGAAATGCTCAGAAAACAAATGTTTTATGTCCACAGATTTTCAGTACTGTCAACAAATTTTAACCAAGTACATATATAAAGCTTAACCCTTTCAGCATTGAATAAAAGAATTTTAATATTTGGCATAGTGCTGAATATATATTTTTGATACTTCTTCTAATTACGGTATCAGTACTAAAAGCATGATATCTCGGCAATAACTCAACAAAAGTCCCCGAAATTATCAGTGATTGTACCCAATACTATATATGTTAAATTCAATACATAAGAATAACAGAAATAAAGGAAGACACCCTGATACACAACAAAGAAGTGCCATGTAAAGCACAATAATTTATTATAAATTGTATACAACTTGTGCAGCAGCCCGTTGATAATCTTTGTGGTTAAGATATATCTCATGGCATAGTAAAAAGCACATGGGGAGATTGCACTGTTTGCAGAAATAATTAGTCTACTTTCTTTTCCATCCAGCAATATATCTATCACTGCAAACAGTACAATCAGGTTTGTATTTTTTGTCCTCATAATGTCAAATACTATGTCTTTCCACCAAGAGCTGACCATCAGTACTTGGTCTTCCTTTTCTTTGGCTTTGCTAACATATCCCTCCAGTAAATTTTGAATAATCTGCTCTCTAAATTGTCTTGGAGATACCGGATTTTCATCATTGCTCTTGCAGTCTGCACAATATATTATATATCTGTTAACAAGAGCTACTTCTCTAAGCTGATGGTAAACTACCACTTGGTACCTTTGTGTGGATACAAGAAGTTTCGAAGCTTCTGGTCAATGATGCCTACTACACCCATGTGTTGGTTGTATGTTTCAGCAATCAGTGGTTTTCTCACATTTCTGTATCCACCAGTCTCTCCTCTACATCAAATTCTTTAATTTGTGGTGCCATTTATGGAAATGGTCGATAAAAAATGCAGACGTTTAGTGTCATGCCAAGCACAAGCTACCATATCACCACCACACATAAATACCAGCAGATTTCCTTTGCTGAAACGCAATCTTGTAGGGATGGCATGTGTTTCCATCTAGCCTTAACTGTGCCATAAGCCCCAGTTCCATTCATCTCTCAGTTTTTGAATAAAGAAGGTGAAAAATAAAATTATTCCAAAACTCCTCTAGTAGATTCAAACATATAGTCTCTGTGACTGAGTTTCCAGCCACAGGCACTATGGTATTTTTCCAACAATATGTAATAAATTTCAAAACATATCCAGATTTGCTTTCACACAGTGAAATTGTTTGATGCCCCATCTTGTGAGTTTTGATGGTAAATATTGTTTTAGATAAACTCTCCCTTTGAATTTAATAATACTATCATCAATTGACAGCTCACATTGTGGGGCATATACTGCAAGGTATTTTGATTCAGAGAGATTCATCAGATCCCAAATTTTCCACAGTGGATCATAATTTGGATCTCCATTGTTTGGCTGATCATGCTCATTGTTAGCAAAATGCAAAAACAATATCAGGATTTTGTAAAGATCTCGAGGCATTACCTCTGTAAATGGCACATGAGTTAGCCAAAAGGAGCCCCAGAAATCTTCCAGATCATGTTTCTGGCACAACTCCATTGCTATTTGTAGTGTTATACATACTTTGAGTTCACTGACATCAGTCTTAATCCATTTCATAAAATGGGAGTAAAATGGCAATTCAGTGGTGCAGTCGAAATACTGCAAAGCATACCTATTTGTTTCATCAGGAAAGAAAAGTTTGAAATACTGAAATGGAGTGAAATTTGATGTATCAATCAGGACTCCAGTGAGAGTGGTAAAATCTGGTGACCAGTCAGATTCAAAATTAGTGTTGCTGTAATATTGCCATGGAAAATTTGGATCCTGGTTGTGGTCTTCAGGTTCATTATCACTTTCAGGGGGAGCCTGGGGCTGTGCTATACCAGCTGCTCTATCTCTCCTCTGACTTCTCCTTGTACCTCTAGACCTCTGGGAATATATACTCCTTGATCTTCCACGAGGACCACCACTGGAAGTGCTAGGGGCATCCACAAAATAAAACAAAAAAGCTCTTGTGCACAGAGATAGCACTTTTCTGATGTTCCATGTATGTATGTATGTTATCTTTATATATTTTTCTATTGACAATATATGAAAATGTAAAAAACTAGCCTTGGTCAGTCAGTTTATGCAATAAGTTATTTGATCCTAACTACACCATGTGCTTACCTAAAGCGGGGGAAGATTCCACATCATGAATGTCTTCATTATCACTCTCGTCCATTACAAGTAAACTTTCATTATCATCTGGTCCAAATTCTTTGTCACTCTCTTCAGCATTAAAAATAATATCAATTACTTCTTTAGTGGTATAAGCTTTTCCTTTCAGCATTGTAACAACATCGCAAGTATCAACAAAATATGCAAAGAAGGCGTCTTCTAAATCAATGAACAGTATGATCTACACAGGTTAGAAAACAAAGAAATCACATGACCTCCAGTTTAAATACCTGCTGCGAATCCCAAGTAAACAATGAATGCACGTGGTTCTAGCCTCTTCAAGTGGGTCTACAGGCCTGTGTGATTATGATAACACTGGTTTACAAAGAAATTGAGGCAAGCACTAAAATAGCTGTTTTAACCTAATTTGGGGGTGCTGAATTCAGATTTGAAATCCGTTTTTACTCATCACCTATAATTTTTTAGATATGTATACTGTACATAAAGGCGTATATGCATTCAGGGTTAATATCTAATATTGTGTGACTTATGTCTTCTTTTTTAGTTATTATGCAATAAATGTAAGTGATAGCATTACATTATATATACATAGCTATATATCAAGACGGATCGCCAGTTTCAGGAATTGGAACAAAGACCTTTCTTCATTTTTCAACATGGAAAACAAGTTGTGCTATTGCACAAATGTACCTGGCTTGTTCACTTTCCCTGGTTTGCTACATAATCCTTCAGACTGGCGTATTTTCATAGACTCTTCCAAATGAAGTCTCAAGGCTGTGCTTCTGCACAACGGGAATAAATATCCCAGCATTCCCACTGCACACTCTGTCCATCTAAAGGAGTCCTATGACAATATGGAGCTTCTTTTAGAAGCTGTTAAGTACAACCAGTACCAGTGGAGTCTGTGTGGGACCTCAAAGTCATTGGTCTTCTTATGGGTATGCAAGTGGGCTTCACAAAGTACTATTGCTTTCTCTGTCTCTGGGATAGTCGAGCTGTATCCCAGCATTACAAGCAGAAAGACTGGGGGTCTAGCACTTTCGTTCCTGGCAAACACAGCGTCAAGGATAATCCTCTGGTTGACATGAAGAAGGTGCTTCTTCCTCCTCTTCACATCAAGCTTGGTTTGATGAAGAATTTCATTAAGGCCATGGACAAAAATGGTGCTGCCTTCCAACACTTGTCTACTGTGTTCCCAGGTCTCAGTGCTGCTAAGCTCAAAGAGGGCATCTTTGCCGGACCTCAAATCCGAGAAGTGCTGAAGGATACTAATTTTGAAGAGCTTCTTACCTTAAATAAACTGAGAGCATGGGAAGCATTTAAGTCAGTCTGTAGTGGCTTCCTTGGTAACACACGCGTTCCAAATTACCAAGCCTATATTGAGAAGTTGCTAAAGACTTTTGAGTATATGGGATTCCGAATGTCACTCAAAATTCATTTTCTCCATTCTCACCTCAACTTCTTCCCTCCAAACCTTGGAGCAGCGAGTGATAAGCACGGAGAAAGATTCCACCAGGACATTACGAAGATGGAGAGCAACTACCAAGGCAAGTGGAACCCCAGCATGATGGGAGACTTCTGCTAGATGCTCTTGCGTGACCTCCCAGAGGCAAAATACACCAGATCATCTTAGAAAACACACTTCTAACTGTCTGCGGTACTATGAATTGTGTACATTGTGTCATCTCCAAGTATATTTATTCCGTCAATGTTCTTTATCTATCCTGTTTTATCTGTAATAAGCTGCTGCAACTGTTGAAATAAGCACGTATATACTCTGTATATACTAAAATGAGACTATTTAAAAGCCAGAATACTAGAGGTGATAGAGAAAAACTGTTTATAAATTTGAATTCAGCACACCCAAATTAGTAAAAAACACATATTCACATTCTTGCCTCAGACAAAAAAATTTTTGTAAACCAGTGTAATTAGCCACGGGGGTATATTGTTTACATCTTGTCAACGAAGATCACTTACCGTGCTGAGCCTTCAAGTCGACTGTGGTTGCTAACTGCACTGAAAGGGTTAAATATTTTTGACACCTCAAATTAAAATTTGATGGAGTCTCAAAATAAAAATTATATTCTCTTTGTGAAGAGAGATTTAGGAGTTAAACACAACAAGAGTGTTCCAAAATCTTCCTGCCTACCTTACTCATAGTTTCTTCATCAGGTTCTTCCTGTGGATCTGCCCAATCAATGATGATGTCACAACCCCAAACTTTTATTCGCCCAGTACTTAATCTTCTTTTAGCTAGAGAAGCAGCCTTGTGAGATTCATACTCTAGGAAACAAAACCCTCTGTTCTTCTTTTTATCATCTGGTGAACTGTATATGATTACATCACTCAAGCCAGCTGGAAAAAAAAGTCACAAAAAGACAAATAAGTAGACAATAAATGAACATCCCACCCTTAGGCATTGACTGATCTGCAGACAACTTAAAACTTAAAAAAAATAAACAGTGGTAGTGTTCCATATGTGAAGCACAAAAACCGCAAGCAATCAATTTATACGAGTTTTTCTTTTCATTTGAATTTAGAAGTTGTTTATTACCAAATTTAGAAATTGTTTATTACAAATGGAGTGATCCATTACAAATTTTGTTTCATTTTTGGCAGGCGCCCAATGGAAAACAAGAGTAACAAAAGGGGCAAAATGGCAATTGAAATTTCAACTTACGTGCATGTTTGGTAAATTCCTCAAATAATTCGTCTTTTCCTCTGTTCTTTGGAATATTTCCCACAAATAACCGGTTGTTGTTAATTGAAATGGTCACGCCAATGTATTTTCCATTTCTAATTTCGAAATTATCCAGCTGTAAAGCAAATACATAAGAAGTTGCAAGCCAATCAGGCAAGTTCAAGAATTTGTAATGTTACAGGCAGAAAATACATGGCTGGAATGGTGCTCAATGCACCTACTGGGCAATTTTTTTCCTCTCTGGTGACCTACAAATTTTAAAGGGAATGAATACATGGTACCTTAAACGTTACAGGAACTGATTCTCTAAACTTTCCATACCTGTTAATTTACCAAATTCTTCAAAGATCTCCTCTTTGCTCTTGCTCTTTGGGATGTTACCCACAAAAAGACGAAGGTTTGGAACTGATATATTGACTTTCAGGGTCTTGCCCTTTTTGATTTCATAATTATCCAGCTGAAATTGAAAAAAAAACAACCAAAAAGCTTGCCAAATGAGAATTATTTTGAATCAATCTTGCCAAAAACAGCTAAAATATCAATTTCTGGACTGCTGACACTGCTCCTGAAAAAAGAAGTACATCACGAATTTATTCATTATGATGTATGAAGATGCCAGATCAAAAATTTAGTAACTGTGCCTAAAAATTAAAACTTTAAAAAGAAATTGTTTTAAATCCCTTCTCCACGAAATTTGGATATATAACTAAATATCTTTTGTTTTTCAATTGTGGAAAAAATACACTTACTAAAGAGCAAGAGGAGACCCATTGAATCAGAGTCAATACCCTTCACCAAGTAAATGTGTATAAAGGCCTGCCTTACCACAGTTGCTAAGTATGTTAATGATAGATCATTAATCTATAAATTTACAGTGTTCAGTATCAGATCTGATGGCAAATTCCACACATCTAGATGGTTCACACTTCTCCTTCAAGAAAAATTTGGGGATCACATTAACATTTTTTACAGTGTGAATGATTTTTAAAAGTACACATATATATATACAGAATAAAATCAATCAAAGGCTTGAATTCATAAAAATACCTAAATACTACTCTCAATACGCAAGCTAAACTACATTATGATTTTACATATTTTTAAGATGTCTTAACCTTTTTCTTTTTAATATTTAAACTGGATTTCTTTAGATACAATGATAAAATTTATTCTTGCAAAGAACAAGTTTCAAAATTAATACTAAATTTTCATTTTGTGATTGGAAAAGACCAAGTTATTCCATGATTGCCATTCTCAGGTTAAGAGCAATACACTATCAAATAAATATTATTTTGATAAACAAAAAAAAAAAAATTTTTTATCCCTTTTTAGGTTTACCTTCTTTACATTACCTGAAAGTCTAATGCACAGTAAAAATTACAAGACACTTCAACTCCTTAAAATACCTTTGAAAGACAAAATAACTGAAGACAAAATCCTTCCAAAAATAGAAACATGAAATCATGATATGTAAGAAAAAAATTAAGGAAATGAAATAACTCTTATCTGATAACTTACCAGTGAACAATTACTCCATGACATCCAATAATATCAATTGGATACTGCTAATTCATAGTTTAGATTCTTTATAAAAAGCAGTACATCTCCTTATATTAAGAATCAGAAGAGTCAAACGAACCAAACTTCAAATAACATTTCCTTTTACAGGGCGAGTGGGGGGTTTGGTGCATAGACAGAACATAAGGCAATGATTTTCAAACATTTTATTTCTTCTTACACAATTTCTGAAAAAAACTTCAACATTATTAATTCAGGTAAAGAGGACTATAAACGACATAATAATGTCTTTTTCATCAGTTACCTTGAAAATATGTAAAGCAACAGGACACATTTCTTGTATAAAACCTTATAATTAGGAGCATGTAAGGAAAAGACAGCTACACTAAATCAGCCAGTATAGATTTACTTGTCACCCCAAGTATTACCAAGCCTCTGAATAGAAATATTAACACAACTATGATATTCTCATGAGGTATGAACCTTTGTTTTCAATAAACTTATTACTATGCAAATTGATAAGTATGTTTACACAACATACAGTATACACTTGCTATCAAAGCCATATCATCACAGAAAATCCTGCAGAAAAATTCTAAGAAACATTAAAATTGAAGCTGTTTCCTTCACAGTAATAAAAGAGGAATATTTTTTGTAAGAAAACCAGGTACACATCCCAATTCAGACTAAAAAAAATATACACCTTGCATTACAGATAATTATAATGAAATTAAACTTGTTTGTACCAATAACTTAACTTTAGTACTTCTGCAAGGAGAGCTAGTGTGTTCTAGATGAATGCAGAAGATGCCACCAGTTATATACTATACTATGGTAGCAACAATTACTTAGCTTCTGTTACATTAGCTGGTAAGATTACTCGTGTAATCATTTAAACTATATGAAGTACTAGAGTGAATCCTTCTTAGTGCCTTTTACTTTTTGTATGCTGCCCGGGTATCAACTTCTGTTCAGAGGGCTGATCTTGTATTTATATACACATATAGGTATATATAAATATTAAAAATACAAAACATTGAGTTTAGTGTAGCATTAATAATTTTCCCATAAAATAAATAAATAAAACAGTTTAGTGTAGTTTTTACAACTAAGCTTAATTTTTCAACATTAAGTAATGTTCCACAAAACATTTAAAATGAGCAAAATGCCATGCTGTAGAAATGTACAGGTTTAGATTCAACACTCAACTAAAACCTATGAAAGTAATCCGAATGAAAAGAAAAAGTATAACATTTAAAATATATGCATTGAAATTGCAATTTATTATTATCTTAGACAACTGTATTTAATCAGATCACTGGTATGATGTAAATGTAACGTTCTTCACAAGAGGTGTTCGATTGTTTTTTAAACACTAAGAACAAATTTGTTTGCAGCAGCCATAGTAAAGGCCTAATCACCAAATATAATCACAAGCAATTACAATCTATAGACAATGAAAAATTACAGAAGAAAAATTAATTTAGATGAAATGTTCATTGGCATGCTTTCTTTCTTTTTCCACGGAACAAACATTTGTTTATAACACATATGCACTTTTATTAAAAGTTCTGGAGCATTAAATGAGTTAGCAGATTTTCTATGTATTTCAGTATCTTATTTAATCATATCTCTATTACACAAATTTAGTAACATGCTTCCTACATTGTGAAAAATCATGCTTTCTGATGAAGTTTTAAGTGTCAATGGGTTGACCCAGTGGTGTTAAAATGGGCAGAAATTGTTATGTACTTGCAACTTTATTAAAACCATTAAAGAGCACTCTTATGTTTTGTTATATTTGGTTTACATTTCATCATATAAACTTACAATTCACGATGATCAGTGAAAGATTCTATGAAATACAGATCTACAGTAACTAACTTTTAATATCATCCTCACACTGTTTTGTATAAAGTATAATAAAATGCATATTAAACAAAAGTTTGTGAAAAAAGTACTGTAAACTAATGTTTTAAAGATGTGTATATTTCACATATTCTGAAATGTTAACTTGAAAGCTAACATAACAGAGAGCATTAGTAAATAATTTTCGATGCATTTCTTTTTGTTCCACAAAAACAATTTATGGTTAAGGACAATGAAAGTAGAAATTTTTGCGATTGTTTTCTCTAATAACAGTAGTTTCAACCAGGAGTTTACAATATTTGTAATTAAACTAACCAAAGTAATGCAACATAGAGAAGCCTGTCCACAAAATTTACAAAAAGTTGCTTTGAAAAGTCACTGATATTTTGATTTTGTTGAAATAAATGTAATTTTTTTTTACAAAATGTGAGGTTAGGAAGAGAAAATTTGAATCAAGCACAACCATTTTAGGTTTATTATTTTTTCGATGATGATGAGTTTGTGGAACCTTTAATTACACAATAATTTTCAGTGTTATTCAGTAAGCACAGAACGAGAATAAAATCTTAGTAATTACTTTCTTAAACCAAGGCAGACCATTCACAAATTTTGCAGAAAGTTTCAAGTTCAAGTTGTTTTAATTATAGATATGATGTACCAAACATCTTAGTGGTAAAACGGTCTTCAGATGTTCAACATCCAAAGTAATTTAGAAAATTCCATAACTCTTAAACAGGAGAAACTATGAAACATCCAAGATGATTTAAAACAACAACACTAATTCACCTTCAACAAACATGATTGACAAAGGACATCACACAGACAGGAACAGCTCTAAATATATGAATAAAGTAAATGGAAAAACCTGACAAAATAAGGAAATCCTACACAGTAGAAATAAAACATAAACCTTCCAATGATACAGGAATAGAAATATGCATTGTGGTTTCCAGTTTCAAAACTAATCACTCACAATTCTGTCCTCAATAAAAAAAACAACAACAAATCACTCAGTCTAACTTTCAACAACTACAAAATGATACAACATGAGACCCCAATAACAAATGTGCGACTGCAATATCACTTAGCACAACTGACAAAACCACAAATCTGACAAAGCTTCAGAAAGGTGAAATGCCATGTGATTTACAAAATATATCAATACAGGTACACCTTTCTAATCACCAAGTGATACACACCAGCTTTTCTACAAATCAAAATGAACAATATTAATTACGCACAACATGATGTTTAATTATATTAACAGAGTATTTACAAAATAATTTTTTTTACATGTATTGTTTTACAGGTCAAAGTAGCAACAAAAATTAAAGACAAGTAATTTTCCAACTAATGAAATTAAGTTCAAAGTAATTAAACTGATGAGAATTCACATCAGTCAAACCAGTAAACATATTACACCAATGTACACAATTGTAATCCTCTTTCACAATGTTACAGGTCTTAATAAGTTCTTATTTACAAGTATTATTAGTTTTTACTACAGATACATGTCATGTGTTGAAGCAAAAGCTATAAAGATTGCTTAGAATTTCAAATTTCTAATGGTTGTAAGCAATAAAATGAAGGTCAAATTGTTGTTGGGCCACAAAGCAAGAAATTAAAAAGTAAAGGTGTGGTGTTGCAGACCAACATTGAGATAGAACATCAAGACCTGAAAGTTTTATTTGTATTAAGTTTTGACTGGAAGTATTAATTACAATATTTTCAACATTATAAAGCAAAGAAATGCAAGGACTGAATGGGCTACATAATTAAACAATCTTTTATATAAAACAACATAAAACTTTCAGTTCTAAACTGTGTTTTGATACCAAATCCATTAATATACTTGGAAAATTAAGTTATTAACAAATGTAACGCACAAACACTAACCTATGAATTAATTACACAATTTGATGATCAACACTAAATAGAAAATATGTGATAAATACGGCATCGCACCCACCCTCAAGAACAAAACAGCTAGCTTTGTAAATGCTTACCTGTCGCATATAAAACTATTAAGCACAAAGCATGAAGAATGAGAGTACAAAAGCTTCAGAAAGGTGAAAAGCATAGTACTCAGTATCAATTAGGATAATAAACAAAATATGTACACAAAACAGATATTAAAAAAAAAAGAAAATAAACAAGGAATTTAGGAAGAAATAATTATGAAAAACAAAACAAAACAACCTTCCACAAAGGGAATAAAAACTGCTTTCACTGAGAAACAAGTTAATAAAAATTGTGACATCAGCCATTAATATATTTCTACAACTGGAACCATTCCAATTTTGGAGAAAGGCAAAAAAATTATCCTAAGTTTGTCAGGGAAGCATTCACATAACAAAAACCTACAAAACATACAGTCATGAAAATAATTCAAAAGGAAATGTTCCAGTATAAACACATGAAAGAAGTTAAAAAACAATAACTTCAAAATGAAAGGAGAGGAAGGCCCATTAATAAATAGGTTTTGTCACATGCTTTTTACAGGTAGCACATTTAAGAACAAAGTACCATAACACTTATGACACTTAACATTTCTTAACACTTTAAATGTTACCTCTTTTACAGCATTATATGCTCCATCCTTGTTACAGTATGTGATAAATGCATATCCACGATTCTGCCCACTAAGTGGGTCCATCATGAGCCTCAAGTCCCAGATCTTTCCACATTTTTCAAACAGAAGAATAAGCTCATCTTCAAAGAGATCTTTTGGAATTTTTCCAACAAAAACCTGTTAATGTTAATGTATTTACTTGTAAAATGATAATCACAGTATAATACAGAAGTTGTGAGACATCATAATTTCAGTAGAAAAATCAAATGTTTCAGTTAGAAAGCAAAATGAGAAGGAAATACAGTATATAAAATAGTATAAAACTCCAGAAGAATCTACTACAAAATATATAACTTCAGCATATTAAATCATTTTATATGATAATGAAAACATACGTTCAAACAATCACTGATTGACAAAAATAAGAAAACATAACCAAAGCACTTCTGAAATGGAGACTCTTCTCAATCAGAAACAACCCCTTTAAAGTGTACAGCTCAGTACCATAAGGGTTTACCTTTCAAACAAGATTTTCGCTGTATGTTTTCTCACTTTTGTCTTATTATTAGTATGTGATGTTTGCTTGAATACATAATTTCAAAATTCAAAGAGATTTCACTGTAATATTAGTTTTTAAAAACCAAATATATTACCATTTATTTTAGCATATTTAAATATTTACCGTATTTTCCGCCTAATAAGCTGAATTTCTGGCCCTAAATTTTGGACCTGATTTTTGGGGATTGGCTTATTGGCCGATCACCAGCTTTGGACCAAAAAATACCAAAGACCAAAATCGGCCCCAAAATCATACCTTTGATCTCACAGTTATGGCAGAGTTATTTCAGTTGAATAAACTTTATTTATTAATAGAAAAAGGTCTATACATTACGAATGACATGTATTCATAGAAATAACAAAATTCATAAAAAATACACACTTTAACCTCAGAAATTTATTAAAATCCATCAAATTCATCATCTTTGTTTTCTCTCGAAGTACAAGGCCGTGTCGCTTCATGAAGCGGGTACACCAGCTGTTGGTTGCCTTAAAGTCTCTTGAATTTTCTTTATTTCGACCAGCCCACTTTAGTGCAAAAATACGGATCTGGGCACGCGTGACAGTCAGGCCACTCTGCCGGTTTTCATTCACCCATGTCGCTACATCTTCTTCCAGTTTTGGCCACTTCGGTTGATTTTTCTGGTTACATTTACTTGTTTTCGACATTTCTTTTAGCACATATTCTGCTTTCTTCCATTCATGGACCTGTTTTTCATTCACACAGTAATGGCGAGTGGCATTCGTATTTGAGGTTTTTAAGGCTAGCTCTACTACTTTCAGTTTAAAAGCAGCATCATAACGCATTCTTTTTTTTGCAGGTGTAGACATTTTTGGCTTTTGACGGTACAATGACAAACTCCCACTACATACCCCTGGTATTTATACCCTGGGTTAGTGATTTTAATTACTGAGTAAAAATTCTGGAAATTCATTGGTTACCTAATTACAGTGAGTGGAGCCAATAACGAATGACATATTGATGCCATCTCTCCTCAGCTTATTGGGCGGTAATAAGCAAAAACCCTCATTTTCAGAGCTGAAAATTGGCCTCGGCTTAATCGGCGATTCGGCTCATTAACCGGAAAATACAGTATGTCTTTCACGTAAAACTTTCCTAAATGGCTTTACTTTTATGAAACTAAAAAGTTGTGTTTGATTAAAAAAACACTGTATGCATTTTCACTGTTTATAATTAATGACATACAACAATAACATTTTCACCACACCAAAAGTATAAGCAGACTAAATTTGTTTCACTGTTCAGAATGTATGATTTAATGTGAATAATAAATTTTGGTTTATATTCATATTTACATCATACATTTCTTTTTGATAATTTTATTTTCCCATTTAAGCAGTTATTTACACCAAAAACATTGCAGAGAAACCTTAATTACAAAACAACACTTGATGTGGCTCATTCCAAAAATAGTTAACTAAACACTAAACCTCTTATCTTTTATTACTTTGCTCTAATTTCTAAGTAAATCTCCACCAAACCTGAAATTAAATTGGCTTAAAGTTGAAAAGAACTGAAAAAGAGCTTTAATTATGTGCTCAGACCAGTAGCCTATGTCTTCTCATTTACATCACAACACCACCAACCCAAAATTCATTAAACTACAGCTGTATTCATTCTGTTAAAATAACAAGATTTGATAGCAATAGGTTGTTTAAAACTACTTTTATTCTTGTCCTAGAGGACTCTGACTACCATATTATGCTCATAAAATTTCAATAAATACTAATTATTTTATTTTGGGCATGTTGAAGTCAATCCAATATCTAAATTTGTGAGTTTAATTTTACTGTTCAGATATACAATTTTTTATTGAATGAATCTTAACACTGAATATATTTTATCTATGATAAGTGCACAATTTAACACGTTTATTTTCAATAATTATTTAATTAAATGTACAAAATTGTTTTCAAGGCAGAATGCAATATCTGGAGTTCAGGTATAATGTTACAATTTCTTTGTCTTCTAAAACAAACAAGCAGCTACTCTGACAAAAGGTGTTTTAATTGGTAAAAACCCCACCCAGCTTATGGAGTAGCAAAATATGACCTAAACTTTTGTACTTTGGCATGTCACTTTTATAAAACAGGCAACTGTGCCCAACTTAATGGGTATATAAAATAGCAATAGAATTATTTATGTGGTAACCATACAGTAAACAGACGAATAATCAGGCCCAACAAAATTTCCATTAAAGATAAAATGACGAGTAAAATGAAAAAGCTGTGATATAATATGCAGTTTTGAAAATTTTTTTCATGCTAAAAATAAATCAATGACATCATGAAATAAAATTTTTGACAGATTCTTATAAAGTATTTGTTGTGAAAATTACTCTGATGCCTAACATGCTACATTAAAATAGTTTTATAGCACACTGTGATTTAACAAATTGTTAATCATTAACATCTGAATGTCATGTTTATTAAAAATAACACTAAACCACAAAGTTAAACAACAAATCTGTGATAGACACACACCAAGCAATTTGAATAATGAAATCACATCGTACAAATTCTTGATTACTGCCCAATAAACATAAATGCATCACATATGATAAAAACTTTGAGGACAAATAAAACTGCCAGTGGATCTAGAATACAGAGCATCTAAACACAATCTGCTGCTTGTGACACTTGAAAAGATGGTATAATTGAAAAACTTGGACCATATAAAAACACCATCTGGAAAAATTAAAAATTATGTATCAAAAAAAGCTACACTGGTAAAAGATACTCACAACATGCATAAAACGAGAACAATAGCTATCCTGTGTTACCATCATCTTCTACTCGGGATGATGGCAATGTTCATAGAAAGGACACTGCAGGTTTTGCCATTTGATGGAACTGTTTCATATGTGGAAAAGCATGGAAGAATTGTGATAATTTGATACCAATATGATAACATGAGAAAAAATGTGCAGCTTGGAAGGATGCAGTTATCATAACATTCAGACCTTTTGCATTCAATGTATAGTACCACCAGTTATGCTATGGAACTAACATGTCAGAAAGACGATAAATGTAGTGAAAAAAAAAGGTTGCTTTAGAAAACAGTGAATCTTCAATTTGTGAACAAGTATTATGAGAAATATTGAATAATATAAAAAAAAATATTGATGAAACATAAAACAACTCTTACTTAAATTAAGATAAACTACTTGCAAAACCTGACACAACCAGCAAAAGAACAACCTGCACATTGTGGAAATTAATTAAAGTTCACACCAAACTTTTGTGACAAGCTGGTATTTGATAAACGTTAAAGACAGTCCACCCAGCCTCATATATGTTAACAGTATGACCCTATTTTATAAGGCTGTTGACATTTGGCAGAGACAGATTAACACTAACACCAAACATTATCTTCATCAAAGAGCAGTATCTGATATTTACCATATTACTGATTAAAACACATACTGTATTCTATGATGGGTGCACCCATGTGTCACATGTTAAGTACAAGTTTCCAACACAAACTATCAATAGTCAGATTGCCATTAAGCATTTGTTCTAGAGCTCTTGTACAATGTCATCATTTAATTAACAGAGAAGAAAGAAATCATGTAGAAACATATCTTGATATAAATACGAATGCACTAGACGTTATTTTTACAATGAAGAATGTAGATCATTGATATTTTCTGCTATTGACCTATATACCCCCAAAGTCACCAAAGTTGCAAGGGCTTTTAATTAAAGCTGGGACTGATACAAATGAAAAAGCATTATGCTAATATTAGTTATTTTTCAAGATCAAAAGAGAGGCAGAGGTATACTGCCCACTGACCTTCCAAATCTTTTCCCACACAACCTAGAAACTGGTGATAGAAGAGATGCTAGTGGTGAATTTAATCCAAAACTCCTTCTGGCTTTGACTTCTGACTTACTGAACATGTGCACATGCCCAGTAGAAAGCGATGTTGTTTGAAAATGTAGGATATCTTTGAAAGAAATCTCAGGCCCGTTTTTTAGCATTCTGTGTTACATGGCAAGCAGGATTCTACCATGAAAAACAATGTAAAAATTTTAGGAATAGACTGAGCAACTGCTTGGAAAATACAGTCGGTTACTGCTGCCATATAGTCATCTATTGATGGTTTACAGATGACAGCAGGATCAAGTTCCAAGAAATCAGTGAAACAGGGTCATTGAATGCCTGGTCCCACTTCCACCATGGCACAAGGGTCAGATGGCATCGACCATAACCATCCCACCTCAGTATGATAGAAAATGGTCACTGCCCCATGGTTGATAGTCAACCTCCTAAGAGAAATAAGAGAAAACTGAAGGGGAGTAGACAAAAAAGTAAATGAATGACTAGGAGCAGGAAAATAGGTTAAGTACCAGTGTTGAAACGAGGAAGTTTCTGATCTGAGATCTTACACTCAACATAATAACCCTTTCCATCAGAACCACATCAGATGGGACTAGGTCCATTAAAGTTCCCCAGGATTCAAAAGGGGGAATAGCAACTGCTCAATGAGAACATCAAGGTCTAACTGATCACAGGTCTCCTAAAAAGACAGGTAGAGAGGAAAAACAGTGATGGTATAACCCAAGGAAACACAGATGGCTAAATCCTTCAAGGGTGCATCAAATGACAAAGATAGGGTAGGCACATTCTGATTAACCCACAGTTCCACCCCTTCATCACACAACCAGTCATTTCTATACAAAGAAAACTGCTGAAAGATGACTGTATCAGCAGATTTCAGAAATGTTTCCTGTATGAAAAGACACATAGAATGGTAAGAATCAATCAGCGCTTTGACATCATCCAAATTAGAATGAAAATCTTGACAGTTCCACTGTATTAAAGTGGCCATTTTTATTTATGTGAAGGAAAACTGGACAGAGTCATTCTGTTTTCGACAACATGGTTCTCTTTATCAGAATAGTCTTTTTCACACTTATAAGCATCATGGTCCCTGACATTGAAAAAAGAGCACACACCAAGGAACCATGACATGATATGTTTGAGTGATTGAAACACTGACAATAAAAACATTTAGATAACTTGCCTTGATGGTGGCAGGTGGATGTGGTGAGGTGATGTAAACATCAAAATTAGGACACTGATAAGCACCATAATTGTACCTTTATGAGTAAATATATGCCTTACCGCAACAACTCCTCACGTGGAGAAACCAGTGAAGATCTCTGACTTCAAGATGTTCTTCAAATCCTTGTCAACAACAACTCCCTGTGTCAAATTCAAAGTAGCATAGGGCATAACTTCAATGGATATATCCCCAATGATCTGTGAATGCAAGAGGAATTCACTCTGTTTTGGAATGCATATTTCCACTACGATATCCAAAGATCATAACTTTTTGACTAACTTAGGAAAAATAGCAAGCCTCTCTAGTCGCTTCTGATTTAAAAAAAGAGAGACATCTGCCCTAAACATTTGTCTGATAAAGAATGTAACATCAGAAAATGAGATACTGATGTTGTACAAGTTGAAGACTGCTGTAAAAGATCTTCAAGACACAGTCATTTACTTATGGTCTGTTTTTTATTACTTTATTTTAAATTCAGGGATCAATAATAGAGAAGGAATATTTTGATGCCCACTGACCCCACACACCATCACAACTGCCAAACAAGGATACTGCAGTAACTTCAGGATTTCTTAGCACTATACCCAACACCAGCATCAAACACAATGTCCACAACACCTGCTGAGAACATCCAATAATGGTAATTGGTTGACTCACGCCCAAGTGGACAAACGAAATGACCCTTGGAAGGGGGAGCACCCCAAGGTTGCCAACCTACATAAATTCAAGGCCAAAGTTGTGTGTGAGGGTTGGACCCCTCAACCAGGATCCTCTCCTCCCCCTTCATGGGTTGCAATGTATGACAAGCATGTAAATGAATGTTTAGATCCCAGAAAGGGTAAACTGAAAGTACAGAATCTTCACTGAAAGTTCTCTCACCACATACAGGAATCCACATGGAGGGAGAGATCAAATGTCATCATTCACATATGAGAAATACCACTAGAGGGAGAAAATCATTGAGAAAAGTTTATTACATGTCACCAGTTGCCCACCTTTCTTCCTTACTAGAAACAAGTGGGAATAAATCCCTCAAAAGAGTAGTCAACACACTCTACTTCTTTTAGCAACTGATCCTTGTGGATGGGAAAGACAATTATAATAGCAGATGGAGGAGATTTTTGATGAAATACCAACCCTCTGGCAAGAACTTGAGTGCAGGATGCCTGTTGATAAGGATGGAATCTCTCTTGTATTCCAAATTAATATGAAGCAGATGCAAGAGGTCTGGAAATCTGAACAGATATAGTAAACTTTCAGTTAGAAGACTAGAAGGTAGGAGATCAGCATCTAAAGAATTCATTGAATATGGAATACATACAATGAATTATTAAATATCTAATAAAAGGACCTTCTCTGATGTCTCTAAGTGACAAGAAGGAAAATGAATGCCCTTATGCTCACCATCTATTTCTAAAAGATTCTGGCAACAAACAAACAAGAGACCAAGGATAAAGCAGAAGATGATAATCATAAGAAATGAGAAGTCAATACATGACTAAAATATTTGGAAAATTGAGCAAAAGGTATGTGGAAGGCCTAAGACAATAGTTGCAAAGATAAAAATGCAAAACTGTGTAACAGTCGAATCCTATATAAGTAAGTGAGGTTAAGTCAAACAGAGGTATCAGGCCCCTCACCAGTCTGTCTCTAATACTGTACAAGCTCAGCCTCAGAGCCTACAAGAAAAGGAACACCAAATCCTATGTAAGACTGTGTATGAGAGATAAGATGTCCTCTACAAAAAAGGGGTCTCATTTCAAACAACACTCGATCCAGTGGTAGCAGATTAGGGGCACTAAGAAAGAGAATTTATCAGAAATGTAAATGTGATAATTCACATAAAAAAAACAAGAAAAACTTCAAAATTTATGAATTTTTTTAATTAATGAAAAAATGAACAACTCAAAAACCAATATCGGTAAAAACAATAAAACATGCCAGGGTGTAGGTAGAACTAAAGTTATACAATATGGAATTAAAACCATCATAACATTCTGTTGTCAAGAAAAGCAAGAAACAACAAAGATCTTATATATAACGATCTGTTATAATGGGCATACTGACAGAGGAAAACAAAATCACAAGATTTCAATAGCTATGGGCAATATAATGGAGTATAAAGGCAGAAGCAAGTAAAATAAGATTTGTACCCACGTTTAAATGGGTAGAGAAGATAAAACTTTACGTCACAACAACACTATAAAGTGTTTTGGAAATTGGCCCCATGGTGTGGTTGTTTAAAGGAAGGGCTGTGTCATTTAATTAATGTCTTCAGGTGGCTTCCTCTATTTTACATTTGTTAATGTTTGGTTATTTGTTTAAAATTTACAAGGTTTTTGAAAAGTCACAACAGGTTTTATTAATTGTGATAAGTTGTTTGAATTATGTTCACCAACTCATCATCAAATTACATTAGTTTATTTAAGTTTAAGGAGTGTAGTTGACAAAAGCAAAATATTCTGATAACTTTAGTCATTAAGAAGTATGTAGCACCCAAATTGACATAAAAAATAAAATTGTTCCAAAAGTTTCTAATAAATTCAAAAATGGCAATAAAAAACAATAATATTAAAAAGGTAAACATAAAATGACGCTACGATGGAAGTGCCAAAAAGATGATACAGCTATACACAGAGCATTCCTCACGATTCCTAATATATGATCCACTTGAGCAGTTTTTATTTCTGGTATGTGACAGACTTCACATATAAAAATGTTATTATCTTAAACAATATACAAGTGAATTATACATCAGTTGTACTGTAAATTTCTGAATATGCTCTCAAATATAATGAAAATACTAATTTTCAAAGAACAAAGTCAAATCTGGTTTACCACTATAAACACTGCACACCTAGGTTTTTGCAATATTGCAGTCAAAGTAACCCATTAATTACAAGAATTTTGAGAGTGTCTGTATAATCTGTAATTGTGAATTCTACATAGTTCTTTCTATCTTTTCAAATGCAACTGGCAAATAAATATTGTAAAATTTTTTAAAAGCATCCATAAAACCACTAAAAGGAACTTTGTCTTAGGGCTTGCCACGTTTGCAAATAAACATTCTCAAAAACCTATTTACAGCTGGTGTTCATTTGTTATGGCCCTCTGCAACAGCTTTTCTACCATAGCTTACTGTGAAACATTTCTTCCCTAAATGTATACAAGTATGACAGTTTTAATTTTATATCACAATTTAAAAATATACCATGATATCAAAGCCTAACACAACAAAGCTGCATTGGTTGTTTATAGTTAAATATCGACACTTACTTCAGTACATAAAGAGGCAGAACAATTCAGGTTTTCTAAAATCATTTAAAAGTACATGTAACAATTTATGGTAGAAATTCTCTTAGCTCTTTTGTGATGTACTTGGTCATTATGTAACCAATCTTGCAATATCAAATTCATTGTCAGTTTCTTTGCTATAACTTTCAATGCATTTTATATCTCTTCACCAAAATTTTCAAGCTTTCAGTCAACATCAAAAGTATTTTGTAAACAAAATAACAATTTTCAATTACATTTTAACTTAAATTTTGTCCCTGAATATATGACTATGATGCCACTTAAGTGATAAGATGTTACAGAAGTTGTGCTAATTATCTGACAAAGTGATTCCAATTTATAATATGGATGCTTCTCTGAAACACCTTGTAGATTTTTATATCAAATGTAGAAATAGCTAGTTTTGTATTTCCAAACACTTAAGTGTGCATGTCAGTAAATCTTAAAAATCATTGTTGTTCATTTTATTTTAAAAACATGTTTTAAAGATATGAAAATGAATGAAAATAGGAGATAATTTCACACTTATGCTTCACAAAAAGGGAATCAATAAAACATAAAGACACCATCAAAATGTATAATTTCTAGAAAATATGCACTATTATTTGTAACATTTGCAAGGAAACGTGATCTGAACTATCTGTTAAAAAATTAAATTTGTTTCTATATACACACCCTAAATTCTAAGTAAATTTTAAGAAAAAAATGCATATTCAGAAAATTATGGTAGCATTAGTATCTTACGTATCACTTTACACCTTACAATGGCATACTTACTTCACAACCAGCCCCTGGCTGAGGTCCATCCCAGTCTGGTGGTGGACCTCCATATTTTCTTTGTCCAGTTGTTACATCAAGTGTGTATCCTGTTCTATCTAAAATTTCCTGCAAACCATATTAAAACCTCTTATTCAAAAAAAGTTAGAATGTTTTCACAAGCACAGCTTAATCCTGTTAAACAATTAGCAAACTTTAGTTTTAATAAAATATTGTCACTGCAGGGAAATATAAATTACTTCAATGTCTCATCTTCAATGTTAATGAAAACTTCTTTTTTAAAATTTCTATTCCACAAAAATTCATTTCTAGCTTTAACTTTATCATTTGCTTATATACCAAAATTATATACTCTCTTCTGGTCTACCATCCATATTTTAATCTGATTAACTGTTCCTGTGATGTCCTTAATCCAATAATAGGGATGGTTATTTTAACCAACCTTATAACCATGAAACTATATATACTACAGCTTTAAACAAACTATATTTTCACAACCCTTGGCAAACTGTTAATACAACTTTCAAATCTGCTGTGGATAAAAAAAAAATTCTGATTTTTAAAACAATTTTCACTGAATACATAATGAACTCAGGAAGCCTCTGTAAAGTCAATCTGAATGAAGTGTGATATTCATGCTATAATTATATTTCTTTTCATTTTACAATTGTTTATATTTAATTTCTATAACTTCCAGTGGATCTCAGAACAATATTTATTTTGTTCTATACAACTTCTCTTACTTTCTCTGTCCCAATAATAACTATGGGAAATTTATCTATGTACAGCAAAATAAAAATTTAAATATGAATTAAAAAACTTTTATAAACTGGCTGCAGACTATGTTAAAGTTATGCATTAGAATAGTTTGAACTTTTAACCTGTAAATATTTGCTTTCTCGTACTTTAACCACTTGACAGCGGATGACGTATATATATATGCCTATTCATTTAAAAAAAGCCCTGGGTGTTTCCTGTTGTTTTTTTTACCGTTTAGTAATTTAGTGGTGTCTAACAACCAATCAGGAAAGAGATTTTCTAATTGGCGAGGCGACACATTTACTCTAGAAAAATTAATTCTAACGTGTAATATTTCAGAGAGCGTTCTTTGATTTTTGGAAAATAAAAATAATGAATTATTGATTTGTCTCTAACTTATTTTAGACTTATATTTTGTTTTTTACCTCTTGGAATAAAATTTTAACAGAATCGAATACCTAATGGCTTATAAAAGAAAATTAGTTTTTACTGCAGAAGAAGCTGCCATGATGTTTGTGGATTCTGGCTCTTCTGATAATGAGGAAAGTGATAATACAGACAATGATAGTGAGGCATCTCTCAACCTGACAATGATGAACAAATAGAATCTGAGCCACCTTGTCATCGTCCAAAGCGCCAGGATTCAGAAACAATGAAATGGACTAAGAGAGACAATCGTCCAATTTTACACAACTTTACAGGAAGCTCAGGTATTCAACAAAGTGATCTAAATGAAACAGAAGCGTATCTGACTTATTTGCTTGTTTCTTTCCAAATGAACTTATAAATCACACAACTGGAAACTAATAGATATGCTAATGCTCATCCACAGCCACCTCTACAGCCACGAAAACTGCATCATGATTCTGCATGGAAGGACTGTACACGTGATGAAATAAAGGTAGTGTTGGCTTTGTGCTTTCTCATGGGTATCATAAAAAAACCTACGTTTGATTCATACTGGACACGTGATGATACTACTGAAACACCATTTTTTCCAAAGACTATGCCACGAGACAGATTCAGAAAGATAATGAGCAACTTGTACTTTTGTGACAACGATAATGCAGATCCAAATGACCGCTTATTCAAAATACGTCATGTAATTGACACATGCCTTTAGAACTTTCAGAAAGTCTACATTCCTAGTCAGGAAATTTGTGTCGATGAGTCCCTAATGAAATTTCATGGACGTTTACTTTTCAAGTAGTACAATCCTAGCAAACGTGCTAGGTTTGGTTTAAAATTTTACAAGTTGTGTCAATCCGCTGGATCAGAGACTGGTTACATTTGGAACTTCAAAATATACACTGGCCAGGACAATGAACCTGATTTACCAGCAAGCACAAAGGTTGTTCTGAATCTTATGGAACCACTGTTAGGTCAAGGTTACAATGTCTATCTTGATAACTGGTATTTGAGTCCCAATTTATTTTCAATACTCATAAAAGAAAAACAAATGCATGTGGAACTGTTCGCTTGAATCGAAAAAATATGCCAAAGGATATTGGGATGGAAAAAGGGAGAAATTAGTGTGAGATCCAGCAATGAAAATATCATGGCACTTGTCTGGAAGGACAAAATGTTGTCTACTATGCACACCTCAATTATGGTGGATACTGGGAAGAAAGACAGGAAAGACAATGTGATATGCAAGCCACAACGTGTCCTTGACTACAATAAAGGTATAGGTGGCGTAGATCGGTCCGATCAGGTGTCAGCAAAATGTAGATCAACAAAGAAGTATGTGAAATGGTACAAGAAGGTGTTTTTCTATGTGTTAGACATATGCATTGCAAATGCCTTTGCGCTACATAAATCGTTCGGTGGATCAAAATCATTTCAAGAATTCAAGCTTACTCTTGTGAAAGAGATCATTCTTGAAGCTAATCTTCCTGATTGGTATACTAAAAAAGGTCATCCCCATAGCATTCCAACTCCATTGAGATTACAAGGGCGGCATTTTCCTGAAAGAATCAAACCTGAGCAAAGTGCTAAAAAACAGAAACCTCAAAAACGGTGTGCAGTGTGTTATGAAAAGGGTAGAAGAAAGGAAACTGTATACCAATGTGATTGTTGTGGCATTCCACTTTGTATCGAACCATGCTTTAAGGCATACCACACAAAATCCTCTTACTAACTCTTTTTGATAATAAAATGATCTATTTTTATCATTATATAGTTTTATTCATATTTTATATCATATTCATTTTTTTTAAGAATTTTCAATTTTATGCAATTTTTCTAAAAAAAACCCCACTTGCAGGACAAAAAAATGCTTTTATAAATCCACTGTCAAGTGGTTAATTCATTTACTAATGCATTTTGAAATGTCTTCAGTACCATGACAGTAAATATATCATCCAGGAATGCAGAGTTTAATGCATGTAAGTTTGGAAAAGAAATATTAGTTTGATGTAAGAATAACGTATGATGTTGCTGTTTAATGATCCTAATAATTAATAAATTAGGAAATGCACATTGCATTAAAAACTATTCATGAACTTCTAAATGATTCACAAAACTAAAATTTCAAATTCAAATGTAAAAAAACAAGCAAAGCTTTACAGTATAACAACACCTTCAAACATGGTTACATTTAAAGCATACATATCAGGTTGTATACCTTACTCACTTTAATTTTATCTTCATCTGGACCCTTTGTTGCAGTAGTTGATGATGATCCACCCAATTTACTCTTCTGCCTGTACATTTTCATTATACCACATAAAAAAGCACTTTTATTGGAAACATGTTCTAGGCTGCTATCAAGGAATTGTTTCAGCACGTTTAAAGCTCCATCAGTGGGAAACTCCTTCAGTGCATCTAAAGCACGTTCATCCAAATCTGCATATGCCAATTTTCCTATGGTTCCAAAGAATTAGTAAAATAAAAGATGTTGACAATAATGACAATAAAACACTAATCACAATGAAGAGAAATGGCTTTAGTCTACTATTACTTAGCTGCAAAATAATGAAACTACAGAGCTAGCCTTCCTTCTGTTTTAAAACAATTTACAGAAGAAACCAACACATAGATTTTACACCATAATATCTTATTGCTATTTTCCAGTGGTTGAATGAAGTAGTTCTTTCTATCTAAATATGTGTCCTACCAATAAGAATTGTTTTTCCATTATAGCAGTGTGAAAGATCCAATCACGCAAGTTTTCCTCATTATCTTTAAGCTAGGCATATTGTTTCTGTTTTTAAAAAAAAATCCCAAATTTTGTCAAAGCAATGGTTTATTTAATTAAAAGTAACTTCACAATAATCTACATATCAACACTTTGGATCATTAACATAAACATTTTTATTTTAAATTCTTATGCATTCACAAGCATGCCCGTGGTAAAAAAAAGCTTCTACACTTTACCATAATTGTGTTAAATATTACACTACACTATAATCTTCTACATGTTACTTTCAAAATTATGTAATGTACATAGTTAAACAAGATGTACTTCTGTGCAATTCCTTAAAGGGTAACAAATAACTATTTCCTGCTTTTGAATTTTGTATGTTGTGTTTTGGCCTACAGAATGCATAGTTCTTACAATTCATGGCATGCACGAGTAACGACAGTACAAACTGCAATGTTAAGTATCCCTCTTGTGACTTTATTTTAGTGTCTACTGACTGACAGACATGCTACAAGGATAGCAGTGCAAGTGATTAAAACAGGTGAGCTCTCAAGGCAGCATACATCCTCCTTTTCGAAAAATTAAGAACATGTACAAATTGTACCAATATTTATATGAGAGAAAATGCAGCAGTGACAAACAACTATCACAGTTGAAAATTATGAGTATGAAAATATTTTTATAAAATGTATTACCACATGAACAAGAAAACTAAATTTTCCATATTAATCATTTCCAAACTGGTTTGCACCTTTCAGCTGTTTAATGCTCACCTGTTTATCTAAAAATTAAATATTAAATTACAATAAGTTAGAGCTAATCTCACAAGTTTTCACAGAAAAATATTTCAGAATATATATTTTAATACATGTAACATATATTTAATACAAATTCCCAGGTAAAATGAACAACGAATGCTCAAAATTATATTTCTGCACTGTTTAAAGGACCATTTCTGCCTGTTCCAAAATTTCAGTTTACATTTGCTAAGAAATATCTCCCATGCAAAGGACATGACTGGGTAAAATGCCATTAAACTTCACCTCCAAAGTTACAACTTCCACTATTTATTCCACAATGAACATTTAAGGCAGCTCGTGTAGAAAGTTCTTATCGGAATAAAATATATACTCAAGAAACAAATAGTCCACGTAAATCACTCATTAAACTTTACAGCTGTTACAGTTACAACAAAGTATTAGTACCCTTGCATCGTGAGTAGTTTTTTCCTCATAACTTAAAAAGTATCATGATCAGAATAATGAAAGTATGATATATTATAAATATTATACTAACACACATCTACATAAATTTTTATGTAAACTGGACAAATTGTTAATAAACAAATAACCAAACATAGGATGTGGCAGAAAGTGTTCCTGTATCTACTTTAATGGTCAGTTGTGTAGCCTTTCAGGTGAATTACTCAGTACAATCTCTTCTCATAGCCCTCCATAATCGTTTGACATTACTCAAATGGTATTTTCTTCCATTCTTCTTTACAGAAAGCCTCTAACTCTTGCAAGTTTTTCAGATGATACTGATGAGCCCTGGTCTTTAGCTCATGCAAAACGTTTTCTATTGGGTTGAGATCAGGTGACTGCAGTGGCCACTCCAGAATGCTTATATTGTTCCTCTGCAACCAGAATTGCACATATTTTGATGTGTACTTAGGGTCATTGTTGTGCTGGAAGATCCAATGATGCCCAAGCCATAAGTTCCACACATCATTCTTGATATAAGTGCCTAATATATCAACGTACTCTTATTTTTTCATGATTCCATTGACACGATGAAGGTTGCCTACACCAGAAGAGCTGAAGGAACCCCATAGCACCTTCATGTTTAGCTGTAAGGACAGTGTTCTTTGGAAGATTTCGTTCCCCTTTTTACGAAAAATATAGCGAACATCATTGTGGCCGAACAGCTCAATTTTAGTCTCGTCTGACCAAAGAATACTCTTCCAATAGGTAAAGGGTTTATCTACATGCTTTCTTACATATTCCAATCATGCTTCTAAATGAACAGGCTTTAAATATGGAGTTCTACAAGGACGGCATGCTTTGAACCCAAAAGAGCGTAACATGTTTGTAACAGTAGAGGTGCTTGTTTCAACCCCAGTTTCCCTTACCAGTTTCTATGTCATTACATGTTAAATGGGGGTTCCTACTAACTTCTCTGAGAACCTTCCTCATGGTTCTCTCTGGAATTTTGGTGGGGCATCCAGAATGAGAGAAGTTAGCAGTTGATCCTGTTAGCTTAAAATTGGCAATTATGCTTTGAATAGTAGATTTCCAAACATTAAGTTGTGTAGCAATACCAGAAAGAGACACACGAGACTTGTATTTTCCAATAATTCAGCTTTTTAAATCACTAGACATTGTTTCCTGTTCACCATGATGACCAACCAGATAATGACGGAGATAGCGCTAAATTGTCAGAAGTACATTTTTTGCTGGCTAAATTCCAATAATTATGAAGACAGTGCTTGTTCTGGAATGGTATAATGTAGTTTATTCACCAAACTAAACAAAATTTTTACAGGAATATCAGTTTTTTTTGCACGTTCTGAATTGTAGGAACACTTTCTGCTCCTCCTATTTTTGGTTATTTGTTTATAAACAGTTTATTTGTCATTTAATTTACATAAAAAATTATGTAGATGTGTGTTGATATAATATTTATAATATATCATATGTCTCTTAGCCTAATCTTGATACTTTTTAAGTTATGAGCAAAAAACTACTTGGGATGCAGGGGTACGAACACTGTGTCATAACTGTACTTACAAGAGATAACTGACAGAAGCCTACCTATTAAGCCATCAAATGTTTAACATTTATAGGGTAACTTGGCTTTGATTATATTGATATACATATTTCCCAACTCTGTTTGAGAGAAAGAGCAAAAGAAGAAAGAAGCTTCAAACTGCATGCATATGTATTAGTAATTTCTAATGTTTGTATATGACATTAGGGAAAATAAAAAAATTAACTTTTTTTCATGTTTGGTACAATCAAATTTAAGTCAATATTCAACAGCGATGTTTGGGTTGTACTTCTCAAACTCAGACCCCTCAATCTTAACAAACATCAGATCTTAGAAAATGTCCTTATTACATTAGGTTCATAAGGAAATCTTGATTACAATTCACGGATAAAACAAACTTCTACCTCTGTTACTGCTACACTGAGAGAAAACACCAACTCCACCAACTTCAAAATATTTCTCAGAGAAGTAACTGTTGACAATATGGTTATATAACAAACACTTCCAATAAATTTTTGTGCTTAAAGCTTTTCACGTGCACTTTTAATTTGCTAAACTCCTCCACAATTCCTGCCTTCTCATCCTCAGTGAAACAGACTAATTTCATTAATTTCAAATTTATCTTATGGAATGAGTTCTTTTCTACCTTCTGGTCATAAACACTAAATACTTAAGCTCGCATGCAGCAGAAACTGGAAAAACCTTTCTCCAGTAAACTTGACATTCTATCACCTTAAGACACTGCAAGCTAGTCACGTATCAACAGCAGATTAGACAAAATGAATTCTGAAAGATGTGATACTGGCTCGAGAATTCTCTTACACTACAATTTACTGACAACATTGACAAGTAACTTAAAGAGTACCTTCCTTGCCTCAGCTGCCACTGTTAACATGATTTAAATGTAGAAACAGAACATGCAGGTATTGCCACATAGAATCTAAAGCCCATGCTTTGCTTGAGACTCATTACTCCTGTTTCACATCACTGAAGTAAACATTTTCATCTAAAGCCTTTGCATTTTTCTTGCCCATACCTTCTCATTTTCAGGCTATTCCATTAAATCTTTCCTACTTTTAAAATACAAGGTTAGGAGTCCACTGTATCCAGCATTGTCAGCTGAAGGGGAGAAGTAGAATTTTCATTTTCTTTTAGTGGTAGTGAAATACCAACTTTGGAACCCATCTTAATAGCTATATCAAATTTGGACCTCATTTTCATGAACCTTCAAAGCTCCAAAATTAAAATTCACCTTAATTTCATTAACAGCACCACCTAGAACATCTAATGTATGCTTACATTCCACTGAATAGAGCATTCCTCCACTGAAAATCTCTAATAGCACAGTTTCTTGTACTCCCATTGGCTACAATACAGAAAAACTTTGATCCACTAACTATATTCTTGATGCCACATCAAAGGCTTTCCTTTTCATTTCCCTTCTCCGTTTTTCTGCACAGAAACTCCATGTCTGATTTTGCAACCAAACACGAGTTGTTAAACGTTACTTCCTTCTATTTTACTTCCTCGTTTGTAAAATACGTGCACCATAAGGAAACATCCAAACTGATGTCTAGAAGTGGGATAACCCACCATCTCCATATTAGCACTGTCTGATTTATTCTCCTGAATATGCAATGACACACTTGCTATGTGAGTTTCTAGTTTTGTGTGTTCTTAGAAGCTTAACATGAAAATTATTATATACATTCCACAAAGAATTTATACCACATTCAAAGTGACTAGTTGCTAGTTTCAGCAAATTGCACAAAACATTTTTGAGACCGATCCTCTCAGGAACTGGCTTTCATGAAGAACTAACCAAATACAAATTTTTCCAACATTACTAAAATACTCCTTTCTTGTATTTTTATCTTTTTTTCTTTTCTTGCAGAGAAATGACTACATCTTCAAGTACTTACAGCATCATCACTTTCAATTGTTTCACAGGGCTTTTTGTCTTTTTGCATCCATTTATCTTCATGTTTTCTGCTGAGCCCAAAGTTTAAAACACTGGCAAAATTCACCTATTTCACTCAAGAATGAACTGTGTCTCAAGCTACAGTTTTAATACAAAGCTTCCTAGCTTCTTTCAACTCTCTCAATACAGGCTTGGTTAACACTCCTATGAAAATTGGGGCCTAATTGGCCCCAGAGCAACTTGAAAGGTTATTAATATTAGGCTAATAATTTTGTATTTAAATGAAATTGCCATTAACTGTCCCTATTCCTTTATATTTTAAGGAGCAATAATATTTTGACTTCTCAGACATTTGCAAAATAATATTTAAAATTTTTTTAAAACATCCACAAAGGGTATTTTGGGGCCTATTAGGCCCCAGATCAAAAAACATAAAAATGACTATTTGTTTCCTGAATAATTCTAGAACAGGCCTGGCAGGCAACTGAAAAAAGCAAATTATAGTAAAAATATATTAATTTTACAACTTCTTTTCAAAAGATGGATATTTAGGATAATAACTCTACTCCAACAATAATTTTAGACGGTCCTGATTATTGCCTAGTTTGCCCACGCCTGTTCTAGAACATTCTAGAAACTTTACAGAAGTATTTAGAATAATCTAGAATATTCTAGAAGAATCCACAAATCCTATATTTATAGGAGCTGAAATCTTCAAACCGTGTCAAAAATGATATCTCTTGATGAAGCTGTACATTTACTGACAAAACCATCTGACGATGAAAGTGAACATGATAATGTTGAAGACTACTCTGAAAGTTGTGATGATGACCATTCTGAAGCCGAAAAAGATGAACAAATTGCGCCGTACTCTTCTGAAAGTGAAGAAAGTAATCAAGAAGATCTTACTACGATGCCAGTGAACGAACTTTTGTCCAAAGATAAGAATTTTAGTTATTCAACAATACCTTCAAGGATCAACAGGAGAACCGCAGCTCTCAATATATTCAATGGGAACCCAGGCATTACAAGGCAAGCTGCTCCAAAAGTCTCTACACCATTCGAAACATTCAAAATTTTCATTTCTGATATATGATGGAACAGATCATTCACTCAACAAACACCGTCATAAAATAACCAATTTTTGAAGAAGACCTCTGGAAATGGATCACAGCTAATCTTTTCCTTGGAATAAGCAAATCCAAAAATACATTGATAGACAAAATGTTTTCAACCGAATTCGGTTTCCCATTTTTGCGAAAACTGATAACACAAGACAAATTCAAAAAATGTGCTCAAAAATCAGATTTGACATCCACTCTCAAAGAAATAGAGAAATCAAAGATGCCACCATATCTGAAGTCTGGAATTTTTTCATTGAAAATTGTAAAAACAGTTACAACCCAAGCAAATTTCAAAGGAAGAGATGGCTTCAGAACATACATTCCGACAAAGCCAGGCAAATACGGAATAAAGATTTGGTGCCTAACAGATGCAAAGACAAGTTACCTCCTCAACGCTCAAATTTATACTGGAAAGGTTGGAAATATGACAGAAACAAATCAAGGAGAAAGAATAGTCGGAGAACTGAGTCAGCCATTTCTTGAAAAAGGAAGGTCAATAACGACAGATAATTTCTTCACAATAATGACACTTGTCAAGTACCTACGAACAAAAAGAACAGGACTTGTTGGAACTACACGGAAATCAAAAACCTTCCTGCCTCCTTGAAATAAATGCAAAATCTAGAGAGTTATCACCAAAGTTTTTCGACCATGATGACATCACTCTTCTCAAGCACTCAGACAAACCAGGAAAATATGTACTTCTACTGAGTTCTCAGCATCAATCCGGTGAAGTAAAAGAGAATGGAAAGCCCAAAATCATCAATCTTTACAATGCAATGAAGGCAGGTGTCGACACTCGATCAACTGGTGAGATATACAACAAAGAGGCAATCAAAGCGCTGATCAGTCTGCATATTCAATAACATTCTAGATCTTGCTGCGTACAATGCTTTTGTTCTATACTCGACAAAACGTCCAGAATTTCTTCGTCAACATAAATCAAGAGCCAAAAGAGAATATATACGGCAATTGGTGCTTGAAATCAAAGAAATTTACTGCAAAGATAATGACAAAACAACTTCATGTGAACTGCCTGCAAAGAGGGCAAAAAGAGGACGATGCCATTCGTGCGGCAGATCAAAAGATACAGTCGAAAATTGTTTGCTCAAATTGTAAAAAAAATGTTTGTCAGAGCCATTTTAAAGTTGTTTGTAATGAATGTTGCTAAATCACTGTGTTTCTATTGGAAAAATATATGGGGCCTGATAGGCCCCAAAATCACTTTAGTGGATGTAAATATTTTTTTCGTAGGAGTGTTAATTTAACCAACCATGTGACCACTTTGTACTTGTTTAACAGTCTTTACTGATTTAATACTATTAACTTTTAAGATAGCATATACATAGATACTCAAAACAAAAACTGAGTATATATTCTTGTACAAATATTTTCTTGTATGTGGAAGACTGCCAGACTTTGTGAATATATGTGCAAAGTTTAATGTTAAAATTAAAATTGCTTTTCCTCATCTCAAAAATGTCATTTCTTTTTTGTAATTCCTATAATCTCCTAAATACATTTCAAGTGTTTGCTGCCAATAAAATTTTATATTTTATCTATCCTATCTCTATACAGGGTTGGCCAAAATGTTGCATTACCCAATTTTTTCACAATTTTTCTTTACAAGATTGTGCAATGTGGAAATGCCAGAACTAGTGTAAAATAGGCATGAACACTACATGTGTGATATAAGCATATTTTAATGAAGGTTCAAATTGTTAGTTCACAATTAAGATATTTTTTAATAAATCTGGTCAAGAATTGAAGCCAATATTACGTATTTAGTATGAGAATGCATAAGCGTACAATAGACTATGTTTTGAGTAAGGATCTCTCTTTCACTACACTAGTCATCTGCTGGACAACATGGGAGTTTAAGTTGTTCATCCAAAGGAAGTTTTTAGTTGTCTCAGGCAACCACTGAAATCAAGTTCTGATGTATACACACCTTTATTAACATACTAACTGTGATAACTGTATTACAACAGATGATCAACAAATACTTTACATATACGTAAATGTTTTCTGATTAAGAAAGCCTATATTTAAAGATAATGCCACTACAGTAATCAACAAAAAGTGGTCACAGAATCTGTTTCTCCTTTTAATATTTGATGTGTCCCCCTCTGGCCTCAATAACTACTTGACATTGCTGTGGCAGAGTGCATGAAACACTGAATACAAACAGGAATGATTTCATGATGACACACAAAGATTATGGCTTTCTGCAGCCCCAAGATACTCATTACACTTTATCTTCAAACAGTTTTCAATGGAATAAACCTAAGTTGTTGCCTGGCGACCATAATATATTGATCTTTCCCTATTCAGAATGGTCCTTCACCTAAAGCAAGAAAATCTGAAATACCTTTTCAGTACACATGGAGTAAAATTTCCTCTTTATTTCATGCCTACCACATAGAGGGCACAATCATAATATTTTTTAGTCTTGTGGTATGTAGCAGAAGTCATCCTAGAATGTTCACTGGCCAGCTCCAAAGTGATCTCAAACTGTTAGCTTTAAATGGAACCTGAAAATCTCACACCCGTCAGCACTGACAGAGCCTTTCACAAGATGTAGGCATTCCAGACCCCTGGCCACAGCTACATTATCATATAATCTGGCCAAACATTTCTGCACCCACAGTAGTGGTCAAATTCAATTTTTCTAACATTTTGTCTCATCAAAAGCCCTATTTGTTTAAAAAAAAATGACTACTTTTTCCTAAACAGCTGATATAACATCCAGATATATTATATAACTGCTGATCTAATAAGACTCTACTAAACCTCCCATGAAATACATTTAAAATTACATGCATTAGAACTTCAAAACAGATTATTATAAAGTGAAAAAACTAGGTCATGCAATACATTTCTTCAACAACATAAATCCCTTAGTTTCTCAGTTTTCTTAAAATTTAGGCTTGTCAATGTTGTCTACTGGAGTCATCAAAAGAATAAATAGAAATGTGTTAATTAAAATGGATTAAAGCTAAAACTGATCAAATACATAAAATGAAACTTTTCTTATTAAAAAAATAATTCTAAAAAAAAAAGCAGTCTTACAACAGGATTTTGAAAACTTCACTCTATAAAAATATCACTAACAATTTCTTGAGAGCATTCAGATTAATAGTAGTTTGGTTCAGGAGAAATTAGTGCAAGACATTTAACTTACATAAAAGTTAAATTGTAATGCATTAAACATTATGAGCCAAGAGCCATTCCTAATTCCTAAAAACAATAGTCTAACACTGTACATGTTTTTATAGTAACCATATTAAATTCAACTACACTACACAATCCTAACTGAAGGATATGGCAACATGATGGAAATGTGATTTCTTTTCATTAACACAAGATATGAAGGTCACTTTTATTAAACATTAGGGGATCAATAAATCTGAATTATGTTCAGGGTAGGGGGTTAACAAAAAAGATACATACTACTATTGCAAGCATCCAAGAACAAACTACCTTTGTGTGTTAAAATAATACACAAAATTAAACCTTACATTGAACATTGACTTTATGCATCTCTATGGGCATGTAGGCCATAAAATCAGAAACACTAAGTACACTCTTACCATTTTCCTCATCAGAAATGAAAATTTACTACAAACACTGTCATAAAATTTATTATATCAATTTTTAAGATTTCTGCAAATTCAGTTTACCATAACAAGTTGATATATTTAATAAATACCTCTAAAGTATAAAATTTCAAACCACTGATGCAATACAGCCTTCAAAAAACAGATATTTACAGTATTTAGATGAATGTCCAGAATTAATGACACTAAAAGCAATTTTTCACTACTGTATGAATGTTTAAAAAATACACAATATAGATGATAACCACTAAACACCCACCAGATATAAATATTTCATCTAATTTGTTGGAAACCTTTTCATTCAGTCCATAATCTAGAAGTTTTTGATAGTCTTCTGTGTGTTCTCCTTTAAATTCATATTCATTCTCAGAAGTACCTTCCCCTGAATGATCCATAGGTTCAATATCTTCTTTTTTATCTTCTGTCATGTCTTGATCATTTGCTGTTGCTGTGTCTCCTTCTGCCATTCTATACACAGAAGAAAAAATTATTTTAACTCACTCTAAAAGCATATATAATAAAATAAAATGGTAAAAGCTCAACAATTAATTTCAATAACTAGTAATTTTTGTCTGACAATCCTACTTTATATATTTTGATTAATGCAGCTTTCTATAAAACTCGTTAATATTTAGTTCTTTTCTAAAAATAACCACAAGATGTAATAATTTTTAAAATTAATCAATACTGACAGTAGTTTTAAGTATTAATTACAAAAACAAAACTATTACAAGTTTCTAAAACAGCAACATCTTATGAAAGTACAGAAAAAATAATATGCAAATTGTTTATTTAAAATAGTTTGTCATGTGTATAACTTACAGAAAATGCACACATTAATCTCAAAACAGACTGCAATTAGTCATCTACATATCATTTCTTACATAATTTTTCTAATCTATTAACTGTTAGCCTTAAAAAAAAAGTTTAAAAGCTAAATTTCATGACATTACTGCTAGACCTGCAAAATTGTGCATCATTTTAAAATGTTATCCAAATGCAAGTATCATATCTAAAAACAGTAGGGTAATAACAACCAATACTTTAATCAAATTGGCAACACCAATATATATGCTGGCAAGTGTAACTAAAAATAATTTAGTTGTTAAACAAAGATGACAAAAATGGGAAGCATAAAAAAGCCATCAAAACATTTTACTGTTGAGCAAGTAATGAGTTTACTCATTCAACTGGATGTGGAAGTGATAACAATGATGATTCTGATCTTGAATTTGACTTTGAAAGAGATTAAAGCAATTCATAAGAGTCATTCAGACCTAGTTCCAGTGCTTTACAATCAGCTATTAAGTACAAAATAGTACAAGTAAGCCTCAACTAGAGAACAGACATGATCCTGGTGCACACTCTTGACATCAGTATTTCATAGACCTGGTTACAAAAACACTAATACTGTCATCACTGCTATCAAGGACTACACCAAAACAAAAGTTTCAAAGAAATTGCCTGCTCAAAGAAGTTCATGTATTTGAAATGGATTCCATATGCCCACTACCAGTAAAAGTTTCTTGTGATAACATCATCAATGGGCATCAATAAACGACCTGACATTTGAGACTATTTGTTACCCACTGGTCTCTCTACACATACTTATATTTCCAAATGTTCAACAGAGAAAAGTTTGTGGCTATTTACTCAACAATGCTAATGATAATTATCAATAAATCATGAAATTAATTTGAGCAGAACACACAAAAAGTATAGGTTTAAAAGATATTTGTGAAAGCTACAGAAATGTTATTCAATGAGAAAATATCAGACAATTATTTACACACTAGCATGTACATACATACATATAATGTACAAAACAAAGAAGATGCACAAGAGGAAACTGCTTAATGATTTTAATAGATATCTAGTTGCTGTTTGATCAATTATTCAAAATAAGTTTTTACTTTTTAATAGATGTACTTTAGTTTTACTGAGCAAAAAAGAAGTCTTTAACACATACACATAATCATTAAACAGTATAAAACTGTTACAATATCAAATAAATTGTATAAGGTACAATGTCATAACCTTATTCAAATACTGAAATTAATTCAGCTTACTTAATGGTGAATTACAAAGGACTCAAAACCCCATAATAATTTCACTTACTGTTTTATCTTATTTAATTAAAGCAAAATTCTTTGTTGTATTTGATTTTTGCAGGTATTTTACAGGATGGAGAAAAGATATTTCTAGAATTTTGGCCAAGGAGTAATTTTTTTTTTTAAATAAACAACTGCATAACTTGTGCAAAAGAAACTTTACGAAGAAATACTTTTTTATTTGATCAATAATTCCGTTCGTAAGCACTCAGAGGTTTTACACAACACTAAAATTAATAGGCTGTTACTTTTGCCAGCAAAAGAAGCATAGCAATAAAAGCCACGGATTTACCATTTCAACCAACTTGTGGCAGTCACTGGTAAAGAAAAGCTATTCATACTATAAACAGTTTAATTACCACCCTTTCATAATGGGTCAAAGGTCATTTGTTGACTTGCATTAAAAATTTTACTAAACTGCTATTTTATGAATTAACAACAGTGAGTTTGGAATCAAATTATGTACAGGAATACCTCGCACAGTGTGGTTAATACATTGGAAAAAACTATACCACATTGACTGAATCAACACTGAACAGGGAATAGTTTTAATAGGAAAAATGATATGTGAGTATCATAGGGAATTTCTTCATAGTAGAAACAATTAAGCCTGATTAATTAGAAAAACAAACCTAGAGTTAAGAGGTAAAATATAAAAATTGGTAACTTTATTTTGAAAAAAATGAAAAGTGTAAAAATTTACTGATTAAAGAAAAATCTATTTAACCTAATTTGCAACATTTTCTTTTTCTTCATGGAGTTCTCAGTAATATCAAATTACATTTTCTGATGGCCATCACGCATTAATGCTGCACCCTATGTCTGGATCACAATTCATAATTATGTCAAAGGTAGTTTCCACTGCCCTAAACATTTTTTCAAGTACCTGTTAGGGAAATTCTTTCTCCCACTCTTCACTAGTACCTTTGTTATGCTCTGGACTTCTTCTTTCTCATATGCCAGATCTTGGTCTAAATTAAGGAGTGTATCATTGTTGAGAGCTGGAGGATGTGCACCAATGCACTCTCAAACATTAGTCACTTCTAAAGACTCAAATCCAACATTATGTCCAACTTTGATGTCTTTGGAAACATCCCTATTTTTGGACTCAAAGCTGCAGGAACCGCATGGGGAACAAGGCAAAATGTGTTTCCACACTGCCCTCATGTTACTCTTGCTATCTTAAAGCCATGCTTCACTGATGTTTTCAATAGCATTTCTGGTGATGTAATTATTCCAGAATTCAGTCAAAGATTGTGTAGATTCTCTAGATGTAGTCTTTATTGCTTGATAAAAGTTCATCTCAAATAATAAGCTTTAAATGTTGCAATGACACCTTGATCCATTGGTCACAGTAGAGAGATGTTAAAATTCATTTTCATCCACCCAATACATTTTCATGAAGGTTACAAAATCCCACTGGATGGCCTGGAGCATTATCTAATATGAACAAAGCTTTAAAATCCAAGTTGATATCTTTGCAGTAATGTTCAACTTCTGGACAAAAATCAACTTCAACTAGCCTTCAAATAAAGTTTTTGTGACCCATGCTTTTATTATCTGATTGTTAAACAACTGGGAAAGACATCTTTTCACAGTCACTTAGTGGTCAGGGGGTTTCCACATATTAAAGCATGAGTTTTAATTTAAAATCACCAGATACATTTTTTGATAGAAAAGTTCTAGAATGTTTTTTCCCAAATTAAACCTCCTTCATCAATATTAAAAGGTAGGTTGTCTTTGCAGCCACCTTTTTCAATAATTTATATAAATTCATAAGGAAATTTTTCAGCAGCATCTTTGTCTGCACTTGAACTTCCCCCTACAATGCGAACATTATGAATACTTGAGTTTTTTCTTTAAGACGAAAGAACCAACCACGACTTGCCGAAAATGTTTTATTAGTTGCCCCTTCATTGTTTTCTTTAAGGACATTGAAAAGACTCTAGTTTTCATCTGAATTTCCATCCAACTTAAAGGAATTCACTTCTGATTGCAATCTTCTATTCATATTCATAACATGAATATGTTCCATATTCACCATTAAAGAGCTCCTTTTCTTTACAACTGTTTTTGAGGCAAAAGAACTGGTAGCCATTCCACACTTTCTGTATTGATTCTCATTTTTCACAATTCTTACAAATGATTAATTTATTCTTTTGTCTTGTTTGGCAAAAGAAGCACCTTTTTTATGGCATTTAATGATTTCAAGTTACTGTTGTGATGTCAGTCATTTACATTTCTTTGGCTTGGTATCATCACATTTTTTTTCACTCATAATAGAGAGATCTCAATAAAAAGGTCACAAAAAAGAATACACCTACGCTTAAGAAGAAAAAGCTGAACTTAGACTGCTGGTGGAAGCAACTGATGGTCATATTTATACTATACAGTATATAAATGCACCTACACATTGTACAGGCTTGCAGAAAGATCTAGAATAAGCTAGTAACATATTTTTGGAGATCATTCCAGAACACTTGAGAAGAATGACAGCTATAATAAAAAGGACCCATGGATTTATATGTATATATAAATATTGCTGCATTATAGTGAATCATTTAAATGCTAACTGAATCATCAGTCGCAAATTATCAACTGCACTGTAAATCCCATACTGATTGCAGCCACACTGTACAAGGTATTGCTGTATTATAATTCAAACAGTTGCCCTGTTCACCTCCTTCAATTTTTATAAATGGTCCCTTATAAACACTTATTTCAATAAATTATGTGAATAACCAATCGACAGTTTAGGCTGTCCTAAATGTTGTTTTCCCTACTGTTTAAATTTTTGAAAAAGCTACTATGTTCTTTTGATGCAAACTTTTTAGGATTTAGGTTGTGTTTTTAATCTGCTTAGTTTCATATTTTTTAAAATCTATATTTATCTTAGTTACTAAGCTTAATAAATTATAGTGAAATTCTATGGTATAAATGTAGTCATTTATAATTTATTTTGGTTATTTAACTTTATATATAAACCTAAAAAATATTTTGTTTGATATCCTACATATGCAAAACTTTAAAAAGCTTAGCAACTTATGTCCAACAGCAACCAAATTTAAAGGTCATTGCAAGATGAGATAATTGCTTTACTTTTTGATTTATTATTATATATTATAATAAAAAAAATTTATTTCTAAATAGTAATAATATATATAATTTATAATAATTGAAATGTGACAACATATTACAAGGCACTGGCCCACATAAAACACAGGGAAGACTAATAAAAGTCTCTTTTATATTACTGGACATGTGACGTGAGTGCAGATGCATTTCATCAATGCAAGTTATGTGATCCCACAGTTAAATAAAGAAAACAACAGTCTTATTGAAAACAAATGTCTGAAATTTATTTAGGATGCTTTATAGATTATGCAAATAATATTTGAGATTTCTGGGACAAAGAAGTTTTTCTAAATCATGAGATGTAATACCTTTGCACTTAAACTAGTAACATTTTCACATACCTTCAGTAAAAGTACTCTATCAAAAAACCTGATTTTTTTAAATACAAAATACTGCAATCTTTACTAAAAGTCTGTCAGATTTTTTGAAGACACTGTATTAAAACCTATGGTGCAAATAATTAACAAGTACCAATGTTTAAATGAACTCATGTATATTACACCAAGTCTGTAGAGAAAGGGTTATAATTGTTTCCCTACAAAACGGTTTACTGTGCTTTGTTATATAAAAGACTTTTAGAATTAAAGGATAAAAGATTATAGCTATTTAAAACTGTAAAATTTCATTTCAGTAACTACTTTAAATTTTAAGTTTTACTGTATATTTCAGCACTCTTCCCTCATTTATAAGTTCATGTCCAAAGTGTACTATAATTATAAGTATGCGGGCTCAACGATTCAACATTGTCAGAACATGCACAAAATACATGCAAGTTAATAACTTTTAGCATAAGTCATTTCCAACCAGAGAGTACCAGAATTATTGCGAGTATTTTAAGAGATACATTTTTCGAAAACTTGTGGAACTAATATTTAGTATTTCATGACTAAAATAAATCACAAATTTCATTATCAATAATTAATGAGATAATCTCAGCATCGTCGTCAAGTAATATTTTAAACGTAAGAACAGCAGTGTGAAAACATCATAAAATACAACTTTGGGTTATAAATTTACAACTTATATTAATAGGTTTCACTAACTTTTAGTTTTATGTATGAATACTTGTTATTCTTTCTATGGTTTAGTGTTATTACAACAAATTAACTTCTTATTAGGGAACTTAAGCCTAAATTATTTAATATCTATGCAAAACCTTTATTAGGCCTACTGTATAATAAATTACAATGCCCGCCAAAACTAGACTACATTGTTACATTACGTACAACATTTAGTGTTTTAGTAAATATTGTTATTGAACTTGTCAATTATAACGCTTAAATTGCCTAATAAATATAATATGTACATATTAGAAATTTAATATTATTTAACCTTGAAAATACAATACACAAAATAATTTTCCAACCTGATATGAAATTCCCAATCACAAATTTACACTTTCAAAGAAAGAACGCCGGTGTGAACCAACATGAGAAATTTACGCTACGGGGTTTACAAAACTCGAAATGAGGTCATTTTCTTTCACAAGTAACACAATAAACTAAGATATATTACCAAACGCGTAAAGTAGATTTTAATTGTCGAAATTATTTAAAATATTATTTTATGCTTTATGTGTTTAGTTTATAAATATATCTCGTTTTGTATCTTATCCCTACTTCTCAAATCGCATAAAAGAATTTCGTTAGGTGTGATTAAGCTCTTTTTCGAATGTATCAATGCACAAAGCGCTCTTCACACAAATGTGAAACACGCCTTATTTCTTGTTGGGTATGTTTTCCCGCCAACATAACAATTTAGTTGGTTCAGGTAAATGGAAAAAGAGTCAGTGTGGTCACGGTTGTAATGGTCAATATACAAATAAATAACTCCAAATTTGGAAAATGTACACTAACTAGAACTTGAATTACATACTACAAATAACTCTACAACAATGTAATGATCAAGTAATGTTAAAGAAGCTAAGGAGTATTCCATATTTTCTCAACAGGTACGTGTAACACGTTGAAAACATTCATAAAAGCTTATACTTAAAATATAAATTGTATAGTAGCTTGAAACTCCCTCTGTCACACACACACTTATAAATATAAAAAGAGAGTTTGTTTGTTTTGAATTTCTCGCACAACTACTTGAGGGGTATCTGCGCTACCCGTCCCTAATTTAGCAGTGTAAGACTAGAGGGAAGGCAACTAGTCATCATCAATCACCGCCAACTCTTGGGCTACTCTTTTACCAACGAATAGTGGGATTGACCGCATCATTATAAACCCTCCACGGTTGAAAAGGCGAGCATGTTTGGTGCGATGGGGATTACGAGTCGAGTGCCTTAACCACCTGGCCATGCCGGGCCATAAAGAGAGAGAGAAGCTAAAATAAATGTATGATGATACAAATTTACAAAAATGTAAAATCTATAAATCAAAGAGTCGATTAAAAATTGAAATTGAATTGTCGAACTGGCGGGGCTTCAGTGACTTAGAGGAACTTAACACGCTTTAAATCGGGTTTTATTACTTTTTGAGGACATACATTTTGTTTGTAGTTTTGAGTTTAGTAGTAAACAAACAAAGTTCCAGCGCGAGCACTTTCTTCCCACATTGTAAACACTGGGGTAGGAGATGGGGAAGGGCCTGGCATGGCTCAGCGCGTTAAGGCGTGCGCTTCGTAATCTGAGGGTCGCGGGTTCGCGCCCGAGTCGCACCAAACATGCTCGCCATCCCAGCCGTGGGGGCGTTATAATGTTTCGATCAATTCCACTTTTCGTTGGTAAAAGAATAGCCCAAGAGTTGGCGGTGGGTGGTGATGACTAGCTGCCTTCCCTCTAGTCTTACACTGCTAAATTAGGGACGGCTAGCACACATAGCCCTCGAGTATCTTTGTGCGAAATTCCAAAACAAACAAACAAACAAGAGATGGGGAAAGTATGTTTACATTGCCTCAGTTCTGTTTTTGTTTGTTTGTTCAGAAGTAAGCACAAAGCTACACAATAAACTATCTATGTTTTGCCCACCACGGCTATTGAAACCCTGGTTTTAGCTGTGTGAGGTGAAAGACATACCGCTGTGCCACTGAAATTGATGCTTAGAAAACCAAAAGGGTCATATTTTAGGTTTCAGGTCAACGTTGACGAGGTGAATACTTTCATTGTGCCAATGTCGAACCAGCCTTAGTATATTATTTAGATAATTGATATTAAAAGTTTTAGCTATAGATGTTTAAGAGAAAATATAGTAATGGTGAAAAGCTCGCCAAATTAAAATATTTTTGTTAGTGAACACAAAAACAACGTGTGAGTCAACAGTCCTTCATCAGATTTTATTATTAGATATATTCGTTTAGTCAACATTCTGCTAATTTCAGATCAGTGAGCAAAAAACATAGAATTCAAGGTGTACTAAGGGCTAATATTAGCACGTTTTATTTTCTGCAAAATAAAGCAGACTTCTCGAGTTCTGCAAATAAAAACTTCACTTTGAAAGATTTTGAAGTCAGATGAAATTACTATAGTACTTCTGACTTGACAACGAATCAATAAAGCTTTTAATATATTCAGTCATAGCCGAAGAAGCAAATTTAACTTGCAAGCCAACATTGCCCATAACTAAGAGACTGTTTAAGTGACTAAACAAGGAAAATTATTCTCATCAATTAAAAAAAAACATTTTCTTTTCGCACCAATATTTTGAAATTTTGGGATACTACAATAGGCAAAATAAACAGCATTTTGACGAAGATATGACCAATTGGAAAGCTACTGATTTTGGGCACTAAGTAAAAAAAGAAGTTGGCTGTGAAGAAATAAAGAAAAACTATTCCTGATGCCATCAAAACTAACTAAACAAAACACACAGAATTTAATTATTTATGGCACCAGCTAAAAACCCAACTATTTGCTAAGCTAATAGGAATTTCCATCACTGAATAAACAAAGTCATAAACCAAACCATTTTAACTGTTGCGTTTACGAATGCCCCATCGTTGACATTTTTGTTTTCTGAATTCAGTTTGCTCTCTCAATTGTCATCTTCCATTGTTACAGGTATGAGAAGCTTCTCTGTATTGTTAGGCTAAAGAACTTTCTAAAGTTAAGCAGTACGATGCTATTATACATGCAAAAATCCAGTAGCGCTGTACCGAACGTGACTGAAATTACCAAGCAAATTATTGAAGTTAATGAAAGATACATTACATATCTTTGGTAAATGTTAGGTGACTCGTTTATTATTTACTGATATGTGTTCATGTGAATAAGCAAAGAAGAAAAGACAAATAAAGTTGTGCTACGCAGATATACCATACGTTTCTTACTCCTTGTTCACATAGAATTTTCAAAATTGTCATTTATTCAGATATATGTACTTTATAAGACGGTGTAGGTCAAGAAAGTAGGCACGTTCCTTTTACCCGAGTTAGCTCTTGTTCTGTGGTTTTAAACTTATGACTTCTTAGGGGAAATTTTTCGGTTAAAGCACTCGACTCGTAATCCCCATCACACCAAACATGCTCGCCCTTTCAGTCGTTGGGGCGTTATAATGTGACGGTCAATCCCACTATTCATTGGTAAAAGAGTAGCCCAAGAGATGGCGGTAGGTAGTGATGACTAGCTACCTTCCCTCTAGTCTTAGACTGCTAAATTAGGGACGGCTAGCGCAGATAGCCCTCGAGTAGCTTTGCGCGAAATTCAAAACAAACATAACCAAAATGTACGTACTATGAGATATCAGACAACAATGCTTTCAATTGACAGTTCAGGTAACCCCTTGAAGATATACTGTTCTTTATTTTTCAGTGGGAATGACCAACATCAACATTGGCAGTGCATACACCCTGAGAAAAATATCACTATAGTTTTGTGTTTACAACGCTACGTTTTCTCAATTTGGGAACGATAGTACAAATATCTGGAGAAATATAAATTTTTAATACATACAATGAGAGCTATCCTTTATTAATGCATTTTTTAAAATTGATTTTATGACTTTAATAAAGAATGTTTTAATGTGTTATATTATGTCAAGTTTCTTTCGTTTTTTTCCAGGGTCTGTTAAACTCGGATAATTTATATTCTCTCTGGGATACATTTTTACTGGACTTCCTGTTTATTCTCTGTAAGCTACCTTATTGATTACACTTAAGGGAAATCAATGCACCTGAGATTACTACAGAGAAGGTGGAAAGGAGAAAAAATTATGTTGTGACAACACGTAAACCTCCTTCTCTTGTCTATGTAATTTTCCAGGACGGATTGGGAAATGTTCCAAACATATCTCAACACGTCTCCTGTTGAATTAGACTGTATCACACCCAATGAGCAAACAATCGATAATTTAACCTTTACCATAACCTTGTCGATAAGAAACACAATCTTGGCTACAGTCTCACACAAGGAAGTATCATTCAACTTTAAATCGTGGCAATTAATTTCAGAGAGCCACCACTCTCACGGTACAGGACCTTTTTAAACTGGGTTTTCAGGAATCAGTAGATAATGCCTTAAACCAGACCTATGGTTGGCATGGCCGAGCGCATTAAGGCATGCGCTCGTAATCTTGAGGGTCGCGGGTTCGCATCTAAGTCGCATTAAACATGCTCGCCCTCCCTGTCGTGGGGGCGTCATAATTTTACGATCAATTCCACTTTTCGTTGGTAAAATAGTACCCCAAGAGTTGGCGGTAGGTGGTGATGAGTAGCTGCTTTCCCTCTAGTCTTAGACTGCTAAATTGGGGACGGCTAGCACAGATAGCCCTCGAGTAGCTTTGTGCGAAATTCCAAAACAAACAAACCATACCTAAGACTACATTACGCGCCCGATTACATGTGCCGAATTTAAATCACATATCAAAAAACTAAAAAACACTGCCTCAGGAGAAGAAATAATTAAGAACATAATAATAAAAAATCTCCCTAACAGATATGTAACAACTCTTTATCTTAATGACGCTCAAAACGCAGCCTTGCGTCAAAGTTTGTTTTTGTTAGTTTGTTTTGGAATTTTGCACAAAGCTACACGAGGGCTATCTGTGCTATCCGTCCCTAATTTAGCAGTGTAAGACGAGAGGGAAGGCAGCTCGTCATCACCACTTACCTTTAGCTACTGGGCTACTCTTTTACCAACGAACAGTGGAATTGACCGTGAAATTATAACGCCTCCACGGCTGAAAGGGCGAGCATGTTTGGTGCGACGGGGATTCGAACCTGCGACCCTCAGATTATGAGTCGAACGCCTTAACCCATCTGATCATGCCTGGCCGCGTTAAAGCCAAACCAGCAATCACCCAATAAGGTTAACAAAAACTTTCAACTATTTAACCGCAAACAGAGGACAGTTACAGCATTCCTAGGTGTTAAGTTAAAAAAGCATTCGAATGCTGTTCAAACTGTATCAACTCAAAATTCTACACATAATTAGAGCACGATTCAATCAAACACATTCTCGCTTATTCAAGCTGGTGGCAGACGTACCGCAAGGGTCTGCCATCAACCCACTCTTGTATGTAAGATATGTCAACGACGTTCTATTCCCGAAACTTGTGTGTCACGATATGTTGATAACACTGTTGTTTGGAGCAGATCAAGAGATCCATTGGTTGCAGCTAGCAGAGTTCAAACTTTACTGAATCACATAACCGAATGGTGGAATGAGCAATGTGTAGCTTTAAACCCTATCAAAAAACAGTCAATTATATTTCACTGACGTTGTAAAAAGAAAAAGAAGAAATTAATCCAAACAAAATTAACCCTACTAAATACCAATATAAAATTCACTACATCTGTAACATTTCTTCAATCTGTCTTTGTTTTTTGGACGGATCACTTAAGCAAAATTTGCAAATCTGTCAGCCAACGTATTACTTTCCTCAGACGCATTGGAGACACCAACAAAGGATACTTGGCCAGTACCACTACAACTGTTTACAAAGCTTATATTAGTTGTTGTTGTTGTTTTGAATTAAGCACAAAGCTACACAATGGGCTATCTGTGCTCTGCCCACCACGGGTATCGAAACCCGGATTTTAGCGCGTAAGTCCGCAGACATACCGCTGAGCCACTGGGGGGCGCTTATATTGGACCTGTTAACGAATATGAATACATGGTCACGTGCAACATGTTCAATGACTCGTGCAAAAATTTGAAACACTACAATACTGAGAATCCAGAATTTACCCATAAGATGTTATCAAACAGCCACCACAAAGAACACACTAATAAAACAATTTTTAACCTTGGACAAAACTCCTGATACGTGACACACCTTCTAGTTTCCTTATAATATTCGTAGTACAGTGGAGTGCCATTAAGCCGCTAACCAGTAAACCGCGAAATCGCTTAAGCCGGTGTAGCAAGTCTTGTGAGCGAGGATTTTCGCGGCTCACCTCTAATTTAAGAACGTGTAAAAACGCGGCTTACGAATTTAATCCTGGATTTATAACTTCAAGGGGATATTTAAAAATGATTTGCTTTAATTTGGGAAATAAATAAAATACATTACAATAGAAATCGACCGTTAATCTACCTTATCCGCTCTCTATGTCAGCTTTATGGAGGCCGCCATTCTTACCGAATCACACCTCTCCATACATTAAAGTTAATCCGTGAAAAAAGTGATCGATAATTAAAGTATTATTTTTAATTCGATAATCCGATATTTTTATGGAATTATATAAATCACTTCAATTTCTGAATTAATAGTGAGCATATCATATTGACAAATTCCTTCCCCATGAGTACCAAATGTAAACATGCATCGTATGACCTTCAGCTTTTGCTAAACGTCATAGAAAGAATACGAAACGGCGAAACTCGCGCTAAAGTTAGCAGAGAGTTAGGCATACCTGAGTCTACATTGCGTGGGTGGATTAAAGATGAGAATAAATTAAGAGCATTTCTTGATGAACTTGATGAGGGTGGTTTGAAACGCAAGAGAGCTAGAACAGCACAAGATCCTGAGTTAGACAAGGCAATGTTCAATGCGTTTTGTGAAGCCAGAAACAACGGAATTTCCATATCTGGACCAGTTATTCAAGCACAAGTAGAGAAACTAAAATTAAAAAGTGTTAAAACGGCAATGGTAAACTGTACCTGAATAGTCTATACATTAATATTATAATGATCACGAAATGGCCCGGTTGAGGCTCCTCGGCGGAGCTGTTGGCGATTTCGGCTTTGCAATCACAAAGGTTTAAGCCGCGGTTAAGCAGGTTGACCCCACAAATACCGCGGCTTGACGGCGCTCCACTATATATGGAGCATCTATTAGTTTTTAGCCGAAAGCGTACTTACAATTTACACTATTAATTTTCTTTTCAGGTACATAACTCGAGAAATCCCCGAATAGATCAAATCCAAGGAATGAAATTTGGTTTTCTTGGGGATCTCCACACTAAATTCTTGGCATAAGACCTATAGATCCCACGCCGCCGTGAAGGACCATATGTCCGATATCGGCCGTTGATTTTGTGATAGTTACCGGTAGGTGCCAGTTGTCGGTCGTTTCTCCGTCGCATGTTTGCTTGCCTGCCGTCCATAACAACAGTTTGTTTGTTAATGCATGTGTCAGTTATTTAAATATGTGAACACGCACGTTTTTTTTTTTCTTTTGCTGTGTTGCTTAACCTGATATCCAATCACGAGTAGGGTGGAAAGAAAGTTAATTTATGAGCGGCCCCGGTTGATTTTGACCTGTAGCCCCAGCTAGGGACCAGTTAGATCTTAAAACAAAATACCTGCCACATTTTCTTTTCTCTTTTTTTTTCTTCCTTAACGTGGTATTGACCAAAAGCCACAGATAAGATTATTTTGATAAAATCATAGGTCCGTGTAAATGAGGTAAAAAAAAATCTGGCCGCTTTGATTTAAGGGTGTGACTAAAGAAGATTTCGAGTCTTTATTGAAGCATTGCAAGCCAACTACCGCTTTGACTAGAATAAGCAGTGCAACAAATAATTCTGAGTTCGGATGGCCTATTCCTCAATTATATTCATTGAGTATCAATACTAGGTGGGAAACATATTTGTAGCTGAGTGATAATAACTGTTCTATCTGATTGAAAACTGAAATTAAGCCAATTTCAAGGCTTGAAATAGTGGTGCTTGGCATCTTACACAGATGACCTGTATCATTTGTAGAGAAAATCATGATAATAATATGAAATAACTTTAAAATATTACAAAATATTCTCGTAAACAAGTTCACCATGGAGTTGGACAAGAAGACATTATTTGGATATGAGAAACAACCTCTTCAAGACGGAGATAGTTTCAGTACTAATGAAATTTGAAGTAATAACTTCAAATAATTCACAGGAGAGAAAGAAGCCTGCAAAAGTAGCTACCGTGGTTATATTTCAGATAGACAATTCCACTTATGTGCCTGCACCACATCATAAATCTGTACACCTTATTTAATCTTATTACGACTAAGTCTCCAGGGTCAAGGGCATGTAAATCACATTTTACAATTAAAGGAAAAGTAGTCTTCTAACTATATTTCAATACGTTTTACTTCGAAATACGAATGAATAGATATGCTGTTTCTTTGTGACATTTATTTTGGTGTAATTTGCAAAGAAAAAAGAAATGTTTAAACTTTAGTTTCTACTAAATTCTAATGGTTGTTGCCTGTAAAGAGTTTTTCAGAATTTTTGTCTGCTCTAAAGTATAGGTTTATACAGGGAGCTCTGAAAGTTACTGTGCACTTATATATTTATTAATAGACAAGTTTCAATATAGAATACAGGAAGTAAATATGATTGACAATTATAAACAATGTTGAAAGTGATCAATACAAGCCTGGATCCTTCTTATTTTGTTTCTAAACACGACTATCAGTTGCTGGCTTGAAATAGATTGAATGAATGCTGATTACAAAACTGCACAGTGACTTTTCGAACACCCTGTAGTTACCTGGACCATGCCATCTCTTTCAAATAGACATATCCAATATTTTGTTTTAAATAGGTTAGGTGGTTATAGCCCACGACTCGTAATCTGAGGGTTGCAGGTTCCAATCTTCGTCACACCAAACATGCACGCCCTTTCAGCCGTGGGTGCGCATCAAAGTTAAGGTCAATCCCACTATTCGTTGGTAAAAGAGTAGCCCAAGAGTTGGCGACGGGTGGTGATGATTGGCTGTCTTCACTCTATTTTTACACTGCAAATATAGCGCAGACAGCCCTTATATAACTTTGCGCGAAACTCAAACTAAACAAAATATTTTTAATATGACTTTGTACCCCGACGGTACAGAGCGTAAGTCCACGGATTTACAAAGTTAAAATCTGGGGTTCGATTCCCCTCGGTGGACTCAGTAGATAGCCTGAGGTCGCTTGGCTATAAGAAAACACACACACACAATATGGTTGGGTTTCTTTTGAATTTCATGAAAAGCTACTCAAGGGCTATATGTGCATGGCGTCACTAATTTAACAATGTAAGACTAGAGGGAAGGCAGGTAGTCATCACCACCCACCGCCAACTCTTTTACCAACGAATAATGGGATTGACTGTAACATTATAACGCCCCCACGGTTGAAAGGGCAAGTATGTTTGGTGCGACGGGGATTCGAACCCGCGACCTTCAGACTACGAGCCGAGGGCCTTAACCACCTGGTCTTGTTAGGTTCGTTCAAAATTAATTCAACAGTTTACAACTATTACTTTTGATGTCATTGAATATAGAGAAAAGAAATTGTTAAATTAAAGTATCATCCATTTTACACATGTAAAAGTGTTTAATGATTATTTATAGATATTAAAGATGAGAGTGATAAATTGGTCATGCTAATAATGTAATGTATAAATGTGTTTTAATTTCTTATAAAAACTGGTTATTTGGTGTCAAACATAGAAAATTGGTTTTGTTTTCAATAAAAAATTATCTCTACGACATTGTAAAGGAAGTAACTCTTGGTTAAGGTAAAATGTATGACTTCTGAAAGTAAGTACCAGAAGTTCTCGTGGTGGAGATTCTTATGCAAGGTATATCAAACTAAGGTTAAACAACAAACTTGGTTTTTTGTTGCTACATAACTATTTCAGTTGTTAAAGGTAAGGAGCAAATATAAATAATTGGTAAAAATAATATATTCTAAGCTAATTGAATAATAATATTTAATAATGGGTAAAACTGAACAATAATATTTAAGAAATGCTATTTTGTTTCATGTTTTAATAGTTATTTTCCATCAACAGGCGAGAAATCGAGTATGCTATTATTAGAGCAAAACAGACACAATAAATATAACTTTATTATAAATGCAACGTTACTGGAATAAATTTACTTGATTTTAGGCGCGTAATAAAAAACAGAAATTTTAAAACAAAATGAAATGTTTCATATTTTCTCAAAACCGTGTTTCACAACAAAATGTCCAGAAATTTACGACCTAACATGTTTTTAAATATATATATATATCTTTTCTAGCTCAAAAGTATAACGTATAAAATGAGTGCTCGATTTTGTGCAATTATTTCTAATTGAGCATTATAAGTATAAGAACAAACCAAACGGGGGGACACAACTTTATTTGGTCGAGACAGATGAGGTTAAAGTGAGTTCCCCGTACAAGACAAGACTATTGGTTTTTCCTGAGTGTATAGTAAGAACAGAAAAAAAACAACGACTACTGCTACTCTGGTTTAGGTAAACAAGCAGAACTACGTTTTATCTGCCAACTGACTTCGAGCATCAATCAGGTTGTTGTGAAAGATTTGCTTGTAAGCCCAGCTCTCTCTTACTATTTGGTGTGCGGCATGTGATAGTGCAAATATAGGTGCGAGATAGCGAGTTCGTGGTTGAAACAGAAGTTGCAAAAACACTGGTTTATCTTCCTGTATGTTAGGTGCTCCAAGCAAAGGAACCACTCCAGCTATTTAACACTGGCTTTATTCTTTAAAATACTAATAGACTTAAAATAGTGTCAGCCATAGAATGAAAGTAGTCCTGACGTTGATATCCTCGATGTGAATGTACTGCTGAAATTATCAACCTCTTTTGTCTGTGCAGTAGGTCAATCGTATTTCCAGGAGAAAGCCATCAGACTTTTGTCAAAGCAATAACACTCAATTACAAAAATGTATGTAATAAATGGAGTCACAGTTCCGCCACGTACACAAGTGATCTTCAATGATTTATTATTGATTGGGTTTTGTAGGTTGATGCTGGTGCTATGCAATGCAGTGATAGAGTAAATTTACTAAATTCACTGTTTTCTATCCAGAAATCAAGTAGCATTACTCGGACGCTACTTTGTCCAAGGCGAAATAAAGCCTCGGGTTTGTTCAACAATTATAAGAGGTGGTTATTTAGCTCCAAGCATTGTACGTAGGCTGGAAATGGTAAACATTGGTGGTATAACTAGTGATGCATTTATTGAACGTTGCTCAAGAGTACTTGGATGGTTTTTGACATACAGATGTTGCTGGTTAAGGATTTTGCAAGAAAACCAAGATCAGTGTAGCAACAGAAGTTTAGTGACTTATTCGTTAAACATGTCAATGTATTTATGGGACCAAATAATTGATTGGGTTAAAGAAAAATAACCTGCCATCAAATAGCTACATGTAAAGTACGTCCAATTAAACAGCCATCATATAGGCTTTCGTTGAACAATGGGGATATTGCCGACATATAGATATAGTTGATATTAAAAAATATTATCATATAGCCTTCATAAAGTATATAGTTTTCTGGTAGTGATTGCCAGAAAGAAGGAAGTATGCTAAGGCCTGTCTTACTTTTAGATAGGTAAACGTGATAACCTGTAAACAAATGATTGTTTGGACTCATAGAAAGGAGTCTATTTGTTTAACATTTCCTACTTGAAATCTGAATACTGACAGTCAAACTGAATGATAAGAACAGACATAAAATTAATAGTTTGGATGGTTTATACGAATTTAGTGTCATGCCATGTGGCCTGGCCTTTGTAATGCATCCGACAGTTTATACAGGCTAATGTAAAGCTTACTCTGAATAATATACAAAGGAAAAATACTAGGCCTGTGTCGATGATGTGTTGGTGTTTGGTCACATGTTCGACTCTATTATTGAAAACATAGTCTTGGTATTTCAGAACATTTGAAGGACTGGTTTAAAGTTGAAGCCATGGAAATATGTAATGCATTTGGTAATGGGATATTTTAGTCATTTTATGGGCAGAGATGAATCCTATGAAGACATCAATAGTATGAGCCTGACCTCAACTTATGACCAAGTAAAAATTCCACAGTTTCATTGGTGTTATATCATATTAATATCAATTTATGGCTAACTTCTCCAATATTACTACTCCATTATCTATTTTCCCTGAAGTTTATATTAATTTTAGATAAAGCAAGAATGTAAGAACGTTTTCCTATCATTAAAGGATGCTTTAGTGAAAGCTTCAGTGCTGGCATATCCATAACGGGGCTATGAGTTAATGTTGAATACTAATACCAGTGATAGTAAAATTGGAGTATTATTATTGCATGTACAGAATGTAATAGAATTGCAAAGCATGGAATATTTGTTTATTTCGTGATATTGCCATTTTAGCCACTTTTGAAATGCCAATCAAGAACCACTTAATTCACTGTCTCAAGTTAACATGAGTAAAGTTTCAGTTCACTCTGAAAAAAGATGTGAACCATTTCTTAAATTAACCAAGCAAGTTGTTGCATAATAACTCAGGGTACAACTCTATATCCGAGACCCTAACCCAACTATAGACCAGTCAGTAACCAGTGAGCAACCCTCATTGAATTCACCACTATAAAGACAAACTTCATGTTCAACAACCAAAACTATATACAAACAAATGGCCTAAGCATGGGCAACCCAGTATCACCAGTTCTAGCCAATATTTTTATGACACAAGTTGAAACACAAGCAATTAATACAGCATTACATCCACCACTATACTGGTACAGGTATGTAGATGACACGGTTGCGGAATTCAAATCTACAGAACACATATTTAATTTTTTCAATCACATTAACTCTATACATCCCAACATTAACTTCAAATGTGAACAGGAATAAAGCAATCAAATATCATTTCTTAACCTCAAAATTATAAGAACCGACACACAATTCAAAACAGAAATCCATCGAAAACTAACCCATACTGGACTATACATTCCTTGGGACTCAGCACATGAAACAAAACAAAAACTCAACATACTAAGAAACCAGATAAACACAGCCATAAAACTATGCTCACCAGATAAAATTAACGATGAATTAGACAAAATAAAACAATACTTCATCAACATCAATAAGTTTCCTCCACAACCGTAGAAAACATTATACGCACACACCTAGACACAAAGCAAAATCAACTAACAAAAGTAAATATATCTCACGAATCAAAAAATCACGAAACCATATACTGCTGTATACCATATATTCCTGACATCAGCAAACAAATGACCAACATTTGGCAAAAACTGGTAACAAAATATGACATTCCAGTTAATACTAAATTTATTCAAAAACCAGGCACAAAACTGAGGTCTAAACTATGTAAGAACTACACTGACAAACACCACACCAACATTATTTATAAAATACAATGTGATAACTGCCACGACTTCTATATTGGAGAAACAAGTAGAAAAATGGAAACCAGATTCAAAGAACATAAAAAGTCACCTTCACACGTTTTCGAACACTGCCAGTCAAATAAACACAACATAACCACAGAAAACACTCAAATACTAAATAAACAAACATAAACAAACGCAAAATTAAAGAAGCCTTACTTATACAATAACTTAAACCCAAAATAAACCAATATAAAGGAACGCCATTATACCTATATTAATACCATAAATAAAATTATATATTCAAACATCTAACACCGCCCTCTACATTGCGACACTCAGTTACACAACCCCTTCCAAACATGTGGTCAGCTTCCGGTCAGTTACCTCTTTCTTTGTGAACCTGACGATGACCGAAGAAGGTCGAAACGTTGTTCGCTCTTCTGTGTAAAATATTTTCTCAACTCAAACGAGCCATTTTTGCATATAAAAGTGAAATGGACACTTGCATACAGTTGTCTCAGTTTTCCTTCACAAATGGTCTTATAAAGTTTTTATACGGAAACAGTATATTGCATTGCCACCATCAAGTTACAGTAGTTATGGCAGTACTCCTTTGTCAGAAGGGTTTCATCTGAGGGTTACATAACTATTACGTAATAAGTGTGATTCTTCTGTGTCGAAAGTAATGTCAGAGTTTCATGAAGTGGCACCAAAGAGCCGGAAGTTGTCATGTCATCATGACACCTGACTATGGGAGTTGTATGCAAGTTGCTAAGAGTCATAGTTCCATGAAGAGACACAAGATGGCGCATTACTATGAGCAGATACAGTTGCCAAGGTTCTATAGGCAGATGGTATTACTAAGGTATATAAGTAAATGATGTTACTAAGAGTACTGTTTGTATAGACTCATGGTTTGCGTGGATTTTACAAAGGCAGACAGTATTACTATAGCTCGATGAGACTGCAAACAAATTTCATCTCAATATATGTTTATAGTTTTCATTTATATATTTAACTTACTTGCATGTGTCTTTAAAAAAATGGTTTCACAAGGTGAATTGTGTTATTAAAGTTCTACAGGCAGATGGTAATCCTTATCAAAATGTGTAACTGAGGTTGACATTGATAGAGCGAATAGTGTTTCTGTAAAAGAATAGTTCAATAGGATGGTGGACTCATTGTGAGATGTCTCAACATGTACTTATGTAATTGTTATTCTCACTTCTAGATTTAATGTCTTAAAGTTGCAAGTAAAACCATTATTTTAACGAAACTATTTTAGCATAGTGTATTACATGTCAGTATTTATCATACATACTATCTATATTTATTCAATATTTGAACGAAGCAAATATTATAGCCTAGTATACATTTAACATTATACAGTATCATTTTCTCTATCATATATATACTTTTTGCAATTATTTTCCTGAAAAAGACGGTTTTTTCATGGTCACACAAATAATTATTTATTTCTCTAAATAATTGTTTGTTTTTTGAATTTCTCGCAAAGCTACACGAGGGCTATCATTGCTAGCCGTTCCCATTTTAGCAGTGAAAGACAAGGAAGCCAACTCTTGGGCTACTCTTTTACCAACGTAACATTAAAATGTTCCCACGGCTAAAAGGGCGAGCATGTTTGGTGCGATGGGGATTTGAACCGCGACCCTAAGATTATGAGTCGAATGCCTTAACCCACCTGACCATGGCAGGCCTCTCTGGATAATATTTAGTGAGTTATTATAAAACTTTCTGTTTCACTTTATACGTATATGCATAAATAAATTGCTTTTAAACTGTTAATTAGATTAATTGTTTACAGGCAGCTATATCAGCACTATGAAACAATAATAAATTAAATGCGAATATGCAATATGTATGTATTTATATATTCATGTATACATAAATACAATAATCTTCAATGTTTGGTTTAAAAAGTATTCTTATGGTAATCCTCTTTGCTTATAGCTATGTTTTCATTCATATTTCTAACTCAGTAGCAAATCATTCTGCTACAACTAATTGTGAAAGATAAATGAATTACTGTTTAACAATCAATTTATTATTATAGAAGCATTTTAAAATAACAACATTTACCATTTTAAGGTTTTCTGTAGAGCATTCATTTGAAGTACACAACACGCTATACAATTAAAATTCAGAACTTTGTGGTTTTGAATTACGACTTACAAATCAACTTTCTACATGTATGAACCTAAACGTAAGCAACGATTATCTTGCGTGGATTTTAAACTCAAACTGATACTTCCCACTAAGTGCATCTCAAATAGCCCTGGTTAACTTTGATGTGTAAGAAAGGTTGTCAAGTAGCCAAATAATCAACTCTCTATTAAAACTGGGAAAATAGAAGGTCAATTATATATTTTTTGACAAATCAGAAATTAAATTTCTTTATCTTTTTATATTACAAAGTTAATTTACACTGTAACACTTAAACTTATTAAGTAATCAATAAAACAAATTAGCACAGCTTATAATCGAAAGAGAACTGACGATCATAATCTTAAAAAACGAAAATACCTTTAATTATAAGTCAGGTAATCGTTCTTTCACCTTTTATAAATGCAGCATATTTACCGTTTATTATTTGTAAAGTATGTTTTACGGTAACAATGTAAAATGACAAACTTGACAGACATACTGCAACGTTTAATAAAACGTTCACAACTAATATAGTATACAAATCTTAACTTATAAAATAGTGTATCAACTTTCAAAAACTGTTTATATTATGTTCATATTATTGTTTATCTTGGTTTATATTTTTCATTTGTGTACCATTACATGAAAACAAATACCGAATTTGTCACGAGATGTGACATGTCACTGTATAAATAAACGATTAAATGACTCGTACATTTGCATTATAGTCAAACATAATTGTTTTGTGACACTAGCAGTAATATCTGTTCACATTCATATTCAATGCTGTGAGATTTCAGGTTGTAGGCTTATAAAAACTTGTTTATCGACTATTGTACATTTCGGATGAAAAATAAATAACAACATTCCTCATTTTTAACAGTTGATAGATGGAAAAAAAAAAGATGATCACGTTAATTTTGAACTTGTTAAAGAAAAATTGGAATGTTCAAGAAAAGATTAAGTTTCTGGGCCAAATAAGATTTCCCCAAGGGTTTTGAAGGAGGTTACAAATTGGATATGTGAACCACTTGGCACTATTTTTAGCAAGCCAGATTTCAGAGAATTGTAACTTGGCTAATATCATTCCTATTTTTAAGAGGAGATAAAAATTGTCGAGGTAATTATAGTCTATCAGTTTTATATCGGTCATATACAAAGTTTATAATTATATTGGAGAGTCAACACGGTTTCACTCAGAAAAGTCTTGCTTTACAAATCCTTTGAAAAGGTTAATGCTTGTGTAGATGATGGTAAGATAGTAGAATTGGTATATTAGATATTTTCAGAAAACATTTAACAATGTGCCACATGAAAAAAATGTTTGCACAAAACTATATTTATAGGTTTTGGAGATATTTTAGCTAATTGGATAGAAGAGGGACCAAATGGAAGAAAGCAGAAAGTTATTATAAACAGAGTTCATTTAAACTGGATTAATGTAAATAACGTAGTAAATAATGGAACTTTTGCTCTCTTTGATTTGAAGCAATGACATAGATGAAGAAATAGTCCATAAATTACTTAAATGTGATGATGATATCAATGTATTGGATGTTACTGGCGGTGAGGAAAATCCTGTTGGTTTATGAAAGGATTTATATTATTCTGTAAGTTGGGCATATATATGGCAGATAAGTTTCAATTATAATACATGCAAGATAATGCACGTAACTTGTCACAATTTGAAATATAAATATAATTTGGATAAGGATAACCTCAACAGGTTTGTGAAAGAAAAGGATCTTGATGTTGCAGTTGATCAGTCCATTAAGCCATCCAAGCAGTGTGCTGTTGCTAATGGTAAAATAAAGAGGTTATAATTTTAGTGTATAGATAACTGGTTTAACCATGTTTGAAGTATTGTGTTCAGTCTTTCGTCCTTACGTTAGAAAAGGCATTGAATTGTTGAAAAGAGGAGGGTTACAAGAATGGCACCTGAAATGAGGGCTTTCATATGAGGAGAGATTAAAATCCCTGAAATTGCTTTCTCTTGAAAAAAAAAGAAGAGTTAGAGGGGATTTGGTTAAGGTATTTAAAATTGTTAAGGGAATTGATTTTATTAATGTTTCATGGATTTTCATACTTAATAGTGAGAATGGTTGGACTATGGGACACATAAATTTTGGCAGGGTAGAGGTCATCTTAAACTAAGGCAGTTATTTTAACTTGGTGGTTGGCCTTTGAATGGATTGCTTTTGTATGCTGTGAGTTTAAAAGAAAGCTTGATAACTATATGAATGATAAGGGCGAGCTTTGAATATATTTATTTATTTAATAGATTTAGTTTAGAAGATAGGACAACTCAGATGGACCAATTGGTCCATTGTTGCCCCTAAATACCATGTCATGTTATTTTCCTCACAAAGATTTTGAAAAAAATGTTTCAGTAAAATGTATCATATTTCCACTTACAAATTATACAAATCAGCTTTCAGAAGAAAGATAAAGTTTCGGATAATTATTTTAGCTTAGTCTTTTGTGAAAAACTACACCTCATAAATAACAAATTCTAACAAGCATGTTTGAACATCTAATACAAGTCTCCATTTATATTTTCACATATAAAACTCATATTCTTCTTAATCCAGTTTAAAATAGACGTAAGTAACGTATCACACATACATAGATGAGATGAAAACAGGATAAAGAGTATTTACGCACAAAACTACAGAATAAACTTTGCGGTTCAAACAAACTGCATGTCCACAACACATTAACAATGGTTTTGTGTCAAAATAAATGTATATATTCTTACATTTCATATAACATTACAGAAAGGCAAATGTATCCTCACTACACTTGATGGTTCAATAGAAAATTATTTTCTACTTCTACCTCATAAATAACAGTGTTTAACAAGTATATCTGAACAACTAATGAAAGTTTTCATTTATATTTTCATGTATAAAACTCACGTTCATGATAGCCCAATATGCTCTGGTAGTTTAATGGCGGCATGATAATTTCCGGCCATCATGAAACTATGTCACTTGCGACAAAGGGCAGTCATGGTAAACGTTGCTATATCATGTAACAGTTATATAATCCTCAAGAAATAGCATCCTTTTGAGATGAAAGTACCACCCTAACTACAAGTGAGTCAATGGAAACAATGCAAGTAGTGCTTGCATAACCATAAATATTTGCCCAGGAACGAAATTTATTTCCACCTTAGTCATCACCACCCACTGTCAACTCTTGGATTATTATTTTACCAATGAATAGTGGGATTGATAGTCACGTTATAACGCTCACATGGCTGAAAGAGTGAGCATGTTTGGTGAGATAGGGATTTGAACTTGCGCCTCTTTGATTATGAGTCAAGCGTCGTAACCACATAGCCACGACGCGCCCACAGTCGATCTATCAAATTATATAATATTAGGTAACTAAACGGTTTCTAATGTCCGAAATCTATAAACTTTCCCTGGTCAAATGGCTGTAAGGTTTTTCGATTAATAAGCGTTTATCACACTTATTGTTTTTGAGGTTTATAGTATACTAACTGTAGCAAACCAACAACACAATACTATCTTCCCGCGTGTAGTGATTTATAAATTTTAAGGCGATGTTTTGAAAGTTCACTTGGTAATAATGTAAAACATGTCGTTGATTCTTACATTTGAGAATTTTCTGCAAATTTAGAGAAAAGGCGGGACTTTCGCAACACGCATCTAAGAACATAAGTTACGTGCATTTCTCAATATATATTCAACTGAAACAAACATCGATATTAGAGTAAATATATATATGTAGCGAAAGGTCTTATTATTAGTTAGTGTCAATTAAATATTCTATATGTCGGATAGCCTGATGTGGTTTTGCTATAGGAAAAAGAAACACACACATTCTAGATGTCAGTATTTTTCAATTTGAATTTTTCCCCACTCTTGCTGTCTCCAGATTATTGATTTTTAACACTGCCATTTATATTTTGCTTTATACGGTTCCTTAGTTGACAAAGGTGAAATTCTACATTTTTTTTATGTTATCGACTGTCAACAAAACCCTTACTCAAGCTGTAGTAATCGAATCATGACGTCATTTGCAATAGGCAACACTTTGTGATATGTTTCATAAGAGTAAATCCTTGTTATTATTCTTGGCTGTCCGACAATAAATTAAATATAAATAGAGATGTTTGTTTTCAGTTGCATGCAAAACCGTTTGAGAGTTATATGTGCTAGAGAGGAGGTAGTCAATATAACCCACCGCCAACTCTTGGGCTACCCTTACCAACGGACGTTGATACTGACAATAGTATTATGATATACACACGCAGCTAAATTAGCAAACATGCCTGAGGATTTGACTGATTTGTTTTGAATTTCACGCATAGCTACACGAGGGCTATCTGCGCTAGTCGTTCTTAATTTATCAGTGTAAGACTAGAGGGAAGGCAGCTAGTCATCACCACCCACCGCTAACTCTTGGGTTACTCTTTCATTAACGAAAAGTGGGATTGACCATCGCATTATAACGCTCTCACAGCTCAAGGGACGAGCATGTTTGGTGTGATGGAGATCCGAAACCGCGACCCCCAGATTAGAGTGCCTTAACCACCGGCCCATGCCAGGCCTGTCGGTGTTAGTGGCAACAGGTTGCAGGCTTGACGAGAGGAGAGGTCGGACTATAGTCCTGGGGCACGGGGAAAATATGGAATAAACAACAATGCATTCTTATTTTCATACTTTAGAAAATATTGCAGTACTGCGAGAAATCGCTTTACCTCAAAAATATAAATTCTCAACACATTTGGTTTCTGCCCACGAGAAAAAAGTTTCATATACTCATGAATGTACCACGAATGCATGAAGACTTCAAAAAGTGGCTCGGGACATAACAGCCCCCCGAACCCCACCTACCTTTCGACTCCCCTGACAAGTTGATTCCGATCATACTGTGTCAGGACTCAGGGGATGTTGGCAAAACCGTATCCATCTTTTTGATGACCTGAATGAGAATGGTCATGTCCAATATCTGAGAAGCTGCTATGTTAGCAAAGTTTTTCAATATTTAGCTACAAAGTATGTATCGAGAGGTTTTAAGTACAGTTGCTGGCAAACTTGGATACTTTTATAAGAATTGAAAATTAAGTGTTAGAAATAGTGTATTTGTATAATTAATTAAAAAAATTTGTAAATTCGTATACATATGCTGAATGAACAAAGAAAGAATTATATTTCTCATTTTCCTGGAAAAGGAAGTACCCTTTTGCGGGTATCGAAATCATACTTTAGCGTTATAAGACGTTAAACATAAGTTTCATATATTTTCTTTTAGTACTTTTCAACTTTTTCCATAACTACTTATGTTTTTAATTACCGTATTTAACGAATAGAGCATCTTTAGAATTAGCCTAAAATAATCGTCATGGTTTTAAAACATGAAATAAGTTTTATAGTAAGTCGTGCGAAAATTGTTTTAAAGTTAATACGATCTCAGGTAGTTTAATTCATAGTTTAAAAAGGTGGGTTACAAATGTATCATTAACATTTTACTCTTTTATTCATCACATATATATTTCTTTTATTAAACGTTCTCTGAAAGATTTATTTTCGAATTTCAAACATTTCGGCAAAAGAACCAGCATTACTGAACAACCACATCTGCTAATTTCAATATTTAGTATTAATAATGTATTTTGCACATAATTAAAACCTTTCCTTTCTGCACGCGAAGATGGTGGATTAATATATCATCCATTAATCATTTGTGTTATTTCAGCGCTAAACTACACAATGGGCCATCTGTTTTTCGTCATGAGGAGCTGAGACTTCCGCTTTTCATATTTGAAGTCGAGAAACATATCTCTGATTCATCGGAGGATTTGCTTTTTATTTCCATTAATATGTATCTATTTAAACGTAAGCACCACCTTTCCCAAAACACATTTAATTTAAATTTTAAAAGTTACACTTCACTTTTGAAGCCATCTAACAGTCATTATAATTAAATTATAGAATTAACTCAGAAAATAATTTTAGACATAATTATAAAGGAATTGTTTTAAATTTTATTGATAAAAGATATGGCTTTGAACGTAATAAAAAAATAAATGAGCGAACTATATCTTTAGGTTTAAACTTGCATAAACACACCTTATAATATTGCATCCCCTGATTAGATTTATTTATTTTTCCCACTGCCACGGTCTTTTTAATGCTACAAATACAGAGTGGCCCGTAAACCCCTACCCATCCATATATCTTATGTATCCAGTGTATCTGTGTGGTGTCAGCAGTATTCTTACGCTCATGTACCCACGTACTTGTCACAATACGCTCTTCAAGTGTAAATGGGCTTACATCGGCTATATTTTTCTGGAAAAAAGAAATAAATTTATAATACACGTGTAATTGAATAAAACATAACAACATAGGGACTTACGACCACCCTGTACAACTCATATGAAAAGACCTTAGGTTGGCCTCATCGTAAGTGAGAACATTAAGTCTTAGCAACGTTTTGACACTTAATAAAATAATTTCAACAAATCATCTGGTTTATAAATAATCTGGGTTTAATCATTAATTAAATTTAAATTATGTTTTATGTTAATTTCTATGGTTGGTAAGCGTGTGGGTGTGGTAATCGTTACACTTATGATACACTGATAACATAAACAAAAATTTCAAATGCTCTGTGGTACTAAAAACGTCCCAAATTATTTTTTTTAATCTGGTACAATTTGCTCTTCAAATACGTAGTGCTTAATAAATTTCCAACATTCTAATAAAAATGCATAAAATACGCACGTACTATCTATTACCTGAAAATAATATCACACACATTTGTAAACCAACAGTTAAATCATATATACATTGCCATTTACTGTTTATTTCTGTAATTCACATTGAAAATGACGCACTTTAATTTTGTTTCTTTCCAATACTTCAAATTAGTGCAGATATATAATTATTTATTAACGAATGTAAAACTTCTTAAATAGTTTGCAAAATATTACTATAATATTTAAGAACAAATCTATAAAACATTTAATATTTACTTCCGATAAACTTTTCCAGCTCTCACAAATGAAAATGTACATGAAAACAGAAAACTCTGAGTTTGTGTTTGAATCATTAAATAAGTCATACAGAAACAAGAGTAGTAACTTTACAGCCTTATACTATTTTACTTTAAACGTAGCAAACTGAAAAACATAAGGAAATGTCTAATAGCTTCAACTGTTTCAACATTTTTAAAAATAAAAGACGACGATAGAAAGCACCTATCGAGAGAGTTTTCATTAAATAAATTAAAAAAACAAAGATACACTGTGAGCTATATGTTCTGTGTCCACGGCTGGTACCAAACCCTGAAATTTATCGTTAAATTAACAAAACTTGCCGATGAAACACTTCCATTAGAAGCTTCATGGTTTTTACTCGAAAACACGTATATAATTTCAATTTTCTGTCATAACAGTAACCAGAGCCTAGTTAAGATTATTTTCATTAAATTTATCATCTACTAATGGCACTATTGGAGAAAAAAAATGTCACGATAAAACTGTCTTTTTTGGTACCAGAGCGGTACTAATATAATAACTGCGAAATTTCAAGTTTCTTAAAAAACATATTTAATACAAGTTACATGTTCAGTGCCAATAATACGATTTTCTGTTTTGCAGATTTCTTACTCCTATAACTTGCTATGCCTTACACGAATGCGAAGTTTTATTTACAACTTGTAATATTTACAGCGCATAAATATAAGCAAAATATTAGAACGTTCAATAAACTGGTCACATATATTTTTGCTGATTTATGTTAATACCCAAAATTCTACAAATTAGAACAATAACGCGTTTCTTTAACCTCGATGTTGGGCAAACTATGTTTTTGTATGTTTTATTTTACATATTTGTTTCATTTTTAAGATTATTTTAGACGTAATCAACACAAGATACCACTATAACATTTTCTGGTGTCACACCTAAAATACAATGTTTTCTTGTCATAAAGCCCAGTCATGTTAAAAAATGCTTTAATGTATCAGTGACGCACAACTTATAAGAAAATACAATCGATATATATTCCAACAGTCCACGAGCAGTAGAGATTCTTAAAACAACATTTAAAAAGTTTAAGCTACATAGTGAAGTTCCCACGTAGTTAGAGTCTTATATGTAATAAATAATCCGTATTTTAATAAAATTAGAACCGAGAGTTATGCTGATAAATTGGAAAAATTTCACATTACTAAAGGTGGTCTGACTTAAAACGCCAAAACATAAAGAATTAGATTTAAAAAAAAAACATTTACGTTCATAGATTTTTTTTTGTGAACTCGCTGTAAAATTTTACAAATCGCATTACCCTTTACTGGAAATTAAATTATTTCAACCTTTTGGTTTTGGTTAATAATGAAAAAGTGGTGAACATATCTTTCCTAAACCTATATATACAATTGTTAATGCACTATGCTATAATTAATTTGAAGCGTCACAAAAGAAATAACTTCAAATTTTTAACTTTGGTATATTGATACTAGATAGGAATATACAATTAGTCATATACACATATAAGCACTAAAACAGCAGAAACATATGTTAACAAAGAGTGCACAGTTTCCTTTCAAAAATACTTTCAGAAACAAATTAGAAAAAACTGAAGTTATATAATAGTGCACAAGTATGTGTAGTCAATTTTCCTGTTTGATTGAAGAATTGCATTTGGTTACTTCTGAGTCCCTCCTGGTTTACAAGAATACACATATTATTATACAACTCTTATTCATATGACACATTTCTTAACATACAAAACAGTATCATTCAGTAAAATAGAAATCACACATCAATTACTCTGGGTTTTGATAATTTTTATGATATAATAGATCACTTGGTATTAAAACTGATAGACAAAACTTATCAGTAGAAGTTTGGAAAACATATTAATTAACATCAAATTACATTTCTCCGTAAAATCATACTTACAGTTTAAACTTTTAGCTGTCCCTTGCAGTCTATATCATTAACACACCACAGACCCTACAGGATGTTTAAACAACCTGTTTTTTCTTTAACAACAGGAACTCTAAAAGGGTTATAAAGACACCAGTGCAGATACCACTGCTGTCAAAGAGCTCTTGCATTAGTTTCTAATTCATACATTTCATAATGCTCCATAGTGGCTGTATAAATTACACAATAGAAACCATTCCATTATACTCCAGTTTGAATTACAACAAGCAGTCTTAATGAAATGCATTCATTAATACTGATGTAATATTCAGTATTATGTAATACTGAATAATATATAATAACAGGCCCTTCAGTATTGAAGTTTTGTTTACACATGTACAAACAAGTTCCAAAATATCCCACATAAAGTAACTAAATTTTTTACATACAAGGTAATTTATAGCTTTGGAAGAAAAAAATTATAATCCTTTATATTTTGAAGAAACATCTTGTAATAATTTGATAAAAAAAACCACATTACTCAATAAGTATGTATTATTTTTTCTACCAGGAATTACACTAACAGGCCCCTAAAATACAGTTTCCAAAAGCACGTAAAATCCTCTAAATGATCACCTGTTAGTGAAACAGTAATTTTAAACTGTGGCCAAAATAGTAATAAATTCATGCAGAATACATTCACAAACATATGGAAGGCACATTCTACATGACTGTTAGTCTAGTTTTAACCCTCAAATGTAACATGTAAGAACATAACATTCAAAACTTCCCTAAAGGCTTTTTAAAAGCTAGACCACAGTATTATTAGCAGTGAATGTGGTAACCAACACATCAATCTTGATGGATTTAAATCTGTATAACTACTTGTAAAATATTTTCTAATTCTGAAACAAACATCATTAAATCCACATATGAAATTTTCTTACAGATCACTGTTTAATGTGTAGATATATATATTTTTAATCTAACTTAAACCTTCATCAATTGCATTAGAACACAGTAAATAAACGAGAAATCCATACCATCAGGTTTTATTATTTGCAGCAATATCATCACTTGTTGAAAAATGCTGTGAAACTATTTAAAAAAAAAGAAAGAAGAAAGGAATCATATTTGCAATGCATTTTGGGATTGCTCTTTTGGTTTCTTACTGCCAATGAGCAGGGCAATGAGAGTAAAACAATTGATACTAACATACAACACAAAGAAACTCAAATTTTCAGGATTTTTTAAAAAAGTCTTATATAAAACATAAGGTATTTTAACATATAAGATATTTTAATATTTCTTATCCAGGTTTTAAAACACCCACACTTGTAAATACACTTACTTCATCCAGATACATAGATCAAAAGAAACTATTATTTTACAATGATGACTTCAGCACAATACAAATTATACAAAATCATTAATAAGTATTCCAAGTACTGATTATTTTACTAAAAAAAATTCTAAACAGTTACAAGTTCTCAAACATGAGTCCAGTCTTTTTACAGTTCTGTTCTTTTGCACTCTGAGACAGAACAGATTTATAATATTTAATTAAAACCTTTTCAGGTTGGAAGGAATGGAAAAAAATTGTACATTTGCAGTATAACCTTATAGGAATCATACAGTCATAACTTCACCACTCACTTCATATCTCAAAATTATTTTTAGTGGAACTTGACCAGAAATGGAGTAGCAATATCAATGAAGAAGGATAATTAAAATGAATTGGTTTAATCACAGATGAACAATTTGTTATTTGCTCTTATAGACAAGAGTTTGCCTTACTCTGCGACCAGTGGCCTGATGTGACTGGTAAGTTTATGCATACGACAATGGGTGGTCTCTGATAGAGTTTCTTGCAGCTGAGAGGGTTCACTTTCATCAGATGGACTACTTATGTAATCCTGATCAGTCTCTTCTTGATAGTCCACTGTTTTATTACACATTCGTTGTGAACGTCTAGATGGCGTTTCTGCAGACTGATTAGAGGTTAAGGCACTTCTTGTAGCTTTGGTGCTGTTACGTGTGGCAGTTCGTGAAGATCGTCTGATATCATTTTTGCTTGCATTAGCAAAATCTTTAAAGGTTGTAAGTTTCTGATATTCGTAACTTGTTTTAGAATCAGACCTACAATCTAAACTTCCACTACAGTTACCAGAACTTCCACTGGGCTTGGAACTGTTTGAAGTAGACTCGTTATAATTACTACTGTCTTTATCATTTAAATCTTCAGAAAAGGTGTATTTACTTGTAGAATTTTGAGATCTTGAGCTTCTTAGTTTATTCCTAAACAGTAAGCTACCCTCATTTTTCCTTGTTGAGTATTTTCCTAGAGGAATTCTCTGCTTACTAGATTTTCTAACATTTTTCCTTTTTTCAGTTCTAAAACCAATTTCTGTTATGATTGTTTCATTCAACTTTTCTGTTTTTGCTAGTTTTTTATTTTTCTGTTTTTTGCAATAAACTCTTTTTTGGCTTCTTGGCTTTTTACCTTCACATTCTTCTTCTTCTAGAGATGTCATTTTTTCGCATTGTTCTGTTTTCAAAAAATTATTAAAATTTCTTACTTTCTTTTGCATATTTTTATTTCTTTTTAGAATTACTTCACCATAATTTTCTTCTCCACTTTGGGTAGCTTCATCAAATACAGTGTTAGTTCTTCTCTTTGAACATCTTTTTGAAAACCTGTTCTGGTATGTGTTCATATCTGCACCAGACTTTGAATCAGAAAAATACTTCCTCTTTCTTAAAAACCTGCTTTTGAATGCAGAATAATTAGGTTTCATTCCATATCCTGTGTTCATTTCTATTGTAAGATTAGAACATTCACGCATCCCAGATTTACGTTTTGTTGGTTTCCACCTCATATGTTTTATATGAACTACGTCAGTCAAGTCACATTCACCACTGTTCTGCTTGGAAGACCTTCCTATAAACCTTTGCTTATGCCTGTGATCATTATTTGATTGTAAATTAATGTTCTTCTTGTTTTTTAGTTTCCTATTAGATGCAGACATTATTTCATCATCAGACTGATTACTGTCACCACCACCACCACTGGATGCCTTCTGCCGATATGGTCCCACCATGGAATTCTCTCTTCTGTTTGTAGCAGTCGATGATCTAAGTGACCGGCTTTTCTTTACAAACCCATTACTCATGTGTATGCCTGAGTACAAAAACAGAATGTAAACTAAGAGAATCCAAAATAAAATATAATTTTATTTTCCATTAAAAATTCATTTTAGCTTTAAGATGAAGTATATAAAACAAAAACAAAATTTATATTCACCTCAAGCTTTTCATGAAAAAGCATCTTTTAAGTTACCCTAAATCTGATAATAAGAAAAAACCCAAAACTGAGACTGTGTGTAGCATTTAAAACTAGTTACTTGTTTTACATGTAGGTGACCTAAAACTTAAAGCGAGAAAAACATTAATATTTTGAAAAAAAAGGAAAAAAGAATTTGATTTATTTTAGGAGTTCATTAGACTTCAAGGACCTGTTTGGAGATATTTCAATGCACTAGAGGTGGGCCTGAGCTAAGAGGGCAAACATTTGTTTCCAAACAAGATTAAGCAAGTCTTTTAAAACTTCCAAAGTGTATTTATTTTACAAAAACCAAAATGCATCATAATAAGTAAAAAAATATAATGGAATAAAAGTTGGACTAAAAAAAGAAAATGTGACATTATCAATATGGTATTACCAGTCTCTGGCACCAAAATGAAATTATAATGACAATTTAATTACTGGAAAACCCTTTCATAAATTTTTATTAAGTAAGAATAAAAATTTGATTAGTCATACAATAAAAACTAAATTTGTAGAACAAAAATCCAAAAAAAGAGATGCTTTAATTTCTAATAACTTCTCTAGGTAACATTCTATTACTAATACAACTAATGGTGGATGGACAGTTTGAAAATACAAAAACTGTTGTAATTTAATTAATTATATAATTTTTCTGAGGAAAGCTATTAAGGTTAATAATTTTAACTGGAGTATCTTTCAAATAATAAGAAACCAAACACATACTGGTATCACTGATCAAAACCCAGGAACACACGTATACAATTGTCAATCAAATCAAAAATAAGAATTGCCTCATCGACCAATGAAGATTTAAAACTTAATAAATCAGTATGGCTTCAGTATCACCAACCAATCACAACCCACATTACACATTCTCACCAAATACAAAGCACAACCAGTTCTGATGAGAGAAATATCTTAAAATGTTATCACCATAGTATTCTTTACTGAAACCCTTTCAACAAAGTTTTGTTATCAGCATATGACAGTTACTTCCAATTTTCACTTTTGTTTCATTGGAACATGTAATATACATATGTTACAATTTAGGTTTGAGATATGATGTGCATAAGACTTCATGGTTAATGCCAACTGTGAAGGTGTTATGAAGTTGTTGCATTCTGTGTATTAGACATGCAACCTAACTACAAGATGTCTAGAAGCTGTAGATATCAAAAGATCTTATATGAAGATGTTCCTTTGGATATTACAAAATGTTTTGTTCAGCAGACTAACGTTCAGCTCTAGCTCAGTGATAAATGTCACAAACAATGACTTGTATTTAAAGTGATAACATTAGTTTCTTACAATGGTCTGTCCAGTTACAAGGTCTTAAGGATGTGCACATCTGGAAGGGCAGTTGGTTCAACAATACATGACAGAAATCCAGAAATAATCACCTGGCTATGTATTTGAAAGCAACAGAACAATAAACAATTGGAATGTAGTTCAGAGCATGCTTTGCAGAGTGGTAACATTAGTCAGGTCAAGGATAACACTGCACTATTTTTAACAGTCATCAAAAGGAATATCTTATTTTACTGGATGTCCAAATACTACTATTTTGAAACAATGTCATTTTATTTCATTACTAGAGCATTAAAACATTGTTGAATTACTTTACCAGGTGTAGCGTTCACCAGTCACTGTACTATCAATACAAGTGTGAAGCAATGTTGCCATATTCCATTACTAGAGCATGCCAGTGTCGAACTAGTTTACTTGGTGCATTGCAATATATTGTTCACCAAAGATAGCAAAGAATGTAAACACATGTTTGCACACATTGTCTAAGAACGTTTTTTTTATTCTGCTCCAAAAACACCTTGCTTTCACCATTTCAACATGGCTCAAAAGGAGTCATCTAGTAACAATAAAATGCCATTTGACAAGATGTACGAGAAGACAATTAACTTTGGTATTAAGCTGTTTTGTCCTTTATGATTCTTATATGCATGTTTTGTACAGTACACTGCTGCTAAAAAAAGCCATGTTTCACTCTTTAAGTTTATACTTAACTAAATGATCACCAAGCACTAGTTTCTGTCATGTTTCTTATCAATATAATAAGGATACTTATGTCAAGTACTGTGAAAAAAATTGTGAGATATCTATAACAGAATTTCTTGATTTGTCTGATGTCATCCAGTTGTGAATTATAAAATTTTAATTCTGCAAAATAAATTATTATTAAAAATTTTAAAAATGATACAGTCACACCTTCACATTTCCCATTTTGATTATCATAAAATTATTATAAAGCAATAAATACGTGTTCAATGTAATATTACACCATTAATATCATAAATCCAGCAGGTAGCTTAAAAACAGTTAACATCACCTTATATAAATTGTGAAGTCATTCTCATTTTCTTTTATTAAATTTAAACAGCACACCTTATTTATCATTGGATTTCAAAAATAGCTGAACCAGAAGAAAGACTAGCCTTTTTTTCTGTCAGATTTCACATCAAGACATTTTCATAAGATATTTTTAAAAAACAGGGTCGATGTATGTGCTACTTTAAGATGACTTTAAGTTAGTTCAGTTTCAACTAAAAGCAGTATTTTGATTTTTAATTTAAATTCCACTTGTGATTTTTTGAATATTTCAGCACTGTATTTCTCAAACTTTTCTTTTTTTATAAATAAACATTTACTGCTTATCTGTGACCACAGCATTTACTCAGCATTTTCCATTTGCTCTTTGTGAAGATTAACAACAAAGACTATGATTGGTTTAAAATAACAGTAACTCTAAGTGGCTTGGTCACCATTATATGTTTAATAATTATATTATCCCATTCAAAAGACTGTCTTTATATCACAGTTATTACCTTCTCTTACAATATACATATGCACTTTTGAATGCATTAATCCAATTAAGATCATTCCTATTTCAGACTTAAAATGATTCTGAATTTATTAAAAGCAGTGAAAGCTTTTCCCAAACATAAGTTGCAAACAGAAGTAGTTACATAATTATTTTTTACTTAGAACTTTCATATAAATTATACCTGAAAAGTTTTTTTTTTTAAAATATAAGTATCACTAGTTATGTGTCACTAACTAAATTTCACTAATTAATACAAAAAGTTTTATTTTATTCTTCACCTTTAATGGTAGTTAAAAGCTACTTTCAGAAATGTTCAAATTATATATTTACAAAGATAAAACATTTAGAAGCTATTGTCTCCATACTTAATTGGTAATAATTGGTATGAACTTGAGGTTTTTTTCAGCCCAATCTAGAATTGAAACTAAAATAGCCATCAGCCAAGTTTTATGCTCAAAATATAAAAATAATGTAATGTTAATAAATAAGAATTACAGTGACCAAAACAATATTTACCTAAATGTCTCTTATGGGTCGTTTTAGTTACCACTCGTGTCTTGGAAAAAGAAGTCACCCTATTGTTTTCATTAAACTTCTTTTCATTCTCTCTTGAGCTAAGGATTCCCTTCTTTCTCTTAGAAGCTATCAAAAAGTTAGAAAACAAAAATCATGTTCATTAAAAATTATTAAGTATTGTAGCTACAGGTATTATAAGTAAAAATAACTGAAATATAAAACAAGAAAAAGTTGGAATATCAATGAATAAAACATTTTAAAAATAGGGTTGTAATGATTATGTTTATCTTTTATCTTCAGAAAACTCACAATAATTTTACAAAATTACACTGTACAACAAAGTTTTTGCTTCTTGAACACTGTTGAGTGTTCCTTATAGATTTCTGGCTGCTGATCACGAAAATCACATCAAAATTTGCCAATCACGTACTGTTTCATTGAAATCTTCAGTACAATATAAAAAGATATAAGGGCAACTGGAATCCGTCAGTGCTTGCTGACTACTGTTGGACTCTGCAATGTGATGCACCAGACATTGAATACAAATGAAAATCAGGAGCAAAACATTTTAATTAAGTTGAACTTATTAGTGTATTAGAAACATATATCCAATTAAATACGTTATTGCCGGTAAAGAGTTAACTGTCTATTTCTCAGAGTTCCTACATGATGAAGCAAAACCAAAACTATATTTGTGCATACCCACCAGGTACCTGTCACAATCAGCAAAAACTTTTCAGGAAGCAAAACTTTTAAAAATTGCTGTGCAGTGTTATCAACCTTCCAGAGAAGTTTGTAAAATAAAAATTGAGCATTTTCTAATTACCTGGTACACCATAATGTGAAAACATTCAGTTAGAGCACACTTCTTACTAAAACATATATACCATTTTCACATAATAGGTGATGCCACTGTTTTTATTGAACTGTGGTTTGATGCACCACAAGCACAGATAGCCCTCGAGTAGCTTTGTGCGAAATTCAAAAACAAAAAAAAAACAAAGTGATGCACCACAACAATTACATTTAAAAAAAATGTAAATGTGCATACTAGTGTAGATCTAAGTTACTGTAGCTTGTAATTCTATCAACGTACTTTTATTAATTAAAAAAACAGGATTAATGTTAAAAAAATCCAAGCTTTACATCAAATTAATTTTATTTCTGGCAGAAATACTAAAAATATACCTACTGCATTTTATTTACTTTTTTATCATGTCTTGAATATTACAATTCTCTCTTTCATGCCATCTGTTAGTCTTCTTACATGCATAATATCATTTTTACTTACAAATTTCTCCTCCATTTGAAGAACTGGGACCTGCTTCATCCAGAGACCCAGACCCTCGATAATGACTAGTTCTGGCAGTTAGGGGTTCTTGTTGGCTTGATGATGAGGCAGCTCTCAAAGCAGGATGATTTGCTGGCAGGCTGAGCCAATCAGCTATTGCTAGAGGTAAGGGCCTCCTACGATTACTAGCATATTTATTATTGCGCATCTTTTCCTCATATTTTACTGCTGACCTCCAGTCACTTGTGATTGCCCTAATGTGTTCTTCAAACATTGCTGACAAACGAATTGTCATTCCATAGATCTAATAAAACATAAAAAGAAATTACTAATTAAAAATTGTCTTCAAAATTTTTGTAACGAAAAATGCACAAACTGAAATTAAATAATATCTGATATTTGCTCAATGTGACTTCAGGAAATAATTCTCATTAACTCATATACAAATACTCAATTAAAACCTTTCATGTTGTTCAAACATTTATGTTTAATATTATAAAGATAACTGCAGCTGACATACATCATTACATGTTGTCCACAAAATAATAAACTACTTATTTCATTACAATTGTTCAACATAATAATTTAATTAAATGTAAAACTTTAATTTCATATAGTTCCTCTCAACTCACTTACAAATACACAACATAAGAATTTTTTACATTATGCATGTGTAGTGTAATAGAATCCAGTTGCTGAAATTATCCAACACAAGTATTTTAACATGATCAGAGATGCCAACTGTCTCTACTTTGACGATGAATTCATTCTGATATTTAATCATGCATCATGCCTTTATGATTATACTATTCAATATCTGATTTTTCTTTTTTATACATTTTGCAGATTTGGTGTAACACAGTCCAGTATATTTGTAATGAGGGTAAAATGAAAGAAGAACATTATAGAGATTGTAGTCCTTTAATCATTTGTATTCAAATCAGATAGGGTTGCTTATGTAAGACTGAATAAAATATTAGTTAATCAGAAATAATATTGATAGCTACCCCATTAAGAAGCTAAGACAGCCATGTTAGTTTCATGAGAAAATATCAAAGTGAAACCAATCTAGCCAAGAAAATTTCTCTGAAAAATCACAAGAAAAAGAATTCCATATATCTATGTTAGAACGCTACCCTAAAAACAAAGACAAAGGTAAAGCCACTGGTAAGTTTACTACTTGAATGATACTCATAAAATAAAATGAATGTGAAAATAACAAAAAAACAAATCCTGACAACTGTAATCCATGAAAAAAATTAGGTACTGGTATAGTACTTTGTTATATCAGAACTATAAACTCTTCTGAAATTGATCTATGATACGAGATACCATGACCAAGACCAAAACTTAAAAAACATGATTCTATCAGACTTGTACAGTTAATGTGTTACTTGGCAGACTATCTGCAAACACCCAATTTAACTCTTCTATGCTGGTGTTCAGATATACCCGTTTGCTGTTACAGATATATATCAATTGGAATATACGGCTAAATGCTGCCCAATTAAAAATAGTTTGTTGGTTATTGTTTTTGTTTGTTCTGTTAGCAAACTCTTGTTATGAAGGTATGAAAGTTTTGGTTGCTTTTATAATGTTAATGAAATCGGCAAAAACTATTCATTTGTCACTGTAGTAACTAGAGTTGATACAAAAGAAAGCTCAATAACCAGTATTTGTTAAAGTCTTATTATCAGTGCAATAATTTGTGAGTTCAATCTACAACAATTGAAATAGTCATTCCGATTCCTTTGCCCCATTTTCTTTCTGGTTAATAATGTTTAATAACGAGACAAACATAACATCTTAATATTTTGTTACAGCCACATAAATTTCAAATTCTTGTTCATGTAATTAATGTATTATTAATCCTTTATCACCTACACCCTTATATTTATGCTAATTACAGTAATGGGACAAAACACATCCATACACAATAAAGGATTAATAATTGTATGCAATGAAAAACTTACCACTCATTATGTATTCATATTCAATAAAATATTATAGCATTTATAAATATTAAACCCCAATTCACCAAACATGCTTGCCCTTTCAGTTGTGGGGACATTATAATGTGATGGTCAATCTCACTATTTGTTGGTAAAAAAATAGCCCAAGAGTTGGCAGTGGGTGGTAATGACTAGCTGCATTCCCTCTAGTCTTTCACTGTTAAATTAAAGATGAATAGAGCAGATAGCCCTTATGTAGCTTTGTGCAAAATTCAAAAACAAATAAACATTAATTTTTTTTGTGGTATTAGGCACATATGAATTTGTTATTGATGCATGACCTAATGCAAATTGTTATATCCACTTGCCATAAAAAACATTGAGGTAAAAAGAGAAAAAAAAAAAGGAAATTAGTGTTGTTTCATTGATTTAACAATGTAAGACTTTTCAACAGTTCCATTATTAGTTACCTGTATATACATTCTTTAATTTCATTAAATTTCATGTTTGAAAATGAAGTTAAAAAGACACTGAAAAAAGTACCTGGAAAAAATTGAACACTATATATAACTTGTGAAATTTTCTGCATATTTTACATTATGTAGCCATAGCATATGGATCTGTACACCACTGACAAAAACATGCTTTTACGTATTCCAATAATTACTGTTAAAAGAAAATATAGGATTTAAAATTTGATAAACAAACAACAAAAATGCAAATCTGTAAATTTAAAACTTAAATTCAATTTGCCTTCTCAACAAACACTTACCTTTCACTGAACTGTTTTTACTAAAATAAAGATTACTTGTATAATGACAATAAAAATCTCACCCTTGATCTTTTGTTAGTATTATAGTTTCTCGAGTTTTGAAAGATGAGTCTCATATCTTTACAAAACTGCACAGGAGTGTTGTAATGTCCTGTTTGCAAGCGTTCTTTGACTGTGCTAAGATCTACAGGATGGTCAATGATATCTCTATAATCCTATAAGAAAAAAAATAAACTTAGTTATTGCTCTTAGAAAAGCAAGCAAGTTATTTATAAATACTAGTGATAAAAAATAACTAAAAAACAGATACTATTCAGTAAAAATGATATGATTCCCAACAAACTTGTGCAACATACTCAATGGCCAGTTAACTTACGAAAACTTAAAATGGATACTCACATACTTCTAAAACAAATAAGTACCCCTTTTAGACTGTAATATATTATGAAAAACCAAAAATGGTGTGGAAAACAGAGGCAGTGGGTTAAGAGGTTTGAAAAGACTTAGGTTCCTCAGATAAACCAGTTCTCACATTGCATAAGTCTCAACAACTCAAACATATTGTAAATTACTTGTAGAAAGTGACACTGGGAGGTACAGAAAATATTTGTGGCAAACAAAAGAAAAAGGACCTAGAGAGAAAAAAGCACGGTGATGGAGCAAAAAAGAAAAGTATAACAAACCATCATGAAAATGAAAGAATCCTTTGTAGAATGGCAGATGAAGAAGGATGAATATTCATGAATAGTCTATATAAGAAGTAAAAAAGAATTTAAAAAGAACAATAGCAGTTGTAGAGAAAATGGCAATTAAAAATTTGTATGGCAACTTGGAGATACCAAAAGGGGAGAAGAAGGAATGTATTGGAATAGACAGAAAACTTTAGATAATTGACAAGTACAATCTAAAGTTAAGGAGAACATCAGAAAGTTTGTGAGAGATAGGGTCCACATGAACTGGAGAAAATGGAAAGACGTAGCCACAGTCATCTGTGACAAAAGGTTACCAAGGGCACTGAAAAAAAAAGAAGAAAAGAAGGCTTACTGATAAAAACAGAAATAAGACTGTTGGGAATGTTCTTGAAAAAGAAGAAAATAAAGAAGGAAATGGTAGCAGTCTGTAAAATAGAGGAAAAGATAAAAGATGCAAGACTGAGTTGGTTCAGTGATGTGAAGAGAGGAGGAGAAGAACAAGCAATAAGGAGAAAACTAATGTTTCTAGTAGCCAGCATGAAGAAAACTGGAAATGCCAGTAGAGTGATGGGATTAAATGAGACATGAATGAGAATGAAATTTCAGTAAGCCTAAGAATGAATAAAGATGATTGAAGCAGAGCAACAAGTGAGAAAGATGCCAACTTCTGTTACAAAGAAAAGCCAAAGAAACAGAAGTGGAAAGAGACATACACAAACTAAAAGAGAGTGTATGACTATTGTTAAAGAGTTTTTTTTATTTTATCTCGGAGCACAAACTCATTCTTTTGGACTATGCAATCCCCATATGTGACAGCATGCTTTAGCAATTCTCACATTGGGATCCCAATACAAAACAGAGTTGCAAGACTATCATAGAAAGGTCACAAGATCATAAAAAAACACTGCAGTAACAGATATTTTAAAGAGTATATATAATAAGTTGCTTCACTTTGTGATTGAGTGTGGGGAAAGTCATCACAGTTTAAAATATCTTTGAGAGGAGAGGATACAACAAGAGAAGTTTGAAAACTGCTGGCCTACCAAAACAAAAGACTCGTGTACTGTCAATGAACAGAATCACTATCTAAGCAAAGCTATAATTATTTCCTGCATCCTCAATTACTAAAAAATGTCAAAATTTGTATATGCTGAGTGTTTATCTTAATATAAAAAATCAATTAGGAGACCTAGTTTTCTTAAAGTTGGTTATTCATGGGACTGGATGAGTCACCAGGGACATAACATATTCTCTCGTTGTCAGTGAAAATCATGTCTGAGACAACATCCTTGTTCATACAAGAATGTCTCTCAGTCTCATAGATAGTGCTTGCACAGAGAGAGACTGTTGTATGTATTACTATATTTTTTGTTTTTGTATAGACTGTAAAACTAAGAGAAATAAGTTATTTGTTTTCTCAAGACATATTTTGGTTTTAGTTAAAATGTTACCTTTGTTTTCATGTGCATTCTCAGAATACATTTTCAGATTTTATAGATTAACTGAGTACAAGTAAAGCATGTGAAAACAATAATATTAAAGCACTAAGATATAATTAATTCTTACAGCTTGTTAAATAAATTAATGTGTAATATTAAATCTAAAGGCTTCAGGGACTGACATCAAGTTCTGATACTGTATATAATCACAGGATGTATTTGGAAATAAGGAAGATGTGTTCCACTGCAATAAATAATCATTATGACAACATGTAACATATTAAAAAAAGTTTTATAAAAATACTACAAAAAATTGGTCCAATGCTGTACCATAAAATGCTGTACAATCATGTTGAATTGTTTATAAACAAAGCTATAATATTCCTTATCATTCCAAATAAATTAAATCATATAGATACAAAAAACTGTCTGCCATAAGTTTAATGAACTTATTATCTTTATTAAAATGAAAAGACTGATGACTAAAATATTGTTTATTCAAAAGAGAATATTATTAACAAATAAAAACACAAAGGTACACAGGTTCCAAAACTCAGTTTTCAGTGTTATAAGACTTCAGACTTATTGCTAACCACAGCAATAAACTAGCAGTAGAGTGCATGTAGAATATCAAGATGCCCTGCTAAACATCTATTTATAGTGTTATATAGTGAAAGACTTATGGTTTATAACTGCTCCTTGTTCATTAGGTTTGATGTTCAAAATTACATATATATCAGAAAATTATGTGAAACACATTTTAACAGTCTCATACAGCGAACTTGAGTGTTCAAACATTAACGAAATAAAATAACAGTTAACAAATAATTAGCCAAGTTGCCAGTAAGTCATCAATATATAAGCATCTTTTAATTTATTACTTATACCTCTCTTATTTTTTCTTTCAAATAACATTGAAGCATATTTGTAAATAACCCACAAACTTACTGGATATTCTGACTGATCAACTGGCTGCCTGAAAGGAGTAGAATCTTCACATTCAAATATAAGTTCTAACAGCTCAAGACACTGTTGTTTCCAAGAGCTAGAAGTATATTCTCGAGACTGTAGTCGTTTTCGTTTGCTAGGTTTCTTTCCTAAACTCTAAAGAAATAAGATTCATAAAATTTTCTGTTCTGGTGAAAATTGTAATTTTAAAGAGAAAACTGTTCATATTCCCTATTCCAACCCTTAAATGAATAAGAAAATATAAGATAATTGAAAAATTTTAAAGGCACCAGTATCACATTATAAATGCAATAATTAACTGATTAAAATTACACTTCAGTTAAAAAACAATAGCCAGACCATTTTTTTTGAGGTGATGTCTACATTAGGTGCAGAATGTTCTGATCTGTACTGTTTCTAAGCCTGGTGACATACAGAAGAATGCAAGTTTCTTTAAATAAATGAAAAGTACACATTATCTGAAATAAAATCAAATAAGAATATTAGCATTTTGATAAAAATTAATTGTTCAATGATGTTCAATTGAAAAGAATTTAGCACCTTTGAGAATAACCCAAATCTAATAACTCAATAACATAAGCAGCATTTGGCCAAACAGAAACCTAGGTTAAATAATATTTTACTTTATGTTTCATATGAATGTTACATCTTCTTGTAAAAAATGTTGAAATATCAGCATCTGGTCAAGAAAATACTCTAAGAACAAGGTAACTGCAAAGAAGTTGTGTTTTATAATATTAATGCATAACGTAACTTTAGTGTCTGTTTAGTTAAATATTATGCTAAAAATTGAACAAGTTACAATAATTAATGTTTTCTTTCTTTAATGGTACATTTGCCTCTATGATATATTATGCTGTACTGTTTTTTTTTGGTAGAAACTTCAGGACAGTTCATGTCAACTTAGGCCTGTTTGGTTATGACCGAGTTACATTCAATGCACACCTTTTTTCTCTTTCTTTGATCATTTACTTCTGCACTTTCATCTTCTTCTACTTCATCTTCAGCTTCACTGTCTGATACGGTGACATCAAGATCGCTCTCTAAAAAGAACGTGTGCAACTGTTGCGTTTCCATTATTTTTTGATATAACTGCATGGGATCCACACAATCTGTAGTGCTGAAACAAACAAAGGAAAACCAGAATAATGTAAAAAATGAAAGATTAATAACCAATTAAAAAAATGTAAAGACATTTATCATGGATAAAATATAAAAATAAATACTCTAATACATCAGCTGTGAAAAATTAAATAGAATTCAATAATTATATATCAAGAAAATGAGAATCTTTACAAAAACGTAATTTTGATTTAAAATTCTTTACATCTATTGAGATTACATAATGAGATTCACTGAAAACTTGGAAACAAGAATTATACACCACATATTCTGATGCAACATTCTGGTGAAGAACAACTTGTACTCTTAAACCATTAAATAATAATCAATACAATGTATGATTAAGTGCTTTAGCTAAAATAAAATTGAAATTTATATTACTTATACACACAATACAGAATTCTTTGTGCTCTTACAGGACAATTTAAATTTGTTTCCATTTTCTGTTAAACATTATCTATTCAAGAATTAAGTACCCAATTATTTCAGCAACATATTTCGAAATGTTATAATACTAGTACTTACTTAATAAATTGAAGTAAAAGTTTTGTAACAATACTAGCTTGTTTTACAATCTGACTACTTGGTTCATTGAACTTCCTGGCATTCCTCTCAATAAATGTCACATCAAATTTTACTGCTTCGTGACGCCTGGAGAAAGAAAACTCATCATTAAGATGATTTTTGAGTAAAAGAACCATGAATAGAAAATTACTTATATAAAATTATGATAAAAGTTAACCTGGAAACAACCTTGGAAGGTCAAAACGTTCCCTGCTTATCAATAAAAGTGTTAGTATCCATACTGGACATTCTGGGATACAAATGTTATTTTGATTTTAATAATGGATTTTCCATAATTCAGATATACAGCTTTTGAAAATTATATTCATTTTTTCTATCCAATAAGGATTTTTTTACAAATCAGGAAGAAAAAAACTCTCACATGGATCAAATTATTATTTCATCTACTTGAATGAGCATTTTTTACTATCATGTTTGTTACAATATTACAAACAAACTGAAGAGAGGGGAAGAACATTGATGTCAAAAGGATATGCATCTTTGTTCATCCTAATTCTGTTTGTGAAATCTCTCTTTTACTCTCAAAACTACACGTTGTGATATTTCTTTTATGTATTGTATCTAGAGCATCTCATATCAATGACCAATAGAAATCAGCCATGATGTTGATGTTCCAATTTCCCTGATACCTCCTCTCCATTTTCCTGATGTCTTCATGAATTTTTTTTCTTTGCTCTTCACTGATGGCACCAATATTTTTAGAGAAAATGTCAATATGTGAGCATAAGAAAGGAACTTTCAAGCTCATATCAAACTCATCTCTTCAAATTTATCGAGCATGTTACTGACATTATTTTTTGTAATTTGTGTCCTTGTTGTTTATTAAAAATTTGTCAATAACATCCTTAAAGGTAAACCATGCTTCTTTTTCAACTTTCTTCATTTTCCTTTCCAAATTGTTCATGCTAAGTCAATTTCCTAAGCTAAGGCCAAAAACAAATCCCTTCTTTAAGAGCTTGGAATTACCTACATAGATACTTGAAAAAGTTGCCATCCTTGTCTAAAACCTTTACAAGCTACTTCATAAAGCCCAGTTTTATGTACAGTGGAAGTAATAGAACTTTCTTTGTGTCAGAGAAACTTTCACATTCAGTATTTTCAATCCTGGTATCAAGTTGATTCTATGTGGCCATTGCTTCTTTATCCAGTACTGATTTTATGCTCTGCTGTTCTATCTACACAAAAAAACATGGGAACTTTGTATACCAAGACTGTTGACCCAACATCATACAAAGAACTTTTAAGTCTCCACAAGGTAGCCAACTATGTTTTTTGTATTTAACCTTATTAAGAAGTAAGTTCAAGATTTTCAAAGGCTTCCTTCAAGTGAACCGAATCAGCAATAGGAACAGATACATATATGTTATTATTGTGAAGGTGAACATGCCTGAGACTTCTTTTTAAGGAACCAATAAATAATCACCACTCATTTGGTCCACAGACTGCAGCTCCAAGCATTGGTATCAATCCAGCAGGACTGTTGCAATACACCAGTGAAACATTTTGCGAAGAGTGTGGTACATGCCTTTTCTCATGATTTTTGTAAAATAATGTCCTTGGAGAAAGTTCTTAGCCCAAAATTTCTAATGCATTCTTTGAAAGGCCTAAATCTCTCACCAAATCATTAAGTTCACCTTGTGTGAAAAGTTAAAGTTCACCAGACATTTCAGGTTGAAAACAATCTCTACCATGATATCCAGTGACATCAGTTGAAATTGTATCAAGAGCCTGTGGTGGAATAGGTACAAGTACATCAGGTCCATGTCCAAAAGATCTTACACCATACTGAAGGATCAGCTAATAAATTTTCTTTTAATTTTGAATATTGTACCCTTGCACGTTACATGAGCAGAAATACCAGGCATCTCTGGATTTTTAGACTCTTGCCAGATCATTGGAATTCAAAAAGGCAAAGAGTTTTGTTTTTAATCTTCAGTTCAACATTTCAATTCTTCACCATAAATGGTGCAAACTTACTGTGGAGCCTAGGATCTGTCTTAGTCCCTAAGTTTTATTGCAAAATATGAGTAATTCACTTTTTTGATGAATTCTGTAATGTTTTTTTCTTTGTTTCTTTAAAACAAATTTACCATAAATATAGCAGAATACATTTAGGTCATTTGAACAACCTCTTTTTGCCATAACAATAAATAACTAATGTTGAAAAGAAAATCATAATATCAAAGTGCACACTAAAGCAAATGCTATCCAGAAATGGCAAATCATGTAGTCTGTTATACATTACTGGTATGTATTTTGTGGGTTCTATAACAATAAATAAGACTCTTACATCACATCTAATCTAAATAAATCTATAACCAGTGGTTTTAAACAAGCAAAATGTGACCCAATTTCCAAGAAAATAATTCACTTATGTAAAAGTACATTTGACGTTTTGTGAAAAATCTGTAATGAAAAAAAAAAAGATATTTTGTGATTCAGTGTACAGAATATGCTGTGAAACATGTAAAAATTTCAAACAAATAAAACCATTGCAGGCCTGTGTAATCAAATGCCTTGACCTAAACATAAGTACTTATTAAATAGCCTTCCTACATGTACTATATATGTATGATAAAAAAATTCCCTCAAAATCTAATTTAATTATAAAATTCGAGAACAATGCTACAACTAAAATTCATTAACTGTCAAAACAGTTGTAGCATATTAAAGTTTAACAATATCGTTCAATGTCTTTCAGCAGATATTACACAACTGTTAATATTCGTGGTCTTAATACTAACCATTTTTAACACGTGTAACATGTTTAACACATGTATTTATTAATATTAAACTGCATGTCATAAGAAATTTACCCATAGTAATAACAACTACTCCGTTCTAAGAATTAACCACTAAGGGGCTACAATATTCAGGGATATGTATAGATAAAAAATTCAACCTGGAAATTATAACAGAAAGAAAATAAAAATAAACATATTTACACATGGACAAATTTTGAGAAACTAAAAAAGGCATAAAAAAATAAAAAACTATGCAGTATAAAATTATCACATTATTTTAAATATGACCAAAGATGGGTAGGAAAGAAATATATAAAAATTCAAATTATAAAATGTTCATGTAAAATAAAAACATAGATGATTAAAGTGTTACACAAGTGAGCACAAGAAAAGGATAACATGAAAATAAACTTATATTCTGAAAACAAAAGAGTAACCTGAAAATAAACATATTCTAAAACACAGCAAAATGTCCAAAGAAAAAACTAAAAACTTTTTATTTATAACCTACGTTTCAAAACATTTACACACACAGAACACTAAAAACAAGAAAAACACAACATATCTCAATAATTATATAAACCTAATATTTGTTGAAATTGTTAAAAAACCAAAAACGAGTTTGTGTCTACACACACACACACATACATATATATATGTATAAAATTTTAGAAACCTGATGTTTTGTATGTACAACGGCTTACAAAACAGAAAATGAAAAACTGAAACTACCTAATGAAATTTTTATTTAAGTTTTCAAACCTATGACATCTCAAAACAACTGTGGTTCATATATTGAAACTTTAATAAGTATAACAGAAGTGTTATAACACACAGTATTACTATGAACATGTTGCTATACAGAATAGTGTAATTCTATCTGTGGGAGAGTTAGAAAAATGGGCATAAAAACAAACATAAAAAGAATAACATTTTTTCACAGTTTGCAGGAAGACACAACCATTCCAAATAAACAACAAATACAAAATACTACTTTTTTAAACCATAACTAAATGCATTCACAATCCTGAAAATAACACATACACACATCAATGAAAAACTATCATTGCAATTCAAACAACAACTATTCACACATTGTCCAAAGAAAACAAAAAAAAGTATAACAAGCGATAGAATTCTTGAGCAGAGAATAACATGGAAGTTGTAAGTTTTTCTCCAAGTACTTATATAGTTGATGCATAGATATTCCATTGTATGTTCTCTCAAACATGCAAAAAACTTACTAACAAACAAATATTGTTTACAAATATGTTACTAAAAATGCACAGAAATATTTCCATTTAGCAAATATCAACTACAAAGAATATTTGAGAATCAACAAAGAACAAAATAATCCATCAAATGGCATAAAAATAAGATATGTTCAGTTAAATTCTTGATTACAGCCAAACAGCAAAATTAGCAATTAAAAAAACAACTTAGAAAACAGAAGGACTGAAGTATTACTGTGCATACCACTGTCTATTAGGAGTCCATGACAGTAGCAAAATCAAAATGAAACAAATCAGTGTTGAACATTGAAGTAAACATTAAATTCTTCTTCAATACATGACATCATTCCAATAACTACTTAAAAAGGGGGAGCACACTAGTTTTTCCTTAGGGTCCAGGATGGCTGTTGGTAGCCCTGCTAGTATGGAAGTTTATCTAGTTCTAGCATTTACTTGATAACATTATTAAAAATTAAAGAAACCTCATGACTTAAGCATTACTTTTTCAAACAACTTCTACTAACTAGTTTAAAGAAAGGTCAAGATTTGAGCACTACTTTTACAGTGACTCATGCCAACTAGTTTAAAGAAAGTTCAAAACTTGAGTATTACTGTTATAGCAATTCATGCCAACCAGTTTATAGAAAGTTCAAAACTTGAGTAGTACTCTTACAGCAATTTGTGCCAACTAGTTCAAAGAAACTTCAAAACCTAAATACTACTCTTGTACTAACAAGAAAGGCCTCAGCTATATGGCATGCCGGGGTCCCACCTGGCATAACCATTTTGGCCATTAACTAACAGCTGACTCAGAACTGGCACGGACAGGGGGAATCTGACTGTCCAATTAAAACAAAGCAATGCGATGGCTGTTGGATGGTGCTGAGGTAATATGATTTCTGTCTAGTGATCTGAATGTCAAAGTGAAAAAATTCATCCAAGTGCCAGTAAGTGGCAGAAGTAATTATGACTCTTTAGGTAGCCAAATGCCTTGTCACATTTTTAGTAATGTGTATGAATGGATTAACAAGATTCCCACTGTCCGTTCCTACTATCTAGTGAAACCATAGCCACGGGAACAGGCTTGGAGAAATAAATTCTATTCTTAGACCGTTTAGTCACACTTGGTTGAATTTCTTCACTTTGACATTCAGAACACTGGGCAGAAATCACATCGTGTTAGCACTGTTCAATGGTCATCACTAATTTAAAGAAAGTTCAAAAATTGAGTACTACTCTTACAGTAACTCATGCCAACTAGTTTAAAGAAAGTTCAAAATATGAACACTACTCTTGTACTAACCCATGCCAACTAGTTTAAAGAAGGTCCAAGATTTCAGTGCTATTTTTCAAACAACTAGTTTTATCTCAATGCACTATATGTCAAAATTCTATCTCATTATACTCCATACAGAACAAATACTTAGATCAAACTAATAGTCATCTCAAAATCAGTAATGAGTACAGAAACAACATTTTAATTTTGCTCCAATTTGGTTAATTGTATCTTATAAGATATTTTTCTAGTCTCTAAACATCAATTACTTTCCAAGTCTCGAATGTTCCTGTGTTTGCCATTACACTGCTGTGACACGCTTCTGTCAAGTTACTAAGTGTCATCAGTAAAGTTCACTTTAATTCAATCACTGATTGCCAAATGTCAAAACATATTCAGACTGTACAAGGAATAGTACTTTAAGTTAATTTTTGCACATAAAAAGAATGATGAAAAGTACAGATATTAGATTTAAAGCTTTCTTGTAGACTGTTATTAGTTATACAGTAAGTATTAATTTACAGAATAAACACTGGTATTATAGCATCTTTTATTTTAAGGTAAATGTTTAGCACTAAAATCAAATTGAAAAAATCCATTCTCAATTAAAGTTATTATATTCCCATACTGAAAAAAATATTTCTGATTGGCACTAACCTCCACTCAAGGGTATAGCTATTTTCATTCAGTGCTGTCCTCTATATGCTAAAACTTGTACACATGCCACAAGCCTTGAGCTCCCACATAACTCAATGTGGTTAAACTGCACGTCACATGTAAATCACTATGTGTCAACCTCCCACCAGTTAGAGTGCTATTCAACTTCCTGATGCATATGACTCCCACTAATCAATTATACTGAACTATCACTTTGAGATTAAACAGAAAGGAAAAGAACCATTTTGCAGTGAAGAGGAAGGTTGAGAAGTGTTAAGAGGTAAGTACCTATCAGAAATATATGTGGGAAAATAATAACTTCTGATATGGTACACTGCCTCTTCTTACACATATATAGCTGGAATGCCACATTGAATAGGCATAAGAGCTAGTGTGAATAATATAAAACAAGTATCCTTCAAAATGTTTAAAGAACACTTATGAAGTGTAATCCTCATTGAAAAATGAACACACAGGGGAGACCACACCACTTCTCTACCAGCTATACTCTTTACCCAATGTGGAAATAAGTGTCACATATATGGGTAAAAGTTGAAACAACATAAACAAAAAGAAGAAAATTGTTTGGTTTGGAATCTGAATCACAGTGAAGAATGACTGTAGAAGAACCAGACAAGAATGTGAGTAAAGCTAAAATCGAAGTGCTCTATGGTGTACTGTGGCTAAGGTATGATAGACTGTACATGGCCAGTCAACTCTAGTCCAAAACCAAACAGTATTTGGAGTAGAACTTCTGACAGGTGGTAGGATGAAGCTCCATACAGTCTTCACCTTATGTTAAGTAGCATGGGAGAATATTCTGTGCAAATCAATCTATGAAATAAGCACAAACCAACTAAGTATTTTCAAACCTAACATCTGAATCATTGTAGGAAAAGATGTGCCCACATGGAAGAATACATCCAATTTATACTGGCACCTCACTGCACAAAATTAGGTTCAGGCAGTTAAAAGACCTTGTGATGCACAAGATGAAGAACCATCATCTTGATCAACATCATCCTCCAGATAGGACTACACAGAAATCAGACCACAATGCCACCCTTTTAGTCCCAATTGAATGAACTGATGATCTCAACTCATAAGTGTAAAAAAGGAGTCCATGAAAGAAGCAGGACAATAAAGAGTACATAATGGACAAAAGTCTGTTTGAAACAGACCAGGAATAAAGGTGGAAAAGGGCTGGAAGAGAAAATATATATAAAAAAAAAAAAGACTCTTTATAAGTTACCAAATATTTGAGGAAAAATACATCTGGAAGAACCACATGGTGAATAAGTAAAGAATCCGAGACGAATGTAAATTTAACCAGTTGATCCAATTCTGACTGAAAATCCACTTCTAGGATTTGAAAATGATAAACTGAAGACCAAAAGAAAAAAAGGCAGAAATTTTGTGTTGGAGTAAAGTAGCAAAAGGATCCAGATGAAGATAACTTCATTAACTGAACAGTCTTGAAGAATGATATACCTGAAAGAAAAACACCTAGAACACGACACAAGATTTACCTGTACTACAAAAAGATCCTATGTTCAACCCCAAAGGGAAAAGTAATGGGTGACCCTATAGTGATTGAAATAGGTCACAACAGTGGAATTGTTGGAATGGAATATGATGTGTTGATACTGTAACAGTGGAAAAAAATAAATGAAGCATGTTGTACCACCATAAACTCCAAGATGTTGAAATGGTAAGACATTATGATGTGATACCACTACCCAGAAGCCTTTTGCTGGCGAATCAACACTACAACTTTGGAGAGAAGCACCTGTGATTCAATGTATATCTAAAAGAGGTGGAAAAAGCAACACTCCCTTCATTGTATTGTCCATGTTCAACTACCAATGTAGAAAGTTGGTGAGGGAAGAAGTTGAACAGTCTGAGGGATCCTGAATAAGATTCCATGGACCATACAGAGACCTCTAAAGACAATACATATGTACCCAACCCATAGGAATAAGGGGTTTCATAGAAGCCCAAGTCTTTCAAGTCAACAGAATCTTTTGTGCAGAAATTGAGGAAGCAGTAAATGCATGAAAAACTGAAAGCACTAATGAATGGAAAATTGGAGAACCATGAGCCTGAATGACCAGAGTGTTGAAAAATACATCTAAGTGAATAAGATAGTACATTGGCATAAGGAAACTTCACCAAGTGTAGAATCCAACCACCATAAACTGCTACTGTTAGCAGTAGATGTGTGTGTGTGTGTGTGGTAAGAAAACTCCAGCTTTGAATAAGCTAAAATGAGCTAGTTATCCATGTAATGTACCCTCAAGCAAGCAGAAGTTGGGCAAAAACCATGACCACCAAATAAAATATATATGATTCTGATGCAAGTCTGAAAGACCAGGCACTAAACCGATACACAACCACATAGTGGACAAACCAATGACAGCATCTGAACTGATGAGAAATATGAATATAGGCATTCAAGATGTTTACACTGGTTATCTGTATTTTGGATAAAAAATCATTAGTATAATAAAAGACTCCATGAGAAATTGAGGATGAACCAAAAATTTGTTGAGGAAGAACAGATGGATTACAAAACAAAAAATCTGGAGTGACATACCAGAGAAGGTTGGTTGACAGGCTTAATGATAGCTTTCCATGATAGAATGGTCAGCACAACCATGGATTGTAGATTCAGACATGTAGCTGAGTTAAGAAGAGTGAAATAAGTACAGAAGACAAAGGATGAAAAATCCTTCTGATAAAACTCGGATAACATGAGAACAAAGCTAGTCAAATGTGAACCCACTTAACTGGAAAATATCTGAAAATCACTGGGATTGCTGATGACAATGAACCTTTGAGACACACAGCAAAATTTTGAAGTTCTAGTAGAAGGTGGAACTAGTAATGGATAAGAGATTGCAAAATAAGATACAGTTACGGTATCAGAATGAGAAAAATGAATAACCAAAAACTAATGGATCAAATGTGGACTCCAAAAACAAGCCAATGGGGAAAAGAGGTCATTCAGAAATCACAAAGATAAGGGGAAGGTAGATGAAACTGTAAAAAGACAGCATCATTCCCAATACAATCCTCACAACACATTAACTACATGTGAAAGAATAAGGCCAATGCATACAAGGAGAAGGAGGAAGGAGAGAAAGTTTATTTCCTGAAAAATCCTCAGTGGATTTTTGGAGTGCCTTAGAAAGGAGTGTATGTTGGAGAGGTACTGAAGGAAGACTGTAAAGGGTAAGACAACAGTAGGAAAAATTCATGAAATGGTTAGGGTTATAAGGGTATTCCTCGTGAATCCAACTGCTGGAAGTCAAGAAAGGGTTGATTAACTGGCAAATATGCAAGATCATAAAGATCAGACATCCACTGAGATTGAGGCAAACTAACACCTATCTTTAACTCAGAAATGAAATGCTAAGCATGAATCCTGATGTCAGGTAAAGAAAGGAAAACAAGAAACCCTCATGACAGAAGACAAATGTCAAGTACAAAAAGAGAGAACAGTATCATATAAAAATGAAAAAACAAAATAAGCTTGAAAATGCATTTTCAAAAAATAGACAGGCTTAGCAGATCTGGTATAGGAGAAATTTGGGAATGTTTGGCATAATTAGGAGGAAAAAAAATGTCAAAATCCTCCTTGTCATGAACATATTTGGACAAATCAACAGGAACCAAGATACTGTTGAGAGAAATAGGGTGTCTCATATAATGATCAATCTCCTGACAAACGATAGACAAAGTTGAAATTAAGAAAAAACTAATAAATAAATAAAGGTAAATTATTGTAGCAAACTGCCACAGAAAAACTAACTGTAGCAAAGAAATAAATCAAGTTACTAATTCAGACATACAAAAAAATAAAACGTGAAAAGAGCACAATGGGAAAACATCAACAATCAACAACTGTCCATTGAAAAGTTACAGTTTGATAGAAATGAACTGTAGGAGTCATGCATCAGGAGGGTGTGTTATACTCCTATTGGTGGAGGTGTGTCACATGGTAATTTATGTGCGAGATGCAGTTGAATCACCTTGATTGTGGGATACGTGGGAGTTCAAGGCTTGTAGCACGTGAACAAATTTTTTTCATAGGGGGCAGCACTGAATGAGACTAGCCATACATGTAAGTGGAGATAATGTGTCACATCAGAATTAAATATATACATTTATATAAATAATACAATTACAATATCTTATTTGAAAGTTTCCTAAGGCTAACTTTAAACTACCAAGTTTACATATAAATAAATTATACTTCCTAGGTGCCATACTAGAAGTCCTTGACATTTTCTACAGTCACTTATTCCATCTTTTTTTTTTCAAAGTTTCATCAACTTTAAAAATATCTTTATGTTTTACATAGCATAACCTTTTATGCAAAATGACGGTAGTATATAATTTTAATGTTTTACATTATATCTCTCGCTATTCAATCCTCTACATAAAATGACAAGCTCTTCTTCCAATCTGAGTACTACAGCTAGCACATACGGTTGATATATAATAATAATAATACACGCTTATTTACTTTCACTCAGAAGTTTTATTTATAATTGCATCATTATGGGTTTGGCTCAGTTCCTTACAACACTTCAGTTGCAACTAATATTTATCAATTTTTGCATATGTATTTTCCAAAGAATATTTGTGGGTTTGAACATGCCCTGTCTTATGTTTTAAACCTTAGGAAAGAATTGTTCAACTTCAGAAGATAATGTGCCACCCTGAAAATTTTCATAGTTAAATTATAATTAGATCACATTATATGCAGTTACTTCAGTTTTACTTGACACAGGCCTTCTATTTCAACACTTAACTTCAAGATTGTAACTTATTTATGAACTCATTACTACCTGTAGAAATTATTTTCCAATCTGGCTTTAATGGTACTGAGGTCAACTGGATACTCCACAACAAGTGCATAGTCAGGGTAAAGATTCAAGTCTACAGGTACAATGAATGGCTCTGCAATAGCTAATTCCATAATTTGCTCAAGACCTCGTGCTAACCTGTTGCACTCTTCTTCTTGCCCACAATTAGGCCATTCAGATGGTTTGGGAGAATACCTAGCACCGATTTGTTCTTTCTCAGCAACATTCATATTTTGCCTTTGCCTGTCACGTAGCCCTATCAACCCAAGTAAAACATTTGAACACACTTCTGATGAGAATAAAAAAACTATGTCTGATTTATTTCAACATCAAAAATTAACACACTATATTGATTCATGTCTAAATTACAGAAGCATGTTGATACAGATAATAGCAACTTCATCATCTTCAAAAAACAAAATATTGCTCCAAACTACTTTGTAAAACATTTGTACTTTCAGATAATATTTTCAAGAGTATATCAAACTGATAAAAAATAAATATTACAGCAATGAATACTATTTTTACCCCAATATTGCAAATTACTTTTGAACAGTTTTGATGCCACATGCTAATATTTATTGAGCCCTTGAATAGTTGGTAGGTACCAGCAGATTGCAAGTTGGCTAATGTTACACCTTTTTTTGAGGGAGATGATCACAACTGCCGATGTAATTATAGATTAATTAGTCTTACTAGAATAGTAGGAAAAGTTTTGGAAAGTCTGATAAAAGTTGCTTTGCAAAGTCAGTTAACAAAGTCTAAAATTTTGTTGGATAGTCAGCATGGTTTCACTAATGAAAAATTAGGAGTTACAACTTATGTAAATGAATGTGCATGTGTGGATTTGAAGTATCTGAATTTTCAGGAGACATTTATCAAGGTATCATATAGAAGGTTTTTCAAAAAATTATTAGTATAGGTTTGTGAGTATAGCTTTGATGACTGGACATAAAAACTAGAGGGTTTTTATACATCGAATTCAGTGAAGTTGGATTAATGTCACAAGTGGGGTGGAACAAAGGGCTCTTTTTTATTTATGTCAATGAAGCAGATGAAGGAATGTTCAGTAAAGTTTTTAAATTTATTGATGATGTTAAAGTGTTACTGGCTGTGAAGAGGATGTTGCTGGTACTTCACAAAAGGATCTGACAAGTTGAACAACTAAATGTCAGATGAGTTTTAAGTATAATAAATAAAATGACTTATAACTTTTTAACAGTGTTAAAAGAAATGGATTTTGGCATTCTGGTTGATCAACCTCTTAAGCCATCCAAGAATGGTAAAGCAAGAAGAATATTAGGTTATACCTACAGAAACACTGAATATAAGTCTAAAGAGATTAAAACTTCATTGTAAATGTCATTCATTAAGTTTCATAGTGCTTAGTTTTGGGCTTGTTACATTATGAAGTAAATTTAATTGTTGGAAAGGGTTCAGAGGAAGGTTACTAGTATGATAGCTAGGATGGAAAAAATGTCATACAAGGACTGTTTAAGATCCCTAAACTTGTGTTCTTTTGTCAAAAGATGAGTCAGAGGACTCTAAGATTGTTAAGAGAACTGATAGTGTTGATGCATTATCTTTTTAATTTTTTATATTTAATGGCAAGAATCATAAGACTATGAAATGCAGATACAGATATTGGCAAAGTAAGAGTCATCTTCAGCTAACAGTTCTATTTTTTAAGAGGGTGGTTGGCCTTTCGAATGGTTTGCTTTTGGATATGGATGGTAGATGCAGTTAACTAAGGGAGCTTAAGATACAGTTTGATACATATTTAAATGATAAGGGCTGGCTTTGAGGTGTTTTTTTTTTTCTTTTTTCAGTATTTAGGTAAGTAGATAGCATGGCCTACATGGATCAAAAGATGTTATGTTTCAGTGTTATGCTCTCACACTTTGCATATTCCTTGGGATAGCTACTAGAACTTTCTAAATGAATACCATGTTGTTGTTTTTAATGTAAAGACTTTTATGTGTTATTTTCTCTAGCCTAAGGCTAACTGTAGCTAAATCATCAACATACACAGATGTGAAATGTTGAAAATCTGACCTATATAAAAGCCAGCATGCATTGCATTACTTCACACCTGATTTCTTGAAATGGGAGAAGATGTAAATGCCAAAATGTATTTATCTAGATTGAGTAGTTCAATTACTGTCTGCCCATCACAATTTTGGTGGTGTGTGGGAGCTGGGAGGAGAAAGGAGGGTTCCTTGAAACCTTGCAAGTGTAGTGAATGTTGGTATAATAAGCCTAAAGTAAAGACATGATGTGGAATCACCTAGCCTAGAACAAAGTGCATAAAAGTTATTATGAAAGTTAAAAAAAATGAATTCAATTTAAACTGTTTCTAAATTAAGCTATCTATTTTCTGTTATATCACCAAGATTTTAATAAAAACAACCGTGTTTAATGAATGTAAACCAAATTAAGAAATGAAACATTTTTCCAGTTTTGTCGTCTACACATTTCATTTTATACTTTCAGTACACAGACTAACAAGAATATTAGGTTACAACTTTGTTGCTAATCAGCGTGACATAATGTAGTATTATGAAACATATTGGATTTTCTATATATTAGAAGATGTTATTCTGATTTTTACCAATGATCATTTTATGAATACACTACAAGTTTATCTTGAGTGGATCACAAAGGAACTTATGAATGTTTGACTGCAGTTTTTTGCCTCTTTGTTGGTCAGATGGATTTTGCAAAATTTATTTATTTCAATTAGCTACAAAATGTGAAGTGAGAGTATTCTATGGTACAGGGATAATGGTGCTTTTAATGAGCTGTATATGCTAGTTATGAAATAAAATCAACAATATCTTTTTTCTTTTCCTTTTAATGAATTGTTACCATTTTTTAATTCTACTTTATTTATTATTTCAACTGTTTACCTTTTCACATGTATTTTTGTTACTTTAATAGTTTTATTGACTGGACTGTACAATGTTCAGTTTTTTAATGTATAAAGGGTTACACATAACGTTAGCAAATTTTAACATATTTACGTGCAGCATTGGAGTAGTGTACTCATATTTACCTGAAGCTAATTTTCTTTTTCTAAGGGTTTGTTAGCAGGGAAAACTCATTTGTCTTTAAAATTTACATTTTAAAACATAAAATACATAAATCACTGAAACAGAACTTAACAACTACAATCTAACAGGTTTTTCTAACCAAGTTATGTAAGGTAAAAACAAAACAACAACAAACAAACTTATTAAATGGCATGAGCATCAACTTGCATATCGACACGTAACATATCAAATCCTTTGCTGGTCCAACACGTATTAGTACCAATTTAAAAAAGGACCACATAAGGCTTGAAACTGAAAATAAGTTCTTTTTACTAGTTTTAAACATATGCATAAAATAAAAAGATATGGTTTGGAAACTATCTTCAAATTTAAAAATAGATAAGCAGTTTTTTTCAAGATGAAGATTTGGACATAAAAAAAATTACATTCAAAAGGTCAATAAAATTTTTGTACCACATACTTCAACTATTTTGAATTGAAAGAACACATATTTTAGAATTTTTTGTCCAGGAATGCTTACCATTATGAATCAGAGGTTCTAAATCCCAAGGGCTCATCCTCTCCACTTCTTGATTGTCCAATTTGACAAAAAAACACTGAAACATGCAATCAGGATACTCTTCTTGTAAAGGTTCTTGGTGATCAATTGTTCCAAGTTGCCAAGTATTATTTTTTATACATCTGAAGCGATCTCCTGAGAGAAAAAAACCATAAATATAAAAGTAAAATGTTGATGTTTTTCAAAAACTCTTTATAATAAAATAACAACAGTGTTTAGTTTTTACTATGCAAGTTATACAAAAACACACCTAAGACATAAAAAAATTTTGTGTAAAAATATCAATCATTCAAGCAGGGGATGGTTGAAACTTTAATTATTAATGTTTTTTTTATCAATATAATGTTATCCAATGTTAGCTTTCTGATAAATAAAGATCTGAAACAGTGGATATATTATAGTTCCCTAGAAATAAAAATGTTGAGTATTTTTTAAGCCAAAAAGTGGGTTCAGAGTAGGTGAGTAAAAATTTAGTCCTTGTAATAACTTTTTCTTTGTTTGCCACTACCAAAAATTTGAAAATAACTATTAATCCAAGTGCATGTAATATATACAGAAAACTCAACCCTTAAATACTTAAGAAAAAAAGCATTTTAATTTGTAATTTTACTAGGAAATAATAGATTAATAACTCATATCTAATGCACCCCAACCTCAGAGTATCGTGCCTTCCAAGGTTTTACTCATATGCTGAAAATCATAAGTACAAGAAGTTACGAAGTGTAGAGTTCCAATGAAATACAGAGTTGAATCAGTCAATAAGTTATCATGAGGTATTTAGGTCTACATTTGCTATCACAGTTACTGATATCCTTGTACAACCAAGTCGATTTTATGTTAATTCTAGTAGTGCTGGGAAGGTTGGAACATCATTTGTAACATAGTCTCACAATAACTTATGACAATGAAAAAGAGTTCAAGCTTGTAGAAATGTTAAATGGGAACATGGACTACCCCTGTATCATTAAGAGCCACAAGTCAAAGGCCATGTCATTGTGTTCATTAACTCGCATTTAAAATTTTATTGAACTACTATTTTATGAATTTATGTCGATAAGTTTGGTATTCAATTGTAGATTATAATTCAAATTTTAGTTTATTACACATTATTCAATTTTTGATTTAAAAGAAAATACTGAAAAATATACTTAAACATTTATTTTTGTGTGTCATGAGGAATTTGAATGCAGCACTGGTTCAAATTAGATGTTTGTGACTTCAAAACATAAAATCTATAGTTTTATATGAATTAAGAACTCAAATTATTTATATTTACAAGCTAGAATATAAAATATAAAACTCCTATCTCTTCTACTTGCCGAAATATTGCTCATGTATGGAATCAATCACAGTGGCCCAGCTCAACTCTTTCCATTTTTAGAAATAGTCCTTTATACACACATGCTTGTTAACCAGTTGACAGCTCAGAATGTCCCCTTAGAGGCTTTCTCAGCCATTTTTTAAACATTAGGATGCCAACTTATTATTTTGAAACAAGATTTCAAGGTGGTAGGCTATATCTTTAGTCTGCTTGAAATCTCACACTTTTTAAAATCAAAATGCAGCTTTGTTGTTAAGCTTAATAAATTATACTGGAATTCTGTGGTACTAGTGTAGTTCTTAATGAGTTTTGGGTTATTCCGTTGCATATGTGAAATCTAAAAAAATTATTTTGTTTAACATCCACTACATGCAAAGCTTGAAAAGGCCTGGGAATCTACATTAAGCAGAAACTGAATACAATGGTCATATCTAGAGAAGATAATGCCTTGCTTTACTTCTTCATTTATTGTTCTATGTTTTAAGAAAAATAAATTTAAGAACTTATTTCTAAATATTAATAGCATATATTCAACATACATAATGTATTATAAATGAAATGTGACTGTATTTTACAAAATACTAGTCCACTAAGTAAAACACAGCTAAGACTGGTCGCTTTGTAAAGGCCAATTTTATATTCTTGGACACAGTAACATAAGTGCTTAGTCATTAAAACTTTTGTGGAAGATCAGTATAATAAAATAAATATATATAAATATATAATTTTATGAAATTTAAATTAAACCTTTGTGTTTTTGTTTTACAATCTGTAATTATTGCAGAAAGAAAAACATGATTTTTATTTATTTCTGAATTTCTCATGGGGAATACAAAACTGGTAAAATTGAACCAACTTTTACAGAGATACAGTATTGAAAATAACAGATAAAATAAAACACTTTTTTCTAAAAATATTTTACAATTATCTATAGGTTATAAAGATTTTGAATGTGAAATTTGAAAATTTTCTGATACATAAAAGTATTTTTAATCTTGAAACCAAAATTACTCTGCATGTTGGATAGTCAACATTTTGTAAAAACATTTACAAGAAAATCTTTAATTAAAAAAAATCTTAACATTTAATTTGTTAAAAATTCAATATTTTGTATTTGAGAGCATTGTAACATTTACCAACAACTTGCAAAATCTTGAAAAGATACGTGCTCACTATATCAAAAACCATACTATAAATACTTTTGTGGTTACAAGTTGGGTGGATTCCACCCAAATTGTGATGGGTTAAACATTTAATGCAACTGTAAATTTAAATACATAATACAATATATAATATCACATTATTGTGATTTTTGCTTTAAAATGCACACACACACACACACGTTTGTCACAACTGATTCCAATTTAGCTAAACAGAAATAAATTCCCTTTTTATTTGCCCAGTCATAAACAGACTAAAAAAAAACTCAAACTATTATTTTAACCTACCAGCCTTCCAGTGTTGATCCATGGCCAAATTGTAGTAGTAACGCAACACTAAAAAGTCAGGAACACTGTCCATATTATGATATTTTAAAGTAAAGCTATCCCCTGTACAGTCTCCTGTTTCTGGATCAATCATGACCAACCTTAGATGACACAGACGCGGAGGAAGTATTTCAAACTCTATATCTTCTACACGAACTAGTTCCTGTTCCTACATAGGGTGATACAAACAGAAATCTTAATGTCTAATAACATAGCTCATAGCTTATTTTCTTTAGATGAAGAATTTATGTTGAAATTACTTTTCTTGAAAAACTGAAATACTTCTCAGTAATTAGACAGAAGTACTTGTATTTAAAACACGTCATACAAAAATAGTATACAAATTATTTCAGGTGTAAAGTAAGCTATGGTGTACAGGGAACTTAATGTTGATTAGTAAATTAGTGATAAGAAGCTTATGCTTCATGAACATATAATATTAAATTGTGTTTATTACTTTATAATACTTATATTTAAGATGTGTATGTGAATCAAAATAATTTAGTATTAGTTAAAGTCAAGCTGACACTTGAAATTAACAAATCAACTAACTTTAAGACAGGCACATACATGTAAGTACCCAATTACACAGGTGAAAATAGACTTAAAGACTCATCATATGAAAGACCAAACATTTTGATTAATCAATGAATTTCTTGACTGAAAAATAGATAAAAGGACAGAGAAAGGCTCTTAAATAGAATTACAAGTCACTATACAAAACTATTAATTACACAATGTCATATATATGAGCACATGAGAATAAAACAGGAAGCAGATACATAGACAGATGGTATATTGTAATGAACAAGCACTGAATATTAACCCTTTTTAGGTCTTCAGATAAATTTTCTCTATCAAAGTACCAATCACAAGAAAAAGGTAAGAAGTAACTTGGGCAATTTAAAACTGAGCAAATGAAAGATATTTTTAGCTGTTAAAGATATAATAAAACTTCACAGAAATTTAGCGTTAAAAGACTTCCTTAATGTCTAAATATGACAAAAAGTTCACAATTCAAACTACAGCAACTTTGCTGTAATTTGAGAAGACTAATTTAAAAGTTCTTAACGATATCATTCATGTCTTCTGCCACACTAGATATATCTAACAGATTACTTAAGGTGTTCTGTTAAGCCTCTATAAACGTAAAAAATACTTTCTTTTCTTTTGCAAACCCTTTAAATTCAGAGTTGCTCAACAGACTATTTCAGAACAATTTTTTACAAAATATAAATACACAAACACACATATATATTTTGTAAATTAAAGATTTAAACTTCTTTTTTGCTACATTTATATACAGTTCCTTCACTTTGTCAAGTTAACCACAATTCAGACTAAAACACAATTTTCTTCATATTTTTACATTTGTCTGCAAAATAAAATAACTGTGCTTGCTTACAGATTTATACATGAATAAGATAAATACAAGTACTTAAAATGTATTTAATTAATTTTTGAGCATTTAAAAAAAACATCTATACATAAACTTCAAACTCCAAGTTCTTAAACAGTTAGATAAAGAGTACAGATTTCAGATCATTAAAATGGTCAGGTGAGAGAACAGAGAGCAACACAAAACCTGAAAAGATAAATTCTAAGTTTTATTTTACTTGTTTTTTACACTCTTTGCAAAAATGGAAAAAAAATATAATATTAGTTACAAATTGCCCATTTGCCTTAAGAGTTTACTGTTATTTTTGTTACTCGAGTAGAAGAAAATGAGATGGCTCTGTAACTCACTAGCCACAGTAAATTTGCTGTTAAATATTGATTTTAGAGAGTTTAAAAAAAATCTGCAGTGCTGAAGACAATTCACTTACACGCAATCTGAGTTTCCTAAAAGGTTGAGATTTCAAACTAACATCATATATCTTTGTTTTCTTGACAGCTTTCAAGTAAATCTCATGTCCCTGCCAAAAATAAAGCACCTCATCTCCTACTTGAGGGACGTATGGGTTCTTCTGGGGCACTACATGAGTGAGCCATTCTGGTGGCTTGTACTCATCGGGTACTTCTTTTATTCTTCTGTTCTTCTGAGTAATCAAAATATAAAAATTGCAGAATGGTGAGATACAGAATACAAACATCATACATATTTTATGTGATGTATGTTAGGTATTTCATTATTTGAGGATATTTTCAACACTGATATAGTAATGTGCATGCCTTTCACAAACTGGTGAAGTATGGTTAAAATTAATTATACTTGTCATGAGGTATTATGTCAGGCTTATTTGTTTAAAACATTCTTAATCTAGTCCCTTAGGGATTTTTTGAGAATTAGATTAAGAATTTATTGTTAAAAAAAAACCTACAATGATAAAAGTAATTATTTTTAAGATTTCTAATAATAACAAAACTTTATTTTCTTTTTGTTTTTCCATGGGAAATATTTCCACAAAATCTCTATATGCATTAAAAAAGAAATCAAACTAAAATATTTATAATATGCGAAAAGCTAAGTGTAATTTGAGATTATCAAAATAGGTCTTCAATTAAGGCTTACATTGTAAGAACAGATAAAAATTCCAATAAAATATACAAATAATTTTAATTTTTTTTTAAAAAATTAAGGATGTTGTACGGATGGAAATGCTAAAAAAGTACCGAAACAAGGTAATGATGAAACACAAAACCATACAAAAATCCCTAAACAGGTAGCCACATATTTTCAAGAAAAATGTTTACCTTCTACTAAATGTTGAATTCCTTTCATTTGCATGATTTTAAGTTTGAATAAAAATATTTATACTAAATAATGCTAAAAAATCTTACAATGGCCAATTCCTGTAACACTGATTTAGTGACTACTTATGTAGCAATTTTTTCTATGGTTTTGTGTATTAATCCCTACCTTGTTTTGCTACTTTTTAGCATTAGCACCCCTTACTCTTTTTTTTCTTTAATCAATAACAATGAATATTTTATGATGAATGGTAGCTGCTATAAAAGCAACAGTCTTAGCCTGTCACGATGAGCTGTCTTGATGGATGTCATGTGTTGAAATTAGAGAAACACTGTTTCTTCACTCCCAAAATTAAAATGCAACATTTTTAGTGTGTATATCATCACAAAAATTTAATGCATTAATGAGCTAATATTTGCGATGTCAGAATCAGAATAATAAAAAAAACATTTGGCAGTTACACTACTGACTGGTTTGCTGCTTTAGTAACGAGTTTTGGCTATACTGAAAATCTTAATAGCTTATAAAAACTTTAAAACTTATGTTAGATGTTTATAAAAGTTTCTTAGATTGTTATAACACATAACTGAAACTAACATAATTGTAACATAAGAGACATTTGAGATTATGATGAGCAATACATAAGATGCATCAGTCATTTTGTTCCTGGACCATTCCTAAACACTAAGTACTTTCATGTTTAGTGACAAAAAGAATTATCATCAAAAAACACTATCAAAAGAAATTAACATATACTTAAACTAAACAAAATAAAAAGAAGGAGACAGGAAAACATAACTTCCTGTACAAAGACCGTTCCTAATTTTTATTACTGCATACATATCAGGGTATCCATTTATTTACCACTTTCAAATTTCCTGCACATTCCCTGCTTTACAAGCATTTTTTTCATGACCATATTATACAATAACGTCAATATATCAGATTTACATGTTAGTGAAATAATCAGCAAATATCTACTAAGAAAACAGTGAGTAGTGGATTAGTTCATAATACAAAATAAAAAGAGAGGTATGTTCTAAAAAACGTCAACAACAAGAATATCAGACAACGTCTGAGGTAGTTTGGTTTTCACACAAGTTACATGTTTAAAATTAAAAAACCTAGTTGACCTGAGAAATCTGTTCGTTTGTATAATCTAAAAGAAATCTAAAATATTTATATTTAAGAGCATATTTATGAAACTAATTAATTAATCAGCTTTGTGACATATGAGACCATTATAGTCAATCAAAAGAAAGCTAGTTTAAAAATCATGTATTTAAAATGCACCAGATAGAGTGTTAACACACTGAATAATTCTACAAACAATGTGTGTACTAAAACACTTTTGTTAAAAGTGTTCCATATCTTATTGGATCTGTCCCATTGCTAACACTCAATGGATACACTTTCATTACTGAGCTTCGAGGCAAAGGTTGCTGATTTTTGTTTTGAGTATGCTTACTCTGAGCACTACTGAAAGATGTAAAATCACCAGAATCCATTTTATATTTCCAAAAATAATAGATAATTAATAAATACCACACCCTCTCTATGTTCTTATAATTTGAATTTACATGAAATTTGACAATACATCCAATAACAATGTAGTTCAGCCAGTGAAAGTTCCTAAATTTTCACTGCAGGAAAAATATTTTCACATTTTCCTCTGCTTCCTTTTAGTTGGGCAATCTAATATTTGTGCACGGGTATGTATTCTTCATGTGTATGCTTCATTGTGAACAATAACTGACAAACCACTTTAGAAATTCCCATATAACCTTTTGCAAAATACTTACTTTTCCCATAAGATAGTTATAAAATTTATTAATGTAGTGAGAAATTTCAGTTACAAACTGAACTATTTCTTTTTATCAAACAACCCTTGACAATTTTTTATGTTATAAGATATTTGAAGAGTGTACAGAAAACTAACTCGTTTGTTCTGTTTTTTCATGCTAGTTTTTCTTTCATCTTCATCTTTGGTTTGGGATTCTTCTCCTTTATGATCTTCCTCACCAGCTCGGTGTTTTCCTGATTTGGATTTCTTCTTGAAAGAGTCCAAGCTCACTCCTGCATCAGCAGTCCAGTCTGAATACTCTTCTGATTCACTATCAAGTAAAATGTTTAAATACAATGTTTTAATGTGTTTCTGTTCAGGTAGATGCCCTAATTCATAATTATGTTCATAGAATCATCAACCCTCCCAAAATCTCTACGTAATCAGTTAAAATACAAAATTTAAACACAAATTATAACCACTTTATAATTCATAATTAATTAATGACCAACTAAGGGAGTCTTTGCTCATTTTGCACTCTTTTTGAGGCTACTAAAAGAATAATATGACCAAAAAACAGCATGGTAAACTAGTCTGGGCCAAGTTCAAGTGCTTTTGTTTACAAAGATTGTGATATGTAGGTATATCATATTTTTTCTACTAGCTTTTATTATACAGATATTTACAAAATTGTTCAGTTCTTTATCATCCACATTGAAGTGGCAGGAACATGTGGTCTAACAAGTTATTAAAATTCCTTTGTTGTAGTTACTTTGTTCTCTATATTAAGATAAGTCTATTCTGCCTGAGAGGATACTGCACTAATATAAAGGATTTTAAGTTCAACAGATTGGTATTGTAATATAATTTATGGTCTGGGCTGGCATTAACTAAAGGTAATATCAAGACAATGTTGAGACAGGACAAATGCCACAACTGACTGGATAAAAAAAGTGGATTTATGTGTTAAATTCAAGTGCACTTTATTTAGTCACTTTCACTAGGAAACTGCTGGGTGAAATTGTGTTTTAGTTACATGGAGATTAATACTAAGAGAAAAAAACTACAGTCTTGAACACAATTTAGTAGAAGCAACTATTCCATCTACCCAATTACATACACTGTGCTTTCTGTTTGTTTTTAACAATGAAGATTTTATTCAAATCTTCTGTTATTTGTAGATCTACCTATCTGATACCTGTAGAAAATTTAATTTTACTTGATAATACCACAACATTTGCAAATATGCAGCTGTTTTGATAAAAACTTGAAGTAATTATTGGCAGAGAGACTCACTGATGAGAGAAGATTAGTGAAAAGGATGCAGAGATTCACTTGCTCAGATGAAAGAAAATGGACTGTGTATGAGAAAAAAGAATTAGAAAAGCTCTTAAATGAAGCAAGGAAATGAGAACAATGAAGAAACATGATCTGAAAAATTAAAAGCATACCAACTGGTAAAAAAAATATTCAGAAGTAGATACAAAAGGTTTAGAAGAGACCTGCATGTTCTGTTAGATTTTTCACAAAGTTTCACAAGGAGTATCTACTCTAAGTCACCTCTAATTGTGGAATCAGAGACTAAATGGAAGGGAGCTAATCAACATTGTCAATTCTTCAGCAACTCTTTTTAAAGCCAACAGTGGAACATAATTTTTTAATGTTGGTTTTCAAATTAACATTGATACCAAGCAGCATCTACCAATAAACATGTTGGTACTTCCATCTGTAAGGGTGTTATAGTGTGATGAGTAATCCCACTATTTAGTTATAGTAGTCCATAAACTAGTTGTGGGTGGTGTTAAATGATTTAATTTCAAAAGACATTTTCTCCCATCCTGTATAAAAAGTAACTGAGCATCTTAAATTTAAATTCCTTGTGGGCCTCCTTTTGACTTCACCTCCCCCCCCCCAAATATGGGTACACAAAGGGCATATTTATGGCACTGATGGCATTGACTAACTACTTTCAGTTCTATTTTATCACTTCTAAGTTACAAATTAGTAATCTAGATAACTTTCAAGCATCTCTGCATGAAATTCAACAGACAAACATGAAAGTGAAAAGAGTCCCACTTGCTAGCTGTGATAAGAAATAAATTCAATTTTAGGGCTAGATAAGTGATTGCCCAGCTGTTCCAGTTTTAACATGAGATAACAGTTTTTAACTGTTTATATTAGAAGTAGATAATTAATTTCACTGCTTCATAATAAACCTAATACCACTTCAGTGTTTGAACACTCTCAAAACAATCAAAGGCATTTTTAATGAGACAAAAACTGTATCATCAATTAGTATTTCCATTAATACAGTTAATTAAGAAATGTTTCTTGCTGTTTTCATGCTCCAAATAGTTCTGATGAAAATACAATGAGCTAGAATAAAACTCTATGAATATAACATAAATTTCAAAGTTCGTACATGTTTTATTGTTGTGTTTTTCTGAAGGGATAGGGGACTGGTGATATCACATGAAGAAAGAATGCTTACATTTGTTTTGTAAGTTATATCCTATCCTTTTTTGATGTTAATTTCATTAGAAGTATTGATTAAGATGTTTCACACATACAATTCTTATTTTTTTATTATACAATTTTTGAGGATTATGTTCTACTGTTAGCTATGTGGACTTAGGATTAACCTAAATCCATTATTAAAAGATTAATGAAACTCATGATGTATTATTTTGATTATAGTTAAAAATATCACTAAAAGGAAGGATATCATGTATGTCATTGACTTCTAAATAATATTAGGATTAGTTTTGTAACACTGCATACCCATAGGCAGACATACAACCCAATATACTCATTGGGTTGGCTATATTGATTACTTGGTTAATTTTTAGTTTTGAACAATGTAGTTAGCTTGTCCAGATACAAGTGGATGACACTGCATTTTAAGATAAAGTCAAATTAGTTTTAGCTTGGAAAAAATAAAAACTATTAACTAACCTTCCAGCCTCTTCACTAGAACTATCTCTCCAGTTTCTCCTTTCTATATCACTACTGTCTGATGACTCTGAATAGCTGACATTCTGTTCCTAAATTTATGGTAGATATAACAAATCTATTTCAAAAAGATGCTGATAAAGTACACCACTGACCTAACGATCTTTATAGAAATCACTGTTACAGCTTTCTGATATAAATGACAAAAACTCCATCACATCATTATGTTAAAAACCAAAGAAAAAAGTAAAATAATGGACTACCATTACAACATCATTATCACTGTTATAAAAGAACCAGTTAACACTGCAGTATTTTTAAAAAATATACTTTATTGCCAGTTATTCAGGTTTTTGCCATACAGTGCACATGAAATTATGTTTATTCATAGTAATTGTTTATAATAGTGCTAATTTGTTTGTTAAAGTCACACTGTACTCTGCTTACTACTTCGATTACTGAAACCCAATTTTTATTGTCATAAACTCTAAGACTTATCACTGAAACAACAGCAAGCACAACTATGTTAAAAAACACTGGTTAGAATTTTTAACGTAATTTAATAACCATTTACATATGAAATCCAGATACATCCTCTGCTATTATATCAGGCTTATATGGCCCACAAATATACATTTAATGAAAAATTAGATATGAGAGAAGTAAAAGCAAGTTTTCATAACTGACTCATTTGAACACATGAATGTTTAGAACTTTTCATTGAACATATATTTAAACTTTACATTCAACATGTATTACTATTAAGTTTATTGCAATAACCATCTTGATTATTAATTTATAACATTTGATACACTTTTCATGGTATGATACTTCTCTCAGTTAAACAGTAAGATTTAAAATTTGTATTCCAAAACAAGAGTTTGGAATTAAGCCCAAAGCCACAGAAAGGGTTATCTGTGCACCACCCACCAGGGGTATCAAAACCTGGTTTCCAGTAGTGTGAGTCAGTATGCATACTGCTACACAGTAATTTTGGTAAATAAATATTCATATAACTAGGTTTGTTTAAAACACAACTAAAATTAGTGAAATAATTACAATAAAATACATATTTCAGTTTAGAAAAAACGTTTCTCCAAATACTCAAAAATTAAAACACTATATGTCATTATTCCCCTTTTTTTCAGTGCTGCTTTGTGCATTAAATGTATAAATAAGGTAAAGTTTTCTTTAATATTCTGCAATGGTTTATTGGTTACTTTAAGGAAAGCTTCACATATTTAAACATTTTTTAACTTTATTTTTCTTTCATTCTGTTTGATTCTTAAACATAATATCAGTAACCTGTTTACACAATATACTCAGGATACAGTGGTGCTAAGTTTCTTGACCTAATAACCCTCTATTGAGAGAACAATGGAAATCTTTAATGACATGGAAAATAAAAGTACTGTTATTAATCCAACTAGATGGAAGTTGTGTAAATTCACAATTAATAAAAGGTTATCTTAGAACATGAAAAGTTGTTTCTTTTACAAATAATTTAAAAAACAAACAAAATCAAAACACCCTCAGCAAAACACAAAATTGTAAATTTGAATGTATCTTTTCATGGACACAACAAACCTTCATGCCAAATCTAGTGAAGATCCATTAACATGGGCAAAATAATGGTAAAAAACCCCAGCAAAAGCAATCATAAAAACTGCAAAATGAAAAATTGAAAATTTGTGTGCATTTTTCCCTTGGATCTAATGAACCTCTATACCAATTTTGGAGAGGATCCATCTACACCCTACAAAGTATTTATATGGACCTACAACAAACAGTACTATTATATTTGTATAGATGGCGCCAGTGCATTAGATCTGCACTGATGTATTCGTGATGTCCTATTTACACCCCGAGAATGGAGAAATATAAAGTTCTCTGTGACAGAAAATGGAAGCAAAACAGGAAAATCGAGACCTTATTGCATATCTATATGCACATAGGGATAAAAATATCGAGAAGTTGGGAGCTGCACATTGCATAATAAAAAGGCTTTTCTAGTATCATTCAAGCAAGAGTTTCATTAGAGTATTGCAAAAGTTTTATTTATATGAGTTATTTTTTTAATTTAAAGTAATTATTAAAAGAATATCTAAATATAGATTTTAGTGAGTCATGTGGTATGTTGAATGAAGCACTGGTTAAAATTAGATGTTTGAGACTTCAAAATATAAAATCTATATTTTTGTATGAATTAAGAACTCATATTATTGATATTAACAATCTAGAATATAAAATAAGAACATCATTATCTTTTTATTTTGCTGAGATACAGCTTATGTACTGAATCAAACACAGTGACCCCATTTTTAAAAACATTTCCCATATATACATTTATTTCTATATATAACATGTGAATAACCAATCAACAGCTTAGAATGCCCCCAAATGGTTTCCTCAGCCATTTTAATCCATGAAAAGGCTATCAACTTTTTTCAAACCAAGATTTCAAGACGATAGATTGTATCTTTAGTTTGCTAAAAGCTTCATTTTTTCAATGGAAATAGATCTTAGTTACTAAGCTTAAAAAATTAAAGTGGAATTATATGGTATCAGTGTAGTTATTTAGCATTTTTTGGTTATTTAACTGCATATATAAAAATCATGCATCAAACCTTCATGCCAAATCTAGTGAAGATCCATTAACATGGGCAAAATAATGGTAAAAAACCCCAGCAAAAGCAATCATAAAAACTGCAAAATGAAAAATTGAAAATTTGTGTGCATTTTTCCCTTGGATCTAATGAACCTCTATACCAATTTTGGAGAGGATCCATCTACACCCTACAAAGTATTTATATGGACCTACAACAAACAGTACTATTATATTTGTATAGATGGCGCCAGTGCATTAGATCTGCACTGATGTATTCGTGATGTCCTATTTACACCCCGAGAATGGAGAAATATAAAGTTCTCTGTGACAGAAAATGGAAGCAAAACAGGAAAATCGAGACCTTATTGCATATCTATATGCACATAGGGATAAAAATATCGAGAAGTTGGGAGCTGCACATTGCATAATAAAAAGGCTTTTCTAGTATCATTCAAGCAAGAGTTTCATTAGAGTATTGCAAAAGTTTTATTTCTGCAAAGCCTTGGAACTCTGGAACTTGTGTACTTTTCAAATCTTTAATTCATTACTTGCTGATTTTGGAAGCTATGACTATCTACATAATCTTAGCTAAATTAGAATAAAACAATTTGACAAGACCTAAAAATGAAGTACTAACTATGAAATTTTAACTTCACTTATATTTTAATTCTGGTTGATCATTTTTAACAGCATTTTTTAAAAAGAATACATATCAAGCATAATTCTGAAGTAGGTTTTAAGTACATGCTAACTTAATGTTATACTGCTACCATAATCTTTACGACTACTAGACTATCTTACCAATCTTGTCCTCATATTTTGTTGTTGCTGTTGCTTACGAGTACCACAGCGTTGATTTTTCAATTTAACACTATCGGTTTCTTCCTAAATTGAATAAAGGAAATAAAAAAACGTGTTTACTTTATGACTGTAATAGGCAAGTTTGAATTAAATACTGTGAAACATATGCCAAGCTTAAAATTTCATTTCTGTCAAACCTTCTGACTCAATCTATAAAGTATACAAGTTTCTATAGTGAAAAACAAAAGTATCTTCAAACTTACGAGTATATATTAACTTTATCATGGGTATTAATTTACTATGTATGCATTTCACAATCACTAATTCAATTTATGTAAGTTGCATTTTCACTTCCACTTATCTAATCATTACACACACAAAATATTACACAAGGCTTGACATTAACAAATGCCCAGTTTTCCAGGTTAACAAAAAAATGCCTGATTTAGACACATATTTATTGTCATTTACCTGTCTAAAATGACAACCAAAGAAATGTCTTGAAAAGACAAAATGATTAAAAATTATGAAATAATACCACTATTGAGTTTGTGTTAATCCATGAACATATTATTCTGAACAATATCTAGTTTTGTAAGCTGTCAAATTTTGAGCATAATGCATCACTTTGTCAATATAATCACATTCAACAATATGTAACTTTTTAAACTTGTATTTTTTTGCACATTCTGCTGGAATTATGCCTTAATGATTATCGTGATACCTTATAAATATCTGGTTTATTAATAAAAGGTAAATAATAACATGATTTAGATCAGTTTTCAGCCAAAGAGAAATAAATGTTATCAAACATTGTCACCATTTGCTGGCAGTGTTTTAATGAGTTAATAAACAGTAATCATCAGATATCATTTTTCAGACATGTGATTTAATGGGATTGTAATAAATGTTTCCAAATGATTTGTGCAGTGACTTAAATATCACTTCTAAATAAATGCATCAAAGCAACATGCTGTTTGCTTTTTTTTGTCATCTGGTGAGATAACAGAACAAGTTGTTTTACAATAATAGCAGAAGTACTGTTTTTACTACTATAAATTTTTTGTGGTATTTCAATAGAAGAAAAATGTGATGGCATGCAGGACAAGTGCAAACCAAAATTAGGCAAGAAAAAAATTACACTGACTTGCCCTATATGATAAGTTATCTATAAAGTTAGCATTGAGTTTTGTTGCACTAAAATATAGCATTGAACAATACAAGTTTATTTTCATTTTTTCATTACCAAATGAAATCAAGAGAAAGAAAATTTAATACCATCATTATTTGTTTACTATTAGATTATTCTCTAGAGATTCATTGTAAGAAATGTCAAAAAGTTACTATATGAATGGCAGTTTAAGGTTGCAAAAAGGCTAAGTACGAGTTCTGTTTAAAAAATATGCACGGCTTCAGTTGGTTCTAGGGGAATCCGCTTGGTGTCACTAGGTTCGCACAGATCAGCTGATTACGACGCCATTTCCCGATTGCAGATATCTTCATTTGTGTATTAGCTAAGCAGTTTTAAGTGAAGTGCAATTTTTTTCGTCTGGCGGATTTCAGAATGAATGACCTGAAGGAGCAATGACATGCTGTGAAATTTTGTGCTTGGAAAATCTGTGACTGAAACTTTTGCTTTTCTTAACACGACTTACAGTGATGTTGCTATGAAGCGTACGGCATGTTTCAAGTGGCATAAACGTTTTAAGGATGATCAACAGTCCATTGAAGATGATGAGCATCCTGGACGTCCTTCCACGTCAACTGACGACCCACACGTCGACAAAATCAACACCCTGGTGTGGGCAAATCAACGCCTGACTGTCAGGGAGCTTGCTGAAGAGTGTGGGATATCAATTGGATCTTGTTATGAGATGTTGACTGAAAAATTGAAGATGCACCACTTTGCTGTGAAAATTGTGCCTCAGAACTTGCGAGTTTTTGGCGAAACACTCGATCACTGTTCTTCCCCACCCCCCCAAATACCTGACCTTGCTTCTTGCAATTTTTTCTTGTTCCCCAAACTCAAAAGACCCTTGAAAGGAAGATTAGAGACGATTCCCGAGATTAAGGCAAATGCGACGAAGGAGCTGGAGGATATTACAAAAGAAGCGTACCAGGACTGTTTCAACAAGTGGAAACACCATTGAGATAAAGGTGTGTGTTGGGGAGGAGAGTACTTTGAAGGGGTCCCAGACCTGTAACTTCTAAATAAAATACATTTTGTTTTATGACGTCAGTCCGCGTATTTTTTGAACAGCCCTCGTATTTTCAAAAGCTTGGTATCCAGGCTCTGAAGAATATTTGGAGAAAGAGATACTGTGACATGTCCAAGTCTGTCCTAAAGCCACATCATCTTGAAATGACCATGTAACATAGAGTCATTACCACTTGCTATTTGCACAAGGTTATTTTCAGCTACAGGAAGATCTATATTGAAATAGACTGTAGCCAAAAGACTTTATGAACAAAATCTGTATGCCAGATATTCAATAGCTTATGTCTCATTAATATCTTCATAAAAACACTTATTTATTTTGATGTCACCAATACACAGAATGGAATAAAAAATTGGTGCAACCTCTTCAAGAATGAATTAAGATTTTTCCTAGAGACTGATTCTCAGTGAAAATTCAACTTGAGGAAGCTGGGAACTCATTATCACCTCTAAAATACTATGGAATGGGACTATTACAACTGTGGTGATATCTTTGTCTGAGTAGATGTTGTGATCAATGGTTATACAGATTTCCACTCCTTGGAAAGCAGAACTTTGACTAGTCTGTGATACAAAGATAAGGTGGCAACAGAGAAATCCATGTCTTAATATTGTTCAGACCTAACCACTTTTTGAGATTGAAGAAAGTGATCCTGTATAAAGAAACTGAGGAATCTAGTGAATTATTGTTCATGATTCAGTGGTTGTGTAAAGACCTCTGAATGGATCTCTTGTGCACTTGTCCCAAAAGCATGAAGGATTTGAATTATTTGCACATTTTCAAAAGAGAAAGAAACACCCATACAGTGGAAGAAGGAGAGGTGAGTAAGATGGGACTTTCTGTTCCATAGTGTGTAGCAAGATGGGAGTCAGCTGAGCCTGACTAAAATATATGATGAAAAACATACCCAGACTAACAACATATTGTGTTGAAGCAAGAATATATGTCTCAGCAGCTCTAATAATGAAGCTTGTCTTAGATGTTTCTGAAAGTAGAAACTAGGTATGACTTCTGACATTTGATGAGATGGTGCCACCAGTAACTAGTCATCTATGAAATGGTGTGTACACAGGGTTAGGAAATGGAGTTGATGAGAAAACAGTCATAAAATTCAGCAGAACCCATACACAGCCAATACTCTAACTGAGTTAACTAAGAAGAAAGAGTTGAAATACACAGGTTTACCACAATCTTTACTGTAAACAATCAGACTTACAACATTCAAAACAAAACAGAGGCAAATGGGTTTATGGTGAGTGTGGTGAGCTGCTGAACAAAAGAGAGTTTAGACTTTAATATTAAAAGAACTAAAATACCAAACAGGATCAAAATACATTTGTCATTCTTCAACTACGTAACCATCACCCACTTTGAGTGAAGTGAAAATGGGAAGGACACCCTGGACGTTAACTAAATTTGTTAAAAAAGACAGGCTTCTACTTTGAGACAACCTGTGTTTAAATTAAAATGAAATAAAAGAGAAATTATAAAGATTTATATAAACAATAAAAGAGTATAAACCATATGGTACTATCATGAACCTCATCCTTTCAAGATGATGTAACCATTTTTGTACATAAAAGAAAGGTAATAACCTTACAATTATAACAAACACTTATCCTTGAAAGTAAAATTTTAGATTATGAACTGACAAGACTGAATTTTTACACAAATAATTATTAAGAAAACAGTGTTGACACCAAACATTGTTGCTAATACAACAGAATAAATTCAAAGCATTAACACAATATTTGATTACTAATAATTATAATTTAGATTTTTTATTGGAAATTCATTAAAAATGCAACTGTCACGTAATTATCCTAAGTCTATTGTAACTGATATTAAAATAATTTAAAATAAAGTTAATTTTGATTACTAATTTTGGTTTATATATATATATGTAAGTATGTATAAAGAAAGTTTAAGAAATGTTAATTTACTTTTGAATATACATTTAATTGTTGAAATATGCTTGCTTAATTTTTCAACATACTACTGTTAAAACATAAATCTGTTATTCACAAAAATAAAGTACAACCATTCTTCTTTAAGAAGTAACAAACATATTCTGGATTTAGGATATAATAATAATTTTACATATATAATTTCAAACCACAATGTAAATGTCTGTTTTATTACATGAGGAAGACAAAAAAGATAAAGAGGGTAATAAAACACACATTAATTTTAAATTAGTTTAAATGTTGATTTAAAAAGAAGTAGAATACCGTGTATACCTCTTTTGTTTCACTTATCGGTTTCTTCCTCTTTTCACCATTGAAGTGTGCGAGTTCTTGATCAGCTAATGTTTGTCTGAATCTCTCCTCTTCCCTGATTTGAGGGGGGCACATAGGCTTGACCACTACTCTTTTTAGCCAAGAAGGAGAACCAGAAAATTGACCACGAGACTGCCAATTACCACTAGACTGTCTAACTCCTTCAATGTCTCCATTACGTCTCATACCAACACGACTATGACCTGTAACAAACACATTCAATTCACAGAAATGTTTAAGTAATAGTTAACTTATCTAAACTCACACTTTTTTTTCCTTTTTATAAGAATGTCTGAGAGATAACTTTAGAAAATTTTCACTTTCAGGATTTATTCTGTTTAAGGTTTATAGTTCAAAATCTTCTTAAAATTTTGACAGAGTTGTTACACCATAATATATAGAAAACCATATATATAATTTAAAAGTAACATGTGCATACATTTAAAGCTATTTAAACTTCATTAAACTAAGTAGAAAATGATATTAGGAAGATATTAGTAGAGACAGCATTACTATACATACAAGTAAGAGTTCAGTGTAAATAATATTTGGCATTGCAATTGAAAAGATATTTAGGGAAAGATTTTTCATCTGTCAGGGCTCCATCTCAAACAGCAGTATTTATGTATAAAAATTTTGTGTGTGAATTTCCTCATTTGTTTATAAACACTTAGAGTACAGAACCTGTCACTTTTCTGAGTTAATATTTGCGTTCCGATAACCATGTTCAGAAAGCATCACTAAATCTGGTGTCTATTATTAGATGAGTTGGTCAGTTTCTCATCTTTGATTACACCTTTCAGTTGAAAATATTTTTTTTTTCCTAGAGATGTTTGATGGGTACTACATGTTATGGGATATGTTTAACCCATTTAGATTTAACTTGTAGCCACTCAGGCATCCTGCATGATCATACGATTTGTTCAGAAATCTATATATCTAATCTCTTGTATAAGTAGCCAATTAGATCATTTAACTGTATTAATTATTTTAAATACAGAGCACAGCTTCTACATTTAGTAAACTTTAGATATTCAAAGAAACAAAATACCACAACCAAAAAATGTTTCATAAATGAAGTACAAGCCTTTTCTCCCCAGCAATCCAATTAAAGTGATTTATGAATTTGTTATTAGTGAAAGATAAAACAGCATGAACAATATTATTAAAGTAATAAGGTAACATTGGAAAGTTGTTTCAATTATTTTTTAATGGCTACACCCACTGGACTAACATTCTGAAACTTTAATAGGAAGAAGACAATTTCATAAAATTATATTGATATAGTCCATTGAATTTAATGATCATGTAATTTCCTGTGTGAGTTGCTAGTCAGTTGGTAGTATAACCTATAAAAAGAAATTCACATCAACCAGAATGTCCAAATGTTGATGTGATAAAATGTTAGAACTCATCAAACAGGATTATGGTCACTTCACTATATCCTTTATGGCTGTTTAGTGTGCTCTTCATGAAAGTGGGTACTTTGGAAAAAACAGGGAAACTTAACCTATACATTATCTTCAAAAATGCTTGACTCCCTTCACCTAGGATACAACCTTCAGCATTTTAATCTTGATAGATGGTTACTAATTTTCAGAAGAAACCTTTCACCTAAACTTATAGTGGTAAAATATGATTCTGGATGCAACCAGATGAATAATTTAGTTATGAAACCCTAGATGTATACCCATTTATCTACAAAACACCTGCACAGTTAATGCTCACACATATCAATATATCTTTGTAAATGTTGGAATAATTCAATTTTTATTTAATAATTTATTAAAGATTATTTTGTAGGTGTTGTTAAACAATTTTCATTACCCTTGGTTTTTTAACACGCATTTTTAGAAATGAAAAGAGTAATTCAAATTCAAATACTTTATCAGTAGTGATATCAATTTATATTCTTTTGTTCTAGTTTAATTTGAACCATTGAAAATGGCAGAATACTTTCAACTCAGATCACACAGTTGACTGTGTGTGTAAAAAGTACAAAGCCCTAAATCTCCATGCTTTAGTTTAATAACAAAAAATAAATAGAAAATGTGAAATGAAACATAAACAGGTTTACAAAAATATATTTATTTAAAACATAATTTTTACCAGATAATGATCTTTGGCCACCAAGCACGCGAGGTGAAATGGGTCCCTGAGCATTTCGTTCACTTTCTCTTGCTGTACCAGAAACTCTTGAGGGATTCACTCTACGGTTGTTCTGTTCTTGCTGAAGTCTTTCAATCATGTCATCAATGGTTGGGCGCTGTTGTTCAGCTTCCACTGGCCTTATTGGTTCCAGTATTTCTGCTTGTCCTTTAACGAAAATGGTTAAGTAAAAGCATAATTGTATTTCAAGTTTTCCTTTGCTTATGACCACTTCAAAACACTCAGTGAACTGCACTTTTCTGTAAGTCATAAATTATTTAATATTCTATATCATATTAACATCTAATTCCAAAATAAAATGTTTTTATTTATTTATTTTTTCGTACATTTGGAGAATGTTCTAAAAATAATGCATTATCTGACAGCACGATAACATTTAATCACAGCAAATGTTGTTGTACAACTTTTTTATGTAAGCTTGGGCAAGCATATTAAAAATCAGGGTCACTGTTTTTATCTGTCCAAAGAAAATTATTCTCAATAACATAATTTCACAGTCTTAAAACACAAAATTATTTTAAACCTATCTACACAATATATTTCATTACATT